>CM022088.1:6476893-7821893 GCA_011114355.1 Carex littledalei
TGTAAGCTCCACCAACTCCATTACCTCCTCAATGAACATCTACATCAAGAGTAGTTATGTTCGTATTAGCGATAAAAATCATTAATGCAAACCTGTGTTAAAGATATAAAGAACTGCAGACTAGGATTTTTCTACCAGTACAAATCTAGGTGGCAAATTTACAAACCTTTCTTGCTTCAGAGTCTACTTCTGGGGGCAGCCGAAGCCAAGCGGAGTACAGGAGTGACTCATAGACTGTGACATGCGGCGAGTGGATATCATTCTGCTCGCAGTAACCAGAAATGCGTGCAAATGTCTCTTGCTTTTTTGGGTAACCTGAGATGCAAATATCTCCCTCTATGTATCCTCCAGTTTTCCTCCCAGCTAGCACATCCATTAATGTAGTCTTTCCCGCTCCACTTACGCCCATCAAGGCGGTTAGAACACCAGGTCTAAACGCACCACTTACACCTTTTAGAAGCAGTAGTCGGTCATCAGTTATGCCTTTGTCTTTCATTTCCTATACGAAGATAAAAAGTATCATGACTTGTTGCATTTCAACAGTTATTACTCCATAGAAGTGGAAAGATGAATACGGGACTTAGAGCCTTCTCCATTTCAGCAATAAAATTACAGTTATTACTCCATACTAACAACTACGAACGAATTTGTTTAAGCAATTAAGGTTTTTTTATTTAAGTTTGGAACTTCAAGAATAAAAAATAACATTTGCTTCAACTTAAACAACATAGCAACATATGATGATTTGGTCTTAATATATTAGCTGACAACAATTTTTGAAGGTTAGCTGGCGAAATGCCATTAGTTGACAAAATTGATATGGATTTCAATATTATAATTTTTTACAGTACCTGAGGCATGTCTACAGAGTATCTGATGTCATTGAAGGTGATCGATAAAGGTGAAAAAGGTAGTACCATCCCCTTTTTCTTGTTTTGTAATTCAATAACTTCACCATTTCTCCCTGCATATTTTTTGTGCATACGTCAGCACAAGATGATAATACAATTCAAAATTCCTTCAATCTTGCAATTCAGCTTAGCCATCCCCAGTTTAACCCTTGTTAGCCTCAATTTACAATGTTTAAATTAACCTTTTGGAGATTCATCTAGGAGTTGGCGAAGCTCAACAACTTGACCAGTACGATTTGCTTGCTTCTCCTTGAGTGCCTCCTCGGATATTACAGTATGGCCTTTGCCAAGTGCTGAATTGGTAAACAACGGTTATTTAAAATCCAAATAAATAATAAAATCACATTTTAAAATTGTATAGAAACTTACGGCCAAGCCAGTCAAGGAAGAAGATAAAGAGAATGTTGAACAGGAAAATGTATCCAAGCAATGCACCAACTCCAATCCAGTACCAGTTGGCATCCACAAAGATGCCACGCGCTTGTAAAACTAGTGTACCAAGTCTCTCGGCACTGACACCTTCTGTTGAACTAACCTGCAAAGAAGCAAAATCATTAAATTTTTAGATTATTTTAGTAGTTCAATTAGGTTGCTTTGCAATCAATCAAGAGCCAGAACTATGATAATTTAATGCTGTATCAATAAGGTTCAGTTTCACATGTGCTGGAAAAGTAGTAATTTCCAGAAAAGAGAAGTTCAAAATCTCAGGGATCAGAGTGCCTAGCAATACTGAAGTAGAAGTTTATTATAGAAACCACAGCTAAAATTGAGGTTTTTTTTTTACATTCTTCCCTTAAAATTACATGTCTTAATGAAAATTAGATGTCTTAATTGAGAAAATACCATCTTGTTCCAGCTATGCCCAAGGAACTCATTGACAGCAATAGCATTTTGTGCGTACATCAATGGAGATGACCAGTATCCCCAAATCCACCATTTTTTGATATTTTCTGGAAGTAAAAAACAGCAACTAAAGTCAATATCAATCACACCAGATAATTATAGGTAATCAATTGAAAGCCCATTGCATGACCAGACCCAAGCATAAAAATTGGGGAAAAAAAAAGTAAAAACAAAGCCATTAGCAGAAATGGGTTGATTCCAGGAAAAGTACAGTAAGATTACCAAAATTCTTTCACAAAACCAAGCCATAATTAGTTCATATAATAATTAATTTCATACCTCGTGTGATCAAGAAACCACCGAGAATTAGGAGAATTAATTGTGCAAAAGAACCAAAGGTATCAGCCACAACCATCTCTCTACCTACAGCAGCAAGAAGTCGAAAGAGACCAGATGCCATCTGACTTATCAACACAAGTAATAGATAATGCCTGAAAAATCTGCAAAAGGAAAACATTCTTCTAAATTTGGTTGTCTGAATTATCTATATATGTAAATGAAGTATTGTCTGCTACCACACTGTATTACATACAGATTGCTAAATATTTAAGTGCATGTCTAACCTTTCAATATTTGGATCAAACCCAATCACATAATATGTTAAGCCGATCCAAACTGCACATTCGAGGAACGAAATGGGTATCTTAAGGATCCATGTTGGAAGCGCATATATCCATGAGGGATAGAAGAGGAGGTCTCTTTGCTTGTAAAAAATGGGCAGCTTTGCAATGCTCATGGCGAGTTCTGCAAATCCATTGAATAAATGTGTAACAAGTCCAAGGAACATGGCACCCAAGAAGATCACGCCATCCTCTACTGTGTTTCGGGGCATTTTTGTGCGCAGGAACACGGTCATGGCAATTGAACCGAGAATTATAAGCTATATGATGCAAAGAAAAAAAGCTTTAGTTATTAAAAAAAAAAAAAAGCTAATTATCCATTTGTACTAATTTGACCAGACAAATAGGTCACAACATTTGTAGTATAATTGCCAAGGTTACTTGTAGATAACTAAAAAATGGGAAGTCGTTGTGTATGTGGTAAAGTATAGGTGCAACTGAACCCAATAAGAAAAAAAAAAAAAAAAACACAGAAACTTTCGGGGTGTACTCACTTGGACTACTTTGAAGATATAGACAAAAGAGTTTCTCTTCATTAGGAGCCATTCTCTATCGATGTTAACTTTCAATAGCTCCATCATGCTAATACCATACTTTGATGTGGTGAGAGCTGCGGGATGGTTCCTGCTCCTATCAAATGGTGCACTCATCTCCTGTCCCAATTTACGGCCAATGTGGAATGATTTGTAGGCTTCTGAAAATTCATTCACAGAAATATACTGGTATGGTACGTCCCTGTGGGCCCAATACTGATGCTGGTCTTTCCTTGATGTAACCTGTTAATACACACAAAGTATACTGTCAGTGTGAGACAAAAGGCTATTTACATAATCATTTCATGATGAGAAGTTAAAAAAAATGAAAAGAAATGAAACTTACTTCTTGCAAAAAATCAGCAACACCTTTTCTTTCAGGACATTTAAACCCCATCGACTCAAAGAACTCTACAACATGCTCACGTGGGCCTTGATACACAATTTTCCCCTCAGACAAAAGCAAAATGTCGTCAAAGAGGTCATATGTCTCTGGTGCTGGTTGAAGCAATGCGATGACTGCTGTACCCCCGAGAATGTGTACCGATTGCCTCAGAGAGTTCACGATCTGGTACGTGGTGGAGCTGTCAAGCCCAGTTGATATTTCGTCCATGAAAAGTGCCTTAGCTGGCCCCACAAGCATTTCACCTGCACATGCATTATATAGCATTAATTTTTCCTCATTTATGCACTCCTGAATGTTGATCTCAAGTTCTTAACATATCTCGTGTTGTTTTCTCAGTGAACCAACAGAACTATCACTTGGACATTGTGTCGAACACCTTGTATACACAGAAACAGATTCCCCTGGGGTATTTTTTAAGAAAGCATGTTTTAGTTGGTGAAGGCAATCTGGCCCAAAAACCCTCCATAGCTGTCCAAATCTTCTCTACTATACCAGTGCCGCCATAGGGGACTACTACTAAATCTCCCATCTCTTCCCCACAGAATGTCACACTCATGCTACCATGACCATACCGAGGGATTTGGTACAAGGCGGAAAAGAGGAAACCAAAACCTCCCCCAGGTCCGGATCCGTAACTCAAAATTGATCCGAACACTAAAAGAGGCCCGGAGTATCTGATCCTCTTTGGGCTGGGCTTTAAGTCAGAAAAGCTCAACACCTATGTTCCCTGTTTTCCTTTTCATTGGATTACTCAAATGCCCCTATTTCTATTGTTTTGTTCTCCTTGAGTAAACAAGGGACACAGGAGGGGATAGATCCTGAATTTCTTTGTTTTTGAGAGAAGATTCTGAATTTATTGAAATGACAAATGGGAGCAGCGTAGGTGGTGTTCGTAGATTTGTTAAGATAACATTAAGTTATTATCATAAAAATAAAACTATGTTTTGGGTTAAGTTTGTTGAAGTAACTTGAAATTTGTCATTTGGATAATCATGTACCTGTTGTGACACGTTTCTTCTGTCCGCCGGAAATGCCCCGAATCATCGAGTCGCCTACCATTGTATCGGCACAGATATCCAGACCCAAAATCTACCAAATTATTATTGAGTTAAATTATACTTCCAGCTTAATACTCGTAAAATTTTACTCATTATATGCATTGAGTCAAATGCTCACCTTAAGGATATAATCGGTGATAACAATTTCCTGGCCTTCCACAGATATCGCCTGTTTGCATCAAAAGTACACATGACATCAGATTCTGAGGTTACCAGTGATGCATCGCCATTCAAGGACATGAAAATTGATAGCTCTTTTTCAAAAAAAAGGAACGAAAGAAAAGGATTTTATACCTTCATGTACACATCAATATCCGGATCTGGTATAATCTTTGCCTCCTTTTCTCTTCTTGATAGCTCAGTACAACATATCTGCACATACCATAAAACGAATCATATTACATCATCAGATATTGAGGATTGCAATTTCTTAACTGCTCAACTAAACATCAAAATTGACTGAAAAAAACAAAAATTTAAAAGAAAAGGTTGACCATTCCTCTGTACAGTGTTTGTCCGTGTTGGCATATATGTTTGTTGGAAAATGGGAACTAAATTAATCTGTTCATAAGCAATTTCATAGTTTTATTTTATATATTGAAACAATACCATAACGGGTCCCAACTCCTTGGCACCGTGCTGAGAAAGTCAAGGTTTCTCTAACTGTCATTTCTCCAATGTGAAGATCATGCTGGCCGATATAAGCTGAGGTTCTCTGAGGCACAAACTCATCCATGTCGTGGCCATTGTATGTAACTCTTCCTGACACCTGTGTGCGTTGTTTTCAACAGAAATTTAGAAATAAAAATGCGTTTGATTCTGCCCCCATAAAATAAAAAAATATCACCAACTCCCGTAAAAAAAATCACAATCATTTGAAACGAAGATTGGAAGGAATTATATGTTAATAATTTTTCTTCTTTTGAAATGATGCAACAGAGATTGCTCTGTTTTCTTGGAACAAATGTTAACACCTGAAATTGATTTGTAAAGTAGAAAGGTACAGGCATGAGTTTGACTGCATTTATAATTATACCGTAAGTGCTGAATCAAGCTTTCCAGCCAGAGCTAGCAGTAAGGTCGTTTTCCCCGAGGCGGGGGGTCCTAAAAGCAGAGTCATCCTGCAATTAATCGAAATTCATCAATAAAAATTTCAAAAATATACAAATTGGACAGAACGAAGTATAAGTATAAAAATTTTTGTTTCTTTACTTAACCTGCAAGGTTTAATAACTCCACTTATGTCATTGAGAATCGAGATCGGCTTCTTACCGCTCGGAACTATACGGAGGTAGCTCAACACATCCTGTTCACAAACAGGAAGAAAGTCATAAATTGAAATTCAGAAGCTGTCTCTTGTACTTGAAATTTGCATTGTTCAATTTTTTTTAGTTTAACTTCTTATCAATTAGCTACTATTAGAAATTTACCATCACAGTGTTGGTGAAGAAATTTGTGAAAGTAGGAATTCCACGATTGCCGACATAAGCCTCAGCATCTATGTTTAGATTCTCAAAACGCACCTCAATTGTTGGGTTATCAATCCCAACACTGCAAAAAGAAATAGAAAAACGAACTGTGAAAATCTGATAGTTAAAAATTCGTAAATGGTATTTTCAAGACTTTACCAAATGATCGACAATTCGAGTAAGAACTAACCGTTCCATACGGTTCCGCAGCTTTAAAAGGAACTTCTCGTTATCCTCCTCTGCTGTTCTTATCAGCCTTTCCAAAAGGTTCTTCCTCTCTTGCATGCTGAGTCCATCTATGTCGACCTCATATGGCACTCCGTTGTCATCAGTCAGAAGCATCCCTTTCCTCATCCTATCGTATGTTGGGAGCTTCTCTATAGCGGCCCATTTCAGCGCCTCCTCGTCGTCCTCCTCTCTGACCGACCGGCCAAATATGTTACTCCCATTTGACCCGCCACGCCACGATGACATGCTTCGTGATACACTGTCTCGCATGCTGCCACCGAGGCTGCCGACCCTGCCGATGTCCATCATATTTTGTAATTTCAAAGCAGTGCAATTGTTAAAGTCTCAGAATGTAATTTCAAAGCTTTGCAATTGTTGAAGTGTAGGATTTGAATCTTCTAGCTCTCTGTTGTGCCGTACACTTTGGTTCAGCCCTGTTTGGTATTGATATCGGGAGGTGGAGATAGGGGGTTATATACTTTCTTCCAGGAAAGTTTTGACGTAGTCTGAAGTCAAGAGAGGGGGGCTGCCTCTTTTCTTATCCTGAAAAAAATATTGCATTAAAACTTTGACCGTTGAAACTTGATGATTAATTGGGTTGGCTAGCGGATAAGTGCTTTTTTGAGGGCTTGTGCGTAATTAAGCCTAGGTGATTATTTTGCGCCTCCTGACATTAACACTGAACCCCCTAATAAGCAGTGTTTATAGCTGTAGCCTTCCAAGTCCTGCAATATTAATTTAGAAACCGACTGTATCAGGATCCGTATTCGAAAATTATATATGAATATTCAATATCAAAATATCCGTGCGGATACGGATTCAGACACAGTTTTAAATTTAATTATTCGTATCTAAATAGTAGAAAATGTATTATGAAAAAAAAAATATGTTATTCACTTTTATGAAAAAACCGATCTGTATCTGTATCCGAAAAATAAAAGCGGATACGGATATGATTTTATAACTATCCGATCCGTATCCGATCCATTTGCACCCCTACGTATACATGTAACAACTGGGGCTCTTAAAATTCAGGTTGTAGTCTAAAAACACGTTTTTTAAAATGGATTTAGATGCTAAAAAAAAATTTAAACATGCACTAAAGAAACATAATTTAAGAAGAAGTTTGAAGATATGATGATTTATGTGTTTGAGTATAAAATTACCAGAAAGATACCTACATTATGCATAACTAAAAAAAAAATACATGAACGTAATTATCAATACATTTCTTTTAAAAATTATTTCTATACTAGTTAGCTTCCTTTTAATATAATGTGTAGACTCTTAGCTACCCTTAAACAATGTGAATTTTTTCAGTTAAGTTTATTCAAACAAAAATAAAAAATAACTGCAAAAATTAATTATTACGCTAATACGAATAATTAATTCTTAGTATTTTTTTATATCGTGAGTAAATTGAAATTCCATTTTTATAGGGGGTTCAAATGAACAAATAATTTAATCGCAATCAACAATAAATAAAAAATCATTATCATTTTTTTAAAAGCCATATAATTTGACCGCCTAACGGTATCTCTGGCGAGAAAACAGGACTACAGAGCACAGAGTATCAATAAAATAAAGAAAACACTGGAGAGTGCAAGACTGGTTTTGTGTTTGACTTTTGACATTTTGAAATCGGACGTATTGGAGACGGAATGCATTATTGCGACTGGATTTATGCAGATTAGACCCCCGCGTTATGTCGTATTTTCGAATTGGTGGTCATTTTCGACTTGTTCTAGACGTTACCTGCAATTATGAACCCAACTTCACCCGTCATTTTTATTAGAGTAAAGATGTTGTCCCCCGCACTCCAGTCTCCTAAACGTCCCTTCCATTCTAACTAACTTTGTCAATCATTAAACCACCTTGAAAAACATGTAAAACGTGTAAAAGATGAGTTCAGTTTTTTTCTTTAAATACTTGATATCTTAAGTATGAATACTTGATGAATTATATATGAATATTTGATAACTTAGGTATGAATACTTTCCATTTTGTATGAATACTTTCCATATTTGAGTCCAGTTTTTTTCTTTAAATACTTGATATCTTAAGTATGAATACTTGATGAATTATATATAAATATTTGATATCTTAGGTATGAATACTTTCCATATTTGAATATTTGATACCTTAAAAAACGTGTAAAAGTATGTCATCATGGATCTCATTTGAAAGAGAAAATTGTGTAGAACACGTTCGTGGTTTTAGATTTGCAAAATTCCTCATAGATCGTCCCAAAAATTGGTTAGATTGAACGGAGAAAAAAAAAACCACCTTGAAAAACGTGTAAAAGATGAGTAGGTATTGTGTCCAGTTTTTTTTTAAATACTTGATATCTTAGGTATGAATACTTGATATCTTAGGTATTCATACTTTCCATTTTGTATGTGAATTAATTTAATCAATGAATGTAGCACTGGTGGTGTGATCCACGTGACTTTTTGGTTGTGGTCCCCAATGCAGTCTGACAGTTACTGCACCCGAAAAGTAATGGTTCCCAGTTTGTATGTGAATTAATACTTGATATCTTAGGTATGAATACTTGATGAATTATATATGAATACTTGATATCTTAGGTATGAATACTTTCCATTTTGTATGTGAATTAATGTATGTTGAATGGGGGACTGACAGTTGTACTTTGACCGTTAGGGGGACGTTTAGGGGACTGAATGGGGGGGGACTGTTAGTCGATCCCTTTTTATTAATACCCTAAAAAAAGAAAATAGCAAATCTGCCCTCAATTTCAAATTTTTATTAAAAATACCCTGACCGCCCCACAGTGGGGCGGTCTGCTGCCTACACCAAACCGCCCCATACGGGGGCGGTCTGCTATAAATCCTATATAAAAGTCACTTTTCTCTCTCCTGCCCACTCACAATTCATTCTAACTTAGCTGAAAGAGAAAAATGAAGAAGAGGAAGAAAAAGACGATTTTTTGGTGATTTCAGATAACAATAGAGGTAGATCTTCACAATTTTTTTTAATTTATTATTTTAATTTGTCTTTTTAATTTATTTTTTAAATTTATTTTTTTGGACGAGAATGATGGACAGTAACAATCGAGGTAGAGAAAAAGAGAGCAACCGAGGTAGGTCGTCCTATCGTGGCCTAGTGAGAGGAGGACCAATTAGTGATTGAAGTAAAAATGAGGGAAAAAAGTACAAGTGTCAAGTATGCCCTCATACACAGACATGTCGATCATTCATACAGCCGGAATTTCTTAGCTATGAAATTTCGGACGATGACTTTGTGAAAAACCCCTACGGCAATTTTTCGAAAAAAAAGAAGGTTGATCTAGAGCCTCCAGCATCGGACGATGAGTTTGTTCTGTGTACTTATACTGGTAAATGCGTCTGACATGTCTAGCGACCTCCTTAATGCTCATCGATGGGTCCTCCTTAACGTCCGTTTCAATTACATCAGCAATAAGTGATGTCGTAAGTTGTGCATGGTCTGTCATTGACGACGCAGACTTGCATGTATAAGGTGGTTCACACTTCTTAATGATCCATGCCTCCCCCTTACCCACAGGGGTTGCAAAAAGACGAAACTCGCAACACGATGCGTCTTTACAAACAACAACTAACCTTGTTCGGTCCCTTTTTTGTACTCTGCACTCCCAGTTGCCGTGAACATGATCTTCATTGATTTTCTTCACAAGTTCATCTATGTTGGTATAAACCTGCTGCAGAGCAAGCTCCGAATTGTATACGACACGCTTCCCAAACCAACTTATGTCTGCTTCTTCAAAACCAGTGGTATCGTTGAATGTGAGGCACGGATGCCTATTTGTCCGACATCTAATCGAAAATCTGTCTTCCCTAGGTAAATAATCCCCATCACCATCTGATAAGTGATCAGAACCCAATCCCAGTCCCAATCATCACCCGTGCCCATTTCCTTTTCTGGTATGGCATCAATCCCTTCACCATCAATGTCAATATCACTCCGGGTAACAATGGATAACAATATATGTATTGTCTGTGGTACAGATGGAAATCTGACTTGGATTACGGGTTCAATAGGAGGTGGTGGTGGTGGTAGCTCGGTGGTATAATCGTCCATGTTACAATCAGTGGTATAATGAGGTACATAATTGTCATGAACGGGTGGTACGTACAGTTCATACGGCGATACATGACCCGAGTTGTGGTACCCCGAGTTGTCATAACCCGATTGGTGGTACACCGGGTTGTCATAACCTGTATTGTCCCTAGAAGGTCCAACCCCGGATTGACGCGGAACCCTTATGGAATATAAGCCCATTACCGGTGTACCCCTTGACTCAAAAGTATTGTAAACACCCCTTCATAACCTCTCATATGTTATTGGGTACCTTGTAAAGGAAGGTCTATTATCCTCCTTACTGTGTCAATCTGAGTAGCTAAGCCTATGTCATACTGGTTGGGGTTTACACCAGTCTGTTCATATACCATTTGCTTAAGTTCCAGTAATGAGGTATTTTCATTAACCTCGAATCCATATGTTGCATCTTTCATGTACTGTGCTCCCTCCACACCCCGGACAAGCTTCCCGCCCACATATAGTGCAATCAACATTTTTTCTTTTGAGAGCTACATTAGTAAAAAAACATTTATCAGTTATATATTAATGTTCAACACAGAAGTGTATGCACAAAGTTTCAGTATAGCAAGCTATACCTTTTAACCTTTGGTACACGTCTCGAGTCGGATTGCAAGTGTACAACCCTATCGAGTAGTATATCTAGGTATCGATCCACAGGACGGTTGAAACAGGTTGGATTTTACTTAGACTTGTTCAGTTCTAGAAGTTCTGCAAAATGTTGGTTTTGTTTGTTTAATATCCTCAAGTTCAATGACAGTAATGAAAACAGTAAGTAAATTTTGGTTTGGTTTTGTAAGAATAAAAAGGGGTTTCTAGGGTTTTAGACTTCGTCTCAGCTTTGCCTCAAGTGCCCGGTCCGTGCACTCTCATGCACGGTCTGTGTACTTTCATACACGGTCCGTGTGGCCCTCGAGTTGATACAGTAGCATATTGGTTTCTGTGTCGATCTTTTGTGCAGGGGTGTTTCGGCTGTACCTAAGGTAATAATCCTCAACTGTCGTTTATTGGCTTAGTTACTTGGTACAAGACTCAAATTCTACCCTCTTAGGGTTATAAACCTAAACTTTCGTTTATGGGTCTAGTTAACCTAAGTTGCGTGTTGGTTTACTAAAGATATTCTCGATCTTTCGATACGAGAAAAATTTCACCTTTCGGCTACTATTTGGTTTCACCTTTCGGCTCACAAACCTATCTCAAATACTTGGTTTGGTCGAGTGAATATCAAGGGTTTGAAATACCATCTAGATGTGGCCATGCATCTAACGATAAACCAATCAATTCAAACAAATTCAACTAAGCAATAAAAACACTACTCAACAAGCAATCACAAATTCAACACAAATTCCAATAAGCTAACAAGTAAAACAAAGCATTCAACTACATCTTAACCCTAGAAACTAAAGAATTTAGCCTAACATAGTAAAACAGAAAATAAAACAAGAGATAAACAAGAAGTTCATGACAAAACTCGAAGAATCAAGAAGATACGTCGCAAAACTCTCGTTTTCTCCGTTTTCTTCTTCTCCAAGCTTAGCCGTCGCTTCTATGCCTTAGGGTTTGTTCTCTGCTCCAGAATGATGCCTCTGGTGCCAAGAATCTCGCTCTTAAAGCCTTCCATTCACGACCTCTCCAGCTGGCCTCTATTTCCAATTCTGGTTTATGTTTCCAGAAATACCATGCACGGTCCGCATGCATGAGTGCACGGACTGTGTGCCTGTGTCCTGGTGAGTGGGAGATGTGCGGGTCGTGTGTGTCTTCAGTCTGTGGTCGGGTAGAGGGTATACGGTCCTCATGCAAGAGTGCACGGTCCGTGTATTGTCCTTCAGATTTCAGATCCTTCCTCTGTTTCGCCCGTTTCCTGCAATAATAAGAACAAAAGAGCAGCAGTACCACATCCTATAGATATTCAATGAAATACACGTTTTTTGGGGTTTTAGACACAGGTTTTAATGCAAAGTTTGGTCGGAATGTAGACAAAATAACGAGATATCAATTAATAATAAAAAAATGTATTAAAAAATTTACAAATTTATTAAACTAAAAAAATAATAATAATATAACTGAATAATTAAAAAAATGATATAAAAATGATAAATAAATAATAAATAAAAAATGATAGAAAATAATAATAAATAATATAACTAAAAAATAATAATATAACTGAAATATTAAAAAAATGATAAAAAAATAAAAAAATAATAAATAATATAACTTAAAAAAATTTTGAAATCACCAAAGTTATCGCCTGCCGAAGAGAATGAATTGTGGAAGAAGATAGAATGAATTGTGAGTGGGAAGGAGAGAGAAAACAGTCTTTATAGGGTTTTTTATAGCAGACCGCTCCACTGTGGGGCGGTGTGTTATAGGAAGCTGACCGCCCCAGTGTGAGGCGGTCAGAGCGTTTTTAATTATTTTTCAAAGGGGAGGGCAGATTTCATATTTTTTTTTTTTAGGAGTATTAATAAAAATCACGGCAACTTCACGTTGGCAGCATCGGATATCAGGGGTGCAAATTGAGTGAACTTGATTCAATCTGTGGTCAGATGATACTCGGAGAAATTGCGGATCGCTTGAATTCAGATATAATTTAAGACTTGAAAGTATTTTATACAGAGTAGAATTTGGATGTTCTAAAGCTTATTAAGTTTTTTGGCAAAACTTAATTTAAAAATTTATCGAATGATTTCAAATAACAAATATAAATCGTTGAAATTGATTTACTTCACAAGTAATGTATTTATATGCTAAAATTATAAATTTTCAACTTAATTTGGTATAAAGTTAAATTGTTAAAAAATTAATGAAAAATAATGACATTAAAGTTACATTGCTTTAAATTTTCAAATTTGGGAATATATTTGGTTAGTAGTAGTGCCGTAGAGGTGGCCACATGAACATTTAGAGTTTGTATAATTGGGAATATATTTGGTACAGGGAATATATTTGGTTAGTAGTAGTGCCGTAGCGGCCGACATTTTTATTAATATCCAAAGTTTAATACAAATTAATATTTATGCTCAGAATCCAGTCCAATATCGAAAAATGCCCAAATCGGTCAGAAAATGGCCGGTTTACTCCCCCCCTAAGCCGGCCATTTTCTTGCCGGTTTACTCTTTTTTTTTTCTTTTTTTTTAACCCGCAAAAAACCCTATATATACCCCTTTTTCTCTCTCTCCTCTCACAATTCTCTCATCTCTCAACCGAATTCTCTCTTCTTTGAGGTAATTTTTTTTTTATCTAATTTAATTTTTAATTTATTTATTTTAGGGTTTAAGATTTAGGGTTTAGGTGTTAGAATGTAGAGTATATTGTTGTAATTTAGTGTAATTAGCTAAGTTGACCAATATTTAGTGTATTTTGGTCCTTTTTACCATAATTAGGCTGATTAAGCGTAATTTAGTATAATTAGCTAAGTTGACCAATATTTAGTGTATTTTGGTCATTTTTACCATAATTAGGCTGATTAAGGGTAATTTAGTGTAATTAGCTAAGTTTACCAATATTTAGGGTATTTTGGCATTTTTTACCATAATTAGGCTAATTAAGCGTAATTTAGTGTAATTAGCACAGTTGACCAATATTTAGGGTATTTTGGCATTTTTTACCATAATTAGGCTAATTAAGCGTAATTTAGTGTAATTAGCACAGTTGACCAATATTTAGGGTATTTTGGCATTTTTTACCATAATTAGGCTAATTAAGCGTAATTTAGTGTAATTAGCACAGTTGACCAATATTTAGGGTATTTTGGCATTTTTTACCATAATTAGGCTAATTAAGCGTAATTTAGTGTAATTAGCACAGTTGACCAATATTTAGGGTATTTTGGCCTTTTTTTTACCATAATTAGGCTAATTAAGCGTAATTGTACCGAAATTAGCACAGTTGTCCAATATTTAGGGTATTTTGGCCTTTTTTACCATAATTAGGCTAATTAACCGTAATTTTATCGAAATTAGCACAGTTGTCCAATATTTAGGGTATTTTGGCCTTTTTTTACCATAATTAGGCTAATTAAGCGTAATTTTACCGAAATTAGCACAGTTGTCCAATATTTAGGGTATTTTGGCCTTTTTTACCATAATTAGGCTAATTAAGCGTAATTTTACCGAAATTAGGTTATTTTAGACATCAGGATGCCTAGAGCACGGTCTACCCCGCTTCCAGTAGTGGACGAGCCGATCAGTACCAGTAGTACGAAGCACATCAGTCCTCTCCTGTGGATTCCCCACAGCGAGCACCGAGTCTCACTGGCTTCTCGTGAGGTACGTTCCTTTTCTTAGATTTTCTTTAAATTTTGTTGGGTTTAAATTTTATTATGTTATCACCATGCGGATTACCTTTTTCAACGCAGGACACGGGTCTGTTAGATGTGAAGTTGCGGTGCGTTCACATGCAGTATTACGATATGATGGCCCCGTACCTCATCAGCCTGGGTCTCTACCAGGTTGTGGACATCGTGCGGACAGAGAAAAGCATCATCAATGCTTCTCTCATCGCTGGACTGGTGGAGCGATGACGTCCCGAGACGCACACGTTTCACATGCCATTCGGAGAGATGACGGTGACTCTCCAGGATGTGAGTGCTCTTTGGGGTTTGCCTATCCGTGGCACACCCGTCTGCGGCGTCTCTGACAGCACCAGATTCGTAGGTGGTGTCGAGGAGTTGTTGGGAGCTGATCCGGACTATATCGTGGTCACGGCTACCGGTGGGTCGTCCTATCCCCAATGAGGCACCGCAATGGGGAGAGCCGAGTATGTGGAGATGCCCGGCATACGGCAAGAAGTGGCACGGTGGCCACAACTACTTGGATCGGACCCACGGTGCTATCGTTGGGATCAGGCCAGTCCGGTCAGAGATCCAGAGTTTGCCATCCGTTCTTGTTGAGTGGACGCCCTACGAGCAGTTCTACTTGGAGAACCTCTTGCCGGGCACGGTGGGTGACCAGCAGGAGCAGGAGATGTGGTTCTACCGAGGTCCACTCATACACTTCTGGATAGTGGAGCACCACTACCCAGATCGGGTGCTCCGCCAGTTTGGTCTACCGGCGTTCATTCCCGCAGACCCATCTTTGCCGAGGTACACGCACAGAGACCTGCACAGGTAAGTCGTAGTCTATTGTCAAATTTCTCATATTACTTGATAGTTTTGTATTACATCTAACGTCTTCCTTACATTATGAACCACCGAGGGCGGCTGGATAAGGACTAGAGCACCCATTTTGATGCATACTACAGGACAGCCCAGGATCCTCAGTATCTGGACTTCTATCGCGAGCCAGATCCGATTCTGCAGACCCAGGGAGATCCCCAGTTGAGGTACGATACTTGGTACATGCAGATCTGCATGGCCAGTGTCTATCTGCGGGGCGATTACGGTGCCCATCTCCCCGACATGATCCAGACTGATGATGGTTACCATCTCAGCGGCCGTTCATTCGCTCGCAACGTAAGTCACCTAAAACTACATAGTTTTTCTCTAACTTAATAGTTCATCAAGGTTTGATCTGACATGCCAATTTTGTTTCAGCTTTTGTCGGGGATCAAGGAGTGCGCTCATGGGATCTCCACGATGGGCAAGAAGAACTGGCGATATCTTGGGTACCGCATCCTCAAGAAAAATGCAAGTGCGGTTGAGGATGCCGGGCACGGTGGAAAGATCATCACGATGCTGCGAGACGCTGGAGAGAACATCAACTGGCGTGAGATAGATCCGACCGAGCCTAACCCGGGCCCGATTATTGGACAGGAGATGCCACCTTCTCCCGATTCGCATCCAGAGTGGGACTACCATGATTGGGTATTGTCCAACGTTGCGTGGCAGGCATGGTACGACGAGCATGGACGTCCGGTGCAGCCTCATGTATGTCATACTTCAGTATCTGTCAGGTTTTAATAAATTTCTTCATTTAGATCAAATTTAATAATTTATGTGTATGATTGCAGGGTCCGGCAGAGATGCCGCCACAGCCACCACCTGCGGGGATCGATACTTCTGATATGGAGTCCCTCTCGTACAGTCTCCAGGACTACGGGATATTGGATGATGAGTTCAGCTCGGCACCAAGGGTACCCCGATATGGCACAGAGATGCCGCATGATGGAGAGGCTAGTGGTAGCAGGTCTCATACTCAGCCTGCCTTTGGGACTGAGTTCGCCGCATCTATCTTTGGTACACCTCCGCCAGTACCGACAGTCTCTACGGGTGATAACAGATGGGATACCGCCGAGCGGATACTCAGGTACGCCGATGCTGGTGTGGAGACTGAGAGAGACAGAGCCTGGCCGCGCGAGCGCCGGGCGAACGCCAGAGTACCGCCTCAGCGATGGTCCCCCTCTCCGTTTTAGTTGTATTTTTACTAGTTTTGTACTATTTATATTTGGAGTCCGGCTAATTTGCTGCTGGCAGCATATCGGCCAGCTGCTGTCGGGGGCATATCTGCCATTATGATGTTCAAACAACAAATATTTTTATATAGATGTTCAATCTATATTAAAATCTACTTGGAGACCAAATTTTACATTTTTTGGAATTTTTTTTACTATTTATTAAGCCACTTTGAAAATTGCTGATCACATGGTCCAGAATTTGGTTGCACTGTTTTTACTGTTCACCCGGATCAGCAATTTTCAAAGTGGCTTAATAAATAGTAAAAAAATTCCAAAAAATGTAAAATTTGGTCTCCAAGTAGATTTTAATATTTAGAACATGTTGAACGGTTCAGATCGGTTGTTTGAACATCATAATGGCAGATATGCCCCCGGCAGCAGATGGCCGATATGCTGCCAGCAGCAAATTAGCCGGACCCTTATATTTGATATACTATTTATGTTTGGTATATTTGAATTATCCTATAGTTCGGTTCTTGTGTATGTGTGCTTTTATGGTACTATTTTTATATTTTACAGATAAAATAAATTATCATGATAATGCTAAACAGAAAATATTATAACATTAAAATAGTAGCACAACATAAAAAATAAACAGAAAAATATGTTAAACAGCAAAAATTAACTCATCAAGATTAAACCGACATTTTTATTAATATCCAAAGTTGAATAAAAAATAATGCGGGTTAAAAAAAAAAAAAGAGTAAACCGGCCAGAAAATGGCCGGTTTAGGGGAGGAGTAAGCCGGCTATTTTCTGGCCGGTTTGGACATTTTCGATATTGAGCTAGATTCTGGGCATAAATAATAATTTGTATTAAACTTTGGATATTAATAAAAATGTCGGCCGTAGCGGTGTAGGCGTGTAGCAGATTAATTTAGTGAAGCAAGAAATATGCGACTATGTTGATTAATGCGTTGGAAACTTGAAAAAGTCTCTTTCGAAGTTTCTGAACTAGCGACCTTTTGTCATTTTCAGTTCAACGAAAAGTATTTTCCACAAAAAGTATTAACATATATGGAATGCAGAAATAAATAAATTGTTACCAGACTAGGACTAGAGAAGCGAAATAATCATAATTGATCATAGGCTCATCTTTTATAATGTAACAAGTTTCTTTCTACGTTGTATCTGATTTTGGTGCTTATGCATTGAATGAAATCATTCCCATTCGATGTACATAACTTTTTATTAGGGGTATGTTTGGATGCACTAAGAATAGTGCTATTTTTAGAATAGCATTGCTATTTGAATAGCTTGAGCAACCAAACGTACTACTTGCTATTCGGAACAAGAATAATAGCGTTGTTCCACTATTCTAACAAAAAGTTAGATTAGTGATTGGAGCTTTCAATATTAATACAAATCTAACATTTAAAATAATATTATATTACATTTAACATTTAAATTAATATTATATTGTATTATATTTAATCTAATAATTTATTTAATACTAATCTAATATTTAAAATAATATTTTATTACATTTAATATTTAAATTAATGTTATATTGTATTATATTTAATCTAATATAATATAATATTTAATCTAATATTTTATTTAATACTAATCTAATATTTAAAATTATATTATATTATATTTAATCTAATATTATATTTAATACTAATCTAATATTTAAAATAACATTTTATTACATTTAATAATTAAATTAATATTATATTGTATTATATTTAGTCTAATATTATATTGAATTTAATCTAATATTTTATTTAATACTAATCTAACATTTAAAATAATATTATATTACATTTAACATTTAAATTAATATTATATTGTATTATATTTAAATTAATATTATATTATATTATATTTAATCTAATATTATATTTAATACTAATATAATATTTAAAATAATATTTTATTACATTTAATAATTAAAATAATATTTTATTACATTTAATAATTAAAATAATATTTTATTACATTTAATAATTAAAATAATATTTTATTACATTTAATAATTAAATTAATATTATATTGTATTATATTTAATCTAATATTATATTTAATTTAATCTAATATTTAATTTAATACTAATCTAACATTTAAAATAATATTATATTATATTACATTTAACATTTAAATTAATATTATATTGTATTATATTTAATCTAATATTTTATTTAATACTAATCTAATATTTAAAATAATATTATATTATATTTAATAATTAAATTAATATTATATTGTATTATATTTAAACTAATATTATATTATATTTAATCTAATATTTTATTTAATAATTAAATTAATATTATATTACGTATTGGATAAAAAGATTTTTATATTACGTATTGATAAAAAGATTTAATCTAACACATAAATTATTACTCTATTCATTCCCTCCAAACTCTATTCCTAATATGCAATCCAAACAACTTTTTCACTATTCCGAATAGCTTGAGTTAGCACTGTTCTTAAACAGTAGCTGTTCTTATTTACTATTCTAAACAGTAGCTATTCTAGCTATTCTAGAGTGCATCCAAACGTAGCCTAAATGAAAATTGTAAGCTGGCACTTGCCACTTACCATCAAAAAAAAGAAATCATTCCCATTCTATATGAAATATTTTTTATCCTTTTTCTCCTATAGAACAATTATTCAACTAAAAATACCGCTTACACAAGAACAATTAATTAAAAGATATTTGATTCCTTCTCTTTATTTTGCCAAAAGGAAATCCGAAGAAAACAGAGATACTAGACAGTCTCCATGTTGCATTCAACTAGACAGCTCTTGATGCAGAAATTATCAATTTTAGATAGAAAACTATAGCATATAAACTTTGTCGATAATTCCTCAGCCCAAAACGCAAGAATTTGTTTGACATTGCATTTAGGGAAGAGCCACAGAATAACTGAACACTTATATTATTTTTCGCATCCTATGCTCAAGAGCTTATCCTCCTAGGTACTTGTTCTTCTCTGTTTTAACATTTAAAGAAGTAAAGGCAAAAAAAGAAATTAGGAAAAGGCTTTTTGAAAAGTATATCCAGTATTATGGAGCAGTAAAATAAAATACCAAACATTTGTCATGCTTGCAATTGAAAAACAAATCATCAGCTTTTTGGATATTGAAGCGAACACTCACCTTGAGATATGAGGTTAAATTAAAGAAAAAAAAAACTACCCACCTCTACTACTTCCACCATTTTTTATTTTGGTAATAAAAAATGAAGCATGGAGAACAGAACCGAAATCTGATATTTTAACAAAGATCGCACACAAAGTCTGCGATCCTCTTTTTGGTTTGCAGAGAATATTTGTGATCCTATGTGTTGACATTATGGATCGCAAATAAAGTTTGCGAACCAAAGGAAGGATCAAGGATTGCACATAATTTATGTGATCTTTCTCATTTTAAAACTTTCCAATTTCAGGTTCCATTTTCATTGCCTCTGTTCCATATTACTGGAAGTCTGGAAGAAAAAAAAAAGGTGGATATTTGTTGTCAGCTTAAAATTTCCTTAACATAGGTTAATTTGGACTTAGCAATATGTGGTCCCAACAGTAAAGGTAGAATGTTTAGGTGCGCATTGGATGTATTTTATTTATTTTGGAGCTTCTTACAAATATGATAAGCTCGTGGATATTTCATTTAATAAGAAGAACCACAGTTGAATAATTATTGGATTCATATTAGACATTACCTGGAGCACGGAAGTCGGGAAGCACAGGAAAGATGTTACTGAAGGCAGCATGTATCTCATCTGTTTTCTGAAACATCAGAACTTATTATTATTTATCAAATACTTAAAATGCATTCCTTTAAAGACTGTGTGGAGCCTCTAGAGCCTCTATCTTTCTTTTTTTTCACGAGCAACACTATTCAATCATTCTCCCCAAATGATAGTCCCTTCTATTTTTTATGATGGGAATTCAGATTTCGTTAGATGCATCTTATATTTTGGATGAAAATAACATTGTTCTTTTCGTTATTGTTATTGCTACTTTTTGTGAGAAAGCATTTATAAAACTGTAAGCATCTAACACCAGAAAGTTGGTTTCCCAAATGACAAATTCAACCCCTATTACTTCCATGCATGCTTAAAAGATCCCATTACCAGGACAGTATTTTGATAGTTTTGAGAGGGTTAAAAAAGCGATTCACTATATTCATCCACTTACGTTGACTATTCACGCGCTTTGGTACTTATATGAAACAAAAGTGAAAGCGCGTGTCTGTTTTACAGAGTAGAACTAGGGTGTTCTTAAGCTCACCAATCCTTGCTGAGCTCAACTCCAAAACCTATCGGAATGACTTCAAATGACGAATCAAAACCGTTGAAACCGATTTACTTCACGAGTGATGCGTATACATATCAAATTTATAAATATTTAAATTAATTTAATGGAAAGTCAAGTGGTCAAAAAGAGAAGATTTATGAGTTAATTTCAATACATTCATTTCTAATCATTTTTTTACCACTTGACTTTATACTAAATTAATTCGAATTTTTTTAAATTTGACATGTAAACACATCACTCGTGAAGTAGATCGGTTCCAACGGTTTGGATTCATCATTTTAAACCCTTCCGATAGGTTTTCGAGCTAAGCTCACTAGAGGGCTTGGTGAGCTTAAGAACACCCTAGTTCTACTCTGTTTTACATAAGAGTATAGATTCTATACTGTTATGTAAAACATACACCCCCTTTCACTTTTGGCTCTGATGACTCGAATAGGTCATTCATACTGATTCACTATTTTTATTATTACTGCTGCAATTACTAGTAATTTTCTTAATAACTAACAGCCATTATTATTACCATTGCTACAATTATGATCCTTTTTATCTTTGACAAACAATTATGATGCTTATTGAGTTCCTGAAATACAAAGCAACTGAATATAAATAAATTTTGAGAAAATTACCTTTGCACCTGTAATTACTATCTTGCCAGACTGGAAAATGAGTAGAACAAGTTTTGGTTGCCTCATGCGATAGATTAGACCAGGAAAAATCTCTGGCTCGTACTGCAGAGTTAAGCAACACAGAGACAAAAAAAAAATACGTAAAGAATGGAACTCTTGGAAGCAGTGAAGAGAACCCCAAAAGGAAGGAGGATACTAAAACCTTTCTGTAAATAAGCCTCATATTATAGTTTATTCCTTTATTTTGTTTTGCAAAATTGCAAATATTATTTATTCTTTGTAGTGTTGCCCACTAAATAAATTAGATAACTAAACAAATGAGCCATCAACTTACACTTATAAAGACACCATGGCTGGAAACTGCAAGCCGGGACAGATTTACCGAGAAATTAACACCACATGAGGCAACCATGTTCTGAATCTTGAACTCCTAAGAAAAAACAAAATTTGCATTTGTGCTTCGAATTATCAACTTAAAAACATTGAAGCATAAATGAGTGTCGTCTGATCTAAAGACTTAATTGTTAACTATTAATGGAAATTCCCCAAAGGACTGTATAATGTCAAATATTAAGTATAACCCTAGAAAAGTATGAAATATCACAATAAAATGTAATCATCCCTAATTACCCATTTACTTCAAAATGTTCTTAAAATAACTTTTTTTGTAAAAAAAATAAAGAAAAGGTCATTTGGGTATTCTAACAAAAAGTAATTAGAAGGCACTTGCATGTGTTATATATTGCATGTTTTTAACTGGTACAAAATATTTCTCATCTTGTATGACTTACATAGTATATTATGATTTTTATAACTCCATATGTACATATTCCATATATATGAAAGTACCTTAAATTGGGCGGAAAAACCAAGCTTTTGAACAATTCTAGCAAACTGCAAGTTTGAAAATAATAATAATATCTGTTAAAGGTTGCTGTGGACAATTAACAATTCTAAGTTTTAAGACTTCGAACATCAAAATCAGAACTAATTATGCCTTTCTAGCTGCTAGCTTGGATGCACCTTCAGTTTTTGCTCCTGTACAAACCTGAATATCCAAAATTGCAGAGTAAATATGAAGCATATTAATTTAACAAGTATTCAAATCTTAATTAATTTGACATATCACTTCTGATATAGAATGTTGTTCTGACTAGTTACGATATTTTGATGTTATATGCCGTTTTTGTGTCCATACAGTACGCCTCTCCAATAGAGCTTTGCCGGGCAATATCTTTCTTTTCACCGTTTATATCAGGTTAATAAGATAAGAAATAAATTACTCATAAGCACAACATGTGTTATTATAAAATAACAACACTTTCAACCTAACACACATTAATTGTTCTGATAAATGCAGCCTTTGTAATTTGTATTTAGCATTTTTGCAGTAATATCTTTAAAAAATCATCCAATGTTGTGGCTAGCAATATAGTTTTCCCGTATAATGTACATTCTCTTAAACCAAAATAAATTACTGACCATCTTCCCTGAAGCAAAGATCAAAGCAGTAGTTTTGGGCTCTCTTATTCTCATCACAACTGCTGAAAAACGCTATGAAAAAAAAAATGATACAAGTTTCCCGATTTAGAATACATGATATTTTTTTTATTCTCTACTATTCTTAAAAGTCAAAGTAACAAATCTGGACAACTAAAATCTCACTCCATCAAAGATTGTACTGATGCAATTATAGAGATACCTTGGGATTATATTCAGCATTGCGTGCTTGAAGAGCTATTGATTTTAGGTCCAAGCTACAGTTCAAATTCACAGTTGAAACAACGTTCCTGAAACAAGTAGGTGTAATATAATTAAGGGTTGGGGGTTTTAGAATTTAGGTTTTTAGGGTTTAATCTTTAGCATAAGCAGTTATGCACAAACACAATTTTCCAAATTAAACATCTATATTTCTTTTTTCATTCAATTAGAAATTGTTCCACCAATGGTATCCCTGAAATTTGAGTTTTGGGATGAGGCGAAGGCTCACTGAAGAGTCGGAACAATTCCAGAAGGATGACTCGCCGTTGATTTCATTGAACTTCAAGCCAAAGAAACAATCTTCCTACTTCTAACACCCGTCAAATCTCTCTTGTGCTTTCAATCTTTGATTTAATCAACATGGAAGAGCATATTAGGGAACATTTTGAGAAAAAAAAAATGGGCTAAAAACAATGGTTCGTTAATAAGCACTATTGCTATAAACCTAGAAAATGGGAAGAAAAATTCAATTTCTGAAGTTGTAGATAGGATTTAAGGGAGAATGCCTGTGGGCTGGGGTTTTGAGTAGAGGGAAAAGAGTTCGAAAGGGGAAGTCTTTTATACCTCGATCTGAGAAGGGAACAAGAAATTGGATTTGTTTATTTATGGCGGGGGCGACGACTACGAGAGACTAGAGAATCGGCACTCAGCAGTCAGCAATCCTTTTTAACCGGGCTAGATTCCGGTTCGGTTTAGCGGAATATATTAAACCGGAAAAAGTCGGTGAACCGATGGTCTTGTGGTTCCGCTGTGGAGTGTGGACCTGTGGTCAGATAGGTGCATTGAACGTTTTTCTAATTAATTGCGTAAGATACACAACTATTCAGTAAAAGATATAGTTGCCGCGAATGGAAAAGTTTACATCTGTAAAAAAAGAATGGAGTAGGTCTGATGTCTGATGGCCATCGGATCTCCTTTTGAGATCCAATGAGTTTCAATATCGTCCGATGTGCAATAAGATGTGTGCATACGAAAATTAAAGCAGACACACATATTTTAATGCAGATCGGATAGTGATTGAGTCCATCGAACTAAAGTAGGTATGATGGGAATATGACCTATTCTGAATTCATGTAAAAAGATATAGTCATCGTTGCGATGAAAAGTGATTTTGTTAAATTTAAACCATTCGATTAAGATGGAATGATTCGAATTGAATAAAAATGTATTCTAGGGGTGTCAACGGGTACGATAAGGATCAGATGGAAGCATTTTCATACCCGTACCCGTTACAAATTGTTCTAATCCGTACTCTACTCTTACTAGCTACAAATTACCTTACCCATACCCTATCCTTATCCGTTATGATTGTTGAATAACGAAACATTTCACACATATATATGTGTTTCGAAGGTCTAAACTTTATTGAGATGTTGGAATTTATTTACGTATTTTAATAGTTAATTAAGTGCAACACAACTATCAAGAGTAGTTAGAGAATGAATATTCATTTCTCATTAATATATATATATATATATATATATATATATATATATAGAGAGAGAGAGAGAGAGAGAGAGATGGGCTATTGTGCTTCGCGAAGTAAATTAGGGGATTTACTTCGGGCCATATTTTCATTTTTGAAAATCCAAACAACTGATCCGAACCATTCAACATGTTCTAAATATTGAAATGTGCTTGGAGACTAAATTTTACATTTTTTTGGAATTTTTTACTATTTATTAAGCCACTTTAAAAATCGCTGATCCGGTGGTCCAGAAAATTTTATTGTTTGTACTGTTCACAGTGGATCAGCGATTTTCAAAGTGGCTTAATAAATAGTAAAAAAATTCCAAAAAAATGTAAAATTTAGTCTCCAAGCACATTTCAATATTTAAAACATGTTGAACGGTTCGGATTGGTTGTTTGGATTTTCAAAAATGAAAATATGGCCCGAAGTAAACCCCCCATTTACTTCGCGAAGCACAATAACCCATCTATATATATAGAGAGAGAGAGAGAGAGAGCTAGGCTATGGTGAGTTGTGAAGTAAGATGTCATTTTTACTTCACGCTCATATTTTCATTTGAAAAATCCAAACAACCGATCCGAACCGTTCAACATGTTCTCTATATTGAAATGTGCTTGGAGACTAAATTTTACATTTTTCGGAATTTTTTTACTATTTATTAAGCCACTTTGAAAATCGCTGATCCGGTGGTCCAGAAATTTTTTGTGTTTTTTACTGTTCACAATGGATCAGTGATTTCAAAGTGGCTTAATAAATAGTAAAAAAATTCCAAAAAATGTAAAATTTAGTCTCCAAGCACATTTCAATATAGAGAACATGTTGAGCGGTTCGGATCGGTTGTTTGGATTTTTCAAATGAAAATATGAGCGTGAAGTAAAACGACGTTTTACTTCACAACTCACCATAGTCTATCTCTCTCTCTCTCTATATATATATAGGAGGGTTCAAATGCACCATTATTTTTGTGCTCCAATATGCTCCACATCCTTTATCTCCATTTTTAAAGTTCGAACAGTCGATCTAAACCGCTCAACATGATCTTCATAATAAAATATGCTTGGATACCAAATTTTATATTTTTTAGAATTTTTTTACTATTTTTTTAGATAGGTACAAAATCACTTCTGGACCATCCGATAAAGTGATATTGTACCTATCTAAAAAAATAGTAAAAAAAATATAAAAAATATAAAATTTGGTCTCCAAACATATTTTATTATGAAGATCATGTTGAACAGTTCGGATCGACTGTTCGGACTTTGAAAATAGAGATAAAGAATGTGGAGCATATTGGAGCACAAAAATTATGGTGCATTTGAACCCTTCTCATATATATAATATATAATATATATATTTTATAATTACTTGATCGGAACGGGTACAGAATAGGGTTTATCCGTACTCTTACCTGTTTAGATAACGGAAAAAATCTTTATCCATACCGTACCCAATAAATTTACGAAAAAAAATCTTACCCGTACGCGTCTTATCGAATACGGTACAGATCGGGTAAACAGATAAAAGGGTGCCATTGACACCCCTACTGTATCCTTTTTATTTTTTTAATTTGATAAATATAAGTATATAACAATATAACCAACAATTATATATTTTGCGCCTAGGCACGAGTAATAAGGGTTTTAGATGGTAAAAGATTATGACCATGTCGGTTTCTGTTAATGTCATTGGAACACTTTGGTTTCTACAAAATTTTCCTTTTCGATTTATGACAACCAGCCAAGGGATGAAGGGATAAACTCACTCATTGGCTCATTGCCCAAGCATACTGGAGATTCAATTTCAATTCCCAAACGGATAAGTTCCATATAAAGACTGCTTAATCCTTATTTCTGGGCCTGGCCCAAATTTCTCAAAATGGAAATCTTAGGGTAATAACTTGATTATGTCTTAGCTTCAGAATTGATTATTATTTTTACTTTGACAACACAAAAATTACATGACAACTACGAAGCTTTCTGGAACCTATTCAATTATACAAACTCCTGCAAATTCACAAGACAGATCAGCTTCTCTGCGCTTAATCGAAAGAAAGTAACAAATTAGCATATGCACCAACCTCAATAAACCTGGAACGACTAAATATCAAGGATGCACAAAATGCAGTAAGAAGGAAATACCAGAGACCAAGATATCATCGTGATTATGTGATCAAAGTCAAAAGAACCTAACGCAACACACATCCCTTTACAAAAAGAAACTGCCAATACAACAGGAGTATCATTCTACTTACCCAACCCAAAAAAGAAAACGCTGAAAAAAAATAACAAAAATTAAATATTAACAATGCACTACGAGGAACAGCATCCGCCCTTGGTCACACTTTCTGGCTCGTCGGGTTGACCTTGGATCACCACTGTCTTGCCGTTGCTCAGAGACGCCAGTTCACCTTTCCTCTGTTCTTGGGACTGAAAAACTTTTCGGCTGAGAATGCTATATATTTCCCTAACCACTGTATAGAAGGCTTCCGTCACATTAGATGAGTCGAGTGCGGACGTCTCCATGAAGAAGAGGCCTTGCGCCTCGGCGAGAGACTTTCCCTCGGACGTGGGTACTTCTCTGATGTCTTTCAGGTCGCTCTTATTGCCCACCAGGATAGTCACCACATTCATGTCAGAATGCGCTGTTGCATCAAAAACCAATGTCAGAATGTGAAATTGTGCTTGTTTTGGGTTAACTCTGTTTTACAATCATTGTTTCTGAAGACACTTTGTACGTGTGACGTGCATACTTACCGTGTTTAACATGTAAAGAGAAGTGAAAAAGTACAATACCAGTTTACAAAAGAGCTAACCAACAGTATTACAGGAACAAACCAACCAGTACATGATACATTTTCATAACCTTGTCCCAGAATTGCAATTGTGGTACAGTATATCAGAAAACAAATGAGTAGGGTGAGAATGTGGAGCTTCATTGCATATAAGACTCGAAAGACTTTATTGTAATTTCCGGGATCATTTTGTGGCTTGTTGATTAAATTGAACTAGGAAATCCTCAGATCTGGTATCCTTCTTTTGTGGCTTTGTTAAAAGTCATTTGCACCAAGACAGAAAGCCTCATACAGTAATCTTTAACCAAATCAATCCCTCCCCATTTACAAAAGGTAAAAACCAAAAGGCTAGTTTACACCCCCTGTGATTAATTATTACATATATGTTTCTGATTCATTTATCTAACATGCCCTAATCCAAATGTAGTTTGGTTTTTATCATCAAGCAGCATTGAGCAATACAGTCTACCAATATTTCAGTTCAACCCTTCAGACCTCCCGGCATAAACAGGTTCAGCAATGCACCAATGGGGTTGCCAATTGTGACTCTCATCTAATCAGATCCAGACCCCTCCCCCGCAAAATTGATAAAAAGAACTAAAACAATAATAAAGAGGGGAAAGAGGGAGGGAAGCGAAGGGTACTGTGGAGCTCATTGAGCCAGCGGCCGACGCTGTCGAAGGTGGTGCGGCGGCTGATGTCGTAAACGAGGAGAGCACCGACAGCGCCCCGATAATAGGCGGAGGTAACAGCTCGGAAGCGTTCCTGGCCGGCGGTGTCCCAGATCTGAGCCTTGACCTCCTTGCCGTCGATGAGGAGCTTCTGAGTCTGGAACTCAACGCCGATGGTCGACTTGGAGTTGGGGTAGAACTCGTTGCGAGCGAACCGCGCCAGCAGGTTCGACTTCCCCACCGACGAGTCTCCGATCATCACGATCTTGAACAGGTAATCCTGGCTCCCGCTCTCCGACTGCGAGCTCTCCTCCTCCCCCTCGCTCGCCATTCTTGTTTCTTTTTACTTTTTTCCTTTTGTTTTTTTTTTTAATTATGTTGTTTTTTTGCGGTTTTCGTGGGGGTGCGGTGTACGGTTTTCTTCCGCTTCGTGACGCCGGGTCTGTTATTACTGTGCGCTTCCTCTTCTCTTCCCTCTGGAATTGAATGAGAACAATCAGCCGACTTTTTTTTAATAGAATTTAATTAAACAAATTACAAGGTTACGGACAAATCACAAAAAATCGATGATTAAATTTATGGGTGTTCAGTGGAGAGTTTTCTGATAAATAATTCAGAGATTCCTCAACTGATAGGAATGCCGATCCTCAATATATCGCTCTCAAATTTCGATGCAAGTACATCCGGCTGATTTTGGGAAACTTTTTTTATCGGTAGTAATTAATAGAAAATAAAAGAGAAAAACAGAAAAAGTACAGTAGCATTTATATTGGTACCGATTTTAAAAATAAAAAAATTTGGATCGTTAGAAATTTTACCGATTCAAACCAATTTATTTTTTTTCCTTTTAATTTTTTCTAGTAAAATATTTTTTTTACAAAAATAGCACCTTAAAATTTAGATATATGAAAAACATTCCATCTATTTTTTGAAAAACTTTTCATATTTTACTAGAAATCAAATATAAGAATGCTCTCCATCTATACATCAGATTCAAAAAAAAGTTAAAATCGGTAAAATTACTACCGATCTTACTACCAATATAAATACTACTATACTCTTTCTATTTCTCTCTCTTCTTTTCTTTTAATTACTACCGATAAAAAATTTCTCTGATTTTGAACATCTATATATTCATTGTCACAGAAAGTCCACCAAACCATTTTCGCATAAAGGTGACACGTGTCAACTACGTTCAGTGGGTGGAAAATATGGAGGGCTTTTACGACGAGATTTAACTATTTACTAATTAAATATTACACAAAATATTAAAATATTCTTAAAATATTAAAATATTCTTAAAAAATTACAAAATTACGATATTTTTTAAATTTATAATAATATATTTATCATTGCAAATTACAATAATCTACATATTTATTCAATATAATTTTAATATATATTAAATATTTTATTTACAATTTCAAAAACTATAATTAAACACATAATTAATATATAGAACAATTTGCTCTTCCTCTTCTTTTCTGCCTCTCATTCTCGACTAACCCGTGATATGCATAGTACCATAGACTCACTCCTGTCTTATTCTCATCTTCAAAACTATCTTCTCTTGATAGCTCCTACTTTTATTTTTTCCATCCACTTCTTTTGAAATCACTTGCCGACTTGTTGAATATGACATTGAAGGAAGAGCCTTTGAGATTTAAATAAAAACTCAGTTTGAAATCACTCACAATCGAATAAGTTCCTCAATTTATGATAATATTCTTGCTTTTTTCTACTTTTCCTCAAGCCACTATCAGAGCATCTCCTCTGGATCTCCTTCATTCGACAAATTTTGAATATACGTGTGATATTCAAAAGTATATCGGAGTAAGAAGTCAAAATCGTACAATGCCATGCAATACCAAATACTAACTTTTGTTACAAATAATAGTTATATACGCTTGTTCGATTTTTTTTTATATGACAGTTTAATTTGTCTAATAATTATGATCTGACATGTTCGATTTGTACAATGAGTAAGTGCGTCAATTTATATTTTATTTTATAAGTATAAAAAATGAAAATTATGAATTTAAAAAGATGATGGATTGAGAATGAAAAGCAGATAAATTAAGTAAATATGTTAGTTATTGTAATTTAGGAGGATATAATACCGACATTTTTATTAATATTCAAAGTTTAATACAAATTATTATTTATGCCCAAAACATCAGTTGATTTCGAAAAATGCCCCAAGCCGGCCAGAAAATGGCCGGCTTAGGGGGTAAGAGTAAGCCGACCATTTTCTGGCCGACTTACTCGTTTTTTTTTTTTATTATTTAGAGAGACACTATGAAGAACAAAATAATAAAATCTAATACTGAAAATTAAACATTTTTGTTTAAATTATTTGTTAGATTACTTCTTTTGATTTATAATTAGCATAGTTATACTAAAATACACTAGATTACTGGAAATTATGTTGAATTACACTATATTATAATAAATTATGTTGAATTACACTAAATTACGTTAAATTATGCTAAATTACAATAACTTCGCTAATTACGCTAAACTACGCAAAATTACGCTAAAGTAGACCGATTCTGTGCCATCTTTCATGAATCATAAAAAATAGTAAAAAAATTCCAAAAATAGTAAAAATTGGTATTCTACAAGTTCATTATGTAACTAATTTACTGAGCTACTTAGATTGAATAATATAAATGAAAATCTTAATCGGAAACTTCAACTCAAGTTTTGAGGCTCGAGCGCCGTTTTATAAAATCGGACACTCGAGCGCCGTTTTATGACCATTTGAAGTTTCGCCGTCGTTTTTGCCTTTTCAGTGAAGATATCGTTCCTATTCATATGTAATTTAGCGTAATTTACCGTATTTTAGCTTAATGTAATGTAATTTAGTGTAATTTAACTTAATATAGTGTAATTCAACATAATTTCCAGTAATCTAGTGTATTTTAGTATAAATATGCTAATTATATATCAAAAGAAGTAATCTATCAAATAATTTAAACAAAAAATTTCAAATTTTCAGTGTTAGATTTTATTATTCTGCTCTTCATAGTGTCTCTAAAAAAAAAACGAGTAAGCCGGCCATTTTCTGGCCGGCTTGGGCATTTTTCGAAATCAGCTGAGGTTCTGGGCATAAATAATAATTTGTATTAAACTTTGGATATTAATAAAAATGTCGGGATATAATATGTTATTGTAGATTTTAGAAGGAAAAATACTTAATATTTTATAATATTTGAAGGATATACTGAAATTATATAATTATTAATTTACTTATTATTTTGTAAGTATGAGTGTTAAAATGGAAAATTTCAGCAAAATATATAGAGATCAACTATTGATATGATAAAAGAGGAGGGATTAAGTTATAACAAAGTTACAACAACGATTTTCTACATTTTGAAATTTCAAATCGTCGATCCAAACCGTTCAACATGATCTCCACAATAAAATGTGCTTCCAGATCAAATTTTACATTTTTTTGAATTTTTTTACTATTTATTAAGATGGGTACAAAATTCAATGGTCTGAATTTGACTAGTTTTTGTAAAATACTTATAAATAGTAAAAAAATTCAAAAAATGTAAAATTTGATCTGGAAGCATATTTTATTGTGGATATTATGTTGAACGGTTTGGATCGACGATTTAGAATTTCAAAATATAAAAAATCATTGTTGTAACTTTGTTGTAACTCAAAATTGTTGTAACTTGATCTCTTCTCATGATAAAATTTGCTTTAAAATCCGTCGGTTCCAGCTATACTGACACACAGACGAAAGGTAGAGCCCGCCACCTTATCCTTACTGCAATTTGCATCCTCTGAGTCTATGAGATATCTCATATTTTGTGTGACATTTTAGAAAGTCACAACCGTTGAAATACGCTCTCCACGAATCTCAATACTCAAATAATACTGGCCCCTGCGTTATTTCCGAGTAGGAACCGGAACACGTAGGTCACGCAAAATATGAGATATCTTAGAGGATACGCACTCATCCTTACTGTGCCCTCTTTGATTGCGTAGTTATGTGAAAGCCAAAAAGAAATCATATTTGACCCAGTTACTCTCTATTCTATACCCACGACACCTTTGACAACTAATTTCACGACACAGAAGATCTCAGAAGAATTTCGCATAATCAGAAATAATATACAGGGTTGATAAAAGACTCGATCAAAACTCAAAAACTGAGAAGAGCATCTGTTTTTGCCGAACAAAACTGCTATTATTTAGGAGGGAGGAGGAAAGAGCACATATAAAATTTCATCATTTAGAAGCATGGACAGAGCTAGATTTTTAAATTATGGAAATCAATCATATAAATTTCATTATCTATAATTATTTACTTTAAATTATATAGAAAATAAAATTATATACAAAAAAATTTAATAAAAAAATAAAGATCAATTGACCTCTATTTTTTTAGCATGGCTCCGTCAATATCCAGAAAGACAGAGAAAAAATGATAAAGCACATAGACAAATATCCACGTAAGTGAATATGATTAGTTGAACCATATTTATTTTAAAAATATAATGCTTAGATATAATTTCACTATATAATTTAGAATAAAATATTATGAATAATATTGTAAAATTGATTCTCATATTTTTTTTTAAATTATATAATTAATTTTATATTATCATAAGTTGCCTTCATCAAGCTCCTGATGAAGCAGATGCAATATGGAAAAGTGGATTTACGAGGGAGAAGCTCATTTAGTGGAATACGTATCCTCTTAAGTATCAGACTGAGTGGACTGAGTACAATATGACATGACAAATTTTCAGTCGAATGATTAGAATTTAGTGCCTATTTAGACATAGGAATTCGGATTCGTGTCACAAATCACAATTAAAGAAAAGTCAGGATTCAGTAATTCTAGATGTGCTATATCCGAATTCTATTTAGAGGGGGGTCGTAGATTTAAAAGAGATGCGGTGGAGTAACCTTCTATTGACACCTCTAGTGTCACTTTAAATTAAATCCGGAGGCATTGACCTCCCTTTTTCTTCTCCAAAAAAAAAAGGAGATGCGGTGGAGAGTGGAGACGCAAGACGTACCAACAGTAATAGAATTCACATCACCTCGGTACCGTAATAGGGAATCTTTTACAATTACTTGATCTGGACCGTTCTTTTTAACATGGCACGAATCTCAAAGCCCAATAATACTGCCCCTCTGTCAGTCCGAATCCCAAACCGGCTTGGAGTTAATCTCAAACCGTAAAATGAAGGGAATCTTTTACGGTACCGGAGAGGATATGGATCCACAGTAATAAGGACTCGGGACTTGAATTAACTTGGGATATAGGCGGTAGGATTTTGCATATATTTTCAATTTGTTATTTAATAGTTGGATTATGATATTCTAATTTATGATTATTAAATATTAATTTAAATATATTAAATTCGTACTCTTATTAGACGGTCGGATTTTGCAACTAAAGATAGATAAGATCCAGATGGTTCCAACTTATGAATGCAGATATTAAACATGATTAATCTTTTTCTGTGATTAATGGCCTTGATGCGGATATTGCTCAATGGGTTTGATCGTAAAGAAAAATTCGTAATTGCAAATGATTATTTTTTTCGTAATATTTCACTTTCTTTTTGAGCAAAAAGAGTTCAATAGTGAATATATGTCATGACATTTTTTATAATTTTTTTAGCAATTGTTTATTATGAGTTATGACTCCTAATAAATATAAGAAAATTAATTAATATATAGATATCGAGTTTTACATGATCTTTTTTTTGTTTCAATCTGAAGATTAGAAAAATGAGTCGTTGGTTATTTTGTATTAATTGAAATAGATTGACTTTAAATGACAAATTTGAACCATTAAAATTAATATACTTGATGAGAGTTGTGTTTATATGTTAAATTTATTAACATTCCATTTTATATAGTGTAAAGCCTCCGGTCAAAAAATGATAAATGAATACATTAAAATAACTTGTAAATCTTCATATATTTATCGTCATACTTTGTATGTATTAAATGAATTCAAAAATTTTATAAATTAAAAACGTAAATTTATCAATCATGAGAAGTATATATAGCAAATTCAAACCGTTTCAATTAATTTACTTGACTTTACTAGTATAAAGTCAAGTGGCAAAAAAATAATAAAAAATGAATGCATGAAAATAACTTATAATTTTTTTTTATCATTTTACTTTGTACTAAATTAATTCAAAAAAATTATAATTTTAAAATATAAATATGTTCCTTCATAAGTTTCAATGATTTGAATTTACTTTTTCTAAATCAATTTAATACATTTCAGAATTGAGCTCACCAATCAGCTTAGTACATACTAGCATCATTCTTTTTTATTACAACTTCTGTTGTTAATTCATAGAACGAGGGTTCGTGAAAAAATATAGACAGAGAGATCAATTGCGTTGGTTGGTGATTTGCGGATTTGGAAATATTACATTGTTAATTCTTATATCTCGATATAGAGAAAATTATTTCATTTTGTTATTTGCAAGATTAATTACGGATATTATAGTTCTATTGAATCCGGTTAACGAACACAATATGTGTATATGATTTTTATTTACATTTGCAGATTCTGTATTAAGAAAATTGTAGATGTGCTGATTTTGAAATAATTAAATAAATATTATTCCTTATGTGCAACATTCATCAACTAATTCCAATAATTTTGGTACTAGTATCATACTCGTGCGTTGCAACGGGAAATAAGATTGAATAGAATATGAAGAGACATTTTTGTTGACATTAACTTGTTTCACTAATACGGACATCTTTTTTGTAAATGTAGCCTATTTTTTGTTTTATTTATTTGCTAATTTGAGCATGGTACTGGTACTCCATTAGTTTCTATTATTATGATTAGAATAAATTCAAAGTTCAATAACTTCAATACATATAAGAATTCAAAAACCAATTTTGCGACGGGTTAAGCTTCTATTTCCAGTTTCAATGAATTCGCAAATATCAACATCATATCGAATATATCATCACAATTCCAGTTAATATCTTTTGACCCCCAAAAGACTTGCTGTTATCTTTTTTTTTATGTCAATCGCAGAAGTGGCTGCAATTGAAGTTCTTAATTAAATTATTAAGCAAAAGCCGAATGCAATTTTATTAATTGACTTACTTAATTACAGTCACCTATTTAAGAAATTAGAATTTAGATAGAAATTTGACCACCCTTTAACATATCTGAAGTAGGATATTGTTTGAAATTTTGATAAATAGTCCCGTTAACATGAAAAGGTCGATTAAAAGAATTAAACCATATAAGAACATTCATTAAAGAGATATGTGCTTTTATTTACAATAAGGAAAAACAAATATGGCTCCACATGCAAACAGGGAAGGGTCACATGTGGAATTTAGTAATATTAGGTACCTTTGCAAAATAGCATGAAACAGTGAGGTGAAATATGTAAAATTGAAAATAGAAAAACCTCTCAAGCACCCAGGAATAGATAAGTGTGATATGACAAGCTCCCCTCAACAAACTTTAGAGCTGCAATAATCCCTGCAAGAACAACAACGGTTGTACCCTAAAATACTAAAAAATATTGTATTTTTATATAAAAAACACTCTCAGAAGCAAGTAAGAATTTCTTAATAAGCAAGCAAAAAAATTCAGGTATTCGTTTTTATTTGAGAAAGTGAACATTATATTTGTAACTGAAAGGAGAAAGAAGGTTGAAACTTCAGTACCTGAATGGTTCTAAAGTTAAACACAATACTAACCTCATAACATGTATGTCATCATTGAAGACAAGGTGAGTTGAGTGATATCTTGAAAGAAGGTTGAACACATTATGGATTGCAAAATCTTCAAACTAGACAAAATTTGAACAAAACTATGTATGTTTGATAAAATACAAAAGTTTATTAGTTACAAAATCATTGATGCGCAATATCTCCATAACTTAATGAGAACTTTTTTGCGATAATTTTGCTTGATAGTTGTCATAAACTCATGAAGAAAATCTTTGTAGTCTTGATACACAACAAGAATAAAAAACGATTTAAGAACGGATTTCAAGAAAAAAATATGGACTTAAATGCTAATGAAAATTTAAAATTAGAGACATGGAATAAGAGAACCTGGCCAACTACTCTTCTTTGCTTTAATCCAATGTAAAACTCATCCTTAAGCAGCTCTTCATTGTTCATCCCCACATCCATATATTGTAATAGGTAAGCACCAAAAAAAACACAACGAAAAAAAATGAAATCATTTGAGGAACTTTACCGCATAATAGGCAAAACTTATCTGAATGGTATTGTTAAACCAAGTATGAAGTGTTTACCGGAGAAGGTCGGACCCCACCAAGGGCAGTGTATAGCGCGAGCTTGCCCACAAGTATCCCCATACTCTGTCAGTAACAAATATTTTAGCGATTTACATGGTTTTCAAAAACTACCAATATAAGAGGGCAATTTTGAAAATTTACCTGGCAACCAAGGTCACCAAGACCCAGAATTCGCTCTCCATGAGTGACCACAATTACCTGGATGCTATAGGTTAGATCTATATAGAAACAAAATTGGAAATATATTCTAGATTTTCCACGGCAATATGTATAGAAACAAAGAAAGAGAAATAAGGAAATAAAGAAAAAATCGATTTCCATTGTGATCCATATAGAAACGAAGAAGAAGTAAGGAAACAAAAATAAAATAAGAAAACAGAAGGTGGAGTCTGCTCAATTGAAGAGGGAGAAATAAGGAAACTGAGAAATACATCACTAAATTTTGGATTCTGCTCAATTTTAATTGTAACATATCGTGTGGCAGTACGTGTGGCGAGTATGTTTTTAACTAAATTTAGACTTCTACACATAAAACAGATGCATTTAATCAAAAGAAGACAAATTATCTGATTTTGGAGGGCTGAGATTAAATCTGAATTTCATCATTCATAACCGTTGGCGGATCGGACACCCAACGTGCTTAATAATGGAATGGAGATATAATTTTCTTATATCCGACAGTTGCTATATGCTCTATATCAGACTATCCTGCATATTGTAATCCTTTTCTGGTGATCGGTTAGGTAAGAATTAATATTTGCGGATGGCATGGCCGGCCAGAAGAATAAAAGACCATGTGGCGAGAACCAACCCACATTTTTTATTAATATTCAACATTAAATAAAAATTAATAAATATACCCAGTTCAGCTGAATTTTGATAAAAATGTCTAAACCGGCCATTAAATGGTCGGTTCATATTTTAATTCACTACCGGCCATTTAATGGCCGGTTCCTCAATTTTTTTTTTAGAGACTATGAAGAGCAAGATGCTGAAATCTAACATTAAAAATTTGAATTTTTTTTAATATTTGTTAGATTACTTGTTTTGATATATAAATAGCATATTTATACTAAAATACGCTAAATTATACTGAAATACGCAAAATTTCGCTAACATAATTTCAAGTAATTTAGTATAAATATGCTAATTATACATCAAAAGAAGTAATCTAACAAATATTTAAAAAAATTCAAATTTTTAATGTTAGATTTCAGCATCTTGCTCTTTATAGTGGCCGGTTGAGGGGAGGAACTGAGAGAGATGTTAGATTCCAGCATCTTGCTCTTCGGTATCATGTTAGATTTTAGCATCTTACAAAATGAAATATACTCAATTTTAGGATGATGGTTATTGTCAAATTAAATTCACTAGCCGCATGCGAACACTAAACTACGTTTTTTTAGATACTAAGTTTTAACAATTTCACTAGTTCAGGTTGATCCAATTGTTTTAATGTGATTCAGGTTTTCTATCCTTCCTAATTATCAGCCGTATACGACACTGTCACTAACTGCATACGGGTCGTGTGTGTCTACCGATGATAAAAAACTTTAACTCAATTTTTGAGGCACAAAATGATGTTTTTTTGCAATTCTGATTCTGTCGGCTCCCTAAGGATGACCCCTGGAGCGCCATTGCCCCGTCTTGTCCCAAGCTTTCCGAATTGGGGACGTACCCACAAATCCGAGTTTCCTAGCCAAAGTTATGGCCGTTTAAAGTTTAAAAAAAATGATGTTTTCTGCAAAAACACCGATGACACACTGATGCTTTCTGCACGGCTTAACGACGGCAGAAGTGCATCGATGTTTCATTACAAAAACATCAGCGACACACTGATATTTTTTTAGCACTACCCTGCTTAATTGACAATGCTAAGGCTAATAAAATATCGATGTTTCATTGCAAAAACATCAGCGACGCACCGATATTTTTTCAGCACTACCCTACTTAATTGCAAATGCTAAGACTAATAAAACATCGATGTTTCATTGCAAAACATCGATGATGCACCAATACATGCAACCGATGTAACACACGCATCCAGCCAAATGCATTTGTTTGATCTTGGCCAAACCGAGTGCAAACTTCAATCCAAGTTTCCTACGATTTTTTCTTCTAGCCAACTATGCTATGCCCATCTTAAGAATCTTTCTCTCTCTCCCAGTCCCTCTCTCTCTAAAAAAAAGAAAAATTGAGGAACCGGCCATTAGATGGCCGGTAGTGAATTAAAATGGGAACCGACCATTAAATGGCCGATTTGGACATTTTTATCAAAACCCAGCTAAGCTGGGTATATTTATTAATTTTTATTTAATGTTGGATATTAATAAAAATGTCGGACATAACCAGAGGTGTCAATGGGTGCGATAACGGGTCGGACGAATGTATTTTCATACTCATATTTTATCCCATTGTTTTAAAATTATAATTTATTAATCAAATAAAATAATATAAATGTTGAACAAATCAATTTTATCATAAATTGCTACATAAGCAATTATATATGTTATATAAATCCATCTAATATTCTAATTATAATAATAAAAATTTATGTAGTTATATGCATAAATAAATAAATTATCATATATAATTTAATATTTATCAATTATCCTATAAGATAACAGGTAAGAAATAACTTTTATCCTTACCCGATAAGCTAATGATTTTTTTTACTTACTCGTACTCATACCGGCCCGTTAAGTGAACAAAAAAAATTTCTTAACCATATACTTATCGAATAAGATACGGGTCGGATAAATGGTCAAATGAATTTCATTGACACCCCAATAACCATGGTACGTGAAGTATCAAACAGAGTTAATTAACTATAGGTTTACAAGGAGTATTAATTACCTATGTGAAGCTGATTCTACATTTTATTGTGACTTGTGAGACTAGCCTTTTTCAGATTAAGTAATAGAAGCTGGTCCTCTTAGTGAGAAGGAAGAATTAACGAAGGATTCCTATTATAAGGGTGTCAACGGGGTCGGATACATTTTATTGTGAGACTAGCCTTTATCAAATTAAGTAATGGAAGCTGGTCCTCTTAGTGAGAAGGAAGAATTAATGAAGGATTTCTATTATAGGGGTGTCAACGGAGTCGCACAGAAGTATTTCCATACCATATCCGTTAAATTATCTAAGAAAAACTTTATTTTTATCCGTACCCGATAAATTAATAAAAAAAATTATCCATATCTGTTTTATCAAATACGGTATGGATTGGATAAACAAATACAAGAGTGTCATTGACATCTTTTACCAGATTTTTTTTATAAACCATAAATAGAAAATAAAAATTTACCAAACAAACTTGAGTAATTTGGTTTTTGTACAACTTGAGTAATTTAGTTTTTACAAAAACTATAAGTACCGAGATGTCATTTTGGCATGAACAATTTTTTTCCTGTACCAAATAGGCATCTCGGCTCAAGCAGTTTTTCACAATTTCTCAACAAAACAGTCACAGAAAATCATATTTTCATGTGTGCCGAATTAGCATTTCGGCCCGATTAATTTCAGTAGTTTTTTTTCTGTGCTGAAATGGAATTTCGGCCCCAATTTTTTTTTTTAGCAATTAAACCCTTTCTGCCGAAATGACTTTTCGGTCTCAAGCAAAACATAAAAATTCAGGATGTACCTCTGACTCCTTGAATTTCGCCTCTGACTCAAAAATTGGATTTCGCAATCACTGATTAGTTTAATTTCACTAAAATACTCATTTCTTTTGACCGAAGCCACACCATTGCAATCACTATTTCAATTAAAAATCTGTGAATTTTTCATGGACCGAATTGGCTCTTCGGCATAGCCAAAAAATAATTGTTCGGTGCGGAGATGCCATCTCAGTACTTATGATTTTTTGTAAAATTCAAACCAATCAAATTAGTTTAATAATTTTATTTATTTATTTATGGTTTCTAAAAAAATTTCTCTTTTACCTGTCTTATACTGGTTTTTCAGAGACAAGCCTATGAAAGTTCCATGAACTTGTATCTTTGTTTTTGAAACATATCCCGGAAAGTTTCTCTTTTGGAAATGTGAAATTTCTTTCACCAATTCCCATTTCCTATCCTGGAAAGTTATCATTTCATATTTACGTACTTAACAGGGTGAATAAAGTAAATTTTCTCTTCAGACTAACATTAGTTTGAACCAGTGTTGTAAATAACGGTATGTGGTTGTCGGACGAAGAGGGTACCGCCAAGCAATTAATCGAGAATAATCGAAAATAATCGATAATAATTGGAAATAATCGGTCGATTAGTCGGAAAAATCCATGACGATTTAGTCACCGTGAACAATTAATCGGCCTAAACAGACGTTTTTTACAACACTGGTTTGAACCATTTTTAATTTACATTGTTCCTAGATGTGTTATGAGCCTATGCCACAAACAAATAAAAGAAACGAAGGATTACTGGTTTTTGTTGGGGAACCATTACGAGAGTAGCATATGGATAAGCGAAGGCGCTTTTTTTTCGTTTGGTTTTTTGCAATGTGAATCCATTTTAGTATTTTACCGATGTGCAGTTCTCCAGACATTCTATTTATGTTCATTTAATTTGGTTTTAGTTTTTAAATCTGAAGGACAATGATTCATATAAAATCGATTTTTTTATCAAAAAGCGCGCGCCATCCATTTTTTCCACGCTGAAGGAACTGATATTATACATGCCGCTACTGGTATTGCTATACATGCCTACGAGCTTTTGAAAGCAAAAAAAAAAAAAAATACATGTATGTACGTGTCAGACAAGTACTCTTCTATGTCTTCTTTATATACCTTGTGTTTCAAGCAAAATATTGCATTACTAACGACCAGAATCCCATAGAAAGCACAAATCATGAGTTTATCTCGAAATGTTGACCTTATTTTTCTATGATAAACCGCTGCCAAGACAATACCAAAATAAAATATGTGTTGTTAGACATGCATATAGACTGCTGCTCTATATGTAACTCGACTACTATAATATATTTTATAAAAGGCCATTAAATACCAACAGTTCAACTATTCAAGTCATGGCTACTAACTCAGGAGGTACTTAACTCCAGGGCATGTATGGTAACACATGGATGCGTCTTCTGTTCGAATGGTATCATGGAAACTAGAGATCACATGTTGTGGGATTGTCTCTATGCTACATGGTTTTGGAGAGTACTGCTGGCTAGCCTAAATCTTACTTGTCGCAATGGTGAGACAATTGTTGATATTTGGTGGCTTAACAGGCGGGGACTGGATAAAACAAGAAAGGTGTTATGGGACACAGCGTGGTCAGCCGGGGTTGGGCACTATGGAAGGAAAGAAACAGAAGAACCTTCTCCGGGAAGACAAAACCACCAAGCCTATTAATAAATGAGACGACAATGGACATCCACAACTGGAGATTTTTTGCATAAAATTAGAGGTAGAATTGGGATAGTGGACCACACGAGTGACTACTGTGCTTTACTAGATATTTTATTTCGCAAATAGTGAGTTGTAATTATTATTTTGTGTAAATAACTCTCTTTTATCAATACATCTGTTGATCGGCACTTTGCCGACAACCTTAAAAAAAAAAATATTCAAGTCATTTTATTAACATTATACATTCACTGGCCATTAAAGCCCATTAAAGGCCATTAAGTACCACATTTAATTCATCAGTTCTGACAACAGCATATATGTTTTCTGTATGTCACATCTTAATTGTTGAATTATTTGTTTGTGCTGCTTGTCAAGATTGTAAGTGAATTCCACTACAATAGATCCGAACACTGTATAAAATTAAATACTGAAAGTTTTAAGGGTATGTTTGGATGCACTAAGAATAGTGCTATTTTTAGAATAGCATTGCTATTCGAATAGCTTGAGCAACCAAACGTACTACTTGCTATTCGGAACAAGAAGAATAGCCTTGTTCCGCTATTCTAACAAAAAGTTGGAATAGCGATTGGAGCTTTCAATATTAATACTAATCTAACATTTAAAATAATATTATATTACATTTAACATTTAAATTAATATTATATTGTATTATATTTAATCTAATAGTTTATTTAATACTAATATAATATTTAAAATAATATTATATTACATTTAACATTTAAATTAATATTATATTGTATTATATTTAATCTAATATTATATTATATTTAATCTAGTAGTTTATTTAATACTAATATAATATTTAAAATAATATTATATTACATTTAATAATTAAATTAATATTATATTGTATTATATTTAAACTAATATTATATTATATTTAATATAATAATATAATATAATATTTTATTTAATACTAATCTAATATTTAAAATAATATTATATTACATTTAATAATTAAATTAATATTATATTGTATTATATTTAAACTAATATTATATTATATTTAATACTAATCTAATATTTAAAATAATATTATATTACATTGAACATTTAAATTAATATTGTATTGTATTTTATTTAATCTAATATTATATTATATTTACTCTAATATTTTATTTAATACCAATCTAATATTTAAAATAACATTATATTACATTTAATAATTAAATTAATATTATATTGTATTATATTTAATCTAATATTATATATATTTAATATAATATTTTATTTAATACTAATCTAATATTTAAAATAATATTATATTACATTTAATATTTAAATTAATATTATATTGTATTATATTTAATCTAATAATTATATTATATTTAATCTAATATTTTATTTAATAATTAAATTAATATTATATTACGTATTGGATAAAAAGATTTTTATATTACGTATTGATAAAAAGATTCAATCTAACAATAAATTATTACTCTATTCATTCTCTCCAAATTCTATTCCTAATATGCAATCCAAATAATATTTTCACTATTCCGAATAGCTTGAGTTAGCACTGTTCTTAAACAGTAGCTTTTCTTATTTACTATTCTAAACAGTAGCTATTCTAACTATTCTAGAGTGCATCCAAACGTAGCCTAAATGAATAACACAACTATCTCGTTTTTAATAATTTGACTAGGCTATGCCTAAGAACTAAACTCATGCATTCGGTAATTTTGACAACTCATGCGTGTTTGAATTTCTTTTCTAAGAACAGGACGAAGAAACAGATCCGATAATCGTAATGCATTCGTTTCGTTTTTTTTTTTTTCAGTTATCTGAACGCATAAGTTTAATCAAAATTCTGAAAAGAAGGTTTCAAAAACTAGATATAGTCTTGTCAAATATTTGAAAACCGGGATAGTTGTGTTATTTATCTAAAAGTAAGTATTATGAAATAATGGAATAATTGAATGAAGTGTTGCCTACCCCTCGAATTTTTTTTTTTTTAGACCCGGTTATAAAACGGGTTTGCCTACCCCTAGAAAATGGGTTTGCCTACTCCTAACCCGCTACTCCTCTCAGTTCTAGCCCAGAGCGGAGCCCCACACTAAAATCCCACCCGCTAGCCAAATTAGGTTGAGTGGACCCAAATTTACAATCAACTTGCATCTAAAGCAAAATTACGCAGTTTCGGTAGTTCAATCGACTCAATTTTGTATTTTTGAATGGACAGTTGAAAGAATTTGGGACGGAAAGGTGATGCGACTCAAAGAAGAAGGAGATCAAGACATTAAAAACTTTAAATAGACATGGTTTACATATGGTCTACTGTTTTATTTTGAGGGTATAACACCATGTCCATATTATTTACTAAAGAGACGCGATATACTGTGTCAAATAAAATTTCTATTTGATATGGGTTAAGAATCATTATATTGTACCGGCTTTGGAAATATAATTTATTAATATGTATTTTAAGTTGTTTTTAATTAAGTACGTAATATTTTATTTTCGATTAAGCACATAATATTTTAATTAATATTTAATATTATTCTATTATATTTGAAAATTAAGTGTGATTATATATTTGATTTTGAATGTTTGTATTATATTTATTAATTTTTTATCTTAACATCACTTAAGAACTAATTATTATTTTACAATTTTTCCTTATATTTTTAATACAAAATAAGCTTCTTTTGAAAAAAAACCGAGTTTCCGAGTTGACTCGGCCGATTCCATCTGATTCATCCGATTCCGATTTCGATTCCAATTCCGATTTTCAGAACCATAATTACAACCGATTCGAAAAGTAGATATGTGATTCGGTAGGCGGCTTGGGCAGAGGCGAGAAGTGAGTTATGGAGCCAATTCAAACCAAAACCCGTTTAGAAAAAAGGAACCCAGATCCAATTTTTGCCTACTCCTAGCTCAAATCATGGCTTCGCCACTGTGTATTATTGATGAAAATGTATCTCATATATCTTACATTACATATTAAAAAGGTATATATATACATTCTTGGACTAACAAGCCGTGCCTCCGTGGAACTATATGCTTAAATTAAGTAGAAAGAAATTCAACGGTAAAGAAAGTATAAATGAAAATAAATGCAACGATAAAGAAAAGGCCAAAAGCAAGAAGTCGCTTGGGGTGTTATGTGTCCCCAATGAGTGCATCTCCTATGAGTATATTTCTTAATGATTTTCAATAGTAAGGGATAGGCAAAAGAAAAAATTATGGCCACTATCTGTAGGAAGCATATGATTTAAGATATTTTCTTGATGTACTGGTTTTTGGCGCTGGATGTCGAAAATAAGAAAAATTGTTTTTCTGTTTCTTCTCTCATTCTTGAACTGCTCTAAAATAACAAAGCTAAAAAGAAAAATAAATATTCAAAAAAGAAGAGAGAAATACAAGGGCAAATCAGTAATTACTCCCTTTAGAATTTAGATGGGCTTGCCTCCATACTGCGCTGATGCCATTATTTAAATCCACCTACTGGCTACTGCCTCTTTCTACATATCTCTCTGTCTGTCCAAGGGAAGCACCAACAATGGCGTTTCAAGTGGCTTCAAAAATGCTGTTCATTTCCTTTTCCTCTCCACCACTCATAAGCTACAAAAAAAGGAGATTCAGTCCTCTCAAGGTTTCCATGGCAGATATAGTTACAAAGTGAGCTCCCTTTCCTTTTTCTTTCTATGTTACAGTTGCTAAATGGTAATTGTTCATCATAAGTTTTGGTTTTGGTGAGTTTTTTTTTGTTGTTGTTGTTGTCGTTATCTTTTAGTCCTGTTAATGTGGATGTCATCAACTAGCAGTTACTGAAATGTTACTTCAATCCGGGAGTGTTGTCTGTCACCCTGTGTGCTTTCATGTAACTTCATTGGATTTCGGGTGGTGTTGTTCATTTAAACATATAATTTTTTTTCTGTTGTCTTTCCTGTTGATTGTCCGTCTTTACCAGAATGTGAACCTCTCTCTCTCTCTTATATATGTAGTTCCAGTTGTTCACTTCAATTGGATAATCTAAATTTTCTGAAGTTAGGAGAAAGTACAAAAATGTTTTTATCTTACCGAATAACCTGACCTAGTCTAATCCGGCTTCAGTTGAGTAACAGGTCAAGATTGAACACTGAAAGAAGATATTTTCTTCCATTTACATATTGACATGTAATATTTAATTTTTATAAAGCAAGACATTTGAAGAATGATCAAATAATTTATTTCTAGCTGCTTGCCATTATTCACTTAGTAGCATTAACTGAGATAGTGTGTTATATTTATTGCCCCTTTGTTTAGTCTGGCAAGCTATACTTTATTTAGAATCTTACAGCATCTAATAAGTAGCACCTGTTAGTGTCTAAAATTGGAGCTGTTTATCTGTCTGATATTTCACCAGTTCATTTTGTGGGGAAGTTTATTATCTGTGCATTGCATACCTCAAATATTAGGAACTTCTTATTTGAGAATAAAGAGATCTATTTCCTCACTTCCCATCCTATTTGAAATGTGCTGAAACACCCCTGGTTTCTCATTCTGTCTCGCATAGTAAACAGAGAAGTCAGGGAAGCTTCAGCTGTGACATTTTGGATGAGTGCATGTGGAAAGAATAAAATAAATTTGCAGATCACATTTTAAAGCAATGAACTCTCTAAATTTTAGTCAATCAGATGTCAGAATTTGTGATAGTTGCAGATAATTTATGGGTTACTTGCAGTTTGAGGCTAACTGCATAAAATTTGGGACTGAAGTTGATCCAATTGTCCTAAGTCAACCCTTGTTAATTATTATACCTCAGACTGCAATTGAACACTAAAGAGCTAAGAAAAATAACATAACAGAATAAAAGAGAGGCTAAAGAAATTTCAGTCCACTGGTTCTTATAAAATAACTTCTTCCTTTTCAAGGGTTCAAACTGGGGAAAAGCCGTTGAGCTTGCCACAGAAGGTACACATGCAAGTTTCTTACTCCATGCCTCCAGAGAAGATCGAGATCTTTAATAACCTTGAGCCCTGGGCCAGAGAAAACATCTTGCCACTTCTCAAGCCGGTAGAAAAATGCTGGCACCCACAAGACTTCCTTCCAGATCCTTCCACTGACAAATTCTATGATGAAGTGCAGGAGGTTCAGATGCAGGCAAAGGAAATTCCAGATGATTATTTTGTATGCCTGGTTGGAAACATGATAACTGAGGAAGCACTGCCAACTTACCAGAAACTCCTGAACACCATGGATGCGGTTAGGGATGATACTGGTGTGAGCCCGATGAGCTGGGCAATCTGGTCCCGTGGCTGGTCAGCTGAGGAGAACAGGCATGGTGATTTGTTGAATAAGTACCTGTATCTAACGGGCCGTGTGGACATGAAGATGATCGAGAAGACAATCCAATATCTGATTGGTGCCGGAATGGTACAGAATTACATGGTTTTGTATTATCTCCATACAATTTGCTGTCCTTTATGAAAAGCTTCTAGCTAGAACCTGGAATATTAAATTGAACACATAAAACATAAGTCCAGTAAGAAATCCAATAAACAAAAACCAACCATTGTGAGAAAAGATTAAATGAACCATCAGAATTTTACGTGGAAGTAATTTTAGCCGCAGCCATGAATACATACTCAACATTGTTTTGTTTCACAGGCATTTAAGGTAGAGCACAACCCATACCTCGGTTTTATATATACCTCATTCCAAGAAAGAGCCACATTCATTTCCCATAGCAACACTGCCCGCCATGCCAAGGTATATGGGGACCTTAAGCTCGCTCAGGTACTATTTGAAATTCGTAAAGATAACTATCCTTTGGCATCTGATCATTGTTTGCTACGCTAGTTTCATTTTTATACATGCTTGTGACATATAATAATAATACTGTCACAGTACCCAGTTAGGTACCGGTACAAGTAGAATGGATAGCCTTACAAACAATTGTGCCGTTCTTATATAATTTTATTTATGTGAGCAGCTCATATTGAAATACAATCAATCAAACTTTTGTTCTAGATATGTGGGACAATTGCATCAGACGAGAAGCGTCATGAGACAGCCTACACAAAGATAGTGAAGAAGCTCTTTGAGATTGACCCTGACAGCACAATTCTAGCTCTGGCTAACATGATGCAAAAGAAAATCGTGATGCCAGCACACATGATGCACGATGGCCGTGACCACGACCTCTTCAAGCATTTCTCAATGGTAGCACAGCGCCTCCAAGTCTACACTGCCAAGGACTATGCCGATATTCTCGAATTCCTAGTGGCGCAATGGGAGGTCGGCGACCTTGTGGGCCTCTCTGGTGAAGGCAGAAGGGCGCAGGATTATGTGTGTACCCTTGCCCCCAGGATTCGGAGGCTTGAGGAGAGGGCTCAGAGCCGTGCCAAGGAGAGGAAGACCGTGCAGTTTAGCTGGATTCATGGGAGAGAGGTCGTGCTCTAAAGCGAGTAGCAAATGGAAACAAATAAAAATAAAAATAAAAAGTAGAGAGGACGAAAGTGTTTGCAGATAACCAGCACTTTATTTTGTGTTTGTATGATGTGTTAATTTGTTGGTGTTTCAACTTTTCATGTGCAAAATAGTCTAGTCCGCAGATAATTAATCAGCAGTTATTCTTTGTGTTTAAATGTTGTACGTCTGTTGTGTTGTTTTCATGCGGAATTACAATAAATGTGATCTAGCAATTAATGTTCACTTTATCATGCTGTTGTATCATTTATTGCATTCTAGACAAGTTATTATATAGACCAGTATTTTGTATTTAGGGGGAATTTCATGTATTTTACAACTAGTCAATTTATATAATGTTCAGTATTGGTGTTCTGAAGAGAAATAATTTTTCAACTAGTCAATTTATATAATGTTTGGAATTGGTATTCTGAAGAGAAATAATTTTAATTTTCTTGGGAAACTATAGGAACTTTAGTCTTGGATGATATTGAAGGCATTGCTTTCTGCATGGTGTATTGGGGACAGACGGGGCACCATATCATGCTTACTTTCTGCATTTGTTCTGATTCATACCGTAACACTTGACAAATCATGTGGGTTTATGAGATTTTGTGATTTCAGGTAGGATTTGGTAGCTTTTTTGATAGGATTTGATCGGATGGAATCAGAGATTGAAATTATATCAAGATACATCTTGGTTGGTAGTCTCTACCAAGCTTTAAAAAAAAAATTATATCAAGATACGGACTATCTGTTTTTCAAATCTCAGAACCAACCAATACCTTACAAAGGTGGCTGTGCATTAACTGCTGCATTTTTTCCTCAAAAAAAAAAAAAAAAAAAACTGCTGCATTTGAGTTATTAGGTACGTATCTGAGACTTAGGTGATGTGTAAACTCTTCGTTATCATCAATGTTGGAGCTTGGCCTGTATTTTTGGGAGACCTGTTTGCTACACAATTAAAATTTCTTAATCAATATTTAATCATTTTTATTCAATGAAAATAACCATTAAATATTGGTTTCAAACGATGAATCCAAACCGTTGAAACCGATTTACTCCACGAGTGATGTGTAGATGCAAAATTTTCAAAATTTTGAATTCATTTAGTACAAAGTCAAGCAGTAAAAAAATGATGAAAATTGAATGCATCAAAATAACTCATAAATCTTCATTTTTTTACCGCTTAATTTTATACTTAATGAATTTGAAATTTTAAAATTTTTGCATGTACACGCATCACTCATAATGTAGATCAGTTTCAACAGTTTGAATTCGTCATTTGAAGCCAATCCGGTAGATTTTATAGTTACAATCATCAAGCCTTCTCGGTGAGCATAGTGCACACTAGTTTTACTCAATATAAGCCTTTTAAAAAAGAAAATAACCATAAAATATTTAATAGGGAGCAAACATGAGTATAGATTAGGATCTATTATTTTTAGAATTTAAATATTTAATTTTTCAGAAAAAGGAATTATTGTTTTTTTTTCTTTGAAAAGTAAATGAAATTACACTAATGGTACGGTTCCACGAGGTGAAGGTTTCTAAAACCGCATCAATCACTATTTTTCAGACATTAAATCCCATCCTCGCCACAAATTTGCTTGAAATTAAACTAATCTTGACCATCCGAAAACTGCTGATTTCTTGGCAGAACTGCACCATTGGTGAATCGTGCGATTCCATCTATTTTTCAAGGACAAAAAAAACAATCATTTGATTTTTTAATTTCTAAGAAAATCATAGATTTAGACGTCATCAACTTAGCACTACAAATCAAATGGACAGTGGTTATCATGACAGTGGAGGCATCCGTCAGGTCTGAACCACTGTATAAGGTGTTGGTTGTATGCAATCTTTTAATAATTTGTTTGACTAAATTTGCAAAACATATGTTAATTGAATTTAACCATTTACATGATTAAGTGAGTTTGCAGGTTAAAAACTGTAATTACAAGATCTATTGTGAAGAATTAAAGATAGGTTCAGAGCTTTAATTACAAGATTTATAATGAAAAATCAAGGTTCATGAAGTGATGAATTACAAGATTCTTTTGATGAACTTAAGAAGTCAACAAGACTTTACGAAGCTATAGATTTGTGTAATAATCAAGTAGTTAAGTAAAGTATATTTGAGGCTTGTTAATTTCTGGAGCATCCGCCTTGAACGGAACAAATCATATGGAACAAATTTAAATGAAACAAGACAAAAAGTTCCAGTTTGATTACGTCCAGGACGGATGACATCCGTATGGAACGCTTATCAAGTTTTGTGGGATAAATTGTACTACTCATCCTGAACGGGCATAAACATTCAGAACGGTTAATATCAATTTAAATTAATTTGTGGAAACCCTAACTTCAATATTCGTATACCCCATTATAACGGGTCTCTTCCCGTTAGAATGGATCTGGCAAATCTGAGTTCCCCACTATATAAAGAGTTATCTCACTTCAGATTTGTCAAGCTAGCCGCCTCCCACATTTGAAAAAGCATTTATTGTGCAACTCTTGAAAGCTTCATTGTTGAGTGTGCTTAACTTCAATATCTTCTCAACACTCTCAAATGCACTCGACTTATCTTTTAGGAGATATAGTTTAGTGTCTAGAATTTAGTTCTAGAGCTTTTCCATCCCAGCTAGTGCATCATGCTTGTAGGGCGCGAAGAGGTACACTAGCTCGAGCGTTTCCACTCACATATATCTATAGTTGTGTGACGATCCCGGGGACTCTCCAGCTCGAGCTTCTAGGCTCACATTGTACAGGAGTTAGGCCGTGACTTCCCACCACTGTTGGGCTCACATGTCACGAGTTGTATCTGTTTTTTTTATGATTGATGGAAAATTGCCATTAACAGATATATTGATAAAAGAAATTGTAATACAAATTATAAAATCATAGAGTACTCCCATGATATTTACATCTAATCTACCTACGTATTTATATACACAGAGTTCTCTATGCAATTCCTAACTACTACTCGATATAATAAACTCTAATTGTTGCCTAACCACTTGATAACCTTAAGAGCAGTGTCATTGATTAAGAGAGACACTGATTTCTGCTTATTAGAGAAGAGTCTTATGTTCCTCTCTCTCTACAATGCCCACGCGCCTGCTGACCATATCACGTTCCAACGCATTTTCTGCCGATGCGTTACGGTTTGTCCCGTTCTGATCCAAGCCCCTCGTATTGAATTCCCCCCTTGAGGGGAGATATTGTGTTGGGCTTGCAACCCTATCCAAAATCTCATTGCATACGTGCAATCCCACATGAGATGGTCTCTTGTTTCCATGATGCTAGATGAGCAAAGATGGCAACCTGTCTGAACGTTGCATCCCCTCGATATGAGTACCTGCTGTGTTAAGATCTTGTTATCCCACATTAACCAAATGAAGATTCTTACCTTCATTGGAACCTTGATTTTCCACAGTGTTTTGTAGATTGGTGAGATTTCCCCGGTGTGATGCATGATGACATAAGCCGAGGCACATGAGAATTTGCCGAAGGTGTCCATTTCCATTTCTTAACCCCGCTTGTTGTTTCTGTTGAAATGGCGAAGAAAGGTAGGAGCTGAACCAAATCCTTGGCAAAAAATGAAGCCTCAAGAAGTCGTTGTCCCACATGCCTTGCCACGACCACTCCATGTAACGAATGCATAGTATTGGCCCACAACCCCTCTTGGCAGCTGTCAATACTATTCTAGCTATCCTGATAATTTGTTAACAGAAATAATACAGAAGTAATATCACAATGACGTCATTATCGGAAAGAAAATCAATGATAAGACGGTTACCACAGTTCATTAGTCTTACAGTCACAATTTACATTTACTCAATATCCCCTACCCAACCGGTACTGGGTTCAGTTGGGGCCATTCACCACATGCGCATAAAGGTCCTGGAGTAAAGTCTAGTAGCTAGCTAGACTTTACGATATATTAATCTTTTTTCTCCACTATATGGTGGTTCAAGGATTACAATATTCAATATTCAATCAATTCAATCACTGTGGTCTCAATCAATCATTTAGAATATGAATCAATCAATCGATAAATAATATCAACATGAAAGTCAACAGACTTACCTGTAATTCAGTTTCAATTGTATTGGGCTATACATATGATGCAACAGTTCAATCAATGCAATCAATCAAATATTCAAAATGCACAGCGAGTTACTATTTAGTTCCTAGTAATGAATCTCAGACCAATAACCCCGCACCTGATATCGTAGGGCAATCAAGCGAGGTCACCATCAGTCTGTTCGTCCTGAACATATCATCCCATCAATCTCCTCTAAAGTTTTGCCATGAATTCGATCCTCAAGTCTCAAACTAAATCCATGCTCTTGTCTCATAGAGTAAAAACTTTTCATACGTGCACATCAGCAATATAACAGGGAGAGATGGAAAAGTCTTTCTCATGTTGAGAGAAAAATATAAAGAAAAATTGGAAAAGGAAAAAGAAGTTTCTATATAAAGAGGTCAAGAGAGGTCAAACCTCGCATAATAACTAAAAATAGAAGCATTTACATTCTAGCAACTCAAATGAGTTTCTAAATAACTGTTAATCACCTTTTAGAAATTAAGATTTAGAAAGTTTCTAACTCTCACATTCCTGAAATTAATTTTAGAGTTTTTATTAAGTCACATCAGCAACAAATTAAAAATGAGAAATAATTTGAGCTAATTATTTGATCAGCATGGAGTTTATAAACAGTTTCTTAATAAGAAACTTTACTACATAATTTCTAAATAAGAAATTCTCTCACATATCTAAAACTGTATTAGAAACTGTCACATCAAATTAAAAACTCTAATAATACCAGAGATGCAGATGCTCTAAGGGAATTAAAAATGGAAAACAGGGTGGCCTTCATGCATGAGTCCGCGTGGTGCCAACTGCCATGTTGGCTTTTGCATTTTCTTTTTATATGATTAACGTTTAAACTTTCAGATTTTGCAAACCAGCCCAAAAAAAAGAAAATAATTAAAAGAAACTATTATCGTGTTCTAATCCTAATGTGTTTATATCATACACAAGTTGTTAATTTCTCAATTTTTGTAGACTTGTATACATTTTTGTACTAAAAGTTCTATATAATTTGAAACCGTGAAATTAACATTATATATTCGTTTCAGTAGAATAAATTATAATAATACATGTTACTCTAATTACATTTAGAATATTTTAATTTCCTCATCTATTTAGAAAGAATGATTTATACTTGACAAATTCCTTATATTCACTTTAATGAGAAATTTTCCCATATGCATATTATGAAATGTAACATCATAATATTTTAATTGTTTTCTAATATTTCAATTTATAAAATTCTTATACAATACAATTTGTTCAATTTCCAGTTTCAGAGTATTTTATGAATGTTTTAAAACTTTAATTAACATTGTACTCATTTTATTGAAAACCACATTCAAACATTTCGTATAATATCTTTGATTATAAATTTCATAATTGTATTTTGCAAAATGTTACACGTGAGCTCAAACAAAGGTGAGAAGTCACGATCTAATTCGTGTACAAAGTTGAGCCTAGAAGCTCGAGTTGGAGAGTCTTACGCAGAGGATCGTCACACAACTATGATTATATGTGAGCAGAAATGCTAATGCCGGTGAGCCATTTATGCCCTACAAGCGAGAAGTCACATGGCTATAGAAAGGGAGCACTAAGTAGATCTCTACATATATCGAACAACGAACCAACACTCTAACTTAATCTAGAAATACGTAGATTAGTCAAGTGGATTTGAGATTATCAAAGAAGTATTGAAGTTTTAGCTCTCTCAAAGATGGAGGCTCTCAAGAACACATAATACGTGCTTTTTGAAATTTAGAGGCGGCTAGCTTAAATCTGAAGTTAGAGTATTAACTCTATTTATAGAGGGAGCTCCAGATCTAGGTATTTGAACTGATCCGTTCAGTACGGTACACTTCCGTTCGAATGAATGGTTCAAATATAATTGAAATTAGGGTTTTCGCCTTTTTGAACTTTATACTAACCATTCAGTACGTTTATGTCTATACATAACGAATAGTATATTTCATCCCAATTTTGTGTAATCCTGAGAAGCGTACAGTACGGATGGTATCCGTTCAGAACGGAGTCAAACTGGGAGTCCCTGGATGATACGGAACAATTCCATTCCAAACAGTTGTCAAACAAAATAATTTGTTCTGTACTGCAACGCTTCATTATTCGTCCAGGTATCATTCAATATATTCCGTACTGAACGGTTTGCTTTCGTACCGAACAAATTGTTTCAGAAATCAACAATCTCAAATATACTTTACTTTTCTATTTGATATTACAATTTATAATCTTAATCTTCGTAAAGTCTTGTTGATTCTCTTGGTTCTTCAAACTTTAATCTTGTAATTATAATGTTCTTGAATTTGCAAACTCACTCATACAATGAAATCATTAAATACAATCATTAAATCGATTGGAAGCAATCTGGTCTTAAACTAACTTTACTCGACGAAACAGATTGATAAATTATGATTTCAACTCCTCAGTCATCAAATATTCGAAACCAACTCGAACTCGATTGATATGCGCATCGGAGTTTAACCAGACTCAATTTAACCGTAATCCAAAGCAAACCGAGCATGGCATAGGCATCTTTGAAAGACACATTGAATTATAAATTTAGGAGCGGAGCCGAACATTTTAGTAGGATGGGATAAAATTTTAAACAAGACACGATTTTATAATTATTTTGAATATTAAGTATATTTTTATGATTTTTTAAATACAGAAATAGAAACATATCATGGGAAAAAAATTAGGGTGAGGTACATAATATTTTTTATTGTATAAGTTTTTTTTATTAAATTTTTGAGAAAATACAAAAACAGATATTTTTTTTTAAAAAACTTGAGAGGGGGTGAGAGCAAGTGTTCTTTGGATTCTATGTGGCTTCGTCACTGTTTAAAATGATGTCTATTAGTTCTCATTTGCAATGGTGGTGAGATTATTAGGTAAAATTTTGTGATTTATTTTTACTAGGTGTATTACATTTTTTTTTCCCAAAATTGAAATACAGACAGGTCAATATTTCTAGGGTAGAACAGTGGCTGCCTAATTTTTATTGGTTTCAAATTTCAGCATTTAATTTTCTGTTGACGAACTCTGGACAAATGAAAACAAACTTGATTAATCTGGAGAAAGAAAGCCATGCTTTATAACATCAAAAGCTAAAAGTTTCACAACTCCGTTCTCCTCTTCTCACATATAACACCTGAACTTTTGTAAAAATTCAGACCAAGAGCAAAATTAGAAATTTACTGTAGTTGGTGCTGAATTTAATAGAAAAATAATATTAAGCAAAAGATATTATAGAGAAAGACATATTATTGTTTTAATTGAACAATTAGTTCATTAACAAAGAGTTAATTATAAAATTTTATTAAAAATAAAAGAAATTACAAGCTAAATACCAGTTTCTAAAGTCCGTATTCACTTTTTTTTTCCAAAAGAAAAATAACTAGGACCCGAATATTTCAATTTGGACCGTTAATTTAAAATGAACGGACCAGATCGATCCAATTTAGAATTCAGAAGGCTGTTTTCATATGAATCTAATAAGTGGACCTAGAAAATTTTATGCCCCAAATCAATAACATAATAATAGCCAATTTTTAGCTAACTTTTAATTATTTTCTATAAATTAAACTTTAGATCGTTACAAAAATATATCATTTCAATAAAAACCGATATACAGTATAGTTTCTATGATAGCCATGAATATTTTTCTCTTTTTTATTTATGAATTCATTGTGTAACTTGTGTTGGACTGGAAAATGCTAATTAAAGCGTTGGAACCAAATAATTAGCTAGGTGTACACTTAAATATTACTTTTGTATAACTTGGCAGTGGCTGCCAAGTTTGTAACGCACGCTTAATATTATCATTGTTAGTAACATCCTTCGCTTCTATGACTAACTCATAGGGACAAAACTAAAAAATTAGAGAGAATTTCATATATACCACTCAAAAACTGTGAAATTACGTATTTACCATTCAAATTTCTGTAATTACATATTTACCATCTAAAAATCTAATAACTCACATATTTACCTAATATAACTTTAGTATATATCAAATATACTCAAAATATACTCAAAACTCAGATTAATTATGTTTAACATTCTTAAAATTATAATTAATCAAGGATTAACTTAGCACTCTTTCTTTCTCTCCTTAGACTTCTCATTTATACCCAATATAAGAGAATAAAAATAGATATTCCAAACTGACTTAAAAAAACAGAAAACATGACTCCAAAAATAATCCACAAAAAAGCGACAGTTTCATTAGCCAAATTAAACACTATTTTCAGGTTGCATAACAAAATCCCACAAGCATATATAACTATCAAACTATTATGTTTAACAAAAATTAGTTATTGTGAATAACATCACCAAAAGAAAACATGACCAATCATTGAGAAAATTATGTCAGATCACAACTCTTAGACAAATCAAACATTATCTTGCATTTGAGGTTGGTATTGCATGGCATTGCACGACTTTGACTTCTTGCTCCGATGTGCTTTTGAATTCTTTCCTCGTCCTCTAATTTAAAAGATACAAGAATAATGTCAGCATTCTATATGTTAGTTTTTTCTTTTCTTCGCATTTTTCTAATATGATAAACATTCTAAGGGATTCGATAATAAAGTTCAAATTCCTTTTACTGGTAGATGTTTTAGATGCATTTTGAGGGGTGTCGAATTCAGATGCGGAATTCTTACAAGTCTTTTGATTGTGCCCGTACATACCACAACGCTGACACTTGTGTCTTCTCTTCGGCTCATCTGATGAAGGTATTATGTTCTTTTTCGGACGTCCAGGTGGACGCTTAATGATAGGAGGGTATATTTTCTCCTCTGTTTCCACATGCACCCATTGATCCTTTCCCGGCATTGGAACAAGATCCATATCATAAGCAGCTTTGAATTTCTCAATTGTGAAGTACGGATCAACATACTTCTCCCATTTAGCATCTCTCGTTAAAGCAATAAAAGCAGCTGCATGCGCACATGGAAGACCTTTAACTTGCCAAACCCGACATGAGCATTTTTTTCTCATCTAAGATAATGTCCCAACGTTTTCCCTTGCACTTTACTTCAGCCCGATTGTCACTGCTTCTACAAACTTCATATTCACCCAAGTTCTACATAAAAAATAGAAAAAACAAAAGCAAAGATCTGATGAATAAAAATAGAAGAGGTAATCTTTAGCCCTAGGAACTAACATGCCCTTCCATTTTTTCACAATTATCCTCTTCTTGTCAAACAATACCATAATCCTTTCTCTAATGGCATCAAGGAGATCAAGCACAGGCCGGTAGCGCACTTCACCTATCAAAGAATTAAATGTTTCAGAAATGTTGTTAGTGATGTAATCACACTTGGCTAATATACCAAACTTGCTTCGACTCCATATCTTCTTATGGTTCTCATTAAGAAATGTAATTGCATCCATTCGTTGTTTAGCAATTTCCTTTAGTAATTTGTCATGCTCACTTGGACAGTAGGTATTTGCAGCACCCCACAATTTATCCTTGAAGAATTTACCACGAAATTGTTTCTTAAAATTGCTATACAGGTGCCTCATGCATTCTTTGTGCTCAATATTGGGATAGACTACTCTGATAGCCGCTTCTAACCCTTTTGGCATGTCCGATGAGATAACAAGACCATCTGGTGTTCCAATTGCTGTTTGTAGTGCCTTAAGAAACCATGTCCATGATTATGTATTCTCTGATTCAAGCACACCGTAAGCTATTGGAAGCATGCAATTGTTACCATCAATACCTGTGGCAGCTACTAGTACACCATTGAACTTTCCTTTTAGATGACATGCATCAAGGCCAAGGTAAGGACGACAACCCATAAGAAATCCCTTAGAGCAAGCTGCTAGAGAAATAAAAAATCGGCTTCTTGCCATCTTTTGTCTTAAAAATCAATATCCACGACACTTCCCGGGTTTCTACTTTGTAGTTCCACTTTAAAATCATCCATTCTCATAAAAGAGTCCTCCCACTTAACATACATATCGGTATAAGCTTGTTCTTTTCCTCGAAATACTCTCATGTACTGAACATCAACATTGAAGTTCTTCATGAGCCACTTTCTGAGCACTGGAACAGAGACATCCCCATTAGATTTTAACTTGTCAACAATAACACCAGCAATCCATCCTTGAGTGGCAAGCTTATTACCCATTTGTTACTTTGTGTGCATGAATGCAGCTGTACCAATCTTCTAACCTATGCAAATTGAAAAAAGGTATAGACCAAAAAGTAATTTTAATACTAAAATAAATATGTTAAGAATATTTCAATTTTCTAACCTTGATACACAATATACTTACTTCAAAAGTAACATCATCTTGTAGGACAAAAGCATGAATCCGCCATTTACAATCTACACTTGCACATCTAGCTCTGAATCGTGTCGGCTCACTTTTCTCAATGAAGTATTCAAACTCATTTATCAATGCATGATGATTCAGAGCTCTTCTAAATTCAACCACATTCGGAAATTTTGAGTTCACTTTAATTTTAGGACTTTTCTTGCTATACCCATAAGATTCGCAATTGAAAATCTCGACTTCAGCTTCAACATCACTATTATAGAGGCTATGGTAGCTATCTTCACTTATACAATAGTCTGAATCTTCCTCATCATGCACTTCATTAGTCACTTCATCTTGTTCACTGCACCAAAATGTTTCGTAAGTGATTTAAGTTCATTACTTAATTAATGTTTATAATGACAAGATTATTTACCTAAAAATGGTACTCTACTTAATTAATGTTTATAGTGAATTAACTTGTACCTTTGTTGCTTTTCATTTCTGTTGCTATCTTTTTCAACCGTCACATAAACAGTTACTTCTTTCTCCTCCTCATACATGCTTAACATCACTCCAAAGTTATCATCAGAATCAAGATCAATGAATGTTTGCTCCGTAGCAGACTTGTCCAAAAATCGCATAGAGTAAACCAAGTCACTCTTCGATTGATAACGGTAAAATCAGAGCGGGTGGACCCACGGTGAAAATATTCATTGTCATGACCTCTTCAGTTAATTGTTTCAAGTCATATGAGCACATATCTGTGTAGATGCATTTTTGGGAGCCAAAACAATATCGTTTCCTATAAGAATTCTTCATTTGTTGGAAGAAACCTCCATATTTTAATCTTATCTTGTAATTAGACGGACATCGTCTAATAGAGAAAAAAATATTGTTAATATCATAGTTATTGAATACATTAACAGTTTATTTTGTTTTTTCCCCCAAATTTTCCAATTAACATTGTAAATGCCATATCAAATTTCCCCTAAATTTTTACTGGTAAGATTCAAAAGAAGACAAACAAAAGGTTAAACTTGATAATAATCCCATGTCAACAGGAATTTTGTACCACTAAATTTGTCACTGCACAATTTATGTAATCAACGGTATAAAATAATTGGGCAAGTAAATTAATAGAGTGAGGCTATGGTACTATGCATAGCACAAATTGGTCTGTACTATGGATCAAGAATATTGATGATGGTGATCATGATCATGATGAAAGTAATAATAATGATGATGATGATTTTGATGATGATTATGATACTTATTTTATCAGCAAAAATCTATTTTTCTGGTAAACTAGGAAGAATATCAAATGAAAGAACCCTAATTTATGCTTGAATGGAAGCAATAATCTAGAAACATAACCCTAATTTATGCTGAGACAAGTAATTCTATATTTTTTCTTATTGCTCGCTTTCAAAGAAAGATTTTCAAAAGAAACATAACAAAATCTAGAATCCAACAAGAAAAATACATTATAAGTAGAGCAAAGTGCCGGTTTCAACAATTAATGAATTCATTGTTCCAGTTTAAAAAAAACAACGAAATAATGAATTTCTTGTACAAAAGATGTGCCAGTATCATTTGAAAACATAATTTCAATCACAACCACCAAAAAATAAAATCTTTTAAAAGATGTGCCAGCATCATTTGATTGCGCATGTAGGTACTGTTGCATATGCATCAAATCTCTAATTTTCAAGTTAAACTAGCAAAAAAATTGTTTCTTCATTTCAGCGAAAAGATAAATTGCTATTGAAATTAGCTGCAGCGACAACGTCGTATTCTAAACACCAAAGAGTTTAAAGAGTAATTGTGTGGGAAAATACGGAAATTAAAGAGTTTACTGGATTGGAGGTGATTCTACTCCGAGCTCCCATCTAGGTCTATCTCCCCCGACGCGATCTCCTCCGGCGTGAGTGTTTCTTCCTCTTCGTATTCCATCTTGTCTAACTGTTCTTTCTAGGTTTTGAGTTTGCTTGATGGGGAGAAAGTTTTAGCGGGGTAGCGGGGCAGGAGAGGAGGAGGCGGGAGAGTACGCTAGGTTTTAGCGCCAAAATGAGAGAGGAATTCTGATCGTAGAAGGGGAAGGGGCTAATCCAATTATTATTTATATTGTTTATAATAGTAAACTTAATTAATCTCTAATTAATCTCAGGTTTTAATTAATTGGATAAATATGTGAGTTATTAGATTTTTAGATGGTAAATATGTAATTATAGAAATTTGGATGGTAAATACGTAATTTCACAATTTTTGAGTGGTATATATGAAATTCTCTCAAAAAAATAAGATCGAAGAAATTGAAAATTTTAACACTATGTAATTTCATTTTATAAAAGAGCTAAAATGACACCGCCCAGATCGCACCGTTTTGATACTCTTTTAGCGTTTAGGCCTCATCATTCAATGACAAGTCATATGGGATGCTTCAACAGGCCTTGAGAACATCCAATTGCTAAAAAACCAGAATGTTTCCAATAGTAGCAATTTTATCCGTCCAGCACTGCACCTACTGACACGTTTTAGTATTTTGGCCATATATATATTCTTCATACGGGCTCCGAATCAGGTGATTCAAAGTTCTGTGGAAAGCTGAGAACATGCCCTACAACTTCATGTGAAATATTGTGGCAGAACTAGAACAAAAACTAGTCAAAATGGCGTGATAATCAGATGACAGCTTTTGGAAGATTTTTGTCATTAATTAAGTTAGGTGTGATTTCTTAGTGGGTTTTAAATATGGTCAAAAGTATGTTTGAATTTTCTTTACTTGTGGGTTTCTAGAAGAGTATTTTTAGTCTCTAGGAGTTTATTAAATGTGTTTTGGTATTAGCAAAAGTAGTTGAGAGTTGAAATAAATGTTAGGTAGTTTCTAGAGTAAGAATATGGCTATGTAACAACTCAAAAGTCATTTTGGATGGAGATGATTGAATTATTACGAATTTATTCTTGTTTGAGTTGAGTTTTATCTCTTCTTATTCTCTGTTGGGTTGAGCTTTGCTCCTCTTGAGTGATGTTTAGTTGAACTAGCTAGTGTCCTTGTGAATATCTGTGGCCGGACCGTGTCATAAAAAGTATTGAAACATATCAAAATTAAAAAAATTTAAATGACCGTCTCCTTGGCTTGCATCTGCCCCTGTATCTGTTTCTTTATGCTCACGTTGTTTTGAGCATTTTTTATACTGTTTTGACTCTGTATAATAACTTTTTGTTTTAATGGTAATAGAAGTTAGGGCATATGACCCCTATTTATCATTTAAAAAAAGTGAGTACCGGTACCGCGGCATTTGCACCAGTAGAATTGATCTAGCTAGGGGACCATATATTGGTACTGCCTAATACGAATCCGTGACAAAATCAATTATATATATGTTTAGTTAGCGTGTGTATGTGTGTGGGGGAACCGCTTCTTTTTTTTAACAATATTTGGGAAATGTTGGACATACAAGAAAAGAGACGGGTCGTTCTATTTTCCCCTTTAACTATTGGCGCACCTACGAATCAATCAAACCATTAATTACTCTGATATACTGATGGTGTGATGGATTCTTTTAAATAGCTTAATTACTCTAAGATATTCTTTTCAGTACATATATTCTATTAAATGATGTCTAACTATCCCAACAACTTTTTTAAAGAAGAGGCCACCTTCGAGACTTTTATTTCCGAGAGAAGTATAAATGTACAATGGCAAAATAAGATACGCATACTCCGGAGATCATCTTAATCAGTTATATATAACTCTAGATGTCAAAAATATATAATCCAGCGCGCGCGCACACATATATATATGAAAGGACTCCCCGTCTTTACCATAAAATTTGGACGGTGAACGGATATTATTTTTTTCTATTCCTGTTTTTTTTTTTTTTAAATTAACAACAATATTTTTACTTTATAAAATTTAACAGTATTGTACCTGTTAAAGTAGGATAAATTTAACAATAATACAGAACTCGTGTGCTCATACAAATAAAAAATACTAAAAGAGAATTTTAGTACTGAAACAAGCTGATTGAACATAGGACTTCTGAATACGTATGTGTGTTCAGTATAAACTGTAAATGCATGTTGATAGGGTCATGTGCCAAAGTTCCTCATAGAACTGGTTTTGGGCTAAGAATAGACTGGGATTCGGTTCCCTAATAGGGACCAGCCCGGGATCAAATAAAGGAGCTCAGAACCCAAAAAGTAAAACCGACTTTACACCGGTCTTGGGCCGACAACAACCCGGGATCAAGCGAAAGGAGCCTAGGGTCCGGAAGCAATTCAGTCCAACAAGGCCCGACCGGGTCTTGTTCGACAAGAGTCCAGCCCGGATTCGACTTATGATCATCGCTTCCGTATCCGTACGACACAAGTGTGATCCAGTGACCGCCCTTTATGCGAACGTAACTGCTCCTATGCGAACTCCCCTAACCGCTCTAACAACGTAGGATGATGGTTAGGGGATGAGCTATTTAAGGCAAGAAGCTCCATTGAATAAGGGCGGACATTTCCTACCAGGCGAGGTATCATACAGGATAGAGTCCGAATACCTCCACCACTTCTCACTTTAAGAACTGATACTCATCTTCTTAATCTCGGTCCGTCTCCTCGAGGCGGAATGAGCCCAAACCCGTAACTTCCCATACGGCCTACCTCCCGGAAGTTTATAGGACATATCACATGTGTTCAAAACATACATGTTTTCTGATTTAGTGTTGAAATGCTACATGCATTACCTTTGCGGAAACAAAATAGTGGTTGTTTTATTCTTCAGGAAATGGAGAATGGAATAGAGAGTGAAAAAGACCATTTATGGCTCTTTCTTTTTTAATTGTAGATGCAAGATGTTTTTCTACTGTCAGTTTTGTTCTCTAGAGATTATGCAATATTTAAGCTTAATGACCATTTATTGCTTACTATATATTCTTCATTATTAGATCTTTATCAAATTTGAAAGAACAACTATAAAAGAAAAATCAAGTGATCCATGCATCTCTAGTTGTACATCAATGATTTTAGCTTTCATAAATATTTATTTCGGTACTCTTTTGTTCAAATATATTTGTAAATATATATTTCGATCCTCTATTGTTTGAATATATTTAGGTTGTATAAAAAGTTCAATTTTTTTTCTATATTATCATGTTGTTTAACATGATTAGTTTATTCTTACTATATATGTTTTTAAAGCATATACAATTTCTAAAATAATATCACTTTAAAATAACTGCAATAAAAGCATAGTGTTATTTTTAATTCATGTATACTTTAATAACATAGTAGGAATAAAATTATAATTTATGATTTTCCCAATTCGATTCATTTTTTCAAAATAATGCCGAGAGATGTTATTGGATCTACTATGTTATTCATTGATTTATGTTGAGGTAAAAAATTGGTTGTTTCTAGCATAACACATTTATTTATATCGATTCAACATAATTTTTTATATTATTACCTTGTAGCATTTTTGTCTAGACTATTTTCCAAAAATTATCCATTGTTTTTTTTTTTAATTTGGCCATACTTTTTTGTAATTTAATAATATTTGTTAGTGTTATCTCTAAAAATGAAGATAAATTAGAAATCAATATAAGGTACGAAATTTTTTGGTTTAATTTCAATCCAAATAAGAAAACGCATAGGATATATGTTTATTTTAATGAACTAATTTTGTGAGGAAATAAAGATAGATAATTATGGATAAAAAAAGTTGCGGAATAAAACAATTAAAGAAGGATCAAATTGTATACAGATGGCCAACCAAAAGATATATGTGTATTTGTCCTTATGAAGTGTACATCTGCAAGAAATGATTACATAATACATTCTTCCGATTATAATTTTCAAATTTGAGGAAAATTGAAACATTCCCAGTAAATTCATTAAGATTTCATTAAATTTTTATTTAAGGAAAAAAATAATTGATGATCATTAATATAAAAAAAATGCATCCTATAAAAGATATGGCATAGAGAGAAGTTAAGCAAGGACAAATTTGTCCATTCAAGTAAAAAAATTAAAATTGTTGTGTTAATAAAAAAATTGATTATGTTAGTATCATCACCCGTCCAGAATAGAGGAAAATTTGCACTCGCAATTAACAGGAGGGCAAAAAAAAGACAGAAAAAAAAAAAAAACTTCAACCGAGATTATTACTGCGAATTAATGATTTGAATCGCTCAATGTGTAGTTGAGTCTTACATGTCATTAAATTAGAAAATTACCTCTATAAATGTGTTTATACTTTATACTAAGAACTTGTTTTTGGTCTAGTGGCAAAGGCACATGCCTCCTATGTGAAAGGTCATGGTTCGAAACCACAAAGTAGAGAAATCCTCTATATTAATACATAGGGGTTTGAAATGTGTTGGATGGCTTGACCCCAATCCATATTTCAATAAAAAAAAATGTGTTTATACTATTTCAACGTGCCAAAGTCACTGGAGCGCGGCTATATAATAGAGTCCGGCTAGTATAACATTGGTGTCATTTCGGCCTATATAACACCAACTCCAAAATCTATCGTATCGACTTCAAACGGTTAATCCAACCGTTCAAACTCTTCTACTTTATGAGTTGTGTGTTTACATGCAAAATTTTATAATTTTTTGAATTTTTTTAGTATCAAATCAAGCGGTCAAATGTGTGAGTTTTTAAGTTAATTTTAATGCATTCATTTTTCAAGATTTTTGACCGCTTGATTTGGTACTAAAATAACTAGAAAATATTTTTTTTTTGCATGTAAACACACAACTCATAAAGTAGAAGGGTTTGAACGGTTGGATTAACCGTTTGAAGTCGATACGATAGATTTTGGAGTTGGTGTTATATAGGCCGAAATGACACCAATGTTATACTAGCCGGACTCTATATAATATGTAAATCAACTATGTATGTACCAGTACAAATAAAGGGTGTGCATACCAGTAGAATGGCTTTTTAAATAAATAATGAGTAAATCAATTATGTCCGTACCACAAGTTGCTACCATCATCAGATCTCGATATCAGTACAAATAATACAAATGACTTTTCAAATTTCAATAGACTGAAAGCACCTTTTTATGTAATTAATAAACAAAACATTAAACAAGTAAAATGCTCTAACATCATTAAGTAAATTATCACGAGTTTTGTACTTGAAATTGAGTAATTCAAGTTTTTCGACCTCATATTAGAATGGAATTGCCGACTCATCGATATCCATCTAGTACAAAAAAAATATATGAAATAATTAAATAATTTTATTTGAATTAAAAGCTAATACTGTAATTTTATTATTGAAATTATACTTTTGCCAATGTAATTTTGTATTTGCAAAATATATAGTCAATAAATTTAAGTTAAATTTGTCTACAAAAATTTAATAAAAGTAAAACTTCGCATACACAATTAATAAAAGAAATAATTTAAAACTGTTTGAAAAATAAAAATAATAAAACATTTTGAATTACCTTTGTTGAGTTAGAACTTGAGAATGTGAAATAATCTGGAAGATGGAAGGCAAAAATAATTTAAAAGATGAAAATAAAGGACATGACGATATCTAATACATAATATGTCAATGAAAATAAATGATATATCTACTTATTAGTTTCATTATTTATTTATTTTATTTCCGCCAATCAGTTTCTTTCCTTAATCACAATCAGCGGTGCACAAAAAGCTTGTAGTTCGTAATTCGATTAGAAAAAAAAATTGATTCGAAATGAATCAAACCCAGTTCGGTTTGAAATTGGTTTGAATCGAACTCGAACTGAGTCTGACTCGGTTCGAAGCTCTTCTTTTTAGTTCTAAACCCTGCTTCAATTTCGAACCAGTTCGGTTCGAAACTGGTTTGAATCGCACCGAATCAAACTCGAACTCTTCTTTTCAGTTCGAAACCCTGCTTCAATTTCAAACCAGTTTGATTCGAAATTGGTTCGAACTCAAACTCAAACTGGATTAAGTTTGATTCGGTTTGATTCGTTAGCTAGCCCTAATCACAATATTTCAGTCTTATTAGTTTCCTTTTCGGACAGAGGACAATATAGTCCATAAAAGAACTTTCTCTTACCCCAGCCCTGCGGCAATTAATTTGATCTGTTAAAATCTGCATCCTTAAATTACTGCTAATTAAGGTTCTTTTTTTTTAAAGATAATTAAGGTTATTATCAAACTTGTTTTTTCTATCACAACCTTATCAGATTTATTAGAGGGAGAATGATGACACTGAAGAGACTAGTGAAATAACTAATTGATTACGCACTTGTGCTTTCAGTTTTAGTAAATCTAGAAAAGTTTACTCAAATCATAATCATGTTTGTTTTTCTTTCCTAATTAAAAGTGGGTTTATAGGCACCCAGTTTAATAAGCCCAGAGACGCAATATTCGACCTAAAGATAGGCGATAAATTAATTTGGGCTCAATTCAATGGCCTTAAACATTTAATTTTATACTTGGGCTAAATATGGGCCTTCGAAGAGGATTACATGATAAAATAAATGTGGGCTCTTTAGAGCAGCTGTGTTCTTGTTTGTTTCTTTTATTTCTGATCCTTTTGCGCCTGTGTTTTGTGTCTTATTTCTCTAAATTGACATCAAAAAGGAATATTTATATGTGAAAAAAAAATTGTAGGAAAATTAAGTTTTATGTAATTGTTTTGCTTTACATTTATAAAAAGGAATTTTCTTATATTGCGAAACGTTTGTCTAGCACCTATGCAATATTTGGTGATTTCGATTTTGATCGATTCAGCCTCTTTTTCTGCTTTTGTTTATTTTTTAGCAGATGCAAATAAACCAAGCAGATGAATAAATATTGACGGGGAAGCTGCACAAGTCCGCTTTTTTTTTTTTTACAGGAAGAGCAAACCACTTTTAATATCCCAGCTTTGGTAGAGTTAGTAAAACAGCACAGTTCCTGAGCTGCTCGCAGTAGCACTTCTTTGTTTGGTTGCCATAGGTTCAGGAATAACATATTTATTCCAGGAACAACGTTATCTCATGCATCCAAATCCCAAACATATCCCACAAGAGTTATAAATAATCACAATGTTCCTTTAATTCCCTGTCAGGTCTAAGCAAGAATAAAATCCAATCAAACAGAACAAAGAAGCAATACAAAAAACATGAAAGGACTAAGAAAAGAAGACATTATAAGTATTAAACAGTATAACAAAACTCAGCTATGATTAAATAATATAACTATTGACTGCTTAAATATAAACAAAGGAAAAGAAGGTATTAGTAGAGAATGTAGAGAATTTGATATTTAAAGCAAGGACATTTCAAATTGGATCTTATTGAGGTTTCTTGCTTTTAATCAGTCACAGAAGCTTTACTTGAACAACCAAGTGAAGAGAAAAATTGAAAGAATTTTTCATGTGTCCTTTTGGCAAGATTGCAGTATAAATACCATGTATTTTAGTATTACTGTTATTGTTGTAGAGCTTTTGCATGAAATTTTGGTCTTCAGCTCTTTCAATTGTATCACAACAAGACTCAATTTTGGTCTAAACAAGCTTTTTTTCCTAAAAGGGATGATACTCACTAAAAAAATATGGTTTTGACATATATTACCAAGATGGTTCAAGGGTTGAAAGATTTACGACAATTATATTTGATAGGAAAACTTCTAGGATCACTGCATCAGTATTATAATTCCAATTTCTTCTCATGAAACCATCTACATGCAGGTGCATTTGGAAATGATACTTCGACACTGAGGACCAAAAGATCAAACCTATTCATAAATAGATACCATGAGAGTTGCCGAAACCATAGGATGCTCCGCCTTTTACCCCTATAATTATATATATCCCTATGACAAAATAAAAAATAAAAAACAAATCAAATCAATATCTTGCAAATTTAAAACAGCACTTGTATATAAGTCCATGGGGGAAATGTTAACCAAAATGTTCCAATTTTGTTATTTTAAACACTTCATATTACTATCACATTACATATTTTTAAAATTCTGAGATAATCTACATTTTTTGTCAGTAGCATTTCTGGCAAATGTTGAAAAAATCGTTACACAGCCTAATGTTTCAGAAGGTTGGCTCGGTGATACTGCAAAAATCAACAAGCTCCCTAAAATGATAGAAAGCCATCTATCAAGTAAATTGAATTTGTAATGTGATATAAAGTGCTTCATACAAAATCAGTGAATAACATGAATATTTGAAAGAACCACGAGAACTTAAAACTAAGTATGAAAAGGATGAGACGAATTTGAGTAACAATGATGCCAAATTTATCTCTGAATCACCCTTCTAAACTTCTTAAAATGCCACGGGTTCATTTGGCTGTGCCTGAATGTTGGACAAGGGCAGGTGTAACACAGGTATAAGTCTGCAGCTAATACAATAATTAATGCCGAGGAACAAAGGAAAATGTACATTGTGTTGGGATTGCCGGCAAATCAACCGCATCAGAGATCTGGTCCCACAACTTACAGGGATGACCATTGTTCGTAAATTGCGAGGTGAAGATGAAAGTGTTTACACCATTTCTTCAATTCTTTTCTTCTTATTTAACCTGTTCACAAGAGATTGGTAACCCAATATTGGCATGTTTGCTCATACAAAATAACACTATAAACTTGTACCAGGAAATATATTCAAAGCATTATTTGTGATTTCTCGACTACTCCCAACAATACTAATATTGTCATCTTCTTAGAGGATTTATTGAAGTCATGGCATAGCACTTGATGTAACAACAGTAATATTGCAAGAAACAAAATGGCATAGAAACCTGCCCTGTTTACAGGGAAAAAATCTAGTCCAGACTAGTTTGCTTTTGAAATAATATCCAAGATTCAGTACTATCCTAGATGAATATCTGATATATTCATTTCAAGATAAGCTCTTCCAAGAGCATGCACATAACATGAGTGAGATACATTTTCACAATTTCAATAATTACCAGAATAGAAATAATATTTCAAAAGGAATAAATTAATCTTACCACATACTGCGAATCACGCACTCTAAGGAGTCTCTCCTTCTAGATCTTTCATAGATGATAGAAGACATCGCTTTGACGAAAGCTAGGGTTACAGTTAGCGTTTTAAATACATAACAGCTAGTGTTAAGGCTGCAAATAAGGTTGCGGCTAGTGAGGGGTTAGTGAGGCGGCTAGGGTTAGGGTTTAATGTATAGTAGGAGCGAGGACCGAGGAGGTGGCGAGAAGGAGAGGCGATGAATCAGGCAAGAGGATACGTATCCTCTGCGGAGCAAAACGAACGGACCAGATTAACTCTCAGCCGCTCTGATATTCGGGCTAACGGAGGGGCTGTATTATTGGGCTTTGAGATTCGTACCAAGTCAAAACGAACGGACCAGATTAAAATCTCCGCACAGCTCCGCAGAGAAAACTCCGCAGAGGATACGCTTCCTCAGGCAAGATGGGCTGTCCTGTCCATTATCGGATTTGATCAAAATTGAAATGTAAATTTATTAAAATTTTACAAGATCTGGTAAGGCTGGGCAGTCCATCGGTTCGGTACAAAGTACAAACAGAACAAAGTTAAGTCAGCCGAAGTATTTTTCGGTTTACAACTGTCGCAGCCAAATGAAAAAAAGAATTAAAACCTTAAAACCGAACTAAAAACCCGAATCTTTACGTAATATCCTTTTATATTTTTTGGGTTCTTATATCCTTTTATACACGGAGTGAGAAAGACCCGGCAAAAATATCCAGAAAACAAAAATAGAACTGGAACAAGGTTTGCATGTTTAAAAGGATTCGAGAAAAAAAACACAATAAAATATCATGATGAACAGAATTGAAAAAACACAAGAGACACTTTCATCTTGCCGAAATTTTTATTAATATCTAATATTAAATAAAAATTAATACAAATGTCCATGATTTTTTAAGAAATTTTAAAAATGCCCAAGATGCCGAGAAACTCGGAAGCTGAATTCTTTTCTGGGCCGTTGAGTTTCTCAATGGCCCTAGTGTTTATGGGTTGTTGATTTTCCTGGGTTGTTGATTTTTTCTAAAAATCATTTCATCAAATTTTATACTCTCTTCTCACTTTTTCTCTTTCTCCAAGAAATCTCCTTCTCTTTCCATATTTTCAAGTCTCTCATTTTCTTTAAAATTTTAATTGTCCAAAATGGTTATAAATTGTTAAATTTTGTTAGTAATGTACCAAAATTAATATAACTTAGTTTTAATTAGTGTTAATTAGCATAACTTAGTGTAATTAGTGTAAATTAGTGTATTTCAATTTAATTTAATATAATTTAGTTTAATTAGTGTAACTTAGTATAATTTAGTTTAATTTAGCTTAATTAGTGTAACTTAGTATAATGTAGTATAATTTAGTATAAATTACTATAACTTATTATTAATTAGTATAATTTAGTATAAATGCCGAAATTTTAGTATATTTTATTTTTATTTCGTATAATTAGTATAATTGTGTATAATTGTGTATAATTAATATAATTTAGTTTATTTTAGTATATCTTATTTTAATTTAGTATAATTAGTATAATTAGTATAATATAGTACAAATTAGTATAATTGAGTATTATTAATATAATTCGGATTTTTAGTATCTACTTTATTTTAATTTAGTATAATTAGTATAATGTAGTACAAGTTAGTATAATTGGGTATAATTATAAAAATTCGGATTTTTAGTATCTACTTTATTTTATTAAGCCATCGAAATATCAAAATTCAAGTTTGAAAACGACCAGACTTGACTTAGATTTACCATAACTTTTTATTAAGCCATCGAAACACTAAAATTCAGGTTAAAAAACGATTAGACGTTACTTAGATTTATCGTAACTTTTTATTAAGTTTTAGTTATTTTTAGAAATTAGCATAACCTTTATATTTACCAAAACCTTCATTTATAAAATTATAATGGCTAGAGGACAGCCTAGGTCTCAAACTTAGCCTGTATGAGATGCTGATGATGCTCCGATTCCAGCTGATAGCATGGAGTATTTCAGTCCTCTTCTATGGATGCCCCACAGCGATCACCGAGTATCACTAGCTTCTCGCGAGGTACGTTACAATTTTTGCCTAATTTTAAAGTTTAAATTTTTCTGTGTTAACACTATAATATGGTGAGGACCATTTTTCAAAGCAGGACAAGACCCTTTTAGATGTTCACCATCGAACACTTGGAATGAAGTACTACAAGCTGATGGACTCCTATCTCCTCAACCTGGGGTGACATTCAGGATGTCAGTGCCCTATGGGGTTTGCCGATCAGTGACACCCCCGTTGGTGGTGTATCTGACAGTCCACACTATGTTGACTCGATAGGATGGTTGTTGGGAGCAAATCCAACCGACTTACGGGCTAAGAAGGGGACCTCTTGTTACCATATGTAGCTCAGCAGGTTACGCAACCACTTCAGAGCCGGTCTGACTACGAACTCCACCCCCGAGGATATTCAGAGGTAATATTTCGAACTCTTTATATTAAATGTTGATATTTTGAACAGCGGTTTATTATATTTTTATTATCTACTTTATATTGCAGCTATACACTCATAATAGGCCTTCTTGGTTCTATCATGTTTATTGATTGGCGTCGTCCCACTGATGTATTTGCCGCTGCTTGAAGACCTTGAGACGTCGTTGAGGTACAACTAGGGTGGAGCTGTCATTGCCCACCTATACCACAACCTGTGCATGGCTTATAAGGTAAGTCTCTCTCTCTTTTCTTATTTAATTTTTTTATTAATCAATCTAAAGACCTTAACGGCAACATTCTTTAAAATGAAGAAGGAGACAAAGCAAATGTTTGAGTCGACTCTTTTGCTGCAGCATTGGTCATGGTCACGGCTACTAGTGTGCTGGCCTATCTCGAATGATCTTGAACCAGAGTAGGGACCACCAGATCTGGAGACATGCCCCGCATACAGCTCTAGAGTTTGTGCCCATAGAGGAGGAGGGGTCATATTTCAGTCTGGATGATTAGATCGACTGTCACCACCTCAGTCACCGACTCCGCCTCCGAGACGACAATGATATGCTACAGATCTACCACACGATGCGGAGGCCAGTGGTAACGGGTCACAGACTCAGCCTGACTATGCGACTGAGTTGGCATAATCCATTTTTCATACACCCCACCAGTCACTAGGGATGAGGATGTCTGAGATACCGCCGTACGGATGAGAAGGGATGCCGAGGCCGCTACACCTGATCAGCACCTTTGACGGCTACCCGATAGACAAAACAGGGGAGTGTCAGCTAACCAATTCTCCCTCTCTGGTCGTCGTCGCCACTAAAGCTTAGTTTATTATGATAGTGTTATAGTTTTAATTAAATTGTTTTGTAGTATTTATATTTGATATACTATGTTTGGTATTTTATATTTGAATTATCTTATGTTTTATTTTATTTATGCTTGGTACTTTATGTTTTGTAGTATTTATATCTTATTTGTATGCCTCTTTAGTAAAAGTTAAACATAACTCACATTGATTAAAACTAAAACATATAAACAAAAAATATCGTAATAATATCGTTACAAAACATAACTCACATTGGCCGCTATGTTTTATTTATATACCAATTAAAAAAATATCGTCACACATTTAAACTACTCAATTTCAACATTTGAACATAACTCCATTTCTTTTTCTCCTCAATACGTTAAATTAACAACTACTCATTTTAAATTTTTTAAAAAATATATATAATAATCTCGGCAGTCCAGACATTTTTATAATTTTGTAAAAATTTGAGCATTTTTATTAATTTTTATTTAATGTTGGATATTAAAAAAATGACGGTTCATCTTGCTTCAGATTTCAATCGATTCAGTTATTACAATTTCGGTTTGATTCTCTAATTCTTCCGATTTTAGTTCAACCTTTTTCTAAAGGTTAGTCAAAAATTCACTTTTCATGAGAAACTAAACGCCAAAATAGAAAGGAAAAAATAAAATAATTCCTCATCAATTTATGTTTCGTATACATCATGAAAAACAAAATCAATGTGAAAGAAACGAATGACGAAATTACAAAAATAAGAAAATAGCAAAATAAAATAGATCAAGTGTATAAAAGATGTTTCCTAGAAAAAAAGCATATGAAATTTAAAAAACCGTATCAGTCCTGAAGCTATACTCCATGAACAAAATAACCAGTACAAACAATATTTTTACATAAAGAAGATAAAAGTTTTAAATAGAAGTATCTTCCAGCACAGAAAACATTTCTCATCTCACCTAGTGCGGTTGAGGTTTATGTTTCATTTTGCTTCAGTACAATTTTGTGTCTTTCCAAGTCGTTTTCTTTTTCTCATACATTCCGAGGAAGACCAAGCCATTCCTTTTCTGTGCATGGTCTAGGAGTAAAATTCAAAAACCCATTCTATTTGCAAGCAATATCGTAAATAACGGTATGCGGTCGTCGGACAGACATGGTACCGTCAAGCAATTAATCAGAAATAATCAGAAATAATCGGTCATAATCAGAAATAATTAGCCGATTAGTTAGAAAAATCCGTGACGGTTTTTTTTTTTTTGTCACCGCTAACGACTAATTGACCGATTAACCAGTTTAAACGGACGTTTTTTACAACAGCATTTGTAAGTTTGTAGGACCATCAGTATAAGAGTTAAAAAAAAAGAGAAAAAAGAACGTGCCGTATGCAGTTATGCACCCATGGTTGGAAAGATTCACAGCTGTCCCTCATCTTCACTGGCATTTTGCAACTCTCATTGAAAGTAAAAAATAATTAGAACAACGAATTTAAATCGTTAAAACGGCATACTTAATACATATATGTAAAGATTTAAATTTTTTTATATGATATAAAATCAAACGGTCAAAACAAGAAAATTTATAAGTTAATTTAATGCATTTATTTTTCATCATTTTTTAGCTTTTATAGTAAATTAATATGAAAATTTATAAATTTTGTATGTAAACGCATCACTTATAAATTAGATTAGTTTCAACATTTAAATTCATTGTTTGATGTTCATCTCATAAGTTTTGGAGTTAAGCTCGCTAAGAAACTCCATATATTACTTTTAATAAAATTAAAACTGAAACCGAACAATTTCAACCGAATTAAACTATTTAAATTGAAAAACGAACCAATGTATTTAAATTTTATTTGTTTGATAGAAAACCAATTAATCCGAACAGAAATCACATCCTAACGAAATTCATATTTGATATTTAAATTAAAATATTTAAATACATACACGGCTAAACGAATTTTTTTATTTTAAATATATAAAGTAAAGTAATGATTTTAATTAAACTAAGTTATGTGCAGTGGTGGAGTTGAATGAGTTCTTTTAGGAGTCAGGAGCACATTCCCATCCCTAATTCAATCTTCTTCTTTTTCAAAATATACTTCTTTAATTATTTTGTCATGTAATTTTAAATGAAAATTATAAAAATATGCTTGTGTTTAAAATAAGAGGAGGGTTCAAATGCCTTTATTTTTTGTGTCTCCACCATACCTCCATTTTAAAAAACGTTAATAAATCAAAATTTAAATCATAAACGTCAAAATAAAACAGTTAGATGTAATCTATGCTATTTTATTTATGTGCTCGTAAAAAAATATTACATTTCGATTTTGTTTTTATGTGAATCAATCATTTGAAAAATCAACGTCTAGAAATTATCCACATTAGTACGGTTTTACAAGCTCTTGATGACAACCAAAACAAAATTGAAATATCACAATTTTTTACACGTGCATAGATAAAATGATATAGATCATATTCAACGGTTTTATTTTGACTTTAAATTTTAAATTTTGAGTTATTAATTAAAGTTATTAAAAATGGAGGCATAATGGAGGCACAAAAAATAGAGGTATTTGAACCCTCCTCCATAAGTAATTATATTTCACTGTAGAAAAATGTTGCCCCACGCTATCCCGATTAAATGATTAATTGTGTTTTTTTTTTATAGCCCGATGTAATAATCTTTCTTTTTTACAAGAAAATTATATTATTGGTAAATCACTTTTATAGAAAATTTATTTCCTGGTATTCTTTGTTCCATGGTCTTTTCTCTCATGACTAATAAAGAAAATAAAGAAAAGAAAAACAACAAGAGGGACAAAAACGGGGAGAGATAAAATTTTAAGAGAAATTTATACTGCGCGATGATGCTGGGTCGATTGGTTGTTTCAATCTAACCTACCATTAGAATCGGAAACATCAATATTAATGGAAAATTAAACAAATTTTTATTGGTGCTGTACGATCCACGGAAAAAAATTGAAAAAAAAAAAATTCATACCGGTAATTCATTTCGCGGGTATTCCCGCAAAATAAGTAATCTCCGGAGATTTTTCTCGTGCATCCCACGAAAATAAGAATACACAAAATAATAATGACGTGATGATTATTATCTATACTATACTCGAAAGTAATATCTAAAGTAAAGAAAATCCACAGGTTATAATGTTTGTACATTTCAAACTAATGTATTTATCACAATACGATTTCAGGGAGAGTTTTATGAGTAGAGCTAGGGTGTTCTTAACCTCACTAAGTCTCTTTGTGAGCTTAATTCAAAAACTCATCGGATTGGTTTCAAGCGACGCATCAAAATCGTTGAAACCGATCTACTTCACGAGTGATGAGTTTACACATCAAGTTTTTAAATTTTTGAACTAATTTAATATAAAATCAAGCTGTCAAAAAATAATTAAAAATAAACACATTAAAATTAACTTATAAACCATCTTTTTTTATCGCTTAACTTTATACTAAATTAATTCGAAAATTTATGAATTTGACATGTAAACGCATCACTCGTGAAGTAGATTGGTTTCAACGGTTTGGAGGCATCGTTTAAAGTTAATTCAATAGATTTTTAAATTAAGCTCACAAAGAGACTTGGTGAGCTTAAGAACACCCTAGTTCTACTTGAGTTTTATATAGATACAATTTATTCATGATGTGATATCATGTCTGAATTAATTGATGTTTTAATTATGTGATTTGACCTCGTATCCCAAATACATCAATATCCATGACAAATCAAAAAAATTGGATAACAGACTATCATTCATTCACTCATGCAGTGAAAATTTTAAATTATACTCAATATATGGCCGATTCAATCCGCAGACAATTTGGCTATCAAAATACTTTATAACGAATTTTTGTTCGGTTTTACCACATTTTCACCGTTCACAAAATTCGAAGTTTTATAATTAACCTCTTATAAGGGCCATGTTTCAAAGGCTCTTACGGATCCCTCACGGGTCATGAATAGACTGGGATTCGGACCCCCTTCAAGGGCCAACCCGAGATCAATATGAAGAGCCCGGGATCCATCAACAACGAAGCCCAATAAGACTCAACTAGGCCTCGTCCAACATGAGTCCAGCCCGGACTGACTTACAATCACCGCCTCTATGCGGGCATAACCGCCTATATGCAGATATAACCGCTCCTATGCGATCTCTCATAACCGGTCTGATAACGCGAAATAACGGTTAAGAGACGACCTATTTAAAGCAAGACGCCCCATTGAACAAGGGTGAAACTTTTGCTGACCTAAAGCGAGATATCATACAGGCTAGAGTCCAAATATCTCATAACCATAACCATTCGCAATTCGGGAATCAACTTCACCAATCTCGACCTGCCACCCCGAGGCAGGACGAGCCCAACCCTATTACTTTCATCACATACGGCCTACTCTCTCGAGGTAGAACGTATCAATCTCCATCTTCCTCTAATTAAAATCTGAACTACTTAAGAAAAAACTACTTTTCTTGCAGTCATTTTTTATGTTTATCTGACTTAAACATGTTATAAACTGAGAGGATGTAAGTGATAGAAATTGAGTCAATTAATTCTCATTTTTTTATTTTTTTATTTATATATATTTAGAGTAAAATGTCATAATATTGTAAAATTAATCCCATACTCCTTAAGAAAAATTTATATGATTAATCCCATATGTGTTTGACTCCATAGAACGAAAGTTTGACTTTGTTCCCGACTATAAACGCTGATGATCTCTTTTCACAGAAGTGGATGACTTGCATATAAGGCCGTGATTTTTATTAATATCCAAAGTTAATTACAAAATATTAATTATACCCAGCTTAGCTGGGTATTTTTAAAAATGATCAAACTGGCCATTTAATGGCCGGTCCTCAATCTTTTTTTTTGCTGTTTCAGACCCTATAAATAACCATTTTTCTCTCTCCTCTCTCTCACAACTCACTCAACTCACAGAAGAGAAAGAAAGGAAGGGAAAGAAAGAAAGAGAAGGCGATTTTTAAGGCGATTTGAGTCGATTTTTGATGGGCCAAAAGGATGAACAATAGCAACCGAGGTAGGTCGTCTTATCGTGGCCTAGCGAGAGAAGGGTCAATTAGTGAAATGAGGGAAAAAAGAACAACTTTCAAGTATGTCATGATAAAAAGACTGTCAAGTATGTATGATGGAGGATTTTCTTAGACGGCCTATTCGGTATGAAATTTCAAACGATGACTTTGTGGAAAACCCCTACGACTCTGGTTTTAAAAAAAAATTGATCCAGAGCCTCCAACATCGGACGATGAGTTTGTTCCGTGTACTTATACTGGTAAGGCTAGCACTTCATATGTTGTGACTAATCCAAATCCAGCAATTTCGGACGAGAAGTTTGTTCCATATACTTTCAAGGCTCGTTCTAAGAAGTAGTATTATTAGAGTTTAAAATTTGAATGCATTTGAGCTGGAGGCATTTTAGTTAAATGAATTAGGGTTGTAAAATTAGGGATGTAAAATTTTTTAGTTTCTTTAGTGTCTATTTTGTAGATTTTATTTCATCAATTCAGAGTTTATTTAGACTTAATGTATTAACATGCATGCAGACTTGATATTTCTCTACATTTGAATATGGTACAAAACAGTAAAGTTATAAAAACTTACATTCAACTAACTTATAACTTAGTCTTAATAAAGTCCACAGAAATTGCAAATAAAATAGTTCTGAAAGCAGCATCTAAGTAAATTAGTGACAACATGTATCAAATGAGAAGAATTTAAATCACCTATTACTACTACGCCTAAAATTAAACTTGAGAAATTGACCAGAAGATGGCCTACCAGATGGCTCTGCTTGGCTTCCAGATGCCCCTGCTTGCTTGTAGATGCCCTTATATGCCTACCAGCTGACCTCCTTGGTTGGCTTCTAGATGGCTCTCCTTGCACCCCAACCATCTCTCCTCCTATGGCAACTGTCTCTCCCATTGCTTCTGCAAACATAGCAGATGCAGCTAAATGGCTTGTAGATGTGTTTCGCTGTGACCCTTGTGACCCACTTTCCTCTGCCATAACTCGCTCATTTTAAAGCACTTCATTCCTCAACCACTGCAAGAAAAAACCCCAATTCTCACTATCCTCCTTCTGCACAATTGCAAATGCAATAGGGAGCAATTGGTTATCAGCATCATAGCTACAAGCTATCAAAAGCCTCCATTCATACCGCCCAGACAAGAAGCATGCATCTATGCTGATCACTGGTCTCAAGTACTGGAACGCTGCAATGTGGACCAAAAGCCCAGGCTACGGCCCTGAATTGAACAGCATCTTCCATAATTTCTCCGTGTTTATCTTGTATCGGACAAGTCAGAAATTGGTACTTAGAGCCGGGATTCTTGTCACAAATTTCCATAAGTAGTGGTTTCAGCAAGCTATAAGAACTCTCCCAACTCCCAAATTATCGGGCTATTACAAGCTCACAATCCCTCCACAGTAGGTTGTATTTCAGGGTTACATTGCCATACAAAACCCTAACACAGTTTGCCACCCCTTGGATGCTCATACTGAAGGATGTGTGTTTTGAAAGTTATATTTTTAATAATAATTTATATGTTGTTCATGATTTTATTATGAATGTTATTATTTATGCTCCTTGAGATTTATATGTTATATCTTTGGAAGTGTTCAAGAATATGCTCTTGGTCTTGAACCATAGGACTCCTAAAATGAGAAACATTTAATCACTAAATATGTTCACATCGTAGTAATTAAGGAGAAACATTAATTACTGAGAAAGATTGTCATGTCAATTAAAGTACATTGAAGTTCTATAAATATTGATATAGCATTATCGTTTAATAACATGAATATATAAATGTGTATTTTATATATTGAACATGACCTAAATGAATGGAACATTATATGGATTGTGTTTTGTGTCATTAATGTTTCCGTTGTGTCTTTAGAATCTTAGATATGAGATGTGTAGGTTTTTCACATGAGAAGTATATAATGTGATTGCTATTTAAATATTATCTTATGATAGGAATGAAATAGTAGTTCGTTGTGTACAACTTGTGCGGGAGAAATCTATATGTTAATATTATCATTGTCCCTCAATTTGAGTTATGATATTACTGGGCCCCTTGGTAAAGTGGAATTATATCGCATGCAATATAACTGATGTAGTTATAATTATAATTCACTTGAGAGACCAAGAAAATGAATATAATGCAAGAATAACACGATCCTATTTTGCATATTATTCATAATATCATGTGACAAGGATAGACACGAAATTAGTGGATTGAGTAAATGATTACTATGTCGTTTGGATAACTATAATGTAATGATAGAACCTCTTATAGTCAATAATATAAAGTTTTATATTATTGCCAAGATGACATAGATCCTCTATACGGTCACACCAACTGAAGAGAAACAACAAGTATTTTATATTTCATAATGATGTATAAGATAAAATACATAAGATGAAATGTTAAAATAAAATGTCATGATATGACATGCTTAGATCATAAATAAATTTGTGAAGTTATGCAAATATTATTTGGTATAATGTTTAAATGTATTATAAGAATAATAAAATTTTTGCATAATAGAATAATATGATTAATATTATTTATTCATAAATTAATTTATTAAACCAATCACAAGATGAGATTAAAGAGATCATAAAATGGCTAAATAAAGCTAGTGGCATTTGTGTAAATAATTTAAACATTACACAAATAGTTGCCCTAACCCTTTGCCTATTTAAAGGGGTGTAATTAAGGAAATTAGTGTGAATTTTCTGCCCTCCTTCCCTTGGCCGAAAATTAGACAGCAGCCACCATTTTTAGATCTAGGCCGAAATCCTAAGTGGTTTAACCCAAGGCCTAGGCCGAAATCTCTAATCTCTTCTTGATAGATTTAGCCACCAAGAAATAAAATAGGTTGTTAATTTGAAGATCAAGAGGTAGTTGGATCTAAGCCTTGAACTTCACATTCATCTATCTAAGAGGTGTCTTAGTTCTTTGTTTAGGTTCAAGGTGAACCAAGAGGTGCTTCCGAGAAGAAGAGAAATCGGCTTATCTCCATCAAGAGGTTTGACAAACTCTTTAGGTAAAGGTCTATTTTCTCTTGCAATAAAATAGATGAATTTTGTTTATTTTATTCAGTACACATTAGGTGTTTGTTTTAGTGCTTAATAGAAAATCTTGTTTGCTAATGTCATATAAATAAGGTCCTTTGTGTATTGAGTCAAGTGGTGAAAGAAAAATTTTAATTTCTCACCATATAGGCATACACATGAAATCCCAACACATATAAGGGTCATTCTTAATGCTGGTCTGAATGACATCGGCAATGATTGATCGTGAGACATTCATGGTCGGTCCTTATATAGTCAGACCTACATGTGTAAGGTTTGTCTTGCCTCGTTATAACCCATGCATCTCCAAAACTCGTTGTTTTTCCCCTAAGTTCGTAATCACAACGCGGAGTCTTGCACACCACCTGAATCCGATCCCTGTCACTTTTCTTCATTCTAATCTCTTGATTCTTACTAATATGGTACTCTCTAATCTTCTTAATCAGCTCTTCTTTGCTTTGAAATATTGTTCTGGCGCCAACTCACCTTTGTACTCAATCCGTCTCCAATAGTAGCAACATATGCTTCTTGAAAAGAAGATATATCATTGAAGTCTACGAATGGGTGTGTATCAGTCCGGCCACTAAGCGGCATATTCCCATATCCGGTTCGAATGGGCACTTGACCATCTTCAACTGGACCATCTTCATCACAACCCTCCAGGTGATCAGAGTCCCAGTTTGCTCCCTAAAATTTATCCCCAGTTTGCATATCTTCCTCCGGAATTTCATTAATATTTTCAAAATTCGACCTAGTTTCGTCGTCTACTGGTGTCGGTCTAGGGTGAGGTGATGGTGGCGGTAATGGTAAAGGCGTCACATGCACGGGTCTAGGTGGGGATCTTGTATGGGGTCGTGGTTGGGGTGCTGGTGGAGTGAAGTGATTGTATGTTTCTTGGTCAGGTACGAATAAAAGAACTATGAGAGTGTATAGTTCTGGTTGAGTTGTATAAGTTGGCGCAACTGAATTTTGGCCAGAACCTCCAACCCCTGACTCTATCAGAACCCTCTTGGCGTAGATTTCTATTACAAAATTTCCGATGGCCTTTAAATGGCCGTACATGGCTCTCCATGCAACATCAGTTAGTACTTTCACTATGGTATAGGTCGGGGTGTTCCATGGTTCACTCGGGTTGCCAATTCTAAGTTCCACTTTTCTGGGTTATAACCAGTGAATTTGTAAATCATGGATTTCAAGTCCCAAAGTGAGATATCATCGGAAACCATAAATGAACCAAATGGCTCTTTGGAGTAATAAGCCTCACATGTATTAGTAAGAAACTCCCACCACAATGTAATGAAATCATGGCCATGGCAAACAAACTACATTTTGGTAAATGGTAAACAATTGTCAGGTTGCTAATTTAAATGTATATGTTACTGAAAAATAATTAAAATAAAAAAATATTAAAAAAATAAATTTAAATTAAAAAAACAAAAATTACCTGAAAATCACCTGGGAAATCGCCTCAAATAGCCTAAAAAATTGCATTCTCTTCTCTCTTTCCCTTCCTCTTGTGAGTTGAGTGAGTTGTGAGAGTGAGGAGAGAGAAAAATGGTTATTTATAGGGTCTGAAACAAAAAAAGGTGGAGGACCGGCCATTTAATGGTCGGTTGAGAAAAAAAGTGGACCGGCCATTAAATGACAGGTTTGAGCATTTTTAAAAATACCCAGCTAAGCTGGGTATAATTAATATTTTGTAATTAACTTTAGATATTAGTAAAAATCACGGCATTTGAGGGATGGAATCGAGATGGTGGTTCTAGTGTTGTAAAAAACGTCCGTTTAGAATGATTAATCGCCATTGGCGGTGAAAAAAAAAGAAATCGTCACAGATTTCTAACTAATTGGCTAATTATTTCCGATTATGACCGATTATTCCTAATAATTTATGATTAATTGCTTGACGGTACCATATCCGTCCGCATACTGTTATTTACAACATTGGGTGGTTCTAATCAGCGAGTATAACAACCACGAGCTAGAGGTCCAAATTATGTCATAATATATAAACACATCAGAGTATACAACATTGTCCTAGATGTCCGAAGACGAAATTTTTATTTATAGCATTATAAAAAAAAAAATCAAAATACTCTAATTTTGAGGGAATTCGACATATACCCAAGCCGCAGAATGCCGGTGCGGCTCCAAAGACTGAGGTTCACTCAATGCCACTGCGGTCCCGTTTTTTTTTTTTTTAAGTAGTGTAAGAGATAGAAACGCTCATTTGCGGTGGGTCATGCATAAGACCAAATTCACATTGGCATGTTTGTTCTTCCCTAATTTCTAAATGAACCCGGTTCACTGTTTTATCATGAAATAACATTACCTCTTCGGCCCCACAATTCAGTTGGTTACTTTGCTTCAACGTGTACAATTGTGGCACGGATCCATAAGCCTCGTACTCGGAGACTCGCTGGATCAAGCACCTATGATCTTCTGTAATTTGTTATAAGTATATAAATATGTTACCATGATAGTAAAATGGTGAAAGAAACCTTTACACGGACTTACACTATATGTATGTATACAGAGAATCAAACACATTAAATGATTTATTTAACTACGCAGCTTAAAAAATAAAAATAAACGGGGCCTTTTTTTATTATACTATAAATAAAAATTTCGGCGTCCGAAGAAATCAAATCGATAGTTTGATTTCTTCTGTAATATGAAAAAAAAAAGTCATCAATTTGTCTTCAAAATTATTATTTACTGAATTTCTATAAATAAAAAAATTCTGCAAGTGTCCAATTTTGTTACCAAGCTGACCGACCACGTTGCTGCTGGTTACGTGGTGGCGTGGACAAATCATCGAGGGATGACACTATTGATCCATAGTGTATGCTCTTAAGCCTAGAATATGTATCTATTCAATAATTGTTGGCCTTTGTCGTTTTTCTTATTTAATTCAGCAAGTGTACTGCGTGGTCTCAAGGAATAAAGTACGAGCCCTAGCATAATCATCAAGATTATATGCATACAAAAATGCATAGTACTCTACTACTCTAGTAACAAGTGTAAAGGCTGGTTCAGAGATTTTTCAAAGGGTGGAAAAATAATTTCACAACAGAGTAGTAAATTTCGTGAATATTATTATGAGCTCCTTATCTACAGATTATTTGCTTTCAATATTTTGTTTCAAACAAATAGATAACTTAATGAATTTTCAAACTTCTTTCTGAATTTTCCGAATTGACTCCGAATTACTTGCAAAAATTAATTTAGACTTCAAAATTTTAATATACTTAACTGTATTATAAGGAAACAAATTATTTTCAAATTATATCTATTTGTACCTCGTCAAATTATTTCTGAATTTGATTTATAACTGTGTATAGAGATAAACTGTATGTCTTTTTTTTTAAGTCATGACAGAGGTAGAGAAGTTGTATGTCATGGAAATGTATATAATAATTTTACCAGCCTCTTTGCTCTTGTTATAATATTCTTGGGCTCTCAACTTCAACGCATGCTATTTCTACATCTAAATTTATGGAGATGACATTTTCTGTGGAAATATACACGGAATAGATCACTTCTTTTTACCAATACACAGAGTGCCGACATTTTTATTAATATCCAAAGTTAATTACAAATTAATAAATATACCCATAATTTCTTAATTTTTCGAAAAATGTCCAAATCAGTCAGATTCTGGCCGGTTTCCTCTTCCCCAGAAGCCGGCCAGAATCTGGCTGGTTTTCTATTTTTTTTTTACCCGTTTACACCCTATAAATACTTTTTTTTTCTCTCTCCTCCACACAATTCACTAATCTCAACCGTTTTTTCTCTCTTCTTTAAGGTAATTTTTGTTTTATTTAATTTAGGGTTTATGGTTTAGGGTTTAGGATTTAGAGTAATTTGTTGTAATTTAGTATAATTAGCATAGTTAACCATATTTTAGGGTATTTTGGTCTTTTTTAACATAATTAGGCTAATTAAGCATAATTTAGCCGAATTTAGTATAATTAGGATAATTAGACCATTTGGGCATATTTACCGAAATTAGACTATTGTAGCATATTTTAGGTTATTTTAACCGCAATTGGACAATTTTAGCATATTTTAGCATAATTAAGCATTTTTGGCCCTTTTTAGCATATTTTAAGGGTATTGTAGCCTATTGTAGCATATTTTAGGTTATTTTAACCGCAATTGGCCTATTTTAGCATGTTTAAGTAGAATTAAGCCTATTTTGGCTATTTTTAGCATATTTTACCAAAATTAATTGTAGCCTATTGTAGCATATTTTATGTTATTTTAACCGCAATTGGCCTATTTTAGCATGTTTAAGCAGAATTAAGCCTATTTTGGCCCTTTTTAGCACATTTTACCGAAATTAGTGTAGGGTTTTGGGCTATTCAAACCCAGGTTTTGACTGTTCAAACCCGTTGATTAACTTTTAGGCTCAAGCTGCGGAAAGACCGTAGAACAAAAAATTTCTACGTCTATCTCAAGCCAAGGATTAAAAGATGGTATCGTTCTTTTAATCCATTAAGGATCTATTCCCGTAATTGATTTCTAAAACTTAAATCTATCTACCAAGTAAATAAATTTATATAACATTTATACCTTGTTTTCAAATTACAATTGGAATGCAGACCGAGCGAGAAGACGGGATCTGAGCAATGTCTTCTTTCGGAGCAATGACTTCTCTCGGAGCACCAAACATATGGTGCCTCTATAGGTTATCCACCAGGACTAACCAGAGAGCGGTTTATTTCTTTTGCCAGAAATACTGTAAACCGCGGTCTTATGCAAAAACACTATTCACGAGAAAAAGACGAAATAGCAGAATTCCTGACCGGCAGTTATTCTGATTTTACTAAAAGGCAAAACAGAAATATCGCGACTTTCGGGAAAACACTATTCACTGAAATCCCGTAAACACTATTCAACAACTCGAAAGATAATACTGTTTGACCCTAAAAAGTTGCTACTTAAAATTTAATGAAATGAGTAGCTGTCTTTTAATTGGGAAAATACCAAAATCACATATGGATCCCTAAAAGGAATTGAGTGCAGCATATTAAAATTCTTGGTGATATTCTACACATGAAACCATGAATTTTGATGTGTCACACAGTCAAAATCACAAAAGAAATAATTTCATACAATTTAAACAAGACATGGAGAGTTTTCTGGGTGCAAAAGTGTGGTGACACCTAAACAAACCAAGTCTTAGGTTGCCCTGGGTACAACTTGGGTGCACTAAACAGAACCTATGCGGGAAGGGGCCCGCAAGTCATTGGCTTAAAGCCAAAATTCGCTATATGGCTGGAATGGCTAAACTTGGCCTATGTAGACACTACTTCGTAGACCGAGTGACTAGTCCTACGGTGTATGATACACCGGGCTCATGCAAACCATACACCCGAAATCAAATTCGGCGCTGAGCTCAAATGAACCCTTCATTTTGAATGCTCTTGGTTCCCCATATGCCATGTAAAGTCGATACACGGCTTACCAAGCACCGAGTGCAATAAAAATAATGGAGGTTTAAAAGAAAATGAGTGGCATTGGACAAAGAGGCTGACATTCGGGTCCCACCACGTCAGTCCCTCCTCCTTCCTTTCTCTCCACGATTTCAGTTGAGAATGAGTTTAGAAACCCGAGTTTAAACCTTATTGCATTACCCAAGCACTCACCCGAGAGCAATGAAGCACCTCCTTCTACTCTCCTCTGTCCCCTGTCAAGCTTGAATAACCTTCCCTTCTTTCAAATCTGACCCGAGATACTACAATTATAGTATGGTGGTTCAGCCAAGATAGCTGCAATTGAAGGCTAGGGACTTAACAGGACCCCTTTAGACATAACACGATGCTACTGGAGGTCTCAATATTAACGAAGCATGCATTAAATCGGGCCTGCACCCGAAAATGACATGGTGCAGTTCGGCACAGTGGAAAATGACAAAATTGGCTCTTGGCAAGAATTAATATACCCTGGAACACATTAAGGGGTGTATTAAGATGCTATATGTCACATTCTCAATAACCAAAGGACAAAGGATAAGAAAAGACCATGTTAAGATATGATAAACCGCCGGTACAATACCCAATTGGCCCATACAGCTATTCATTAGCTAGCTGGTCCCAGGGACACGTGCCACTCATCCCCAGAAAGAAGCCAAAGATAGAAGATTCTTCTCCCATGGTGCAGGGACACGTTTTTCAATGCTTACCATATCAAGTCGGTTAATCAAAAGGCCCAAAATTCGGGCATTGCATTGTAAACCGATTTAAAGGCTAGGATGCATCCAACAAGAGATTGATGACATGTTATATCTCTATTGGACAGCTATTGCCATGTATACCTGAATATATGAAGAGATATGATCAAAACCATTCAACAAACATCTGATGTGCATGATGAAAGCCACATCACCAAGCCCTAAACCCTAGACCCCTCAGTTGCCTATAAGAAGGCACCTAGAGCTCAGTTAAAAAGGGACTGAAAAAGGAGAGAAAAAAGACCACATTACCACTACATACGTAGAAGATTGAGAAATAGCAAGAAATAGAGAGAAAAAGAAAGAAATTAGTGTTCTTCCTTCTTTGTAATAGCAAGAAACTCGAAATTAGGTAATCAAAGACCTAAAAAGATGTAATCCCCTGATGTTTGGAGTTCATATGAATAAAGTCTTTTGATGAAAGAAAATCTCTTTTATTTGAATTTTAGCATTCTTGGTTCTCTGTTGGAGTTTCTCTCACTTTATATTTTCTTCTTTTGTTCATTTATTTTTATTTCTTTCTTGAGCCTTTGAAGATATAAGATGAGAGAGTTTCATAATGTTCAAGCTTATTTATAAGCAAAACATGAAGCTTAATGATCATAAACAAAAAATAATGTATGCATAAACAAATAAAAAAAAAATAATATATTTTCTATTTCTTTGCTTATTTGCTGCCTTCATAAACAAATATATATATATATATATATATATTTTGCTATTTAGTATTCTATTTCCTCTTTGGCACTTTATCTTTCTATAAGAATAAAAAAAAATATAACAAATATGCAAATCCGATTTTTCTTGAATTTTCTTTGATCTTTCATGCTTTTAATCTTTGTATAAAATAATTAAATAATGAGGATGCATGTGTTGAGCTGTATAGTTCCTATTGCATCTAATTTATTTGATTATTTTATTAGAAAAGATTGAAAGTAAACAAAAAGAATGAGTTATAGTGGTTGAGCTGTATAGTTCCTATTATAATCTCCTTGATATGAGACCTATGTTGCACAAATGATTCTAATTAGTTTCTTCATGCTTAAAGGCATGCTATGTGCATAAAAAGCACAATGAAAAGAAATTAAATAGATACTTGTGCAAATAGTGAAAGAAAGAGGTTCAAATTGTAAAAAGGCATTCATGAAATTGAAGATTGGCCGTTTACACATTTGAAACAATGATTTCTTAATGATATGTCTCTTTGTCAAGTGAGATTATGCAAAAAATGTGATTCCAAACAAAATCAGGGGCTTCCCTGCATAAAACCAAATTTCAACAGATTTTGATGTTCAAAAATAGTAGTATAATGGATTCTTAGAACTTTGGATCTTTCCATTTTTTTTTTTTTCCCTTTCTCTTTGTTTGCACCAAATTGTAGCCTAAAAGCTACTCAAATTTGTTAAACCTCAAAACCAATCATGATAAAGGTTTCTCACAACCTCTGGTACCAACCAATGAACAGTACCAGCACCAAAAATCAAAGCATGTACCATTGGTGCAAGAAAAGCACTCAAAAGTGCCAAAATGACCTCTGCTGGTAAATGGTATAATCTGGACTGATACAGAGATCAAAATGAAAAATAAACATCACCATCAAATAGAGGACATCAAGACACACAAAATTGACTCAAGTTGCATATTTTTATGATTTTATTTCGATTTGTTATGAATTTTTGAAGTTCAGCTTTGAAAAACAAAAAGTTCAGCATTCTGGAAGGAAAAAGGACCTGCTGGTAAATTGAGCACAAAAAATATTTTAAAGACCAAATAAAAAAATAAATACCACAGTTGGATAGAAAATTTAAAGATACACAAAATGGACACAAATTTCAAATTATTTGGATCTTATTTCTATTTATTAAGAGCTCCCAAAGTTTCAGCTTTAAAGAAAAGAAAATCAGCATTTAAAACTGGAAAATTACCTCCACTGCCCCTCACCTGAAATAGATGCTTTAAAAATGGAAATAAACCTCTAAAAATCATAAAATAACATAATATAAACACTGTTCTATGAATTAATGACAAAGAATCATATGACCTTCAATAAAAACAGAAAGTTTGGAAGTGATTTAATATTTGTGAAAATATGAATTTCATGGAGTTAATACTCATACTGCCTAATTCATATCAGAAAAAAAATCGAATTTTATTGTTGCAAAAGGTTTAGGATATGTAAATTAGTATGTTTCATCTTCCAACCATGATCTAGAAGGCTCATCACTCCAACTGGTACCAAATCGGTACAAGCTGAGAAACTCAAAAACCCGAACAATGAACAATGGTTAAACAAATTCAAGATCAACATCTCTATTAGTTCCAACACAATGAAATAATCACGAACGGATGAACAATTGAAGAAAATCATCATGTTAATGCCCAAAATCAAGATCGAAAATCAAGTTGAGAGTTCTATTTTGCTTCGACCCGGAACCACCACCTCTGGTAGCCGGCGACCGCCGACAAAGGGTGCAGCACACTCAGGGAGGGGAGGCGATCCCAGTCATGCTCTCCCCTGCCTCAGCCGTGACCGGAGCATTACCGGAGCCCACCCCTTGATGACCAGGGAAGAACCCTAGTTCGGGTGTGAAACCCGATCCACTAGCACGAACTTCAAAGCAATGTAGACCTTTTGATTTCGGCGCCAAGATGGAAAGTTCAAACAAAATTCCGGATCTCAAAGCATGGAACAATCTAACGTCTCAGAATGAAAACTGATAGTTAATGGTTCATTGCCATAGGGACCCACATGTCATATTACACAAAGCCATATGGCCGAATCTCAAAGTCCAAAATCAATGTTAAAGCCCCTGCACAAATCTAAAAGTCTCAAGCCTAAATCTCAAAGCCCATTTTTAAAATCACATGCTCAGCACAAATCTCAGAGCCCAAGTCATCCATCTCAAAGCCCATTATACAAATCTCAAGGCCCAAATAATCAATAAAATAATTAAATTAAAAATCCTTTACATATAAAACCTTCTGACTTTTCACATTAACAGCGCAGTCCTTTCTAATTTACGGATAAGTCCCTAACAGCTCAAAACTCTCTCAAACAAACCCCTAAAAGCCAAATCTTTCATTCAAGCCTCCCATAAAGCCCATATTACAATTCTATGCCCTTCCAAATTCGTAATTAAGCCCTTACAAATAGGTCCTTCTTGGTCCTTTTCAAACATAACTTTTTCGTCTTAAGTCCGAATTGACTCAAACCACCTCCAAATGAACCCAAATTGAATTCTTCATGTTTCTAAATCAAAGTTGAACATGTCCAAGCATCATCCAAATCCTGAAATGACCAAAATACCCTCTCTTTAAAATCAAATGATTTCGTCTTTTAACATAATGTAAATAATTAATAAAATAAATAAATATGTCATGGATCAAATATAAACAAACAAATAGCGTACATACACTCCTCAAATGTCCAAATTCCTATTGTAAATATGATAAACATTATTTTAATATAAAAATTACACGCATACACATGTCCAAACGTATAAAACTAACCAAATCAAACTCAAAGCCAATACATGAGTCCCCCTTTAGCCCCTTTATTCAATTCACAACAAATAGGCCCCAAATCCCGGAATGGACGAGGTATTCAGAATGGCTTGGAAGGGTCATCTGATGTAATTAACAGCGGGGGCTTGCGTCCGCTGGGAGTTAAACGTCCCCACAATCAATAAACTCTCTCGATAGACTGATTATGAACGGTAGGTCTGTCGAGGGTGAACCGAAGGAATTGTAGAAAGAAAATAAATGTCTCAAGTCTGATGTTCTTTAACCAATCGAGAGCATTGAATCGTGAGACATTTTAAATACATATGCACACACCTTCCAAACCAGCTGTGCAACTTTCTGCGCCCTACAAATACGTAACTGTTACGTATAACTTTCGTTTAAACCGCAACACTATTTGGGAGAGAAAACGAGAAAGAGAACGATAACCGAGCCAATTCGAATCGAACTCAGACTTTTCGAACTTTTCAACTTATGAATTCTCTTGCCCCTACCCCTCTATTTATAGGGTTAGGGAGGTACTTGTAAGCTGCTTGCAGCAGAGGTGCTTGCAAGCTACTTGTAAGCTGCTTGCAGCAGAGGTGCTTATGTGGATAGGATTGATGACATGTCATGTGGATAGGATCGGTGACGTGTCATGCGGATAAGGACGAATCTGAAAAGACCAGAATGCCCTCGCCCCGAACACAATTAGTATCCGTATAATTATTCTGAATAATTATATTTCTTGCGGTTGTTGATTTTGGTAATTTATACAACGTGTCCTACACGTTTATAAATTAACCGGTTAACTTTTATACAACGTGTCATACACGTTTATAAATTAACTAATGTTTTTGCTTGTCATTTTTACATGACATTTATAATATAATTATATCAAGTATAATTAATTATAAACCATCTTATTATTGATCATAATCAATTTATAATCAATCAATAAGATTCTCCGATTAACTCCTATAGGTGTGACCCGATAGGATCTGTGTTATGTTGGTAAATAGAATTAAAACCGTTTTAACTTCTATAATCATGAGAGGCATCTGGCAAAACGCATCATGACCATCCAATTACACAGATGATGTTGTACAGAACAATATCACGATCCAGTAAACTATTTTACTCGTGTTTAATTCTTTTGTCTCATAGCTGTCAGATTAATTTCAAGGTAGGTTTGTGTCATCCTTGTAAATTAATCTTTTCTTGATCTTGAGCAGATTATCAAATATGATTACTCTTGTATTCATACTGCTAGCAGATATTCTTACTCTATCAAGGGGCCCAGTGACACTATAACTCGTATAATAAATACGAGGGACAATAGTACTTTTGGTAGACCATCACTACCTCAGCTAAGTTATGTATACCGAAGAGCTACCGTTATAGCTACTTTTTACAGATAGCGTTAGGTAACAATCACACATACACATCTCTTAGTTAGGAAAGATGAATACCTCATACTGTAGAACTTAACACTGAATGAAAGCATTAATGACACGAACACAATTCCGTATAATGTTTCATTCGGGGTCTGTCAAATATCATGTTCTCTAACATGTATCTATGTGATTAAATTGACAACTCCTTGTCTATGGTCAGTAAAACTTAACCATCATTCAATCCACATACTAACCTTTAATTGGGTAATTAGTGTTCTTTGCTAATTACCTCGGTCAGTGACTATTAAGAGTATTTATCATCTATATTATGAAGTTCTACTCATTTCGAATCCGAATGCCGAAATGATCCATAATTCGATAAAACTCAAAGAACAAAATGATATTTTATTAATCATTCAGTTCATGAACAAAGTTTTATATAATTAAATTATCGTATTATTGACTTCTAGATTATTACTTACTAACAATTAGGGTATTGTAGCCTATTGTAGCATATTTTAGGTTATTTTAACCGCAATTGGCCTATTTTAGCATGTTTAAACAGAATTAAGCCTATTTTAGGTTATTTTAACCGCAATTGGCCTATTTTAGGTTATTTTTGACATCAGGATGCGTAGAGGACGGTCTACGGCTCGTCCAGTAGTGAACGAGCCGATCAGTACTAGCAGCACCGAGCATTTCAGTCCTCTCATGTGGATGCCCCACGACGATCACCGAGTCTCACTGGCTTCTCGTGAGGTATGTATCTTTTTTGAGGTTTTCTTTTAATTTTGTTGAGTTTAAATTTTGTTATGTTAACACCATGTGAATTACTTTTTTCAACGCAGGACACATTTCTTTTAGATGTGAAGTTGCGGTGTGTTCACATGTAGTACTACGAGGTGATGGACCAGTACCTCATCAATCTGGGTCTCTACCAGGTTGTGGACATCTTGCAGACTGAGAGAAACATCATCAATGCATCTCTCATCGCAGGTCTGGTGGAGCGATGGCGTCCCGAGACGCACACGTTCCACATGTCATTCGGAGAGATGACAGTGACACTCCAGGATGTGAGTGCCCTTTGGGGTTTGCCTATCAGTGGCACACCCGTTGGAGGCGTATCTGACAGTCGGAGATTTGCTGCTGATATCGAGTGGTTGTTGGGAGCTGATCATCTCTCTCTCATTGGGGATCGTGGGCAGTCCAAATTCCATCTGAGGATGACTAAGTTACGAGAGTACTTCAGTGCAGGTCTGATGGCAGATTCCACCGATGAGGAGATTCAGAGGTAAAAACTATAAATTTTTCTATTACATTTACTATAAATTATTTCTATTACTTTTACTATAAAATTATTTCTATTAGATTTTTTTATATGTTTTGTATTACAGATATACATGGGGCTACGTGGTGGATCTTTTTGGTTCTGTCATGTTTCCTGATTTCAGTGGTGATATGATACCGATGATGTATCTTCTGCTGCTGACAGACCTTGATCAGCCATCGCCGTACAACTGGAGTAGGGCTGTCCTAGCCCGTCTGTATTCCCACCTATGCCGTGGTTGTGAGGTAAGTCTCTAACTCTTTTCTTACTTAATTATTTAATCAATCAATCCAAATACCTTGACGGCTAAAATTCTTGAAAATGCAGAAGAATGCGAAGCAGATGTATGGGCCGGTACTCTTGCTTCAGCACTGGTCGTGGTCACAACTACCAGTGGGCCGGCCTATCCCGAATGAGGCTCCGGCATGGGGAGCGCCCGATACTTGGAGATGCCCAGCATACGGGAAGAAGTGGCACGGTTACTACAACTACATAGAGTTGCAGAGTTTGGCTTCGGATCTTGTTGAGTGGACACCGTACGAGCAGTTGTACGAGGAGGAGCGGTTGCCGGGGAGTTGTCTGCAGGAGTAGGAGATGTAGTACTACAGAGGTCCACTCGTACATTTCTGGATAATGGAGCATCACTATCCAGATCGGGTACTCCGTCAGTTTGGACATGCACCGTTTCAGCTCGTGATAGGGTTAAATTATATATATGTTCGGTCTGATTTTTATCACATAATAGCACCAAATATCTTGTATTTTAGTAGAGAATAGAATGAAATATAGCCAAGAATCAAGTTACTGCCAAAGTCTATTTCAATTACAGGAAATGGAGCAAATTGTAGATCTTCTCGCAAGCTTTCCGAAAAGTGGTAGAACACTGAAAACGGAGTTACGGATCATGAGTTATGCCCGTTTGAATTTCAGAGCAAAACAGGAAAAACAGAGCCCGGTGCGGACGCACTCACCGCTAGTGCGGACGCACTCAGTACTTAGTCAAATTTCCAGGATCGCAGAACTTCACAGACAAAAAGTCCGAGCGCAGTGCGGACGCACTGACCCAGAGTGCGGACGCACTCAGCCATCAGACACAGAAAACAGAAAAGTCCGAGCGCAGTGCGGACGCACTCGGGCCGCACTCGATCCGCACTCAGCAACACAGTTCGTATTTTGGCCATATCTTGGTCATACGGACTCCGATTTGGGTGATTCAAATCTTGACGGAACCAGGACAAAGAGATCTACAACTTTCATGAAGGAACAAATCCAAATTCGGAATATATAATTCTGTACAGCCTCATCAATGGCCGCGCCAGCCTGAAAAACTGCTAAATATGGAAAGTTAGTGGGCTTAGTGGGCGCCAAAATTAGAATAACTTGGTCTCCAAGTTATTAATCACAGAATTAGAAATATAGAAGTTAGTGGGCTTAGTGAGTGCTGAAAATATAACAACTTGATCTCCAAGTTCAGAAAATGACTAAGTTAGTGGGCGCCGAAAATAAAACGACTTGATTTCCAAGTTCAGAAATATTATATAACGCTAAGGAGACCACAGGAGAAAGGATCACTGCTCATCATTGCTCAATTGAAGTTATTCTGCTCCACTTTCCGGCGGTGATCAAAGTTGCGAAGGAAGAGAAGGAAGAAGTCGAGGTTTTGCTTGAGCGACAAGGGAAGAACTTGGGCAGGAACTAGGAGATTGGTTGTATTCTTTTCTCTTACGTATTTTCTCAGTTTTTACCATGTTTATCTTGTATTTTCTTGTGGATGCTTGCTTCTCCATGAGAGGCTAGTTTCTCTCTAGGGGTTTAGGTCATGTAGCATGAACTTGTTTAATTCTATTTTACTCGGAGTTTAGTTTTTATGTTGATTGTTTGATTTGATGTTAATTTCTGTGATTTATTATTTGTGATGTTCCATGATTTGTGCTTGAATTGTAGTTGTCCCGCTTTGATCTTTTAGACCCAAAGTAGATTAGGATCATATAGGATAGTACAAATTGTTGTGCTTGAATTGTAGTTATCCCGCTTAAGTCTTTTAGATTAAAAGTAGATTAGGATCATATAGGATAGTACAAATTGTGATCGCAAATACCTTAGGATTTGGATTAGAAGCGACCGTACTTTGATATCCAACCCGGAACTATAGGAATTAAGGTTAGGGTTTGGTGAAGGACTTAATCGTGAAGTCAAAACCTAATTAGGACACCTTAGAACAAATATCGATATATACTTTGAAGCATGTGACTTAAATATCCCTCTAGGTTAGTGACAGCCCTAGAATTCGAGGAACATTAATCCATCCACCCAAAGTATTTGTATTAATATTTGTTCCAAAGGCTAACATAGGTTAGAAACCTCGTCATAATCAAACATGAATTTAAACAAACCGAGTAGATAGAATTAGCAAGGGATTGTGAACCGAATACCCCTAGACTTCTCAAACTTGATTTTTCACCCGACCTTTTATTGCTTTTTACGAACTTTTAATTTACTTTAATTCTCCTTTAAAATCGAAATTACAAACCCCCCCCTTTTTTACTTTTATTGTTCAGTTTTAAAAGTAGTTTTCTTTAATTAAAAATTGGTATTTTCCTATCTCCCTGCGGATCGACACCTAAATACTAAAATCGATAGGTTGTGCGCTTGCAACTAACCTATTTATTGAGTACGAAGGTTTATAAATATTAAAGGCATAAAGAGTATAAACACACTATACCTAAAATACTCAACAGCCCGTAGACCTATCTTTATTGAGGTCCACCATCAAAAACCTGCACAAGTAAGTCGTATCATATTATCAATTATCTCATATTACTTGATAGCTTTGTATTGCAACTAACGTGTTCCTTACAAGATGAGCCACAAAGGGCGACTGGAGCAACCATTTGTAGGAATACTACACTACGGCGGCATATCCCCGGTATGAGGACTTTTATCATCAGCCAGATGCGCTCCTTCAGACCCCGAGACATCCCCTATTGAGGTACGAGACTTGGTACATGCATGTCTGCATGGCCACTGTATATCTGTAGGGCGATTACGGTGCCCATTTACGCGTCAAGGTCAAAACCGATGATGGATACACACCCAACGGCATCAAATGGGCTCGCCAGGTAATGCACCTAAAACTACATAGTTTTTCCCTAACTTGGTACATGCAGGTAATGCACCTTAAAGTTTGATCTGACAAAATAATTTTTTTTCAGCTTTTGTCCTCGATCAAGGAGTGCGGGCATGGGATCACCATGCTGGGAAAAAAGAACTGGAGACATCTTGGATACCGCACCCTCAAGAAGAATGCGAATTATGTTGAGGATGTCGGGCACGGTGGGAAGCTCATCACCATGCTGCGAGATGCCGGAGAGAACATCAATTGGCGTGAGATAGATCCGATCGAGCCCGATGCTAGCTCGGTTATGCTACAAGAGATGCCACATTCCCCCGATGAGCATCTAAAATGGGACTACTGATCAGAGTCAAAATAATGATGATTTACGTAGGGTTTTGGCTTAGGTTTTACATATTTTCTCACATTTATGTTTAATTAATTAGAGAAAAAGGCTACTGTCACCCTTCTTTATGTTTTATTACAGAAAACAGGTTCTGGGACTATTTTACACCAAATGGAGCAAGAATCGGGTCAATCGGATCAGCGACGCTCATCGACTAAGTCCCTGTTACGGCCAGTATTGACCAATACGGACCAGGCCTAGCACAGACCAGAAGATAGCGCTGGAAGCATTAAAACCCTAACTGCCAAGGTCCTAATACGGACCGTATCACCTGATACGGCCCGTATCCGAAGGCATCTCTTGGGGAATAACTGCCGACAGCTGTTTCCAGATCAGTTTCTTAGCCCCTACTCAACCTCTACACGTCCCTACACTCCTATATAAGGCCCCTGGGCAGAAGGAATAATCATCTTTGTAATTAGGGTTAGATTTGATTAAAGTGAGAAGAGAGGAGTGCTTGTAACCATACCGTTCCGCGGTTAAGTTCCTTTTCTTAGGGCTAGGCAGTAAACCTTGTTACTCTTGATGTTTTGATATATATATTTCTGTTGACTATGGTTTCTTGTTGTTGTACTAAAATGCTTTTGTGATTTATTATCTCTTCATCTAATTTCAATGATCTAGTTTGAGTCCGTTAGGATAGTGACAGTACTTTAATGGTAAGAGAAACTATTTGTATGAATTAGCCTCGTTGAGATCTATTAGGTTTATGTGAAGAAAACCTTAGCGGGGAAACCATAAACCAGACCAACAAAACGCGTAGCAAATTCTATCACATGCGTAAAGAAATTCGCAGTGATCTATGTAGTAATTGGGGTATTTGAGAGATCAGACATTTGCGTAAGGTAAATCGCAGTGTCCTATGTAGAATCTCGGTGAAAGATCTGTCATTCTTGCGTAACATAAATCACAGTGACCTATGTGGTGTCTTTCATTAAAACAACAACGGGAAATCAGACGCAACAAGAATATATTGTCAGAGCGGATTGAGTGGCAATGGTGTGTCGAAACCCTAGGAATTCTCATCTCTATCTTTATTTTAATTACTTTTAATTGTTTCCTAATTTACATTGATCACAACAACATCTCTCAATTTTCAGATTTCGTCTAGCCTTTCGAAAGATTGTGATTCGATCGCTCAAAGCATTGAACCAATATTCCCTGTGGATCGACCTCGAACATACTACTCGATAGGATTGTGCGCTTGCAGTCCGAACCGATAGCATTTCCGAGTTTATAAATATTAAAAGAAACATTGCTCTCTTCTGAGTGATCAACTACCATCGTTAGGTATTGTCCAATGCTGGGTGGGAGACATTCTACGGCGAGCATGGATGTCCGGTTGAGACTCAGGTATGTCATACTTTAGTAGCTATCAGGTTTGTACTAATTTCTTCGTTCAGATCAAATTTACTAAATTATGTGTATGATTGCAGGGTCTGGTCGAGATGCCGCCACAACCACCGCCTCAGGAGTCTTTTACTACGGATGTCGAGTCCCTCTCGTGCAGTCTCAATGAGATCGGGGTATACGAGGAGGGTTTTATGTCTGCACCGCCAGTACCCCAATATGGGACAGAGATGCCACATGATAGAGATACTAGTGGTAGCGGGTCTCATACTCAGCCTGACTTTGGGACTGGGCTCGCTGCATCCATCTTCGGTACACCCCCGCTAATCCCGACAGTCTCTAGGGGTGAGTATAGATGGGATACTGCCGAGCGGATACGCAGCTACGCCGATGCTGGTATACAGACCCCGAGAGAGAGAGCCTGGTCGCGCGAACGCCGGAGTACCGCCTAAGCGATGGTCCCCCTCTCCGTTTCAATAGTACCGTGGCTAATTTTGTACTATTTATATTTGGTATACTATGTTTGGTGCTTTATGTTTGGATTATCCTATATTTCGGTTCTTTTGTATGTATGCTTTTATGGTACTATTTTTATATTTTCCAGATAAAATAAATTATCATGATAATGCTAAACAGAAAATATTACAACAATAACAATAATAGTACAACATAAAATATAAACAGAAAATATAAAAAAAAAATGAATAAGTGCTTTAAACAACAGAATAAGTACTTTAAAGATTAAAGGCACACCAATTGGCGCATCTCAAAATAAATTGAGTCGGTGTGAGTGAAACAAGTACCCAGAAAAATAGTCAAGAAAGTAATATTACAATACAATGACAAAATAAAATTACACTACATAATCACAAAGCAGATCATGTACAAGAAGAAAATATTTTGTGTGTAAAAAAAAATAAAAAAAATGAGAAAACCGGTCAGATTATGACCTGTTTCTGGGAAGAGAAAACTGGCTAGAATCTGACCGGTTTGGACATTTTTCGAAAAACCAAAGAATTCTAGATATATTTATTAATTTGTAATTAACTTTGGATACTAATAAAAATGTCGGCACAGGGTGAGGCTATGATATTATGCAGAACGCACATAAGTCCGTGTATGTGTTTATATCTTCATTTTCAATATTTAAGTTATCAATTCAAATCGCTTAACATTATTTCAATATAAAAATATATTTGAAAATCAAATTATATATATATATAGAGAGAGATGGACTATTGTGCTTTGCAAAGTAAACTCTCCCATTTACTTCGGGTCATATTTTGAATTTTGAAAATCCAAACAACCGATCCGAACCGTTCAGTATTTTTTCTAAATATTGAAATGTGCTTGCAGACTAAATTTTACATTTCTTTGAATTTTTTTACTATTTATTAAGCCACTTTGAAAATCGCTGATCCGGTGGTCCAGAAAATTTTACTGTTCACAGTGGATCAGCGATTTTCAAAGTGGCTTAATAAATAGTAAAAATTCAAAAAAAATGTAAATTTTAGTCTGCAAGTACATTTCAATATTTAGAAAATGTTGAACGGTTCGGATCGGTTGTTTGAATTTTCAAAAATAAAAATATGGCCCGAAGTAAAGAGGGGGTTTTACTTTGCAAAGCACAATAGCCCATCTCTCTCTCTATATATATAGAGAGAGAGAGAGAATGGCTAATATACAAACGTTTGTTCCTGGACTCAGGAACAAACGATTCGGTTCTCCAATTTTTAAAGTCCAAACAGTTGATCCGAACCGTTAGATATTCAATCTATATTAAAATGTGCTTGGAGACCAAATTTTACATTTTTCGGAATTTTTTTACTATTTATAAACTAGTTTGAAAACCGCTGTTTTTCAATGCTGCAGAAATTTAATAAAAACAACAGTTTTCAAAACAGCTTAATAAATAGTAAAAAAATTCCAAAAAATGTAAAATTTGGTCTCCAAGCAATTTTAATATAGATTGAATATCTAACGGTTCGGATCAACTGTTTGGACTTTAAAAATTGGAGAACCGAATCGTTTGTTCCTGAGTCCAGGAACAAACGTTTGTATATTAGCCATTCTCTCTCTCTCTCTATATATATATATATATTTGTGTGGATATATAAAAAATTATTATTTTCAGATGAATCAAAATCTTTAGATCAAGTGATTTTTTATTTATCTAAAAAAGTAAAAAGTTATACAAATTGTAAAATTTGGTCTTCAAATACATTTTTATGCGGAGATCATATATATTGAGCGGTTCATATTTAACTATTTGATTTGAAAATAAAGATATAAATTCATAACAAGAATCGATGTGGATTTTTTTCTTAAATCAAGTCAATTTTAATTACTTTACAAAACAAGCAACATTGATTTTGTTTTTATAAAAAACAAAGAATCGGTGGAGGAAGAAATTTAATTTGGTTCTAAGGGATTTGGCCATCTCTACTTATTTTATTCTCCACCGATTTCTAGAATCGGTGGAGCTTTTTTTATAAAAACCAAATCAATGGTGCTCATTCTCTTAAAATAATTAAAATTAATTATATTTTAAAAAAATATCATCAATGTGTGTTGTGTTTAATAGCATAACGCCATAACCTCACTCTACATATAATGATTGTTGCAGTGAAACTTAGACGAAAACAATGTGCAGAGCCAAACTAGAACCAAGCAATCAATCTCCCTTTTCTTTTTCGCTCATACAGATTAATTTGCGGTATTTTTGGTCCCTCAACCCTCCTCAAACTACGTAATTCCTTGGTTTGAAGAACGCCGGATGAATTAGCATATACTTCACAATTTAGTTCCACCTAACATTGTATTGAGAATTGATTGGTCAATTCAGTCCACTCGCCACACGGTTTGCGTCACATCAGATCATAGTGCGGTACTAGGAAACGTGAGAAGACCGATTTTCTCTTAAAAATAGTATCGCCGCTGGCTCCGACTCTCTCTCTAATTCTCTATCGTTCCTCTGCAAAAGTAATTCATTGTTTAACAATAAATAATATCTCAGCTTTCAGCCTTTGGCAGTCCAAATACTACCAAATCCCTCCCCTTGTATTCACTAATTTTTTCATTCTCTAAAATTAATCCTCAAAACCAAATATAAATACCGAAGTTCTCTCTCTGCCCATCTTCTCTCTTTGGGACTTCGCCTCACTCTCTTATCCCTTGCTCCCCTTTCCAACCCCCCCTCCCAAGATATTTCGGTTTCTACACACTAATCCATGGAAGGAGCAATCCGTAGTCATGGCCTCCTATCTCTTCCTTCCAATCCACAAATGTTTAGAGTGCGAACGCGCCTCCACGCCGCGGCCGCCCTAAAACCCCAAAATCCGATAAGGCTCCGAACCCAACAAGCGTTGTTCTCCAGAGATAAGCTCTCTCCCTTTTCTCCGCTCAAAACGCCATTAAATGGCCAGCGCTTGCTCTTCTCCCATAGCGACAAACCCCAAACAGAAAAAAGGCTTCACCTTTGCCACGCTGGAGCCGCTGGAGCTGCAGTTCCCTCAGAAAAACCCAAATTCCTCGGCGTGGAGATTCAAACCTTGAAAAAAATTGTGCCTTTGGGTCTCATGTTCTTTTGTATTCTCTTCAATTACACAATTCTGAGAGATACCAAAGATGTGTTAGTCGTGACAGCAAAAGGGAGCAGTGCTGAAATTATTCCATTTTTGAAAACTTGGGTTAATTTGCCCATGGCCGTGGGTTTTATGCTCCTATACAGCAAGCTCTCAGATACTCTTTCAAAGGAGTCTCTGTTTTACACTGTTATCTTCCCATTCATTGCGTTTTTCGCTGCATTTGGATTTTTAATGTACCCTATGCGAGATGCAATTCATCCAACGGCTCTGGCGGATCGACTCCTAGCAACTCTGGGGCCAAGATTTCTCGGACCTATTGCCATACTGAGGATTTGGAGCTTTTGCCTCTTCTATGTCATGGCCGAACTGTGGGGTAGTGTCGTAATTTCAGTGCTTTTCTGGGGCTTTGCTAATCAGGTAAAATATTTGTACTGTTGGTGAATATATTTTGTGTTATTTCTAGTGCTGTGGATTTGTTAATCATACTATACCATGTACTGGTTGATTTCTCAAGCCAAATGGAGTTCGAAGAGCTTAAATTTTAGTTTGATAGGATCTTTAATCTAATAGGATATTTTGCGGTGATTAGGAGATGCACCTCTATTACTTAGAAAAGATTCTAGTTTTTCACCTCCACTTAACACTAGTTATTAATCTCCGTATGTATTTTACCGAGGCTGAGATAATAATCTCCAATTCAAGCTCGATATTAAATTTCCAATACACATTTGTTCAATTTTGTTTTGATGGGTGTGCTACTTGATTGAAATCTTATTTTTTTTCCTTTTCTTGTCTATATATAAAAAATTTGTTTTGACTATTGAGATCAATTATTTTTTCTGTACAGATATTAGGGAATTAACTATCTAGCTATTTGTTTATTAAGTAATATGGAGCCTTTACAATACTAGTTTTAGACTAACATGAAATCTCACACATCAGTACCATACCTGCCACTAGTTTTAACAAGACAACAGAAATTCCTGCAGCGATCAGTGTAGGATCAGGGAATAACTGAAATTTTGATTACAAGACATGTTCAAGAGTTCAAACAACACCCTAAAAAGTTTGTAAGCACCATAGTACAAGTCAATGTAGTAATATTCCATTTTATAATACATATCAGTAATTTAAGCTTTAATAATTAAATAAAAATTATAGTAGCAGTTGTTGCATAATAAACAAGAACATAATTGTGACTGATTCAACTAATTAAAAAGTCAAAGCTATGCTGAAATTCAGAATACTTACAATAGAATTGAAAAGGATATACAAGGCAGTGGAACTGATCCAGTAAGAACTAATCGAGCTATTTTTTGACAGATTACAACAGTGGATGAGGCAAAGGAATTCTACCCCTTGTTTGGGCTGGGCGCCAATGTGGCATTGATATTTTCGGGCCGAACAGTGAAATACTTTTCAAACTTAAGGCAAAACCTGGGGCCTGGGGTTGATGGGTGGGCCGTATCTCTCAAGGGAATGATGAGCATTGTGGTGGCCTTGGGTTTTGTCATCGCTGGCATCTACTGGGGGGTCAATAAGTTTGTCTTGAATGACCCGTCTCTTCCCAAGGTTGAGAAAAAGAAGAAGAAGGTATGTTTTGTGAATTAATTACTACCATATTTGTCGTTTCATGGGTATGCCTTCCTGTTTCCTTGCTTTAGGAGGTGTCAGGCGGTATTTCCCCGGTTGTGATAAATGGAGACAGGAAAATAACTTCTAACAGTTTAATTGACAAATGCTCCATCAAATGTGTTGAGGAGGTCATGGTCTTATATAAAAATATGGTTTATCTACTCGTACTGTATTAAATTAAAACCAGTTCAATGAATTGATTGGTATATTTCCTTAAGTGAACTGATTAATTTTTCTCCAATATGCAACTAGATTGCATTAAATAAAACAGAGAACTGATATAAGGTTGCTTTTTGTTGCTTCACAATTTAGCATCTTCCAATTAACCAAGTATCAGAAGACAGCAAGTTGCATACTCTTGACAATAATATTCAATTATGTATGCAGGAAAAGCCAAAGCTAGGAATGGGAGAGAGCTTGAAAGTCTTGATATCATCACGCTATATCAGAGATCTTGCTACCTTGGTGGTCGCTTATGGAATCAGTATCAACCTAGTTGAGGTCACATGGAAATCTAAGCTGAAGGCTCAGGTTGCTACTCATTTCTGAAGATTGAATTTTCAGCATTGGATTATATATTTTTCTTTTTGTCAGAACTTACCAACGATCCCAACTTCTTTTGGTATGCTGAATTTTCAGCCCAAACATGCCAGAAAACCCCAGTCTAAAACCTGAATTTCTGTATTGTGAGATGAAAAGGAGTTTGCTTATCACAAATGGTACAATTTAACACCAATTTAATTAAGTTAAAACCAATTAAAAAAGAAAAACAAAGAGGTGGGAAGGCTGCCAAGTTTCCAGTTGGTACTGGTTTCACACTGACACTTGCACCAGACCTGATTGTACAGGATCATAATCCACTACAAGTCACAGTTCTTAAACCTGTATTATATCCCAATTTATTCTCAGCTCTAACATCTTGCAATTCTTGTCGATTCAACAGTTCCCAAGCCCGAACGAGTATTCATCATTCATGGGTGATTTCTCAACAGCAACTGGCATTGCCACCTTCACCATGATGTTGCTTGGCCGTGTCATCCTGCGGAGGTTTGGGTGGGGTGTTGCGGCCATGATCACCCCAACTGTGCTCCTCCTCACTGGTGTCGGCTTCTTCTCTTTGATTCTCTTTGGACAGCCAATCACTCCCCTCCTTGCAAGTGTGGGCATGACGCCCCTACTTGCGGCTGTCTATGTAGGTGCATTGCAGAACATCTTTAGCAAGAGTGCCAAGTACAGCTTGTTTGACCCGTGCAAGGAGATGGCTTATATTCCTCTTGATGAGGATATGAAGGTCAGTACATGTGTGTGTGCATGAAAATATGAACTTGCAGTCTTGCATGCATGTAGTCAGAATGCACACTGATTTATTTGGTGCATATATTAAAGTGTTATGAACTTATGTAGGTAAAAGGCAAGGCAGCAATAGATGTGGTGTGCAACCCTCTCGGCAAATCAGGAGGCGCATTGATCCAGCAATTTATGATTCTGACATTCGGGTCCCTTGCCAAATCCACACCTTACCTCGGTGGCATTCTCCTTGTCATTGTGCTGGCATGGATCAGCGCTGTTAGGTCCCTGGATTCTCAGTTCTCTCCATTGGCAAAGCAAGAATTGGAGAAGGAGAGGCTTCTCAAGGAAAAAGCAGAGGAAGAATCAGTAATTGATGTAAATGTCACTCCAGTTGAGAGCAAGAATGGTTCTCTCCCTCCTGAGGTTTCTACAAATGGATCAAGTTTGAAACCAGATGTTCCACCACCTGAATCCGAGAGCATGCCAGAGACCTCGAGCTACAGCACTCAGTAAAGTAAGGGGGTTTAATAATTTGATCATTCATTTTAGGCCGTTTCGGAGGAGACCCGATCATCAGATAGGAATAATAGAAGAATAAATATTGGCCTTTTTTAAACTGTTTTCCTGTATCCATCTTTAGTACATGGGGATGGATGGCTAGTTGAAGAATTTTGTTGGTTTATTAGTGCCTATATTTGAAGTTTGAATTTTAGAACTGATTATGGTTTTACTGTTTTTATCATATTATTTAATCGTAAGATCTTAATTTTGCTATTATTTTGGGTGATTGTTTATGCTGATTAGCTGTTCAACTGTTTGCTGAAGTATTGGGTTGGTTTGCTTCCTGCTCTGATAATAACTTTGTTTAATCTTGATCGAGATGAACTCTCACAAAAATGTCGAGCTAGGACTTTGATAATTGCAGGTGTTGGATATGAGCCAAAAGTAATATGTTATGCTCTTTTTACTATTGGAACTGTTCGAGATGGTTTCACATCTTTTCCCCTCAGTTTCCAGTCCTATATTTTTTATGAACAGTTTTGACTGCATTTGCTCGGTTGCACCTGCTAGCTAAGACTGTTAGGGTATGTTTGGATGTGTCAAGAATAGAAGTTATTATAGAATAAGAGCTATTCGGAATAGCAATGTGCATCCAAACAATATTTTTGCTATTCGGAATAGCTAGAATAACTGCTATTCTCTATTCCTTGTAAATGTTGGAATAACTACTATTTGGAAGTGTGAAGAAAGAGGGAAAAATGCTTCCTTCTCGGATTTTTGTCAATACAGTTCCGAAATAACAAAATTGATACAACTTTATGTTATCTCCACGTTGTGACAATTCGTTTAAGACTCCACTTATTTATATTTCTTCTTAATTAGCACATTGTTAACATTATTATTTATTGGTTATAGCTATTCACTATTTCAAATGTATAATCCAAACAATAGTTTTACTAATCCGAATAGTACTATTTTCACACTAATCTAAAAATTACTATTTTTTCTCTATTCTCATTTACTATTTTCAAATTTCACTATTTTAGCTCCCATCCAAACGTACCTTAAGAGTTATGGGTGAAATTGAATTGGATATTATTGATCCATATTTAGATTTTTGGGGATAAAAGATATTAGACTATTAAGAGTTAAGGGGTGAAAACAGATTAGATACTATATTATATGTTTGGATTCATATTAAAATTTTTTTTTTAATTAAAATATTTGCAGCTAAATGTAGTGATATGGAAAAAGATTTACAGATATAGATATAGATATAATCTTAATTTTTTAAAGTAAAAATATGGTCATTGAGGTACAAGTAATTATCTGTATTATATAAGTTTTGTTTCAATTTTCAAATCATATTTGTGTTTGTTTACTTATTTGATTTGTATATGTAATCTTTGGATATCCGTTATATATCGATACCAGATTACCAGGTCTATTCATATCCGTATTTAAACCTGTATTCTGCCCCCACCCCCCAAAAAAAAAAAAAAAAAAAAACAGATAGGGTCTGAGCAGCGTTCGATCTGGCCGATTTTTGTTTCTAGTTATCATTTTAATAAAAATAATATACGGAGTTGACATGGAATTGGGAAATTTTCAATTATACCGGTACGATAATGATGATGTTAGTAAAATAGAAGTAATAATAATAAAATAATAAATGGAAAATGTAATTGTTATTATGAAGAGAAAGACTTCGGTCCTCACATCGAAGGCCTGCTCGAATCATTATCTCTTGATAACTATAGTAAAGATAACAATAATGATGATGATAATGATCGTTATATATATATCCGTGCTTCGATTGTTGGTATCTCTTGTCAATAATACATAATCTTTTTTTTTTAAATGCTTCATAGTGGCTACAAAGTATATAAAATATGTAGTTGATTATGAAGGGGCTGTTTGGCAACAAGGGATTAAACTTCTTTAAAGCTTCATCCGCTTTCTTTAGCTTCCTTAGTTGCTTAATCATGCCGAACACCGGTTCCTTAGCGTGAACTAAGATTACCTCTTTTAGCCTCCTTTTGTCCAGACCTTAAGGCACCTCTACTCATTCCTTTAGTTTTCTTAGCTTTCATTTACGGATTAAGACAACCAAACATCGATTCCTTAGCGCTCCTTAAGCTCTTAATCCTTCACTCTTAATCCCTTGGATAGTGTTCGGCAACCATGACTTAGAGCTCCTTAGTGCTCTAAGGAGTCTTAAGCTCACCGAACGAGTGCTCCTTTATCAAGCTTAATGCTACCTCCTTAGTGCTCTTTTTGCCCACATTTTTTAAGCTTGTCCAAGTTTTTAAGCTATGGTTTCACATGGTTTAAACATTTTGTCAAGTTTAAAGCTTTCTTAAAAAAGTTACTTTTCAACTTTATTACTGAACGGGTGCTCCTTAGTGCAGCTTAAATTTAAGCTTCATATTGTTGCCGAACACTACCTTGTTGCCGAACAGCTCCGAAAGAGATATGGGCAAATCTGTTAACTCTTTAATCTTTTTGTTTTTCTCACAAGTAGACATTGAGCTGTTGAGCGATATTATATATCATACGATAATAAAAATTACAATTTAGTGATGTAGAAACTCAATTATTATTAGCAGCCTACCTCTAGCAAATTATATAAAGATATACACAATTTTATGAAAAGAACATTTTCTTGCACTCACCAATAGGATGAAGCAAGCAATTTTCTATCAATCTTAGACGCAAAAAAAAAAAAAACCCTATAAATATCTAACTCAATGATGGAATGTGTTATGTTGTTTAGTTTATTTTAGCTCATAAGAATAAAAAAATGCATACAAATGAAATTTTCTCAATTCTGAAAAAATGAGGGGTAGACATGAACTAAAACCACACGGGTGCTTTACTGTAATTTCTTAATAAAATTGATGGAATTTACCCACTTTTATAAATAATAAAAAAAGAAACTAAGACCTCACGGGCATCAAGAGAAAATGTATTGGCACAAGCACTTTTCTTTCAATGAGGTAAATAGTAGACCACCAGCAACTCTTTTTCTCTCTGTTATCAGAAGTATCACATGATTTGATGTTTAAGAGTTGACGTAAACAACCAATACATTAAAAATAGGAAGACAGATGTAATTTCTTTTCAGCAATTTGTTCGCAAAATTAAATAACGGTAGTATTTTAGCTGCCCAAGCATCGTAACAAATGATAAATTTTTTTTTTTGAAGTACAATCCAATAGGTATGGAAATATGAGTATGTTCCTGTTAGGGAATATAAAAAAGGACGAACTTCCAAAATTTTACTATAACAGTAATATTAAAAGCTATTAGTGGCATGAGAGTTACATCTAAATAAATGAAAGTCTATTGACACAACAATAAAATATAATTAATATTGGATTCATTTTGTTCAGAAAGGTAAGACAGGTATTTTGGGAGCAAACTTAACTTAAAGACGAAATTTACATCGAAATATTTGCTTGAAAAAAAAATTCAATCTTATACTCTTGGAAAATATACTTGCAATAGCAGAATTTTGAAGGATTGATACAACTAGTAAACTTTGAATTTTCTTTACGGACAGGAATTGGTTTTATCTGGAAATCTGGAATGCAAGCTAAAGCAAACCCGCACGTTTGATTAGTATATATTTGACAATGGTTTTATCGACTTTTGAGTACATTTGACCAGACAGATTACGCCACCGAAATACTGCAAAAGAAAGAAAATGAATTGCAATGGGAGATGGATTCTGGAATTGGGATCCCCCAGGTACCTGAGGTGTAATAAGTAAATCTGTACCGTTTTTTTTAATTGACACGAATCTCAAAACGGATTCCTACAGTTTTGCAAGGCATCAGATTGAGTTTGGTCCGACTGAGATTATTCTGGACCGTCCATTTATTTAAATTGCACTCATGGGAGATACGGACTCCGGATTCTGAGGAATTCAATCTGACTTTTCTCAAAAAAAAAAAAAAAACATTCAATCTGACCAAATTTTAAAACGATCCTCCTCTATTAAAATAGGTACTGTATTATTCTTGATCGGACTGAGAGTATTGTACTGAGGATACGAACTCGGATCCTGAGGTCCAAATAGAATTCGTATCCTCTGCATTAACTCAAAAGGGAATTTTTTGAGTTAATGAATTTCGACCATCCGATTTGTTTTAAGATTCGTGCAGATTAGATCCGCACGAATATTGAAAATCCTCCTAAGTTATAGTCAGAAGCCGGATTGGCTCCGTTTAAAATCAGACGGTTCAGATTCATTATTAACTCAAAAGATTTCTTTTTGAGTTAATGCAGAGGATACGCGTTCGTCCAAATAGGGGTATCCATGAAACTTTTTGAACAGTTCATCCGACTAATATTATATTCGACAAGTATGGGTATAAATTTTATTTCGTTAATTTAAAAGTATGAATATGGGTAAAAAAAAGTTTATGTTAGCTTATCGGGAAATAATATAATTAAAGGTTATTTCGGACTTGTTATCTTACAAGATTTTTTTATTCATATACATAACTATATAATGTTTTATTATTATTAGATTGATTCTATAAAATATTTTATATAGTTTTTATTAAGTAATTTATGATAAAATTAATTAATTAATTTTATACTTTATATTTTTATAATTGGTAATTTATGATAAAATTGAATTGTAGAACATTTTGTAGCGTTATATTTGATTAATAATTTATAATTTTTAAATTAATGGGATAATACATTATAATTTTTTTACTTTATGATATTACACACGTGGTACATTTAATATATTTATTTATTTGTTATATTTATAGATTAAATTATATAACTATTAATTTATTCGATAATTATTTATTATTTGTTTCGTTATCTATTATTTTAACGGATAACGGTAGAGTATCGGTAAAGTCAAAACTTAATAGGTAAGCACAAAATATGTGTAAGACTAATTTTATGCGGGTATGGGTATGAAAATGTCTTCACTCGACCTGTACTATCCATTGACATCTAGTTTCGAATTTGTATCCTCAGCATTAACTAAAATTTTGAGTGAATATCTGAATCGTCTGATTTAAATCTGCACTAATTTTAAAGAACCCCGTGCATTAAGACCGGATTGGTCCGAGCAGCTTAGCTAACATTAATGCAGATGATGCGGATTCCCTGGTTTCAAATCACTGTCTTGCAGTTTAGCCGAACCAACGGCTCAGATTTCCTCCATTTTTGCTGGCACTGTCACGTGATGCATCAGCGTTCGTTCGAGCAGCAGCCGGAGGTCCCACCACGTGAATCAGGAGCTTTTTCTCTACTAGTTTCAACTCTGATTTGATGTGATTATAAATATAAATTCCATATAAATTTGAAGTTATATGATTTTTTTATTTGTTTAAAAATATAATAGAAGATTCACACCTAACAAACTTTAGTGTGTTCAAATATACTTCGATAAAGATAATCCTATACAAATTCAAAAGTTGTGTAGGATTCTCCTTAACAAAAAGAAATATACATAATTCATACTTGGTCTTTCTAGTCAAGTATAAATTTTATATAAAATATTTAAATGTATACGACATTATTTTCCCATTTTAACACATGATTACATGAAGATCCATGCGGGGACATTAAATGTGTGCAGGCGAGATAAAAAAGAAAAAACATTTTCCTTTTCATGAAATGGAATTATTTTTACCTCGTGTTGGGGCAGTTCTTACCAATTTACCAATTTTCAAACCTTGCTATTTAGTTCACATAGTTGTCAATTCTTACCAATTTTCAAGACTTGCCGTTTAGGTCACAATTTGGGTCGTACTCAGATGTCATTTTAGTTCCGAATACGTACAACGGTACAAGAGGAAATTCATACGGAAAGTGTATGTAACTTTTAGAGATTAAATTAGAATTTCTAGGTTTTGATCTGGTACAATACAGCGCTACAGTTATTTTAAATACGGGAGGGGGGGCGATAATATCGTGATCAGTGTTGTAAAATGCGGTTTCTATGCGGTATGCGGAAGGCCACCGCATACCGCATATACGGTATGCGGCCGCATATGCGGATTTTCATGCGGACTTATATATGCGGGTTTTAAAATGAGAATTGATATATATATAAACAAGTATGCAGTGATATGCGGTGATATACGGTGATATACGGTGATATGCAGTGATATGCGGTCAATATGCGGTCAATATGCGGTGATATGCGGTGATATGCGGTCAATATGCGGTATATGCGGTATGCGGTATATGCGGTATGCGGTATGCGGTATGCGGTAATATGCGGTCGAATATGCGGCCGCATATGCGGAACCGCATATTGGAACCGCATATTGATTTTTCATGCGGTTGCCAACCGCATACGCATATGCGGCCGCATGAACCGCATTTTACAACAGTGATCGTGATTGAAAATTTCAGACCCGTGATGAAAATATTTTTTTTTTCAAGTAATGTAACGTGATGTTTCAAAAATAATAAAGAGAAGACGCGTTTATGTTTTGTCATGCTGTAATAATGTCGTCATGTTCCGATCCGACAATCATGTTTATTTTTATTACCGGATTTTAAATTGGTAATGAAAAAATTAGAAAAAAAATGTTAAAAATTATGGAAAAATTGTAAAGAATAAAATATTAGTAAACTTTTTTATGATAAATTTTTGGAAGCTGATATGAGTACCCGCAGTTGAGTACCCGCACTGTACCCGCACCTAAACTGCCATAACTGCTTGTGGGGACCGCAACCGTTTCCAAAACTGTAATTTGGTTTTACAAGCATTAATAGTAGAATAATTATTTTGGTACCCGCAGTTGAGTACCCGCATCGTACCCGCAGTTGATTCTTTCCCAATTAACTTTCATAACGGTATAACTAACTTTGTCAATAATTAAACCACCTTGAAAAACGTGTAAAAGATGAGTCCAGTTTTTTTCTTTAAATACTTGATATCTTAAGTATAAATACCTGATGAATTATATATGAATATTTGATATCTTAGGTATGAATACTTTCCATATTTGAATATGAGGAGGGATCCACTTACAACAAATTTGAGTTACAACAAAGTTACAACATTCATTTTTTTCATTTTTAAAGTCCAAATCGTCGATCCAAACCGTTCAACATGATTATCTAAATAAAATGTACTTGCAGATCAAATTTTATATTTTTTTGAGTTTTTTTACTATTTATTAAGATGGGTACAAAATTCAATGGTCTAAGTATGGCTATTTTTTGTAAAATACTTAATAAATAGTAAAAAAATTCAAAAAAATGTAAAATTTGATCTGCAAGCACATTTTATTGTGGAGATCATGTTGAACGGTTTGTATCGACGATTTGGACTTTGAAAATGAAAAAAATGAATGTTGTAACTTTGTTGTAACTCAAATTTGTTGTAAGTTGATCCCTCCTCTTTGAATATTTGATACTTTGAAAAACGTGTAAAAGTATGTCATGATCTCATTTGAAAGAGAAAATTGTGTAGAACACGTTCGTGGTTTTAAATTTATAAAATTTCTCATAGATCGTCCCAAAAATTGATTAGATTGAACGGAGAAAAAAAAAACCACCTTGAAAAACGTGTAAAAGATGAGTAGGTATTGTGTCCAATTTTTTTTTAAATACTTGATATTTTAGGTATGAATACTTGATGAATTATATATGAATACTTGATAATTTAGGTATAAATACTTTCCATTTTGTATGTGAATTAATTTAATCAATGAATGTAGCACTGGTGGTGTGATCCACGTGACTTTTTGGTTGTGGTCCCCAATGCAGTCTGACAGCTATAAAAAGGTGCGGGTACGGTATAAATACTTTTTGGTTTTGGTTGTGGTCCCAATTCATATATCATATATGTAGTTCATTGTATAGATATAAATACTTGTCTTGTATAGGTATAAATACTTCACAATGTTACTATTAATACTTGTAAAACAAAATTACAGTTTTGGAACGGTTGCGGTTCCCAAAAACAGTTATGATAGTTTATGTGCGGATACAGTGCGGGTACTCAACTGCGGGTACTCATATCAGCTTCCTTAATAGTAACATTGTGAAATATTTATATCTATACAAGACAAGTATTTATATCTATACAATGAGCTACATATGTGATATATGATTTCCTAAAATAACCATACCCGCACCTTTTCTTCAAAAATCCTCACTTTGTACCCGCATTTGGGGACCACTCAAACGGCATGTGGGGACCACTAAAATTGTCAACAAAAAATGTTGACTTAGCTTATGTGCGGTAATATTTATATCTCTATTATTGTGGTATTTATACTTACGAAACAAAATATTTATAACTATAAGGGTGTGGTATTTATACTTACGAAGTAAGTATTTATATCTATATTACGTTGGATGAATAAGAATCTTAAGAAAGTATTTGAGTTGAAATGTTGGAGACATTTAACCAAGAGGCATCATGTCATGGATCACATAGACACTCTTTTTTTTATATGTTGGATCTAATACAACTAGTTTGTATGAAATTTTGGTCCAAACTAGATCATAACCAATAGTTATGGCAACATGAGCCCAACTTTGCGAAAATTAGGCCAAACCTTGATCGCATGGTTACTAAGTGGTAAGGACATAACTTTTATACAAACATTGTATTGGATCTTGAGGAGTATATGTTATATGGATTACATGGGATTGCATGTGTACAAAAGGCAATATGTATAAATGTTGCACTAGTTGTAATCTATTAGTATTCTCTATGGTTTTATATGAATTCATATATAATAATCGGCCCAACAGAAGTTTATTATATATTTTTCAAATAAATAATTTAAACCATATAACGTTATTTTTAATAATTGGTTGTTATTAATTTTTTTTTAACTTTAAATTGTAACTGCCACTTTATTAAATGAATTTTGTATCTGAACAGATCAAGTATTTATATCTGAACACATCAAGGTATTTATATATGAACTACCAAGTATTTATATCTGAACACATCAAGTATTTATTTCTGAACACATCAAGTATTTATATCTAAACTACCAAGTATTTATATCTGAACACATCAAATATTTATATCTGAACTACCAAGTATTTATATCTGAACACATCAAGTATTTATTTCTGAACACATCAAGTATTTATATCTAAACTACCAAGTATTTATATCTGAACACATCAAGTATTTATATCTGAACTATCAAGTATTTATATCTGAACACATAATAGACAATTACATCATCTTCGCAAATCAAATTGTCACAAACATCTCAAAATCCAGCAACACTGAAACACGATTGTGTATATGAAATAGAAACGAAACGATATATCATTATTAATTCACCAGAACAAAAATAAAATCGAAAAGAAACAATATTAATCTAGCTGATCACATTTCAAAATCACCGATTAAATTTGTGAGAACCACACGAAATCGCTTCCAGTTTCGAAATCGCCTCAAAATCGCCGAAGCCTCAAAAAAGAAAAAAACAGAGAGAAAGGAACATTTGAAATTCAAAATGGAAGGTCCGATAACATTGTTAGTTAGATCAGTAGTTGTGGGGACCGCAACCTTACAGTTATGGAAGTGCAGGTACTGTAGCGTGGGTACTAAAATAATTATTCTAATTTTTTTAAAAAAAATTAGGATTTAAATTGTTGAATGAAGAAAAATAAAGTTACTAAAACTGTGAAAAAAATGATTTTTTTTAAAGAGAATAAATGTTGAAAAATTTGTTGTCATATTCATGTTGTTTCATGACGTGCTATGTACCGCATATATATATGTTATCACTTGTCATTTTGTGATTTGTTGTCATGCGACGTTCCATGATGTGCCATATGTCGTTCTGTACCGTAGCACTTGACATGCTTAATGCTTTGTCACTCCATATTCGAGTCACGTCATAGACACATGTTCTTTACATACCGTGCCATTCCAAAACGAAATCCGGCATAGATTGCCATTTTCTGTTCACTACACGGATCGAACCAGGTTCGTATTTTTAAATAGCTAATCTATCTTATAGATTTATTTTGGATGGGGGGAATGAACAGTACTCCACGTAACACAGCCAAACGGGTCCCTCTGTCAGCGAAATATGGGACGTCACCGCTCTTCTCCTAATTTTTTTATACTTTCCTTTCCTCCAAATTTGGATTCTCCCTGGTGCTAGATAATATCTGAACTTGGTTTAGGTTAAGGGTAGGTTCCAGCACATTTTTCAGGTTGGGTCATAAACGTGACTTGCAAAGAGAGAAATGACAAGAGTACTTGAGCACATAATTATATCAGGCACTTAACATTAGAAATATTAAGTCACATCCTACTAAACTACTTAAGCCTAACAGGTTCTCTAAGCAGCTACTATCTACCTATAAATACAAGAACATCTATCAACTGATGCAGTCTCCCTTCAACAATAGAACATAACCTTCTTAACTTTATCTTTCAAGGCTGGTAGAGGCTTGACAGAGCATCCATTCCCCCGAGAGTTCTTAGATGGGTTGTTTTCATTTGCCTCAGGTTCCATGTAGAAGCGGGCCCGAAATGCAGCCAGATGCGCATAGTATGCTGGTGGCACTGCACATTAATAAATAAAAAAAGAATTCATTCAGCAATATATCGAACACTGTACAATGGAGGGGCAATTTTACATGTAACTCTGCAAAATATCATTGAATGAGGTATAAGCCCATAAAGAATCATGGAAAAGCATACCTCTTCATAGCATTGAAAATAGTTTTTGTAAACCCATTGTTTTTGTAACCTTTAAAATATGTTGATCGGATTTAAATATAAAAAGGTTTCGTGCCCGGTGCAAATGCAGAGCAATTTTCATCTAATATGCAAAATAAATGGCATGCTTTAAGAAACTTACCAACAGAGACTGAACGAGTGCAACGGGCATACCTGCAGCAACACATAATTTGTTGTAACTCAATAAATTCCCATAAAAAGAATAGAAAATGAAAGATATACAAATGCAATGGTGAATTGGTGATGGTGATAATAATAAATGAAAAACAATAATTACGTATAGCAAAGATTATTGGTCAGTGTTTGCATCTCATCTGCACTGAAATTATTCTCATCCCACAAGACATGATAATGAGCCGGTCGACTAGTACCCTACAGAAGAAGTTTACATGTTAATTTACAACTTAAAACTAGAATGTCAACATGTTAAATTACAAGAGACAACATGTACCTGAATTCCAGCATGGCTACAAAGGTAGAAGTCAAACTCAGTTGGGTGACAAATCTTCGAATCAACCACAGTACCTAACAAAAACCAAAAGCAACTCATATTGTGTCTTTATATTAATATGTACAAGTACACTTTTTCAGTATACCACTTTTCCTACAGCATACACAATTTTAAAAAGGTACCCTGTGATGTTTCAGTCAATATTAGGTGTTTATTGTGACTACTAAGAACAGTTCAATTTTATAATAAATTTGGGTATCAGAACAGTGCATACCACAGCCCTGTCGCCAAAGCAGTACATGAAGTAAAACAGATTTGGTATTATCTGATGAGGAAATGAGCTTTAACCCAAACTAACTATTCACCATATCATATTGAGGTTAAATAGGGAGTACAGAAAGTTACCAGGAAGGATATTGCCACTCTTGTCAGTGGAGCTTCGGTCCTTGTGGTTGTTTGCAAAAAGGCGCGTATGGTGTCGTTTTTGCACCACCACAAATGTTACCGGTGGTTGGTAGTTTGGCTCCAGAGAGGCACATGCCTATTAAACACAAGCACAAGTTAATGCCCCACTGATACCCAAGACGTGAAACCACAAAAGTTAATTCTTAAATAACTCAACCAAGACAAGACACAAATTGGAACTTTGTGTTTCCACTTACCTTGCGTATCGCATCGAGTTCGTAGAGTAGGACTTGATAGAACTGCCCCTCACTTACTCCATCTCTGGAAATTAGAAGTAAAGAAAGAGCTTAATAGAACCTGTGCAAAGCTAATCAGGTAAAAGAATACAAAATTTATAGAAATGCAGTACCGGTAAAAGATTATCCTTAGCGGTTTCTGCCCAGTTGCCTTCCGAAAGGAGATCAAGAGCTCCCTAGAGAAAAGAAAAAACAACCATTGATTTAGTATAATTATAAATTGAACCATATCTAACAACACAACACATTTGCAAGTACCCGCTAATCCACTCAACATAAGCAGGTACTGTACAGAATAATTGGTAGCAACTGGCAATAATATGCTTCGGCTACTGAGGAATTTATGATATTTCTTTATTTCTATATTTTGACATGATTTAAAATAAAACATGATGCCAAGATGGTAGATATCAAACATAAACAGTAACAAGATGACCAAAAGAGGATGACATCACAAAGAATTTAGTTAAGCAGAACCTGATCATTCCTCCAGTAACAGTTCCCCTTTGTGGGTCATGCCATGTCTTGTACAAATCTTGAATGAGCTCTTGCCGGTGTGCCTGAGCACAAACCAACCCTGCATACTTTGTCACCTCTGGCCAGTCTTGGGATGCCACAACCTTCCGAACAGAAAGCCAAAGAAAGTTATTTGCATATTTTAATAATTAATTGTCACAATTGCAAGCAAGATCGTAATGTTTCTCATGTTAGCACCGGATAGTCAATATTTATGGGAATATTTTGGGAAAAGCCCGAATACTAAAATGGTTTGAATATGCAAAAAAAGATCATTTCTTCAAGTAAAGTGTTTATGTTCTCATTTTTTAGCATAAACCTCAAAAATTGCCTGCTTGGCTTCAAATGACAAATTTGAACCATTGACTTTAATCAACTTGATAAGCCAAAGTGTTTATGTTCCAATTTTTGTTAGTTTTTTAGTTCATATTGTGTAAGACCAAGATATCGGAAATTGTTAAAAATTGAATGTACCAAAATAATTCATCTTTTGATGCCTTAATCTTGCACAAAATGAACTCGCAAATGAAAATTTTGGAATGTGGACGCTTGGCTCAAGATTAACAGCTCATTTGTTATTTGAAGCTGATCAGATTGTTTCTGAGGTTAAGCTCACTGACTTCCCTGGTGACTTTAAGCTCACAGCTACATATTATACCCCGATATGCTTATTTTTCTCATCCAAAGTTAGAACACACCACAGGATATGCTATGGCTTTTACCTTTGCATTAGTGGGCCCATTTTAAAGTGACAAAAGAGGACTCTATGCAGAAGAATGAGTTTTTCAAGTTGCAAATTGACCTTCAATTTCACATTTCAGGTTAGTCAAGGCAGGATTTGGTTTGAGGTAATTTGAGGCTCAGTCGATCAAGAAAATATTTGCTGTTTCCCCAGAATTTGATGAGGCCTTTTTCTTTTGAAGTCAGAAATTGATGAGGTTTAGTTACAATAACCGAAGTAGTAAATTAATTTGCTGAAAGCCCCTTTGTTTTCTCTGAAGTTTCATTTCCAGAAGGATGAGATGCTTTAACACTTCTGCCGCATATAATCTTTTAAAGATGAATTACAAAGTTATTATACACATCAATAGTTTTAGAGAAATGATCACCAGAGGAAAATCGATCGGTACAGGGTTCACCCTATTTTCGCTCGAAAAAGGCGAACCCTATACTGGAAGAGATAGGTGAAATTCTCTGGGTGATAGTTATCACCATACTAGTTTTTACATGACAAATTTTGAACCAACCTAGGTCTCTATTTTAGAAAGGGAAGAAAAGGGAAATGTGACATACAGCAGCAATGGATGGTTGAGAATCCTCTCCAGTTTCAGGATGTGTGACATCAGCACCAAAAATAATTGTTGGAATGTCACTGACCAATGGTATCCTCCAGCTTAAAGCATCCAATAGCACCGTGTTTCTCCCCCCCATCTGAAAATAGAAAAGGCAAAAAAATAAGGCATCAAAATTATGGATCTACACATCAAAATGAGGACTAAAAACCGAGTGTTAACTATGTATGCTCAAGTTAATTTGGATTTTGAGAATAGCCCAGAGGAAAAGATGAAGGGGATCAAGTACCTTGACATTGATTTTTAGGGAGACATTGGCCAAGTATTGCTTGCTTATCTTAAACACATGTTTTGTTAGGCAGCATTGGGATATCATCCCCAAATCTGTCTCGCATATACGCTTTATATCACCTGGCAATGTTGGAAGAATGATTTACATTCAGTATGCTTTTTCACGAATAAGTACCAACTCTCAAATAGCAACAGGAATTTCTCTGTGAAAAAGCAACAACAAAGTGGCATGAAACAGCGTGAGCCAGTACAGCAGCTCATCGTACCAGCCAGTTTTACCACAAACCTATATTTCTCTGTTTTGGAGATTTTTTTGTCGTTGTGTTTACTTCGACATTTTAGACTTTGCACACAATTCAAATTAAATTCAGTTGAGCCTCCCATGCAATATTTATGGTTATCTGAAGCTTGAAGGCTTTTATTGTTAATCAATAGAAATTAGATCCAAGAAAGACATCTACTGCCTCACTGCTCAACTGCAGCAATACCCGATGATACAGAGACAAGGATTTCTCTTAGCAGAACAAGTATGATACTGAATTGTGACTATTCTGCACTTGCATGTGATCCAAGGTACATGTAAAAAAAACGTACCATAGAGAGATCCATTGTTGTCAGGAAGAATGGCCAAAAGAAGTTCTAGCTCCTTCCCTTTTAGCTTTAAAGCTGCAGTGTACACATGCTTAAGAGCCTTTCCTACTTGCTCAGGTCTAGCAGAGTATACCGGTATAACTGGCTCGCTATTAAACTCCTGTAGTAAAAAAAAAACAAGAAGAAACCACCAATAAGCTTCTATAACCTTCACAATGAAGCACATTTGGTCAAGCCAATTACCAAATATAAAATATTAGCTGTCATAGCCTTCCCAAAGAAAGCGAGAGAAATGAGACATCCTTTTCTTTTAATAGCAAACTACAATAATTACTGATAAACATCTCAAGTTAATGGCACAAAAGTCAATTTAAAATGCAATTTATGTTCTTGATATTATTTTATAGGACTTGCAGTTTTTGAGTTTAAAATGTTCCAAACAACAATCAAGCTAAAAGACAGTACTTCGGAGTACCAAATAATTTTGTATTGAAAATTAAGACACCATTTAAATTAGAACACTACCAAGTAATACCTATTTTATCCAGACGTGATAGTGTGGTTCAGTAAATAAAATGTTTGTAAAACAGAAAACAAAAGTGGGCCCATTGATACAAAATGTTTTCTGTGAGTGTGATGCACAAGGTTGTCTTCAGGTAAAGGCTTAGTACTCTAAATATCTGTACTTTAAATATTGATATAAAATATCTTTAGATAACAAGAAGATCTCAGCATACCATCCCAGAAATATGGCACATTTGAGCTAACTCATGACATGATAGTGTGGTTCAGTAAATAAAATGTTTGTAAAACAGAAAACAAAAGTGGGCCCATTGATACAAAATGTTTTCTGTGAGTGTGATGCACAAGGTTGTCTTCAGGCAAAGGCTTAGTACTCTAAATATCTGTACTTTAAATATTGATATAAAATATCTTTAGATAACAAGAAGATCTCAGCATACCATCCCAGAAATATGGCACATTTGAGCTAACTCATGACAGAAACTTCGAGCTGTGCTTTCTTGAACACTCCTTGAAAAATTAATACATGCCCAATGATTTACAGTAGACCCATTAATTACTTTCTACATGCAATAAAAAAAAAATTAGTAAGGCAACAGACCAAAAGAGGAAGATGATCAAGTTTTATTCGTACCCTGTCAAGTGCTAATATATCCTGCAACACCCCAGCAAATATTGGAAAAATCATGTATGCCCAGAAACATGGAAATATTGTCTTATACCATTCTCTTGTTCCTGATTTACTCCCATGAGTGCCGAAAAGTACCTTTCATTGTAGTCTAATTTAATAGTTCGGCAGTTCCTAAAATTTAGGAGACAATGAGCATTTCTGATAGTTACCCATGTCACAGAGGGCTACACGAAATGTTTCCCAATTTGCAGAAGCTTGCATGATATTTTAATGCTTTGCAGGGAATATCATAGAATTATAAAAATGATATATTCAATCCTCTAAATATACATAATGTGATTAAAATATACATGCCTTGTTAATCATGTTCCATTGCCCGACTTGAGGTAAGCACTCTTTCTCTTTCCCATGTTCACTGTACTTCAGCTGTTTGTTTTATAGAACAAAAAGGGTGTAAGAAACTATCAATATTAGCAGGGATACATAATTTTAGAGTACCCAAGGACTTGATATGAAAAGTACCCAAGGTGCAGGAAGAACCCGGGCTTCAACAGAAGTAAGCTTGTCACTGATATTGATCCCGAACTCCTTTGCGTAGGGATCTTGCTCATACCCATTTTGATGAACTGTCTGCTAAAAAGCATGCATGGGGCTGGCGTTAGATTTGTCAATTTTGGTTGTTACTTTTAAACTTCGGTAAGAGAAGTCTTCCTGTCGTTTCTTTCTACTGATATTAATTTCAAAAAGATAATGGCAAAGACAGTTCAAAGCACTACAGGTGACATGATATAGCTTGTTTGATAAGTGTCAATTTAAGTTTTTAAGATTCTCTAGCTTCGGTTACATGCACCAAGTATATCCTTCATACATACAACTTGAAGTAGGAGCCATTTTTGCATGTTCCAAGGCATTTACAGTTCTTAATATCAGTGCTTCTAGAAAATGTGAAGAAAAAACAATTTGGGATTTTTCAAAGAATATATTGACCTCTAAAATATCCATCTCCTGCTCCCTCGGCCTTTGACACGTAACCTTCAGCAAAGAAGTAATCTGTCTTTCATTTAATCTCTTTGAGTATCTCTGACCCTCCACAATCTTACAAGCCTATCAAAAAATTTATGACACCACATCTGTTTGGTAAAACTGGAATAGATACTAGAATTTAGAAAGAAGATACTCCCAACAAAAATAGCCTTACTTCCATGGGAAGGTAGTTTGCTTTCTTCTGATTCCCCACTTGAAGACAAGGAAGGTGCCCGTGCTTAATTGTAAAGCCATACATCTCCTTGAAGTATTCTACCACTGATTTCATGTTCATCTGATCATCTATGGGGAAACTATATGAGATAGAGGGACAGGGAGCGAGATAGTAGAGAGAGAGAAAAGTGAACAGTTAGTTGAAATATATTAACAGGAAATAAAGAAATTGAAACTAGGAAATAGGAAATACATACATGAGTTCATGGGTTGGTCGGGATGTCAGACCAGAGATTCGGTATTTACGCCTCACATTTCCTCTGTGAGTAACCTCTACTTTCACTCCTCTCAGAGCTCTCTTTACCTGATTGATAAAAATCAATAAGAACAAGCTTTAACCTTTCTGTAAGAACATGAAAAAAACCTTGGTTAAATAAGTGTCGTTTAGATATGAGTGAGGCTACAGTACTATGCATAGCACACTTTGGTCCGTACTACGGATCGATATCTTCATTTTCAAAGTCTAAATAGTTGATCCGAAGAGTTCATCATGATCTCCATATGAAAATGTGCTTGAAGACCAAATTTTACATATTTAGAATTTTTTTACTTTTTTTTAGATAGGTAGAAATTCACTAATTTTGAATGGTCTAAAATCTTTAAATCAAGTGATTTTGTACCTATTTTAAAAAAATTAAAAAAATTCTAAAAAATGTAAAATTTGGTCTTCAAGCACATTTTCATATGGAGATCATGTTGAGCGGAACGGATCGACTGTTTGGACTTTGGAAATAAAGATATGTATCCATAGTCCACCAAAGTGCACTATGCATAGTACCAGACCTCACTCTTTAGATATTACCTTGATTCGATCAGCATCAGATAATGGCCTTGAGATCACATCCTTCCCTAATATCTGTGCCACAAATTCAATCACTGGGAGGGGTTCGATGAAGGCTGTGGATGACATGTCTAGAGAAAAGTAAACCAAAATACTTAAGCAAAAGTTTCAAAAAAAAGATGAAAGAAGTTTCATAATGAAGAGTTCTCTTTACCGATATTAAGTGAGAGACCCATCTGCGTGGGTCGGATACTCTGGTAAAAGCCACACCATGATTGTAACCCCTCGCCAAGCCTTTGTGGTTTTTTTATACCAGGAGAATAGAATGACCTCCCTATTGACACATATCTATTTCATAGAACAAATTATAAATCACCAAGTACATCACATAACAAATTATTGGAAACAATTTTTGTATGACAGAACTGAAATGCTACTCAAATCTGGTCATTCATCCTTTTAAATGGATACTAAATGGATAAATAAAAGATCTCAAAAATGGGACCCAACAAAAAAAAATATTGCATAATTGGAAATGTTAAAATAGACTTCACCTTTGACTGGATAGCTCACGAAGGACTACGTCAAGAACTTGAAGGGTCTCTCGAGGTGCATCAGGTTGCCGGCCAGCCAAAAACTGACGAAGGTGGTGTAGGTTGGCACGTGCTGCAAACTTTATTGTCACTCGAAATTCTCTCTCCCTTAAAAAATCAGATACTAACATGTCACTGACAGGCTCAAGTATGTAACCAGAAGGACCCTTTTTAATTCAAATTTTAGTTCCCTAAAAATGTTTAATGTCTAGGCCAGATATTCTAGCTGGTTGAGGGATATGGCATGCAACATTATTTTCACCAATGATTCCTCAAAAGAGAATTTTAAAACAGTAATGCATTAAATTACTCGTTAAAATATATCATAGGCACCACATGTAAACTTCCAAGTTCAACAGTGCTTGTTATTCAAATACTCAAAAGGGTAAATGCTACATATAATAAACTTTTATAGTTCAATACAGAAGGATTTATTTGTAGAAACCAAACAGGAATGACAGAAGCTTAAAGTTCTACTACAGCAATTTATAAAAAGACTTAAATTAGTACACATGCAAACTCATTGAATTGGAAAGCACACAAGTACATAAAAGACCACAATGAACTATATCTCACAATAACAATTGACCTGAAATTTCTAAATTATGTAACACGAGCACAACCATGTCCGCTTGCCGTTGTATAATGAGCAATAAAAGACTTTTTTTAATTGATAAACTTAAATTGAGAAAATTAATTTCACTTATTATGTCAATAGAGTCTGTTATGTAGGCTCAAAGGTAATGCAGTAAAGTCACTATTGCAATAACGGTCTACGAAACTAATTAAGCTTAGAGAAATGAGGCAATCTTTTATTCATAACTGGTGAACTTATGAACAAACAGCCTTATTACATAAAGGTGAATCTTTGGTTAATTGCAATAATAATGATCATTTGAAATAAGCAACATGACATACCTGACTATACCGTTACCATCATCCTCCTCAGAAATCTTTACTGTGAAAACCTTTGAATCGAACGGCAAAAGGCCTGCTGTGTAAAGATTCTTCCTGCCATCATAGGCTGGCAACCTCATGCCCAAGTCTGATTGCCGATAAAGCCTCACCAATTCACCCATTATAACCCTATTCATGCTCCTTGAGTTCACTTCCGGCATTATTGTAACCTAAACACAACATATTCAACAGATTATTGTTCACAATTTTGCACAAGGATAATATAATTTCTTTAGCACTCATCAGTGCCCATTGCAAACCCTCTTATTAGCAATATTCGTATGTAATGTGGTTATTACAAGGAATTGTTGAGAATTTCTGGGTGGCCAAATTAAAAAATAGGAATCAAGGAATTTAAAAGCTTACATCATACTGGTTCAAGTCTTTGTCAGGCAGTTGTGCAAGAAAATGGTTGGCCTTGACAATGCACCTGGTACCAACAGTACCAAATCCAGGCCGTCTCTGAAAAGCAATACCTTTACTCGAGACTGGGGGGGCCACAGCCAGAGTAGTCTCAACTTCTGGCTTGGGCGACTTCCCTTTGCCTCCCCGCCCTCTCCTCCTGTTTGTGCATTTCTTAGCCTCTTGAAGGGGCAAGGTTGTAGTTTCGAGTTTTTGTTGGTTTACACTACTCTGTAACGGCTTCTTTGAGATAACATGTCTCTCCCCTTTAGATGGGTCTTTCGCCATTTGTCGGTGCGGCATGTCTATACAACAATGAGATGGGTTAGTATTAGTTTCTCAGTCAAGGATGAAGACAGGAATGGAGATGTCCAGTGATGCATTTGCCTTGGGATCGCACAGTAGAAGAAAGGTAAATACAGAGGGGGTATAAGAAGATGTGACGGTGATAACAGAGTAAAAAAGAGGGAGAAAGCAGAGGGGAATAAATTAAAGGAACAGAGAGGTAATGCTTCCGCATTAATTTGCATATCAGTACTAGTACATGTACCAGTGCATGTAGTTGACCCCTTGTCTCTTAGAGAGAGAGAGAGAGAGAGAGAAGGCTTAGGGTTTTAGTTATAGCTTAAGTTTCAACAAAACCAGTAAGTTGTCGGAGAAGGGATATAACGGCTTAACACCAGCACCAAGTACTTGACATTCCCCCTGATATTCTCTAAATAATACGAGGACAATAGGAATAAGGACCTTTTTCGCATTAACCCTGAAAAAAAACTCAAATTGTACACACACCCGCCCAAAAGGAAAAAACACCAACACCAATGTACTAGACCAAGTGTGAGCTGTGTATTTGCAGCCCCGCAGGGAGAATTAAAGAATCTCCAATGTGTATTATAGAAAAATAAAGAAAATGCTGACTGGAAAGAAAAGATCAAAGCTTAAAGAAACAGGAAAGGAAACAAAAGAAGGCTCCACTTTGGAGAGGTGGGGAATAATGAAGCATTGGGATGGAGCTAAGTTTAGTGGGATCCGGACAAGAGGCCACTAAGAGAGAAATAGTATAAAACCAAGATCTGGAAATAGAAGCAGCATGGGTAAAGGTGTTCAAAATCCAAATCAAAATAAAACCACCTCTCTCTTAAGTAAGTATTATTAAATTACTATGTGAGAGTACTGTTGATGTGGGGAAGAAAGAGGGAGGGAATGAAGACAAGGACCCGCTTTCCCAAAAAGCCAAGGGACAAAGAGGAGCATTCAGTTCTTTATTGGTTTTATTATGTTTCTACCTAAGTATATGGGTTCTGATCCTCTCCAGTCCAAAGATGAACCTTCGCCGTATGATGAAAAACGAAGGGTCCGGGATTGTGTCTATGAGTCTCCAAATAAAGGTGTAACATTGAAGAGGATCCATATAGTAATTTTCCACTGCCTCAGTGGTAGGGTGAAGGGACCATGTTTATGTTTATTTATTTATTGAAAATAGTGGCAAGGAATGGAATAAAGGATTGGGAAGTTTCACTGTTTGTTTATTCCTCCCACACAAGGTTCACTGTTCTCAATTAAAAACTTTGCTTTTGTAATTAAGGCATACGCTTCTGCTTTTCCTTTTTCCTTACTTTTTGAACAATGAACTGTGCACGCGCGTATGTCTTTTTAATATGAACCTTGCGCATAAATAATTTTAACAACAACAATCACCATAATGACACTCTAACAAAAGTAATGCAAATATTATAAAAAAATAACAGGAAAAATAAAAGCAAAATATCGATATTATATTATATTTTCAATGTGGGCCAGCATTAAAAAAAATAAGAGGGTAGATCAGAAATGGATTAATAGAAAGTAAAAAAAAAATTCATTAGTTTTCATTATTTTTTGATAACGGAGAAAGTGATGGAGCTTAATGCCCCGGCTGGGACGCCGTCTGTGAGCGAGACACGAGGTAAGCGTGCGACCGTACAGATCTCGCTAATCATCTTCATTTACAACCGAAACGGAGAGAATCAGATAGACAGTCAAGAAAGATCTCCATTTGTTTGAAAATGGAGAAGAGATGAGAGGGTCGGAAAAAGGAACGGGGAGCAAGGTTTAAATGGAAACGCTGTATAACACAGAGGTACAGTAAAAGGCATAATGGGGGGGATAGTTATAGTGATACGAGTTGGCTCTGCCTCTGTGCTCTCTGTCTTTCTTTATTTTCTTTTAGCTGATGGCTCTGTGTGTCACAGTCTGCGCCGCTATAGTGCTCTGCACTTGAGCATGGTGTGACCAGAGCAGTGCTATCACCTCTAGTGGTCTAATTGGATTTATGAGAGAGAACCCATTTTTTTTGACAAAGAGAGAGAACCCATTTGACCAAATTTATCCAAGTAAGAAAACGTAAATTATGGTTAACAAATATTTATCCAGCAAACAGAGATAATCATCATATGTTCAAGTGTAATTGCAACGAGTAAATTGGTGGTCAACGGAAATGTAAAACAAAATGTTTGGTTAAACAAAGAGTTTATTGCATTAAACCAACAGCATCATCACACGTACTACTGCTTTTTTTTTCAAAACAAGAGCTAGTGTATTGCTATTATATCCTGCTAGATATATCATTTTGTTATTAGACCGGCACATCACCTGGTGTATTTGACGAGTATTTCTCTAGGTATACCGTATCCAATATACATGCACAAATGATATGATTTGAAGAACTGAATAATGAAGTATACGTCCGAAGTATTGTACCATAAATATTTGTACATTATAAATGATGTAGGTTGTCCAGTAGATGAAAAGCATGAGGATTGAGAGAGGCGAGTACCACCAAGAAACAGAAGTTTTTTGTAGATCACTCAAGATTAGTAGCTGCTGTGTTTTCACCTTAAAAGCATGATTTTGTTATTATAATCCAGTCCTCCTGATCTATACTGAATGGATTGGATCTGCACCGCTCTATCACAATAGGGTGTGTGTGCATCTGGACCATTCAATTTAGATCCAATGGATTGGATCGAAACCGGAATCATGTTTTAAGGTGAGAAAAGTAGCACATACAGATCTAGATTACTCATCCCATATTTCTTTTATGCCCTTGTTCAAGTACTTCATTCGATTTTATTAGGTACTACAAAAACAAGGCAATGAAGCTCTTACAAAATAACACAATACTTTCTAGTGATAGACAATTTGCACAGTACAATATAATATTAAGGAAAATTTAAATTTATTTGGGAAGGGTTGAAATCACGAGGTACTAACTTTGCTGAGTATGTGTTTCCTATACCAAACCGATTAGGTTAACAAAATCCATCCATCCTAACTATTAAAGTATACATTTCTATATATTTATCTATTAATTTTTTCATAGATTTTCAACATGTCTGTCCAAAATATATTGCCCCTGTGAAAACTTCATAGCTACTTTCCCAGGGATTTCTACCTGAAATCAATAATTATGTAGGCAATGATATTTGTTATCACGACACAACTAGTTTCCTTACAAATAACTGAAGATGTCAATACTAATCAGTGCTTAGTGCTAAAGACCAATGCAACTAGAAAAATTAAGACATGTTGCTCGCAGAATCAATGAATTAATTTCAAGGAATATTAAAAAGTAATGCCTATCAGAACTCATATAGAGGTGTGCCTCAATACTGACAGCATAAGATGAATAGCAAACCCTTGATATAATAAAACTGTTCGCTCTATCAAATTAATGATAGCTCAATTTTAAGCACTAAGCACAATTGTATTCATCAGATTAAGGCAGGAGTTTTTACAAATTGCTCAGAAAACTATATAGATTCGGCTGTTATTGTTGATTTAGGTAAAATTACAACCAACTCTGAAATGGAAACTAAACTTTATCCATATGGTAAAATAGCAAACAAAGATTGGGAGAACATACAACCCTGATAAATATCTTTCCCCTTGAAAGAGAATTCGCGTTCAGATGCCTCCCGTCCCTGATTGAAAGTGAAGAGTGAATAGGATACAAATGGTTGGAAGGATTTAATGTGAGAAAAGAGGGGGACTGACATTCCTCAATAAAAGTTTGGATTTGGCATCATTTCATTATTTTCCTCTGATTTTCATTCCGTAGCAGTTAGTGGCTCATATAAAAGCTCCGACGATGATGACCAGTTTAAGGACGATCGCAAAGTTGTTCTCGTCTTGTCGCTCACCTCTTTTTCGTTTACTCTCCTTCCCTCTTTATCCCTATTTGCGCTCACAGCCTAACTAGGTTTGAGTGGCGAGGCTTAAAAATTAGGAAATTATTTTGATCTTTAGTAATTATTTGCTAATAAATCATCCTTCCTAGTTAATGGTTTCAGACAAGGAAAAATTAATTTCGAATCATATTCAATTTATCATTCTTTGATTAAATTGAATCAAACTGAATCTTGTTTGAAACTGTTTCGATCAACACTTAAGTACTGGGGAATGGAGAGGTTCGTTGAAGTTAGCCAAGCTTCAATATGTTACGTTATTTTTAAATCAACATCATATTTGTTCGCGTAGCTTGCTGGCAGAATCCTCAAATGAATATAATTATCATTCCCAAGTAATGATTTCATTTTGAATGAATTCTATTCTATCATTAATAATTTATTGAATTTAAGTAAACTTCTGCTTGAAATGGCTCCTATCAATACCTAAACTTGAGCTTCAATATATTGCTTTATTTTTAAATCCCGTAAGATTCACCAGCCAAGCTTGCTGGTTAAATCCTCGACTGAAAAGAAGATATGGTTTAATTGCATGACTTTAGATGTTCAAAAAGGAAATGTTTGGAGTTTGTCCTTCATACCCTTACCATAGAAGGAATAAATTTTCATACTCTTACTATTACTCTTAGTCTTATCATCAACTGATAAGATTAACTACACCATTAGTTTGACTTCTGATAAATAATTTATGTATACTCTTGAAGAAAAATTCTGTCAACATCAAATCTTGATGTCCTTCTTAAGAAAACACCTCAAGCAATTATTCAAATATTGTGAGCTTCAACCTTGAACTCAGTTTCTTTGTGGTTTACAGATTATACTTCACAAGACAATGATTCTATTTTAAAGTTGCAGGGTTCTTTATCAATTCCTAATACCAATTCTATTCATTTAAATAAAGAGAAGAAATGTGCCCTTCTATTTAACTTGGCAAGGGACTAATATATACAGGTTTTACATTTAAACAGTACTATTAATATATATTTCATATATGAGAGGGGATATATGGATGGGTGACCAGTTGGTTATCAATTATGAGCAAATTCGATATACGGTATATAAGTAACGTAAGCCATATAAATACTTTTTATTATTTTTATTTTTATTTTGACAAGTGCAGTGTCAGTCGCCGACTTGTCACGATCTGTGAAATAAGTTTGTTGCCAAATATAACTGTTATCAATATAACTATGAGGCAGGTGTTTACATACTTGAAAATAAATAACCTAATTTCCCTGAGAATGCCAGTTTACATGTTATGTCGTTCTCAGACAAGCACTCACATGGGGCCATGAAATAATGCAACTTCAACAACTGATATTCATGAATGTTTCTTATATACTAAGAGACCTAACCCAACATATCATAACCTACCTATATGAGATTCTAATATATTTTTTCAAGAACACTAGACTAGTAGAAAATCGGTTGCCTGAATAAAAGATATGTGTCACCTATCTTCATAATTTTGCCGAATAGCTCAGCCACAAGACGAAGATCAATTAGTAGTTACCCTGTTTAGTTTGTTAAGCTTTCATAGTTTCTATTCTTCACATTTAGATCTTCGATAAAATAAGCCACTAGTTATAAAATAAGCATTCATGTGATCATGACAGATGAAAATTTTGAAACTCAGATTTACGAGATTTTTTATCTATATACTCATTTTATCACATAAGTTGTTATGTGCAATGTATAAAATTAAGCCTCTAAGCAGGAGTATGGAACCTGCCTGCACATGTCATCAACTGACTCAATAGTCAGAACTATGATGCACATATAGGTATTCAGCCTGATTCAGAACTACTGCTTGCATGGGTACCTTAATATTTTATCAAATAAACAAACAAGCGAACAGATAGAAACACTGCGCACAGAGTCACAGAGACACTGTTGGATTTTGAGTCAAAGTGACACAACTAAGATTTAGATGTTGCTTCAAAGGAACAATAGCTTAGTTGACTTTTCCAGGAACCCCCAAGCATTAGCATTACTAACCGCGCTGAAATTTTTTGTGATAATTAATGTTTTTTTTGCTTTATATATTTTTTCTGACAATGTTGGATAGCGGATAGAACTGTAAATTTTGAAAAAATTCACAAAAGAGAAAATGGTAAAATGGAAAGGAAAAGTCAACTTGAGGAAAAAGCAACGGTAAAAGATTGAAAGCAGAAAAGACAAACTACGCATGCATGCCACTTCAATGGTAAACTATATACCCTAAAAAATTGGTAAACTATAAGGAAAAAGGTAGAAACGGTAAAAAACATTATAAATAAATGCATGGTGCATACCAGTTCTTTAGACTTTAGAGGTAGATGCCTTCGGTTGCTTTGTTGATGGTCCACTCTCAAGCCCCAAGCTCACCTCACCTCACCTCACCACCTTTTGTTCACACCTTAACACGCAAGCACAGTAAGCGTGCATGCACACCCATACACTACCTCTGGGCCCCACGGCACTCCCCGCACGGGCTTACTCTACCTGTCACGTGACACCCACCAAATTCTCAATTTCTCAGCAAATACTAAAAGAAAAATAATGAAAAGAAACATAAAGCGTACTGGGATGACCCATCCTTGACATCTGGACATGTCAATCCATATATCATTATTTTTATACGACATAGCAACTTGTTCGTTGATGTATGTTAATGACGCACTGAAACATAACCAGGTGTACATAATGGCCACTATTAACCACCTACTTAGGTTTAGTGCTTTCCACGGATAAATATCATATATACTAATAGTAGAGTTTACAAGTTCATTGTTTTTTCAGATTATCTTAGGCGAGCAGATCCAGAATAGAAGAAAACTATTAACTCAACTCATGAGTGAGGCTATTATAATGTGCATAATGCGGATCAACACGTACTATGGATTCATATTTTTATTTTCAAAATTAAACAGTCAATCCAAATTGCTAAATATAGTCTCCATATAAAATGTACAGAGTAAATTTTACATTTCTAGGAACCTTTTAACTATTTTTTTTAGATAGATTAAAAAATCACTTGATCTAAAAATTATAGACCATTGGATAGCGGTGATTTTCTATCTTTTAAAAAAACAATTGATTTACAGGTACATTTTTTATATGGATGTCATATTTTGTTCATCGCTGTTTGAACTTTGAAGATAAAAGTTTCTATACTCAATTACCAGTTAAATTAAAAACTTTAAACTAAAGGTCCGCAAAAGTTGCATCATTCCGTTCACACCAAGCTTATTAACCGAAGTTATTAGTTATAACGAATTCCCCATTTATGCAACAGAACCCTTATAAGCCCATAAAAAAGCCCAAAAGAGAGTTGGTTGGTTGATATTAATTTTTTTTATCATCAAATTAAGCTGAAAACAAATACGCATTTCTACCAAAAAGGTCCCAAGCCTTCTTTCTAAAGCGGCGAAACCTTCTAGCTCTGTTCAACGTAATGACCCATAAATGATAAAAAACCTATAAAGAGTTAGATAGTCGTTAAAATTTGCTGCCGAGGCAAATATGCCACCAACAAAATTACTACAAAAAAATAAAAATAGACTGATGAAGTGACGGGTGACGACAGTGAAAAGACGTCAAGATTCGTGAGTGAATCCTCTGTCGAGCGAAACGGACACACATAGTACAAGACAACTAAAATTCAAAATCACCAAAAAGATAGCAATTAGACCGTATCGAATGGGGTGACAATGTGACATAGAGAGCGAGCACAAATATTTAAGCGCCATGGCTAGACTTGCCTATGCCGAATCATAGGAGACACCCCACATAACCGTACGCACTGCGCATCGCGGCGCGTACGGTACAATCAATCAATCAATCCTAAAAGAGAGAGGTAAGCTTACCGTCGTTCCGACACCGTCGTTCCAACTTAGAGAGAAAGAGAGACGTTGGGATATACTTAATAGTTGATAGGATATATATGGAGAGGAGGGTTTGATAGGATTATGAGAAAACGACGAAGGTAAGGAAACAAAGGAAGAGAAGCAATCATGAGATCGCTGCCCAGGGTTTGAAATATAGTGCTGAGGAAACGACAGACCAGGACTTGTAACAGAAAAGTACCACGATTTTCTCCATGAAGAACGAAAATGGAGACAATATTACTGAGAAACGGACGTCTCCAATTGTCAATAAAGGAGGGACAGGTGCACAGATCTGAACAGTTTTTTTTTTTTTGAGTTGATGATCTGAACAGCAACTGGCATGGACGAGGACTGAATGAAACCTTTTGCTTCCCGCTTTGGCCGCTGGTGAAACAGTGGTATGCGCTCGGTGTTCCATGGAGCATGCAGTGCAGCAAGGTATGAAGAAAGTGTTCTGCCACGTGGTGCACCAGGTGCAAAATTTAATTTCTATCGAGCACTTGGGGCTCGTGGAACAGCTTTGTCAAAAGCCCAATTTCTCTCTTTGCAAGAAAGAGAAGAAACTTGAAAAAAAAAAAGAGTAAAAAAGAACGAGAAAGAGAAAGGAAAAAGAGAGAGAAAGCGAAAAGAAAAGAAAGAACAGCATTTAATGCGGTCATTGAACCGGGAAACTCTTTCTGGTTTAGGCTTTGTCTCGCGGCTTTTAATGTATGCTATTCTCCTGCGTAGCACTAGGAAAGGAAGGAAATGAAGAACTGGAGGCAGCGCTCGTATCAGAAATAAGGAAGCGGCATAAATGAATCTTTCTCTGATATTCCTCCTAGGTGTTCTATATTACGTAAATCGTAAATACAATAACACACCCACCAGCTCCCAAAATCTAAAGCGGACGCGAATGTGATTAATGTTAGAAAAAAAATATAAACTAAAAAAAATGAAAGGAACTCACCTCGCGCTTGAAGAGGAAGAAGAAGAGGAACAATAGTGAGACGGAGAGAGGTTGGAGAGAGAAGAAACTATTGAGATAGGCCACTACTTCAGACTACAACGGTCGCAAGTGCTCTCGCTTTGCATCCGTTACTCAGGCCGCTACAAAGAAAACTGATGCTATCTACTCATCATTTATAAAGCACGCTTTGTTAATTGTTACTACTTTTTTTTTTCTTGTGTGCAGTAAAATCTATGAAGCCACGCTTTCAGTGCTCTCGCTTTTCATACAGAGCTTTTTCTTTTTATACAATTGAAGGGGGCAGAGTGTGTGTGAGAGGAGTGGGACCCTGTTGCAGAGAATGTCTGTAGTAGAGAGAGAGATGGGACGATAAAGCAAGCGTTTCATCGTTGAAGAAAAGTGTTAGAGAGAGGATATGAAAAAAAGAGGTTGAATTGAGAGAGACGTGAATTCGGCGTGGGCGTGGGGTGATGTAGCGGGGTTCCAAGACGACATATTACATATTTAGTAACATTTTATCATAATGTTTATTTTACTTAATTAGTTACCGCTGATGTGGCTGTAACTAATTGAATTCCTTGTACAATAGCCTGTCTGAAGTAGAAAGATGTACAAAATAATTGTACGTAAAATGGAGAACCGATATCATTGTTGGCGTTGAAATATTGGGCGCACCGTTCGATCAGAGGGTCATAATTAGGATCTGACGGCTGATAACGTGAATGATAACCATGCAATCAACGTCTGTATTTATTTCGGAATTTTCCTACTGTTGATATGGCACTGGACGTGTCCATGAAATTAGAAAGGATGATTCTTTTCAAATAGCGAGGAAATGGAAATGGATTTGTTCAGTTAAGGTAATGGAGAGGAAAAGATTCGCAGTATCCTGCCTGCATCAATGCTTGAGAGATCACGGATTCACGGATCTTATTTCGTATGATGGCTTCCATTTCCGTTTTATGGGACTACGCAGAGCTGGGGCAAGTAAAGCTAAAAGGAGCCGACATTTTTATTAATATCCAAAGTTTAATACAAATTATTAATTATACCCGGAGTTCAAAATTTTCGCTAAAAATACCCAAACCGGCCAGAAAATGGCCGGTTTACGCCCTCCCCCTAAACCGGCCATTTTCTGGCCGGTTTACTCAATTTTTTTTTTTTTTTTTTTTTTTTTTTTTTTTTTTAAGACCATGAATAGCAAAATAGTAAAATCTAACACTAAAAATTGAAATTTTTTGTTAGATTATTTCTTGTGATTTATAATTACCATATTTATACTAAAATACACTGGATTACTGGAAATTATGTTGAATTACACTATATTACAATAAATTATGTTGAATTACACTAAATTACAATAACTTCGCTAATTACGCAAAATTACGCTAAAGTAGACCGATTATGTGCCATCTTTCATGAATCATAAAAAATAGTAAAAAAATTCCGAAAAATAGTAAAAACTGGTATTCTACAAGTTCATTATGTAACTAATTTACTGAGCTACTTGGATTGAATAATAGAAACGAAAATCTTAATCGGAAACTTCAACTCAAGTTTTGAGGCTCTTCCCTTAGTTTTTTGGTGATTCTGAATTTCGGAATCCGGCATCGCTGGCACTGACGCATGCGTATTTTCGCAAGCTTTCCGAAAAGTGGTCATTTGCTGAAATCGGACACTCGAGCGCCGTTTTATGACCGTTTGAAGTTTCGCCGTCGTTTTTCGCCGTCACTAAATTACATTACATTACGGTACACTGAAAAGGCAAAACTTCCAACGTTGCGTGGAAGGCATGGTACGACGAGCATGGACGTCCGGTGTCTTTCATCTTGCACTGGTTGTTTTTCATTTACTACTGGTTGTCTTTCATGTTCTACTAGTTGTTTTCATGTTCTACTGATTGTCGTTCATCTTTCACTAGTTGTATTTCATGTTCTACTAGTTGTCTTTATTGTTCTACTAGTTGTCTTTATTGTTCTACTAGTTGTATTTCATGTTCTACCGTTTGAAGTTTCGCCGTCGTTTTTCGCCGTCACTAAATTACATTACATTACGGTACACTGAAAAGGCAAAACTTCCAAGGGTGTGCATTTATCCTGTCCCATGTGCGGTTTTACCAGTTTGGTTGATTTTTGAGACTTGATATCTTTCAATTCTCTTGGAGGTTTTGGATGAAACTTCACAGTCTTGTTCTATGGCGTCAAGACTATGAGTCAGCCAATTTTCATGATTTTTCATGATGTTTAGCCATGCCAATCAATGGTGCGAAGTGATGACCTGAGCAGCAATTTTACACATTTTTACAGTTTTCTGGATTTTGTCTTTTTCATTGTGATTTATCCACTTGGCCATTTTAGGAGTTCTTTATATGGATTTAAAGCTTGACAGGTGATCTACCAAATGGTCAAGTATCAGATTTTTCTGCCATGGGAGGCTACGATAAACAGTAAATTGAAGTTGTGACCATATTACAATTTATTTACTGGTTTTTCCTTCCTGTTCTTTTGCAGGAAATTCAACATAATTTCAATTCATTTACCAAATGGTCAAGTTATTATAATTTAGTGTAATTTAACATAATTTATTGTAATATAGTGTAATTCAACATAATTTCCAGTAATCCAGTGTATTTTAGTATAAATATGGTAATTATAAATCACAAGAAATAATCTAACAAAAAATTTAAACAAAAAATTTCAATTTTTAGTGTTAGATTTTACTATTTTGCTATTCATGGTCTTAAAAAAAAAAAAAAAAAAAAAAAAAAAAAAAAAAAAATTGAGTAAACCGGCCAGAAAATGGCCGGTTTAGGGGGAGGGCGTAAACCGGCCATTTTCTGGCCGGTTTGGGTATTTTTAGCGAAAATTTTGAACTCCGGGTATAATTAATAATTTGTATTAAACTTTGGATATTAATAAAAATGTCGGTAAAAGGAATATATGTTATTTAGGCTCCTCCACATACGTACAGTTCAATGCTTGCTGTGATCGGGACGGAGTCAGACTTTCAAACTATATGGTTAAATGTGAATGAAAATCAAATATATAAAAATTTTATGCAATTAATGGGGTTAATTTACACTGTTTATATTATTTTACTTTAAATTATATAAAAACTTATGCTTAAATACAAAATTTTTGAAAAATAATGGGTCAATTGACCCCATTCAACACACATAACTCCGCCACTAATTGTATTATATTTATTTAAATATTTGTGTTCCGAAATTTTATCTCATTAGAAAGAATTGTACGGCTTTAACTTTATACAATGTGCATTGCTAACAAGGTGTCCATGGAGCCAAATTTTCGTAAAACATGAACGAAATTAATCATATAAAATTTTCATAATATGAGATTAATTTTATATTAACTGAAAATTCTAATTTAATTTATATAAAAAGTAATGTAGAAATACAAAAAATTTAAAAAATAAAAGATGGGCGTAAATTGACCTCCTTCTTTCAACGTAGGTCTATCATTGTGTTTACAACAAATACATTTATATTTGTTATAGAATTTAGGGAAATTTCATATATGGCCCTTGAAAATTGGAAATTGCGTATTTTCCCCTCTAAATTTCATACTATCATATTTACTCTTAATTTTAAAAGCTCTCAAATTTACACAATTTTTTGCATTTTCAATTAAAACACATTTAAATTTATTTGTTCACATTTATTCTTTATTAAAAAATACGTGGTTTGTGTAAGAAAAACGTTTAGTTTTCTAGTTAGTCGGTTTCTGAGGGCAATGATTTGTTTCTCTTAATTGTGATGCATACACAATAGTATTTAGGCATGCTTGTGTGCACGTCAGAAGTAAGACAATAAATAATTTGCCCTCACAACTAGCCGATTAGAAGACTAGAAGACTAAATATTTCACTAAAACATGCCACAAATTTTTATTATTTTAATAAAGAGTCAAATAAGCATTTTATCAATTCAAAATGAGTTTTAATAGAATATGCAATAAATTGGATAAATTTGTGAGTTTTCGAAATTTAAAGGGGTAAATATGATATTGTGAATTTTGGAGGAAAAATATGTAATTTCGATTTTTTTTTTTTTTTTTTTTAGCATGCACGAAATTCCTCATAGAATTCACATTTATCGTAATAATTTTTCTGACATAAAACTGTCGCGCTTGCCACAATTTTATGACATAAAATTGTAGCGCTTTCAACAGCTTGTTTAAAATTTTCTACTTATCTTAAGATAATTTTCCTAAAAACTTACACTGTGCCGTACACATTCCATCTGAATCGGACAATTGAGGCTCTATATCATAGTTATGAGTAGGGCTGCACAAAAAATTCGTAGCTCGAAATTCAATTCGAGTTTGATTCGAAAAAGTTCGTAAAAAAATCGATTCGAAATTGAGTTCGTTCGAAATTAATTCAAACCAAACTCAAACTGGACCTAGTTCGTTCGAAATAGGTTCACAAACCAAACTTAGTTCGAAATTAACTCAAACGTGAACAGTTGATTTCTGCTGATAAGAACTTTAATATTTTATTTAGGATAATATTTGGGTTGGTAATAATTCTAAGACTTTGGTTATTGTTGTGTACTTATATTGATATTTAAATTGTACTTTGAATACTTTAGATATTTGAAAACTTTGGTGATGTTGCTCATGTTGGCTATTTGGAGAACTTTGGATACTGTGATTGTACTGAACTTTGATTGATTGTACTAAACTTTGGTGTTTGATATAAATTTTGGTATTTGTAATGAACTTTGATATAAACTTTGGTGTACTGTGTAATTAGAATTCAGAATGTCTGAGTTTTTATTGAAGTGTTGTAATTTCGAACTATGGCCCAACCATAAGTTATAACTCGTAAGTCGTAACAAAGTTCGTAAAATTTTGAAATTGAATTCGTTTGAAATTAATTCAAACCAAACTTAAACTGGAGGTAAGTTCGATTCGGTTCAGTTCGTTTGCCGCCCTAGTTATGAGCATCCTCATCGTTTCTCTCACCATTACAAACAGCTGCTACGAATTATGAAGCATTGGTACAAATTTAATATGCAAAATTGCTAGAAGTGTGAACTGTTCGGAATTCAAATTTAATACGAAAATGTATACATAAATCGTACTTGACAATTATTAATTACAATCTATTTTGACAAATCACAAGTATGAACCTATTGGAACAATATACTTATCTTTATTTTTTTTTAATCTTGAAATAAGCTTTCACAAAAGGTTAGATGTCATTCTAATTCGCCCACGTGTGAATTTATGAATAAAAAAACTGTTTTTTTGTTCAAATAGTTGTTGTATTATTTACATCTACAACAACAATAAATATAAAAAAGTGTGATTATTTATATGAGGAGAAACTTTGTTAGATGAGTAATAGAAATAAATTGAATGTTAAGGATCGTCCTAGGTAAAATTAACTTCAACGGTTGTAATTATAGAACTTATGGTTCCAATTTAGCGAAAAATAAAAAAGGTTATGAAGGCGACAAGCAAGGAGACCGAGGAGTGGCAAGTGGTCACGAGAAGGTAGAGATACCCCGACCGCCAAAAACTAGCTCAGCCAACAATGGTGAAACCTTACATCCCCTACCTTCCTACTCTCTCGTACGCTCAGGTTGTCTCTGCGCTGGCAAGCCCCACCAACACCACACCCTCCACCACCCCTAACAGGAACCCATTACTTCATCTCCCCCTACAGCCCTTCCCACATATGTTTCCCCTCTTCCACGGCTTACCCGGAATGAAGAGGGCGGTGCTTTCATTGCTGCCGGCCAGGCCATACCTCCTCTAAGTGTAGGAACCCAAAGAAGTACGGCTTGTGTTGGATGGACGGTCACATAGCAAGTGGTTGCACTAACCTCATCCTCAATCTAGTGGCTCGGCCAAACAATTTGATTCTACCTCCAACTAAGCCTAAGGCGGAGGAGCTAGGGTTTGATGAGCTTCTCAGCTCTACCAACCCTGGGGTTCACACGGTCTTCCCAACTCCTACTATGAAGAAGGTTTACTCCTTTGTAAACAAAGATGATGCGTACTTTGAAGAGCTGGCCCGTCTGCAAAACGCGGTGGTAGTTTACACTGAGGGGCAAGAGCCACCCATCACTGCTGAGCAAATTATGGACATAGCGGTGGATACCAAGCTAGTCAAGCCGGTCGACATCTCGGTGGGTGCTCTATTACACGAGCGGTTCCTCCTTCACCTACCAGCTGGAGTTGCAGTTGACACCTTTATTAGGAAGACCTCCCCACACCTCTGGGACATGGGCATATCCTTTCAGCAATTGACGCCCCTGGAGGATGCATCCGTCAACATTCTGGCCTATAAAGTCTTCTTGGATTTCACCGGAATCCCGGTTCACTTATGGAAGGACTCAGAGGTTATCAGAGCAGTTTCAAGCTTTGGTGTTTATCTTGGTAAGGTGCAGCCCAACTAACCTAAAGGTCTGGAGGGCGGTGGTGGCTGAGGAGTTGGAAAATATACCTCCGATTGTCACAATGGTGGCCAGTGGTATTGAGCACGATGTCAGGGTATCTCTGGTGACATAGAAACAGGATCCCATATACAAGAGATCAGACCTTCCTCTGCTTCCTGATGAAGCCAAAACATATAGCAAAAATCATTATCTATTCTTCCGAAAAATGACGAAAAGCGAATGCAAAGTAGCCATTTCTCCGATTTATTTACCGCAAATGTGTTTTTAGGTCTTTTTGGCAGATTTTCTAGAAAGTTGCGTATTTAGGCCAAAAACAAAGCAAAAGTGTCATATTTAGGCAATTTCTGAAGATAACACCAAAATAGGGCATCACATGGAGCATGCAACACCTCACACAAAGTGCACAACATTCGAAATGGCAAAAAATACAGAAAATCTGCTAAGTCAGGAAGCCGTGCGGCCTTTTTCTATGTCGTATGTGGCATAACCTTAGGCCGCACGATCCGTGGACTCAATCCGTGAACTGTTTTCTTGGGATCAGATCATCGACCGTTGATGCTATTTTCGGTAGAATTCTTCTAGAGGGACGCAATTGCTTCGGAACTAATCTTTCATAACTATTTTTGGCTTCATCTATCCAAACTTGAAGTTTACTCCAAGTTTGCACCACCTCCACTACTTCCACTACTCCATCTCTCATATTAGGAAGGCTATAAATACCTCTCTTGTAATAGGATTTGGTGTGCGTGTTTAATTGTGTTAAGTCCATAGAATCGAGATTAGCAATTCTCATTGCTAGGTTAGGTTAGAGAGTACTTAGAGCAAGAAGGGTAGCTTTCGGAAGTCAAGCAGGAGAAGAATGCGTCATCTAAGGGGGCAAAGGTTCATCCATCTTCAATTGAGTTATAATTTATGTTCTCTTTATTTAATTTCTTTTATTTTGCCATGGCCATGAGAAACTAAACTTCTCATTTCTAGGGTGAGGGTTGTACTCGAATTCTTAATTATGTTTTAGTATAAGTTTATATTTTGTTTATATTGATTTGAGTTTCTTTATTATTTAAATCTCTTTTTATTAAGTCCTTGCATATATAGTTATGTCTACTATATGTCAATGACCTCCACATACCAATAGGTGCTTAGTCATTGCATCCCGGTATGAGTGGGATAATGCATGTAAGTATTATAGGCACTTTGGCTAACGAGGCTTAACAACGGTTCAAAAACTAGGGTTAGAACCCAGTGGACTCCCTTGGCAGGATAATATAAAATTGTACATTTAGATTATATTAGGAAACACTTAGATTAGGTAGGGTCTTTGGGATATTTCAACTACGGGGTAGTATAGGGAAATAATATAATAACGTACCTAAAATACTTTAGTCTTGGTAGCCTAAAAGCCGATTACAAGATCGAAAAATCCTTCAAATCGCATAAGCAAAAACCCAGCAAGCCATGCGGGTAGTGACAGTGTCGCATGCGGGGTAGCTGTGGGGCAATCTAGGCCGCATGCGACAGTGACAATACTGCATGCGATGTAGAGAGACGTCGAAATTTATACTTTGCATAATTAAGAAGGAGAGAACATAACCCTAAAGGCCCTCTATTTACTGTTTAATTCTAACATTAACACAATTAGCGCCACCACATCAAACTTTTAAACCCCCCGATAACCAAGACTAGTGAAAAGTGTTTAAAATCTAATACACTATCCCTGTGGATCGACACTCCAATTATACTACACGGTAGGATCATGCGCTTGTGATATGAACGTAAGTAGAAATTAGGGTTTATAAATCTTTAAAAGTGGCAGTTCAATTTGGACTTATCACTTCCTCGGTGTTTCAACAAACCTCTCCCTCTCAATAGTACAGAAGAGTTCGACGATGACCTATTTCCAATGTCTCGGCAAGTTCTAATGGAGATCCGTCGAGATTGTGATCCAGAGACGCTGCCACTTCCGGTAAGGCGGACCTAACGGGAGCCAAATCCATGGGACCTTACATGAAACACCACGAGAGAATGGTCACAGATTATCAAGCTGTGCGAATCTCAGTGTCAGTGCCAGAGCTGCAATATCAGGGTAGGGGCGCCCAGACAAGCTCATACAGCTCACAAGTCGGTGGCCACCGGCTCTTCGACCCCTCATGTGGCGAGTTAAATGGATCATGGAAATGCCACCGCCATAATGTCTCACACACAGGACACACCGCAGCGAATCACCCAATATGTTGCCTCAGATAGGGGCACGAATTTGGAGGATAGTTCGTCTCAGGAGCAAGGTTGCATCGAATGTCACGTGAAAGGCAACTCCACTCCTCGGGATACCTTCATGCGTGAAAGGGGCAGTGGTAGAAACCCTAGAGCATTGCCCCAGAATGTGACAGGTCGAGAAGCCTCACACAACCTACTCGCTATACGTCCAAATTTAACTGGTTCATTGGACAATCATGGGCGCATGACACATTCTCCAACTCCACGCGTCCCTCCTGGGGATTGCCAAAGGAATAACAACACAATCAGCCTCGTTTCCAGCCCCCAGCAGGTCCCCCGTAGAAAAGACAAATAACTGCAAGCCACACCGTCCCAGCTGGCTAGGACATGTGTCTGTAGCTCAGAGAAAACGCTGAATGAATTTCGCCAAGGTGTGAGGCTCAAAAGGAAAACCACCTGGGTTTTCAAAGTTGGCCGTGCTAATGGTTCTGGGCCATCCAAACGCCCAACCCTCTTAAAAAAGAAAAATAAGCAGGTCGATAAAGTACAAGTCAACCATGATCTAGAGGGCTTCTATTCGGTCCTGGTGGATTATGCTCACTGTTTGGACATAGCTAAACAAGCAGGCCTCCAAATTGATGATGTTATTCAAATGGTTCGTGAGGACAACCAAGAGAGACAACTTCAGGCGTTGAACGGGATCCAGGCTGCTCCCCAGCCCCCGGAGGGACTGTCCCGTGATAAGGACATGGAGGAGAGGGTCAATCTGTCAGCCTCAGACGATGACCTGGACTCCCAGGAAGATGGTGCTTGATTGCTTAAGCACTTTATGTAGCTGTTTCGTTGCTTGTTTCAAATCTTTTTAATGAATAGACTCAAAAGAATGAAATTTTTGTCCTGGAATATTAGGGGTCTGGGGAATCCGGACAAATGTAGTGTGGTTAGAGACCTAATTAGGTCGTCAAGAAGTGATGTTTGTTGTTTACAATAAACTAAGTTAAATTAATTTGATTTAGCTTACATTACGCGTTTTCTTCCCTCTTTCTTTCAAATTAACTGTGTTTACCTCAATGCAACCTCAAGTTCGAGGGGAATGATTATTACTTGGAAAATTTCACCCTTTTCAATAGTTGGGTTACACCTCACACATGCTCAGCTTTGCTAGTCCAAAATAACAGCGGAGTCCGATTTGTTGTTACCAATGCTTATGGCCTGTCAATTAATAACACATCAATCAAACTCAAATTCCTTCAAGAACTTGAAAATCTCAGGAGTTCAATCTCAGACCTCTGGGTTCTTTTGGGGGATTTTAATGTTCTGAGGTGGATGGTAGATAAGACAGGAGTTATTAGAAGTTTCAGGGTCATGGATCGATTTAATGAAGTGTTAGACTACCTTCAAGTCCTGGAAGTTCCTCTTAAAAATAGAGCTTATATCTGGTCTAATAAGCGCCCTGAACCCTCATTCTCTAAACTGGATCGAATGTTCCTATCAACTGAGTGGTCTTTACATTTCCCATCTCTAACCCTTGAAGCCCTTGTAATGTCAGCTTCTGACCATGTTTCATTACTTTTGACCTGCAAACAATTGCAAACAGCACCAAAACCTTACCGGCTTGAGAAGGACTGGTTTAATTACCATAAATTATCAGAGGTCGTTCATAGCAACTAGAATGGAGAGGAGGTTGGCATTAACTCCTTCCAGCAGAGGTGCACCTCAATGCACAAGGAGATGAGGCAGTGGCACATTGAAAACTTTGCGAACTTAAATGAGCAACTCAGCTTCTGTAAAAAGGCTGTCTTGCTCTTCAACTGCATTAAGGAACGCAGAAACTTAGATGCCAGGGAGTTCAAACTTAGACTAAAACTGAAGGAGCAAATCTTTCACTTAGCCACATTTGAGGAGCTCAAGTGATTTCAGAGATCTAGATGCAAATGGCTCCAGTATGGTGATCGTAATACTGCATATTTTCACAATTTTGCCTCCTCAAGGGCGAGATCAAATATGGTGCTTCACCTTCAACATGGGACCAAACAATCACAGAGGAAGAGCAGATCCGACAAATCTTCTTCAAAGACATGAAAAATGTACTTGGAACTGCCGTTTATGTCCTTCATTTCGATGTTCAGAAACTATACCATGCGTCCCATGATCTCAGCCACTTGGCTCACCCCTTCTCAGAATCCGAAATTGAGCTTGCAGTGAATAGCCTTGCTTCCAACAAAGCAAGTGGTCCGGACAGTTTACCTAATGAATTCGTAAAATGGTTTTGGCCAATGGTCAAAGGGGACATCATTAAAGCATTTAAGCAGTTCTTTGCTGGCAATTTGGACCTGAGGGAGATTAATAGGGCAAACCTAATCATGATCCCCAAAAAGGACGCTCTATCCGGTACCGCAGATTTCAGACTGATTAGTATCATTAATTTGATCCCAAAATTCATCTCTAAATTGCTGGCAACCCGCTTATCAAGAGTGATGTCGAAAATGATTTCAGCCAACCAAACTGCGTTTATATAAGGGAATATTGGAGTACCTTTCCTCAATTGGCCACCAAGCAATACTAGCAAAGATCAATTTTTCAAAAGCGTTTGATTCGATAAGCTGGGATTTTCTGAAGAATATTATGCGAGGAAGAGGTTTACCGACAAAATGGATTGATTGGATTTGCAATTTACTTGAAACAAGCTCTTCCAGACTAGAAGTCAATGGCAAGTGTACCGGCTACTTCACCCATAAAAGGGGCCTCCAACAAGGAGACCCCTTATCACCTCTCTTATTCATAATTGCTGTCGATGTTCTACAAAGATTGGTTCTCAATTTTAATGGGTTAAATTCTAACATCCTAGCACCCAGAATCCAACAGCCAATTATGGCACTCCAATATGCTGATGACACGGCATTTATTCTAAGTGCCGATTGTGAGACGGTAACAACCTTTAAAATCATACTCAGACTGTTCTCCAAGATGTCGGGTCTAAAGGTTAATTTCTCCAAAAGTGCGATTATTCCTTTTAACCTACATCAGCATCAAACTGAGGTGATAAGTGCAATTACAGGTTGTGCTGTCTCACAGCTCCCCATTACCTACTTGGGTTTGCCTTTAACAGTTACCAAACCCGATAGACATGCATATATGAAACTAATTGAAAAGCTCCAGTACCGTTTGCAAGGCTGGCAGGGAAAGTTACTAAGTAGAGGAGGAAGGCTACAATTACTCAACTCAGTCCTCTCGTCAATACCTATCTACTTTATGTCCTATTTTAAACTTCTTGAATGGGTTATTAAAAAGATCGACAGAATCAGGCGAGACTTCCTCTGGGGCAAAGGTGATAACTCCAGGGGAATGTCCCTGCTTAATTGGGATTCCTGCATAATTGCGAAATCAAAAGGAGGCCTGGGCATATCAGATATTCAATTTCAAAACCTCTCGCTGCTTCTCAGATGGTGGTGGAGGTTGTATCAGCCAGAGGAGGAACTGTGGGCCAAAATCACCCTCTAATTACGGGTCAAACGGGGGGTACTAGGTACCGGGATCATAGTGCCCAACGTCTAGAATAAAACTGGGTCTTTCTTTTGGAAAATTCTCATAAAGATTATACCTTTGTTCTTACGTTGCACCTCATGGGTGGTCGGAAACGGCAGGTCAATCTCTTTCTGGTTTGACACTTGGGATGGACCTCATTTAATTGAGTATAATGAAAACTTCAGGCCTTCGCAACCTCTAATTTCTTTAAGAGAGGTTGTCCCAATTCTGTGAGAAATTGTTCCACAAGTATCACTATCTTTCAATGACCAAAGAGACAAAATTCGATGGGATCTGACCGAAATAGGTAAATATTCATCCAGGTCCATTTACAAGATCTTGAGAGATGGCGGAAAAACATGATGGTATTTCTGTTCTGTTTGGAAGGCAAAGGTACCACCAACGGTTCGAATCTTTGGTATCCTTATGATACAAAATAAAATACTTACAAGAGAGGTCCTGCAATTTAGGAATATCCCCTGTCAGCTCAATTGCCCTATGTGCACTTCTGGTAATCCTGAAACAATAGTCCATCTCCTGTTTTCCTATGCTTATGCGAAGGCAGTATGGAACTTTGTTCAGATTGCGAGTAATAAGCGCTTACTGACAAGCCAAATGGATCCGAGCATGTCAATAGAGGAAGTGTGGGAGCAATCCTGGATGGAAGCTAGAGATCGAGGAAGAATCAGGAAGGAGGAGTGGTTGAATCATACCTTGTGCGTGTGTTGGTGGTTGTGGCGTCAGAGGAACGAGGTTGTGTTCAAGGGAAAGCAAAGGAGTATTGTAGCCGTGGGAGAGAAGATTTTGCAAGAGGGAGGCCTGTGGTTCAACTTCTGTTAACTATAGGGACTTTGCTGTAATTTTATTATTTATTTCTATGCACCATTGGCAGCCTCTGTCAATGATTTCAAAAAAAAAAAAGAATCGTCCTACATTTACTCGATAAATATTTTAGTCTGTTTGACCCTTTCTTATTTAGTAAATTCCTACAAAATAATTCCAAAATTTTAAAATAGTTTTGCACGCAGACATAACCTAATAGCGTAGAATAATCACAGCATCTGTATTATGCAGAATCTATGCCGACAAACATGCTCCGATAAAATATTAAATCTATTTCTATTAGGTTTAACTAGTATTGTGTCTGTGCATTGCAACGAAAACGTATAATAAGAGAACAAAAATATGTTCATACAAAATGATATATTTTTTATAAAAAAATAGATTAAATAATAAATAACATTCCTTAAATAACATATTATATGACATATATGTTTTTTTATCCTTTTGACATATTTTTCTAAGCAAATCTCATACAAAATGACATATTAAATAACAAATAATATTTTTTAAATGATATAAAAAAATAGAAAGAAATGAAAACATGACTAATCAATTATTAATCAATTAAAAAAATTCTTAAATGACATTTAAAAAATAAAAAAATCATGACCAATCAGAAAAATAATGCAATTTGCATGTGGCGAGTACGTATCTAAATAAGTTTAGACTTTTACACGTAAAAAAAATCAAAAAGATGCATACAATAAGAAAAAGGCAGATTATTTGATTAGAGGACCGATATTTAATCTGAAATTTCATCTTTTAATCATAACCGATAATGATTTAGGACATCTATGTGCTTAATATGAAATGGAGATAGAAATAGATTTAATACTTTACGCTTAAACAAGTACGTTGTCTATGCTCGGATAACGTAGTTTTTCTGGCTAATTATAAATTACATTGGACATTTCACCCTCTTATAAATTCTGATCTTGTTACCAAATTAGCAGCTTCAATAAAATTATTAATGCACTTCAAACTACGCGGTCAAAACGCATGTAGAGCCAGAGGCGGAAAAGCTTCAATAAAATTATTAATGCACTTCAATTTGGCATGTCTTAACAGTAATTAGTAAATCATAGTTCTTTGTTTATATATCATTAAAAAAAACATTTGAATAGCAAAAAACAATAACTCTTCATGTCTTTTCAATATATATTCCCAGCAACAAGCAGTGACAAAACCATGTAGAGCCAGAGGCGGAACACTTGTTCCCTTAACTCAATTTTTTTTCAATAAATGCTTCTATATATATGCTTTTCTTAAAAAAATGTTAAGATATACTTAAAATATATAAAAAAATAGAGGTTGGCTACTCTACTTACATAAGCATATGAGAGCATATGCTTATAAGTCATTTTTGCGTTTTCAATGTCTAAATGGTCGATCTGAAGCGCTTAACATGTTCTCCATATTAATATGTGTTTGGAAACAAAAATTTTACATTTTTTAGAATTTTTCAAAACAGTGTTTTTCAGATTTTTTTTTTATTTTATTTTTAGATTTTTTTGTCATATTAAAACACTGTTTTGAAAAATTCTAAAAAAATAGTTAAAAATTTCCAAAAAATGTAAAATTTGGTCTCCAAGCACATTATAATATGGATAACATATTGAGCGCTTCAAATAGAACTATTTGGACTTCAAAAACACAAAAATGACTTATAAGTATATGCCCTCATATGCTTATGTAAGTAGAGTAGTCACTCACAAAAAAATATATAAAATTATGCTTCAACTTAAATTTTTTCTCAAAATATACTTCTATTTTTATACTCTTCTCAGAATTATTTACAAATACTTAATATATATTCAAACTAATTATAAATTTTGCCTCACACCGACAAAAAAGACTACATATATTATTATTTTACACCCCACACTATTACTATCACGGTCACCGTTAGCAAATAAAATTGTGATAGAACAAATATTGACATCTAATTTGTAGGTATATACGTATGTTCAGACGAAGGACGTGGACGCTAATACATGTATTTTGTTTTTTAATTAAGACGCAAAAAAATAGTATTTGTAGCCATATATCCGTACTGAGGAGCAGAGGCGGAGACACTATATGTAAATTGGGGTCAATTGATCTTTATTTATTTTCAAAATCATGATGTATTTGAATCCTCCTCAATTTGTATATAGTTTAGTAGAAAATGTTATGGACCTGTTAAATTGATCTTTATTTGCAGCATAAAAAATTTATATATTTGACCCCATTCACGTTTGACTCTCATAATTTGAAAATTTGATTCTGTCCCTGCTGAGGAAATACTAGGCAGAGACAAATTTGTGAGTTTTGGGTAGGAAATACTATTTGTAGCCATACCAAATGCTCCAGTATTTTATTTAAGACACAATAAATTGGGTATTTAAGAGTTTTGAAAATTTAGAATGGTAAATATAATTTAATGATTTTTATAGGAAAAGGATACATAATATTAACGTTTTTAAGGGTACACATGAAATTCCCCATAATAAAACTTATATAATGATACGTATAAATAATTTTTTTTATCAAATATAACTAATATTTGTTATTTATCCTGTATGATAAGTACGAAATAATTTTTATTCATACACTTATCACATAAACTAACAAGATAAATTTTTTATATATATCCATCTTGTCTGATACAATACAAGCGATAAAGAAATAAAAGAATTTGATTGACACCCCTACTCTTCTTTAAACACCTAAACTGCAAAGCACCGTGCATCTCTCCACTTTCCTCCTGGTGCAAGTACGGTAGCTGCATGTCTCCTGGGTTGCCTTCAGAGCAAGCAAATAATTATAAGCCCATAATGGCAGTGGCCCATGAATGCAACCTTTCATCTCTAAACCTTGCGAATTATGACTTTTTACAACGTGGGTCCCTACCATTAACTAATATTCTCTTCCTCCTTTCTGTGCTCTCCGTAATCTGTTCCACTAGAAATGGGATCAGTGATCCATCGCTGACCATCGCTCCCTGCAGATTAGGAGCAATAAGATCTTGTTGTCCTCCAATAGATTTTGTGCGACTCCTAATCGTAAGGCAATATACATATTGCGCCTTGATCGAATTTGACTAATGGGGATATTGCTCTCAAAACTTACTCGAGGGTTATCCAAAAAAATAACAAAAAAGCAATGAACAATTTTATCACAACAACTTACTCGAGGATGCATGGGTTGTTAAGCTCTTCTATGTATATTTATCATTTATACTTTATATTTTTAGCAAGAATTAATATTTTTTTAGTCTCTGTCGTAAAATAAAATCACGTTATATTAGTTTATTCAGCCTCTCCAATCTATTTTCTGATTCCGTTCATGTAATTTATCATTATGTTAGCATTCAAAAAATTAGTAATTTTGAGTTTTCACTCCTCATAAGGAATAAAGAATAAACAACAATAATTTGTTATGTGGACTCTTAACATATAATTTGGAGTGAAAGTAAAATAAAAGTGTTTTTTGCCGACGGTTATCTTCACGAATACTCTTGTCGGTAATACCGATATGCTCAAAAATAGTTTTTGTCGGTGTATCCTCGGCAAGAGTCACTTTTTACCCTAGCGGATAGTGGCATATTTTTTGTAGCTAAAAGTGTTCTTATAGGATGATGGGTCAAATTCAGAGCTAATAATATTTATAACTCTAATTGTCTACTTTATGAATGATTCACAAGCGTATGAATCTACCGTATAGTATAGATCGGAGTGTCGATCCACAGTGATAGTGTATTAAAGATCTAACAATAATGAAGTCTAGGTTTAGTTGGTTGTTTGTTTGATTTGGTTGTTTATATAAGTTGAGTTATCGAGACAATTAGTATTAAAGTAAATGTTATATGTACAGAAGAAGACTTCTGGGGATTAGACTTTCTATAATTCTTATTCGTTTAATCTAGTTTCTGGTTGAAAAGCAATTTTATGCGGTGTTGTCACCAACCACATGAAAGTGCTAAACCTGTCAATTATAGTTTCATAACTCCAATCGGATGTTGCATGCGGTTTGATCAGAACCGTATGCAATATCTGAACTAGTATCAAATGCAAATCTGAGGGATGCTAATCCTAGTTTAATGCTGCTCACAGGTACGCTGCAACACCCTAATAGAAAAGGACTGGTAAAGGGATGGGACCCAGACTTTACCCTAATCAATTGCATAGAGATCAATGATAAGTTTCCCTTACCAAGATTAGAAGGATTTAAGTTCGCAGTTACGTTCTTCCTTTTATTACCTTTCATAGTTGAAATAACTGAGATTACCCCACTAGTAATCTATAGAACGCGAAGTTCGTCTGCAGATATATAAACTAATATGTTTCTAAACTGAGATCGGGTCATAAGGAATCAACATTTACGTCTATCTTCCTTGTTGGATCTAGATAATTGTATCATAATCCTAATAGGTCAACATTATACGCCTAAACACTATAGTGTGGCCATCACCATACGGACAAGGTTAGCATACACCAAATTAAGATAGAAATACAAAGAATAAAGTGCAGTAGAATTCCGATCAAGCGCATAAGATAAATAAAATGAAACTACTAGATTAAACTCATAAGAATTCAAGATCACAAGCCATCACTCTAGAAAGGTGTTGTTTATCCCCTCATGGCGATATCAACAATGAAAGCAAATACAAGAGACATGATAAAGCAGTAAAGAAGAGAGAGATGGAAGGAATACACCTAGAGAGTCTCTCTTGATCTTTTACACCCCATCTCTATCTCTTGGCCTTCTTCTAACCCTAATTCTAATATAGTTTTTATGATATTTCTAATTGGCCTCCTTAGCAAACTCTAGATCTAGCTTATTTATAGTCTACTAAGATATTTACTCCTGTCAAGATAGAGAGATGAGTTGTGATTCGTCCATCATGTGTTAGTGGACTTAGTGGAACTTGACTGCCAAGTTTACTGCTGTAACTACTATCTGTCAATTATCCGCATCGAATTCCTACGCTATGCTATTATTCTCTGTTGCAGTGCACTTTTTATGAGTTTGGCGGCTTCTACATGCATGCGGATGGATGGGCAATCGCATGGCTGAGACCTACTTGTCACACCCCAAACCAGGATTTCCGGATTAGGATGTGATCAGTCCCCGCCCCGTGTCTAATAATCGGAATGACACGCAGGGCTAAACAAAATAATAATCAAGCAGCGGAAGCAATAATAAAATAAACAAGCAATAGTCATAAATATCAAATAAACATACATATACACATTATCCAAACAATCCACCTCGGGGTAAAATAAACATAACTAGTCAAAGGGATACATGATCTATCGAGTCCAATATATATAACAAAACATTGGACTCGCAAAATCCTAACCAAAAGCCCCTAATCTATATCAAGTGATGTGACCGTCGGGGACAGCTCCTGACGCCTCCTGCTGCGGACCGTCAGATTCTGTACCTGCCCACATCCATAAAAAGGAGGGGATGAGCGAATGATCGCCCAGTATGTGACCCAGTATTATCCCTTCAGGGATCCTCTTAAGTCAAAGCACATTTTAATTTGAAATCTTACGTAAAGTCGGTAATTCACTTTTAATGCATATGCTGCGAAAATTAAACCTAACATAGTACTACAAAAGAAAAATATACATATAATAGATGACATGATGTGATTTCCCTATTATGCCAAAATGATGAAATTTCCCAAAATAAAATAAGAAGGTGAATATTATACTCAACCGGAGTCCAGTACAATAGGTACCGTGTGTACAAATTGATATAGTAATAATACGGATAATTTTGTCACCCCGTGCCGTGCCAAATTCAATCAAATTGAATTTATATCTCAAATGTGACATAACACAAGGACTGCGATCAGGGGAGCAAAGATACCCGATGCCTAACAGCATCGAGCTTTGCCCCAAAGACTTCAACCCGTAGGCTGGTGCACGCTAGCCGATGGTTATATCCAAAAATTTGTGTATTTTCCTTACTCTAGACGATTCATCACCAAACATATAAAATAGGAGAAATCTCACAATGCAAGTCGTAAAAAGTAAATCTCTTCCCTCATGAGCAGGAGAGAACTCTACCATCCGGCCAGATCAATAGGAACATCGCACATGGATTCTACCCAAACCGGTGCTGGAACCCTGTACAAGGTTCTACCCAAGACTCGCCGGTCTTGGAACCTCGCACAAGATTCTACCCAACACTACCCGGCTTGGAATCCCGTTCTAGGCAAAGTAGCTCCTAATGTAGGGGGGATAACTCCCGAATCATCTCCGTGCCTCTGGATGCGCGGCCCGCACGAAATGGTAAAATGATCGAGAGTATATAATAACAACTCAATGCATATACTAATAATACTCCTAATAAGACCTCTAAGGGATCAAGTGATCCCTCAGCCCAATGACCCACGAACCGTCACGCATCCCATGCCTACGTGACGAAAAGCAGTCATTCGGTCTCCTATCTCACGCTCACCAATGCACATGCTTAACTACAATAATATGTTGCCCTCTACGAGAAGGGGACAACTAATATCCTAATATATTATTAATTAAATTACACTATTCCTAAGAAAGCATTAAATTTTCAATTTAGAAGGGGTTGTGCAAATCCTAAATTACAGTTCAGAAAGGATTAAACATGCTCTAATGCAACTACAAAATTTAAAGTACAAATGACAGGTCAAGTGGTCGACTGGTAAGAGTACGCCACGAAAAGATAATTCAGATATCCCACACCTGATGGCTGTAGGGGTAGAACGCTAGCGCTAGAAATCACCGCAATCTGCACGATCCTCACCTGCTCCGGTGTAACCGTCAGCGGGATCGTACCACGGATCGAACTCGGTGTAGGTCGGCTGACCTGTAATTTAGTCGTAACTTAATTAGAGTCTACACTAAGTATTCGTAACCCTTATTACCCCGTTTGATTATTTTCACTAAGTGTTCGTATTTAATTAATTAATTACTAAGGTTCGAATCTGATCAATTGGTTTGGTCGATTTGACTCGATTCCGACTAAACGTAAAATTGGTCCAACTCTAATTAAATTAATCTAACGTACTTAAATCGTTTGTTATATTTTAATTTGAAAATAAACTGCTCATCTAATTAGTTAAATACCTAAGTAATGTTATTTACGGGTCCTTGTGATAATTTACGTAAAGAATGAATTACGTTTATAAAATTATTATTTAATCTTAATTTAACTACTTAAAAATAAAATAAAATAAAAAGTGAGTTTCTTAATTAATTTAACTACAATTAAATTTAAATCCTAAGTACTTATCATTAAAGACTTACTTATTCTACTTAGTAAAATTTTGTAATCGTAATGATTCGAAAGTGTTAATATGTTGTTAATTAATTGTCCTTTATTAATTAACCACATATTTTATTTATAAATCATTTACTTTATTTAAAACTACATTCGATTTAATCTAATATTTACTTAACATTTAAAATCCTAACTACTTAACTTATTAATTAATTAAAAATCCTAATTAATCTACATGTGTTGAATTATTTTTATTGGAATTTCATTTCTCTTTTAAATTCGATTTGGATCAAGTCTATTATTAACACATTAAAATACTATATTATGAGACAACTTAACCATAACTGATACTAAGTAGATAAGATAAATTATATTATCATTACAATATACTAGTTATACTTAATTAAGTTTCTTTCATGTTAATTATACATTGTCATGCCATCCACGTTTTATTTTATTTTATTTATTTATTTATGGTATGCTTAACTAAGTAGTCACATAAGCTTTTTAATTAAGCTTACATATTGAATTTGGATATGGGCATCATATACTCCTTTTTATTTAAATTCGTTTCTTTGATTGAGTCCGAAAGTCCCACTCAAATCATACATCCCTTTTTATTTAATTAATTGGCCCGGCAACAATTGGAAGGCCCAAATTTTAATTAATTCCCTAAGTGACGCAAGTTCAACAGAGAACAACACAGAAAGCACACAGGGTTACTGGTAAACTATACCAGTAACGAATTTTGGTACCACAGTATGACAAGAACAAGGGAAGCAAGGCTGGTACCAGGGGTATCACTGGGCTGGTACCGGCTGGTACCAGCAACCCCCAATATTTGCAAACAAGCATAAGCAACAGATCAAGCACAAAGGCACAGGCCACAGTTCAAGGCAACAATTCACATAGCAAGTACAAGGCACAAGGCCACAGATCACAGAAAATGGCACGATGGCCGCAAGTCAATTGAAATGGCACGAAGGCCATTGATTCGAGGCCTCAGCCGTAAGCCACAAGGCAAAGAAAATCCGAATAAAAAGTTTAGGGTTACCGGGTCGGAGAGTAAATCGCACTGCACGTATACTCGGCCGGTTCCAAGGTGTTGCCTTGCCGTCGGCCGTCAAGATAGTGATCCGCAATCAACCAATCGAGCACCAATAGAGTATAATAGAGAGTGAGGGAGAATTGAAAAGGGTGCGGCGAAGAGAGTGAGCAGAGATAGAGAAATCCGGCACCAAATAGAGTATAATAGAGAGGGAGAGGGTGGAGAAGAGATAGAGACAGGGGAGGGTAAATAGCAGCGAAACAAAGAGAGAAGAGGGAAGGAAGCAGCGACAAAATCAAAGGAAGAGGGGATCCTCTCTCGCCAGCAGGAGAGGAAAAAAAAAACAAAAACAAAGGGGTGAGGTGTCTTCTGTCGCCGCAGGAGAGGAAGGGTGCGTTGTCGCCGAGGGAGAAGGAAAGAAGAACAACCTGCTAGGTTGTCGTCTGGACTCAGCGGCAAAAACAAAAGAGGATGGGTCGACTTTGAGATTCGTGCATATTTAATTAAATGGTCCAAACAATTGCATACTTAAGAAGCTCGATTTGGATGTAATATTTTCTAGATCAATAAATAACAATCGAGAGGCTTGCAACAGGTTTAATTCGACGAAGTTTTCGCGTTTAATATTTCACCTTAATTTGTCGAAATCTTCGATTTGTAATTCACAATTAAATCATTAGTTCTTTAATTATTAGTTAATTTTGGAATGCGAAAGAAATGACATTTATAAAAAATGTACGAACTATTCGAATGTCACCACGTCTATTTAAATTTCGGTTTGTAAATTTAGAGATTCCCTAACACGATATTTTGATTTACTAATTTATTGTATATATACAACAGTGCATCTATAATTTATTTAAATTCTTGTTTATCCTATTAATAATTTTGTTTAAACAATTGATCATTTTTAATTAACCTAACTAATAAATTTAAAATCTTGAATTAGTTGCAAATTTTGATTATTAGGTTAATTAACTAAATTATTTTATACGGGTTATAACACTACTTGTCCAGAATGCTTCGTTTTATGCCTGTTTTAGCCCTAAAAACACCAGAAATATGTGATTCTACAAAATCAAGTGAAAATGGCAAAAGTAATTTGATCCGACTTATTTTGAATATTTGTAATTCGATATTTGATAATATTTTAAGTTAAGTGATGGAAAAAATGACTGCTTATTTCATTTCTATCATAGGATCAAGCGATTCTTTATATTACGTACACACGATAACTATAGTTTAATTTTATTACTTTCATGACTACAAAGATCAATAATGATTTTTTTTTTGTCAAATAGTTCTAGATATAAAATTAAAACTATCAATAATTTATATAACTTTATTTTTTGGAAATTTCGCGGCGTTTACTTTATTGAAGAATTAAAATACGCCGAAACAGTTGGTTATAATATCATACCTTGAAAAAGGAAAACGAGAGAGTAATTTCTTCCACTTCCATCGACCTAGGCACAGTGGCGTAGCCAGAATTTGAGTCATGAGTGGGCAAAAATTTTTGGGTTACCAGGTTATCGGGTCAGTGGGCAAAATTAACTTATATACTTGAATCATTTTAATTAATCTCATCAAATTCTAAATCAGATTTAAACATAAATCAAGAAAAACATTAACACTCAACAATTTTAGTCAATTATCAATCGTAATTTGTAATTTAATTTATTCGATTGAATTGCAGTATTGAATTGTCAAAGGACAGGGGTAAGACAATTTAATTTGAGTGAGGCTATGGTGCTATGCATAGCACGGATGGGGTCCGTGCTACGGCTCAAAATTTTACTTTTTAAAATCCTAATGGTCGATCCAACCATTCAATGTGATAACCATATGAATATGTACTTGCAAACTAAATTTTATATTTTTTCGAATTTTTTTACTATTTTTTTAGATAGGTAGAAAAATCAGTGTTTTCTGAAAATTCTGGACCATCAAAATTCTACCTATCTAAAAAAATAGTAAAAAAATTCGAAAAAATATAAAATTTAGTTTGCAAGTACATATTCATATGGTTATCACATTGAACGGTTGGATCGACCGTTAGGATTTTGAAAAGTCAAATTTTGAGCCGTAGCACGGACCCCATCCGTGCTATGCATAGCACCATAGGCTCACTCATTTAATTTTCAGGAATAGGCATGCCAACATATTTATACTACTTGCCTACCCCTGTTATTTATACTACTTCATATTGGATTTTAAAATTCCAAGGGTAGGCAATTGCCTACCCCTGTTACATGGTAGCTCCGCCACTGCCTAGGCACGTTATATAGACCAGATACACGTAATATAGAATACACAAGGCATTTTTATTGCTTAAAATTTAATGTAAATAAGACTAGCGTGCTATTTGTAGCATAGTGGTATGCCGTGCTACTTTTTAAAAAAATTATTGGATATGTTTTAACAACAAATTCAAATCGTTGAAAGCAATCTATTTCATGAGTGATGCATTTACATGCAAAGATCATAATTTTTTGAATTCATTTAGTGTAAAGTCAAGCAGTAAAAAAATGAAGATTTATAAGTTAATTTTAATGCATTTATTTTTCATTTTTTTTACCGCTCGACTTTATACTAAATGAATACAAAAATTTATAAATTTTATATGTGAATGCCACACTCGTAAAGTAGATCGATTAACTTTAAAATTTAACCATCTCCATTGTTTGTTCTCTCTTGCAAGATAATCGTCCAGAAGCAGACCGCCACAGGAGATTTGATTGCAAGGTAGTAGGTAACCTAAGGAAATGTTGTGGTACCACTCACATATGTAGCCCCTTTCTATTTCTAATTTTATGTTACTTAATATAAAGACAGATCTTAAGCGTCGTACTTCACTGCTACAAGTGATGATTTTGCATTTAATAAAGGTGTGCCTGTGGAAATAATTGGTGCCGTCCATTAGCTATCAGCAGTACCCTGGATCATGCGGTAACTATAACTATTTTATATATGAGTGAGGCTACGGTGCTATGCATAGCACGGATTGGGTCCGTGCTACGGCTTAAAATTTGACTTTTTAAAATTCTAACGGTCGATTCGAACCGTTCAACATGATTATAAAATGAATATGTACTTACAAACCAAATTTTACATTTTTTCGAACTTTTTTACTATTTTTTCGAAAATCACTTGATCTGAACATTCTGGACCATCCAAAAACAGCCCATCTAAAAAAATAGTAAAAAAATTCGAAAAAATGTAAAATTTGGTTTGCAAGTACATATTCATTTTATAATCATGTTGAATGGTTCGGATCGACCGTTAGGATTTTGAAAAGTCAAATTTTGAGCCGTAGCACGGACCCAATCCGTGCTATGCATAGCACCGTAGCCTCACTCTTTATATATTCACTATATATTGAATTGCCAAAGGTAACGTGCTTAAAACTTTTTGTTTCAAAACTAAAAAATTATAACAGAATATTTTAACCCTGATTATGTAGAGAAACTGCATGACAGTATGACACGGCCACACAGGCATGATAGATGGAAGCGCAAGAATATTTTTAAGGGGATAGATAAATAAATAATACTCCAGAATATGAAGGCTAGACTTTTATATTTCTTCTTCAAGAAAATAAACAACACAATATTTGTACTAAATTTTTTTAATATTGAGGTCAATTATGCATATTATTCAATTTTTATGGATAGGTCAAAGACAGATATTCTAAGAAAATTAGCTGCTCAACAAAAAAATCTACAGACAAGTGCTGCTGCATATAGGGTGAAAATAAAATGGGAGACGTGAACGTGACCCCAGATATATATTCCATCACACGTACATATGTCCACGGGACAATGCGTCTATCGGTCCATATCGGCTATAATTATTATTGTAGGGAAAATAGATCAAGCTTTTTTTCAATTTGAGCCGTCTACTCTGAAAGAGAAACGCATATATCGAATCAATCCAACAACCTCATTTAGGAGGGACTTTTAAGGGTGCTCCAGACATGGTACGTAATGAAACACAAGACATTGTAAAAATATTTATTTTACTGCCTAGAAACAAGTTAGCAAGGTCCGCTCAGGTCTGATTTCCCCTTCTCTCTCGGTCTCTCCTCCACTCCCATTACGTAACCACTTCTGAAATCTAATCTTAATGCAATCGCATGCGTTATATTTTGCTGATGCAATATATATGCAAAGATTGACCACGAGAAATCGAGGTAAAAAAAAAACTTGTTAAAGCATAGACTGATCTATTTTTTTTTAACTATGAATGCAAGATGTCTATTAAATCTGGGTATTAATGGAAAATACAAGAGATCAGGAGACTTCTTTGCCCCCGAGTCCCAAGACCAAACGAACCCCAAATAATTGAATTCAAACGTTGAGCCCACTAAATCTTGCAGCAAGTGATCTGCCATTTCCAGAAGGCCCAAGAAAACACTTCCCAGGCCCAATAAGGAAAACAGATATTCCGACAAAAATCTAGCGTCGTGGTCGGATACCGGCGGCGAATAGGTAGGTGAAAGTGTTTTCTGACATGCGAGGGGAAGCGAAGAGAAGATTTTAGATTGAAATTCAAAAGGATCATCCCCTCCAACTACATTATATTTCTTAGAATTTTTAAATGTGAAGAGTTCTTATAGTTTAGAAGTATAAATAAAGGTCTTTGAAATTTCGGGAGACGAAATATTTGATCTCCAAGCTCTTACAATGGCACACAAGAAAATCCATCAGATTTAAATTTCCTGCAGTAAAAATGAAAATTGGTGCCGGTTTTAAAGAAACATTACAAATACGAAAATACTGGAGGCTTTTATGTATAACAGTTGTGTTCAATCAGACAATAAACTAGTTGGATCACATGTCCCAGACAAAACACACCTTGCCTCAAGCCAAGAGCATCACCACTATTGTTTTCTTGATGCTAATATAAAGTTTAATTGGGCTGATAAATACCCAGAGTTAATTGTATCTAGTACAAAATAAGATTTGTCTTTTTAGCACCAAGATTGGTTTTAGCCTTGTGAGTACAAATTGCAAGTACGACACAAGAATCCCCTGATAAGATTGCATAGAAAAACAATAAAGTTCTCGTGCTGTTTTTGCTCTTCACAGCCTGACATTATATACATTTTTGTACCAGAAATCCCAGTATTTGGTGGCTGTTGTGATAGTACCCTGTTTGCTGCAATCCCCACTATTGCATCCAAGTAAGCTTATTGCAAGAGCAACACTCCTATTTTGCATTTTTATGCCCTTTTAGTTGTTTGGTTTCAGTTCTTTACAGATACCATTGCTATATATGCATTTTCATCCCAGTGTTTATGGCGTTTGTAACAAATTATCAGAGTTTGTGTTGTTCTTTTCTTTCATGAAGTATTGGTAATGTACAGAAGGTAGTTGCTGCAAAGAAAGGGAACATGATGTCAGCATTGGCAATGGTTAGTTTGTATATAAATACTTTATAAATGCCTTTTGTATGTCTGACCCTCCACAATCTTAAAAGGCTATCCAAAAAATTTATGATGCCATATCTATTTAGTAAGACAGGAACATATATTAGAATTTAGAAAGAAGGCTCCAACAAATTTAGCCATACTTCCATGGAAAGGTAGTTTGCATTCTTCTGACTCCCCACTTGAAGACAAGGGAGATGAGCATGCTTCATTGTAAAGCCATACATCTCCTTGTAGTCTACCACTGATTTCATGTTCATCTGGCCATCTATGGGGTAACTACATGAGATAGAGGGGCAGGGAGGGAGATAGTAGAGAGAGAGAGAGAGAGAGAGAAGTGAACAGTTAGTTGAAATATATTAATGGGAAATAAGGAAATTGAAACTTGGAAATTGGAAATACATACATGAGTTCATGGTTTGGTCGGGATGTCAGACCAGAGATTCGGTACTTGCCCCTCACATTTCCTCTGTAACCTCTACTTTCACCCCTTTCAGAGCTCTCTTTATCTGATTGATAAAAAATCAATAAGAACTCAAGCTTTAACCTTTCTGTAACAGCACAAAAAAAAACTCGGTTAAGTGTCATTAAGATATTACCTTGATTCAATCAGCATCAGATAATGGCCTTGATATCACATCCTTCCCTAATATATGTGCCACAAATTCGTCACTGGAAGGGGTTCGATGAAGGCAGTGGATGACATGTCTGGAGAAAAGAAAAACAAAATACTTGAGCAAAAGTTTCAAAAAGAAGATGAAAGAAGTTTTGTAATGAAGAGTTCCCTTTACCAATATTAAGTGAGGAACCCATCTGCGTGGGCCGGATACTCTGGTAAAAGCCATTATCAAAAGAGAATTTAAAAACAGTAATGCATGAAATTCCTCTGTAAAAAAAAATATATATATATATATGCACCGCATGTAAACTTCCAATAGTGCTTGTTATTCAAATACTCAAAAGGGTAAATGCTACATATAATAAATTTTAGAGTTCAATACGGAAGGATTTATTTGTAGAAACCAAAACAGGAATGACAGAAACTTAAAAGTTTTACTCGAGCAATTTATCAAAAGACTTCGAACTAGTACACATGCAGACATAATGAACTGGAAAACACACAAGTTACATAAAAGACCACAATGAACTGTATCTCACAATAATAATTGACCTGAAATTTCTAAATTCTGTAACACGAGCACAACCATGTTATTCATTCAAGAAGAAATATGCTCAGCTTGCTGTTGTATAATGAGCAATAAAAGACATGCTTTTTTTTCATTATTTAACTTAAATTGAGAAAATTAATTTCACTTATTATGTCAATAGAGTCTATTATGTAGGTTCAAAGGTAATGCAGTAAAGTCACAATAGCAATAACTGTCTGCGAGACTAACTAATCTTAGAGAAATGAGGCAATCTTTTATTTATAACTGGTGAATTTTTAAATGAACAGCATTATTACATAAAGGCGAATTTTGGTTAATTGCGAACTTATAAGTACAAATAAAGGTCTTTGAAATTTCGGGAGACGAAATATTTGATCTCGAAGCTCTACAAGGGCACACAAGAAAATCCACCAGTATTAAATTGCCTAAAATCAAAATGAAAATCAGTGCCGGTTTTGAAGAAACGTTACAAATACAAAAATACAGAAGACTTTAATGTATAAAAATTGTGTTAAATCAGACAAGAAACTAGTAGTTAGATCACCTGTCCCACACAAAACACACACCTTGCCTCAAGCAAAGAGCATCACCACATTCATACCTTTCCTAAGACGCTCGGCTCGCATCTAGCAAAGCTCGCCTCAAACCCTGCAATCTCTCTCAGAGCCTTTCTTATGACCTCCTTTGCAATTTTATAACAATCTGAGGAAGTTGCACCTTTCTCCACACACCTCATTGCATCTCTCACCAAGTCATGGTACCGCATACTCACAGAGTTCTCATAACAGCTCTCCTGTCCTGGATCCTGCAACTCTGGGTCAGGTCCCATCCTGGATATCCGTGTCCACCTTTTGGTAATGCAGTGTTCTGGCAAGAGAATGATGCCTGTTAAGAAAAACACTGCCAGCACATGCCTGCATAGGATTCCAGAGAGAGAGAATTTGTTGCAATTGCACCATGCCTTCTTCTCTGCTGGGCTGAAGAACACAGTATACCGGTAATGGGTATGGGTTGTCTCCCCCACCCGCTCCACTGAGTACTTGCAGTAGGGCCCGTCCTGGATCTTTGCTGGGTAGTGATGCAGCGACTCCACCAGTTCAGATTGGAAAATTTCAAAGGTTTCTTTTGTATAGGCACTAGCAGCTTGCTTTTCCATTATCATGTCTGTTTTCAAAACTGGTTCGGGGTGCAAAACGGTACTTTCAGACTGAGCTTCCTTTTCACATCTAGATTCCATCAACTCATCAACCTTGATAAGGAAATTGGTTAAAGAGACCTTACTCGTACCAAAGTGGCCTCGGCACAATCTGTTGATGCTTTCTGGTCGCTTAATGGTAGAGAGCTCTGCAAAGAAAGACGTTGACAGATAGGCCGGAACCCACTTGTTGCGAATCCCATATAAAAAACCTAGCCACTCATTTTCTCTCAGCTCATACTTATCCACAAGCGATCTCCAACAAACTTCAAATATGTCCACAGTATCTGGCTCATTTACACACCTCTTTATCTCCTCATGCAATGTTGGGAACTTGAAATACAGATCAGACAACTTGTTCTTGCACCTGGAGAAAATCCGCCATCTACAAAACCGGTGGAATGTTTGCGGAAAAAACCGCTGCAACTGCACTTGCGAGTGAGCTCCCTTGGTCAGTGGTTATTGATATTGGGTGTCTTTTACCCATAGCAGTTAACCAGGTCTCAAAAATCCATCCAAAAGCAGACTCAGACTTATCCAAAATCAATGCATAGCCAAAGACAACCATTTCACCATGCTGGTTTGCACCTGAGAAAAGTGCAAGAGGAGGCATATTGTCATTTTGCATGTAAGTCGTGTCAAAGGTTAGAGCATCACCAAAATAAGTGTACAAAACCCTAGCTTTTGCATCGATCCAAACAACATTTGTGACGCAATTTGTAGAATCCGCCTGGATTGCATAGAAAAACCCCTTATTCTTCAACTGCATCCTTTTAAAATAGTCCAGTAGAATCCGTGCGTCACCATCCTCGCCAAAAACCTTCCTTCTCATCTCATTTAAAAGGTTTTGCTTGTGTATGTACTTACTCGAGAGACGGTGCAGTTGGAGCTCGCGAACCCGATCCGGGCTCACTACCACGTGGGTATGCTCCGAGACAAGTTTATTGACAACCCATTTCTCCGGTCCACGGCGTACCACTTCCATCAAGGCAGGGCACCCATCCCGGATTGAAAGTCGCTTCCTTTTCTTCTTAGCTGTCAATTCAGGAGTGGTTTTCTTTGTGTGGTGGCCTTCTTTTAGGCAAACAAACCGCTTCATGACTAGCACTTCGACTCCTTTCCTGCGCTCAGTGCGGGACCGTGCCACTCTGATGCCGAACCCTAATTTTTGCGCATATGCATTGTAGAAGGCTCGTGCAGCTGAGTCAGAGTCAAACTCCATGCCCAGGTACGGTTCTTGGTATTGTGACTTGCCATCAATTTCAGAAGAAATTGGATCATTGGAGTTGGAGATACGGGTAGCGAAATTGATAGATTGCTCCGCTTCGAGACCTGTGAGGTCGTCGATTGAATGGCCTTCTTCACTTGAAGAATAGTCCATTTAGCTGGAACTAAATATCAAGAATGAAAAAAATTAAAGCTACTCAGGTACTTGTGAAGAGAAGGGATTAGGTTTTGGAAGAGGGGGGAGAGTCCGATCTGGAAGAACTTCTTCCGAAGAAGTGAAGAGAGACTGATCTGGGAGAGGGGTCTGGTCCGATTTTGGAGGAGAGGAGGGGCCGATCTGGGACTGGGAGAAGGGCGAATGGGAATTCGGATCACCCCAGGTACCTGACTCAAGCAAATTAAAACGGACGGTCCAGAAACGTTTACGAATCTCTATAAGAATCCCTATAGTTTCTATAGACACCGGATTGACTTTGGCTCCATTGGAATTAATCGGAACCGTCTGTTTGTAATTTTCTTGAGTTACCGGATTGACTTTGGCTCGATTGGGATTAATCTGAGCTGTCCGTTTGTAATTTTCTTGAGTCAGGTTTTTAGGATACGGATTCGGCGAATGGGGTCTGTAGCGCTAGATCATGTCCTGAAATTTAAACCGAAATTTTTATTAATATTAAAAAAAAAATTTAATTTTTATTAACACTCTGTTTAACAAGATTTCGAAAAATGTTCAAACTGTAATTTTATTTCACGGTTTTGGGTTTACTTTTCGCAGATTAAATTTACGGTTTTAGCCTCTCCAAAACCGCAGAACAAATTCACAGTTTTGTAAAACCGGAAAAAAATTTACAGTTTAGACTAAAACCGTGAATTTAATTTATGGTTTTAGATTTCGAAATTTGAATTTCAGGGAAATATTACAAATTGCCCTACTTTTCAAAATTTTCAAACAAAATACCCCTCCTCTAAAATAATTAACAAAATACCCTTGTGGGGCCCTCATTTCCCCCTCCCCTCTCTCTCTATCCCTACCTCTTATTTATTCTCATCAAGTTTGACACCTCATTGTCTTTCATTAGACTTTAATAAATACATAATTTTTAAAAAAAATATATGTAATTCAAACAATAATTTTTTTTTGTAGACATGCAACAAATTTCCAGTTAGAAAATACATATACATATATAGAGAGTGGCTAATATCAAAACGTTTGCACCAAGGCCCTCGTGCAACCAAGTCGTTTTCGGATTTTCAAAGTCCAAACAGTCGATCCAAACCGTTAGATGTTCAATCTATATTAAAATCTGCTTGGAGACCAAATTTTACATTTTTTGGAATTTTTTTACTATTTATTAAGCCACTTTGAAAATTACTGATCCGGGTGAACAGTAAAAACAGTGCAGCCAAATTCTGGACCATGTGATCAGCAATTTTCAAAGTGGCTTAATAAATAGTAAAAAAATTCCAAAAAATGTAAAATTTGGTCTCCAAGCAGATTTTAATATAGATTGAACATTTAACGGTTTGGATCGACTGTTTGGACTTTGAAAATCCGAAAACGACTTGGTTGCACGAGGGCCTTGGTGCAAACGTTTTGATATTAGCCACTCTCTACATATATATATATATATATATATATATATATAGAGAGAGAGAGAGAGATGAGGGATCCGATTACAACACTTTTGAGTTACCACAACCATTTTTTTCATTTTCAAAGTCCAAACGTCAATCCAAACCGTTCAACATGATCTCCACAATAAAATGTGCTTGCAGATCAAATTTTACATTTTTTTGAATTTTTTTACTATTTATTAAGATGGGTACAAAATTCAATGGTCTGAATTTGACTAGTTTTTGTAAAATACTTAATAAATAGTAAAAAAATATAAAATTTGATCTGCAAGCACATTTTATTGTGGAGATCATGTTGAATGGTTTGGATCGACGATTTGGACTTTGAAAATGAAAAAAATGGTTATGATAACTTTGTGGTAACTCAAAAGTGTTGTAATCGGATCCCTCCTCATATATATATATGAGACGGGATCCACTCACAATATTTGTAAGTTACAACATGTTACAACAATTCGGTTTTGTGATTTTCAAAGTCCAAACAGTCAATCCAAACCATTCAGCATGATCTCTACATTAAAATGTGCTTGGAGATCAAATTTTATATTTTTTTGAATTTGTTTACTATTTATTAAGTATTTTACAAAATTGTTGTTTTTCAGTGGTCCAGATTTGTCTAAAAACAATAGTTTTGTAAAATACTTAATAAATCGTAAAAAAATTCAAAAAAATATAAAATTTGATCTCCAAGCACATATAAATATACAGATCATGTTGAACGGTTTGGATCGACTGTTTGGACTTTGAAAATCACAAAACCAAATTGTTGTAAGATATATATATATATATATGAGGAGGGTTCCACTCACCCTTTATTTACCTGCTCCCAAATATACACGATCCGATTTGCGTCAAAAATAGTGCAGATTAGCGCAAAAATTCATAGTCCATTACTGGACGTCTCATGTTCCCCTTCCTTTCTCAACGATCCATCTCTTTTCCAAACATAAAAACAAAAATGAAACCCTCATTCGCTGCTCCCTCTCGACCCTTAAACTTCGGATCAACACTCGGACCACCCTTCGCCTCTCTCTCTCTCTCGTACGATCTCTGTCGATCACACACACACACACTCTTCATTGTTGTCTCTCCTATCAGACCTCGCTCTTGTGTCAGCCTCTCCCCGGCACGTTTCGGTGGCTGTTTCTCTTTCGCCTTGCAATGAATCAAAAGAGTAACATGTAAACCTCTTTCTCTCTTCCTCTCTCCATATCTCTGTGCTTGAGGATTTTCAGGATCGAAAAAAATGCATGTAACCCTAGAATTTCAGATATCTTGCAAACATTTCAAACCAAAATTCTTAGATAAATTGGATATGTTTTGTGATAATTTTTAGATTGTAAACTTTTAAGAGAAATTTTGAAATTTTGTTGTTAGATCAACAAGGAGATGATGGCGCCGGCTGTGATTAACTGCCACCGAACACAAGGCCAACGAAGAACCTATTTGTCATTCACTTTGGCCCAGTTTACACAAGGGTCTATTACATTGAGAGACATTTTGAGCTATACCGAAAGATTCTGAACGTGCAAAGTAGAAGAACCTTTGTGTTTGTTCAATTTGAGACTGAAGAGGAAGTGACTCAAAATTGGAATGCACACACACAAGTTCTTAAAAACTTGTCTTCTTTTCATGAGTTTTTAATTTCAAGACTGTTCTGTTTGAGCAGCTCTCTGTTGATGTTCACATACATCCATCTTATTTGTAGTGTATAATGCAATTTCCATAACGAATCTCTGTTAGGTTGAGATTTAGATCTTGAGGTCCAAATTCTATTATGCGTTCCATCATTAATCAATGTACCAAGAAAGATAGTAGGAAAGTTTACCTAATCAAACTTTGGCCCTAATATTGGAATGTTTTTTGTAGTTTACAGCAAACTGCTTGCTAGAATAGTGTAAGTGGAGCGTACGCTCAGAGATCATGGTGAGCCAGGGATAGATATGCCAGTACAGAGGAAGCAACAGTCTGTCATTAGCTTCCTTGTCTTGACCTCCTTGTGTTTTTTTAGACAAGCAGTCTCTGTAATATGAATCTTGTAGTTTGTTGTGGTCTATTAGCTATTATTGATCAATTTTGCATGTCAAACTTGTGGTGTTATGATTTGAGGTCAATATTTTTATTGTCAAGTCTTCTCATCTTACAAATTGCAATGCTTTGTATTGCAAGAGATCTACTATGGCTTTATTGAATGTTATTTAAACAGTTTAAATAGTTGGTTTAATTTTGTCTCATTTGAGGTTGAGTGAGATTTTTTTATTATCATTTTTGTAATTATGAGTCACAAAACGAATATCATTGTGTACTTTGGATTGCTTGGTCAATGAAAGATATACTGCTCTCCATTCTAAAGCAGTTCAGTACTGCAATTAGGTGGACTTTCAGAATTTCTTTTTGAAATGGAAAATCAGAAGCAATGATATTTTGAAGAAATAAATGAATTTGATCTTGAAAACATTATCTTTTTTATTTGCAGCCATTGATTTTATCAATTTCCATTAATCAGGACACTTTGATCAAAGCTAGAAAACACTAACACTAGAGAATTACAACATTCATTTAGCAAATATATTCTTTAGATTCAATTTCGCTAGTCTTCAGTACTGGTACATCCAATTTTTCTCTATCCAGTGTCATCAATTTGCACTATTTAGTTTCTTTTCATCAAAACCACTCATGAGATAAACACATGCATAGCAACAAGTTCATCAAACACACCATTTTTCATTTTTATCAACAAATAAATTTGTCCAATAATCTAAAAAACTTTTAGTTCAAAAACCACATAAGAAAATATTTACAGAAACCGCATAACAAAGCTTACAACCATCTTGATTTATAATCTTTCTTTTCATCTCTACCAAAAGATCCCCTAATCAAAACCTCAACTACACACTTAAAAAAATACTAATAAATAATACCAAAGAGCCTTTTCCTCATCCAGTGGCATACATTCAAGGATGCTCTCTCTTATTTGCAAAATGTCATCACATTAGCACCAGTAAACACAATATGACGAACTTGACAAAAAGAAATGATTGTGCATTGTTCGCAATTGCATTAACAGGGCTGATTTGAAATTGATTTATAGAGGAAAAAAAATATCACAAAACTGATCCAATTTACCTAAAAATTTCAATTTGAAATGTGCGCAATAGCTCTGCTGAAATAAGACAGTTTTGAAGATTAATTTTTAAGAACCTACTGTGAGTGCATTATTTGCCTTAGTAGCTTCCTCTTGAGTTTCAATCTGAACAAATACAAAGTTTCTTCTAATTTGCACATTAATAATTAATCTTTCCATATGGCTCAAAATGCCTCTCAAGTCACAAACCCTTGTGTAAACTGGGTCAAAACAAATAACATACAAGGTTCATCACGGCCGGAGTCATCATCTCCTTGTTGATATAACAACAAAATTTCAAAATTTCTTTTAAAAGTTTACAATCTAAAAGTATCACAAAACATATCCAATTTAGCCTACAAGCTTTTTAACAAAAAAAAAAAATCCAATTTACCTATAAAAATTTCAGTTTGAAATGTTCACAATATATATGAAATTCTAGGGTTACATGTATTTTTCGATTCTGAAAATTCTCAAACACAGAGATAGATAGAGAGGGAGTAAGAGACTTACATGGTGCTCTTTTGATTCCGTGCAAGGCGAAGGAGAGACGACCATTGGAACGGGCCGAGGCGAGGCTAACACGAGACCGAGGGAGAGAGGTATGATAACGAAGAGTGTGTGTGAGAGATCAACGGATAGCGTGCGAGAGAGAAGAGAGCGGTGAAGGGTGGTCCGAGCGCTGATATGAGTTTTAAGGGTCCGAGAGGAAGCGGCGAAGGAGGGTTTCATTTTTGTTTTTGTTTTTGTTTGGAAAGGAGATGGATCGCTGAGAGAGGGAGGTGAACATAAGACGTCCAGTAATGGACGATGATTTTTTGCGCTGATCTGCACTATTTTTTACGCGAATCGGATCGTGCATATTTAGGAGCATTTGGGAGCAGAAAAATAAAGGGTGCATTGGAACCCTCCTATATATATATCGAATACATGTTTTTTTAAAGTATTTATACTAATCTGCACTGCACCATGATGAAATTAATTACACGATTATATTGGTTTCCACTAGTATCTCTGACTAACTCATATTGATAAATTACAAAAGATAATAAATTTAAAAATAAAAACCAGTTACGTAGGAGTTTTATAAATAGAATCATATGTTTGTTATTTTATTTAAAAAGGCTCATTATAATAATTATATTTTGAGGAATTTAATTTTTTTATTACTGATGAGCATATATGCATTAATTTGATGTATTGTGATTCAAATTTACAAAAAATTTGTTTACATCAATTTTTTGTAATTCAATTTTTTTTTCATCCTCTCTCTCATTTTCTATCCCTACTTTCTATTTACTCTAATTAAGTTTGACACCTCCTTATCTTTCATTAGACTTTAATAAGTGAATAATTTTTAAAAAAAAATGTAATTCAAACAACAATTTTTTTGTAAACATGCAACAAATTTTGCAGTTAGATAATATATATAGTACGGCTAATGCATATATATTGTGATTCAAATTTATAAAAAAATTGTTGTTTGAATTACATATTTTTTTTAACAAATTATTCACTTATTAAAGTCTAATGAAAGATAAGAAGGTGTCAAACTTAATTAGAGTAAATAGAAAGTAGGGATAGAGAAGGAGAGAGAGGGGGAAGTAAGGGGGACAAGGGTATTTTGTTAATTATTTTAGAAGAGGAACATTTTGTTTGAAAATTTAAAAAAGGAGGACAATTTGTAAAAAATTTCTGAATTGAATTCACGGAATTCACGGTTTAGGCTAAATTTTTTTTTTGCGGTTTTATCCATGTCGTCCAAACGAAGGACAAATATCCTCTCCATTACTGTAAAAGATTCCCTTCACTTTACGGTTTGAGATTAACTCTCAGTCGCTTTGAGATTCGGACTGACGGAGGGGGCAGTATTATTGGGCTTTGAGATGCGTGCCAAGTTAAAAAGAACGGTCCAGATCAAGTAATTGTAAAAGATTCCCTATTACGGTACTGGGGAGGATCTGAATTCCCAAACGAATGGAGGGTCTTGGGAAATTTTTGTTTCTCAGTTCCCTAGACAATCCAGTCTGTCATGGGACAAGAATTTCACAATATTCTATGTAGATTTCCAGTATCTAAAATTCTCTAGTCTCATATGCAGCAACAAGTTATCTTCAGACTTCAGAGGACAGACCGACCGAAGATGGCGTATGAAAAAGCACAAGCAAAATGGAACATTAATTTTTTAGATAGGATGCAAATGGTTTAGTAAATTCCGGAACCCAAAATCGTGAATTAACAGTTTTAGTTTAAAACTGCGAAAAAAAATTCTGGTTTTATAAAACCGTAGATTTGTTCTGCGGTTTTGGAGAGGCTCAAATTGTGGATTTAATTTGCAGAAAGTAGGTTCAAAACTGTGAAATAAAATTGCAGTTTGGATATTTTTCGAAATCTTGTTAAACATGATGTAAAATTTTAAATTTATTATTATTTTTGGATATTATTTTTGGAATTTACGATTTTTTTAGTCAATGTATGCTGGATTATGTCATTAAAAAAGTGAGTCCAAATCAGTTGCAATCTCAGCTCCAATTTCATCGGAGCTGGGGATTTCAGCTCATCCCAATTCTAAAAAAGTTCGTATGTTTCAGACTATCACAATTCACAAGGTAAAAAAATAAAATAACTTCCGACTGTAATAAATAATTTGAATTTATTTTTAAATGATAATTACCGGACATCAATTTAATTATTAAATAAAAAAATATTCATTAATTTTAATATGAGATATACATATGAAAGCAACATTCAAATATCTCCTGCCACATACAAGACAGCTAAAATTATAATTTGATGGTCAAAAGTTGAAGAATGTACAGTATTTTTGTTTCTATCGTTATAGTATGTGAAACTATGTTAAGTTTTATAAAACATGATCATTTTAAATGTATAAGTTGAAGGATGTATTCGAGTCATTGTTTTTAGAACCAAGTTTTTTTTACAAATACTGATACACCTATTGTTGGATAATAATGACAATATTAAAAAAGAACATCAACAAAATTCATTTATGTTAAAAATTTAATTTATATATGAACGTTTCATGTTAGTGGAAAGTACAATACTACATGTAAAATATATAGGACAAATATAATTATATGAAATTAATCTACTTTCAAGTTAGGAGAAAAATAATAAATACGAAAAATATTGAGGATATCCAATCCAAAAAAAACTATAATGAAAGATGAATGAAAACTATCATTATTATAATTTGTATGGGTAACTATTTGTACAACTTAGAACAAAATGAGTGTGATTTTCGACTCAGCACAGTCTACATATAGGAAAAAAAATAATAGTGAGAAGACTAGTTCATCTTGGGTATGTTTGGTTCGATTGAGAATATGTTATTATTAGGTGTAGGCTATTCGGTGTTTGATTGGGTTAGAATAGCTAGAATAGTGAATTCAAACTTTTTGTCTTGTTAGAATAAATTATTTCTAAGAATTTTGAGATTTGACTATTCTAATAAGACAAAAATAATAGCTATTTTTTATTTGGCTATTCTAGCTTATTCTTATTTTACAACCAAACATACCCAATATTTTTGCCATGAGAGTGTAAATACCTAAAATTAATAATATCTCTAAGAAGGGACCAAAGTAGTCAAAGGCCTGGTTTTGAAACTCGAAGTAGGAAGATGAAAAGGCCCGTAGGCTACTGAAATCAGCATGTTGCTTGTGAATTTTGAATTGGTCGAGTAGTAACGGAAACAAGGATTTTTTTCTTTCAAAATACATTTTTTGTGTGCTAAAATAAGGAAATTTTTTATAAAAAAGACTTCGTTCAAAAGTATGTTAAGACATACAATTTTATTCATAAAAAAACTAGTTTACTAAAAAAAAGGAAAATGACTTGATAGAATCAATTGTAAATTTCAGAGAATTAAAAATAAAATACTTCATATACACGGAAAAGATTTAACTAGTATTCATGGTATACTTTTGTTGAAAATTAGATCATAAATAATGTTATCCGAAACATAAAATTTTTATAAATAAAAATAATATTATACAGGTTACACCGGTAGAGACAAAAACATAAGATAATAAAAATATCAAATCTAATCAGATATGTAAATTTTTTCTAATGTTTATTATTTACACAGCATATGATAAATTCATCTAAATTATTCCGATATTTTTATTAAAACCCCCAAAAAAAACAAATTATCAAATCTGCTCCCACCCCAACTTTATTTTTATTTCTACCCTAACCGCCCGTGGGCTGGGCGGTCCACTTTTCCCACCTGACCGCCCAGCAGCTGGGCGGTCCACTATGCATATCTGACCGCCCAGTGGCTGGGCGGTCCAGTTTCCATAGCTGACCGCCCAGCAGCTGGGCGGTCCGCTAGTGTTTTTTTTTTTTTTTAGAGAGACAATATGAATATCAAGATGCTGAATTCTTAACGCTAAAAATTCGATTTTTTTTTGTAAATATTAGTTAGATTACTTCTCTTAAGCATATTTATACTAAATTAGCTAAATTACTTGGAATTATGTTAAATTACGTTGAGTTACACTATATTAAGTTAAATTACATTACATTACGCTAAAATACGGTAAATTACAATAAATTACATATGAATAGGAACGATATCTTCACTAAAAAGGCGAAAAACGACGACGAAACTTCAAACGGTCATAAAACGGCGCTCGAGTGTCCGATTTCAGCAAATGACCACTTTTCGGAAAGCTGGCGAAAATGCGCATGCGTCTATGCCCGCGATGCTAGATTCCAAAATTCAGAATCGCCAAAAAACAAAGGGAAGAGCCTCAAAACGTGAGTTGAAGTTTCCGATTAAGATTTTCATTTATATTATTCAATCCAAGTAGCTCAGTAAATTAGTTACATAATGAAATTGTAGAATACCAATTTTTACTATTTTCGGAATTTTTTTACTATTTTTTATGATTCGTGAAAGATGGCACAGAATCGGTCTATTTTAGCGTAATTTTGTGTAGTTTAGCATAATTTACTGTATTTCAGCATAATTAGCGAAGTTATTATTTAGTGTAATTTAAAGTAATTTAGTGTAACTCAACGTAATTTAACATAATTTCAAGTAATTTAGAATACCTTTCCTATGTTCCTATGTTCAAGTAATTTACACTAAATTTAAAATAAATTACTCTGAAATACACTAAATTGTAAATTACTTGAACATAGGAACATAGGAAAGGTATTCTAAATTACTTGAAATTACTCGAGCGCCGTTTTATGACCGTTTGAAGTTTCGTCGTCGTTTTTCGCCTTTTTAGTGAAGATATATCGTCCCTATTCATATGTAATTTACCGTATTTTAGCGTAATGTAATGTAATTTAGTGTAATTTAACTTAATATAGTGTAACTCAACGTAATTTAACATAATTCTAAGTAATTTAGCGTATTTTAGTATAAATATGCTTAAAAGAAGTAATCTAACTAATATTTACAAAAAAAAATCGAATTTTTAGCGTTAAAAATTTAGCATCTTGATATTCATATTGTCTCTCTTAAATAAAAAAAAAAAAAAAAAATAAAAACACTAGTGGACCGCCCACCTGCTGGGCGGTCAGGTGGGAAAAGTGGACCGCCCAGCCCACGGACGGTTAGGGTAGAAATAAAAATAAAGTTGGGGTGGGAGCAGATTTGATAATTTGTTTTTTTTTGGGGGTTTTAATAAAAATATCGGTAAATTATTCCTATCAGATCCTGCAAGATCTAATATTTGATCTCAGTTAAGTTATATATAATTTTTTAAATAAAGAAAGTAATTACTGGCCCATTAAAACTGTAAAGACATATTCCTCTCTCTCTTTTTCTGGGCATCTATTTATTAATGATCCAATCCAACCCGACATATCCTCTTCATCCTTTTTAATTTCCTTTTTAAAAAGATTGATCACTATTGGATCCCGCTGCCTTTTATTTTCTTCCTCCTTTTAATTAGCGGAACACCGTTCACGGTTCACGCTACCCTAAAATCTCTCTTCCTAGTTCCTATCGTCAATAAAAGGATCGGTTAAAAACAAAAAAGAAAAATCTGAAGACACTCGGACGGTGAAATCGGCGTCACTCGGACGGTGAGTCTCTTCAGCTCCCACGTTTTCTCCAGAAACGCGACCAGTCAGTTTGGAAAATCGCCCAGTAATCGGATCATGGGTTGCCATGGTCTCTCCAAACCACGGCAGCAACAATGGTCTATTGCTTGCTATGGTAGCAGGTCCTAATTTTAAGTAAGGTACTTCACAAACGACAGAATTGGAGGAGCCTGGGACAAAGCTGGCCACCCCTTCTCTCCGTTTCTGGGTGTTCAGATTAGTTGACTTTGAGTAATTCTAACTGTGATTCCTCATAAAGGGGAAAAAAGAAAAGAAAAGATGCAGATAGAAGGACCACTGATCCCTGCCAAATTGACCTTAGTCTTCTTTTAAAATAATCTGTTTTATATTGTTGGAATCATCTGAACTGTTGTTACAATAAAAATTAATAATCTTATAATTTATATTGTTGGAATCATCTGAACTGTTGTTACAATGAAAATTTATATTGGTGCAATCCAATTCTACCATCTTCTGATCTGATTACTGATCTTCTGTAATTTGACGATAGATGGGATACATCGGCCACCATGGCGTGGCAACTCTGCACAAGTACAAGTACAGTGGTGTCGACAACTCGCTCGTGGCGAAGTACATCTTGCAACCCTTCTGGACCCGATGCGTCACACTCTTTCCTCTTTGGATGCCGTATGATATTATTATTATTTTTTTTTGTTGGTTTTGGTTGGATTTTTGGTCACCTTATTGATAGTTCATTCTGGTTGTTTTGTGGTGCTCAAGGAACTTGCAGATGCAGCCCCCTTATTCCCAGTAAACACCAACTTTGAAATTGTAATGCTCAAGCAGAACAATTCAACAGTGAAATGCCAATTGCCATCCCACTTTATATTGATATCACTTGATCCTATGGGTGCCCTTCAGCAAGGGAGGGTGTTTGGCAAGTTGGGTAGGCTTAAATTTTAAGCTCCACTAAGGAAGAGGTGTTTGGCAAGATAAATTTAAGAAAGTGAGTCTTTATGTTTCTTAAGGAGGCTCAATTGCCTAAGCCATGTAGAATGGTGGCTTAAAAATTGGGGCAAGCTTAAGAAAGTGGGCAAAAGGAGGTTTAAGAAAGTGATTTTAAGCTTTGCAAATGAGCAAGTGTTTGGCAAGCTTAAGACTCCTTGGTCCCTTAAGGAGCTCTAAGGAGGGTGTGCCGAACACTACCAAGGCTCCTTTAGCTTCCTTAGCCACTTAATCCTACCTAACACCGGTTCCTTAGCGTATTTTAAGATCACCTCCTTTAGCCTCCTTTTGCCCGGATCTTAATTTCCTGCCCGGACATTAAGGCACCTCTACCCCTTCCTTTAACTTTCTTAGCTTTCACCCACGGATTAAGACAAGCGAACATCGGTTCCTTAGCGTGGATTAAGATTTAATCCTAGTTGTGTTGCCGAACAGCCCCATGGTGTTAAAAATTGACTACCATAATAGATAACACTGATATGTGCACAGTTTCATATTTTGAACTATGTATATGTTGTCCATGGTTTCTGATACAATAGTGTTATGCTCTTTAATAGTGTTTCATGGACTGATATGTATTTTCTGTATCTTTTTGGTGGCATGTTGGGATTCTTCCAGGCCAAATATGGTAAGAACTCGAACAGTGCACCTTGTCAATTTCATTCCTTGAACTTTCAGCTGTAAAAAAATGTTACGAATTCTGCATTGATTACTATTATCTTTTCCAGATTACCCTGACAGGATTCACATTTTTATTAATATCGGCACTTATAGGTTATGTAAGTAGCTATTATCCCTTTAGATTGGGCCTCCTTTAACTTGCAGATTTTGACAAGGCTGTAATATATTATCTTCAGTTGTATAATAAATATCATTTAATGCTGTAACAATAATATGCACATAGATATATTCACCGCGGTTGGATACAGCACCGCCTAGGTGGGTCCACCTTGCTCATGGTTTGCTTCTCTTCTTATACCAGGTTTGTTTTAAAGGCCATTCTTTCAATGTTGTGTGAAGCTATTGATAAAGGCCCATTTCTTTTTCCTTCTTTTTTCCTCTTTATTTTTTTTTATTTTTTGGCTTAATTTCATTAGCCAGAATACTTTATATTTGCCTGGTCTTAAGTTTAAGATTTGCAAGTACCAATTCCTGTCAAGAAGTGTGCTGTGTACCTTCAGGTTGAAGTTCAAGGACTGGTAGAAGCCTGCTAACCACTGTATTCCTTCTTGCAATGAAACCCTGTTTATGTTGATTTTGTATATATATATTTTTTTTGTAAAAAATAAAATAATATATGACAGACATTTGACGCTGTTGATGGCAAGCAAGCGAGGCGCACTAACTCATCTAGTCCCCTAGGAGAACTTTTCGACCATGGTACTCTTTTACTGCCCCCCCGCCGCAACACACACACACACACACTGTTTTTTCAGTGAGCTTTATCTAGATTATGATTGCTAACCTTTCAAAACTTTTATGCTGGCCAGGATGTGATGCCCTTGCCTGTGCTGTACGTCCTTATCCTCTTTTGAATTCTGATTTTATTCTGAGGCTCAATTGCATGTAAACTAGTTTCCTGCCCCACCCCCAAAGCAACCAAAAAGAAACTACAACTTGTATTTATATCCTTTTAACTTATATAGTTTATAATAGCTGTGAAGCACCATGACATTGTTATTTCGGCTGACTATATGTCTTAGAAATGTACATTTAATTAAATATGCGCGATATAAAAATATGGCTTGTTATCATATTATTGAATTTGAATGTCCTAAAAGAAACAGCCAATTGCAATGAAGTAAATAATGAAAGATTATAAATAAATTTTGTTCAAAATGAGGCTCTCCTGCCTCAGCTAGAATATTTATCTTACAAGAACCTTCTACCAAAAGGGTTGTTGGTTTCATTTTTAAAAATTCAGGGGTGTGGTGGGGTGTAGGGATAGTTAAGTGACTTATTTAACAAATTCAAAAATTTAAAGGGATTATCAGCAATTAGAGCTTTGCTTTATTTCTTTCCTGCAAGTTCTTAATCTAAAATATGAAGTTACTAATTTTAGTTTGAAGCATTGGCATTTGGGAGCTCAATCATGTGTGGAAGATACACATTTATCTTCTGGGTTATTGCTGCTATTCCATTTTATTTGGCTACATGGGAACAGTAAGTGTTTTCTTCATTATGTTTCTTGTTTACAGGTTATTATTTTGTTCTCTCTTTGAGTTTGAACTTTCAACACTAGTTTTGGTTACCAAATCTTTCACCGATTATCTGCATCATAAAAGTGTAATTCAAACTTTATAATTTCTGACTATTCACAGGTTGATCTTTCTATGTTTTCCATACTCTTTCTTTGCTATTGATGCATACTTTGATATTACTATCCAGTTTCTTCACAAACACGCTAATCCTACCAATACTGAATGGACCAACTGAAGGCCTGATGCTGATATATGTCTGCCATTTCTTTACATTTCTCACAGGTACTATCAACCAATGAGTTTCTCTTGAGATGTTTAGTCAGGTTAAGTACCTGTGCAGTACTAGTATATGCATATTGTTCTTTTTTGTTGTTTTATTCAGCTTGGGTTCGCTAAATTTATGTGAGGTTTTTGGTTGAGTGGACATAGTTAATAGTCTATTATTAGGTTTGATTAGAACCACCAGAAGCGAACTGATAGCACAGACAAACTTTGTGCTGTATGTTTTGTCTTTTGTCTTTTCTTGACCTCATCTGTGAAAAGTATGATGTTTGCTATTTTGAATTATCATCTGTTACGGGCTTGATAATTACCTTGTCTTGCTTAGGTGCTGAATGGTGGGCCCAAGGTTTCAGGAAGTCAATACCCTTTTTAAGTTGGATACCATTTGTACCAGGTATTCCACTACTTAGAATGACTAAACATGACAATGTGCTTATAGTGTTTTTCTGTCAGTTATTGCAAATTGCACCAGTAAAATTTTGATCAAATTGACCTGTCATACAATTGGAAGGTCAGCTACATTTGGAACCCCATCATTTTTTTTGCTCAAATTTAGTTTAATCCATGCTTAATGACAGAAATTTTGGTAGTGTTTATGGATCAACTTGATTATATGAAACATCGTTGGTCATCACGCTAAGCTAGTTAGAAATATGAGCATTAGAAAGCTGTTGGGGTGCTAGTTAGGGATACGAGTGCTTGGTGTTTGCGAATTTGATAAATTTTTGGTTACATTTGCAAAAAAACTGTTTCCTTTTTTTTATGCTTTCACTATTATATATTTTGGTTGGCAATAGACGAAACCTTGGAAAGAAATGCGAAAAGGCTACCAAACAGAGAACAGAAGAATGCCATCTGTAGTTGATAAGTCAGTGATTAGGAATTGACAACTTTCAAACTGAACAAGAAAAATAAAATATGAACACCTGTTTGATATTTTATACTTTGGATGGTATTGAAGGGTTTCTTTAATGCAAAAATAATTTACTATTTAAATTCTTTGAACACACCTATTTCTTAATTCCGTCATCTGTATCTAATGTTCAAAAAATATTCTAAATGTGTGTTCTACCTCTTCTAGATTACTTTTTCCAAAAAATTCCCTTTAATTATTGTTGACTCAAAACAAGTCTGTTTCTCTTCTTCTTTTTGATTGATTGACTATAGTCGGGTTTTGAGAGAAATGAGACTAACAATGTGACAAAGAATTTAGTAACAAGCTGATTAGATGATTACTATTGTTTTCTTGATGCTAATATAAAGTTTATATTGGCTGATAATTACCCAGAGTTAATTGTATCAAGTACAAAATAAGATTATTTTTTTTAGCACCAAGGTCCATTAAGTGCTCGTGTCAGTTTTAGCACATTCTGCATGTACGGCACAAGAATACCTTGTTAAGATTGTAGAGAACAATATTTAAGTTTTGTGCTGTTATGCTCTTCACAGCCTGACATTATATAAATTTTTGTACCAGAAATCCCAGTATTTGGTGTTGTGATAGCTTTCATGACCCTGTTCGCTGTAATCCCCACTATTGCATCCAAGTAAGCTTCCTTGCGAGAGTAACACTCCTGCTATTTTGCATTTTGATGCCCTTTTAGTTGTTTGGTTTCAGTTCTTACAAATACCCTTGCTATATATGCATTCTCATCCTAGTGTTGGTGTTGTAACAAATTATCAGGGTTTGTGTGTTCTTTTCTTTCATGCAGTATTGGTAATGTACAGAAGGTGGTCGCTGCGAAGAAAGGGAACATGCTGTCAGCATTGGCAATGGTCAGTTTGTATATGACTACTTTATTAAATGCAGTTTATATTTAAAAAATAGTGTTACACCCAAGATTCGGCCTTTATTTTACCATTGTTCAAAATATTACAAAAATATAGTTTAATTTATTTATAATATAGTTTTTTTTTCTTACTTTAACAGCTCCTCCCCTTTAATGCACTTTTGGCTGGTGTTGGTATCTGGTTTGTCGCTCACATCACATGACTGTTTTTCCATTCCATTTGTAATAGTAGAAATATTGGTGCATCTGTTTATTTATTGCTGAAAAAAATACAACTCTTAATGGGCAGGGCATATTTGTCCCCTTCTGACATAATGAAGAACTATCCTCATCTCCTAGTTGTTGGAACTGGTTTTGCTTTTGGATTTCTAGTTGTGAGATACCATCTCTTTCATTACCTCTTTTCTTTTTCTTTTTTAAATAAAGATTTGACTTTAATAATTTGTAGTGGGGTTTCCTAACAGTGAATGCTGTATTTAGAATACCTAGTTTTTAGCAGGCATCTTAGTGGCCCTTAGAATCATTGAGCTGATTTTGTAAACGCATAAGAGTGAGGCTATGGTAATATGCATATTACATGGCGGCTCGCGCTATGGACTCATATCTCTGTTATTAAGGTCCAAAGAGTCGATCTGAACCGTTCAACATGATATACTTGAAGACAATTTTAAATTTTTTAGAATTTTTTTATTATTTTTTTAGATAGGTAGAAAATCACTTGATTTGAAAATTAGTGACCATTTAAAAGCAGTGGTTTTTTACATATCTAAAAAAATAGTAATAAAATTCTAAAAAATGTAAATTTTGCTCTCCAAGTACATTTTCAAAAGGAGATCATATTCAACGGTTAGGATCGATTGTTTGAACTTCGAAAATAGAAATGTGGATCCATAGTACGGGTTAATCCGTAGTATGCATATTACCATAGCCTCACTCAATGCTTAATACCATATTTGTGACATTAAATTTAAGCTGTACAGAGACCTGTATACCATCATTACTATTATAAGCATGACTCTTGTTATTATTATTTGACAGGGGAGAATGATACTGGCTCATCTATGTGATGAGCCCAAAGGTTTAAAAACTGGAATGTGCATGGTACTCTCTTTTAAACTCTTATTGTGGAATTTTCTTATTTGTGCTTGATTTGCAATAGGATTGAGCATGTTTACTAAATCTATATCTTTATCAGTCTCTTGTGTTCCTCCCCTTTGCTATTGCCAATGCACTCACTGCAAAACTGAATGAGGGGTATGTTTCTTTTTTCTTGTCTTTTTACTGTGAGACAGTTATTTCCATCGTCATTGCATGACAACCTCTTATTGTGAATCTCACAGTTTCTATTGTGCTTCTGTTGTATGCAGTGTGCCTCTAGTAGATGAGCCTCTTGTTCTTCTTTTATATTGTGTCTACACAGGTAAAGCTGTCACTCATTTAGCACACTGCCAGGAAAAAAAAAAACATCATTTTAATGCATATGCCTAATCTTGTATCAGTGCATTTCACTTTACTTGATTTAAGTTGAAATATTTGATTGTGTTCTTCTTGTTTTGAATACAGTTGGTCTGTACCTATATTTTGCAACATCAGTCATCCATGAAATAAAAAATGCTCTTGGAATCTATTGCTTCAGGTTACCAATATATCTTTTGTTTAGTTCAGACTATTTATTTGAAGAAAAATATTCTTTTAATTTGAGTTTCTTTTTCTATATATAACAGGATAACCAGGAAGGAGGCTTAGTTTGGTTGATGAGTTTTCTCTAGCAGAAATACTTCTGTTTTCCTTGGTGTCTCTTGGTTGGGGCAAGGTTACAGTAGAAAGTTGTCACATATTTTTGGGCATTAGTTGTTGCACTTTCTTCGCATATTTCAAACGCAGCCAGTGAAAATTTTTTTCTTTTTGTATTATTTTCTTCATACTTTTGAGGTCATTAGTATTAGGTTCAATGTTTTGCATGGAAGTGATATTGTGATATCTTGACGATAGAATGGGTCCAATGCTGTGGTTATAGATTAACGTCTAATTCTATTAAATAAAATGCTTTTCCAGATGGTTGAACAGTACCTAAGATGTAAGCATTTACATTTGCATTATAATTATGAACTTGCTACTTGTTGAAATTTCCTACTTAGAATTTTTTGTTTATTAAATGGTTATGGTACACTTCAGCATCTTTTAGATGCTAATTATTCTTGAGAATTGTACTTGTGTTTCTTTGGAGAGAGACGAGGGCTTGTGCCACTGCACTAAGTTAAAAGATGCTATTTTCAAGAATTGTATTTGCGTTTTTATGAGAGACGAGGACTTGTGTCATTGACGAACTTTGCGGTTCTTCTAGTTAGAATTCAAAGGAAAGTGCTTTTCGTTTGCTGTTTTAATATTTGATGTATTTATCCTATGGTTAAAGGAGCCAACAATTAATATCCAAAGTTAATTACAAATTAATAAATATTACATGTTAGCTAGGTTTTTTTAAAAATGTCCAAACCGCCATTAAATGGCTGGTTTTCAAATTTTTTTTTTCTATTTCAGATCTTATAAATATCCATCTTTCTCTCTCATCCCTCTCACAACTCACTCAACTCACAGAAGAGAAATAGAGAAAGAGAAGGCGTTCTGAGGCAATTTGAGGCGATTTTTTGGCGGCGAAAAGGATGAACAATAGCAACCGAGGTAGATCGTCCTATCGTGGCTTAGCGAGAGGAGGGTCAATTAGTGATCGAGGTAAAAATGAGGAGAAAAAAGAACAACTGTCAAGTATGCCGTGATAAAAAGAACTGTCAAGTATGTATGATGGAGAAATTTTTTAGATGGCCTATTCGGTATGAAAGTTCAGACGATGGCTTTGTGAAAAACCCATACAGCTCTGGTTTGAAAAAAAAGAATGTTGATCCAGAGCCTCCAACATCGGACGATGAGTTTGTTCCGTGTACTTATACTGGTAAGACTAGCACTTCGTATGTTGTGACTGATCCAGATCCGGCAATATCGGACGAGGAGTTTATTCCATGTACTTTCAAGGCTCGTTCTAAGAAGTAGTATTATTAGGGTTTAAAATTTGAATGCATTTGAGCTGGAGGCATTTTAGTTGGATGAATTAGGGTTGTAAATTTTTTGAGTTTCTTTAGTGTTTATTTTGTAGACTTTATTTCATCAATTCAGAGTTTATTTAGACTTAATGTATTGACATGCATATAGACTTGATGTTTCTCTACATTTGAATATGATAAAAAAACAGTAAAGTTATAAAAACTTACGTTCAACTAACTCATAACTTAGTCTTAATAAAGTCCACACAAATTGCAAATAAAATAGTTCTGAAAGCAGCATCTAAATAAACAAGTTCACAATATGCATCAAATGAGAAGAATTTAAATCACCTATTACTACTATGCCTAAAATTAAATCTGAGAAACCGACCAGTTGCAGAAGATGGCCTACCAGATGGCTCAGCTTGGCTTCCAGATGCCCTTGTATGCCTACCAGTTAATCTCTTTGGTTGGCTTCTATATGACTCTCCTTGCACCCCAACCGCCTCTCCTCCTATGACAACTGTTTCTCCCATTGCTTCTGTAAACATAGCAGATGCAGCTAAACAGCTTGTAACTGTGCTTCGCTGTGACCCTTATGACCCAGTTACCTCTGCGATAACTCGCTTATTTTATGCCGCATTTGCTGCGTTTCTGGCCTCTTCATTGCATTTGTTACTTAGTAAGTTGGTCTAAATTGAAAAAAAAATATAATTTTTGATGAATGTTACTTAGTAAGATGCCCCCTTCGCCTACCTTGCATTTCATTCATGGTCATTACATGACGGGTGTGTTTTCTCCTCCCAACCTTAATCCAGGCCTTGCTAGGAAGAATTCTAGGTTAATTACAAGTAGGCCATTCTTCCATATTGTCAAAAACAACAAACACCCCACTCCAAGTACTTTCAAGATAGTTTAGAGTATACCAGTCTGCAACAAATTGGTCCTCGCTCCAATTTTGTTTACGACAAACCGCTAAGACACGAGCGTACGGAATATATGTTAATTGGATACCTCTGCATGTACATTCCATTTTGTTGCCGGACCCGCGTGTCACAATGTACTGGAACTCCCTATGAATGATGTCCATACTTCCATTGGCGCCGCAGGTGACTGGAACATACTCATTTGGAGATGAAACTTGGTATTGACCTGCGCCGTGCGTATAAGGGACCAAATGCATTTCTACAGCTTTGATCCACCATTTTCTGATCTTTTGCAAAATCCGGTCGGAAAATAATTGATTTGCATATCTTAAGTCCATTGCTCGTTTTCGCCGCTCAACAAACCATTTGTTGCACTTATAGAACGCATCCTCCACTATGACAGCCACAAGCATTCTACGGCTAACCCGAAAGACATTGTTTAGTGACTCAGAGCCGTTTGTTGTTATGATACCAAATAGGTATCCTCCATCACAGGTTTGGAAAATCTTCTCATAATTGGACGGTTCCATCATATCATTAGGACATATTTTGCTCACCTTATTTAAAAATGCATTACACCTTGGATTTAGCTGCACAAAAAAACAAAGAGGTGTTACTTCATTTTCCTCATAGTCTTATAAAATAATTAAACAAAATGTTATAAATTAGACATACCACAACAAACTCTTCGAACATCTCATTCAACCTTCTTGGCTTCTTCTTCTTCCTGGCTCTTTGTCTGAACCTCCATCCGAACCACTTGTCCTTTCCACAATTCTGGACCAGGTTGTCAGCAACATGCTACATACAAAACCTGTGCACAAAAAGGTCTGAAGACCGTATGTATTCTGCTGTCAGTGCACATTTGATCCTCTTAAACTGGTCCGATATAACACAGACGAATTTATCAGCTCTAAGCACTTAATTCCTCAACCACTGCAAGAAAAAACTCAAATTCTCACTATCCTCCTTCTGCACAATTGCAAATGCAATAGGCAGCAACTGGTTCTCGGCATCATAGCCGCAAGCTATCAAAAATCTCCCCTCATACCGCCCATACAAGAAGCATGCATCTATGCTGATCATAGGTCTCAAGTATTGGAATGCTGGAATGCATGGACCAAAAGCCCAGGCTATGGTCCTGAATTGAACAACATCTTCAATAAGCACTCTGTGTTTATCTCGTATCGGACAAGTCAAAAAATTAGTACTTAGAGCTGTGATTCTTGTCGCAGATTCCCATAAGCTGTGGTTTCAACAAGCTGTATGAACCCTCCCAACTCCCAAATTATTGGGCTATTGCAAGCTCACGACCCCTCCACAGTCGGTTGTATTTCGGGATTACATTGCCATACTTAACCCTCACACAGTTTGCCACCCTTTGGATGCTCATACATGGGTCATCCTTAATGTTGGTCTCAATGACACCGACAATGATTGATGCCGTGAGACATTCATGGTCGGTCCTTGTATACTCAGATCTACATGTGTGAGGCTTGTCTTGCCTCGTTATAACCCATGCATCTCTAAAATCCGTTGCATTTCCCCTAAGTTCGTAATCACAACCCGGAGTCTTGCACACCACCTGAATCCTTTTTTCCCTGTCATTGTTCTTCATTCTAATCTCTTGATTCTTATCAATATGGTACTCTCTAATCTTCTTAATCAGCTCTTCTTTGCTTTAAAAAATTGTTCTAGCGCCAGCTCACCTTTGTACTCAATCCATTTCCCATAGTAAGCAACATTTGCTTCTTGAAAAGAAGATATATCATTGAAGTCTGCGAACGAGTGCGTATCAGTTCAGCTACTAAGCGGCATATTCCCATATTCTCTTCGAATGGGCACTGGACCATCTTCATCACAACCTTCTAGGTGATCAGAGTCCCAGTTTGCTCCCTCAAATTCATCCCCAGTTTGCAGATCATCCTCCGAAATTTCGTTAATATTTTCAAAATCTGACCCAATTTCGTCGTCTAATGGTGCCGGTTTGGGGTGAGATGATGGTGGCAGTAATGGTAAAGGCGCCACATGCACGGGTCTAGGTGAGGATCTTGTATGGGGTTGTGGTTGGGGTGATGGTGGAGTGAAGTGACTGTATGTTTCTGGGTCAGGTACGAATAAAGGAACCATGAGAGTGTATGGTTCTGGTTGTGTTGTATAATTTGGCCCAACTGAATTTTGGCAAGAACTTCCAACCCCTGACTCTATCGGAACTCTCTTGATGTAGATTTCTATGATAAAATTTTCAGTGGCCTTTAACCGCCCATATAAGCCTCTCCATGTAGCATTACTTAGTACTTTCACTATAGTATAGGTCGAGGGTGTTCCATCATTCACTCGGGTTGCCAATTCTAAGTTCCACCTTTCTGGGTTATAATCGGTGCATTCGTAAATCATGGTTTTCAAGTCCTAGAGTGAGATATCATCGGGAACCATGAATGAATTGAAACCCCATATGTATTAGTAAGAAACTTCCCACTAGAGTGTATTGAAATCATGGCCATAACCAACAAACTACATTTTGGTAAATAGTAAACAATTGTCAGGTTACTAATTTAAATGTATAGGTTACTGGAAAAAAATTAAAATAAAATAAAATAATTAAAATAAAATAAAATAAATATAAAAAAATTAAAATTAAATAAAAAATTTACCTGAAAATCGTCTCCGAAATCGCCTTAAATTGCCTCAGAAATCGCCTTTTTTTTCACTTTCTCTCTTTCTCTTCATCTCTTTCTCTTTTGTGAGTTGAGTGAGTTGTGAGAGGGATGGGAGAGAAAGATGGGTAATTATAGGGTCTGAAACAAAAAAAAAATTGAGAACCGGCCATTAAATGGCTAGTTTGGGCATTTTTCAAAAAACCCAGCTAACGTGGATATATTTATTACTTTGTAATTAACTTTGGATATTAATAAAAATATCGGCTAAAGGAGTCCAAATCTGTTACAATCCCAACTCCGATTTCAAGTTCCTGAAATCCCTCATCTCTCCTCTTTCTCTCTCCTTAAAATCTTTGAGGAGAGAGAAAGAGAAGAGAGGAGAGAGAGAGGAGAAATTTCAGGTTCCAGGAACCTGAAATCGGAGAGCTGGGGATTTTAGCTGATCCCAATTTTGATTAAAGGCCTTGTGAATTTGTACACGAGTTTGCACAATCTTAATGAGATGATGTATAAAAGTTGGTCTCCTCTCCGGCTATAGGGCAATTCAGATCAATGGACATTATAATGCTTCTACTAATGTTTCTACTTGGTTGCTCGTTAAACGTCAGCTATTGCCTATTGGCTTCTGTTTTTGAAAGCTTGGTAGAGAGACTACCAAGATTATTGGTTTCAATTTCTACTGGTTGTCTTTCATCTTCTTCTAGTTGTCTTTCATCTTCTACTGGTAGTGTTTCATGTTGTACTAGTTGTCTTTCATCTTCTTCTGGATGTCATTCATCTACTACTGGTTGTCTTTCATGTTCTACTAGTTGTCATTCATCTTTTACTGGGTTGTGTTTCATCTTCTTCTAATTGTCTTTCATCTTCTATTGGTTGTAGTTCATATTGTACTGGTTGTCTCTCATCTTCTTCTGGTTGACTTTCATCTTCTACTTGTTGTGTTTCATCTTCTTCTAGTTGTCTTCCATCTTCTACTAGTTGTCTTTCATCTTCTAATGGTTGACTTTCATCCTCTACTAGTTGACTTTCATCCTCTATTAGATGCCTTTCAGGTTCTACTGGTTGCCTTTTCATCTTATACTTATTGTCTTTCATACTTTCAGTTCTCTTTAATCTTCTACGTGTTGTCTTTCATGTTTTGCAGGTCGTCTTTCATCTTCTTCTAATTGTCTTTCATCTTCTACTGGTTGTCGTTTGTCTTCTTCTAGTTGTCATTCATAATCTTTTTGTTATCTTTCATCTTCTACTGGTTGTCTTTCATGTTCTACAGATTGTGTTTCATCTTCTTATAGTTGTCTTTTAATCTTGTATTGGTTGTCATTCATGTCTACTTGTTGTCTTTCATCTTCTTCTAGTTGTCATTCATGTTCTACTGGTTGTCCTTAATCTTCTATTAGTTGTCTTTCATTTTCAACTCGTCGTGTTTCATCTTCTTCTTTTTGTTTTTTATGTTCTACTTATTGTCTTTCATCTTTTTCTAGTTGTCTTTCATCTTCTTCTTTGATCATCTACTGGTTGTCTTTCATGTTTTATTAGTTATCTTTCATGTTTACTGGTTGTCTTTAATGTTGTTCTAGTTTTCTTTCATCTTCTTCTAGTTATCTTTCATGTTCTACTGGTTATCTTTCATCCTCTACTGAATGCCTTTCAGGTTCTACTGGTTGTCCTTTCATCTTGTACTTATGTCTTTCATATTCTTCCGGTTGTCATGTTCAGCTGGTCATCTTTCACATTCTTTTAATTATCTTTCATCTTCTACTAGTTGTCTTTCATGTTCTAATGGTTGTCTTTAACCTTCTCTAGTTGTCTTTCATTTTCTACTCGTTGTGTTTCATCTTCTTCTATTTGTCTTTCATCTTCTTCCCGTTGTCTTTTGTCTTCTAGTAGTTGTTTCTCATCTAGTAATGATTGTCTTTCATGTTCTACTGGTTGTGTTTCATCTTGTTCTAGTTGTCTTTCATGTTCTACTGGTCGTCTTTCACCTTCTTCTATTTGTCTTTCAACTTCTGCTGGTTGTCTTTCATCATCTTCTGGTTGCTTTTCATCTTCTACTTGTTGTATTTCATCTTATTCTAGTTGTCTTTCATCTTCTACTGATTGTGTTTCATCTTCTTCTAATTTTACTTTTAATCTTGTATTCGTTGTCTTTCATGTTCAACTTGTTGTCTTTCATCTTCTTCTAGTAGTATTTAATCTTCTACAAATTGTTTTTTATCTTGTAATGATTGTCTTTCATGTTCTATTGGTTGTGTTTCATCTTCTACTAGTTATCTTTCATGTTCTACTGGTTGTCCTTAATCTTCTACTAGTTGTCTTTCATTTTCAACTCGTCGTGTTTCATCTTCTTCTTTTTGTCTTTCATGTTCTACTTGTTGTCTTTCTTCTTTTTCTGGTTGTTTTTCATCTTCTTCTTTGATCTTTTACTGGTTGTTTTTCATGTTTTACTGTTATCTTTCATGTTCTACTGGTTGTCTTTAATGTTGTTCTAGTTGTATTTTATCTTCTTCTAGTTATCTTTCATATTCTACTGGTTGTCTTTCATCCTCTACTTGATGCCTTTCAGTTTCAGCTGGTTTCTTTCAGTTTCTACTAGTTGTCTTTTCATCTTGTATTGGTTGTCTTTCATGTTCTGCTGGTCGTCCTTCAGCTTCTTCTAATTGTTTTTCATCATCAACTGGTTGTCTTTCATGTTCTACTGTCTTTCATCTTCTTCTAGTTGTTTTTTTATCTTGTACTAGTTGTTATTCATGTTCTACTTGTTGTCTTTCATCTTCATCTCGTTGTCTTTCATGTTCTACTTATTGTTTTTTTTATCTTGTAATGGTTGTTTTCGTTTTTTACTGGTTATGTTTTATCTTCTTCTAGTTGTCTTTCATGTTCTAATGGTTGTCTTTAATCTCGTACTAGTTGTCTTTCAATTTATACTCGTTGTGTTTCATCTTCTTCTATTTGTCTTTCACGTTCTACTGGTGGTCTTTAATCTTTTTCTAGTTGTCTTTTCATCTTGTACTGGTTGTCTTTCATGTTCTACTGGTCGTCTTTCATGTTCTTCTAGTTGTCGTTTCATCTTGTACTAATTGTCTTTCATCTTCTTCTGGTTATCTTTCATGTTCTTCTAGTTGTCTTTTATTTCTACTGGTTGTCTTTTATCTGGTTGACTTTTATCTTCTTCTCATTGTTTTTCATCTTCTAATGGATGTCTTTCATGTTCTACTGGTTGTCTTTCATGTTCTGCTGGTTGTCTTTTCATCTTGTATTTGTTGTCTTTCATATTCTTCTATTTGTCTTTAATCTTTTACTAGTTATTTTTTCATCTTGTACTGGTTGTTTTTCATGTTCTACTGGTCGTTTTTCATCTTCTTCTAGTTATCTTTCATCTTCTACTGGGTGTCTTTCATCTTCTTCTGGTTGTATTTCACAGTCTTATAGTTGTCTTTCATTTTCTTCTAGTTGTTTTTAATCTTCAACTGGTTGTCTTTCATGTTCTACTAGCTGTCTTTAATCTTCAACTGGTTGTCTTTCATGTTCTACTAGTTGTCTTTTATCTTATACTGGTTGTCATTCATGTTCTACTTGATGTCTTTCATCTTCTTCTCGTTGTCTTTCGCCTTCTACTAGTTTTTTCTCATCTAGTAATGGTTGTCCTTCATGTTCTACTGGTTGTGTTTCATCTTTTTCTAGTTGTCTTTCATGTTTTACCGGTTGTCTTTAATCTTCTACTAGTTGTCTTTTATCTTTATAGGTTGTCTTTTAAGTTTATTGGTTGTCTTTCATCTTCTTTTAGTTGTAAAGTCTTCTACTGATTGTGTTTCACATTCTACATGTTGTTTTTCAACTTCTACTAGTTGTCTTTGTTGGTCCTAATGGCACCTAGAGGGGTACTTAAATAATTTAATATTCACCACTAATGTATTTAACTAACGTGTGCGTGAGTTATTCTTGGCGGAAACAAGAATAAACCTAAACTAACCAAGTGTATGTAAAGTAAATAAAAGAGTTAAGAGACACTTGACACGAGAGTTGTTTACGGAGTTCGACACTAAGACCTACGTCTCCGAGGTTCACGACCTTCTTGATGGCGCGTCTTTCTTTACCCAATGAGATAGGAATACAAGATGGAACCGATGAGCTCTTACAAACCTTGGGAAGTCACACAGCCCGAGCACATAATTGGCTCACGAGCACTAAAGGCTCAAGTGTTTTAAACAAATAAGAGATCTCACACAAATCACTCTAATTGTTACACAAGATTGAGTTTGGTGGAGTATGCTTGAAATTATTGTATAGATATTGAAGTTTTGTGCACGAGCAATAATGAGGAATTCTAGATCTGAAAAGAATACAAAATATTGCAATTGGGGGCGGCTAGATTGTTACCTCAAACCTAGATTTTGCTTCTATTCATAGAGAGAGAAGCAAAATTTGGTAACTGGCGTCAACTGTTGCAACGGTTAGCCTTAGTTTAATAGGATTAGTTGCGCTGAAAACCCTAATGCTTGTCAAGCGTTACAACGGTTGCTACAACGGAACTCTCTAGAAGTTTTGGGGTCCGAAATTGATTTATTCCGTTGCAACATTTAGTTTAACCATTGTAACAAAATAAATCGATTACACTGTGTATTTGGCATATGAATTATTCCGTTGTAATGCTATTATAACCGTTGTAATGGTTTATGAAAATTAACTCAATCTCAAGCATATTTTACCAATTTCTAAGATTTCTAATTAATACTTGACCTAAGTCTTCTTAATCCATTCGTTGGCTCATTGCAGCACATCCTTGATATTTATTGAAGCTTTATATCTTCATGAACCTGTATCATATCTCAAGACAAGAAACTGTAAAATTCAACAAATATATGTTTTGCAAATCTAGTCAAACAGACAAGTAGATCATTGCATAATCCAACAATCTCCCCCTTTTGACGATTTGCAAAACATATATGTCACATGAGTGCATATTGGATATTCCCAAAAATTTGAATTTTCCCGTGTGTTTAGCGAATACCAATTTTAACGAAATTGTAATATCTCTCCCATTTTTTTGGAAATTGCAAAAGGGAGGAATTATCACAAACAATTCAACAAAAGTCCCCCTCAATTCATGCACTCCCCTTTAATTTTATAAAAATGTAAATTAAGGCATAATAAATAAATTTGCAATAAAAGCATACATATATGATATATGCACCACTCAAGAATATAGAAGTTTAATATTATGCATTATATGGTTAATAAAGTCATATACTCAAGTTAATTTTCATTGGATAATTGAAATTAATTCATTTTAACAATATATAATTGATCTCACGAGAGTAGATATTGCAATTAAGGAATTCAATCATAACTATGGAACACATGATGTAAGCAAGATGTTTGAAATTAATTAGTCATCTTAGGGAAAATAAATATCATTTATATTAGAACCTAAGATACATCATGCAAGAACATAAAAAAAAATGTAAAAAGACTCTAGAGAACAAAACTAAATTGCATAGCAACTAAAAGTAAAGCCTAATAGATTAATTCTTCTTGGCATTCGGTGGCTTCAATTTCTTCAAGTGGCTTGGTTGCCATGCCCTTACTAGAGTCGTCACTAGACCCCCTCTTCCTTTTCTTGCTCATTTCGATGGAATACTTGCAATCTGCACAAGTCCAAGAGCGACACCTTGGGTCTCTATCATCGTTGGATGGATTGATGAGAACCCACTTGGGATGAAATGCCTCGGTACATTCATTACAAAAGAACATCTTTGTTGCAATGGTGTCCTCCTTACAAGCAAGGCAATTCACGTACTCGATGGGAGAATCAGCTTCAGACTCAGAGTCGGTGTAGGAGTCCTTAAAGCATATGGAGTCATGAGAGTAAACGTTTTGGGAGTCTTAAGACCAATTTGAAGACATGGTGCTTGAGAGGAAGAGATGTAATAGGAAGATAATGAGAGAAATTGAGTGGAGAGAGTATAAATTTCTACTATAATTTATTTTGATTATGTAGTACTCATTATATAGCTTAAGCCAATGAATCTAATTATTATCTCACATCTTTTCACATTTGGCAATAAATTTTATTTTAAAAAAAATGGAAATGACTTGGAAATGAATATGGAAGGTCAAGAATATGGAAGGGCACCAGAAATTGAATCAATTAGACACATTTCAGAATTTAAAAAAATGAAAATAATGGATTAATGAAAGAAATCAGCAAAATTATGCCTTGCCGCAAACAACCGTTATAACGTTTGGGAAACCGTTAAAACAGAATATGAAAAATGTGCAAGCAAGAATTAAATTGAATTTAATGTTTTGAAAATTTAACAACAGTTAAAAGCATTGCAACGGTTTATGTAACGGTTGTCTCTGGAAAAATTGGATGAATTTCATAAGGGTGTTTCGATTTAATCCGTTGTAACGGTTGGTTAACCGTTGCAACAAAATAATTAAATTAGGTGTTTCTGCATTGTTTTGCAAGGTGAATTCATCCTAATTGGTTGCTATGCTCATAAATACTATTATCTAGACGTAATTTTTATGACAAAAATCAGTCTTATAGAGATAACATACCTAACTTGAATCTAAGGTCATTGTGTTGTTGAACACTTAATGGTTTCGTAAAGATATCGGCGATTTGATTTTTAGTGTCAACATGGATAAGTTCTACATCTCCTTTTTCCACATGATCCCTAATAAAATGATGTCGTATTTCTATGTGCTTTGTTTTCGAATGGAGTACCGGATTCTTTGAAATTTGGATGGTGCTAGTATTGTCACACATAATTGGTACCTTTAAAAAATTTAGTTCATAGTCTTTTAATGTTTGAATCATCCATAACAATTTGCAACAATGACCGGCCGCAACATAGTCGGCTTCTGTGGTGGAAAGGGTGACCGACGTTTGCTTACGGCTCGACCAAGAGACAAGTGATCCACAAAGGAATTGACACGAACCACTAGTGCTATTTCTATCTACATGATCTCCGGCAAAGTCGGCATCGGTGTATCCTATTAAATCTAAAGTTGTATGTTTACCATACTATAATCCTAAATTTAGGGTATCTTTGACATATTTGAGAATTCTTTTGACTGCTTTTAAGTGTGACTCTTTGGGATTAGCTTGGAATCGGGCACATAGACATACCGCATGTATGATATCGAGCCTACTAGCCGTTAGATAAAGTAAACTACCAATCATACCTCGATATTAAGTGATGTCCACAGGAGTCCCGCTTGGATCCGAATCTAGATTGACGGAGGTGGCCATAGGTGTGGGACTCGTCTTACTTTTCGACATGCCAAACTTTTTAACCAATTCTTTGGCGTACTTGGTTTGACTTATAAAGGTTCCTTCCTATAGTTGTTTTACTTGTAATTCCAAGAAGAACTTGAGTTCACCCATCATGCTCATCTCGAATTCACTATGCATTAAATTCAAAAATTCCTTGGCAAGTGCCACACTAGTTGAACTAAAAATAATATCATATCTACATAGATTTGTACAATTAAGATTGTTTTCCCTTTCTTCTTGGTGAAAAGAGTCGTGTCATTCTTACCTCTAGTAAATCCATTTTCAATAAGAAATGCACTAAGTCTACCATATCATGCTCTAGGAGCTTGTTTAAGACCATACAAAGCTTTGGTGAGTTTATAGACATGGTGAGGACAATTTGGATCAACAAAGCCGAGTGGTTGTTGTACATAAACCTCCTCATCTAGGTATCCATTCAAAAATGCACTTTTAACATCCATTTGGAATAGGGTAAAGCCTTTATGAGCGGCATATGCTAAAAACATTCGAATGGATTCTAAACGAGTTACGGACACAAAGGTTTCATCAAAATCTATACCCTCTTGTTGTGTGTACCCTTGAGCTACTAGTCTAACTTTGTTTCGTATAACATTTTTATTTTCATCCCTTTTATTTTTGAAAATCCATTTTGTTCCTATAATCATGCGGACATGTATAATAGAATGTTACAAATACAAAATGAATTCATAGAATTAGGAGAACCTATTTCTAACAATAAAGTTGTAGAAAAGATTTTGTGTGTGATGCTTAGGAAACCGAGATGGGAGTCGATAATAAGCGCTCTTGAGGTACTCTCGGGAGTTCAAACCTTCACTCCGGACGAACTATTCGCACATCTAAGAAGTTGTGAGGAGAAGCTTCAACAAACCGGAGAACTTGAACCTAAAACCAAGACTATAGCTCTCCCTGCACAAAAATACTACAAAAAGAAATCCTACAACTCCTCAAATAATTTCTCCTCAAATGACCATTTTCTAAATAAAATAAGTCAAGAATCCTCAAAAGATGCCCTCATCTTATCCAAAATATTTCAAGGCATGCTAGAGTTTGAACAAAAATACAACAAGAAGCGTGAAGAGAAAAACAAGAGAGCAATGTGCATAACGTGTCACAAGGAAGGACATTCTATGCAAACATGCTACAAGCTCTTCCCTAGAAACAAGGATGAAGGAGGAAGATAAGAGCGTCAATCAAAGCCGAGAAACAAAAGGGATCAAGGTAAGAAAATATTGAAAGCTTTGCAGGACTTGTTGAACAAAAACTCGGGTGAGAGTAGTGATGAAGAATCCGACTCGGAGACACACGATGAGCAAGAGATCAACCTAGCCTTGATGGCTAATCATGATGAAGATGAAGATGGAGATTTCGATGTAGATATGGAAGCAATTATTGTTAACAACAATATGACAGACAAACTTGCTATCAAAATCCTTAGAGAGGTGGCGAGATCAAAGAACAAGAATAAGGATCCAAGCGAGGTATCATTTAGCACCTCTAATAAGGTACAATTAAATTTTGGTATAATGGTGTATGGATCCGAAAGTGAATCAACTACCAACTCATTAGAAACCAAAGAGACTCAAACCAACTTGTCCAACAATTATAAATTCACAAATGAGCCAAGCATTTTCTATAAGAAGAATCTAAACTCCGACAATGAAATTAGGTTGAGAAAACTCCTTGATGAGGCAAATTCAGATTTGCTTAAGAAAGAAGGTATTATACAAAAGTTGAGGTATAAGATTATTGAACTTGAACCCAAGGAAAAAGAGTCCATCTAAGTCACATATTAGAATTAGAGTCCATCACACACTGCGATGTTTCATCTACCGATGCGCAAATGCCGGAACTTCCGTATTGCATTTTGTTGTTCCAACTAGTGGTTTCCCCTCTAAGGTTTTCTTCACACTAGTCTAATATTTCCCCTTGTCCTTGACTAGTCCATCGTAATTCTACTTACCATCAAGGCACTGTCACTTACCATGACAGATTAAATTAGATCATCGAAACCAAGTAAGAAGAACATAAAATACAAAAGCATTTAAATCAACAAAAGGTTACACAAACATAAAGGTATATATATCAAAGAATCACGAGTAACAAGGTTTACTGCCTAGCCCTAAGAATCTAAACTTAGCCGCGGAACGACATGTTTACAAGAGACTCAAAGAAGACACAAACAAGTAGCGCTTCCTAACTAGCCTCAACACACTCCTCTCTTCTCACTTAATAAAATAAAACACCAAATGATACAAAGATGTCTTCCTCTTCAGTCCAAAGGGCTTATATAGGAGTGAGGGGGTGCCTGGAGATGAGTGGAGTCCAAGAAATCTGATCTGGATACAGCTGGAGCAGTTATTCACCAAAGGGCGCCTCGGATATGGACAGTATTGGCTGGTCCGTATTGGAACTATGTCGCTGAGGGACTTAATGCGTATCGCGCCATCTCTGGTCCGTATTGGGGCTCTGGTTCGTATTAGCCAATACGGGCCGTAACAGAGCCTTAGTCGATGAGCTGTGCTTATCCGATTGACCTGATTCTTGCTCCAAATGATGTATAATAGCCCCAAAACATGTTTCCTGTACAAAAACATAAAGTAGAGCAACAATAACCTTTTTCTCTAATTAATTAAACATAAATGTGAGATAATAAGGCAAAACCTAAGCCAAAACCCTACGTAATTCACTATCATTTTGACGTTGATCAATCGCTCGCAAAGCCAAAGAGACAAAGGGAAACAAAACTCAAATTTTTTATGATAATTTTTTTTTAAACTTAAATTTGACAACAAGAAATAAGAACACTACTTTTGATCCAAATGAACCAACCAAAAATTACTTTAGAAATCAAAATGGAACATGGTGTTATAGAACAAATGAAAAAGTGTTGTCAAAATAGAACCCAAAACAATGGGTCAACTAGAGGTGTTCCCCAACATCACAAGAAATTTGAATCTAATGGAAATAAAAGGAAAAATGTGACATATAGAGTTGTTAATAAGCCTAATTGAAATCCAAATGTTCAAACTCAAGAATCCAAAGAGCCATTTCGTTATAACTTCAAGCAAGGACCGAATTTGGAATCAATCAATCATTCAACATCTCGTAAACCTTCTCTCACATTTTGCAATTATTGTTGTAAGATTGGACATACATCATTGGAGTGTAGGTTCAGGAAGAGAACCAACATGTTGAATATTGTTTAAGTTCCTAAATCTAGAAAATGCTTGGATCATTGATAGTGGATGTTCACACCATATGACTGGTGACAAATCTAACTTTAAAACTTTAGAACCATATGATGGTGGGTGGGTTACCTTTGGTAGCCATAAACGAAAAGGCAAAATAATAGGGTTAGGTACGGTTGGTAACCAAAACTTGACCATTAAAGATGTATATCTAGTAGATGGTTTGAATTTTAACTTACTTAGTGTTAGTAAATTGTGTGATGTCGGTTACTATGTTAAATTTGACACTAATGTTTGTTATCTAGTTAGATATCGGATGACACGATAGTCTACACCGGTAAGAGAAACAAAAATATTTATCACTTGTACTTCACCCATTTTGAGGTCGGTGAAACATGCTTGAGTGCCACAATCACCGACTCATAGTTATTGCAACGTAGGCTAGGTCATGTAGCCAATAAATCAATTAAGAAATTAGTTAAACTATATCTTATTCGTGGTCTACCAACACATAAGATAGAGACTGAAGGTTTGTGTGATGCATGTGTCAAAGGTAAACAATTTAAGGTAAACAAAGATATGGTCTCAACCACTTAACCTCTACAATTAATTCATATGGACTTAATCGGACCGGTTAGTACACCAAGTTTAACCAAAAAAAAATATGCATTTGTAATTGTAGATGACTATAGTCGATTTACTTGGGTAATGTTTTTTACAACACAAGAATGAAGCTTTTGATAACTTTGTTATATTTTGCAATCGTGTTGAAAATGAAAAGAGATTAAAGTTAAGTAGGATTCAAAGTGATAATGGTGGGGAATTTGAAAACACACAATTTGATGAATTTTGTTCTCAAAGAGGATATATCCAAGAATACTCGGCTCATCGAACTCCACAACAAAATGGAGTAGCTGAGAGGAAAAACCGAACATTACTAAAACTTGCATGAACCATGTTAAATGAATATCCCTTACCTCATCACCTTTGGGCCGAGGCCTTTAATACGGCTTGCTACATAGTTAATCGCGTAAATATAAGACCAATTCTAAAGAAAATACCTTATGAATTGTGGAAGGGATATAAACCCAATATTACTTTAGAGCATTCGGTTCTAAATGTTTTGTTCTTGATGAATCACAACGAATTCTCCGGTTTGTCGAAGCTTCTCCTCACAACTTCGTAGATGTGTGAATAGTTCGTTCGGAGTGAAGGTTTGAACTCCCGAGAGTACCTCAAGAGCGCTTATCATCGACTCCCATCTAAGTCCTACACCTTTATTGTTAGAAATAGGTTCTCCTAATTCTATGAATTCATTTTGTATTTGTAACATTCATACATGTCCTCAATTGACTCACCATCTTCTATATTAAAAGTTTCAATTCTAGTTTCTAGTCCCGTGAGTTTGGTTTGTTTGATTTGGGCATTACCTTCATATTTGTTTATTAGGGCATTCCACATGTCTTTGGCACTAGTCATGTTACCAAATATCATAGCTACCGATTCACTAACAGAACTATATATAACATTTGTCGTATTGTCATTTTCTTTCTTTTTCAGTTTTGAGTCTGTAGTAAGTTGGGTTGAGTTGGTTTTGATTTCAGCAATATAACCATTTCGAACAATATCCCATATGTCAATTACACTCAAATAATTAATCATTTGATTTTTCCAATGACTAAAGCTTTTGGTTGAACTAGTTAGCATTGGTGGTTCTTTGACATACCTTGAGACCATTGGTGCCATTTCTATATCTAATATAAAGGATTCAAACTAAGTGTGCCTTAATTTGAATAACCTGCTCTGATACCACTTGTTGGTCCCTAACGGCACCTAGAGGGATGGGGGGTGAATATGGGGCCTTTTAAATTTTAATACTTAAATAATTTAATATTCACAACTAATATATTTAACTAACGTGTGCGTGAGTTATTCTTGGTGGAAACAGGAATAAACTTAAACTAAGTAAGTGTACGTAAAGTAGTTAAGAGACACTTGACACAAGAGTTGTTTACGGAGTTTGCTTGAAGAGACAAATGCCGCAGTGTCTAAAAGAGACGGCATAATCCAAAATTTAAGATCCAAGATAGATGAGACTAAGGTTCAAAAAATTGAAATGAACAAGTTACGAGATGAAAATAGAAGTTTGAAAGCAACCAATGTGATAAATAAAATACTAGAATGTAAGGTTAAACATTATGAGTCCAAGATTAAAGAATTAGAAAAGAAGAATGAAATTAACAACTGTCAATCACACATAGGTGAGATAGGACTCTTAAAAGTGAGAATACAAAATTTGGAGACCGAGAATAGGGCTTTAAGGTCACCTAATGAATCAAAGAGTGTCATTAGGTTAGACCCATATTTTCAAGCAAGTGATCAAATATAAGACCAAGGATTATGCAATGATCTACTTGTCTGTTTGACTAAATTTGCAAAACATATATTTGTTGAATTTTACAGTTTCTTGTCTTGAGATATAATGCAGGTTCATGAAGATATAAAGCTTCAATAAATATCAAGGATGCACAAATGCTACACATATCAAGGATGTGCAGCATGAACCAGAGAATGGACTAAGAAGGCTTAGCTCAAGATTAGTATTAATTAGAAATCTGTGAAATTGGTAAAATATGCTTGAGATTGAGTTAATTTCCGTAAACCGTTACAATGGTTATAATAGCGTACAATAGAATAATTCATATGCAAGAGAGTTAATTCACAGTGTAATCGATTATAGTTGTCTTTCAAGCGTTGCAACGGAATAAATCAATTTCGGACCCTAAACTTCCAGAGAGTACCGTTGTACCAACCGTTGTAACGCTTGACAAGCGTTAGGGTTTTCAGCACAGCCAACCCTATTAAACTGGGGATAACCGTTGCAACAGTTGACGCCAGTTACTAAGTTTTGCTTCTCTCTCTATAAATAGAAACAAAATCTAGGTATGAGGTAACAATCTAGCCACCCCCAATTGTAATATTTTGTATTCTTTTCAGATCTAGAATTATCCATTGTGTTTCATCTTCTTATAGTTGTCTTTCATCTTCTACTGGTTTTATTTCTTCTTCCACTTGTTGTTTTTCATCTTTTTCTAGTTGTCTTTCATCTTCTACTTATTATATTTCATCTTCTTTAGTTGTCTTTCATCTTCTACTAGTTGTGTTTCAATTTCTTCTAGTTGTTTTAAATGTTGTACTGGTTGTCTTTCATGTTCAACTAATTGTGTTTCATCTCCTTCTAGTTGTCTTTTAATCTTGTACTGGTTGTCATTCATGTTCTACTTGTTGTCTTTCATCTTCTTCTCATTGTCTTTCATGTTCTACTAGTTGTATTTTATCTAGTAATTGTTGTCTTTCATGTTCTACTGGTTGTTTTTCATCTTCTTCTAGTTATCTTTCATGTTCTACTGGTTGTCCTTAATCTTCTCCTAGTTGTCTTTCATTTTCATGTTCTTCTTTTTGTCTTTCATGATCTACTTGTAGTCTTTCATCTTTTTCGAGTTGTTTTTCATCTTCTTCTTTGATCTTCTACTGGTTGTCTTTCATGTTTTACTTGTTGTCTTTCATGTTCTACTTGTTGTCTTTCATGTTGTTCTACTTGTCTTTCATCTTCTTCTAGTTATCTTTCATATTCTACTGGTTTTCATCCTCTACGGGATGCCTTTCAAGTTCTTCTGGTTGTCCTTTCATCTTGTACTTGTTGTCTTTCATATTCGTCTGGTTGTCTTTAATCTTCTACTAGTTGTCTTTTCATCTTGTACTGGTTGTCATTCATGTTCTACTTGTTGTCTTTCATCTTCTTCTCGTTGTATTTCATGTTCTACTAGTTGTTTTTTATTTTGTAATGGTTGTCTTTCATGTTCTACTGGTTGTATTTCAACTTCTTCCAGTTGTATTTCATGTTCTACTAGTTGTCTTTCATGTTCTATAGGTTGTCTTTCATGTTCTACTGGTTGTATTTCATCTTCTTCTAGTTGTATTTTCATCTTGTACTGGTTGTCATTCATGTTCTACTTGTTGTCTTTCATCTTCTTCTCGTTGTATTTCATGTTCTACTAGTTGTTTTTTATTTTGTAATGGTTGTCTTTCATGTTCTACTGGTTGTATTTCAACTTCTTCCAGTTGTATTTCATGTTCTACTGGTTGTTTTTAATCTCCTACTAGTTGTCTTTCATTTTCTACTCGTTGTGTTTCATCTTCTTCCATTTGTCTTTCATGTTCTACTGGTTATCTTTCATCTTTTTGTAGTTGTCTTTTCATCTTGTATTGGTTGTCTTTCATGTTCTACTGGTACTGATTGTCTTTCATCTTCTTCTAGTTGTCTTTTCATCTTGTACTGAATGTCTTTCATCTTCTTCTGGTTATCTTTCATGTTCTACTGGTTGTCTTTCATGTTCTACTGGTTTTCTTTCGTATTTACTGGTTGTTTTTCATCTTCTTCTCATTGTCTTTCATCTTCTCTGGCTATCTTTCATGTTTTACTGGTTGTCTTTTCATCTTGTACAAGTATTTCATATTCCTCTGTTTGTCTTTAATCTTGTACTAGTTGTCTTTTCATCTTGTACTAGTTGTCTTTGATGTTCTACTGGTCGTTTTTCATCTTCTTCTAGTTGTCTTTCATCTTCTACTGGTTGTCTTTCGTTTTCTTCTAGTTGTCTTTCATCTTGTACATGTTGTTATTCATATTCTACTGGTTATTTTGTACATGTTGTACTGGTTGTCTTTCATCTTCGTCTCGTTGCCTTTCGTCTTATACTAGTTGTTTCATGTTCTACTGATTGTGTTTCATCTTCTTTTAGTTGTCTTTTAATCTTGTACTAGTTGTCAGTCATGTCTACTTGTTTGTCTTTCATCTTGTAGTAGTTGTCTTTCACGTTCTACTAGTTGTCCTTAATCTTCTACTAGGTTTCTTTCATTTTCTACTCGTCGTCTTTCATCATTTTCTTTTTGTATTTCATGTTCTAAATGTTGTTTTTCATCTTTTTCTAGTTATCTTTCATTTTCTTCTGTGATCTTCTATTGATTGTCTTTTATGCTCTACTGGTTGTCTTTCATGTTGTTATAGTTGTCTTTCATCTTCTTCTAGTTATCTTTCATGTTCTACTGGTTGTCTTTCATCCTCTACTGGATGCCTTTCAGGTTCTACTAATTGTGTTTTCACATTCTTCTGGTAGTTTTGATCTTCTACTAGTTGTGTTTTCATCTTCTACTGGTTGTCTTTCATGTTCTGCTAGTCGTCTTTCATCTTCTTCTAACTGTCTTTCATGCTCTACTGGTTGTCTTTCATGTTCTACAGGTTGTCTTTCATGTTCTACTTGTTGTCTTTCCTCTTCTTCTAGTTGTCTTTTCATCATGTACTGGTTGTCATTCATGTTCTACTCGTTGTCTTTCATCTTCTTCACGTGTCTTTCATGTTCTACTAGTTGTTTTTTATCTTGTGATGGTTGTCTTTCATATTCTGCTGGTTGTGTATCATCTTCTTCTAGTTGCATTTCATGTTCTACTGGTTGTCTTTAAACCCCTATTAGTTGTCTTTCATTTTCTACTCGTTGTGTTTCATCTTCTTCTACAATTTCATTTCTACTGGTTGTCTTTCATGTTCTACTGGTCGTATTTCATCTTCTTCTAGTTGTCTTTTCATCTTGTACTGATTGTCTTTAATCTTCTTCTGGTTGTATTTCATGTTCTACTTGTTGTCTTTCATGTTCTACTGGTTTTCTTTTGTGTTCTATTGGTTGTTTTTCATCTTCTTCTGGTTGTATTTCATGTTCTACTTGTTGTCTTTCATGTTCTACTGGTTTTCTTTTGTGTTCTATTGGTTGTTTTTCATCTTCTTCTCATTGTCTTTCATGTTCTCTGGTTGTCTTTTCATCTTGTACTTGTTGTCTTTCATCTTCTTCTTGAGAACATGAAAGACAACTAGAAGAAGATGGAAGACAATTAGAAGAAGATGAAAAACAACCAGTAGAAGAAGAAATAAAACCAGTAGAAGATGAAAGACAACTAAAAGAAGATGAAACACAACTAATAGAAGTTGAAAGACAACTAGAAGAAGATGAAAAACAACTAGTAGAAGTTGAAAAACAACTAGTAGAACATGAAACACAATCAGTAGAAAACAAAAGACAACTGGAAGAAGATGAAAGACGAAGATCTTAAAAGACAACACGTAAAGATGAAAGACAACTAGTAGGAGATTAAAGACAACCGGTAGAACATGAAAGACAACTAGAAGAAAATTAAACACAACCAGTAGAACATGAAAGACAACCATTACTAGATGAGAAACAACTAATAGAAGACGAAAGACAACGAGAAAAAAATGAAAGCCATCAAGTAGAACATGAATGACAACCATTACAAGATGAAAAGACAACTAGAAAAGATGAAGACAACCAGTAGAAGATGAAAGACAACTAGAAGAAGATTATGAAAGGCAACCAGAAGAAAATGAAATACAACCAGTAAAAAAAAGGTGAAAGACAAATAGGAAAAAATAAAAAAGGACCAGTAGAACATGAAAGACAACCAGTACAAGATGAAAAGACAACTAGTAGAAGATTAAAAACAAACAGAAGAATATGAAAGACAACAAGTACAAGATTGAAAGATAACCAGTAGAACATGAAAGACATCCAGTAGAAGATGAAAGACAACGAGAAGAAGTTGAAAGACAACAAGTAGAACATGAAAGACAAATAGAAGAAGATAAAAGACAACCAAAAGAAGAAGAAAGACAACTAGTACAAGATGAAAATACAACTACAAGAAGATGAAAGATGACCAGTAGAACATGAAAGACAACTAGTACAAGATGAAAAGATGAAAGACAACCAGTAGAACATGAAAAACAAATAGAAAAAGATGAAACAAAAACGAGTAGAAAATGAAAGACAAATAGTAGATGATTAAAGACAACCAGTAGAACATGAAAAACAACTAGAAGAAGATGCACAAATAGTAGAAGATTAAAGACAACCAGTAGAACATGAAAAACAACTAGAAGAAGATGCACAACAAGTAGAACATGAAAGACAATCATTACTAGATAAATAACAACTAGTAGAACAAGAAAGATAATGAGAAGAAGATTAAAGACAACAAGTATAATATGAATGACAACCAGTACAAGATTTAAAGACAACTAGAAAAAGATGAAACACAATAAGTAGAACATGAAAGACAACCAGTAGAATATTAAGAACAACTAAAAGACGTTGAAAAACAACTAAAAGACGTTGAAAAACAACTAGTAGAAGATGAAAGACAACTAGAAGAAGATGAAATACATGTAGAAAATGAAAGACAACCAGAAGAAGATGAAAAATAACAAGGAGAAGAAGAAACGAAACCAGTAGAAGATGAAAGACAACTAGAAGAAGATGAAACACAACTAATAGAAAATGAAAGACAACTAGAAGAAGAAGAAGAAAGACAACCAGAAGAACAAGAAAGATAACCAGTAAAAGATGAAAGATAACTAGAAGAAGATGAAAGACAACTAGAAGATTGTGAAAGGCAACCAGTAGAACATGAAAGACAACCAGCACAAGATGAAAAGACAACAAGTAGAAGATTTTACAGAAACGAAAGAATTTGAAAGAAAACAAGTACAAGATGAAAAGACAACCAGTAGAACATGAAAAACATCGAGTAGAAAATGAAAGACGACGAGAAGAAGATGAAAGACAACAAGTAGAACATGAAAGGCAACTAGAAGAAGATGAAATATAACCAGAAGAAGTTGAAAGACAACTACAAAAAAATGAAAGACAACTTGAAGAAGATGAAACACAACTAATAGAAAATGAAAGACAACTAGAAGAAGATGAAAGAAAACTAATAGAAAATGAAAGGCAACAAGTGGAACATGAATTACAACCAGTACAAGATTAAAGACAACAAGAAGAATATGAAACACAATCAGTAGAACATGTAAGACAACCAGTACAATATTAAAAATAACTAGAAGAAGTTGAAACACAACTAGTAGAAGATGAAAGACAACTAGAAGAAGATGAAATACAATAAGTAGTAGATGAAAATCGACCAAAATAAGATGAAAAACAACAAGTAGTAGTAGAAATAAAACCAGTAAAAGATGAAAGACAACTTGAAGAAGATGAAACACAACTAACAGAAAATGAAAGACAACTAGAAGAAAAATGAAGGACAACTAGTAGAAGTTGAAAAACAACCAGTAGATATGAAACACAATTAGGAGAAGACAAAATTCAACTAGAAGAAGATGAAAGAAAACCAGTAGATCTTAAAAGACAATCTGTAAAGATGAAAGACAACTAGTAGAAATTAAAGACAACCAGTAGAACATGAAAGACAACTTGAAAAACATGAAACACAACCAGTAGAAAATGAAAGACAACCATTACTTGATGAGAAACAACTAGCAGAAAACGAAAAACAACAAGTAGAACATGAATGACAACCAATACAAGATGAAAAGACAACTAAAAGAACATGAAAGACAGTAGAACATGAAAGACAACCAATAGAACATGAAAGACAACTAGAAGAAGATGAAAGACAACTAGAAGATTGTGAAAGGCAACCAGTAAAAGATGAAAAGACAACTAGTAGAAGATTAAAGATAAACAGAAGAATGAAAGGCAACAAGTATAAGAGAAAAGACTACCAGTAGAACATGAAAGACATCCAGTGAAAGATAAAAGACAACGAGAAGAAGATGAAAGACAACAAATAGAATATACTGGTTGTCTTTTCATCTGGTTGATGTTTTTCAAGTTCTACTCGATGTATTTTCATTTTCTACCAGTATTCCATTTTCTACCAGTATAAAAGACAACCAGTATAAGATGAAAAGACAACCAGTAGAACTCATTTTCTACTCGATGTTTTTCAAGTTCTACTGGTTGTCTTTTCATCTTGTACTTGTTTTCTTTCAAATTCTTTTGTTTCTCTTTAATCTTCTAATTGTTATCTTTTCATCTTATACTGGTTGTCTTTCATGTTCTACTAGTTGCCTTTCACAATCTTCTAGTTGTCTTTCATCTTCTTCTAGTTGTGTTTCATCTTCTACTGGTTATCTTTCTTATTCTACTGGTTGTCTTTCATCTTTTTCTAGTTGTCTTTTTCATCTTGTACTGGTTGTCATTCATGTTCTACTTAAATGTCTTTCATGTTCTTCTCGTTATCTTTCGTCTTCTATTAGTTGTTTCTCATCTAGTAATGGTTGTCTTTCATCCTCTACTGGTTGTGTTTCATTTTCTTCTAGTTGTCTTTCATGTTCTACTAGTAGTCTTTAGTCTTCTACTATTTGTTTTTCATCCTTACAGGTTGTCTTCATCTTCTTCTAGTTGTCTTTTGTCTTCTACTGATTGTGTTTCAAGTTCTACTAGTTGTTTTTCAACATCTACAAGTTGTCTTTCATCTTCTTCTAGTAGTTTTTCGACTTCAATTAGTTGTGTTTCATCTTCTTCTAGTTGACTTTTATCTTCTACTGGTTTTATTTCTTCTTCTTCTGGTTGTTTTTCATCTTCTTCTGGTTGTCTTTCATTTTCTACTTGTTGTATTTCATCTTCTTCTAGTTGTCTTTCATCTTCTACTAGTTGTTTTTAACGTCTTCTAGTTGTCTTTCATCTTCTTGTAGTTGTCTTTTGTCTTCTACTGATTGTGTTTCATGCTCTACTAGTTGTTTTAAACTTCTACTAGTTGTTTTTCATCTTTTTCTAGTTGTCTTTCAACTTCTATTAGTTGTGTTTCATCTTCTTCTAGTTGTTTTTCATCTTCTACTGGTTTTATTTCTTCTTCTACTGGTTGTTTTTCATTTTCTTCTAATTGTCTTTCATCTTCTTCTTGTCTTTCATGTTCTACTGGTTGTCTTTCATGTTCTACATGAAAAGTTCTATTAGTTGTGTTTCGTTTTCTTCTAGTTGTCTTTCATGTTCTATAGTACTGGTTGTCATTCATGTTCTACTAGTTGTTTTTTATCTTCTTCTAGTTGTCTTTCAACTTCTATTAGTTGTGTTTTATCGACTTCTAGTTGTCTTTCATCTTCTACTGGTTTTATTTCTTCTTCTACTGATTGTTTTTCTTCTTCTTCTAATTGTCTTTCATTTTCTACTTGTTGTATTTCATCTTCTTCTAGTTGTCTTTCATCTTCTACTAGTTGTTTTTCAACGTATTCTAGTTGTTCTTAATATTCTACTGGTTGTCTTTCATATTCTACTGATTGTGTTTCTTTTTTTCTAGTTGTCTTTTAATCTTGTACTGGTTGTATCTCATTGTCTTTCATGTTCTACTAGTTCTTATTTATCTAGTAATGGTTGTCTTTCATGTCATACTTATTGTGCATCTTCTTCTACTTGTCTTTCATGTTCTACTGGTTGTCTTTCATGTTCTACTAGTTGTCTTTCATTTTCTACCCGTTGTGTTTCATCTTCTTCTATTTGTCTTTCATGTTCTACTGGTTGTCTTTCATGTTCTACTATTTGTCTTTCATGTTCTACAGGTTGTCTTTTTATCTTGTATTTGTTGTCTTTCATATTCTTCTGTTTGTCTTTAATCTTCCACGAGTTGTCTTTCCATCTTGTACTGGTTGTCTTTCATGTTGTACTGGTCGTTTTGTCATCATTTTCTAGTTGTCTTTCATGTTCTACTTGTTGCCTTCACCTTCTTCTAATTGTCTTTTCATCTTGTACTGGTTGTCATTCATGTTCTACTTGATGTCTTTCATGTTCTACTGGTGTCTTCCATCTTCTTTTAGTTGTCTTTAATCTTCTACTGGTTGTCGTTCATCTTCTTCTTGTTGTCTTTCATAATCTTTTTGTTGTCTTTCATCTTCTACTTGTTGTCTTTAATGTTCTACTGATTGTGTTTCATCTTCTTCTAGTTGTGTTTTAATCTTGAACTAGTTGTCATTCATGTCTACTTGTTGTCTTTCATATTCTTCTAGTTGTTTTTCAGGTTCTACTGGTTGTCCTTAATCTTCCACTAGTTGTTTTTCATTTTCAACTCGTTGTGTTTCATCTTCTTCTTTTAGTCTTTCATGTTCTACTTGTTGTCTTTCATCTTTTTCTAGTTGTCTTTCATCTTCTTCTTTGATCTTCTACTGGTTGTCTTTCATGTTCTATTTGTTGTCTTTCATCTTCTTCTTTGATGTTCTACTGGTTGTCTTTCATCTTCTTCAAATTATCTTTCATGAAATACTGGTTGTCTTTCATTCTCTACTGGATGTCTTTCAGGTTCTACTGGTTGTCCTTTCATCTTATACTTATTGTCTTTCATATTCTTCCAGTTGTCTTTACTCATCTACTAGTTGGCTTTTCATATTGTCTTTTATGTTCTGCTGGTCGTCTTTCATCTTGTACTTATTTTCTACGGGTTGTATTTCATGTTCTACTGGTCGTCTTTCATCTTGTATTTTCATCTTGTACTGGTTGACATTCTTGTTCAACTTGTTGTCTTTCATCTTCTTCTCGTTGTTTTTCTTGTTCTGTTAATTGTTTTTATCTTGTAATGGTTTTTCATGTTCTACTAGTTGTGTTTCATCTTCTTCTAGTTGTCTTTTAGGTTCTACTGGTTGTTTTTAATATTCTACTAGTTGTATTTCATTTTCTACTCGTTGTGTTTCATCTCTTTATATTTGTCTTTCATGTTCTACTTGTCTTTCAACTTTTTCTAGTTGACTTTTCATCTTGTATTGGTTGTCTTCCATATTCTACAGGTCGTCTTTCATCTTCTTCTAATTGTCTTTTCATCTTTTACTGATTGTCTTTTATCTTCTTCTGGTTGTCTTTCATCTTCTTCTAGTTGTCTTTTATTCTTGTACTGGTTGTCTTCCATCTTTACGGGTTTTCTTTTCATCTTCTTCTTTTTGTCTTTTGTCTTCTACTGATTGTGTTTCATGTTCTACTGGTTGTTTTGCAACTTCTACTAGTTGTCTTTCATCTTTCTCTAGTTGTCTTTCATTTTCTATTAGTTGGGTTTCATCTTCATCTAGTTGTCTTTCATCTTCTTCTAGTTGTCTTTCTTGTTCTACTGGTTGTGTGTCATATTCTTCTATTTGTCTTTCATGTTCTACTGGTTGTCTTTAATTTTGTACTCGTTGTGTTTCATCATCTTCTATTTGTCTTTCATGTTCTACTAGTTGTCTTTCATCTTTTTCTAGTTGTCTTTTGTCTACTTCTTGTTGTCTTTAATGTTTTTCTAGTTGTCTTTAATGTTCTACTGGTTGTCTTTCATGTTCTACTGGTTGTCTTTCATCTTCTTCTCGTTGTGTTTTATGTTCTACTGGATGTCTTTCATGTTCTACTGGTTGTCTTTTCATCTTGTACTTGTTGGCTTTCATATTCTTCTGTTTGTATTTAATCTTCTACTAGTTGTTTTTTCATCTTGTACTAGTTGTTTTTCATGTTTTACTGGTCATTTTTCATCTTATTCTAGTTGTTTTTCATCATCTACTGGTTGTCTTTCGTCTTCTTCTAGTTGTCTTTCATAATCTTCTAGTTGACTTTCATTTTGTTCTAGTTGTCTTTCATCTTCTACTGTTTGTCTTTCATGTTCTACTGGTTGTCTTTCATGTTCTACTAGTTGTCTTTCATGTTCTTCTAGTTTCATCTTCTAATAGTTGTCATTCGTCTTCTACTAGTTGTTCTTCATAATCTTTTTGTTGTCTTTCATCTTCTACTTGTCGTCTGTCATGTTATACTAGTTGTCTTTCATGTGTTGGTCCCTAAGACACCTAGAGGGAGTGAATATGAGGCCTTTTAAAAATTAAAACTAAGTTCTTTCAACTAACGTGTGTAGGACTTATTCTAGGCGGAAACTAGAATAACTTTAAACTAAGCAAGTGTGCGTAAAATTAATAAAAGAGTTAAGAGACACTTGACACGAGAGTTGTTTACGAAGTTCGACACTAACGCCTACGTCTCCGGTGCTCATGACCTTCGAGATGACACCTTTCTTTACCCAATGAGAAAGGAGTACAAGGTGGAACCGGTGAGCCTTTACAAAACTTGGGAAGCCACTCGGCCTGAGCATGGAAATGGTTCACGAGCACTAAAGGCTCTAATACAAGAAGCGAGCACACAAAGGCTCTAAAACAAAAGGCGAGCACATAAAGGCTCTAGGGTTTGAGTAAAAAAGAGATCTCGCACAAATCACTCTAATTCTTATACGAGATTGAGTGTGGTGGAGTAAGATTGAGATTGTTGAACGGATATTGAAGTTTGATGCACATGTAACAATGGAGATTTCTATATCTAAAAAGAATACGAAATATTGCAATTGGGGGTGGCTAGATCCATACTTCAAATTCTATTTATAGAGAGAGAAACAAAATAAGGTAACTGGCATCAACCGCTTGCAACGGAAGATTAGGCGTTGTAATGATTAACCCCAGATAACACGTTTGGCTGTGCTGGGAAACCCTAACGCTTATAAGCGTTACAACGGTGGTCACAACGGTTGTCTCTGGAAGTTTTGGGATCCGAAATTGATTTATTACATTGCAACGGTTATTTAAGCGTTGCAACAAATTAAATCGATTATGTTGTGTATTTCCATATTGAATTAAACTATTGTAACGGTTTGTCCAAATTACCTCAATCTCAAGCTTACTTTACCAATTTTACAGATATCTAAACTTAATCTTGAGGTGATACTTCTAAGTCCAATGCTTGGTTCTTCATGACTTATCCTTGATTAGTATAACAATTGATCATGCATCCTTGATATATATTTAGCAATTTATATCATCATGAACCCTGCACAATATCTCAAGACAAGAAACTGTAAAATTCAACAAATATATGTTTTGCAAATCTAGTCAAACAGACAAGTAGATTATTGCACAATCCAACATCATGTTCTACTGATTGTGTTTCATCTTCTTCTAGTTGTCTTTTAATCTTGTACTGGTTGACATTCATTTCTACTTGTTGTCTTTCATCTTCTTCTAGTTGTCTTTCATGTTCTACATGTTGTCCTTAATCTTCAACTAATTGTCTTTCATTTTCAACTCATCGAGTTTCATCTTCTTCTTTTTGTCTTTCATGTTCTACTTATTTTCTTTTGTCTTTTTCTAGTCTTTCATCTTCTTCTTTGATCTTTTACTAGTTGTATTTCATGTTTTATTGGTTGTCTTTCATTTTCTACATGTTTTCTTTCATGTTCTACTAGTTGTCTTTCATGTTGTTCTAGTAGTCTTTCATCTTTTTCTAGTTATCTTTCATGTTCTACTGGTTGTCTTTCATTCTCTATTGGATGTCTTTCAGGTTCTACTGGTTGTCCTTTCATCTTGTACTTATTGTCTTTCATATTCTTCCGGTTGTCTTTAATATTCTAGTAGTTGTCTTTTCATCTTGTACTAGTTGTCTTTCATGTTTTGTTGGTCGTCTTTCATCTTCTTCTAATTGTCTTTCTTATTGTACTTGTGGTCTTTCATGTTCCACTGATTGTCTTTCATGTACTACTGGTCATCTTTCATGTTTTACTAGTTGTCTTCATGTTCTACCGATTGTGTTTAATCTTCTTCTAGTTGTCTTTTAATCTTGATAAATACCGGTTGTCATTCATGTCCACTTGTTGTCTTTCATCTTCTTCTAGTTGTCTTTCATGTTCTACTGGTTGTCCTTAATCTTCTACTAGTTGTCTTTCATTTTCAACTCGTCGTGTTTCATCTTCTTCTTGTGTCTTTCATGTTCTACTTGTTTGTCTTTGATATTTTTCTAGTTATTTTTCATCTTCTTCTTTTATCTTTTACGGGTTGTTTTTTCATCTTGTACTAGTTGTCTTTCATATTCTTCTGTTTGTCTTTAATCTTGTACTAGTTGTCTTTCATGTTATACTGGTTGTTTTTCATCCTCTACTGGATGTCTTTCAGGTTTTACTGGTTGTCCTTTCATCATGTACTTATTGTCTTTCATATTCTTCCGGTTGTTTTTAATATTCTATTAGTTCTCTTTTCATCTTGTACTGCTTGTCTTTCATGTTCTACTGGTCGTCTTTTATCTTCTTCTAGTTGTCTTTTCATCTTGTACTGGTTGTCATTCATGTTCTACTTGTTGTCTTTCATCTTCTTCTCATTGTCTTTCATGTTCTACTAGTTGTTTTTTATGTTGTAATGGTTGTTTTTCATGTTCTACTTGTTGTGTTTCATCTTCTTCTAGTTGTCTTTCATTTCTACTGGTTGTCATTAATCTTTTACTAGTTGTCTTTCATTTTCCACTCATTGTGTTTCATCTTTTTCTATTTGTCTTTCATGGTCTACTGGTTGTTTATCTTTTTCTAGTTGTCTTTTTCATCTTGTACTGGTTGTCTTTCATGTTCAACTGGTCGTCTTTCATCTTCTTTTAGTTGTCTTTTCATCTTGTACTGATTGTCTTTCATCTTCTTTTGGTTGTCTTTTATCTTGTTATAGTTGTCTTTCATGATCTACTAGTTGTCTTTCATGTTCTTCTCGTTGTCTTTCATGTTCTACTGGATGTTTTTTATGTTCTACTGGTTGTCTTTTCATCTTGTACTTATTGTCTTTCATATTCTTCTGTTTGTCTTTAATCATCTACTAGCTGTCTTTCCATCTTGTACTGATTGTCTTTCATGTTATACTGGTCGTTTTGTCATCTTCTTTTAGTTCTCTTTCATATTGTACTGGTTGTCTTTCGTCTTCTTCTAGTTGCCTTTCCCAATCTTATAGCTGTCTTTCATCTTCTTTTATTTGTTTTTCATCTTTTACTGGTTGTCTTTCATGTTCTACTGGTTGTCATTCACCTTTTTCTAGTTGTCTTTTCATCTTGTACTGGTTGTCATTCATGTTCTACTTGATGTCTTTCATCTTCTTCTTGTTGTCTTTCGTCTTCTACTAGTTGTTTCTCATCTAATAATGGTTTGTCTTTCATGTTCTACTGGTTGTGTTTTATCTTCTTTTAGTTTTCTTTAATGTTCTACTGGTGGTCTTTAATATTCTACTAGTTGTCTTTCATCTCTACAGGTTGTCTTTTAAGATCTACTAGTTGTCTTTCATCTTCTTCTAGTTGTTTTTGTCTTCTATTGATTGTGTTTCATGTTCTACTAGTTGTTTGTCAACTTCTACTAGTTGTGTTTCATCTTTTTCTAGTTGTCTTTCATTTTCTATTAGTTGTGTTTCATCTTCTTGTAGTTGTTTCTCGACATCTTCTGGTTGTCTTTCATCTTCTACTTGTTGTATTTCATCTTCTTCTCTTTGTCTTTCATCTTCTACTAGTTGTGTTTCAACTTCTTCTAGTTGTTTTTAATGTTCAACTGGTTGTCTTTTATGTTCTACTGATTGTGTTTCATTTTCTTCTAGTTGTCTTTTAATCTTGTACTGGTTATCATTCATGTTCTACTTGTTGTCTTTCATCTTCTTCTCATTGTCATTCTAGTAATGGCTATCTTTCATGTTCTACTGGTTGTGTTTCATCTTTCTCTAGTTGTCTTTCATGTTCTACTGGTTGTCCTTAATCTTCTACTGGTTGTCTTTCATTTGCAACTCATCGTGTTTCATCTTCTTTCTTTTGTCTTCCATGTTCTACTTGTTGTCTTCCATACTCTACTACTGCCTTTCAGGTTGTTGTCCTTTCATCTTGTAATTATTGTATTTCATATTCATCCGGTTGTCTTTAATCTTCTACTAAATGTCTTTGCATCTTGTACTAGTTGTCTTTCATTTTCAACTGGTCGTCTTTCATCTTCTACTGATTGTCTTTCATGATCTACTGATTGTCTTTCATGTTCTACTGATTGTCTTTCATCTTCTTCTAGTTGTCTTTTCATCTTGTTCTGGTTGTCATTCATGTTCTACTTGTTGTCTTTCATTTTCTTCTCGTTGTCTTTCATGTTCTACTTGTTGTTTTTTATCTTGTAATGGTTGTCTTTCATGTTCTACTGGTTGTGTATCATATTATTCTAGTTGTCTTTCATGTTCTACTGGTTGTCTTTAATCTCCTACTAGTTGTCTTTCATTTTCTACTCGTTGTGTTTCATCTTTTTCTATTTGTCTTTAATGTTCTACCTGTTTTCTTTTCATTTTGTACTGGTTGTCTTTCATGTTCTACTGATCATCTTTCATCTTCATCTAGTGGTATTTTCATCTTTTATTGATTGTCTTCCATCTTCTTCTGGTTGTCTTTCAGGTTCTTCTAGTTGTCTTTCATGTTCTACTGGTTGTCTTTCATGTTCTACTGGTTGTCTTTCATCTTCTTATAGTTGTCTTTAATCTTGTACTGGTTGTCGTTCGTATTCTCTTGTTGTCTTTCATAATTTTTTTGTTGTCTTTCATCTTCTTCTATTTGTCTTTTAATCTTGTACTAGTTGTCATTCATGTCTACTTGTTGTCCTTAATCTTCCACTAGTTGTCTTTCATTTTCAACTCGTCGTGTTTCATATTCTTCTTTTAGTCTTTCATGTTCTACTTGTTGTCTTTCATTTTTTTCTAGTTGTCTTTCATCTTCTTATTTGAACTTCTACTGGTTGTCTTTCATGTTCTACTGGTTGTCTTTTATATTGTTATAGTTGTCTTTCATCTTCTTCTATTTATCTTTCATGTACTACTAGTTGTCTTTCATCCTCTACTGGATGCCTTTCTGGTTCTACAGGTTGTCCTTTCATCTTGTACTTATTGTCTTTTATATTTTTCCAGTTGTCTTTACTCTTCTACTAGTTGGCTTTTCATCTTGTACTGGTTGTCTTTCATCTTCATCTAATTGTCTTCATGTTCTACGGGTTATATTTCATATTATACTTATTGTCTTCCATCTTCTTCTAGTTGTATTTTCATCTTGTACTGGTTGTCATTCATGTTTTACTTGTTGTCTTTCATCTTCTTCTCGTTGTATTTCTTGTTCTACTAGTTTTTTTTTTTCTTGTAATGGTTGTTTTTTCATGTTCTACTGGTTGTGTTTCATCTTCTTCTAGTTGTCTTTCATGTTCTATTGGTTGTGTTTAATCTTCTACTAATTGTATTTCATTTTCTACGCGTTGTGTTTCATCTCTTTATATTTGTCTTTCATGTTCTACTGGTTGTCTTTCATCTTTTTCTAGTTGACTTTTGATCTTGTACTAGTTGTCTTCCAGGTTCTACTGGTCGTCTTTCATCTTTTTCTAGTTGTCTTTTCATCTTATACTGATTGTCTTTCATCTTCTTTTGGTTGTCTTTTATGTTCTTCTAGTTTTATTTTCATCTTGTACTGGTTGTCAATCATGTTCAACTTGATGTCTTTCATCTTCTTCTCATTGTCTTTCGTCTTCTTCTAGTTGTTTCTCATTTAGTAATGGTTGTCTTTCATGTTCTACTTGTTGTCTTTAATATTCTACTAGTTGTTTTTCATCTTTACAGGTTGTCTTTTAAGATCTACTGGTTGTCTTTCATCTTCTTCTATTTGTCTTTTGTTTTCTACTGATTGTGTTTCATGTTCTACTGGTTGTTTTTCAACTTCTACTTGTTGTCTTTCATTTTCCATTAGTTGTGTTTCATCTTCTTCTAGTTGTCTTTCATGTTCTACTGGTTGTCTTCAATCTTCTACTAGTTGTCTTTAATTTTCTACTCGTTGTGTTTCATCTTTTTCTATTTGTCTTTCATGTTCTACTAGTTGTCTTTTATTTTTTTCTAGTTGTCTTTTATTCTTGTACTGATTGTCTTTCATCTTCTTCTAGTTGTCTTTTATCTTTTTCTAGTTGTCCTTCATGTTCTACTGGTTGTCTTTCATGTTCTACTAGTTGTCTTTCATCTTCTTCTCGTTGTCTTTCATCTTGTACTGGATGTCTTTCGTGTTCTACTGGTTGTCTTTTCATCTTGTACTTGTTGTCTTTCATATTCTTCTGTTTGTCTTTAATCTTCTACTAGATGTCTTTTCATCTTCTTCTAGTTGTCTTTTAATCTTGTACTGGTTGTCATTCATTTTTACTTGTTGTGTTTAATCTTCTACTGGTTGTCTTTCGTTTTCTTCTGGTTGCCTTTCTCAATCTTCTAGTTGACTTTCATCTTCTTCTAGTTGTCTTTCATCTTCTACTAGTTGTCTTTCATCTTCTTCTAGTTGTCTTTCATCTTTTAATGGTTGTTGTTCGTCTTTTTCTAGTTGTCTTTCATAATTTTTTTGTTGTCTTTCATGTTCTACTAGTTGTCTTTCATGTGTTGGTCCCTAAGGCACCTAGAGAGGTGAATATGGGGCCTTTTGAAAATTAAACCTAAGTTCTTTTAACTAACGTGTGTATGAGTTATTCTAGGCGGAAACTAGAATAACTTTATACTAAGCAAGTGTGCGTAAAATAAATAGAAGAGTTAAGAGACAGTTGACACGAGAGTTGTTTACGGAGTTCGGTACTAACGCCTACGTCTCCGGGGCTCGTGACCTTCGAGATGGTGACTCTTTCTTTACCAAATAAGAAATGAGTACAAGGTGGAACCGGTGAGCCCTTACAAAGCTTGGGAAGTCACTCGACCCGAGCATGGAAATGGCTCACGAGCACTAAAGGCTCTAATACAAGAAGCAAACACACAAAAGCTCTAAAACAAGAGGCGAGCACACAAAGGCTCTAGGATTTGAGTAAACAAGATATCTCACACAAATCACTCTAATTCTTACACGAGATTGAGTGTGGTGGAGTAAGCTTGAGATTGTTGAATGCATATTGAAGTTTGATGTACATGCAACAATGGAGATTTCTAGATCTAAAAAGAATACGAAATATTGTAATTAGGGTCGGCTAGATCCATACTCCAAACCTAGATTTTATTTCTATTTATATAGAGAGAAGCAAAATAAGGTAACTGGCATCAACCGTTGTAACAGAAGATTAGGCGTTGCAACGGTTAACCCCAGATAGCAAGTTTGGCTGCACTGGGAAACCCTAACGCTTATAAGCGTTACAACAGTGGTCACAATGGTTGTCTCTGGAAGTTTTGGGATCTGAAATTGATTTATTCCGTTGCAACAGTTATTTGAGCGTTGTAACGAATTAAATCGAACCTGCTGTGTATTTCGATATTGAATTAAACCGTTGTAATGCTACATTAAACCATTGTAACGGTTTGTCCAAATTACCTCAATATTAAGCTTACTTTACTAATTTTACAGATATCTAAACCTAATCTTGAGGTGATACTTCTAAGTCCAATGCTTGGTTCTTCATGACTCATCCTTGATTAGTATTGCAATTGATCATACATCCTTGATGTATATGTAGCAATTTATATCGTCATGAACCTGCACAATATCTCCAGATAAGAAACTGTAAAATTCATCAAATATATGTTTTGCACAATCCAACATCATATTCTACTAATTGTGTTTCATCTTCTTCTAATTGTCTTTTAATCTTGTACTGGTTGTCATTCATTTTTACTTGTTTGCTTTCATCTTCTTCTAGTTGTCTTTCATTTCTACTGGTTGTCCTTAATCTTCTACTAATTGTCTTTCATTTTCAACTCGTCGAGTTTCATCTTCTTCTTTTTATCTTTCATGTTCTACTTATTGTCTTTCATCTTCTTCTTTGATCTTTTACTGGTTGTCTTTCATTTTTTATTGGTTGTCTTTCATTTTTCACTGGTTGTCTTTCATTTTCTACATGTTTTCTTTCATGTTCTACTGTTTGTGTTTCATGTTGTATTGGTTATCTTTCATCATCTACTGGTTATCTTTCATCATCTACTGGATGCCTTTCAGGTTCTACTGGTTGTCTTTCATGTTGTATTTGTTCTGGTTGTCTTTCATCTTCTTCTAGTTATCTTTCATGTTCTACTGGTTATCTTTCATCATCTACTGGATGCCTTTCAGGTTCTACTGGTTGTCCTTTCGTCATGTACTTATTGTCTTTCATATTCTTCTGGTTGTCTTTAATCTTCTACTAGTTGTTTTTTCATCTTGTATTAGTTGTCTTTCATGTTTTGCTAGTCGTCTTTCATCTTCTTCTAATTATCTTTCATATTCTACTGGTTGTCTTTCATCATTTTCTAGTTGTCTTTTAATCTTGTACTAGTTGACTTCATGTTCTACTGGTCGTCTTTCATCTTCTTATAGTTTTTTTTTTCATCTTGAACTGATTGTCTTTCATCTTCTTCTGATGTCTTTCACCTTTTTCTAGTTGTCTTTCATGTTCTACTGATTGTCTTTCATGTTTTACTAGTGGTCTTTCATCTTCTATTGGATGTTTTTCATGTTCTACTGGTTGTTTTTTCATAATGTACTTGTTGTCTTTCATATTCTTCTGTTTGTCTTTAATTTTCTATTAGTTGTCTTTTAATCTTGTACTGGTTGTCTTTCATGTTCTACTGGTCGTTTTTCATGTTCTTCTAGTTGTCTTTCATCTTCTACTGATTGTCTTTCGTCATCTTCTAGTTGCCTTTCACAATCTTTTAGTTGACTGTCTTCTTCTTCTAGTTGTCTTTCATCTTCTACTGGTTGTCTTTCATGTTCTACTAGTTGTCTTTTAATTTCTTCTAGTTGTTTATAATCTTATACTGACTGTCGTTCGTCTTGTTCTAGTTGTTTTTCATAATCTTTTTGTTGTCTTATATCTTGTACTGGTGTCTTTCTTGTTCTACTAGTTGTCTTTCATCTTCTACTGGTTGTCTTTCGTGTTCTACTAGATGTCTTTCATCTTCTTCTAGTCGTCTTTTCATCTTGTACAGGTTGTTATTCATATTTTACTGGATGTCTTTAATCTTCTTCTCGTTGTCTTTCATATTATACTAGTTTTTTCATGTTCTGCTGATTGTGTTTCATCTTCTTCTAGTTGTCTTTTAATCTTGTACTGGTTGTCATTCATGTCTACTTGTTGTCTTTCATCTTCTTCTTGTTGTCTTTTATGTTCTACTGGTTGTCCTTAGTTGTCTTTCATCTTCTTCTTTTTGTCTTTCATGTTTTACTAGTTACCTTTTATGTTCTACTGGTTGTCTTTCATGTTGTTTTAGTTGTCTTTCATCTTCTTCTAATTATCTTTAATGTTCTACTGGTTGTCTTTCATCCTTTACTGAATGCCTTTCATCTTGTACTTATTGTCTTTCATATTCTTCCAGTTGTTTTTAATCTTCTTCTAGTTGTCTTTCATGTTCTACTGGTTGTCTTTCATCTTCTTCTAGTTATTTTTTCATCTTGTGCTGGTTGTCATTCATGTTTTACTTGTTGTTTTTCATCTTCTTCTCGTTTTCTTTCATGTTCTACTAGTTTTTTTTTTATTTTGTAATGGTTGTCTTTCATGTTCTACTGGTTGTGTTTCATCTTTGTCTAGTTGTCTTTCATATTCTACTGGTTGTCTTTAATCTTCTACTAGTTGTCTTTCATTTTTCACTTATTGTGTTTCATCTTTTTCTATTTGCATTTCATGTTGTACTTCACCGTCTCTCCTCCATATCCATATTTAATACAATACGATACCCGTATCTGTATAATAACCGTATTCAATACATACGATACCCGAATCCATATAATAGCCATATCTGATACAGTACAATATCTGTATCTGTATAATAACCGTATTCAATACAATATGATCGTATCAGTATAATCGTTGTATCCGATACGATACCCGTATTCGATACGATACTCGTATCCGTATCGTATCCGATACGATAGCCATATTCCTATCTGTGCAACATAGCCTAGTACTAATTCAAAAACTATGATTCCATGTCGGTAGGAGTGTTCATCCGTTGGATTTGTTTAAAACCGAATAAAAATTGTTAAATTAAAGTTTTATTGGCTTTTCAAAAATAGAACCGAGTTAAACTTATGAACTGAATTAGTGTTCATCGGAGGGCATATTTGTTTCGGAATTTCCTTTTTTTTAAAGGATATGCCTAAAAAAAAAATTCGGTCAGCTATACGGATACACTGAGAAATGGAAGCCACAGGAAAGGAGAGGAGAAGAGGAAAGGCGGCAGTAGTGGGAGGAAGCATAGCCGGGTTGTGCTGCGCTCACGCGCTCATCTCGGCCGGGTGGGACGCCGCCGTGATCGAGAAGTCGACTGCTCCATTAACTCCGTCTCGCAGCCCCACTGGCGCCGGCCTCGGCCTCGACCCCCAGTCTCGGGAGATTCTCGTCCGTTGGATTTCTGATCCGCAACTTCACCAGGCCACCTTCCCGCTCTCCATAGACCTGGTACAATCTTCAATCTTATTGCCAAGCCCTTTCTGTTGTGGTTAATTAATTCTTAAGGGCCCATGTCTTTTGAATTCTAATCTTCTATTGGATCATCCTCCTTACTGTGTTTATGTCATAAAAGGGATTAACAACATTAAAATCAAACTGACATGGTTTATACCAAATGACAAACTGTAATTTGTTGGCCTACCATAAAAGCAATAGCACAGTAGGGAGAGTCCTATCTAATATCTCCATGCTGACCTAATTAGAGTTTAAGTTAACCAGAAAGATGACCAATCAGGTATGTTGAAATCTTTTTGTGCATACAGCTACTCTTTGGTCCTATTTCAATGTCTCTTTTCTCTCTTCAATCTATGCATACTTGTCATGATATTTCCACATAACTTGAAATGAAAGGAGAAAGGAACCAAAACCATACTACTTTGTACATCTGTACATATACCATCTGCTTTCCAACGGTTACCAAAGGGGCTGGCCAGAATTATGTCAAAAAAGGTCCAATGCTTTGTAATATCCAAAAGCATGGTGTTTAATTTTTCATTTTATCCTGAAATTTTTTCATAATTTTTTTTTTTTTCATTTGGATGAGATGTATATTTACTGATCTTTGTAATCACCAGAATAGAGCGACTGACAGTGGGAACAAGACAAGCAAAACATTAACAAGAGATGAAAATTTCAATTTTCGAGCTGCACATTGGGCTGATCTCCACTCCATGTTGTACAAGGGATTGCCATCTGGACTGATACTGTGGGGTCACCAGTTCATCTCCTTTCAATCCTCCAAGGATAAATCCACTGTCGGGGTAAAATGTAGAGTTGCCGAGACAGGAGAGATTGTAGAAATTGAGGTGGATTTGCTTGTGGCTGCAGATGGTTGTTTGTCAGCCATTCGCCAGAACTTCCTTCCAAATTTGAAATTGAGGTGTGCACTTTTGAGGCCTAAAACTTTGTCTAGGAAAATTTTCACACGCATATCAAATGCATCAATTATAAAGTGGTTTCTTTGTGTCATATTGGACAATGCCATAAAATGAAGCTCAATTGGATTGCTTCTACTTCGATGCAAAATTATATGACCTAGGATAACTCGTGGCAACTTTGGGTTAACTGGAGCCTTATTGCACTGTTGAGGTTTAGTTGGCATTAGTAATGGATACTTACGGACTATGTGTAATTTGGGGTTTAAGGAAATAGTGGGATTATAAGTCGGGCCTATTGTCCCTGGGGGTGGGGGGTTTAGAAACATGTGGACTATTACTACTTAGTTTCACAACAAGTACCTTCACAGGTGAAGTTATGCATATTCCCCTACAAAAATATGCAAGTATTACATGTTCTGTGAAAAACACGTCTATTATTTTGGTGTTTAATATAGATGATATTTTAGATTTTTCTTTCCTTCTTTTTGCACACATTAGTTGTACCTAAAAATAGTCATAACCTGAATTAGCTTATAAATGCTTGTTGGTGTATGTAGGTATGCCGGCTACTGTGCTTGGAGGGGTGTACTTGACTGTTCGGATAAAGAGGACTCAGATTTAATTCTAGGTATGAGAAAAGCATATCCCGAGCTCGGCAACTGCCTCTACTTTGATCTAGCCCACGATACACATGCTGTGCTATATGAGCTGAAGAACAAAAGGCTCAATTGGATCTGGTATGTCAACCAACCAGAGCCTGAATCAAAGGTGGGTTACCTCTCTAAGTATTGTATATTATTCTTATCATAGAGGAGAATCCATTGCATTCGAAATTCGGTGCTAATCTAAAGCACAATTTGAAACTTGATGCCTGTCAACAAAGACCCGAGATGTTGGAAATTTTCACATCTGTATATATGTATATATTTTATTTCTGAATTAAGGCATGACAGAGCACAACTTTTGGAGGCAATGGATCTCTCTTATTATTATATCTTATACAGTTCCAATACAGATTACAAATATTGCATTTTTTTTACTGCTTAACCGCTTTTAAATGGATGCTAAGTTATCTAAACTCTACCTCAATTTACATCAAAAACTTGTGCTATCAAAACACTGGTCAGCCTAAGTAAACAGAAAAAGACTTGGTGTTCGAGCTTTCTGGGTACTGTCCAGGCAGTACAGACTAGCAGCAAACCTAATTGGCGTGGTGCCAAATTTTAGTGTTAGCCATTTCATAAACCAAATTGTGCTTCAAATCCTCTCCTGTTATTGTATAGTGTCTTACAATGGTTTGTTTTCATATTACGTTACAAGATGAGCTCTTAGCCACCTGACTACTATTTTGGTAATGACTTATTTTGATGTGATAGTGCAGCCTTGTGCAATTTAATATTGATTGTTTGCTACCAGTAAAATTCTGGAAAGAGAACATGCTTAGAAGCTGGTACCTAATCATTGTACAAAATAAAATAATGCCAAAAAAAATGTATTCAGGGAAGCTCAGTCACAATGAAAGTGAGCAGAGGCGCTCTACACAACATGCACGAAGAAGCCAACAAGGTGTGGGTCCCCCAACTCGCCAGCCTCATGCAGGAGACAACCGATCCTTTCATAAACATCATATATGACAGCGATCCATTACCACGTCTACACTGGGAAGGCAAAATAGTCTTGGTAGGAGATGCAGCGCACCCGACCACCCCACATGGTTTGCGAAGCACCAACATGTCAGTGGTGGATGCACATGTGCTTGGCAAATGCCTGGAGAGATATGGACTGGAGGATTTGGAGAAGGCATTGGAAGAGTTCCAGGCAATCCGACTTCCTGTAGTTTCAGAACAAGTTCTTTATGCGAGGAAATTGGGTCGTGTTAAGCAGGGTTTGGATTTAATTGGAGATGTGCGACTTGACCAAAGAGGCATGCCTTATTTTGATGGTGCGCGTACTTCTCTTTAAAATTTTATTGAGCCTCTGTAATTCTAAATATTTTTTTAATAAAGATGTATACTATTCAAAGGTGAATCCATAACTATACGAACATATCATAACTATCGCTCCAAACTTCAATTTTTTTATTTTTATTTTTAGTATGACGCTCTGATTTTGTACAGAGAACTTTTAGGGCAACATGATGTTCTACCTAACACACTTTTGATCTAGTTAGGACATCTGCTTGCAACCTTTTTTTTTTTAAATTCCAAAGAGCTGTGCAACATGATGTATGCCCTTTTTGTTTTTTGGCATCGCTGCCTTAAGTTGAAAATGCGGACAAATGCATTTCTATTGGCATAGTTTGGTTTACAGGTTACAGCTTCACATCATGTGTTGCTCAAGTCCATATATGTTGGCATGTAAGCACAGGTCAAAGTTTAGTTCCTTAGGCCATGTCTGGTTGGTTCAAATTCCATGGAATACAAGGGATTTTGGACTCAGATATTTTCCAGTTTGTTTGGTTGGTATTAGTTTAGTATTCATTTATATGTTATTAGCTTAAATTTCTCATTGTTCTTCCCAACCAACATTAAATCCCATCCTGTGTGGTCCAAGAATGCCTTCGGATAATTAATAAATACTAAATGAGTCACGGGACGGAGTAAATAAGTGAAAGTGAAAAGTTATAACTGAGTGTCAAGCCTTTCATTGCTTTAACCTATTTATTTATGTTCATCATTTTGTAATTATATACTTTTTATATAATTAGAAAAGTAAGTATCAGTCTCAATTTAATGGATGCTACCGCATATAGATTTATTAACTAAAATTAAAAGAATAATATCTTTATTAACTACAATTTGTGAAATTAATGGTATTCTTTCAAGACATTTATTTGGGAAAAATAATAATTTCTTTAACAATGAAATTATATTCTTTTTTCCTAAATTAATCATTTAATTTAATATCCAACATTATAATACGTATATTTTGCGTTCCAATTCATATAAGAAATAGACGACTATCAAAGTGGTTAAGAAAAACATATTCAATAATGAATTCATTTTATTTGTAAAATTGAGACTAACATTCTGAAAAAATATATATATTAAACCGTTATACAGAGATGTATAAAGGTACGATTATGTAATTTTGTGGACCTCGTAAAACTGGGTGAGAATCTGCTGCGATCCGGGTACTGTGAACAGTACCCTACAATTCCTGATTTTCCAAATCCAGCTGTCGAATTGTTTTGAGATGCGTGCACAGAAAAACCAGCTGGTTTGAGATGCGTGCACTAAATAGTTGGACGGCTGGATTTGAAAAAACAAAGATTGCAGGATTACTGTGCTCAATATTCGAATCGTAACAGATCTCAATCCCGTAAAACTGCACTAACTTTTCGCAGTTCCAGGAACTATTCAAAACGTTTGCGTAGAAAACTGTGCTACGTTCCGTGTTACGGATTAGAAATGTACTAATAATAAGCTTCACCATGTGTTCACCATGTGTTATCTTTCTCTCTTTTCTTTCTTTTCCTTGTTGATCGGTTGTGGTGTAAATAAGTGAAACTGGTTGATTTTCTTACCTGTATTTCTGTAATAACTGATTCATTACACCTTGATAGTCCGAGTTCGGTTTGTAGAATATCTTGAAAGAAACTTCAAGCGAAATACAAACAAAATCAGAGAAATATTATAGAGGGAGAATTTGATCGTTTATCAAGTAACATATTTTATTTCGTTTAGAATTCAATAATAGAACAAAATAATAAAAAACCTTTGAATTTATATTAAATTTCCAATATAAATAGCTTATGAATGTCTTATTTTGTATGAAATAATTTATCAATGCCAAGCAAATAATCTCAGAATCTTTGTACTAAAAAAATAGAATGGCCATCGCAAAACTTATTATTCTGAGGAGAAAACTGTTGAAATCTGCAATATATACAAGTGTAGCTATCCTCTTCTTCTTTTTCCATGCTGATCATGTATTGTATTGTCGAACTTTTTATTTAAAAAAGAAAAAGAAAAAAGTTTCTTGATGTAAATAGAAAGACGCCGAAATTTTTATTAATAGAAATAATAATAAAAGAATGTCGATATAGAAGAACGAATTCGTCGGAATTTTAAATCTAACAAAGACGTTATTTTTGGTAACGTCCCAGGGGACGTTACCAACGATAACGGCCCGATTAAAATCGCTAATCGCAGCTCTTAAAAAGCTGGCCGTCGCCAACGATGACGTCCAGAGGAAAAAAAAAAAAAAAAAAAAAAAAAAAAAAATGTGGCCGTCGCCAAAGATGACGGCCAGACTTTTTTCCTTTGCTTTTTTTTTTCTCCGATATTTGATATGCTCCAATATTTTTTCTTAAATTGTGAAAAAGTTTTTATTTAGACTATTAAACAATAATGAATTTTGAAAATCCAAACCGTTCAACATGTTCGAAATATTGAAATGTGCTTGGAGACCAAATTTTACATTTTTTGGAATTTTTTTACTATTTATTAAGCCACTTTGAAAATTACTGATCCAACGGTAAACAGTAAAATTTTCTGGACCACCGGATCAGCGATTGAAAAAATGGCTTAATAAATAGTAAAAAAATTCCAAAAAATGTAAAATTTGGTCTCCAAGCACATTTCAATATTTCGAACATGTTGAACGGTTTGGATTTTCAAAATTCATTATTGTTTAATAGTCTAAATAAAAACTTTTTCATAGAAAAATATTGGAGCATATCAAATATCGGAGAAAATCAAATATTTGATGTGATCCAATTCCTCCCGATATTTGATTTTCTCCGATATTTGATATGCTCCAATATTTTTCTATGAAAAAGTTTTTATTTAGACTATTAAACAATAATTAATTTTGAAAATCCAAACCGTTCAACATGTTCGAAATATTGAAATGTGATTGGAGACCAAATTTTACATTTTTTGGAATTTTTTTACTATTTATTAAGCCACTTTGAAAATTACTGATCCAACGGTAAACAGTAAAATTTTCTGGACCACCGGATCAGCGATTGAAAAAATGGCTTAATAAATAGTAAAAAAATTCCAAAAAATGTAAAATTTGGTCTCCAAGCACATTTCAATATTTCGAACATGTTGAACGGTTTGGATTTTCAAAATTCATTATTGTTTAATAGTCTAAATAAAAACTTTTTCACAATTTAAGAAAAAATATTGGAGCATATCAAATATCGGAGAAAAAAAAAAGCAAAGGAAAAAAGTCTGGCCGTCATCTTTGGCGACGGCCACATTTTTTTTTTTTTTTTTTTTCCTCTGGACGTCATCGTTGGCGACGGCCAGCTTTTTAAGAGCTGCGATTAGCGATTTTAATCGGGCCGTTATCGTTGGTAACGTCCCCTGGGACGTTACCAAAAATAACGTCTTTGTTAGATTTAAAATTCCGACGAATTCGTTCTTCTATATCGACATTCTTTTATTATTATTTCTATTAATAAAAATTTCGGTAGAAAGACGGGGTGGAACTTCGAAAAATTGACTCCATTGCATTATCGGTGCGGTGTGCGAGTAGAGAGCGAACTCACACCGCACCAATGGTTTGATGTTTTTTCTGATCCGGCCACAAAAGCTACACCGTTTGGCACACCAAAATTCAAATAAACGTCACACCAAAATCTAATGGTGTGGTGTGAAACAAATTCCAGCGAAGGAAAATAGATGAATATTCTGGAAAATAAAAATAAAAATAGAAAAAGCCATTAGAAAAACAAAGCATGGTTTTTGGAGGAGAGGAGAAGGGAGAAGAGGAAGAAGAGGAAGGGAAGGAGAGCGGTTGGGGTGCGAAATTGAATAAAAAAACATTTTTTTTTTTTTTTTTTGGGTATCATTCATGACCCGTAGGTCTTACAACATTTGACTTCTCACCCAGCTATTCAATTCATCAGTACATGAATCCAAACCCTGTTCTAGCCTATCCCAGCCAATAGTTCTTCCCAAATTAGCTAACAGATGGGCCATTTGCAGTCTAGCATCCTCTCTGCCACAGTAGACTGAGCTTAGCCGATGACCCGTATCATTTTGAAGTTGCCAAGCCTCCCACACCTACCATTAGTGCGGTGTGAGGCTTGACTTGGGATTTCCTACGACAGTGAAGTGGGCCGAGTCAAAAAATACTCACAATGAACCAATAATGCAGTATGAACTATGAAGACACTCAACTTACCCACTCCGCACCAATGAAGCGATGGAGTCTATTTTTTGAAAATCCCACCGTAGCGGCCCTACCATTTCCAACAGAAAATAATTTTCTTTTTCTAATTAAAAAAAATCGAGATTTCTAGTGTGTGGACGAATTTGGGGGATAGAGTGTAAATGTAACTCGATTAGTTTGACCAACTCATTTTGAAAAATCGCAGATTTTAAATTTGATTGGTTAGATACGAATTGTATTTTGATTAACTGGACAAATATATATTGAATGCAGATCTTTTAAAAAAAATCGTATTTGACTTTGTGTACAACATAGATTTCATAAGAATTTTGTACATTTATATTGATAATATTGTAAATAATATGGTGTCTTGTTAGTTTTTATTTTTAATTAGAATGTGCATTATCAGAGGTGGAGGAAGACTTTCAAGTTATAGGGGTTAAATTTCAGAAGTTCTGTATGGGAATCAATCATATATAATTTTCAGGAAAAGTACGGGAGTCAATTCTATTCGTAGCATTTATTGTAAATTATATAACAAAATCGTGTTAATGTCCTTTTTTTAAAAGAAAATTGAATGGAGTCAGATCGTCATTCATTGAGAGTGAATCCACCTCTGTGCATTTTGTTATTATTAGTTTGAATATGTTGTATTTTTCTGTATGTTATTTATAATTTTATTGTTATTTCTGTTTTTATAATAATTTTTTCAGTGATGAACTCATTAAATCCACGAAGTACGTCCATAAAAAAATATTATAATCTGATTATAATAAATTAAATCAATTACTTAAATAAAACCATCTAATTTGATCAGTTTACGCTCATAAGTTCCGGTGGTCGATCAGTGGCGGCAGCATCAAAGGTGGTCTATGACCTTTTTTTTTTTTTCTTTTTTATTTGATCGCCTCTTAAAATAACTCGATCGTCACCATGTGGTATAGTATGCTATTGCGATAATGCTGTGACTTCAATAAAAAAAAATGCTGAACGGATCTCAACGGATCTTGATAGGAAGCGAATGATCCTGATCAATTCCCAGTTCAAATGAAAAAAAAGATCAGCTCATTCTTTTCTGTGAGGTAAGATTGGCTGGCAAAGAGATTAAATTTAAAAAACGTTATTAGATTCTTTGAAATTGTTATTTCTCGGGGCTATCAGACAATTTTAAATTTTGTCAACTGAAATTGTCAGAGCTATTAATATACTCTGCAAATTACTAAATAACATTTCTAATCAAGAGATATATATATTACATTTTATTTTATCGTAGATTAATCACAATTGTGTTATTGGATGTCTTGTATTAACTTACATTGATCGGCAATAAATATTCAAATACAATAGTTTTCAAGACATGAAATTTTCTTTATTCATATTGTTGAAATTAATTGTCATAAAAAATGAACAAAATAAGAAAGATTTTGTTTCCAAAAATTTGTTCAGTATCAAAGGATGCATGCAAAAAATGAGTAATTATGTTTTTTTTTAACTCTTTATTAAGTACAAATTTGCACGTGACGAGTGGCTTCCCAATTCCCATCAAGCATTTCAAAATCAACACCGTACTGAGCGCTTGATTTAATTAGATCCTTTTAATTAATTCATCGATCCTAGCTTTGAGGAGGCACACCGGACATGCATATGAATCCTATAAAGAGCGCTAGCATTCAATGTGTGATTGAAGAAGTTTTGAATTCGAAGTTTCGAACCCCGGCCCGTTTACAGTCAGCCTACGCTAGCTGGTTGGATCTAACATGCATAACCAAACAGACAGAAAATATGTTCTCTTGGTCAAAACCGCATCTGGTTTCAGGCACTTACTGGCCGAAGGCACAGCAAGCCATGGTTGAGGCAGGTCTAGAAACACCGCATCAACTCGCCCCTCGTGCTCTTCTGGGAAGCCTTCACCTTGGATGTCTCTCACTGAAACTGTAATCAGGCTGCTCAGGCCATTTCTCTCAAAATCGGCTCTGTCATGAAACAGAACGCGTGAGAGGAAAATCAGTCAAATACCAAATAGCAAAAATACAATGATTGTATTGGCCTCGTAGCGAACCCGTATCAACATGTCAGAAATTGTTTTCCTTTTCATCAATTTTGCAGAGTTTATGTACTAAGATCTAAAATCAGTCAAATACCAAATAACCTAAACTACTTTACAGAATGTAGCTTAATTTCTCATTTAGAGTTGGTGCTCTGTAACATTTTTCTCTTTTTAATTTTTTTTTATTTGATCGCCTCTTAAAATAACTCGTCACCATGTGGTATAATATGATATTGCGATCAATCTGTCAGACTTCAATAAAAAAAAAAGTCAACTGAAATTGTTATTTTTCGGGACAATCAGACATATTTTAATTTTGTCAATTGAAATTGGCAGGGCCATAAATATTCTGCAAATTACAAAATAACATGTTTTAATCAAGGGATATATATTACATTTTATTTTATCGTAGATTAATCACAATTACATTTCTAATCAAGAGATATATATTACATTTTATTTTATCGTAGATTAATCACAATTGTGTTCTTGGATGTCTTGTATAAACTTACATTGATCCGCAATAATTATTCAAATACAATAGTTTTCAAGACATGAAATTTTCTTTATTCATATTGTTGAAATTAATTGTCATAAAAAAATGAACAAAGTAAGAAGATATTGTTTCCAAAAATTTGTTCAGTATCAAAAGATGAAAAAATGAGTAAAATGATTGTAATTATTAATTTATTATCGACATGTAGATCAAGAGCATCTTTTTCTTAGTAATTAGTTCTAAGGGTTCCCTAATCATATGCTTTATGTTGAGTAGACCCCGCTTACCCACTACACACCTACTCCTCTCTCTCTCAAGTGAAACCGGAAACCAAAATCCATGGTTGGTGAATTCCGCTTACCAGCTATACATTCTCTCCATTTATGACCAAATGGAAATTAATACACATGTGTTCCACAACTTCACCAGTTGTTCCTATACTGGCGAAAATTTCACCTGACATAGCCTTCAACTTCCATATAACTTGCTTCCATAAATTTTTTTGCGAGTATCAGCTTGTTTTCCCAAGCAACAGTCGCTACTCGCTTACTATAATAATTCCATAGCACTACCTTCTCTACCGAATTCTCAACAGTTTTCCACAATTTTCCTCTTCAATTTGAAGTTCTTAGTGAATCCACCATGGGATCAGAGGTCCCACGCTTTTACTGGGGCAACCAACCAGAGGAGGCTGAGTTTTATGCTTCGCAAGGCGTGAAAAACCGACAAGCATTTCATCAAACACCTTACGGACGTCTCTTCACCCAGTCTTTCCACCCGATCAACCGTGAGACCGGCGACGAGCTCCCAATCAAAGGTACTGTCTATCTGACTCACGGGTACGGGTCTGATACCGGCTGGCTATTTCAATCCATCGCGATAGCCTACGCAAATTGGGGCTACGCCGCATACTGTGCTGACTTGCTCGGCCACGGCAGATCTGACGGGCTTCGGTGTTACATGGGTGATTTTGAGGCCGTGGCCGGAGCATCTCTCCACTTCTTCCTCTCAGTTCGCAAAGACCCGGTCTATGCAGATTTACCCGCTTTCTTATTCGGAGAGTCGATGGGTGGAGCCGCAACGATGCTAATGTATCTGAGGTCTCCACCCGACACATGGACTGGCCTGATCTTCTCAGCTCCGCTCTTTGTCATGCCTGAAGACATGAAGCCATCTAAACTTAGACTCTTCCTCTTCGGTTTGTTATTCGGCATGGCTGACACGTGGCAAGCCATGCCCGACAAAAAGATGGTAGGGAAGGCCATACGGGATCCTGAACGGCTCCGCATAATCGCCTCTAACCCGCGTCGCTATACCGAGCCGCCTCGTGTTGGTACGATGCGGGAGCTCGCCAGGATATGCGGGTACATCCAGGAGAGCTTCCCCAAGGTAACCGTACCATTTTTGACAGTGCATGGTACCGAAGATGGGGTTACAGCACCAGAGGGATCGAAGCTGTTGTATGAAAAGGCAGGGAGTAAAGATAAAAGCTTGATACTGTACGAGGGTTATTACCATTCGCTTCTACAAGGAGAATCGGAGGAGAACAGCAAGAGAGTTCTGACGGATCTGAGAGAATGGATCGATGAAAGAACGAAAAGGTACGGTAACGGCGTTAGTAGAGTCGTTAATGTGGACAGACACGTGGCAGGTTCTGAGGAGGTTGGGAACCAGAAAGCGGAGGATGCGGTGCAATAAATGGTCACATATATTTGTAATGGAAGTTTGTTAAGATGGCAATTAAATACAGGTGGGTTGTTAATTTGATTACCTGTACTCCTACAAGAAAAGGAAATAGTAACTGGAATATTAGCTGTACTTATCGAGAGTAATTCGGTCAAGGTTTTTGATGCATATTGATATTGAGCTGCTCTTGTGTAAACAATAACTCGGAAACGGAATTATTGGAGTCGACTAATACAAAAAAAAATAGCCTTGATTTTAATGTGTTATTGAAACAAAAATAAATAATTCTAAGTTTATCATTTGAAATTATCTGTAGTTGAAGGGGGCTGTATTGGTGTAAATTATTTCTTAAACTCAATCTTTAGTATTTTCTACGAAGATATTATCGACCATAATTTCATTATTTATTTTGTAACGGCGCAATGATGGTAGCTAATTAATCTGCGACCCGATCAATCCATAACTGTCCAAACTTAATGACAATATCAGTACCCACAACATATAAACAATATATTGTATAAATTACGAGGTTAGCTACTCTACTTACATAAGCATATGAGAGCATATGCTTATAAGTCATTTTTGCGTATTCAATGTCCAAATAATCGATCTAAAGCGCTCAACATGTTCTTCATATTAATAAGGAGTCCGGCTACTATACCACTAGTGTTATTTCAAACTAAATAACACCACATCTTAAACCATACATCTACTTTAATATGTGGTGTTATCTTTTCAAACTAAACCACACCAAATCCAGCGCTCTATCAAGTACGAATATTAAAGTAGATGTATGGTTTAAGATGTGGTGTTATTTAGTTTGAAATAACACTAGTGGTATAGTAGTCAGACTCATTAATAAGTGTTTGGAAACGAAATTTTAGATTTTTTGGAATTTTTTTTACTATTTTTCTAGAAAATAATAATAAAAAAAATCTCAAAAATGCTATTTTGAAAAATACTAAACAAATAGTAATAAAATTCCAAAAAATGTAAAATTTTGTTTCCAAACACATATTAATATGGAGAACATGTTGAGCGCTTCAGATCGACCATTTAGACATTGAAAACGCAAAAATGACTTATAAGCATATGCTTATGTAAGTAGAGTAGCCACTCACATAAATTATTCTATTATTTTTGCAAGAGTAGATTATGGGGACTTATAAAAGGAGAAAATTAACTATCTTTCAAATATATGTCTAATTTGTTTCCACAAATGAATTATTGACAACCAGACCTGACAACCAGACCCTCAACAAAATTAACTATCTTTCAAATATATGTCCAATTTATCTTGATAGTCATTTTTAAATTAATTTAAATAAATTAAATAAATTAAAAATATATTACTGGATATATTTGACAACCAGACCTTCAACAAAATTAATGTAACTTGAGCTTCATTTAATTGGTTATAAATCGAGGATCCTCAATTTCAAATAATGTAAAGTTCACAACACTCGAGGAATGATGAGAATATGTACTATATCTCATTATTTTTTTTTATAATCGTGATATCTTATATCATATCCACATAGATTCTGTCTACAATGTTAGATTTTTTTTGGATAAAATGAGCTACAGTGTAAGATATTAAATTTAAGGGTAAATTTCAACCGGAGGTCACTAAACTTTGTCATTTGTTACGAATTTCACTCAAGTTGATTTATTTCTCTATAGCCATTAAATTTTTAATTTGTCTCAATCAAGTCATCATATAACTTATTCATCCAAAAATAATAATAAAATATAACTTTTCCGTTAGTATTTTGGACGGAATGAGCATATTCCGTTAAAATTTTAGATGAAATGAGTATATTCGGTTAGTATTTTGGATGAAATAAGCATATTCCGTTAATATTTGGGTGAAAAAAATTATAGAGTGACTTGATTGGAACAAATGAAAAGTTCAATGACTACAAAGAGACAAATTAAAATTGAGTTACTAATTTATGATAAAGAACAAAATTTAGTGACCTCCAGTAAAATTTACTCTAAATTTAAACTTTATCTTCGATCATTGACAAATTATTAAGATAGATTATTGCTATGAAATCTCTCTTCGTTTCGATGGTATTATATTTCAAGCCGAATATTAAAGGAGCTTCCACCAATGTTTTCATCGACGATTTCTTCAAGTGAAGTACAATTTATGAGGTCTTGATATAATTCTAATATATCTTGCGCGTGAGAAAATATATATTTTTCTAACACAGGATTTATTTTCACGGTAAATTTTGACTATTATATTTTTTTGCATATATTTTTAATAACAATTTGATACTTGCAAAATCACAGCGTAACAGTTTGGTTATGTAATTAAGGATACAATCTTCTAACTGGAATCCTCTACGGTGTTGATTATGGACGATATTTTCAAATTATAAAAAAAATATCTAAAAGAAAATGTATTGCACATTCATATGCAGGTTCAAGATCAGAGGCATATTCAGAATTTTTATGAGAAACAAAAAAAAATAACGAATCGAGTTGAAATAACTAATAGAATTCAAAATTCAAACCCATTAACTAATCGAATACTAGATAATCTATAAATTTCTTTAAAAATACAAAATCGAAAGAGCTCTATCTCAGTCCGGCCTTGTTCAAGATACCTTCCATCAAACTTGCACCGCGGTGTCATTTGTCCGATTTATATTTTTTTTTTGAAAGTTGGAAGCAATTGCTCCAACGATTCAATTGACGACTAAAAAAGTTTTACAAACCTAGTTTAATTCTATACACTCTATGTACTATTGCTTAGGTTCCTTATATTATTTATTTATAAGATCGTTGTCCAACCTGGCTCCCCATACCACTAGTCCTACCTCTTAGTCTATATAAATGCCCCCCAATTGTTCACATCTATCTCCGCTTCCTTTGTTAGTATGTGAACCGGCTTGGCCTTGTCGAAGAATGTTCATCTGTTTCTTTCCTTCCATAGAGCTAGCCCATATGTCTGCCGCCCAGGTTGAGTCCCATGCTGCTCTTCGCTCCTTGGCCATTCCTCTTCTCCCTTTCCACCATATGTCTCCTATTGTTTCTCCCCCATGCATCAATAGTACTCTGCTTTGTTGAGATAACATTCCTCTCCAGAATCTTGCTGCAAAGGGACATTCTAGAAAAATATGATCCCTTGTTTATGTTACTGTAGACGAGCACATCTTGAACGCCGTTTGTACCTGACATCCCCTTCTCAGTAGTGTTTCCTGGGTTAGAACTTTGTCCTGCAATGCCAGCCACAAGAATAACTTTACCTTTTGCGGTGCTTTAATTTTCCATATCTTCCTATTCACGAAAGATCTCTCCTCCTGTCATACATAATCTTATATGCTGTTGAACACGAGAACTGCCCCGAGCTATGCCATCTCCATATCTATTTGATTTATATTATAGGAGAAATTATACAAATAGATATTACAGATTTTGAGACAATCTTATGCTTGTCTAAAAGTGCTGTAAAATTTGGTAGTACTTTTAGGTCTGATTGAAAAATCTTCCCAAGTCAATCTTGGGCAAGAAAAAATTTCAAAACTACTCCTAAAATCGTGATCGGATACGACAGGTTACAATTACATAGTCCTTTTCTCCTGTTATATATTCTCGCGTGCTGACAACATAGGAATTTTTTAGAAACCATAAATAAAAAAAAATTACCAAATGGTTTCTAAAAAAAGTTCGACTACATAACAAAGGATTAATATGTTAAATGTAATCCAAGTCAGCAAGGCATAGAAGGTGCATATTAGAAGTTGCAGTTTATAGCATGTTATTTCTGGTTAATTCGTATTTTAGGAAAGGTAATTTCTATATTTAGTTGAGTCATGAGTTGTGTGCTTAGTGGGGTTAGTGGATGCCTAAATATGGCACCACTTGTAATAGAGTTAGTGGGGTGCTAAATTTAGGTTGTGTAATGTCTTTTATATACAACATATGTAACAGGCTTGAATGAAGAGAAGAATTTCGTTTTTTGTGTGAGAAAAATTCTGTGTTCTGTTTTTTACCGAATAATCCCAACAAAATTGGTATCAGAGCCAAAGGTGAGAGATCAAGGCAGATCCGACCATGGCAGAGAACATGAGCATTTCGAATCCCTCGAGTCCGCTGTTCAAGGGAGATAACTATGAGTTCTGGAGCATCAAGATACGAACTTTGCTCAAGTCGCAAGGTCTATGGGAATTGGTGGAGTCAGGAGCCCCGGCCATTGATCCCACACCAACAGAAACAGCGAAGCGCGATGCGAAGGCGTTGTTCTTCATTCAACAAGCTGTTGTTGACACGGTGTTCACAAAAATCGCAGCAGCGACATCGGCAAAGGAGGCATGGACAACACTGAAAACCGCCTTCCAGGGAAATTCAAAAGTTCTCGAGATAAGGATACAAGGCTTGAGAAGAGAGTTCGAGACGTTGAACATGAATCAAGGCGAATCTGTTCAAGCGTTTCTCACAAGAGTCACATCCACCGTCAACCAAATCAAGAGTTGTGGCGAGGATCTCACAGAAAAGATCGTGGTTATGAAGGTGCTCCGCAGCCTTACAGCAAAATTCGACCATGTCGTGGCAGCAATAGAAGAGTCCAAGGATCTGTCCACATACTCTTTCGACGAGTTGATGGGTTCGCTGCAAGCCCATGAAGTTCGACTTCTCAGATATGAAGAGAATGACGATTCTAAGGCGTTCCTCACCAAAGATAACTCAAGTAGAGGAAGAGGTCGCAGTGGTAGAGGTCGTGGAAGAGGCATGAGCAGCAGAGACAACCGTCAACAACAAACAACAAAGAAGGATATTGAGTGCTACTATTGCCACAAGTTCGGTCACGTCAAGGCAGATTGCTACAAGAAGAAGAGGGAAGACGGACAAGGCAAGCAAGGAGTTGAATGCCACTATTGTCACAGAATCGGCCATGTGCAAGCTGATTGCTTTAAGAAGAAGCGTGAGGAAGAGCAAGCCAATGTTGCAGAGGAGAAAGGCAATGAGAAAGGCACCGAAACCATGCTCTTCATGACAAAAACTGACGAGAAATCAGACGTGAGTCAAGTTTGGTTCCTGGACAGCGGATGTTCTAACCACATGTCCGGTTACAAGTATCTCTTCGAAGAATTGGACGAGTCGTACAAGAAGCCGGTGAAACTCGGCAACGACAAACAAATACAAGTTGAAGGTATCGGCAAGGTGGCTGTCCAAACTGCAAACAATATAAGGTATCTACACAATGTATACTACATCCCGCAACTTTCACAAAATCTCCTAAGCATCGGGCAAATGATGGACAGCGGGTATGAGATCAAATTTGAAGGCAACACTTGTAAAATTGAGGAGTCATCAACAAAGCATGTGATGGCAACCATTCGGAAGACACAAAATAACTTGTTTCCGTTGGAAATAACAGAGGTTGATGATAGTGCACTTGCAATTATGGAACCTAATCAAAGCAGATTATGGCATCTAAGGTACGGGCATTTAAATATTAATGGTTTGAAATTGCTAAACCAGAAAAATATGGTGATAGGACTACCAAAGATAGAGGAAGTCGGGTTATGCGAAGGGTGTATTCTTGGCAAACAATCAAAATTATCATTTTCGAAGGATCAATCTCTCCGTGCAACTCGAGTACTTGAATTGGTGCATACCGACCTATGTGGGCCCATGGAGACGAGTTCAATGGGAGGAAGTAAATATTTCATGTTGTTCATCGACGATTTCAGTAGAATGACATGGGTATTCTTCATTACCTATAAAAGCGAAGCATTTAAGATGTTCAAGAAGTTCAAAGCCATGACTGAAACGCAAACCAGCATGAAAGTGAAAGCGTTAAGATCGGATCGGGGAGGTGAGTATCAATCAACCGAATTCAAGCAATTTTGTGAACAAGAAGGCATCCTGCAGCAACTAACCACACCCTACACCCCCGAGCAAAACGGTATAGCCGAGCGAAAGAACCGAACCGTTGTTGAATTGGCAAGAATCATGCTGGAATCAAAAGGCATGCCGAATTCTTTTTGGGCAGAAGCCGTAGCCAGTGCAATCTACATCCTCAACCTTTCACCGACAAAGGCAGTCATGAACAAAACTCCATATGAGGCGTGGTTCGAAAGGAAACCAACCGTGAGTCACTTACAAGTCTTTGGATGCGATGCTTACACTCTTATCAATTCACACAACCAAAATAAGTTGGATGCCAAATTTGAAAAGTGCATATTCATTGGGTACTTGTTTGACCCTAAAAAGTTGTCACAAGATAAATGGTAATTTCTAGGGGGCAAGTAAAATAACAAAGTCACACTCAGGCTCTCCAGAGCAAACTGAATATAGCATATTGAAATTCTTGCTAACATTCTACATGCAAAAACTCGAATTTTGGTGTGCACAATGATCAAACTGATGAAACAATTAATTCTTTAAGAATTAAACAATGCATAGATAACATTCTGGGTACAAAACAGGGTGACATTTGGCCAAATCAAGTCTCAGAACTGCTCTGGGTACGATTTTTGGGACACCAAACAAATCTGGCGGTGTGGGACCCGATCACTAGTGACTCAAGGCTATTTTACGCTGAGCCAACATGGAAAATGGACACGGCACACCAGGGTAATACGGGATACACCGAGTTGCCAGTGTCTCGGCCCATGGTGCACTGTGACTAAACAAAGGGAGGCGCTAGGCGCTGGGGTATGATTCAAATATCGCTTGACCCCTTCGTTTAGCATGCACTTGGCGCTTCATGCACCACGCCACACCCCTTTACATGGCTCACGGACACCGAATGCAGCCGAAGAAAATAAAAGAATATAGAGGGATGAACGGTGAGAGCAAGGAGACCGACAAGTGGGCCCGCGCACCTGACTTCTTCTTCTTCTCCTGGCCTCCCTTCCGAATCCAAAATTAGAGCTTAAAATTCACTAAAATGGATAGAGCTCAATATAAAGCCCTTATGCCATGTTAATAAAGGTCATACCCCCTTCTCTTTGCTAAAAAACCCGACAATGTGTCTCTCTCACAAAGCTTCGATTGAAGCTGAGGAAGAAAAAGGAGAAAGAAACGGAGACTCGAACTCTCTGCAAAATTGAACCCCAAGGCTTGGCCTTAAGTTAAAAAGTGGATAGGCGATGCTAATGGGCTGATCAATTTGATATAGAAAGATGTAATTGAGTCGGCCTGTGAGCAAGGCATGCACCCGGGTGCGGCATCATTGGAAAGGACGTAATTCGTCATTAAATTGGTGCAATGCTCTCAGGCACATGATAAGGGAGTAAGGGCGATGCTCTGTGTCCATTCCTCATGAGCATTAGCGCTAGAACCAGTTTGGGCTCATGATAAGGCCCGGTAAGGCGCGGGCACAAGGTAACATGCTCAATACAGCTGTTATTTGGCTGTTGGTCCCTTCTAATACGTGTCAAGCCCTGTGCACATGAAGACAAATATGGAAATATTCCTTCCAGGAGGCCAGGAGCACGCTTATTAAACTTCTCCTTCTATGGCCGGTTTATGGAGGGCTAAGATGTGCCATATGATAATAAAATCAAATCCAAGGGCCACAGATGCTATGGCCAATCATGGATGATATGTATGAAGAATATTGATCAAGCTCCTGCCAGCAAGGCATTCGAAAGTGAGTGAATTGATCCAGACCCTTCATCAAACAGCTGGTGTGCATAGCAGATGACACCTCAGCTGAACCCTAAACCCTAAACCCATGCCTGCCTTATATAAGGCACCTCAAATGAATGCTAGATATACATCTTCTTCTCCAGAAAACCCTCTGTGTAAGAATCAAGAAAGAAACTTCCATTTTCAAAGAGAGTTTAAGTTAGAAGTTGCAAAGTTTCAAGCTTTTAAAGAAAGGTAATTAATACCTTGAAAAATGTAAGCTCAAAGCTGAGCAATGATCTGTATATATGCTATTTTAGTTGGAATAAAGAGTTTTCTTTCTAATGGTTTTCTTGTTTGTTCTTTGTTTGATCTTGTTCTCATCTTCTATTTCCTTTTTTTCTCAAAACCATGGATGTGAGGGCTATATAATTTCTAGTTCATCTTAGGATGAGGAAAAACAAATGAGATATATAGCTTGATGATCAATAAAAATGTTTCATTTCTTCTTTTGCATCTTCTTTCCTTTTAAAGAAATATATATATATAAATGTACATAATAAAAATGTGTTATTTGCATCTTTCTTATTGGTGATCTTTATAAGAAAAATAAAATATAAAAAAAAAATGTCGAAATTTATCATTTTTCCTCTTTACTTTTATTTTCTACCTCCTCTTTCCCTTTATTTCTTTCTTTTTCTTTTTGTTTCCCTTTTCTTTATTTTATATTGCAAAGGAAAATAATAAAACACATAATCACATAAATATAAATAATAAAAGTGACATTTTCATATTTTAAGAAATATAAAAGGGAGAGATATCAAAGTTGATGTTTAGCTACATCCTTTGAATATTAATTTCTTATATAATTCTTTTAATATGAAAATTAAATTAAAAGTGCATAACAAAATGAAAAAGGGAATTTAAATTAATTGACATGATGGGGATTGATGTTTAACTACATCTCCCTAATTGTGACATTTTGAACTTTTTAAAGGACTTCAATGCATAAAAGAGGAATAAAAGGAGTAATATGTGAAGAATTGATGTTTTACTACATCTTTTTCCATGTTATGAATTTTATTACTTTTCAAAGGACCTAGATGCATGATTACTAGAAGGAGAGAGCAAATGAGAAAAGGGTAATTTCAATCCCCATGACATGATGCTCAAGGACCCTTTTACATGAATATGCAAATGACCAAGGACCTATATGCATAAATTTTATTGGTAGCAAATGACATATGTGATGCTAGCACCCCTTTTATTCCTTCTTTGATGCAATCTTTTATTCACAGCATTTTAGGACAAAATACCATAATCAATGAAATAACACAAGCACAGAAAATTGCCCAAATGACCTGTTGGTACAAATCAGCCAGTGCAGGCTGATCAAAAACCCAAATTAAAAATCTGTTTGAATAGGAAGATAGAGGACACAAAAACAATCAATTTAGAATCAAATTTTGCATCTTTCTGATTTTTCTACTATTTTCTAGCCATTTTCAAAGTTGGATGTCAGAAAATGAGAAAACTGCAGCATGTACATTTGCATTTACACCCCTCTGTTTTTCTGCTCCTCTTAAAAATAGAAATAAAAAGCATAAAATTCCCAAACCTCATGCATCTATTCCTGATATGTTACACTATAAGAACAATATGAAAATCATATATGTTATTCATGAGAAATAGAAGAAAGGTGATGAAAATTTCATGTCCCTCTCTCAAACCCGAGACCCGATATCAATTTCATACCCAAACCCAATGCCATGCCCGAGATTAAATCCTTTTCAACCTTGACACTTCTGAAACATGCTCAGAATCATGATATTCCACCTCTCATATATACCCCAAAGTCAGGATACCCGGTACCAGTTCATAACCGGTACCATACCGAGAAATTAAAACCGGAAGTATGCTCAAAGCTTGAAGGAAAGTGAAATTGACCTCATACAAAGCTCTCTCATGCTCCAACGATGCCAAATGAACAACCAATTGAAGAAGGAATAGAGAAAATCAATGAAATCCGATCGAAAACCTCAACCGGCACCGAGAATTTCGACTCAGCCGTGCCACCACCTTTGGCCACCTACGGCCGCCGACGGTACAACCATCGTACTCCCCTTTTTGAGGCGATCCCAGTGGTGTTACCCCCGAGCCCTGCCGTGACCTGAATCTCGCCGGAGCTGTGCCGGAGCTAAACCCTAGACTCGGGTCCCGAACCCCAGTTCATATCAAGCCAAGCGCGACTTTTAAAGTCTCAGGAGCCACTTGATCTCGCGCCAAAATATAAAGTTTAAAAGAAAATCCGAATCATGATGCGAGAGAGAAATCCAAGGGCTCAGCGCCGAATGGATAATCCCCTGCCAGAGGGGCCCACCTGTCGGACTAGATCAAATCCCCGAGCAAAGTCTCAAAGTTTCTGCACAAATCTTAAAGCCCCCTTTAAACCCATCCTAAAGCTCCTAATCCAAATTCATTGATTTGTACAGATCCTGAAGCACAACTCAAATCTCAAAACCCCAACACACATCTCAAAGGCCCAGAATTGCAATCTCAAAGCCCAGAATTTAATAAAAGAAGACTTTTTACAAAGAGGTCCCTCTGATAAAACTTCTTAGCAGCGCAGTCCTTAGATATTTGCAAATAAGCCCCTGGCTGCCTAAAAACTCTTCAAATATGTCCCTGGAGGTCCCTATTTCCACCTCAGACCCTGCCAAAAGCCCAAATTACAATTCTCAGCCCTTCCAGCTCTACAAATAGGTCCCTGGAAAGTTTTAAACCTCACAAATAAGCCCTTTCCAGTCCTTTTTGGCCATAACTTCTTCATTTCAAATTCAAATCAACTCAAATCAACTCCAAATGAACCCAAATCAAATCCTTCATGTCCCCAAATCAAAATCAATCATAACCAAACATCATATAACCTGAAAAATGACCAAAATGCCCTTTTCTCCATTTTTCTCACACTTAAATCATTTCTCTTAAAAATAAAAATATAAATAAAACACAAGTATATGTTTAAATGCAAATATGTTTCTAAAAAAATAAATAAAAGAGTATAGTAAATATATTTTAATAATATTCATTGCATCTCATGCGCACATATTAATTAAATACCCAAAACAAGGAAAGTCAAATGAAAATAGAAAGATTAAATACATGAGTCCTCCCTTTTTAGCCCCTTTATTCAACTCACAACAAATAGGCATAAATCCTGGAATGAACGAGGTATTCAGTATGGCTTGGAAGGGCCATCTGATGTAATTAACAGCGGGGGCTTGCGCCCGCTGGGAGTTAAACGTCCCCACAATCATTAAACTCTCTCGACAGACTGATTATGAATCGTAGGTCCGTCGAGGGTGAACCGGAAGGAATAGCAGAAAGAAAGAAACGAATGTTTCAAGTTCGATGTTCTTTAATCAATCGAGAGCATTGAACCATGGGACATTTAATTACATATGCACACACCTTCCATACCAGCTGTGCAACTTTCTGCGCCCTACAGTACTGTATTCAATCGAAGGGATATCGACTCTACAACCCTGAAACAAAGAAGACAATTGTCAGCCGTAACGTGATGTTCGACGAGAATACGAGTTGGAGATGGAACTCGGAAGGTGTTGAAGTACCGACTACTTTACAAGACGAGGAGGATGAGGACAGCAAGCAGCCTCAACTTGAAACAAACATAAACGATGACATACCAACACCATTACAAGTTTATACAAGAAGAGACAACCAACCGCCACAGCAAAAGACCAAAACCTTGCAAGAATTATATGCAACAACACAAGCGCTTTTGGTGGCTGATCCCGAGTGCTTTGAAGAAGCCGTTGAAAAAGAAGAATGGGTTACAGCGATGAAAGAAGAAATGCGAGCAATCGAGGAAAACAACACTTGGGCGTTAGTTGAACTGCCAAAGGATCACAAGGAAATCGGGGTCAAATGGGTCTACAAAACCAAGCTCGGTCCTGATGGGAAGGTGCTCAAATACAAGGCAAGATTAGTTGTGAAGGGCTATGCACAAAGGCAGGGTATTGACTATAACGAAACATTCTCCCCTGTTGCGAGGTTTGAAACCGTTCGACTCTTGTTAGCACTAGCTGTCCAATTAAAGCAACCGATCTTTCAACTCGATGTTAAGTCTGCTTTCTTGAATGGAGAACTAATGGAAGAGGTGTATATTGAGCAACCTGAAGGCTTCAAAATCAAAGGCAAAGAAAATTGGGTGTATCGGCTCTACAAAGCACTTTATGGCTTGAAGCAAGCCCCACGAGCGTGGTATAGCAAGGTAGATGCATGCTTTCAGACCTTGGGGTTCACAAGAAGCAAGAACGAGCCGAATCTCTACATTAAACATAACCTAGGTCTGCTGGTTGTTTGTTTATATGTTGATGATATGATCTATTTCGGTACAGATCAAGGAATGGTTCAAACATTTAAAGAACAAATGATGAGTATGTTCAAGATGACAGATTTGGGTAAGATGCACTACTTTCTAGGGCTAGAGATTGAACAAGAAATAGGTCATATGTTCATTTCTCAGAGGAAGTATGCCAAAGATCTAGTCGAGAAGTTCGGAATGAAAGGATGCAATCCCGAGCAAACACCATCTAATGTCAACGAAAAACTCACAGCAGAGGATGGCACAGGACATATTGATGCAACACGATTCCAGAGTTTGGTTGGAGGCTTGATGTATTTGACACACACACGTCCCGACATCTCGCACTCAGTTGGGGTCATCTCGAGGTTCATGCAAACACCGTCCAAACAACACATGGGTGCAACAAGAAGGATATTAAGGTATGTTGCAGGCACAACGAGCTATGGTATGTGGTACAAATCTGTGGAGAATCCGAGCTTAATTGGATATAGCGATAGTGATTGGGCAGGGAGCCTAGACGATAGAAAGAGCACATCCGGGCAAGTGTTCTTCTATGGTGACAATGCAATTTGTTGGAATTCGAAGAAGCAATCCACTGTCACACTTTCCACAGCAGAAACGGAGTACAATGCTGTGACTTCAGCTGCACGTCAAGGTGTCTGGCTTAGACGCATGCTAGAAGAGTTAAATTGCAAGCAAAAAGGAGCAACAATAATACTATGCGACAACCAGTCAACGATAGCAATGAGCAAAAATCCGGTGTTTCATAGTCGTACGAAGCATATTGATAGTTTGATACGAAGCAACACTTCATCCGAGAGTTGGTTGAGCAAAAGGAAATCGAATTGGAGTATGTTAATACGAATGAACAAGTTGCAGATGTCATGACCAAGGCTCTTGCAAGAGAGAAGTTTGTTTGGTGTCGAAGAATAATGGACGTAGATGACTTTGGATTAAGGGGGAGTGTTAAATGTAATCCAAGTCAGCAAGGCATAGAAGGTGCAGATTAGAAGTTGCAGTTTATAGCATGTTATTTCTGGTTAATTCGTATTTTAGGAAAGGTAATTTCTATATTTAGTTGAGTCATGTTTGTGTGCTTAGTGGGGTTAGTGGATGCCTAAATATGGCACCACTTGTAATAGAGTTAGTGGGGTGCTAAATTTAGGTTGTGTAATGTCTTTTATATACAGCATATGTAACAGGTTTGAATGAAGAGAAGAATTTCGTTTTTTGTGTGAGAAAAATTCTGTGTTCTGTTTTTTACCGAATAATTCCCAACATAATAATCACATCAGAAATATAAATAGGCCGGTGGTATTCAATTGGAAATAAATCTGCGGTTGTTATTCCGATTCCAACTTTTGATCTGCATTGAGATTCGCGCATGAAAAAAAAATTCGTAAAAATTTGCGCATGAGAAAATTTGAATGATTGAGATCGGAATAAAAGGTTCATGTTATTCCTTTGGAATAACAACAGATTTATTTCCGTATTCAATTATGAAGAAGAGATATCACAATTGTTAAAATGGACATGGTCTCGATTCTAAAAGCTTGCCTTAAAAAAACAGCAATCATGTAGTTCAATGAAAGAGAAATCAGACCTTATTTGTCTAACTATTTGTCCAATTATAGATCGTGACTGCATTTTTATCCAACAAAGCAGATCATATGGATATATGTGGATACATTAAATCATGGTAAGGTGGTATGGGGTCGGAAATTTTTTATCTATAAATTTATAAAATTCAGACGTACGAAAATGGAAAGAGTGTCTTGTTTCCAACAAATATAGAAAGATCTGACTCATTGAGTCCAATTCAAATATATGAATCTGATTCAATGCTCCAGATTCATTGGTATGTTTAGTTTTTTTTTTTTTTTTAAATTAGGCGCTGTTGGGAACCGTTTAAATATATATATATATATATAGAGATGAGCTATGCTACTACGTGGAGTAAAACGCGTTTGTACTTCACGCCGTATTTTTATTTTGAAAGTCCAAACGACCGATCCGAACCGCTCAACATGATCTCCATATTGAAATGTGCTTGGAGACCAAATTTTACATTTTTTAGAATTTTTTTACTATTTATTAAGCCACTTTGAAAAGCTGAAAATCCGGGTGAACAGTGAAAAACAGTAAAAAATTCTGGACTGCCGGATCAGTGATTTTCAAAGTGGCTTAATAAATAGTAAAAAAATTCTAAAAAATGTAAAATTTGGTCTCCAAGCACATTTCAATATGGAGATCATGTTGAACGGTTCGGATCGGTCGTTTGGACTTTCAAAATAAAAATATAGCGGCGTGGAGCACCAACGCGTTTTACTCCATGTAGTAGCATAGCTCAATTATATATATATATATATATATATATATATATAGAGAGAGAGTGGCTAAGATCAAAGTGGTATGACCAAGGCCTTTGGTGCTACCAAGTCGTTTTTGGATTTTCAAAGTCCAAACGGTCGATCTAAACCGTTAGATGTGATCTCTATATTAAAATCTGCTTGGAGACCAAATTTTACATTTTTTGAAATTTTTTACTATTTTTTAAGCCACTTTGAAAATTGCTGATCACATGGTCCAGAATTTGGTTGCACTGCTTTTACTGTTCACCCGGATCTGCCATTTTCAAAGTCACTTAAAAAATAGTAAAAAAATTCCAAAAAATGTAAAATTTGGTCTCCAAGCATATTTTAATATAGATTGAACATCTAACGGTTTGAATCGACTATTTGAACTTTAAAATTACAAAAACTAATTGGTAGCACCAAGACCTTGGTCATACCACTTTGACCTTAGCCACTCTCTCTCTCTATATATATATATATATATATATATCAATGGATCTGGACCATTGAGTCTGATCCATATATTTTGGATCGGTCTCAGTGAATCAAATCTTTCTATATTTATTGAAAATAAGACACTATTTCTATTTCTGTACGTCTGAATTTAATAATTTCTTATCTGCAACGGAGTCAAAAGATGTCTGGTAAATTTGGACGAATTTTAGGTGAGATATGATTTTATAATTATTTTAAATATAAAGTATATTGTTATAATGTTTTTATAAAATTTTATAAAAATAGAAGTATAGTTTGAGAAAAAAAAAATAGGAGGAGCAATATTTTATATATATATATATTTTTTTTATGAATAAAAAATATAAACAAAGGCATATTTTTGAACTTTATATAGTGGGGTGGGAAAGAAAGAGGGAGAGGGCCCGGAGGGGTAAGTGCCTTCCTCTATCTCTATTATACGGTAAGTGTCTTCCTCTACTCTATTATACAGTGCATTATACATTACGTAAGGTCTGATAATAATTTTTAGATCAACAAAGGAGCTACTAACAACAGTATATATATATGCAAAAATTAATGTTGCTAGATTTTTTACATTTAAAATTGTTCGGTCTGTGATGCGAATGCAAATATGTCTCGTTTTTTTGTTGTTGTAAAAATTGAAGGTCAAGTCACCAAATTATTTAATATTCATAAGAAATTTTTTCATCCGGATTTCGATCATGCAATATTTCATAAAAAAAAAAACATTAACTTTTCCACTAGACCAAAACATGTCTCTGTTTTTTATATTGGAATAAACTGATTGAGCAACAATTCTTTTATTTAACTTTTTTCTCCTATGTTTGTTTTTTTTTTTTTTATGGTTGGCCGCCAATAGATATATTAATATAAAGAAAATATTTATTTACAAAGTTTTACCCACCAAACGGTAGCGAATCCCTCATTTGATAGAAAAAATAAATTTAAAATTCAACTGGCAAAAATTGCCTATGTTCTTTCATTGCCTTCAATACTTTCGCAGATAGTTTAAAGAGCGTATATCAATTTCGGAACAATTAAAAAATCAACTAGTTGATCAAACAATTTGATAAAGTGATTGTTTTTGTTGGCATGTGGTAATGGTCAAATAATCTTCACGTCGCATCGAATTTAATGAACGACCTTCTAATATTATAGAGAATAAGATAGCACAATAATTTTTAGTTTTTATTTACTATATAATGCAAGTTAAATCTCCAACTACAATTTAGTATCGGACTAAAATTCATCAATTCGGTTTCCACCTTCCGTCTTCCACATAAAATTCACTGACTCACCAACTAAAGTAATGTAATTTATTTTCTAATAATTCTAGTTTTAAAATTCAATAAATTGTTTATATCAAAATATATTTATTTCCTATTAATTAAGCCCCTAAAAAACACATTAAAAGAATGAAAAAGTAGTATATACTCATATCATATTATCCACACAAGACAAGCCATAAATAACTTCCAACAAAACATAATATAAGCTCCTTTCGAAGGAGCCGGATCATCTACAATACCTCATCGTTTGAGTTTGAATTTGAAGTGTCCGATCACATCCTAAAATTTGTGCCATTATATATATATAATGGATGGATCAGATTCAAACTCAACATTTGAGGTACGTTATATGAATTCCTTTCTACACGAGTATCTCCTCAAATATCGCACGTACCTGAGAAAATCCAGCCGAAGAATTTTATTTCGTACCATATTGAAATAAACCGTTCGGATCTCACTCTACATCGAGAATTTTTTATCTATAGAAATTATTAAACAATAGAAATAGTATCAATAAATTTTCATAATTAGAATGATCAATAGGAATTTACTAATCCAAAAGTTTACTTTTGAAAATCCGTAGAATTTCACCGATACAAATCAGTTATTTTTTCTATTTTCTCTATTAAAATATAAAATAAATTTAAGAAAATAGATAAAATATCTTAAAATTTAAATGTAGTAGAAGAACTCTATCTATTTTCTTAAAACAATTTGTATTTAATAGAGAAAATACAAAAAAAAAACATGATGTGCAGGAAGTGACAAGGAATTTATCATGCGTGCTCGCATGAAAAATGATGAAATGGAGAGAAAGGTGGATATGAAAAAATGAAAAAAAAAAATTAAGGCTGGAAAGTAAAACTGTAAGTAGTGCTTTACTTATTTTCTTAAAAAGAAATTATATTTAATAGAGAAAAAAAAAGAAAAAGACTCCTACCTGAAACGTTCTATCTCGGAGAGCTAGGCTGTATGTCTGTTAGTAAAGTTGAGTTAGTCGAATTTGCGAGATGGAAAGGATATAAGGTATTCAACTCTTCCCTGTATAGATACCTTGTGTGAGTGAAAAATGTTAGTCCCTCACTCGGTCGAGTTTCGGGTCTTATATAGGTCATCTCGCAACCGTCGCATAGGAGCGGTTACGTGGGATTACGACGCATAGTTTTGACAGGTCATCACAAACCATCGCATAGAGGGAAACGTATCCTCTGCGGAGCAAAATGAACGGACCAGATTAACTCTCAGCCGCTTTGAGATTCGGGCTAACGGAGGGGTAGTATTATTGGGCTTTGAGATTCGTGCCAAGTCAAAAGGAACGAACCAGATTAAAAGCTCCGCACAGCTCCGCAGAGAACGACTCCGCAGAGGATACGCTTCCCGCATAGAGGAGGTGACGCTTGCATAGGAGCGGTGACCATTCCAAATGGGCTTGGTACTCAAGTCCGAGCGCGTTGTCGAACTTGGTACTTGGGTCCAATCCGTGTTGCTAGGCTTTGTCGAGAGGGCCCCGCTGAGCTGTGGCAAGGGCTCTTCGAGCCCAGCTGTGCTGTTGGGCTTAGGAAGTTGGTGGTACTCGGCTCACGAATGATTCATGGGGCTTTCATTACTTGATCCTGTCACTACCGATTCAAACTAATTCAAATATTTAAATCGGTAGAATTTTTCTTTAATATTTTCTATAGACAAAATTCTCCTCTACTTGAATCTGAATTCTTTTAACACGCGGAAACGTCGTAAATTAAAGTCCATACACCTGTTACATCTGTCATGCATTCGAGTTAAATTAGTGATCGATTAGACAGATGAAAATGCGCATCAAATCATGCAGCACGGATATAAATACGAGTTGGTGTAATTGATTGCAAACTTCTTTTGAAATCGTGGATCGCATTTCAACTTCTAATATTTATGAAAAATTGCATGGGTACGTAGCATACGAGTCCATATTGGAAAAGCGCGGGCATACGAATCTGTACTTATCCTCTGATTTATAATTAGGCTCTCTGACGGAAAAGCATGTGCATATATATGAGTCTGTGTCCACAATCATTTTTACGAACGGATCTGTACCAGTATCGGATCTAGTGTAGTGTATTTATTTATAAAATTTCGTTGTTTATATCTGATTTTCTATATAATTTAAAGTAAAATATTGTGTATCATAAAAATTGACTCGTACTAAGTAAAAAAAAATTATATAATTGACTTTCAATATGTGATTTGGATGCTGTTTATTCTATGAGACAACTATATAATGTAAAATTATAAAAGTCCAACTGATATGTTTGACATGGAGGAGCACAGAAATGGAGGAGGTGCACGCTCTGTTACAGGAAGTGAGGTGCGAGAGCAGATGGAAATAAAAAAGATGAGATAGCAGGCATCTCAACTGCGCTACGCTACGATACTGTGGCTGAAAGAATACAACTGGATGTGTCCAGTCATCAAGATGCTGCGCCTAACTAATTCAGTTATTATTGTTAGAGTGCTTACTGTTATAGTTGTTACAGTAATTTTGTAATTAGCCCTTTTACATTTCTTTACATTTCTGTAGCTTGTCTTCTATAAATAGAGTGATGTATCTGTAAGAATGTACAATCAATATTCAATGAATTCATTTTACAAGAATCAATTCTTTCTTCTCTCTTAAGCTTAAAGCGTTTTAGTGGCCAATTTTCTTTTTCTGTTTCAGTCATTTTTACTTTGGTTTTTTCTTCTTTTCATTGTTTTTGTTATTTCTTTTTTTCATCTATCGGGAGCTCAACTGTTTTGAGCTGTTTCAAACTCTTGTAAACCACAGGTCTTTCATAAAGACCTAAACCGCTTTTAAACAATCAATATATTAAATAGAGGCTAGATTTCTACTCTTCTTCAAAAAAAAAAATATGCTTGATATGTACCCAGAGCAGGTGAATATTAAATAGAGGCTAGATTTCTACTCTTCTTAAAAAAATAGAGGCTAGATTTCTAACTAATTTATTTATCAAGAGATGTACCCACTTCCTTCGAGAGCAGGTGAATATTTTCAGCCGCCTGTAGAGACTGTAGGCTTGTACTAAATACTTTATATGTTATAATTTGGCTCTTTGCGGAACATGACATGTGTTAGGCGAAGATCATTAATTTAAATTTTGATTCTCTCCGGGTAACATGGCCAGTAAAGACCTTAACCCATAAAATATTCATTTAGTTGTACCTTTAAACGTCTAGAACTCTACAGTATTATTATTTTCTTTTAGGTCCAAAAATAAAAACTTCAATTTTAGACATATATTATCTACATAGACTCATAGAGTGATTTTCTTAATCTAGTAACGATGCAGTTCTCAGATCCAGAGTAACGATAAAACTATTGATTTTTTTTAATAATAATTTTTACATGAAAATTTTACCTGAAGTGATAAGCTAATTTCTCTCTTACGAAAGTACGTTCATCTTCTCATCGATTGTACTTTTAATTAATGGTTATTTCTAAAATGTTAACTTATCAAGTCTAATTATAATTATTAATTCATTTAATATTATTACTATATTCAGCACAATTAATATTTTGTAAAGATGAGTGAGTTTCAAGACCTCTAAATTATCAAGTCAAACATTTTCAATCATGGACTCAATAATTAATTATTGTCACATTTAATCATATAATTAAAAAAAGTTACTAATAAATGTTCTAAGATATACATAATTCAATATGAAATTAATTTATTTATTGTGTGATCATCTATTGAAATTCTATATATCATCAGATGTTGCATTCTATTTGATAGTATTCGTTTCAATTTAAAAACTAAATTTATTATTAAAAAATTAATGCGAAGTCCGAAAAATAATTCTAGTTAACCTATAAAGTAAATACAACTCGAAGTTATCATTCATATATAAATAGAGAACATATGGAATGTTTACTTTGCTTTTAAAATTAGTTCATACTTATTAGTAAAGAAATATTCACTGATATATGCTGATCATAACAAAAAAAATTAATGTCCTTGTCATTTGATTTAAGGAGACCTCAATAATATAATATAATCATCTGATCAAATGATTATAAAACATTCGACAAAATCTTGATACACTGCAGCAATTTTAAAAAAAAAGTTAATAAATCTCTATACATGCGATTTATTAGTTAACTATTTGATTAACAGGGCTTATGTACATAAAATAACTTAATTAACTTACTGATATTTGATTAATTAATTTAGCCAAATTAGCTTGTTAATTACATTTTATTATTTTTTAGTATAAGCATGCATGCATGTGATCATTCTGTTACTACTGAAATTAAATTAAATATATATAACATACGAAATATCCTGCTGTGCCAACCTATATTTCGTTTGTTATAGATAGAGAGGCATTGGATATAGTGCTCTGGAGGTGGACCACAACAAAAACCTACTCAGTAAGCAGTTTTTACATAATGATGGAAGAATATCCAAGAGCGACAATTTGGAGCCTCAAGGCACCACCAAGAGTAGGGATTTTCATATGGCTGATGTTGAGAAACAAGATATTAACGGTTGACAACCTGGTTAAAAAAGGGTGGCAAATGATAAACATATGTTGTCTTTGCAAATTGGCTCAGGAATCGGTCCAGCACTTATTTAAGGAATGCTCTTACATGATTCTGGTAAGACAACATGTGATGACAGAACTGGCAGATGCACTGCCAGTACAGTTTGTGCTTGCACAATTTCAGGACAACATTGTCCACTCACCACACTCAAATGCAAGAAGGATACAGGTGGTTATCTGCTTTGTAATATGGAGAGAGAGATGTAGAAGAATTTTCAGCGAGGAGAAAAAGAACCGAGGATGCTGGCAAGAGAAATTACTGCAGATTACCGAAGTTGGTTTCAAAGGGCCTAATCAGACAGTTTCAAAGATAAAGGCGCAAGAATTCAGAGATTGGAGGGTCTTCCCAGTTTCACGCCATACCTCTTTCCCTTTTATGTTTATGTTTTATTTTCGTTTTAAATTTTCTTTTATTGCCTTTGCAATTTTTTGTAAAACCATAACACCCTGGTGTTCTATTAATGGAACTTGAAGGCTTGACCTTCATTTTTCAAAAAAAACAAACGAAATATCCATTACCAATAGCTACTACTGTCTTGTTATTTTAATTACTGAATTGCTTTTATTAGAGTAAACTACTATAAATTAAGATGGTATACTTGTTAATTAGGGGTGTCAATGATACCTTTTTAACCGTTTATCTGACCCGTACTGTATTTGATAAGGCATGTATGAGTAAGCTTTTTTTCGTTAGTATATCAGGTCTTGGTACGGGTAAGAAATTCTTTTTGTTAGTTTATCAGGTAAGGATATGACCGTATAGCGGTATAGGTAAGAGCTATTCTGCATCTGTTACCCTATAGAATAATTAATAAATATAAAATATAAAATATTAATATTTATTTATACATATAACTATATAACTTCAAGAATCTGTCTTTGGTCTAGTGACAAAGGCACATGACTCCCATGTGGAAGGTCAATGGGTTCGAAACCCATAAAATGAGAAAATTCTCTGTAATATACAATGAGTTTGAAAGTGTATTGGGTGGCTTGACCCTCAACCCATGATTTAAAAAAAAAACTATATAACTTCATTATTATGATTAGATTAGTTTAATTTACATTTCGTATAATTCTTTTATTTAGTAATTATGACAAACATAATTTATCCAATATTTAATATAGTTTTTTAATTTATGATAAAATTGATTTATACAACTTTAATCAATGTATATAATTAATAATTTATATCTTTAATAAAAGATAAATTTATAAATGGAATAAAAGATTATAAATATATTTTGTGATATTAAGAACGTGTTTTATTTAATATATATATATATATATATATATATTTGTTATATTTTTTGGATTAAGTTATACATAGTATTAATTTATTTGATAATCACTGTTATTTGTTTTGTTATTCATTATCTTAATGGATAAAAATAAAATATGAGTAAGCTAGTATTTAATGAGTATAAATAAAATATAAATGAAATTAATTTTAAGTAGGTATGAATATGAATTTTTTTAATGGATACATTGACATCTCTATTCTTAATTAAGAATTATCGGTATTACCCGTATCGCTCTGTAAAGACAAGTCGATAATAATGCATGACCCATACAGCATGAGGCAGGTCTAGGGTGCAAACGGATCGGATAGTGGTAAAATCATATCCGTATCTGCTTTTATTTTTCGGATACGGATACGAAAAATTTCTCTCGAATTGTGTTTGGTTGATAAGAAAAGAAAAGAAAAGAAAAAATTTCGTATCCGATCCGCTTTTATTTTTGGATGGAGAGCAGAGAAAGGGATGGAATGGAAAGAAAAGAAAATTTTCTCTCGAATCGTGTTTGGTTGATAAAATTATATTGGAGGTGAAAAATATAAGAGGTGAAAGATTTAACTTTGCATGATTATAATTAATATAATCAATTTCTCTCTCGATTTAGAGTGCAACAGATGGAAATAAATTTTGTTGTAAATTTTTTCAGAAAAAATAACACAGATACCCAACTCTATATCTTACCTATATAATTCTCATCTAAGTTTTTTTTGTTACAAACTACAACAACCATCAAATTTCTCATTAACCTTCTAAATTTTAATTAATCAAACAAGAAATAAGACAGAAAAAAAAATTAAATTTATTTTTCCTCATTAATCATTCAAACATAAAAAAATTAAATATATTAATCTTCCTTTCTATTCTACTTCATTATTTTCTATTCTTCACCTCCCTTTCCTTCCTCTACATCCTTGTTTGACTTGGTCAATCATTTGGTCGTCGGATGCTAAATAAACCGACATCAGATAGAAAATCGGACAGAGCCAAAATGAATTTACAAAAGGACGAGACAATAACTGTTCTGTCTGTGACTGTGAGCACTATCTGTCGGTGCACAATTAAAAATGAGCTGTGGATCTTTTCTTAGCGGATTTGATGGTGGTACCATGAGCATGATATTAAATTCGGTGCGATGTCTGATTAGAGCATCTAATTTGCATCATGTGCAAATTTGATCCGTGTGATCTTGAAGCTGTAAGTACGAATTTTGATGTAGATCGAACGGTTTTGACATAGTCTTGGACAAGATTTGATTTGATTTGATGTACATCGCACCGGCCTTGATTCTTTTCCTTTCCTAATCCATTAGAAGTATACGATCATCATTATTGGCACCCCACCATCCAAGATTAACCTTTTCAGTTACTCGGCATTGGCCATGTGAACAACCTAACAGTGCCATTATTTGAAGTTGAAAAAAATATAAAAAAGATGCCCAAAAATCCATTCATTGCCAACAAGGCATGGATGGGATCCGAATATGCTGAAATCCGAGATCGGTACTGTTCATTCTGAAATCTCTGCAATCTGAATCCAGCCGTTGAACTGTTCCGAGATGCGTATAAGAAAAAATCAGCTGTTTCGAGATGCGTTCTCGAAAAAAATTCGATAGCTAGATTTCATATTACAGAAATTTCAGGGTGAACAGTACCCGATCTCAAAATTTCAGCTGATTTATTTCTGCATGCATGGGACTAGTCATTTTTTACTCTGTAATTATACAGTAACAATGGTCGGAATTTTTTGAGGTAAAAATAATAATATGACACCAGATATAAGATATTACAAATCGGAACGTTGATGACAAAAAAAAGTTCTAAATTTTGTGCGCGACTTGATCAAATCATATGACTTATCTTAATCAATTATTATATGACTTGATCAAATCATATGACTTAGCCTCCGTTTAATCAATTATTATATGTCCTTTTCAATGATAATTATCTTAATCAATTTGTAATTAATACATAGGGGGAATTTCATGTATAACCCTCAAAAACTTCGAAATTACGTATTCCCTCCCTCTAAAATTCATAATATCATATTTACCTTTCTAAATTTCAAAAACTCGTAAATTTATCAATTTTATTGTATTTTCTGTTAAAACTCATTTTAAATTTATTAAGTATTCATTTTACCCTTTATTAAAAAGACAAAAAAATGTAGCATGTTTAAAATAATATCAGTATTCTAATTGGTCGGTTTTCAAGAACAAATTCTCTATTTCTTTACTTATGATTTATGACGCATACACAAGTGCGACATTTACCTAAATGTCATTGTGTATGGTTCAAAAGTAGAGAAATGAACAATTTGTCATTGGAAACCAATCAATTAGAAGACGGATATTTTTCTTAAACATGCTGCATATCTAGAGGTTTGAAATGCATTCTTAAACATGCTACATATCTTGTTGAACTTTTTAATAAAGGGTAAAATGCATTTTTTTATAAATTTTTAATGAGTTTGAATAGAAAGGACAATAGGAAAAATTTATGAGTTTTTGAAATTTAGAAGAATAAATATGAATTATGAATTTTAGAAGAGAGAGTACTTAATTTCGAAGCTTTCGTGGAGTATACATGAAATTCCCCTAATAACAAACATGGACACACGGTAAGGTGCAAAATTCTGTTCATGCATACCTACTTTCTTTCCGCCAATAGGCTTTCCCCAAAAATAATATCAAAACCTGCCTTTTTTTTTCCTCTCCACTAGCACTGAACTTTTGCCATTTCTTTATAAACAAAAGCCGTCCACCCTTTCCTCACATCGCCTCTTACACAAGCAATCAGAATCGCCACCTAATTCTCAAGCCTCTAACACGCCATTGTTGGTCAACTCCGTAATTGCAATTTGATTTCCATTATTTGAAGGCCTCGCTCAAATACAAAAAAAATGGTCTCGCCTGTACCTCCATCACCGCGATTTTTCTGGGGCGATCAACCGGAGGCCGAGTTCTACGCTTCTCAAGGCATAAAACACCATGAATCTTTCTACCAATCCTCTTACGGTCGCATCTTCACACAATCCTTCCACCCAATTGATCGGGAAACGGGTGAAGATGTCCCGATCAAAGGTGTTGTTTTCATGACCCACGGCTACGGCTCTGACACCGGTTGGTTATTTCAGACCACGGCCATAGCATATGCCACGTGGGGGTATGCCGTATATTGTGCCGACCTTCTAGGCCACGGAAGATCCGACGGTATCAACGGTTACATAAGCGACTTTGAGGCCGCAGCTGGTGCTTCACTGTCTTTCTTCCTCTCGGTGCGCAAAGACTCGGTGTATGCTGATCTGCCGGCCTTTTTGTTCGGTGAGTCAATGGGTGGGGCTGCGACTATGATGATGTACTTGCGGTCCCCGCCTGATGTGTGGACGGGTGTGATTCTCTCGGCCCCACTTTTCATCATTCCGGAAGATATGAAGCCGTCTAAAGTGAGACTGTTTGTGTTCGGTTTGCTGTTGGGAATTGCCGAAACATGGCAAGCGATGCCCGACAAGAAGATGGTTAGGAATTCGATCCGTGACCCTGAGAAGCTCCGCATCATGCTTGCCAATCCAAGACGGTACATCGGCCCGCCCCGTGTTGGTACAATGCGGGAAATCGCACGTGTTACTGATTATTTGCAAACCAGCTTCACAACCGTTACCGTGCCATTCTTGGCTGTGCACGGTACGGCCGATGGAATCACGGCACCAGAGGGGTCGAAAATGTTGTACGAAAAGGCGAAGAGTAAAGATAAGAGCCTGATTCTGTACGACGGTTTCTACCACTCGCTGATACAAGGCGAATCCGAGGAGAACAGCAAGAAGGTTTTAGCAGATATGAGGGAATGGATCGATGAGCGTGTGAAGCGGTACGGATGCGGTATAACAAAAACCGTCAAGGCTGAGGAAATTGGGGTGGCCACAGTGTCTGTCTCCGGCGAGTAGTAAATAATATATGACTGGTTTCCGCAAAAAAAAATAAAGACTGTGGAGGATCAGTTAAATATTGTTTTATCTGGGTTTTAGAATTAGAATTAAACTTAAGTTGTTTCATTTTTTTTTTTGAATGATTAAAGCCCTTAGGCTTACTTAAGTTGTTTCATAAAACTTTCTTCTTTGTAACAAGAATGTTTTGCACTTTATGGAACTGTTTGTTCAAAATCGGTAGACTTTTGTGCCTTTCTGGAATTAAAGTACAGGCTGGAGCTGGACGGATCCGCCTCTGCTCCTTTTTTCAGAGAAAATGAGGGTTCTGCTTTTCCGATAATTTTTGAATGGTTCGGATCGGAAAAGCAGGGCTCTCCTTTGCTCTAAGAAAAGAAGCAGAGGCGGATCCGGAGTTGGACCGATGTCGTTTTCTAATCCGATATAAATACATGCAATTTGTAGAGCATTTGGTACTCACCACCATAGTGACAAATCAAAAGTTCGGATTCGGTTCGGTAAAGTCAAAAATTCGTGATTCGGGTATAATTCGGTACAACAAGGAAGCAAAAAAAAAAAAAAACCCCAAAAAAAAACGTAAAAAAAAAAAAAAAAAATTTGGCGTTTTTATCGCGAATAATTTGTAATTCGCGTTTTATTCGCGAATAAAACATATTATACGTTTTTCTCCGTATTAAACGGAGTTCGGTGCGGTTATGTATAAAAAACGAATTATACGCGTATAATTCGCGTATATTGTCACTATGCTCACCACCAGAAATTTGAAGTCAATTTTCCTCTTAAATAGCAAAAGTTATTTTAGACAATAACTTCATTTTTCATGTAAATTAATTTTGTGTACGGGAAAGAATGCAGTTGACAAAACATGCGGATTAAGTTAGTTTATTTTGTAAGCCAACAAATGTAACTGAAAATATCATTATTAAGATAAAAATAAATTTTAGTTTATTATTTTTAGTTTAGATAAATAAAATATTACATTGGTACAATTTAAAAATTGATAAACACATTATTGATAAAATCATCATCAAATTGGAAAAAAAATATCACAATGTACAGGCAATGTCTATAATTTTTAGATTCATTGTTATTTTTAAATTTTAATAGTTTATGGTCGTTACATTTGTTAAATAAATAAGTTGGTCGCGGATATAACTAGTCTTGAATTTTCTAAGGAAAATAAAATTTTTGGTATAATTTATTGCTTTGTACGTTTTTGAGACAGTAAAAAACACAGCATTTAATGCGGGCACATGAGTCGTGCGTGTTTTATTTCTTTACTTCTTTTGGCAGTAAAATGAGGGAATATGCAATTGGAAAAAGAGATTGAAAACTTGAGATTCCATCTTGGAGTTGCAATGCTGACTGCGGTACTGGTTCCGGTTTAGTTTCATTATTTTCTTTTTACGAAATCTTACAACTAAGTCACCTGAAAACAATTCAGTAATCCACCAATCACCAGAATATGAATCAGATACGGTAGACGAGGACACCTACGGAGGACACGCTGCCCCACGTACGCTGGCCGAAGAGGATAAAAAATGTTGGAAGCCCACCAAGTGCCCAAAACAGCTCACGCTAGCTGCTCGGGCCAATGGGCCATGTAATCACCAAAAAAAAAAAAAATCCTCGGTACCTGCTGTACCTAATCTTATGCATAAGGGCTAGAATGAAAACGGAACCGATAATATCTGATTCTTATTTGAAAAATTAGATATAGATATTCTTATCTGAATATTTGTGTGGATACGAATATGATTTTAAATTTTAATTATCTGTATTCGAATAATACATATATACTATATAGTTTAATTATATTATGAAAAAAATTATCTTATTCACTGTTATAATTAGATAAACATTATGAATTTTAGTATTTTTTAATAATATTTATATATTTTTTCAGTAAATATCCAATCTGATTCGTATCTATATCTGTATCACGTGCTCTGCTTGTTCTATTTAGAAAAGTAAAAATATTGTTTGACAAAATAATAATTGAAATAGTGAAATGATAGGCTGTACTAAATAACAATAAAACAACAACAACAACAATAATTAATTAATTAATTATAATTGTAGTTATACTATGATGATAACAATCATATTGATGATAATATAAATAATAATAATATTTTGAGTGAGACTGATAATATACACATTACCAACTGATCCGTGCAATGGATTCATATTTTTATTTTAAAAGTTAATATAGTTAATCCGAACTGTTAAACGTGATCTTCATATAAAAATATACTTATCAACTGCATTTTATATTTTTTAATAATATTTTACTATTTTTTAGATAGGTAGAATGATTTTCTATCTATCTAAAAAATAGTAAATAGTTCTAAAAAATGTATATAATTCAATCTATAAGTACATATTCATATGAAGATAACGATTCGGAATATGCATATTAACATAGCCTCATCCTAATAATTTATATAATAATAGTAGTAATTAAAATAATAAATAGCAACTATTATTATTATTATTATTATTATGAGGAGGGTTCAAACGCACCATGATTTGTGCTCCAATATGTTCCACATCTTTTATCTCCGTTTTCAAAGTCCGAACAGTTGATCTGAACCGCTCAACATGATCTTCATAATAAAATATGCTTGGAGATCAAATTTTATATTTTTTTAGAATTTTTTACTATTTTTTTTAGATAGGTACAAAATCACTGTTTTAAGGTGTTTTAAGGAGATTCTGGACCATCCGAAAAAGTGATATTGTACCTATGTAAAAAAATAGTAAAAAAAATATAAAATTTGGTCTCCAAGAATATTTTATTATGAAGATCATGTTGAGCGGTTCGGATTGACTATTCAGACTTTGAAAATGGAGAAAAAGAATGTGGAGCATATTGGAGCACAAAATCATGATGCATTTGAACCCTCTTCTATTATTATTATTATTATTATTATTATTATTAATATTATTATTATTATTATTATCATTATTATATACAAATAAGGAAAAATAATAATATTGGTACCGATAACAGATTAGATGACAGCGATGACAATTATGATGATGATTGTGATATCCCAAAATTTTAAAATCATTTCAAATTTTCATTTTGGATTCTATTGTAGTTCCTAACTGCACCTAAAGGAGGTGAATAGGGAGTCTTAAAGACTCTTGGACGTTTTTCGGTTATACCTTCCAAACTAACAAGTCAAACAATAACAAGCAAATGTGTACAAATAAAAGTAAATAAAGTAGAATTAGATAAATTTGGCACGCAAGATGTTATAGAGTTCGGCGTAAAATGCCTACATCTCCGGGGGTAGAGTAACTTCGTCGGCACCCATTTCCTATTACCCAAAAAGAAATGATACAACTCGTGACACGTGAGCCCAACGAAGGTGGGAAGTCATGGCCTAACTCATGTACAAGGTGAGCCTAGAAGCTCGAATTTGAGAGTCCCGACAAAGGGGATCGTCACACAACTATGAATATACGTGAGCGGAAGACGCTCGAGCCAGTGAACCCCTTAATGCCCTACAAGCGGAGAAGTCACTAGTTATTTGAATTGGAGCACTAAATAGATCTCCACACTATGAATGAGAATGTTCTAGAACTAAGTTCTAGACAGTAAACTATCCAAGTGAAGATAAGTCGAGTGGATTTGAGAGTATTGAGAGGATATTGAAGTTTAAGCTCACTCAACAATGAAAGTTTTCAATAATGCACGATAAATGCTTTTTGAATGTGGGAGACGGCTAGCTTGGTCAAATCTGAAGTGGGGTAACTCATTTTATAGTGGGGGCTCCAAATTTGCCAGATCCGTTCCGAACGGATAGTACGAATATTGAAATTAGGGTTTTCACATTATTAAATTAATATTAACCGTTATGAACGTCTATGTCCGTTCACGACGGTTAGTACAATTTATCCCACATTTTACTTGATAAGCATTCCAACGGATCACAACCATTCTGGACGGAACCAAACTGGAACTCTCTATAATTTTATGATTCAATCCGTTCCATACCGTTTTTTCCGTTCCGAATGGTTGCTCCACAGAAATCAACAATATCAAATATACAATACTTTTTTATTTAATTATTACAAATCTATAGTTTCGTAAAGTCTTGTTAATTTCTTTGGTTCTTCAATTTAGTCTTGCAATTAAGATCTTCATGAACCTTTCTTTGGTTCTTCATATTAATCTTGCAATTAAGATCTTGAACCTACAAACTCACGCAATCATATAAACAGTTAAATTCAACTAATGTATGTTTTGCAAATTATGTCAAACAAAGTACTTAAAAGATTGCATACAACCAACACCTATTTATAATATTATAAATTTTTAAGTTAAATTTTATTTTTTTTAATGCTTATTCTTAATAACTTAACAATTTGAAGTTTAAATTTTGAGAAATTTAATAAAAAAATAAAAATAAAAAAACGTAGCATGGGATGCCACTTGTAAGTATGCATGTAAACTCCACCTAACCAATCTCACTTCCAAATCCATTGATAAAACACCCTCTTTCATTTTTACCACTCGGTAAAAAGAAAAAAAGAAAACCGAAGAAAAAAAAAGGGAAGAGAAAAAGAATAAAATAGAGAAATAAAAGAAATTTTTTGTAATTTGTTCGATTACAATTGCGACGTCAAAACTCCGATCCTAGGTACGTCGCAGATGGGATTGGTTTTTGTCCAAAGAGCTTTGGACAAAACGTCCGATTTGTATTGAAATTCGTACAAACATATTTAAAAATTAATAAATTTAAATGGCTCTTGAATCTAATATTTTGTACAAATTTTGATACAAATCGGACAATTTAGGTCCGGTTTTGATGAGACTTTGTCCAAAGCCGTTTGGACAAAGACCCCACCCGTCGCACATGGTTCTAAATCGTGGTTGCAATTCAATTGACGATTATGGAATATAAATCAGATTTATCTATAATTCAAGTTTTTGTTTTGATATGATTAATTATGATAACTATATCTGGATGTTGGATTGTGAAGACATATATTTAACGGTATAATAATCAGATTTATCTATAATTTGAGTTTTTGTTTTGATCTGATTAATTATGATAACTATATCTGGATGTTGGATTGTGAAGACATATTTAACGGAATATCGGGTCTGAAAATCTGAATCTATTTCTGAGATTGAACTGTATGAGTAGTACTGTGGTGGCTGAAAACCTAAAGCCAGCCAGTTAAATATGCATACTTAATCCGATATATTTGGTGAATTAATCCAGTTTTATTTGTATTGTTATTCTGAATAAATCAGCTATAGGGAAACACGTCGTTAAATAATTATTGGGCTTTGTAGTTGACTTCATTCTGTTTTTATTTATTTTTATTTGCGATTTAATTGACAGACTGTCGGATGAATACTTAGTGTTGTTATGTCATTGCGTGTCCGGTCCGACATACAGGACTGACAATAATAATGATAAAAGTAAATAAATAAGAATACAATAAAAAAAATACATTTCGTTCACTAACTTCAATATACTCTTAAGTCTTAGCACTATACGTTAGTGAAATTAATAGTCTTAACAATACTATTAGCAACAATTATTTGCACAAACATGATACTTATTATGTCAAAAGTAATAGTTTTTGTATGGAAGATGGCATGTCAAAAATTCAGATAATATTTTTTTTAATATTAAATAATTGAATATTCTGACTTTCAACCTTTACTTGAAAAGAACGATGCTTAACATGTTACATTTTTTCGTGCTTACGATATAATTTTCTTTCTTACTACTCTCATTCACTATGGCAGCTAAATTTTTTTTTTCAACATCAAGTTATTTCCTGCACCCACACATTTCCGCCCGATATTTTTATTAATATCCAAAGTTAATTAATATACCCACGTCAGCTCGGTATTTTAAAAATGCCCAAACCGGCTATTAAATGGCCGGTTGGAACTTTTTTTTTTTTTGCTTTTTTAGACCCGATAAATATCCATCTTTCTCTCTCCTACCTCTCACAACTCACTCAAACTCACAGAACAAAAAGAGAAGAAGAGAAAAAGAGAAAAAGAAGGCAATTTCTGAGGCAGAAAGGGCGATATTTGAGGTGATTTTCCTGTAAATTTATTATTTTTTTCTTTTTTTATTTATTAATTTATTAATTTTTTTTTTACAAATTGTTTAGAATTGATATAAATTGTCTAATCCATAACTTTCATTTCAAACCCTAGATCTTACTATGGCACCCAAACCTGAACTTCGAAAAGGAGGAAGTGAAACCACACGCAATGCTCGCATATCCCTCGCTAACAATTTTTGGACGGGTGAAACCCGCTTGAGGAGACGTTTATCTCTTTTAGGGTTTCCACCCAACGAGGTTGAAGAATATGCTAGCACAGATAATCCGACTATTAGAAGCATTCTTTATGAGAACTTCGGCGATATCGACCCTCCACCTGATTGGGAAGTTTGCCTCGCATGTCGTGTCAAGGGGATATTGCGGAGATGTTCTTTTGTCATCTCTGTGGCGTAAGAGTTCACCCCAAATGTATCGACAAGAATGCTGATTTGGTAAACGATTATTATTTCTAAACGTGGGAGTGTGTTGCGTGCTGCTGCAGGCCTTCGAAGACGACGGGAGAAAGTTCCACTACTCCTAAGCCATAGTGTTTGCTATATGAGAATATGTGGTGTGTATTTTATGTTATTCTAGTATTTTCTGTTTAGATTTTATGTTGTAGTATGCATGTTGTTATTTTTGTTTTGTTGTTTATCTATTCGAACTCTTACAATTTATTTTAGTATAATTTAGCATAATTAGCATAATTTATTTTATTTTAGCATAATTTAGTGACAAAAAGATCTAAAAAAAAGATATAAATACTACCATAAAAACACCATAAAGTAGCACATAAAAAGAAACCAAAACATAAGATAATCCAAACATAGTATACTAAATATAAATACAACAAAACAATTTAACTAAAACTACCATAAAAAAATGGTCAGCTACGATATGCTATCTAGAGGGGGACCATCGCGCTGCCGGATGTCCCTTGTTAACTCTGTCAGGTAGTCCCGACCATGCTCCCGGCCAGACAACCTGGTCAGGTGTAACGACATCAGTCTCGGCCTCTCTGATCACCCGTACTGCGGTTCCCAGACTGACTCAACCTCACCCCTAGGGACTGGCAGGGTTGTAGAGAAGATGGACTCTGCTATCCAGTCGCGTAATCATGCTGAGTCTGTGACCCGCTACCACTGGCCTTTCTATCGTGTGGCCTCTATGTAGCATATCGTCGTCTCGTCGGCTCAAACTCTGGAGGGTCCCCGAACTCGAAGTCATCCAGACTGAAAGATGGTCCCTCATTCTCCATAGAAAAGAACTCTGGAGGCTCCTGCTGCGCTGGCGGTGGCGGCATGTGATCAGAGTCAAAATAACGATGATTTACGTAGGGTTTTGGCTTAGGTTTTGCATATTTTCTCACACTTATGTTTAATTAATTAGAGAAAAAGGCTACTGTCACCCTTCTTTATGTTTTATTGCAGAAAACAGGTTTTGGGACTATTTTACACCAAATGGAGCTAGAATCGGGTCAATCGGATCAGCGACGCTTATCGACTAAGTCTCTGTTACGGTCCGTATTGCCTGATACGGACCAGGCCTAGCACAAACCAGAAGATAGCACTGGAAGCATTAAACCCTAACCGTCAAGGTCCTAATACGGACCGTATCACCTGATACGGTCCGTATCCGAAGGCGCCTCTTGGGGAATAACTGCCGACAGCTGTTTCCAGATCAGTTTCTTAGCCCCTACTCAATCTCCAGACGTCCCTCCACTCCTATATAAGGCCCCTGGGCAGAAGGAATAGTTATCTTTGTAATTAGGGTTAGATTTGATTAAAGAGAGAAGAGATGAGTGCTTGTAACAATGCCGTTCCGCGGCTAAGTTCCTTTTCTTAGGGCTAGGCAGTAAACCTTGTTACTCTTGATGTTTTGATATATATATTTCTGTTGATTATGGTTTCTTGTTGTTGTATCAAAATGCTTTTGTGATTTACTATCTCTTCATATAACTTCAATGATTTAGTTTGAGTCCGTTAGGGCAGTGACAGTACTTTAATGGTAAGATAAACTATTTGTATGAAGTAGCCTCGTTGAGATCTATTAGATTTATGTGAAGAAAACCTTAGCGGGGAAACCATAAACCAGACCAACAAAACGCGTACCAAATTCCATCACTTGCGTAAGGAAAATTGCAGTGATCTGTGTAGTAATTTGGGTTTTTTAGAGATCAGTCATTTGCGTAAGGAAAATCGCAGTGACCTATGTGGTGTCTTTCATAAAACAACAACAGGAAATCAGACGCAACATGAATATATTATCAAGGCGGATTGAGTGGCAATGGTGTGCCGAAACCCTAGAAATTATCATCTCTATCTTTATTTTAATTACTTTTAATTGTTTCCTAATTTACATTGATCACAACAACATCTCTCAATTTTCATACTTCGTCTAGCCTTTCGAAAGATTGCGATTCGATCGCTTAAAGCATTGAACCAATATTCCCTGTGGATCGATCTCGAATATACTATTCGATAGGATTGTGCGCTTGCAGTCCGAACCGATAGCATTTCTGAGTTTATAAATATTAAAAGAAACATTGCTCTCTTTTGAGTGATCAAGCTTTTTAGCGCCGTTGCCGGAGAATAACGGTTCATTGTGCAAGGCCTCGCGAGACGTCCTTGCTTTGACCATTGAATCCAATTAATTAGAAATGCCTAGATTTCTTTTTATTTTCTGCATTTTTATTTTTCTTTTATTTTTAATTTCGTTTTTCATTTTATTTTCTTTTATTTTTCAGTTTTTAGTTTAATTTTCAGATTTTCTTTTCTTTTTAGGACACTGCACGCTGGCCGAATCATCCGTACGAAGATCCGAGAGGATTGCTAGTAGGAGAGGACAATTCGCTTCCACATCACCGATAAGAACCAATCATAGTTCTTCATCGAGTAATTCTAAAAGCGAAGAAGACTCAGATTCGATCAACATGAATATCCCACCGAACGAACCGATTAACAATGGAAGACAAAACAATGGTGATCATGGAGTTCACGATGCAGCAAGACCCAAACTTCTACGAGACTATTGCGTACCGCGCGCGAATGATCCTAATTCTAGCATAAACCCGCCAACTGTTACAAACCGTAATTTTGAGATCAAACCTGCTCTCATAAATATGGTTTCGCAACAGCAATTTGGAGGATTTTCACATGAAGATCCACATCTTCATTTGTTAATTTTTCTAGGAATATGCGAGACGATAAAGATCAACGGGGTTACCGATGAAGCAATCAGGCTAAGGCTATTTCAATTCTCATTAAAAGATAAAGCAATAGCATGGTTGTTTTCCTTACCGGCCAATTCCATTCAAACTTGGGACCAATTGTTTAATGTGTTTATTGCAAAATATTTTCCACCATCCAAAACTTCGAGGTTTAGAAATGCAATTACTAATTTTGAACAAAGGGATGGTGAAACATTGTGTGAGGCATGAGATAGATATAAGGATATGTTAAGGTGTTGTCCACATCATGGTCTAGAAAGATGGCTGATTGTCCAAACTTTTTATAATGGTCTAAACCCTACCGATAGGTTGTCTATTGATGCTTTCGCAGGAGGAGCAATCATGAACAAGGAACCTGACGAGGCTTACAACCTAATTGAAGAGATTACAATCAACAACACTACTGGATCCCTGAGCGAAAGAAGCCAACTCCAACACCTCGCATGCACCGAGTAGATGATATATCCATGCTGAGCGCAAAGATCGATGCTTTGCAAATGACACTCAACAAGCAAACCAAGCAGCGAACGGTAGCAGCAGTCAATGCCGCAACAGCATGTGGCTATTGTGGAGGAGCGCATGAGATGACTGAATGTATGAATGTGACGGAAACTGAGAAAGAAATAGAGCAAGCAAACGCAATTGATAACAACTTTCGACCTCAGCCCGCCTACAATACATACCATCCGAACAACCAAAACCATCCAAATCTCTCATACTCAAACAATCAAAGGCCTGCTACACCTCAACATAACTATCAACCACAGCCCAATGATCAACCGAGATACAACAATCCTCAACCGAATTACCAACCAAGGCAATACAACCAACCGCAGCAACCTGACATCACATCTTTAATGGAGAGATTCCTAGAGAAGCAAGACAAGGCTAACGCCAAAATCGCACAAAGATCGAATCCTTAACAAACCGCAACAAAGACTTAGAAGACAATGTCTCTAAGATGGCAAGAGAACTCTCGAGTATTACACGCGGAAAAAGGCAAATTTCCGGGCCAACCGGAAGAAAACCCAAGAGAGACTTGCAAGAGCATAACATTAAGGAGCGGTACAGCTTATCAGGGACCTCCCATGCCCTATCAAACTTCTGATGAGATGCATGCAGAGCCATCGCATTCTGAAGAGTACGAGCCGCGACCATCGGAGCCGCCCGTATTCGAACTGCAGACAGACCCTATTGAGGAGCAGAATGACACCGTAGGTGGAGACGAGCGACAAACCGAACCTGAATACATTTCACCACCACCCTACAAGCCACCTCTGCCATTCCCTCCAAGACAAGTCGCGAGATTCATGGAGACACTCAATCAATTACAAGTCATTATCCCCTTCAATGAAGCAATTACAAGCATACCCTCGTATGCTAAATTTCTGAAGGAGATTCTTTCAAATCGCAATAGATTCCAAGAATCCTCAACAGTTCCGCTCAATCCGGAATGTAGTGCGCTCGTGCAAAGCAAATTACCGATAAAGTTGAAAGATCCAGGAAGCTTCTCGATACCATGCACAATTGGCACGACGAACTTTAAGAGAGCTTTATGTGATCTAGGAGCAAGTGTAAGTTTAATGCCAAAGGCGGTATTTGAAAGATTGGAATGTGGAAAACTATCACCAACACGGATCTCATTGCAACTCGCTGACCGATCAATTCGATATCCTGAAGGAAAGTTGCTAGATATCCCGATCAAAGTTGGTAAATTCTGAATACCAGCAGATTTCGTGGTAGTAGATATGGAAGAAGATGAGCAAATTTCAATCATCCTTGGAAGGCCATTCCTTGCCACATGTGGGGGCAACGATCGATGTTAGGAATAAGGAGATCTCATTAAACATTGGTGAAAACAAGATGATCTTAAACATGAATGAAATCTTCGAAAATCCCCCTGTCATCAATCCTGTCCATAATTTGGAAACAGTGGACGAGTCTGGCGATGATGAATTGCGATCTGATGCATTAGAAGACATCAGGGAAATGATGTGCGTAGCGGAAATGGAGAGATTGTTTAACATACAAGATAACAGTCAAACCCATCCAACCTCCATGACAACAGAAACTGATGGTTTGAATAAGAGTCCTAATATCGCAAACAACCGGAATTATTCTCTCTTAGCCCTTGCATTAATCAAAAACCTCTGCGAAGAACCCAATGCAATTTCTCAAAGACTGGACGAGGTTGAAGTAGTACTCAGTGTGAGTCTGGCGTTCGACCCCGGACCTCGAACACCAACCGACTTCTTCAAGAAGGGCAATGATGAAAGACCACAAAAGACGCTGAAAGCGAACCCCCTGATAAGCAACCCGCTTGCATTAACGGGAGGATATCTGGAAGAAACTGATGCTACACAAAGTCAATTTAATGATTTTAAACAAGTGCTTCTTGGGAGGCAATCCAAGGCCACTTTTGCTTTCTTTTTCATATAAAAAATTCAAAAATAAAAAAAATATTTCATTTGATCATAAACTATTATACTAATCACAGGGTTACTAATCTTACCTACAGGAGGAAATGCTGGAAGAATTTGGTCGAAAAATTCGAAGCCCGTCATGAAGATTTACTTTATGTTACGGACTGTATCAGTCCAATACGGGTTAATACTCCAATACGGACCTACCTGGGACTTGCGCAGAAAAGGCGGAGTTCAACACAAAACCGCACAACGGTTACGGACCGTATCAGTTGATACGGACCGTATTCAGTGAGCAGAAATAACCAACTCTCTAATTCTGGCGCTCCAAGGAAGAAATTCAAATTTAACCGAATTTAAACCTCCCACCATTACCACCTTCTGCACATTCATCACACCCTTTCACTACCATATAAACCTTTCATCCATCTCCCTTTTTCCTGCACCATTTCATAGAATTTTCAGATAAAAATTCACATCATGTCCACAGAATTCTCAAAGTCAGGCCCGTATCAACCCCGTATCAAGTGGATACGGCCTGTAACAGAGACAAAAAACCAGAGAAAAAGGGCGCACAACAGCCCTCGTTCCTCCGACTCTCGATCCGACGATGAAAACACCTTCGCAACAGCCATGGAAATCAAATTCCGCGACAAACAAGAATTCGACCGTGCTTAAATAATGCTTGATCGCACCATCGCGAACAACAAAGCGTTATGTATCAATACCATGAAAGTCCTTGGATGCTATGATTATGTGCGAGTATCTCTTAATAATATCAATTTATGGGATTTGGCGGACCGCCTACGAACTACAAGAGTCTATTTGAGGCCCTCCATCGAATTTCTATCAACACTACAATGGGATGGCGACATGATCAAATACCAATTATTCAACCGCCCATTTGCCATAACAATGGAGAAATTTTGCAAGGCGCTGTCCATCCCCACAAATGGCAAAACCGAATTAGGCACAAGGGAGAAACGCATGAAGTACTGGGAAATGATCGCAATTAATGAGCACAAAATATACCGCAAAGACTCACGCCTCATCTCATCGATAGAATAAGGTATATTCACATTATTTTGACTAATTCTATATTCCCAACAGGAGAGGACACAACGGAAGTGCGAGAGAGGGACATTTACATCATGCGTTGCATGAAGAGCCACAAGCATCAACCGCACCTTGGATACCACATCTTACACCACCTCAAATCGGTGGCCGCGGACACAAAGAATAATCACGTGGTTTCTGTGAGTTGTTATGCAACCCTCCTTGCGCACCACCACAACATAAAACTCGTCGGTGAAACTGAAGTATTCGGAACCAACCGCCTCAACATGAACTACCTAGTGAACAACAATCACGTGCAAGCGGTCTTCAATGACACACAGGAGACATAAGGTACACGTTAAAAATAGGCGAGGGAATGACCCTCCATATCGGAACGGATAAGGGGTCATTCCAGTTTGGATACGAATCTGAACATGGAGATGATGCACGAAGCGACGAGGAGGAACCAATCGAGGAAGAACCAACTAAGGAGGAACCAACCGAAGAGCCCATGGAGGAAACACATAGCGCATCACACCACTCATCCATCCACCATCATGACATGGCTTTCGTACGCCACCTCATTCCGCCGCGCGATAACACCAACGAAGCAAACTCCATGCCCGCACCAACCGGATGGGAACAAGAGACAACCATATCTCAAGCTCGTGAGCCCGGTCCAATCGCACGTTACGCCGACAACACCCTCGAGAATTTGAAGAAACGCACCCACTACTTGGAGGAATATTTAGACAAGGTAAACAAAGCCCACGAGAATTTCTATGAATATTGCATTTTCAAGGGAATACCATTCACACCACCGATTCCATTCACCCCACCACTACCCCTTCGCAACGAGTAATCTGTGAGATCTTTCTTATCCCTCTCTTAATTGTTTATTTTCTTGCATTGAGGACAATACAAAATTTAAGCATGGGGGTAGGGGTAAGAAATTAGTTTAGGAATTGCATTGTATCTAGGATCATGGCATGTAGGACCCTTATTTTTCATTTTTTCGCTAGCAGTTTTACTCAATCGGGACCACTTCTCAAGGCTTAACCAAGATAAGTTGGGAGGAACGATTGAGATTTTTATCTAGCGTGCATATATGCATTTGCATTGATAGGATCATATAATTTAGGGGTAATTTGCATGTAGGTTAATCAAATAGGAATTGTTTTAAATTGAATTAGGCTAAGGTTTAGACAAGTGACCATGATAAAAAAAAAAAAAATTCAGAATTGTCAAAATAATTAGTGATCTCAAAGTGAACAATTAATTGCTAACCATGAGAGTTGATCAAAAATCACAAACCCTAGAATTTTTATTTATTGAGTAATTTATTTTTGCAAAGTCTTTTAAATTTGATAGTGTTTTAGAATACCCATTTATTATAGATAGACCCCTAGCGAAATTATGCAATAATTTCTTGTATGAATGAATACTTGGAATTGTGTGTAATCATGGTGCTTGTGACACAAAAATATTTTATTTTTCAAAAAAACAGAAAAACCCAAAAATATAGAAAAAAGAAAAAAAATAGAATAAAAGATGGAGGATAAAAAGAGTACGGGTGCCTACGCAAGACTGGTTACCAATAGGCTCGAGAAAACCTCCTAAATTTTAATTTTTGTACATGTTTAATTTTTCAAAAAATAGTCACAAGTACCAACACACTTAGTTGTCATACTTTGCTCCAATCAATTAGGAAGGAAAATCAAAATTTATATCATTAGAATTCCTATTGATTGGAAGGGATCCATTTATAATCGAAGGGGAAATTAATACTCTCAATTTTAAGGATATTTGTGAAGTAGATTGTTCGATAACAATTTTTCTAGGGTAAGCACTGAGGTCAATCATGGGGTGAATAAATTGTTCAAGGTAGAGGTCATGAATATTTTAGAGTTCTAAATTTTTATTGTCATGCCAATTGTACCAAACCCAAGTTCTAATTTAATTTAAGCAAGTCCTTGAGATTGTATGGTTTAACCTAGACCGGACCTTTGACCAGCTGGGATGTCGTTGCTTGAGGACAAGCAACAATTCAAGTTGGGAGGCGTGATCAGAGTCAAAATAATGATGATTTACGTAGGATTTTGGCTTAGGTTTTGCATATTTTCTCACACTTATGTTTAATTAATTATAGAAAAAGGCTACTGTCACCATTCTTTATGTTTTATTGCAGAAAATAGGTTTTGAGACTATTTTACACCAAATGGAGCTAGAATCGGGTCAATCGGATCAGCGACGCTTATCGACTAAGTCTCTATTACGGTCCGTATTGCCTGATACGGACCAGGCCTAGCACAGACCAGAAGATAGCGCTGGAAGTATTAAAACCTAACCGTCAAGGTCCTAATACGGACCGTATCACCTGATACGGTCCGTATCCGAAGGCACCTCAATAACTGCCGATAGCTGTTTCCAGATCAGTTTCTTAGCCCCTACTCAATCTCCAGACGTCCCTCCACTCCTATATAAGGCCCCTGGGCAGAAGGAATAGTTATCTTTGTAATTAGGGTTAGATTTGATTAAAGAGAGAAGAGAGGAGTGCTTGTAACAATGCCGTTCCGCGGCTAAGTTCCTTTTCTTAGGGCTAGACAGTAAACCTTGTTACTCTTGATGTTTTGATATATATATTTCTGTTGATTATGGTTTCTTGTTGTTGTATCAAAATGCTTTTGTGATTTACTATCTCTTCATCTAACTTCAATGATCTAGTTTGAGTCCGTTAGGGTAGTGACAGTACTTTAATGGTAAGAGAAACTATTTGTATGAATTAGTCTCGTTGAGATCTAGGTTTATGTGAAGAAAACCTTAGCGGGGAAACCATAAACCAGACCAACAAAACGCGTACCAAATTCCATCACTTGCGTAAGGAAAATCGCAGTGATCTGTGTAGTAATTTGGGGTTTTTAGAGATCAGTCATTTGCGTAAGGAAAATCACAGTGTCCTATGTAGAATCTCGATGAAAGATCTGTCATTCTTGCGTAACATAAATCGCAGTGACCTATGTGGTGTCTTTCATAAAACAACAACAGGAAATCAGACGCAACAGGAATATATTACCAAGGCGGATTGAGTGGCAATGGTGTGCCGAAACCCTATGAATTCTCATATCTATCTTTATTTTAGTTACTTTTAATTGCTTCCTAATTTACATTGATCACAACAACATCTCTCAATTTTCAGATTTCGTCTAGCCTTTGAAAGATTGCGATTCGATCGCTCAAAGCATTGAACCAATATTCCCTGTGGATCGACCTCGAATATACTACTCGATAGGATTGTGCGCTTGCAGTCCGAACCGATAGCATTTTCGAGTTTATAAATATTAAAAGAAACATTGCTCTCTTTTAAGTGATCAGCATGTAGGCTGGATCCTGCAATCATACAAATAATTAAGTAAATTTGCTCTGAAGGAAGAAGTTTGTACTAACTTGACAGCTAATGAAATATGACATACCGGAGGGTGAACTGGACGTCCCTGCGCGTCATAGAATGCATGCCAGCCAGTCATGGACAATACCCAACGATGGTAGTCCCACTCTGGCTGCTCTTGGGGAGGAGATGGCATCTCACTAGCTGTAATCGGGGGCGCGTCAGGCTCGTCCGGATCTACCCTACGCCAATCGATGTTCTCTCGTCGTCTCGCATCATGTGGATGAGCTGCCCCCCGTGCCCGACATCCTCAACAACATTGGCATGGCTCCTCAATAACAAGCATCCAAAAGCTCTATAACCCCTTTTTCCCAACATCTTGATCCCATGCGCGCAACCTTTAAGCGCCACTAAAAGCTGCAAAAAAAATAATTTGTTAGATCAAAAATTTATGAACTAATAAGTTAGTAAAAAAATGTGTTGTTTTAGGTGCATTACCGCACGAGCCCATTTGCGACCGTTAGGGGTGTAACCCTCTGGGTTTTCTTGAATCTTCTGGCATAGGAAGGTACTGTAATCGCCCTACAAATACACTGATGTCATGCAGACCCGCAAGTACCAAGACTCATATTTCAATATGGATGTCCCGGGGTCTGCGTAAAATCATCTGGCATCTGCCACATATCGGCGTCTCCCAGAGCCGCTGCCCTAGCGTAATACGCCCCATAATGCTCACTCCAGTCTCTACCGGGATATGAACCGTGGCTAGTACAGTAAGGAACATGTTAGTTGCAATACAAAGATATCAAGTAATATGATGATAATAGATAATAGAATATAACTTACTGGTGTAGCCTTTTGATATCATTAACACTAATTACAACTAAATTATACTAATTTTGGTACATTACTAACAAATCCTAACATTTTACAACCATTTGGTACTAAAAATGAATTTTAAACAAATTAGAGGGACTTACTTGCAATTTTGGAAAGAGGAGGGAAAATCTGGGAGAAAAAGATAAAGTGGGGAGAGATAGTGTGAAAGTTGATAGAATGACTTTTGAGAAAAACGTATCACTTTTGACAGATATATATAAATGTACAAACCGGCTATTTAATGGCCGGTTGAGAAAAAAATTGAGAACCGGCCATTTAATGGCTGGTTTGGCGTGAGTATATTTATTAATTTGTAATTATTTTTGGATATTAATAAAATGAGTAAAAATGTCGGCATTTCCGCCGATATTTTATTAATACCCCAAAAAAACAAATTATCAAATCTGCCCCCACCCCAAACTTATTTTTAAATCTACCCCAACCGTCCGTCTACTGGGCGGTCCAGATCTAGAGCAGACCGCCCAGCCACTGGGCGGTCCACTACCCATAGCTGACCACCCAGGTTGCGGGCGGTCCACTTTTTTTTTTTAAAGAGACTATGAACATCAAGATGCTGAATTCTAACGCTAAAAATTCAAATTTTGTTTTAAATATTAGTTAGATTACTTCTTTTAAGCATATTTATACTAAAATACGCTAAATTACTTGGAATTATGTTAAATTACGTTGAATTACACTAAATTACGCTAAATAACAATAACTTCGCTAATTATGCTAAAATACGGTAAATTACGCTAAACTACGCAAAATTAAGCTAAAGTAGACCAATTCTGTGCCATCTTTCATGAATCATAAAAAATAGTAAAAAAATTCCAAAAATAGTAAAAATTGGTATTCTACAAGTTCATTATATAGCCAATTTACTGAGCTACTTAGATCGAAAAATAGAAATGAAAATCTTAATCGGAAACTTCAACTCAAGTTTTGAGGGTCTTCCCTTTGTTTTTTGGCGATTCTGAATTTTGGAATTTGGCATCATGGGCACGGATGCATGCATATTTTCTCAAGATTTCCGAAAAGTGGTCATTTGCTGAAATCGGACACTCGAGCGCCGTTTTATGACCGTTTGAAGTTTCGTGTCGTTTTTTGCCTTTTCAGTGAAGATATCGTCTCTATTCATATGTAATTTAGCATAATTTACCGTATTTTAATGTAATTTAGCGTAATTTAGCGTTATTTAGCGTAATTTAGTGTAATTCAACGTAATTTAACATAATTTCAAATAATTTAGCGTATTTTAGTATAAATATACTTAAAAGAAGTAATCTAACTAATATTAAAACGAAATTCGAATTTTTAGCGTTAGAATTCAGCATCTTGATGTTCATAGTATCTTAAAAAAAAAAAAAAAAAAGTGGACCGCCCGCTCCCTGGACGGTCTGCTCTGGATCTGGACCGTCCAGCAGACGGACGGTTGGAGTAGATTTAAAAATAAGTTTGGGTGGGGGCAGATTTGATAATTTTTTTTTTTTTTTTTTGGGTATTAATAAAAATATCGGGCATTTCCGCGAACAACTGGCGACTACGCTGCCACGATTGCATATCACTGGCCAGGAAAAAAGAAAAAGAACGATAGAGAATTGCATCATTCTATCCCTACAAACAAAGCATTACATTTTTCTCCTACAGTAATTATATACTTCTGCCCCAAAAATACAAAGAAGTTCAAAACCAATTCTTATTCTTTACCCAATTACCCTCTTTAGTTTCCTTCAATTTTACAGAAAAAGAAGGATTAGGTGAAATCCAAGGGTCAATTAGCAGGTCATGCGGTACATATTTCTCACACTTTCTTTCGTTACATACCTCTTTAGTTATGGCCAATAGCCGTGCTGCCATGCAGGAGTTGAGTATATATTATACATTTATCAAGGGTTTAACCTGAAAATTCCATCAATTAATTTTCAGGTGACAGAGGCCACACTCACTGGATAATCAAATGGCCGTAACAGTATCCAGCCACCTATCTCGGCCGATACCAGCAGGCATACAGCGACAACCTGTACGCTGCGCTCCAACCGGTACAACTCTCCTTCGCATTCCCCACTCGTACCGTAAACAAAGTCCAGTGCTCCGAAAGAGCCTGGTACAACAGCAAAGCCCGACAGAATCGGTGGATGTCAAACAACTGGTACAGTTCTTGTACGACGACTTACCACATTTGTTTGATGAACAAGGGATCGACCGCTCCATGTATGACGAACGGGTCCGGTTTCGCGACCCTATAACAAAGCATGATACCATTGATGGGTATTTGTTTAATATCAAGTTGTTGAAGGTGCTGTTTGAGCCTGATTTCCAGCTCCACAGTGTCAAACAGGTGTGTAATTTGATGCCTTTAAGGTGTTTGCATTAATGCTTGTGTGGGAATGTTGATTTGTTGGGCTTTTGGCAACTTCACCAAATATGCTAGCCATTTGTAAATAACAATCAATGCTCATTGTGCAACTAATACCCAATGCATATAACACCTAATGTTATTTATTTATTTTTTTTTGTAACAGCTTGTGCAATAAATGCTGTTAACAAGTTTGAAATAAATACGCATAACACCAAATATTAATTACTGGGCCCTTTTTTAGATGAACTACAATAGCACATAAATCTAGGCTTTGGGCACATTTATTTTAAACCTGGTGGTACCTTTTGTCTGCTCCATTTGTGAGAAGTTGAATCTAGTTTTTGAGCTACCAGTGGTTGGTAATTCAATTAATTGTAGATGGGATACAATTAAAGAAATTTGATTTAGACAGGACCATATGAGATAACAACTAGATGGACAATGGTTATGAAGTTTGTTCTACTTCCCTGGAAGCCTGAATTAGTTTTCACCGGCATCTCGATCATGGGCATCAATCCTCAGACTCAGAAGTTTTCCAGTCATGTGGTTAGTTTTAACATGCCAGTCTCAGATTATTATGTATTATTTATATTGTTATTGTGTAGCATGTCATCAATGTAAGTGTTAGGTGAATATTTTGATACCTATCAATTGGTTTGATACCTGTACTGTTTTTTACGCTTCCTTCCTGTATAAAGCTGAACTAGGTTAAATTTAATTTATTTAAAAATGGGCCAAAAGCTCTATTGCACAGCTAAGGGCTAATTGAGATTAATCACAACTTGATTGTTAGTTGGTATTGGTTCACCTCATTCTTTAATTTTCAGTGTCAATCCTTAGACGATGAAGTTCCAGTCACTTTGTCACTTTATTAAGTTTGTCTTGCTGCAGTAGGCTTTTAACTAACTGCAAATTCTGCAATGCAATCTTTTATGGAACATACCATCACAATCTAGGAATTTTGCAGAGGATTTTCCACACCCTTTTTTGCATCATATGTTTCCATCCCGCTCCCCCAACACACGCCCTATACCCACCCACACACAGGGACCATAAATCTACCTTTCAGATGAGTTAAGTTTAGGTGAAAATTAATTGGCATTAATCTGCAGACCTGGAAACCTTCTTATCCGTATGCTAAATGTTAAGCAAAGATGGTTACAAATGTTATCACATGAGTCTTTTGTTAACATGTTATCAGAATGGTGGAAAAATAAGTAAGATTCTCAGAATGGTGAGAGTTTTCTCTTATCTTTGTTTGTTGGCCTTTTAATAAGAAAAAGGACATTGAGAATAAATGGGATTGAGTTAAGGGTGTATTGGGTTAACTAAAGACTAATCAATGCTTAACTGCACTATTGAAGGTTACTCCCTGTGCTATTTTTATTATTCAGAATTTTGTAGCGAGGATGAATTTGGTTAAATGGAGGTCAATTTTAGTTTTTTATTTATCAGGTGTAAATGATTAGGTAGATTACTTTAAGCTTCTTACACTTCTTTTCAATTAATTACAAACAGTACTGGGGGGGGGGCGGCTCTGATACACATAGCAGTAAAGTCCTGATAAGTGCTGCTATATACACATACCAGTCATGCATGATTGCTGGTTTGGGTGATCTTGGACATCTCTATACACAAACCAAATTATCTTAATGAATCTGGTAATAATTTCAGAATCAATCTTCTTTTACATTATTGAAAATTTGTTCTTTAACTGTTGTTAGGATATTTGGGATTCGATAGACAACAATGAGTATTTCTCTTTTGAAGGCTTGGTGGATGTTCTAAGGCAGGTACTGTTGATTCTATTGTAGTTAACCGAACAACTGTAATCCCAGATCTTGAAACTGAACCAGCTTGGAACAGTACTGGATAAATAGCCTGATTTGCTCTTGCTCAAGTATGATATGAATATATTGGTATGTCGATGCTACAAGGTTTCCACAGACATGCTTGGAACTTTACAAATGGAACTCATTGGGCCTTTTTGTTTTATTATTTATAGCTGAGAATTTACAAGACCCCTGACTTGGACACGCCAAAGTATCAGATACTGAAGAGAACCGCAAATTACGAGGTCAGCCCAAAATGAATTATTTATATGTATTTCAATTAATCCTCTTGTTGAATTAAAGAATACAAAATTTTGACCTACCCAGAATCACTATAAAAAGGACTGACATTGAGTTTCTCTTTGAAGCTTACATATGGAACATTCACTGCACCTATATTCTTTCTTTGTAATAATTTGTTATCGTGTAACTTGTATAACTTATAGGTGAGAAAATATGCCCCTTTTTTGGTAGTCGAATCAAAAGGAGACAAACTTTCAGGCTCCTCGGGATTTAACAATATTACCGGGTTAGACGACTTTCCTTATTATACAACCTTACACATGTTATTTTCCTGTTTTTATCAAATTTGTAATGGCTTTTCATTGGCCGACCAAAGTCTGAACATATCACATATCCCACTATAAGATGAGAAATAGCCTGCATGCCATAACATTCCATTTTATCACAAAATCCTGTAAACCATAGTGATTGCTCTATCCATTTGATACATACATCAAAATATTTGTACACCTCACGTCCATTAGCTTTAAAAATTTCAAGCTTCCCATTATTTTTTTATGGTAGTATAATTCTCTTTTGAGAAAATGGAGAGCTGGATAATATATGCTGCCTTGTCAATGGGTTTATGTAATACTTCTTTTGTTGCAGTAGTATACAAGGTATTTCGTGGATTGATGAGGCGCTGATGATTTTTTAAATCAATCTTCTTGTTTTTTTGAGAAAAGAAATCAATCTTATTGTTTTTTTAACATTCTAGGTACATATTTGGTAATAACTCTTCATCTGAAAAGATACGTATGACTACTCCAGTGTTCACTCAGGCATCAGATGACAATCTGTCAGATGTTTCTATAAAAATTGTTCTACCTTCCGACAAAGATTTGAGCAGGTACATTCTTATATGACAATGTTGCAGTTTCTCCTTTAGTTAAAAATGTAGTGATTCCTCTCCATACACTTTTGGACAATTCTAATCTGTATTGTTTTTAGTATTTTTTGATAAATTTTATTGTTTTAGTTAATACATGATTGTTGAAGATAAAATACAGACAATTGTAGAGATGGTTTTTTTTTTTTTGGAAAATAAAAAGATGAGTTCGTGAAGACATTCATAGCCATACTATTTTTTCTATTAGAATAATATGAGTTAATAACAGAATACCGCTGTTCACCATACTCTTCTAACTACCACTCTTGTAGCACGATCCCTTGTAGTGCTAGAATAGATGGTTGCCAAGCGGCACCTGAAAATAAAGTTCAAATTTTTTGCACATGCCACAATCATCAAAGTTTCGGATACTGTTTAGGGAAAATCTCGCATGCTCCGCTATGAATGTGTCCCCCTCTTGAAATGTCTATATACCATATATAGTAACCTTGCAAAATGATAATGTTTAATTTAACCAATAGAATATATACACCACTGCCCCTTTTCTCCCTCAATGACTTTAATAACTAACCAAACTATGCCTTTCATTTTATAAAATATTTATTTTGAGAAAACAGCGAAGAAAAATGGGCAGTTTGGGTATCGTAACTGAGAAGTTACTTAGTGAAGCGTATGTCTTGTAGGGGCATCTATCTCATATTTTTTTTCAGGGGTATGCCTTATCCTATTTTTAGGTGTATGTGTAAATTTGAAGGTTTCGTAGGGCTACACCAAACCCGCCATATTGCTTAGCTTAGGAATTGCTTTTTTTTTTTTTTTCTTATTATCAGTTTGCCTGCTCCAAATGGAGAAGAGGTTAAGATAAGAAAGACGGAAGGCGGCATCACAACTGTTAAGAAGTTCAGTGGAAAACCCACTGAAGAGGTGGTAAAAGGTAAAGAAAAGGATTTACGATCGGCACTTCTTAAAGATGGATTGAAGCCTGAGAAAGGTTGTTTGCTTGCTCGGTACAATGACCCAAGAACATCAGCTTTTGTCATGGTATAATTTTTTTTTTTTACCTTTGTTGTCTATTTGAAGAGGCATGTTTCTGATTCTCTATGTTTTTTTAATATTAATCTGTTTCTGTGATTACAGAGGAATGAAGTGCTGATAGAGTTAAATGCCTTTACACTGGAGTAGTACAGTAAAGAATTTTTGGAGGTGCATTTCATAGTATTGTTAATAAGCTCTTGCTGAAATTTCCATGAATGAACCTTAAATAACTTCAAGCTAGCATACTATAGCTATTAAGACTTGTTAATAGAACAAGGTTGATGTTTTATTCTACGCCAATGACAATAAAGGGTAATGTGTTTCTTTTTCCGCAAAAACAAAAATGTTTTCTTCCCCGAAAACAGTCATGTCACCAAATTCAAATGGGCCAAAACAGGACGGCCATGTTTTACCAAGTTTGCCCTTCTATTTTCCTACTAGAAGTACCTTATTTCGGTTTCATTTGAGGGAAAGGATATATTGACAACTAATTTATTCTGCCATCAAAATCCAAAAGCAAATTATAAGTTAATGTTTTATCATTTGAATAGAATTTTTATCAAATATAGTACAGTTTAAACATCATTTCATCGTTGATCAGAAACCAATAAAGATCTATAACATTTTCAAACCGGAATGGTGAACGGAAATTCTCTCGTCGTGTTGTCAAAGTTCTCTCTATAGGGTTTGACATGCTAATCTTACATGTGAAACGATCCAGTATACCTTTTCTTTGGAGTTTTGACATTGAGTCAAGATATACTTGTACTATTCGAAGGTTGTTAGATACTATTCCCATGCATATTGCCAAACGAGCCATTATAATTTCTGTGTTGAATGTTCTCTCCTCCTTCCTTAAAAGTAGCTTCTTACGGTATCTGTTTCTATTAGAACAGAAACAATTGCAAACAACCACCAATGTACTTTTACCACCAAAAAGAAGGAAAGAAATAGCTTATTCTACCTAAATCTCCATGCCCTAGTTGGCTCGTTCAGTGCTCGTCACCAGCAAACCAACTTTGTACCGGTGCCAGAGACCAAACCCTCAAACCAGTACCTTTGTTAACCCACTATAGCCCACAAAACAAATTGTATTACATCATTGTACACATCACAACATACACAGCCAAACAAATTTAGATTTCATTTTCGACTAAATTTTACAGAAAGCCCCTCAGCTTCGTGGCAATTTATGCAACTGCTCCTCCTGACATGCTAGATCCCCAGCTTTGTTGAATTTCTTTAGATTTCTAGTTGAATTTAGTTATTCTAATGGATTGTCATGTCAATAGTTTTATCCAATTTTTAATTTATTCCAATAAAAGATAATGACGTAGCAAAACTTAACATAATATTAAACATATTCTAGAAGAATTATAATATCAATTAGAATATGGAAGTACCACTTTATGAGGCAGATTCAACTAAATTTCTTACTGATTCTCGGACGAAAAACTTATTGTTTCGGGACGAAAAATTTCAAAATTAGTACTTCATTTTCTGGTCAAACAATGAAAGTGGAAATAAATCTGCTGCAATCTTCCATGACTGAACAGTAATTCTAAAATCTCTATTTTTCCGAATCTAGCCATTGAAATTTTTTCGAGAACGAATCTTGAAGCAACTTTTTTTGAGAACTTTTATGTGCATGCATCTCGAAACAGTTCGACGACTGAATTTGAAAAAACAGAAATTTCAGAGTTAGTATTTACTCGCGGGATCGCAGCAAAAAGTACGTCCGATCACAATCATTTCAGCCGTGTACCCACTTTGAATTTTGAGACCGTGCACAGATTTTCAAAGTCCTATTTTGTTGTTTTCAATTTTTGTCAATTTTAATTCCCAAGTACTAATTATTAAGTTGTTTTCTTTTTAAACAAACATCATGTTCATTTCAAAAATAATTAAAAATAATTGCAGGTCTAGTAAATGATAGACTTTCGCGAAAAGATACAAATTTGTTTTTCAAAATATTTTTTTTTTAAAATTATGGGTTGGGGACTTGGAAGTCAAGCCATGTAATACACTTTCAAACTTCTATATTACAGAGGGTTTCTCCATTTTGTGGGTTTCAAACTGATGATCTTCCACATGAGAACTATGTGTCTTTGCCAAATAGACATCGGAATTAATGGAGTACTTGTTTAAAAAAAAATTCCATTCTCTCACGGTCTGGAATTAAATATTTAAAAGATGGGATTCCGAGCCCATCTTATTTTTTTTGTTGTTGTTGCATATTCGTCTTAAAATCAATTTCTACAAAAGTTCAAAAGTTCACAGGAAAATGACAAAAACAAATGTAACGCATAAAGTTTGTATTGGTTACTCGAATAAAAAGATGAGACCCAAAAGGGAAAAATGTGAATCTGAAAAATTAGTCTATAACATGGAAGAAACTACGAATTTGTCAGATTGGGACAGGAATATTCGACAATTACTTGGGAAGGGAAGGAAGGAATATTTAAAATAAAATAAAATTTAATTAAATTTTAATAAACACAATTAAAATTTAAAATCATTAGAGTGGCTTAGCACTTCTTAAAATAAATATAGATCCGTCCTTAAATGCATGCATCGGATATTTTTTGTACAAAATCTATGAACTACAAAACAAACAATGGATAATCGTCAATTATGTGAATTCCAACATAATTTCAGTTGAATAGTAAAGGTAGCTCGTCTTTAATGAATCCATCTTTCACAGACAATTAATTATGATCTACTCTAGCTTTGTAGCTTTGTAATTAGGGAGTGCTATTTTCAAGGTCAGTAATTGTAATATTGAGTGCTGAGAGAAAAATTTTCTCTCAAAATATCTAATTTACCCTTCAATTTCTCTCTTACATATGTCTAATTAATTGATAAAGTTAAATAAAAGAAAAGTTAACAAAAGAAGGTTTGTTCTTTCGAGATAAATATATATTTGTATTTCTAATAGTAACCTAAATAAGAAAAAAATAAGAAAGGGTATTAACCGCTACAATTATACTTATCAAGTTCTGTTGATTTCTGTTAATACAAATTTAACAGTGACTTAAATTTGATGAATTTAATATTTTAAGCACAATATTTAGAACAAATTGCATCTTTTTTTGGTAAACAAGTATGTAAGCATACATTTAAAAACAAGTTATGTTACAGTACATCATTTGTAATTTTGCAGTATACCATTCCAAGGTTGCTACACCCATGAACCATTAACAAAGTGGAAATTGCCCAACCGGTACTCCTAACTGGTATTGAAATCTCATCTCATGACTTTTACACCCACGAGCCCTTAACTATGAATTGTAAAATTGTCCAACCAGTACTCCCAATCGGTATTGAATATCCAAGTATCATGTTCAGAAATGATCCTGGTACATTCAACCGATACTGAAAACCAAAATGAATTTAATTCGATCTGAAAAAAAAACAATGCCCAGAAAAGAACTCTGCCGTCTGAATTTAAGCCGATCTTTCCACCAAAATGATTCTTGTCAGCCGAGATTGATCTGAATAATTCATACCAGTACTAGTTCATCAATACCCTGCTAGAACGACATTAGGAGTTTACACAGCCTCCCACCAAAAAAGAGAGTGAGATGACCTCTTTCACTTAAAATGTGCATGAAACTGCCTTTTGGGCAAGCTCTTCTAAGAGAACGACCGAACGACCTGCTGGATTATCTTTGTGGATTTTTGCTTTTGCATTGTAATTGTTTTTTGAGATTGCAACAAGGTTGGGGTTATTTTGCCAAAGAGAAGAAAGAATTTGCCTTGACGGTATTCCAGATTTGCTCATATGGTCGACGTCAGGGGCGGAGGGATTAAGAGAAAATGGGAGTCAATTGACCCCCATTTTTTTTAATTTTTTTTTGTATTTAGAGTGAAATGGCTTGATATTATAAAATTGACCCCCATTTTTTATAGAAAAATTGTATATGATTGACCCACATATATTTTTGACCTCCATAGTTTGAAAGTCTGGCTCTGCCCCTGGTTGATGTCTCTGATTTACACTATAATAAAAAATATAACAGTTAGTTGTGCCAATTCAATACTCTTGACAAGACCCTTTCTACTAATACTTAGCAAAAAAAAATGTAGAATTCACTTTGTACCTCATACATACCATACCAGCACTTCACTTTTTACTTGATTCACATTGTATCAAAAGGCTTCATATTAACCAATTCAATTACTAACTAGTATGTGAAGGAAACAACATACAATCCAATGATCATACTTTACAAAATTTTAAATTAAAATATAAAATAATTACTTTGTGTTGAATTCAACAATAAGATGAATTACTTACATTCTGAGTTTTTGGTTGAGAATTTGTAGGTAGCAACAAAGCTCTCATTTAATCAGCCTCGTTATCTTGTTCTCTCACTTGAAGTACGAGTTTTTAAACTTTTTTGCGTCAAGAATTTCAACGTAGATGAAAATCGCACAATTTAATTTTGCACCGAGTTTCTCTCTGATTAATTAGGCGATTTGATTCACTTCCATTTTTGTTGTGTAGAGGTTGAAGAATGATCATGGAGAAGATGTGATATGGATTCGACTAAAGAGAAAGAAGATACGGGAAGGAGAAAGGAAAAAGAAGATATGAATTAATTTCGATCAGATTCGTTAATTTTCTCGCAGGAGGTAAAACCTTCCTTTGTTAACATTTCCTTATTTAACTTTATTAATTACTTAGATAGATGTAAAAGAGAGAAATAAAGGATAACCCAGGTATTTTAAGAGAAAATTTTTCTCTCAGCACTCAAAATTGCAATTACTAACCTGAAAATTGCACTCCCCTTGTTCGCTATATATTAATAAATTATAAATAAATAGAATTAAATTCTTACTATATGAAGAAATTATAAATACATAATTTTTTTTGAAGCGCAATTTATCAATCTGGTTTGAGAAGAAATACCGTAATATTTATTAATATCCAAAAAGTTTCAAATTTTCAAAATTTGTACTCATTTTCAACTTAGTTTTGAATCTATTCAAACCGGACAATTATTTTCCGGATGCGGCGTCTCTTTCCGGAAAATAATTCTCCGGATTCAAAATTCTCTTTCCAGAGAAATATTTTTCGGTTTTAGTTTTTTTAATTAAATAGAAAATGTTATGATTTTTTATTTTTTGTATTGAAATATTAAAAATATTTTTATATTTCTTTGAAAATAGATGGAATACTATATAATTGAATTTATTAGAAAGATACGACAAATAACCTGGATCAACATTTTTCAGGCCGGATTTTTTGCGGTTGTAAGAAAAATTAAAATATTTATTTGTATGTTATTGGAAAAAATAAAAATATTTTGGATCTGAGTTATTGATCCCTGTTCAAAAGTCACTTCTGGGTAAATAAAGAAAATATTGTGTTACTTCTATTTTCGAAAAAATAGAATTTGCTATGATAATATGTCAGACGAAATTATTTCATATAAATTTCTTTTTTCAAAAATAGATGCAATATCTTAGAATTTAAATGTACTAGAAGGATCACGATATTTTCTTCATTTACTCAGAAGTGACTTTTGAACCGGATCAATAACTCAGATCCAAAAAAAATTATTTTTCTTCCAATAACACACAAAGAAATATTTTAATTTTTCTTAAGCAGCAAAAAATCCAGCCTGTAAAATGTTGATCCATCTATTTTCAAATAAATTTAATTATATAATATTTCATCTGTTTTCAAAGAAATATAAAAATATTTCAATATAAAAAATAAATAAATCATAACATTTTCTATTTAATTAAAAAAATAAAAAATAAAAGCCTAAAACTGGAGAATTATTTTCCGGAATCACAAATTCGAAAAATAATTCTCCAGAAAAAGAATATTTGAATCTCGGGAATTATTTTCCAGAAAGAGACATTGGATTTGGAAAATAATTCTCCGTTTTGTGCAGATTAAGAAATAAGTTGAAAATGAATGCAAATTTTGAAATTTTGAAGTTTTTTTTGGATATTAATAAAAATTTGGGGAAGAGATACATGCTCTGTTATTCAGCCCAAGCTGCCAATCTGACCGTTGGCTCTGTTTTGATCATTTTATTATTTGAAGTTTTATCTTTCTTCTTTTCCAGACAGTGCCACAGCTATTAGTAGAGTCAACCTGTACTGATTCCGGATATTAGTAGAATCAGCATTAAATAATTTGAAGATGCTTCACTTTTATTCACATAAATTAAACCAAAAAAATAATTCGCCTTGCACTGATAGTGATTGCACGTATTGGTTTTATTCGGTTTGACGAGTCATCACAATAATACAATAGATATTACTGTCCTCAAAGATTAACATCACTTATGATGTTTAAAAGCTGCTTCAAAAATATATACAATAAGGTACACCAAACACTACCAAAATAAGGAACAAGTTGCAGAAGACAATTTGAAATAACCAGCGTTTCAGTTCATCATGTGTGACGCATTACATTTCAATATACGGTCAGAAATAACGACACATGTGCCGCTTAAGGAACACAACATCTTTATCTGAACACCTTCCTAAATAATGCATAGCAACCTCTGAAAACATTTTCCATTTTTTTTTCAATGATTCCAAACTTGGCGTCCAAACTTCTCTCCAAAGAAAATTCCAAAATTAGTTAGTTTTTTTAAACTTTAAAGAGTAGGAACTACAAGCTGCTATATGTACCTCATTTTCCACTCTAGTAAATAAAACCAATACTACCAACATACCTTGCATTCATAGATTAGTACTAATTATACTTCTCCCATGACTTTCTTCAATGAAAAAAAAGCTCATTTTGTATTGATCCCTCTAGTAGCACAAGGCCACATAATCCCCATGACTGACCTGGCGCGCCTCCTGGCCGAAAGAGGCGTTCACGTCAGCTTCATAACCACCCCAACCAATGCTGCCCGTATACAGCCCATTGTGCAACGTTCGATCGAGTCCAACCTCCCCATCCAATTTGTCGAGTTGAAATTCCCGTGCGCTCAAATCGGGCTTCCTGATGAGTGTGAAAATGTTGACCTAATTGAGAGCAGTTATTTCATAGCTTTTTTTGAAGTTTTGGAGCTACTCAGAGACCCCTTAGAGCAATATCTCAGAACCCACCACATTCCCCCTAGTTGCATCATATCCGATGGATGCAACCCTTGGACGGTTGAGATTGCACAAAGATTGTGTGTCCCCAGGATTGTGTTCCATGGACCTTCCTGTTTATTTGCTCTATGTGATCACAAGACGAGTAAACACAAGATACTCCATAATGTTACTGACTATTCTGAGCAGTTCGTAGTACCTGACATGCCTATAACTCTCCGGTTTACAAAAGAAACCGGGCCTGGGTTCTTTAATGCTCCTGGTTGGGAGAAGATCCGTGATGACACGGTTGAGGCGGAGAGAACGGCAGATGCAATAATCCTGAATACTTTTGAAGACCTAGAAAGACAGTTTATTGAATTATATGAGAAAGAGTTAGGGAAAAAGGTGTGGACCGTGGGACCCCTCAATCTATACAACAAAGAGGAGAATTCCAAATCCTTAAGAGGAAACAAATTGGGAGCAGAGAAGCAACAAATGGTGTTAAACTGGCTTGAGTCACATAAGCCCAAATCGGTTTTGTACGTTAGTTTCGGTTCCATTGCCCGTAAAAGCAGTTTACAACTAATGGAACTAGGGCTTGGCTTGGAGGCCACAGAGAAACCGTTTATATGGGTAATAAAGGAGGCGGAAATCACGCCGGAATTAGACAGATGGTTATCAACCGTGTTCGATAAGAGGGTCCACCAGAAAGGGCTCATATTGAGAGGGTGGGTCCCACAACTGGCTATCCTTTCTCATTATTCGATCGGTGCATTTATGACGCACTGCGGCTGGAACTCCATGTTAGAGTCCATATCGCTAGGCGTACCAATGGTCACTTGGCCTCACTTCTCAGACCAATTCACTAATGAAAAACTCGTAGTTGATGTATTGGGATTTGGAGTGTCGTTAGGTGTCACAGTGCCAACCTGGATGCCAGCAGGAGACGACGATACCATTTCGGTTAATAGAGACGACATAAAAAGTGCGATTTTGAGATTGATGGGGGAGGAGGAAGAGATGAAAGAAATGAGGAGAAAGGTCGCAGAGATGGCAGAGAAAGCGAAAAAGGCGATGGAAGAGGGAGGATCATCATACAACAATATCACACGGCTGATAGAGAGTATCATACTGTGAAGCAATGAGTTTGTCAGTAGCAGAGAAGTGTAGCAGCGCCAAATTGATAATTTTAAAATTATCATGCACAAGTTTTTATTTGTCTTTTTTTTCTTCGTACTAGTTAAGTGTCCGTGCGTTGCAACGGAGATTGAAATATTATTTTGATCCCTTTATTTAAATGTGATTAAATTATTTGATTTATTTATTTTAATAGGACCTCCACCCGATTTTTTTTTCCAAATACTGCACATACCTTCAAAGGTTGCAATTTAAACACTCAGCTGAAAATCTACACAGTAAAGCTCTAATTGAAAGAGATTGTCAACTACAACTTAATCTACCACAACAGAAAAAATATAATACACTACAAACGTCCCTTTTCAATTTTAGAATCATGAATTCAGCAAAAATTAAAATAAGTCAACAATGATTAATGTGAAAATAAGTCAACAAGTAAGCAAGTAAAACCTTATATTAGAAGCATGAAGTCAGCAAACATTCAAAATAAAATCCCTCTCCACAATCATTTAATTATTCTTTTTTCTCACTACTGATTTATAGATATTAAAACCATTTAAATTATCAGCTTCATCATTATATTAATAAATTGAGATATACATGTCTACAATATATATTTCATGATTGCCTATAAAAATAAAAATTAGGAACAAAAGGTGAAAAAACCTGATTATTTTGTCCTAGTTTGCTCGATATAAGGAGATTAATTTGAGAAATCCAAGCGACCTCCTTTACAGGTGCGTCATGCATGGCAACAGTTATTGGCTGAGCACTTGCCTTAAGGGGCCATATATTAATTTGCTTATCACATCTATCTGAGAACACAACAGTGCCATCATCTGTTCATGTTGTACATAGCACCTACAACACAAAAAGAACTTTTAATGTGCCTTACATAACCGATCAACAATTTGTTCTTTCATACATGATCCATCTATTTATTGTCTTTCTTTTAGCTCCTTTTCTTCTATTTATTCTCTTACTATGTGTTGCTGAGTTACATTTTATTGTTGTTGGGTTACTTTTATAGGACACACAAGCATTGTAGCCTTAGTGATGAATAGAGATATGTCATACAAATAAAAAGATGTTAATGTTATAGTCCGTAAATTAATTTTTTTTTATTAGACTATCAATTAAAAATTTCCACTAATTAAAATTCTAATTAATTAATTAGGGAAAATAAAAGTTAGTTAATTAAAAGGATAAATTTAATTATGTAATTTTGTTTATTAAACCAATTTAAAGATTTACAGAATTATATATTAATTTTAACAAATAAAATTCATGATCTTAAAATATAAATTTTATGGTATGTTTGCACTAAGTAAGTCATTGAATAAAAATATTAATAAAAGCTTTATTAGGAAGTTAATAACTTAGACCATGAATATTTGAAATTTCGTATAAATTTGTAAACCTAAATACCAACGAAATTAGTTGATTAAACGTATTCTGATTTATCCAAGTATGATCAACCTATATTGTTTCTGTTATTATTATTCTTGGAAATATCTCAACCATTTACTTTAGGGCTGCACGGATCTTAAAGAACCTTCTCCTTGTTAATCTCTCCCTTCCCCCTCTGTCTCTCTTTTGTACAAGCCGCTGGAGCCCCTCCCCTCTCTTCTCTCTTGCTGACCCCAAAACCCCACCCCCATTCACTCCCTCTCTTTTCGTTCTTCCTGGAGAAGAAAAAGGAGCCGATCAAACTCTCTCCCACGCGCTCTTGCGCTGAATTTTCGTCGCTGAATTTTCAAGTGGGAACGCGAAGGAACAGAGAAAGAAAAAGGGAAAAGCGGAGAGAAGACGACGCGTCTTTTTAGTGGGAACGCGCAGAAACAGAGAAAGAGAACAGGTGAGAGTTTGTCCAACGTGATACAAATTTTTATGTGGCATATATGTTTTTAATTGAATTTAGACTTGTACACACTTGACAACATTCAACAGATGCATAAAATCAAAATTAATGATTAAAGGCTGAGATTGAAGTATGTTTTTGATGAGTGGCTGAGATCTATTCAATGGAGGGCTCAGATTTTCTTTGGCTGAATAGATGTTTGGATGCTAAAAATTTTAGTGTGATATTAGTAGTGAGGATAGGATGCTTCCATGCAAGTGGAAACTTTGTAAATTCTGATGTATTTTCCTCATTTGTTCAAACTCGAACAGCAGAATGTCGTTGTCAAAATATTGCCGGATTTGATTTATTGTTTCTTACCTTTTTATGTTCCTGTCAGCAGTCAGCTATCATATACTCATGCGTTATGATCCACAAAAATCTCAATCATATCAATCCCAAGGGTCAAATTATTCACATATTCAAATTTACAAGTTACAACTACCCAATACGGGCCCAATTAGCTTATTATTCATATCATTTTTTTGGAAAAATGGGCCTCGATGGGTCTGGATGTATCCAATCCGGGTCAAATTGGATATTATTTGAACCATATACAAGTTCGACAAAATGGAGGGTTTGAAATTTTGAATAATTCAATACTTTCACCATGGACTGTTTGAATTTTAAACATGCCCTTCTGAACTGGAGATAAGTATACTTAAACTAACCCTTCTAAAATAACAAGTGGTGGGTCTCCGCAATTTGTTTTCCACTTTTGCGTAATTGTCAAGTACATGATAAGAAATAATGAAATAATTATCACTTAAGGTTGAAAAATCTCCGTCCCACCAGTCAGCCTGGAATTTTATAACATAAAATGGCCATAATAAGTTTAAAACTTAATAAAACTTCTAAATGTTTATATGTTTCGGATTCGTCGGAATATATTAAATATAAATTGTTTTTATTTTATTTTCAGTGTTTATTTTGCGGAAACATTATTGACATATTTTTTTTTTTTCTAGTGAAGCTGAGAGTCAAGTCACCCAATTAATTTAATATTCATAAGAAATTTAAATATACGACATCCCACACAGAGAACACTACCTTTGTTATTAGATCAAAAACTGATTGTTACATGATTGACATTTCTTAAGAATAAAGTATGTATATTTTTTTAAACTAAGCATAGGATCGGTACATGTCTTTCTGTTATTGAGTATGAACTCATGTATACTTCAATTTCTTATTTATATCTGTACTCTTCATTATATCTAATATATTCCTCAACCATTTCTTTTCTTTCTTATTTGCCCACAAAATTAATTATCGATATTTAATATGTCATTTAAATCTATTGTTTCCAATAATACCCTCATTTTCATCTCTTCTTCAATTATTTTTTCGCTCCATTGAAGCACCTAACACCTCTGGAACCAGGTTGCGCAACATTCTTAAAAATACGAAATGCAGTTGCTTTCGCCTCCCATTCATTATTAATCTCCTTATCCCTTTGTTCCTCTCCATTTTCAAAATTTTCAATTTCATCAGACAACGTACGTCAATAAATGAGAGGTCCTGATCACATTTATCAACCCCTTCATGGTCCAAGCAGAAATCTTCTCTTTAGAATCAACCAATAGGATTCTCTTGAGAAGCAACCAATGGTGTAAATTAAAGAACGAATCACAAGCAAAACTTTGTAGTATTAAGTCAGAAAGGACTTTCAAAATATGTCATCATTAGTTGGTATTGTATCATAGTACCAATTGGCTGATGCTTTTTTCGAGAGAAAATTTCATTTTTTTTAGAGAACGATTGTTTGCTTATACTTGAACAGGTGAATTTGAGCATGCACTATCTTGATGGAAACACTCGACTGGTTATTAAAAAATACAAAGAATGACTAGCAAAATAAATTATGCATATTATGTGCTTCAATGGAACGAAAAAATAATTGAAAGAGGCAGATGAAATAAGGGTATTATTGGCAACAATATATTTAAATGACTCATTAAATATGAATAATTAAATTTGTAGGCAAATAAGAAAGAAAAGAAATGGTTAAGGGATATTGTCAAAATTAAGATAAACAAAAGCAGAGAACACCACACTCCCTCAATTCCTCCCTCTCTGATTTTATATCATTAAAATTGGTTTTTTACAATAGTATCTATTTTCATTCTTACATTCTCTATTATGAGAGGATCATATATAATGACTTTTAGAGGTGCACAGCTCACCTCTGTGATTATGGAAATAAATCAGAATACCAACTAAATCTAGAAGTCAATTACACACTACCCAAATATGATAAATATAGCAAATATAGAAGATGCAATCCAGCCGTATATTAGTCAAAAGATTCTGTTGATTTCCTTCTCCGTTTTTCTCTGGATCGGATGTAGAATGTGTTGTACGTATCAGCTTGCAACTTCAACACCCTCCTTCAAGCTCATACGTAGATATCTACCATACCAATTTAGTCAGAGATTCATTGAATGCCTTGCTCGATATGGCTTTTGTGAGCATATCTGCTAGTTGCTCGTGTGATCTCACGAATGGTAATGAGATAATCTTAGAGTCCAAGTTCTCCTTGATAAAATGTCTAGCAACTTCAATATGCTTTGTTCTGTCATGCTGCACTGGGTTATGAGATATATCTATAGTAGCTTTATTATCACAAAAAAGTTTCATTTCAGTATCAGGTTCAAAGCCCAATTCTGTTAATAGTTTTTTCAACCACAACAATTCACAAATACCTTTTACCATCCCTCGAATTTCAGCTTCAGCGCTAGAGAGTGTCACTGCATTTTTTTTACTCTTCCAGGTTACCAATGTTTCCCCTACAAAGGTAAAGTACCCTGAGGTGGACCTGCGATCAACCACACATCCAGCCCAATCAACGTCACTGTAACCAACTATTTCCAAGTGCCGATTTTTCCGGAAATATATTCCTCTTCCAGGTGCACCCTTTAGGTAGCTAAGAATTCTCATTACAACCTCCATGTGCTCTTCGCTTGGAGAATGCATAAAACGACTAACAACACTCACTGCATAAGCTATGTCAGGTCTAGTATGAGATAAATAAATTAATTTTCCAACCAACTTCTGGTATCTTTCTCTATTTTCAGGTTTCTCATTTGGGTCTATATCCAATTTTAAGTTTTGAACCATGGGTGTATCAGCTGGCTTACAATCTATCATCCCAACTTCAGCTAGAAGATCTAGTGTATACTTCCTTTGAGAGAGAAAAATACCTTCCTTGTTACGAGACACTTCTATTCCAAGAAAATATTTCAAACCACCCAAATTCTTCATTTCAAATTATTTTGGTAACTGTGTTTCTAGTTCTTTAATCTCCACATGATCATCTCCTGTAATAATCATATCATCAACATAAATTAGTAGCATAGCTATTTTACCTCGACATTTTTTAAAAAACATCGTGTGGTCCGATTCACTCTGAGTGTACCCATAACCTTTCATTGCCTGGAAAAATCGGCCAAACCAAGCTCGTGGTGACTGCTTCAATCCGTATAATGCCTTCTCCAACTTGCACACTTTCATAGTCGTCTCTGGGTACCAATATCCAGGTGGGATGTCCATGTAAATCTCCTCCTTCAGATCACCATGTAAAAATGCATTTTTAACATCGAATTGATGTAGTGGCCAGTCTAGATTTGTTGCAAGAGATAAAAGAACTCGAACAGAATTTAATTTCGCAACAGGTGAAAAAGTTTCTTGAAAATCGACACCATAGGTTTGTGTATAGCCTTTTGCAACTAATCTTGCTTTATATCTTTCGATCTTCCCTTCTGCATTATATTTTATAGTATATACCCATTTGCACCCCGACTATTTTCTTTCCCTCTGGTAATGTCACCAATTTCCACGTACCATTCTTCTCTAATGCATCCATTTCTACTTTCATTGCTCTTACCCAATTATGATTTTTTAAGGCTTGTTCCAATTTTTCTGGTATAGTTACCGAAGATATTTGGTTCACAAAGGTTTTCAGAGGTTCTGACAATTTTTTAGTTGTTGTATAATTAGCAATTGGATATCTTATTCCCTCACTTGTTCCATCCTCCGGAACGTACCAGTTTGGTGGTTTCCCTCGGTTACTTCTAGGTGGTAATTTAAAGATAGTCTCCAGGGAACTTACCTTGGGAATATCCTCTGGAGATCTTGGCTGTGATACTTTATCGGATTGTATTTCTTGCTCATCATTCTCTGTCTAGAAATCAGATTCATCTTGCTGTGTCAGGTTTAGATCAGAAGTGATTGGTTCGGGTTGGATAAGCCGAGCTGGGACCGAATTATCTTTCGCTGAATTTTCTAGGCTGGGCACCATTTGTTTCTCACTCTCTAGTACCGAACTCACCTGACCCAGATCTGGCCGAGTAGCATCAGGTTTAGAAGTGGACTTATTATTCTGGTCTAATTCATTTTTTGGACAATTTAGAAAACACAAATCTGACCAATCCAATTCCAACCCGATTCTCCCCTTGAATTGGATTTATGGGTGTTTGAAAAAAATATTCATTTTCTAAGAACGTGACATCCATGGTTGTAAAGAATTTTCTTGTAGTTTGATTGTAGCATTTATACCCTTTTTTATGTGTACCAAAACCCAAGAAAACACATTTTTGTGCACACGGTTCCAATTTTGACCGAAAATTCTTTTGAACATGCACATATGCAATACACCCGAAAACTTTAGGGGATAAATTAAGAATTGACAGAATTCTAATATGAGAGCATAACACTTGGAGAATAGTTTGGAAATCATCTACTCGAGTTGGTGTACGATTAATTACGTAAATTGCAAAGGACATCGCATCCCAAAAAATTAGGGGCATATTACTCTCAAATAATATCGACCGAGCGGTTTCGAGAATATGCCTATTCTTTCCTTCTGCCACCCCATTTTGTTGAGGAGTCCCCACACATGAGGTCTCATGAATAATCTCTTTTTCTCTAAATAAATTATATGCAAATTCTTATTCACATATTTTGTCCCGTTATCACTTCTTACAACTTTTATCTCCTTTTCAAATTGAGTTTTCACCATATTAAAAAAATCTTAAAACACTTTTGTCACTTCATCCTTAGTTTTAAGTAAATAAAGCCATGTCATTCGTGTACAATCATCAGTAAAAAGTATAAACCACCTACATCCTGATTTTGAAAGAACTGGAGATGGTCCCCAAACATCAGTATGGACTAAATCAAAAGGAATGAATATTTTACTATAACTGTCAAGATAAGTGGTATGGTGGCTTTTTGCCTTGATACAAGTTTCACAAACAAATTGTTCATTCTCTAAACTGAAAAATAAACGAGGAGAGAGCTTTCTCATGTACCCAAATGAGGGATGCCCTAGTCTCTTATGCCACAACAAAATTTGCTCTCTCAAATGTTTAGAATTAGTTTTAGAAAAATAGGAGTTCCTCATCTTCACTTCATCTAAGTAATACAATCTATCTCGCTTAGTACCATGGCCAATGATCTCCTTGGTGAGGATATCCTGAAAAATACAATGACTCGGAAACATGAGAGCTACACAATTTCGTTCTCCTGTTAACTGTCCAATAGAAATCAATTTTGTAGATAAAGATGATACTAGCAAGGTATTTTTAAGAGTAAGAGTCTTAGAAATCAGTATATCCCCTGCCCCGCTTACCGGATACGTGTTCCGTTAGCATTAAGAATACCATCCTTTTGAGTTTTTTTCCTTAATACAAAGTCTTTTTCAGAATAGGTCATGTGGTATGTAGCTCCCGAGTCTATAACTCATTCTTTTGTTTTTCCAATATTATTAAAAAAAAAAGATTACCTTTTTCTGAGTTACCCAAGTTACTAGAACTACCTGCAGCGTGGAGGGCAACAGAACCAGATCCATGACTAGTTTTGGCCTAATTTGCACCTTGAAATTGAGTAGCTTCTGGTCCATGTTTTTGGTCTGAATTTTTGGTCCACATTATAGGTCCTTGCATACAGCCCGTTTCTGGCTGGACTGAATTCGCCCAAACAAGTCCTTGCTTCCTTTCACCCATTGTTTTAGACGCTGCGACAGCTACTCTTCCCTTTCCTGCGACATGTTGCTTGCCTTTCTTTTTTTCTTTGTACCAATCAGGATAACCAACAATTTGAAAGCATTGTTCTTTTACGTGCCTTGTTTGACCACAGTGAGTACATTTCAACTTAGATTTATCAACATAAGAAGAGTTCTTATTCAGTGTTAGAGATACCTCGGGGAACTTATGCACCTTTGAAATCATAGCTGCCGAGATTTGTGAGACTCCTTCTCCACCTTTAAGCATGATCTCCTGCCTTACTGCTTCTCTTCTTACTCTTGCAAAGGCTTGTGCAACCGTAGAAAACGGTGTAATTTGCAAGACATTTGCTCTCTCATTGTCCAATCGGTCATCAAGGCCATCTAGAAAGGTATAAACCTTGGTTTCTTGGATAAAGTTATTAAACTTCTTAATGTCTTCTGCATGAACCATGGGTTAGGACGGCGAAAATCAATTTCTTGCCATAGACTTTGCAACTCATTATAATACTCTTCTACATATTTACCCGACTGTTTGAGTCGAGTTACTCTCTTATTTAGTTCAAATACCTGAGCGGCATCACTGCTATCATAGAAAGTTGTAGACAGAGCATCCCACACCTCTTTTGCTGTAGGAAAACGGTTAAACTTGTCCGTCAGATTCGAGTCGAGAGAGTTGACCAGCCACCTCTTCACCACTATATCATCAATGTCCCATCTCAGGTACTGTGGGTCTTGGGGCAACGGAGGAGGCGGATCTCCAGTGATGTGTCGCAGTTTATCTTGTCCCTTCACGTACATCATTACCACTTGAGACCACAGAGAGTAGTTTTTGCCATCTAGTTTCACTGAGATAGGATTATGGTGTATTGTAGTCTCTACTACTGGTACGGTCACAGGTGGATTAGGATTTTGTTGAATTGCCATAATTTGGGTTTGTTGTAGTGCAACAAGTTGGGTTAATTTTTCCAACAGAGCTGTAGTATTAACATCTCTTTGAGAGTTGGTGTCAGACGAAGGTATGAGTTCAGAGTGAGGATTAGGTTCAGTCATGGTGGAAAATTTTAAGAAGAAATTAGAATTCAATGATAAAGTCTTTGAAGTTCTTACGGATCAATCACATGCTCTGATACCATGTCAAAATTAAGATAAACAAAAGCAGAGAACACCACACTCCCTCAATTCCTCCCTCCCTTCTTTTATATCATTAAAATTGGTTTTTTACAAGAGAGTGGCTAAGGTCAAAGTGGTATGACCAAGGCCTTGGTGCTACCAATTAGTTTTTGCAATTTTAAAGTTCAAATACTCGATTCAAACCGTTAGATGTTCAATCTATATTAAAATCTGCTTGGAGACCAAATTTTACATTTTTTTGAATTTTTTTACTATTTTTTAAGCCACTTTGAAAATGGCAGATCCGGGTGAACAGTAAAAACAGTGCAACCAAATTCTGGACCATGTGATCAGCAATTTTCAAAGTGGCTTAATAAATAGTAAAAAAATTCCAAAAAATATAAAATTTGGTCTCCAAGCAGATTTTAATATAGAGATCACATCTAACGGCTCGGATCGACCGTTTGGACTTTGAAAATCCAAAAACTAATTGGTAGCACCAAAGGCCTTGGTCATACCACTTTGATCTTAGCCACTCTCTTTTTACAATATCTATTTTCGTTCTTACATTCTCTATTCTGAGAGGATCATATATAATGACTTTTAGAGGTGCACAGCTCACCTCTGTGATTATGGAAATAAATCAGAATACCAACTAAATCTAGAAGTCAATTACACACTACCCAAATATGATAAATACAGCAAATACAGAAGATGCAATCCAGCCGTATATTAGTCAAAACATTCTGTTGATTTCCTTTTCCATTTTTCTCTGGATCGGATGTAGAATTGTTGTACGTATCAGCTTGCAACTTCAACAGATATATTAGATATAATAAAGAGTACAGGGATAAATAAGAAATTGATGAAGCTTCAAAGGTACATGAGAAATTAACCCTTGAATTTATATTAAATTATAATTTAGTGATCTTGCTTTTAAAATTCGCAAAATGATGTATTAAAATTATTATTGCTGACAAACTCAAAACTAAATTACAAGCGCATGCAGTTATCAGCAAGTCCTAATTATAAAAAAAATGCCGGTCTGGAACTGTCGCCCTCTTTTATGTTTATATTTTGTGTTACACGTGATTTTATAAATCCATCATTTTTTTTTTGTTGTTTTTGCAGGGATTGACTACGAATGGGATTTTACAGCGCCATATTGTATGGTTTCGTTGTGCAAAATTTAATGAGAGATACCACAACTAGTAATCAACCAGACTTGCGTGGGCAGCTGACAAAGACACCTCGCTCACATGGCTCATGTGAGACATGAGAGGCCAGTTTTTTTTCTTTTTCTTTTTCTTTTTTTGTTGGGGAGGAAGGGGGATGTACGTAAGAGGCCAGTTCATCCATTTGCATGCTACTATATATAGACACATAATTCTGATTCGCTGTGGCGTTTCTTTGTACTAAAAATAAAATAAATGTTATCTACTAAAATTTATTAATTATTATAATTTAATTTAATTTGTTTATTGTAGTCTCTCTTAGTCTTATGCAAAATAAATTTAGAAAACTAAAAATAAAATAAAATACGGATTCGTTATTTATCTTTTTAAATGTTAATGAAACGCAAAGTCATATACTATATTTTAATTTTTGATATGTTGGTCTCACGTTACAGGAATCACAATATTTTACAGGTCTATCTTTTTCTTCTTTTTGTTTATGTTTTGGAGGTGAGTGGCTTTGAGTGCCCACTAAAGATGTCATTGATAAAAAATATATTTACAACAAATCAAATGGCTCTAATTTCTAAACTTACTCTTTTATTCTCACAAATTTTTTTAAACTACTCTAATTTCCAAGGTTCTAAATAGCGTTTATAGCGTCGTAGCGGGAAGGCTAAAAAAAAAGTTATAGCGAATAGCGTCGCTATAGCGGAAGCTATTCCAAATAGCGTTTTTTTTTTTACATTTCGTATATTCAATATTTGTACTAAATATCAACATTATCTAAGGTCTCATAGAACAATAAATAACACCAAAGTAATTAAGAAATTATAATATTCATATTGAACCCGTACAAAGTCCAAATTGCGGTTCAAAATATTCATAGTAATATCATAAACTATCAATTTTTTCTATTAAAAATATCTTAAGTATCATGATTCATGACATAATCTATTTTTTTTTTCTATTCAAATTTTAATTCCGGTTTGGACTTTTTTTCTATTCAAATTTCAATTTCTATTCCCAATTTCAAATTGATTTATTTGTAGCAAGTAGCAACAAATTCAATTTCGGTTTGAGATTTTTTTTATCTTTATTTAAAACCCATATAAATTGCTTAAAAATAAAAAATAAAAAAAAACCCATATTGTATAGCGCAAATAGCGCTGTAGCGGCCGCTATAGCGGCCGTAGCGCAAATAGCGCATTTTGATGTCGTAGCGTAGCGTTTGGGGTCCAAAAACGCTATAGCGGCGCTATAGCGGTGCTATAGCGCGCTATTTAGAACACTGCTAATTTCTAACCATAATTATATACACTCTTAATTACTCTATTATCTTAACCCTCATCTCTCTCTACGATCGGACCCGCTCTTTACAAACGCTGTTGTGCTCTGACAACTGGATTTGCTTATCGCCGAGCTTCGATCAAAATAGAGGTAGACTGTACGCTCCGAGCTCCGTCGATAATACCGCACTCTCAGCTCCGGTCAGCTCCGGTCAGCTCAGGTCTCTTCTCTTTCCCTCATTCTCCTCTCTGCTCAAGGAGATAGAACCGGTAGAGAAGGAGTATTGCTCTTTTCAAAGGTGACCTAGAAGGGGTGGGAGGGGTGAAATGGAAGAAGAAAGGCTTAGGTGGATGCGGTAGGATTTTGGAATCGCTAAAAGAATCGCCCCATAGACACTCTTTTCTCTCAGCGACTTGATCCCGAGCGACTTCCCGCTAAAAGTAAAATTGTTATTAAAATATTTTATTAAACACTTGCTATGTCTCTTCTTCTTCTTTTTCACTGAATATATTTTATATTAATTTTTTTTATAAAATTATGTCTCCATTATGTGTCACGCATGGTCATAATATATTAATAATATGCGTAGGCATATGCATTCATTTATATGGTAACAAGTCTAGAATCTAAATCTTTGAGCATTCTTAATTAATTCTCAAAATCATCAGTAATTATTTTGTAGACTTGAAAATCCATAGAAAAAAAAAAGTAAAAATATTTATTCTCATTTTGTGATGTTTATATCTAGCTCTTTAAGTTTGTCACTTTACGACTATATATAATGTATGATCATATATAAAGACAAAAAAAATAGCGACTATATATATAGTCACATATTTTTATGGCCAGATACAATCAAATATTTATTTGTAATTGTATAGTTTCGTTAAATATTTTTATACGTCTTTGAAAGGTAGAAATTGATTTGTAAATATTCGTAAAAACAACAAGTTATCAAGGATAACACCATCTGGTTAATTAATTGCAACTTACTATGTAACAATGTAGAGGAGAAAATGTAAAAAATTTGAGAGAGGCAGAATTTAATCATAAAATATTACGTGGTAGATGAAATTTAAATCTCAAATCTCCACAACTATAAAATAGAATTCTAACCGTTAATTTATAAATGTACATTTAACATCTCATATGAGATGAGCTGAATTATATGAAAACTAATAAAACTTAATTTCAATATACATAACTAATAATTTAAAATTGTAAAAATAATTAAGCATCTCTATAATTAGTTGCACAAGATCCGGACTTATAACTCATCTAGTCACAGAGGATAAAGGAATCAAGGATAGCCTGGTCGTATAAAGTCTATTGAAACGGAGTGCTGCCTCCGGACCCATGTGATGTGAGATAATCCCACGAGGTAGAGAATATGAGTTGGTAAAGGACCCGATCAATCTGTCCACTGTCGTTGGTACCACGACTTAGATTCTGATTAGAGTTGGGACCTAGAGCTTTTTTTTTTTTTTTTCAATTTCTGGTCTTTTTAAATAAAAGCCGATTAATATGTCAAGAAAAATCTAAAAACATAAATAAAATACTAATAGTTTTTATTTAAGTTTTATACTGGAACACTAATAGTTTAGAGGGGATCAAATTAGCATTCTTTCAGCATATCATATACTTTAAAGTGTTTAGCTTCTTCTTTGCACATATATATTACAAAGATTACAAAAAGAAAAGAAAAAACACTTTAGATCTCCATCCCTAGTGGCAGCTGCCCGAAATTTTTATTTATAACATTTTTTGAAAATAAATTAATAAAATAACCATTGTTTCTGGTCAATTCTAAATCTAACACGGCCGCAGAATGCCGGAGCGGACCCATATGGGGGGGACCGCAGAATGCCGGAGCGGACCCTCATATGAGTCCGCAGAATGCCGGAGCGGCCCCTGGGGCCGCAGAATGCCGGAGCGGACCCTTTATTTTTTATTTTAGAAATACAAAATTGTAATTTGTTTAGGGTTATTTATTTAGTTTCGAATGTTGTTTAAATTGATTTTGGTCGTATCGTATTTTAGATATGTCGTTGGTTTGAAATATTTTAGATATTTTAGATCTGTGGTTTCTTTGAAATTCTTTTGTGTACTCTGAGATAATGAAATCAACAAAATAAATAAATAACAACAAAATCAAACAAACAAGAAACTAATCAACTAAATAAATAAGTATCTGACAAAACATCTACCAATACTACAAATAAGAATCTAACAAAACATCTAACAGTAAATGAAAATCTACGGCTCTGGACTAAACACCGTCCTCGCCTTCTTCTTCCTATACCCCCGACCCCGCCTGCAGAGTGGCGTCTCGTCAGTATCTGCGGAGGATGCAGAGTCGTCTGCCTGGACATCCGTAGACTGAACCGGCTCCTGGCGAACCTCCTCAATCTCGGATGTCTGCTGGACCCCAGGACCAAAAACTGTGGTCTGTCCAGACTCAGCCTGCGTGAATAAAAACGCCTGTCTGGCAATGGGGTCATCGTGGAGGGAAGGGTGAGGTACCTGCTGTGAGGACTGGCCAGGGAACGGCGGGATGGGGTCTGTCTGAACATACCCTGGCTGATAGGCAGGAGGTGCTGTCTGAGTGGGACTGTAACCCGGGGAATACAGTCCATCTCCCTCTGTGCCGTAATCAGCGGAGATATCAAAGCCCAGGTCCTCCTCGTGTCCACCCTGTAGTAACTTACAAATTAGATAATGTATTGAATAAGAAAAAAATCACAGTTATGTATTTTAATTTAAATTATACCTCGGTAGGCATCCTAGCCTGGGATCCCATGGCGTCCTGTGCGGCTCGGCGCATCAACTCAGCACCTCGGTCGAACGCCTGACCGACCGTCTCAGCATCATGGACGCCTGCAAACACGTCCTCATCACCAGTGTAGGGGACATAGACATCGGGCTCGTCAGATATGTCGTCGACCGCATCAACACCGCCCAAGCCAGCGCACCTCAGTAGAGAGTCGAGGCGCGCCCTGTACCCACACTGGCACACTGCGGGTACGTTGTGCTTGAGGATGACCTTCCCGAGCCTCTTCCATCCCCTGGTGACGGCCATCGTAGCCCCTATGACGCAACTCTTGACAAGATATAATGCCTGAAAATTGAAAAAATTATGAAGAAGTTGTACAATTGTAAATATTAATAGTTTTGAATTTGAAATTTCAAATCAAAAATACCGTGGCTGCGAGAGGTGCGCCGGCGGGGATAATACCGTGGATCCGTCCTCTACGATCCCTCGGCTTCGGTACCCGCTCGTGCGGGTTGTCGGCGATGTATCCCTCAATGAATATGGTGTACGCGCCGTGATCCTGATACCAATCTCTGTAAGGTCTGTACGAATTACAACAAATGTTAGATATTCCAATCAAAAAGCCATAGTTGAAGTTTTGAATTAATAAAATTTCTTACTGGCGCGACATCCATCTGACGGTCGGGCTCGGCCAATGGGGGATCTGCCTGTCCGTACTCGACGCCCGTGACCGGCTCCCCAATAATGGTCATACCCCACAGGCAACTGACGTCCTGTAGGGTGACTGTCATCTCAGCATGGGGGAGATGAAAGCTGTGCGTCTCGGGACGCCATCGCTCAACGAGGCCAGAAGATAAACCCTCGTCAGCATTCTCCTCGGCCATCTGAGATATCTGGTACAATCCCATCGAGCGTAAAATCCCCCCGTACGTCGACTGGTACCGTAGATGCTGGCGGTTGTGACGAACCGTAACCGCATCCAAACCCTGCATTTAATTAAATAATCAGATCAAGTTCATTCATCAAAAATTCGGAATGACAAATTTACTTACCCCAGTGGCAGCCTCTAAAATCCGATGCTCCGCATTCGGATACCACAAGAAGTCGCTGACCCTGTCGGTGCGACTCCGGATACCCGAAACATCCGCCAATGCTGTCTCGATGTACTGAGACATCTCGTATGGCGTGGCTGTAGGAGCATGCTGTGTACCCCTACTGGAGGATGGTCTACTAGTACTCATGCTGTATTGGATAATTTTTGGTCAAATATGAGAGTTTGGTCAAAGTCCGGTTTAAATTTGGGTACAATTCTAATTAAATTTGGGCACAATCGAATTAAATTTGGGTACAATTCTAATTAAATTTGGGTACAATTCTAATTAAATTTGGGTACAATCTAATTAAATTTGGGTACAATCGAATTAAATTTGGATACAATTCTAATTAAATTTGGGTACAATTCTAATTAAATTTGGGTACAATCGAATTAAATTTGGGTACAATTCTAATTAAATTTGGGTACAATTCTAATTAAATTTGGGTACAATCGAATTAAATTTGGGTACAATTCTAATTAAATTTGGGTACAATCTAATTAAATTTGGGTACAATCGAATTAAATTTGGGTACAATTCTAATTAAATTTGGGTACAATCTAATTAAATTTGGGTACAATCGAATTAAATTTGGGTACAATTCTAATTAAATTTGGGTACAATCGAATTAAATTTGGGTACAATCGAATTAAATTTGGATACAATTCTAATTAAATTTGGGTACAATTCTAATTAAATTTGGGTACAATCGAATTAAATTTGGATACAATTCTAATTCTAAATCCTAAATTAATATCTAATTCTAAATGCTAAATCTAAACCCTAAACCTACACCTAATTACTACTCTACACTAAAAATTAAAACTAGAGAAGAAGAAGAAGAAAACTTACCCGAGGTCGAAGGGATTGAAACTTCAAATGAGATGTAATGAAATCGGAACCCAGCGGCCCCTTATAAAGGCTGGGGACCGCTCCGGCATTCTGCGGCCCCAGGGGCCGCTTCGGCATTCTGCGGACCCATATGAGGGTCCGCTCCGGCATTCTGCGGCAGTGTTAGATTTAGAATTGACCAAAAACGATGGTTATTTTATTAATTTATTTTTTAAAAATGTTATAAATAAAAATTTCGGGGCAGCTGCGTTAAGAAAATGACTACATGATATCAACATTATAAATTAGATTTATTGAATTATTATTTTTTTATGATACTTCTTTTAAAAAAACAAAGAGATATCGATACGCTGACAAAGTAATATTTGTCGCAAATTATATTAGTACGGTACGTGCTTTTGTATAAAGAAATTCAAATGGAAAAACACAATACTCTTTATACGAGAAATCGCATATTCAAAATTCAAATGGAAAATTTCTTGTGATATTAAATAGTTGGGTGATTTATTCAGTAACGGATGTAGCTTAATACAAGATAGGGCACTTGCCCTCCCCTGAAAATCCAAAATCAATTTACTGGAACTGGGTTTTGAGTCTTTGCTCTATTCTGAAAAATAATGTTGCCTTATACCCTGGTTTGTGGTATGAGTCCAAAATTTATAGCAATCCACTAATTCAAAGTTCAAAGTTCAGATCCAACAACTAACAAATTAAATATATTTTAGAGGCAGACCCAATTTGCTGATCCAATTCGTTCATTTTGATTATAGCATAGATCCAATTCTCTGATACAATTATCTCTTTTCATCGCTCTCTACTTCTCTCTAATTCCTCTCCGCTGATCTGATCTCTAACTCAGAAACAAAAACAAAAGCGCACTCTCTCCTCTCCGCTTTTTGACAAAAAACACAAACGAAAAGAAAATCTCTCCTCTCCGCTCTTTGACTCGAAAAGAAAAAAGAAAATCAAGTGGAAGCAGCTCTTCGTCTCTTTGCGATCTTGTTGTTGTTTTTTTTTTATCATATTTTATCTAGTACTTGATTATTTAATGAGTTTGAACCTGATTCAATAATTTCTTGTCCTACTCTAATTAAAATCCCCCATTCACCCATGGACTTACTACCTCTAGTCTTTACTAAAAAAAACTTCAAAGAAAATTTTGCTGAGGTTAGCTTAGAGAAAAGTTAATTAATGATATGGACGGCCTACACTGTGGGAGGGATGATGAATGTCGCTTTTACTTTCAAGAGTCGATCGATCTTATATAATCTGGTTTGAGACGTGAGATATCCATGATATCTTAAAATTGAAATGTCGGCACTTGATTAAATATACACGATACATGAGATTTTGCTATTTCATATTTTATTTTTGGTTTTATGCCTTATTTTATTTTTATACATAAAAATATTGTTTTATAAATAATTAAAACAAATAAAACTATATTTATTTATATATGAAAAATAACAAATAATATGAAATAAGTAATTATTATTAATTTAAAATTGATAATTGTAAAATATTATACTTTATGTGAGTATTTAAACATGGATAAAATTATAAAGGATACTTTAGTCATTTTATACTTTATTGAGCACTAAATAATCAATTGAATGGTGGAAGAGTATTGTCACTGACGCATTGGTACGTAGGAATAATGATTGCTCAAATTACGAAATTCGAAAGCTAATTTATCATAAAAATTCAAAGGTTTTCGTGACATATCTCGAAAGTTAATGCACTTTTTACTCCTTTCTTTTTATTAAAAGCATACATTTTTTTTTTTTGCTACATGGTGGGAAAAGCTTATTGACATAGTGACATTCGTCATATGATCACATCAGACACTAACCGAATTTATCAAATTTTGTTTCATCCTGAAGGAATTTACCAAAGTTGAAAACAAGCAGGGAATCTATCTATGCTGGTGCCGTTTTATCTTTTTTTGTTTTTATTATAATTTTATTTTTAAAATTTTGTAAATAATAAATTTAAAATTTAAATATCAAATAAAATCGTTACATACATATATATATATTTTTATTTTCTTTTTAAGTATATGTAAAAAGATGATGATTCAAATGGCTCATGTCTTTCATGCATAATCGTGCATCACATTCTTTATCACTGAATTCAAAGTTCAAACTGTTGATCCGAACCACTCAAAATCTAATGTGCATTAAAATGTGCTTGGAAATCAAATTTTATATTTTTTTGAAACTTTTTTAACTAATGTTTTTAGATTGAACCGATGAACATAGTAAAAAGTACTAATAGGAGAAGATATGTTACGAAGTTCAAGCATATCTTCTGCTTTCATCATTACTACATCTATACAGGGGCAGATCCAGGATTTTTGTCAGGGTAGGGCAAAAAAGCAGTTAATCGGGTTCAAACCCATTAACTAACCGGATTTAAAACATAATTTGTATGAAAAAGATAGATTTTTTTTTGTAAAATAGTAATTTGTAAAAAATAAAATACAATCATTAAAAATTAAACTATTACATTAAATATTGGTTAATTTGAATGAATGACAAAGTAATCCCAAACTTTTGAATTGAAAATCAACAGATTGGCTAAAATTTAAACATAAAACTTAGAAATAAATTTGAAATAAGGAACGGCCCAATATAGTAACCAAACTTCAGCCCAACAATTGAATCTCAAATATTGGTCCCACACTGTCAGTTTCTCCTTCCTATCTTCTTTTTTTCTATCGATAAGACATAATCCCTTTAATTTCTACTCAATTTTCTCATTCCACTGCTTTTTGTACAAAAATCAAACGATTCAACAATTTTCAGAACTATGCTCTCAACAGTCAACAGGGTAGGACATTTATTTTTTCTAGGGTGGGGTAAGAGTTCAAAATCCAGTACTCTAACAACTGTTTTCGAAAATCCAGGGTAGGGCACTTGCCCTCCCCTGGCTTAATGTGGATCCGCCCCTGCATCTATAATTTGTATTTGTTCTAATACAGACACTTCTAGGTTGGTGAATCAAAATCCTAGCGTTAGGGTATGCTACCCGTCTAGTAATTGTTCCTCCGGCCAGGATCAAAGATGTCCCTGATAATTCCATAGCTATTGTACACACATCAAATTCTTAATTAGATCTTCTTAATCAATTTTATTTCTTTATTTAATGGGTTTCTTTTTATTTTATAGGTCGATTCAAAAAAACTGTAACGAAGGAATTGATTGATCATTCGAATGATCAAAAAGTATCCTTGAGAAATATTCTTGGCCTTGCAAGACCTTCTTGAACCTTCTAGAGGTTTCGCTGTAGTCTTGATAACCATTTCCACCTGAAACCCAAATAGTTAAAAGAAAACCCTTAAGGCCCTGTTCGGCTGCCACTGTGGCCGTGGGAAAAAAAAAATTCACTCAGAGTGAATTTTTTTTTTCCCACGCGCACAGTGTTTTGACCATTCAAATTGGATCCGAACCCAAACCCATTCCCGTTCCCGCGTGGCAGCCGAACAGGCCCTAAAAAACTAAAATTGATAGACAAATATTGCCTTTTCTGAGGTAGAAGTAAAGGAACCTACCAGTACAGACAGGAAATTCGGGACCGACAGTCGATGGGTTTGGCTTTAGCCTTTTTGAAATAGGTGATACAGTCAGGCCAGGTGAACCTGCCACTACATCGCTCGGTTCTATCTCCCAAGGAGATATCCTGCTGTTTTTCCTGCATTCTTCACCTTCGTCCCATCGTACCTTTACAAGAAAACAAATTAGTTAAAATAATTTCCAAAAAAAATATAAAAATTTGGTCACCAAGTATATTTTAATATATAAATCATGTTCAGCAGTTCAGATCAATTGTTTGAATTTTGAAAATAGAGATAAAAGACGTGAGGCACGACGAGGCATTTGAACCATCCTTATGTAAAAATTAGGATATTTCAATATTATTTTGATTGATCTAAACCCGGAGTCCTTGAGAATTGATATTTGCGCAGGTAAATTTGGCACAAAACTTTTGATCAATTGACTTTATACTAAATTAATTTATAAATTTTTAATAATTTGTATTTTTCGTTTGAAGTCAATCCAATATCTTTTGAAGTTAAATTCACAAAGAGGTGAGCTCAAGAACATCCTAGGTCTACTCTAATTATCTGAAAGTAAAAAAAAATTGAGTAAAGATTGATGAGTGAAGTCACCTAACTATTTAATATTTACAAGAGATTTTTTCATCCGGATTTTTAACCTGCGGTATTGTCTTTGAACCAAAGGTTGGTTCTCGAAAGTAAAATTATTAATAGATAGTTATCTAAAAACTTCATCCGAATCTATATGAATGAATTTGTACAGGAATTTGTACAAATGTATTTGAAGTTTATTGAATTCGTATGTAATATACAAAATTTATGAAATCCTCATTTGAATCTTGTAATATACCAAATTTGAATCTGTTTTGAATTAATACTACGAACATTTTAAAATTGTTACAAGGAGCCCGCTGTTATTTTATCAGAGTCCATACTAAGCATAAAATAATATATGTGTATATAAAATTTAATTGCTCCATTGATTTAATATCAATGGCTAGAGTTGGTTGATGTATTTTATGATTTAAATTATAATGAAAAATTAAATCCAAATATTTAATATTATAATGGAGTTGCAACAAATAATACACCACTAAAATTCAGATGCAATGATTGAGAATATTTTAACGTCTAAATTGAATGTGTTATCAGTTCATCACTGACCAGTGACCACATACATCAGTTTGAGCACTAACATCTATATTTTCTTCAGATGTTGACGAAAGGGCCCAAAAAAGGAAAAAAAAATAATAATCAGTCATTATTTATAGTACATGTTCGATTGTCAATAAATTATGCGAAATGAAATTTTATGAATACGGAAAGTTTTATTAATTAATATTGCATGATTGTCATCATGAATTAATTAGCTTTATTTTATAGAAGAAATTTTATTTCGTATAAGTAAATTCAAGCTGTCTCCTCAAATTACACCTTTTATAATGCAAAATAGTCACATGATGAATGCAGAATTTGCATTTGACTCTTCAAATCCTAATTAAGTATGGACCTGGACCTTGTAAGCTTTTACCGAATTTTAATTTAACACATAAATAAACATAAAAGTTATAACCAACTAGCTTAAGTTAGAACCCAGATGGTAATTTGATGACGAATTATAAAATTTACCGATTTTCCCTTTCAATTTTGGTCAATTCACATCTTCCATACCTAAAAAAAGAGTTAATTTCTCATATATTCTTAAAGAGTTCTTCAATTTCTTATTTACCCCTATACTCTTCATTATATCTAATATATCTCTCAACCATTTATTTTCTTTCTTATTTGCCCACAAAATTAATTATTCATATTTAATGAATCATTTAAATCTACTGTTTCCAATAATATCCTCATCTTCATCTCTCCATCAATTATTTTTTCACTCCATTAAAGCGCCTAACACCTCTGGAATCAGGTTGCGCAACATTCGTAAAAGTACGAAATGCAACTGCTTTCTCCTCCCATTCACTATTATCTCCTTATCCCTTCGTTCCTCTCTATTTTCAAAATTCTCAGTTTCATCAGACAACGTCAATAAATGAGAGCTCCTGATCACATTTATCAACCCCTTCATGGTCCAAGCGGAAATCTTCTCTTTAGAATCAACCAATAGGATTCTCTTGAGAAGCAACCAATGGTGTAAAAGAACGAATCAATGGTAAAACTTTGTAGCATAAAATCAGAAAGGACTTTCAAAATATGTCATCATTAGTTGGTATTGTATCATAGTACCAATTGGTTGATACTTTTTTTGAGAGAAAACTTCAATTTTTTTTAGAGAACGATTGTTTGCTTATACTTGAACAGGTGAATTTGAGTATACACTATCTTGACGGAAACACTCGACTGGTGATTAAAAAATACAAAGAATGACTAGCAAAATAAATTATGCATAAGTGTTAGGTGCTTCAGTGGAACGAAAAAATAATTGAAAGAGACAAATGAAAATAAGGGTATTATTGGCAACAATAGATTTAAATGACTCATTATATAAATAATTAAATTTGTGGACAAATAAGAAAGAAAAGAAATAGTTAAGGGATATATTACATATAATGAAGAGTACAGAAGTAAATAAGAAATTGAAGAACTCATCAAACAAGAATACATGACAAATTAACCCAAAAAAAATACAGACTACGAAATGGTATACCGACTATGCTCCTTTTTTTTAAAATACGCAACAGTTGTAGACAAATTTGAATACTCTACCTCCTCTTGCTCACAATTGATTACTACCAAGTTGATTTCTACCGGCTCATGCGCTCATGCTCTTGAAAAATATAGGAGCAAACAAACAAAACTAAATAAATGTAACGCATGCACCGTTTTGTACCATTCTAGGGCGTAATTCAGTTTCCAGAATTGAATCTCACGAGAAATGAAGAGTGAGGCGGCATTAATGTACAGATCGGTTTTTGCTGTAAATTTATATTTTTGATTTTAAAACTTAAATGGTTGATTCTAACTGCTCAAAATAATTTTCAGATTTTACATTTTTTAAGAATTTTTTATTTTTAGATAAAAGAATATTACTACTTTCGTATAGTCCAGAACATTAAAATCAGGTAATATTCTACCTATTAAAAAATAATAACTCGATACTAAAAATAAATTTGATCTCTAAATATATTTTCATATGAAGATCATATTGAACGGTTTGAATCGACTGTATGAATTTTAAAAACAAAGATATGAATCCATAACACAAATGTAGGTGCGCATTACAATGTACCGTGCCTCACTAAAAACTGAATTGGTAACTATAATGAATTGAGTAGTAAAAAAAAGTAAATTTCGCCGGAGGTTACTAAACTTTGTCCTTTGTCACGAATTGGTCACCCAAATTTAATTTGTTCCTTTATAGCCACTGCACTTTTAATTTGTCTCAATCAAGTCAGCCTATAGTTTTTCCATCCAAAAAATTAATAAAATATAACTTTTCCGTTAGTATTTTGGACGGAATGAACATTTCCATTAAAATTTTGGATGGAATGAGCATATTCGTTTTGTATTTTGGACGGAATGAGCATATTCCGTTAATATTTTGGACGGAATGAGCACATTCCGTTAATATTTTGGACGGAAAAGTTATAGAGTGACTTGATTGAGACAAATGAAAAGTTATGTGGCTACAAAGAGGCAAATCAAACTTGAGTGACCAATTCGTGGCAAAGAACAAAGTTTAGTGACCTCCGGCGAAATTTACCCTAAAAAATGAAGATTTATAAGTTTGTTCAATGCATTTATTTTTCATCATATATTGACCACTTTGTTGTCTCCAACGGCACCTAGAGGGGGGTGAATATGAGGCCTTTTAAAATTTTAACCCTATTCGGTTGGATGTTCAAGTATAACTAATTATCTTGTGTGCAAGCACGTGTGATAAGTAGGTCTTGGCGGAATCAAGAACTTGTAATATAAAGTGCAGAAAAGTAAATAGATAGAGTTAAGAGAGGTTGACACAAGAGTTGTTAACGGTGTTCGGAAGCTAAAGGCCTACGTCTCCGGGGCACCGCGACTGGCACGACTTTCTATTACCCAACAAGAAAGGAATACAAGTTGGAACCAGCGAGACAACACTCCAACGGCCCAAAGCAAAAGAGCACAAACGACTCAGACAGAGAAGGAGCACAACAGCTCTAATCTCAACACTAATCAATTTAGGTGAAATGGATTTGAGGTTGTTGCAAGGATATAGATGGTTAAACACAAACAACAATGAAATGGCTAAACCTCTCAATGGATTTCAAAAGTGGAGGCTTAAAAGTTGCAAGGTTTTCTATCAGTTTGAGGGAAATGACCGAGCCATCTATTTATAATGAGATTTCAGAATCTCAGAATATGGAAACAAATATAGGGTTTGATCCACACCCGTAGTGATAGTCAATTAACCATCACAACGGCTGGGCAGATCTCAAGATCCACAGATCATTAGGGTTTGTCAGTTTTACTTGTGCTTTGTTTCTGTTATTTGACTTGCCTAAATATTTTGAATTTTGAAAGTTAACGGCTGGATTCAGGCAGTCACAACCTCAGATCTATTTTACCATACTTTTAGACATAAATTAAAATTAATAAAATTAAAATGGCAAAGTATGATCTTCGTAATCTTCATGATCTTCGTGATCTTCATGATCTAGCATCCAATCAGTATCCGACCATTCCATATAGCTCGTGTGAATCATGTATCCAATCATTCCATATAGCTCGTGTAGAATCATGCATCCGATCATTCCATACAACTTGTCATGATATAGCAATTAAACATGCACACATCTCAAACAAAGAACTGTAAAATTCAATATTTATATATTTTGCAAATTGGTCAAACAGCGTAAAAGATTGCTTACGACAACACATTTGACTTTGTACTACATGAATTCAAAAAATTTAAATTTTACATGTAGGCGCATCACATGCTAACAATAAGTTCAAATCGTTAAAACCGATCTACTTCATAATTCATGCGTTTAGATGTTAAATTTGTAAATTTTCGACTTAATTTAGTATAAAGTCAAGCGATAAAAAAGATTTATAAATTAATTTTAATGCATTAAAATTAATGCATTCATTTTTCATTATTTTAACCGCTTAACTTTATACTAAATTTCTTGTGAAGTAAATCAGTTTCACCGATTAAAATTCATCGTTTCAAATCAATCTGATAAATTTTGAAATTAAAATCATATAAAACTTGATGAGTTTAAGAACACTCTAGTTCTACTCTTTAATTCATTCTATTTTTGGTTACTTTGCTCGTAGGTTAATATTTTCACTCCTTCCGTTAGTACAAAAATGACACTATTCGGACTCATAGACAAATAATAATTTGTCAGACGAGCTCAAACTTAATAATAGTTATCTTGTCCAAAGCGTTTAAGCATTCAATAATCGAAGAAATCTCACTTATAACTTCTCCAGCAAAAAATATTTTTAAAAAGCCAGCTGCTACAGTGTACAGCCTACACAAACTGTGCTTTAAAATATGATACGTGCAATGCAAATGTCACCAAATCTCAATAGTTTTTTTTTTTTTTTTTTTTATAGATATGGACCGAAATAGGAATTCAAATCACGAAAAAGACAAAAAAGAGTCCGGAAATGAGGCTTCAAAATTAAATGAGGGTGGAGTTAAGAAATTAGTTTGAAAACCTGTCAAAATTAATTTATACTTTTTTAATATGGTAAATTAATGAGATGGGCTACGCTGCATTGCAATGTATAAGCCCTCTTATACATTAAATTATAAATCGTTATATTTGAAGTTCAAACAGTCAATCTAAATAGCTCAACATCTTCTCCATATTAAAATGTGCTTGAAGACAAAATTTTATATTTTTTGGAACAACGATTTTCAAAAATTCTAAAAATATAGCAAACAATTTCCAAAAAAAATGTAAAATTTGATCTCCAAACACATTTTAATATGGATATCAAATTGAACGGTTTGAATCGGTTGTTTGAAAATCAAAATCAACAATTTATAGTCCAATGTACAAGAGGTCGTATACATTGCAATGCACCATAGCCCAACTCAAATTAAATATAATCTATTTTATAAATAATTATAATAATCATCATCATCATCATCGTAATGAATAGATTATATTTTAATTTTCAGATTTTTAAATTATAAATATTTTTAACGGTCGTCATTTAAGATCAGACAATTCAAATCGAAGTTATATAACCATTGTTAGAACCGGGTAAAGATATTCACAGAGCAGTTTCCATGGTTAGAACCGGGTAAAGATATGCACTGCACAAAATAAAAAATTGCACTGTCAATACCTTTGCCCATTATAACCAATCTAATAAGAAAATCTGTACAGTTGGAGCGAAGACCAAGTCGTTACTAAGATCCACCTAATATAAACATGACAGATTTAAACAAAAATGTGTATAAGAAAGTTCAGATATATTTCGTACATAAAATGTCTGAGAAATTAATGAAGCATCATACGTGCCACCAACTCATGCAACGTGAACGTGAAGATTAGACACTTAGTTTCTTGTGACTTTTGAACTCTCTGCATGTCCCTGTTGTCAACTCCAAATAAGGTAAAGGTAACTTATTACCCGGGCAAAAATAAAAATACTAGTTCAAAGATTGTTTGGGACCCGCTATTAACATCAAAACGTACTTAAATGCTTTAAAAGAATGTCAGAAGCTTATCCTCTAAATAAATTAATGCCGGAAGTGCATGTTCAGCTATCATCGCTGTGTTTTAAGTTTACGCATCACTAGAATTATATTCGGATTTTTATACTTGACAGCTACTGTTAAGGTTTCAAAATATATATATATATATATATATAGAGAGGCTAATATCAAAACGTTTGTTCCTAGCCTCCGGTGCAACCAAGTTGTTTTCGGGTTTTCAAAGTTCAAACGGTCGATGTGAACCGTTAGATGTTTAATCTATATTAAAATATGCTTGGAGACCAAATTTTACATTTTTTGGAATTTTTTTGCTATTTATTAAGCCACTTTGAAAGTTTCTGATCCAACGGTGAACAGTAAAAAACAGCCAAATTTTCTGGACCACCGGATCAGAATTTTCAAAGTGGCTTAATAAATAGCAAAAAAATTCCAAAAAATGTAAAATTTGGTCTCCAAGCACATTTCAATATAGAGAACATGTTGAACGGTTCGGATGGGTTGTTTGGATTTTGAAATTGCAAAAACGACCCGTTAGAACTTCGGCCGAAGTTCTAACGTTATTACATTAGCCAATCTCTCTATATATATATATATATAGAGATTGGCTAATGTGCTAACGTTATAACTTCGGCCGAAGTTATAACGAGTCGTTTATTAGTTTTTAAAATCCAAACAACCGATCTGAACCGTTCAACTTTTTCTAAATATTGAAATGTGCTTGGAGACCAAATTTTACATTTTTTGGAATTTTTTTACTATTTATTAAGCCACTTTGAAAATCGCAGATCTGCTGTGAATAGTAAAAAACAGCAAAATTTTCTGGACCACCGGATCAGTATTTTCAAAGTGGCTTAATAAATAGTAAAAAAATTCCAAAAAATGTAAAATTTGGTCTCCAAGCACATTTCAATATTTAGAAAAAGTTGAACGGTTCAGATCGGTTGTTTGGATTTTAAAAACTAATAAACGACTCGTTATAACTTCGGCCGAAGTTATAACGTTAGCACATTAGCCAATCTCTATATATATATATATATAGAGAGATTGGCTAATGTAATAACGTTAGAACTTCGGCCCGAAGTTCTAACGGGTCGTTTTTGCAATTTCAAAATCCAAACAACCCATCCGAACCGTTCAACATGTTCTCTATATTGAAATGTGCTTGGAGACCAAATTTTACATTTTTTGGAATTTTTTTGCTATTTATTAAGCCACTTTGAAAATTCTGATCCGGTGGTCCAGAAAATTTGGCTGTTTTTTACTGTTCACCGTTGGATCAGAAACTTTCAAAGTGGCTTAATAAATAGCAAAAAAATTCCAAAAAATGTAAAATTTGGTCTCCAAGCACATTTCAATATAGAGAACATGTTGAACGGTTCGGATGGGTTGTTTGGATTTTGAAATTGCAAAAACGACCCGTTAGAACTTCGGCCGAAGTTCTAACGTTATTACATTAGCCAATCTCTATATATATATATATATATATATATATATAGGGGCTGGCTACTATGCTTATATAAGCATATGCCCACATATGCTTATAACTCATTTTTGCGTTTCCAATGTTCAAATGGTCGATCCGACCGTTCATCTTGTTCTCCATATTAATATGTGCTTGGAGACCAAATTTTACATTTTTATGAATTTTTTTACTATTTATTAAGCCACTTTGAAAATTGCTGATCCGGGTGGACAGTAAAAACAGTGCAACAAAATTCTGGACCATATGATCAGCAATTTTCAAAGTGGCTTAATAAATAGTAAAAAAATTCAGAAAAATGTAAAATTTGGTCTCCAAGCACATATTAATATGGAGAACAAGATGAACGGTCGGATCGACCATTTGAACATTGGAAACGCAAAAATGAACATTTAAGCATATGTGGGCATATGCTTATATAAGCATAATAGCCAAGCACTATATATATATATATTCGGATTTTGTCTGAAAATAAAATTACGTATTGAAAAGAAATCATTTTAAAATAGAAGTCATAACTATTGAATAATTAATATTAAAAAAAATTATAAGTGATCACATAATATAATAAAGTAACTAATTTTGAATGTTGAATTAGATATACGAGTATGGCTAATTTTCTTCCGGAAGCATTTCGACGAAGTGCTTACGGGGGCATATCTTAGTATTTGATGTTCAAACAACAAATCCAAACCGTTAGATGTTCAATCTATATTAAAATGTACTTGGAGACCAACTTTTATATTTTTTGGAATTTTTTTAATATTTATTAAGCTGATTTGAAAATCGCTGTTTTTATTAAATTTCTGTAGCATTGAAAAACAACGGTTTTCAAACCAGAAATAGTAAACAAATTCCAAAAAATGTAAAATTTGGTCTCCAAATACCATTTTAATATAAGATTGAACATCTATCGGTTTGAATTTGTTGTTTGAACATCAAATACTAAGATATGCCTCCGTAAGCACTTCGGTCGAAATGCTTCAGGAAACAAATTAGCCATACTCTTAGATATACTTCACAAATTGATTAATATTTATTATTAAAAAATTAATAATTTTCAGTCATATGATAAAATTCGATAATTAAAATACTCAATGATTTGATATATTTTAAAGATTTCCTACATTTATAAACATAAATTATTAATTTGAGTTTTATTTCTTCATTGGGTAGAATTAAATTGAGAACGATTGTTTTTTTTTTTTGTTCAATGAGCACAAGAACAATAATAAATGCGGTAGGTCACAGGTAGTCTGTCAGGGTTGACCAATTTTCAACGGTCGACTTTGGCATCCAGTCAATTCGTCAATTTAGTCCCGCCAATTCCCATCCACCACGAAACTTCACAACTTTTCTCATTTGTGTGGAAACCAAATCTCAAACAGAAGGCGAGTAATAATCATTTTATTTTACAATACGATGGAGATAAGGATGGCATGATCAGAATTATGTTGCTGTATATATATTTCTTTTTTGGCCAATTGAATAAGTTAAAGTGAATTTCTGTTAGTACAGTCTGCATCATAACTTTTGGAAAGTTGATACACAAATATTTTCATTGTTATTATTATCACATTTTTTGTTTATGTTTACTTTAGTAGTGTTACTGTTCATTTTATACGACTCTATTTTAATTAAAGAATAATTATTTTAGTACCCGCAGTTGAGTACCCGCATCGTACCCGCAGTTGATTCCTTCCCAATTAACTTCCATAACGGTAAGCGGTTCCCACAACTACCGATTAACTAATTTCCATACCTTCCAGTTTGAATTTTAAATTTCCCTTTCTCTCCGTTTCTTCCTTTTTCGAAGCTTCCGCGATTTTGAGGCGATTTTAGATCGATTTCGAGGCGATTTCAAAGCGATTTGGAAGCGATTTGGAGACGATCGTCTAGCGATTTCGAAACTGGAAGCAGGGATTTTTTCAAAAAAAAGTGCGAGTACTGTTATTTAAGAAAAATTCATATATCACATATATAGTTCATTGTATAGATATAAATACTTGTATTGTATAGGTGTAAATACTTCACAATGTTACTATTAATACTTGTAAAATAAAATTACAGTTTTGGAACGGTTGTGTGGTCCCCTAATGCGGGTACGACGCGAGAATTTTTCATATATGTAGTTCATTGTATAGATATAAATACTTGTCTTGTATAGATATAAATACTTCACAATGTTACTATTAATACTTGTAAAACAAAATTACAGTTTTGGAACGGTTGTGTGGTCCCCTAATGCGGGTACGACGCGAGGATTTTTCAAAAAAGGTGCGGGTACGGTTATTTAAGGAAAATTCATATATCATATATGTAGTTCATTGTATAGATATAAATACTTGTCTTGTATAGATATAAATACTTCACAATGTTACTATTAATACTTGTAAAACAAAATTATAGTTTTGGAACGGTTGTGTGGTCCCCTAATGCGGGTACGACGCGAGAATTTTTCAAAAAAGGTGCGGGTACGGTTATTTAAGGAAAATTCATATATCATATATGTAGTTCATTGTATAGATATAAATACTTGTCTTGTATAGGTATAAATACTTCACAATGTTACTATTAATACTTGTAAAACAAAATTACAGTTTTGGAACAGTTGCGGTCCCCAAAAACAGTTATGACAGTTTAGGTGCGGGTACAGTGCGGGTACTCAACTGCGGGTACTCATATCAGCTTCCTTAATTAAAATTTGACAAGAGGCTGATAAAAAATATCAATAGTGAAGCAGGGGCGGACCCAGTGTACTCCAGGGGGCAGTTGCCCCCCCTGGATTTTGAGTTTTAGTGGAAATTTATTGGTTCCGATCGACTCTGCCCTCCTCTGGAATTTTTTTTGCCCCCCTCTGGACGTTTAATTTGTAATTCAAGTTAAATTTAGGGTTAAAATTGAAATAAATCTGTTGAATTTTGATTGGTAATTAGAATTATAAGTCAAAGCATTCGAAAATATAAGTTAAAGCATTGTTTTTTGTCGAGTACCCAATTGGTTAATGGATTTAAACCCGATTAGATATTTAAACCCGGTTCGATTTTTTTTTGTCCCCCCTGACGAAAATCCTAGATCCGCCCCTGTAGTGAAGGAATTATGTTTTTTTAAAGCTTTGCAAAGGCTGTAAAGTACAGTGGTGAGTGGGGCTCGAATTTTCGACCTTTGGATATCCAATAGTTCTTGGACATTTTTCTAACTAATTGTGTTACTGCCCTATTAAGAATGGTTAAGGAATTATGAATTGAAAAAATTAACAAAAATGGTTTTGAATAAGCTTCGGCCGAACCAATAGCTAGAATAACTAGTTGTCGTTTGTCTTATTAAAATAGTCAAATCTCACTTTTTTTATGCTATTCTAGCTATTCAATATATATGTATTTATTGTTCGATTTCAGAGCGTTATGGCTCACTACCATAAATCAACTTCTCTATTAAAAGTCAAAATAAGTCCAAACAGTTGATTCAATTTTCATTTTAATATTAAAATATACTTGGAAATCAAATTTAGTTTTATTAGAAAGCTTTTATTATTTTTATTTTATTAAAAAGGCCAAGGCCCTGTTTCATTAAGAAACATAGTTAACTTATAAAGGTGGAAATTGTTTTGAGAGCATCACCTCAAGCTCCCCATCATATCATAGTTCGGAAAAACAAAAAATATAGGAACCCGAGCGACGAATTCGAATCGGACGGTCCCGATTCAAAACCCAAAAATTAAGTTACTTGAGGGGATCCAGACCCCCCCCCCCCCCCCCCCCTTTGACTATGCCAACTACATCTGCTAGGATCAAAAGAGTTAAAACTCATATACTGAGCTCATGCAGATCCTACTAAGAACTACTACTAAACTACATTAAGAATTATAACTAGGCCTGTCTTCAAGCTGATGGGGGTGAAGAATCTGGTGGGGATGAAGGTGAAGGTGAGGGAGAAGTGGAAAGGGAAGGAACACTGGTATTCTGGTACAGTATCAGTTGATCATCATCTGGGAGCCATACTCGAAGGGGAATTGCTTCGATGGTCCCTTCAGCTGGCATCCAATCACATGTGGCCTCCTTTGTTTTCTTCTTAGTCCTGGTACTACCTGTCTAATATTCAATCAAAAACATAGTTAATAAAATGATTTGTCTACCTTTTTTAAGTTGGACATTTTGAAAACACATTTCATTACAATGTTTCCAAATTGTTCAACAAATACTACTGAAAACTAAAAAAAAAAAAAAAGCTTGTCTCTGATGCAATGTGAGTGTTTGAGCAAATGTCAGTATGTCTTTGAGGGACTTCCAACTTTTAAAATAAAATTAGTTATCCCCCATTCATAACCACACTTGTTAAGCTAAAGTACATTTTAAAAATAAATGATCAGTTGTTTTTAGTTGATTGCAAAACTTGCAATTAGTATCTCCACTCCAACCCCTCTTACTCAATTTATCTTTAGTAAGAATTCTCTTTTTACAAGTTAACCACATAAAAAAATTTATTTTGTGGGGTAAAGAAGTGTTCCACCAAATCATAGGGTTATCTGCACCAATGCCTCTGAAAATAAGCATTTTATATAAAGAATGGATAGAAAATCTCCCAGAATTTTTCCATCTCCATGCTATCTTGTCATGGCTATGTGTAAAGGAGGTTGTGCTAATATTATAAATTAAGTATGTGAGTCCATTAAGATTGATCCTAGTAAGCACTCTTCTAAACTTAATACATTGCCTCTATGAGTTAATCACATCAGATAATAACATATTTGTGGTAGTACATATCTCATATAGTTGGAAATATTTTGTTGCCAGTATACATTTTTCATGCCATAAGTCTTCCCAAAACCTAACTAGTGAATGTATTCCAGGATCAAATCTAACGTTGCACTGGCCCAAAGAGTCAAGTTTCATAATATTGGATCAAAAGAAACTTTTATTATATTTTTTTTATAGATAAAAAATCACTACTTTTGAACGGTGCAAATTTTTTATATCAAGTAATTTTCTATATATACAACAAATAGTAAAAAAATGTAAATTTTAATTTTAAGTACATTTTTATATAAAAATTATGTTGAGTGATTTAGATCAATTGTTTGACTTTAAAAATAAAAAATTGATTCATAATATTAACCAATCTGCACCATGCAGAGTACCTTAGCCTCAGTTATTTATTACAAGCATAAACTGCGTAACAGAGAGAAAACTAATTAATAAGGGGTCAAAATGGCATTTAATAAGCAGAAACCGTTCTATTAAAATCAAAATATTCATATATATCGGTCTTAATTTTACAGTGGCCGTTGTTTTTATGATAATGGATGTGAAATGCTTATATTTTCTTGTTATGTCCTGCGACCGTCTTGATTTCTTGCTAAAGATACTTTTAATTAAAAAAAAATATTATAAAATTTGTGTGCAATACAAACCGTTTTAATCCGAGTAGGAACTTTCTTTTTTTATATGATATGAAGTGCTTTCCTCATATACTAATTCCAATTAACTGTCTGACCGGTCTAGAGTTCTGGACAATTGTATAATATTGGTAAAATTAAATGTTACTTGAAAATGATGATTATTTTTTTTTTGATAAAAGGCATATTGATGCCCATTTCATTATCATGAAATCATATTTAACTTACAGTTAAGTAAACTGAGTTCAAAGCTCAATTACGGAAAGTCATAAAGCTCTAACACAGAGCAAAACATGAGAGCTCTGCGTTTCACAATCCACTAAAAAACAGTAATAGCAAAATAACAAACTAAAGCTAAGCCACATTTTAGAGGGGTGTGGTAAGATAATGACTCTAAGTTTGGATCTATACAAAAAGCATTGTACTTCTTCATGGTAACTCAACTGGATCTCCAGCGCACATCCCTCAGCTACAACATTGGACTTGCTTCTTCAGCCGCAGCCTGGTACACTACCAGATGGTTGTCAGCAGGGTCCCAAATCCGAAGTGGGATGACATTGATGTCCACTGGCATCCAATCTACCGTAGCCTCCTTGATTCTTTTATTCATATTTCCTGACCAATATTCAATAATAGATATTATTAGAAGTATAAGAGTTCTAACACTTTTACCTGTACTAGATTGGAAATAAATTTTGTTTCTTTACTTCCAAATGGTCCAACAAACGGCACTAAAAACAATTAAAAACTCTATTTTGTTCACTGATTCAAGAGTGCAAGCAAACTGAAAAATATCATTACTGGAAGACCAAGTATTTAAGTAGAGATTACTATTGCCTAACTAAAACCATAATTGTTGAGCTGGAGTGCACTTAAGAAACATATGAGTTGTAGTCTAGTTTTTGGTACAAAAATAACAAGTCAACCTTCCAGACCACCCTCTTTCCCTTAAGTTTTTTTAGTTAATATACGAAAATGATGATTATATGCAAAAAGTAACCGCCAATTAGAAATTCTAATCTTAATAACTCACAATACAGCTGATAAAAATAAAAATATTTTAAGTGATTCATATTGACCCGGAATAAAATGCAACCCTACAGATCCACTGATCATTAGGGTTTGTCAGTTTTACTTGTGCTTTGTTTCTGTTATTTGACTTGCCTAAATAGTTTGAATTTTGAAAGTTAACGGCTGGATTCAGACAGTCACAACCTCATATCTACTTTACCATACTTTTAAACATAAATTAAAATTAATAAAATTAAAATGGCAAAGTATGATATTCGTAATCATCATGATTTTGATCTTCATGATATAGCATCCAATCAGTATCCGACCATTCCATATAGCTCGTGTGAATCATGTATCCAATCATTCCATATAGCTCGTGTAGAATCATGCATCCGATCATTCCATACAACTTGTCATGATACTTGTTTTTGACTTTCTTTGACATTCTGATATAACAATTAAACATGCACACATCTCAAACAAAGAACTGTAAAATTTAATGTTCATATATTTTGTAAATTGGTCAAACAACATAAAAGATTGCTTACGACAACACACTTGACTTTGTACTACATGAACTCCAAGCTTACTCTTTCTTTCTACTTATCGCTTCGGTTGGCTTATATTCTCTAAAGTCAAATCCATCTTACTTCCTTCATATTGAAACTTCCTCTTTAGCTGCTCAGGTGCTTTGCTTTACTGGTCTTATGCTTACTTAGGATAGCGGTAGCTGCTTTAACATTAATTATTTCTAACCTTCCTTGCTTATATATATTTTTTCTTTCCATTGTGTACTATACCATCTTGAAGTCATATTCCCACTCCATACTTTATAACCTCTAACAAAAGATGTGCCTATCTCAAGTTGTTATGATAAATTGGATCGGTAATTATTATTCAAAATAATTATCTATCTGAGCCTTTTCAAAAGTCTTGACTTTCACTCACAATACGCTTTCTTCCTATTTTCTTACTAGCTTCTTCCTTTTTGAGCCCACATGAAAGTGCCAATAGGTAACCGCTTAGTTAGCACACATGCTCTTTATCTGCCTATTCCTTTCCTACTTAACTTAAAAAAAATTTAAATTTTACATGTAGACGCATCACATGCTAACAATATATAAGTTCAAATCGTTGAAACTGATCTACTTCATGAATGATGCATTTACATGTCAAATTTGTAAATTTTTGACTTAATTTAGTATAAAGTCAAGCGATAAAAAAGATTTATAACTTGATTTTAATGCATTCATTTTTCATCTTTTTAACCGCTGAACTTTATACTAAATTTCTTGAGAAGTAAATCAGTTTCACCGATTAAAATTCATCATTTCAAATCAATCTAGTAAATTTTGAAATTAAAATCATATAAAACTTGATGAGCTTAAGAACACTCTAGTTCTACTCTTTAATTCATTCTATTTTTGGTTACTTTGCTCGTAGGTTAATATTTTCACTCCTTCCGTTAGTACAAAAATGACACTATTCGGACTCATAGACAAATAATATTAGTCAATAATAATTTGTCAGACGAGCTCAAAAGTAATAAATAATAGTTATTTTGTCCAAAGCGTTTAAGCATTCAATAATCGAAGAAATCTCACTTATAACTTCTCCAGCAAAAAATATTCTTAAAAAGCCAGCTGCTACAGTGTACAGCCTACACAAGCTGTGCTTTAAAATATGACACGTGCAATGCAAATGTCACCAAGTCTCAATAGTTTTTTATTTATTTTTTATAGATATGGAACGAAAATAGGAATTCAAATCACGAACAAGACAAAAAAGAGTCCGGAAATGAGGCTTCAAAATTAAATGAGGGTGGAGTTCAGAAATTAGTTTGAAAACCTGTCAAAATTAATTTATACTTTTTTAATATGGTAAATTAGTGAGATGGGCTACGGTGCATTGCAATTTATAAGTCATCTTATACATTAAATTGTAAATCGTTAGATTTGAAGTTCAAACAGTCAATCTAAATAGCTCAACATCTTCTCCATATTAAAATGTGCTTGAAGACAAAATTTTATATTTTTTCGAAAAAATTTACTATTATTTTAGAATTTTTGAAAATCATTGTTTTCAGAAATTTCTGGACCATAGAAAAACAACGATTTTCAAACATTCTAAAAATATAGCAAACAATTTCCAAAAAAAATGTAAAATTTGATCTCCAAACATATTTTAATATGGATATCAAATTGAACGGTTTGGATCGGTTGTTTGGAAATCAAAATCAACGATTTATAGTCCAATATACAAGAAAGCGTATACATTGCAATGCATCATATCCCAACTCAAATTAAATATAATATATTTAATAAATAATGATAATAATAATAATAATCATCATCATCGTAATGAATAGATTATATTTTAATTTTCAGATTTTTAAATTATAAATATTTTTAACGGTCGTCCAATTGCTCATTTAAGATCAGACAATTCAAATCGAAGTTACATTATCCATTGTTAGAACCGGGTAAAGATATTCACAGAGCAGTTTCCATGGTTAGAGCCGGGTAAAGATATGCATTGCACAAAATAAAAAATTGCACTGTCAATACCTTTACCCATTATAACCAATCTAAGAAAATCTGTACAGTTGGAGTGAAGACCAAGTCGTTACTAAGATCCACCTAATATAAACATGACAGATTTAAAAAAAAATGTGTATAAGAAAGTTCAGATATATTTCGTACATAAAATGTCTGAGAAATTAATTAAGCATCATACGTGCCACCAACTCATGCAACGTGAACGTGAAGATTAGACACTTAGTTTTCTTGTGACTTTTGAACTCTCTGCATGTCCCTGTTGTCAACTCCAAATAAGGTAAAGGTAACTTATTACCCGGGCAAAAATAAAAATACTAGTTCAAAGATTGTTTGGGACCCGCTGTTAACATCAAAACGTACTTAAATGCTTTAAAAGAATGTCAGAAGCTTATCCTCTAAATAAATTAATGCCGGAAGTGCATGTTCAGCTATCATCGCTGTGTTTTAAGTTTACGCATCACTAGAATTATATTCGGATTTTTATACTTGACAGCTACTGTTAAGGTTTCAAAAAAAAAAAATATATATATATTCGGATTTTGTCTGAAAATAAAATTACGTATTGAAAAGAAATCATTTTAAAATAGAAGTCATAACTATTGAATAATTAATATTAAAAAAAAATTATAAGTGATCACATAATATAATAAAGTAACTAATTTTGAATGTTGAATTAGATATACGAGTATGGCTAATTTGCTTCCGGAAGCATTTCGACGAAGTGCTTACGGGGGCATATCTTAGTATTTGATGTTCAAACAACAAATCCAAACCGTTAGATGTTCAATCTATATTAAAATGTACTTGGAGACCAAATTTTACATTTTTTGGAATTTTTTTACTATTTATTAAGCTGGTTTGAAAACCGCTGTTTTTATTAAATTTCTGCAGCATTGAAAAACAGCGGTTTTCAAACCAGCTTAATAAATAGTAAAAAAATTCCAAAAAATGTAAAATTTGGTCTCCAAGTACATTTTAATATAGATTGAATATCTAACGGTTTGAATTTGTTGTTTGAACATTAAATACTAAGATATGCCTCCATAAGCACTTCGGTCAAAATGCTTCCAGAAGCAAATTAGCCATACTCTTAGATATACTTCACAAATTGATTAATATTTATTATTAAAAATTAATAATTTTCAGTCATATGATAAAATTCGATAATTGAAATACTCAATGATTTGATATATTTTAAAGATTTCCTACATTTATAAACATAATTATTAATTTGAGTTTTATTTCTTCATTGGGTAGAAATTGAGAACGATTGTTTTTTTTTGTTCAACGAGCACAAGAACAATAATAAATGCGGTAGGTCACAGGTAGTCTGTCAGGGTTGACCAATTTTCAACGGTCGACTTTGGCATCCAGTCAATTCGTCAATTTAGTCCCGCCAATTCCCATCCACCAACGAAACTTCACAACTTTTCTCATTTGTGTGGAAACCAAATCTCAAACAGAAGGCGAGTAATAATCATTTTATTTTACAATACGATGGAGATAAGGATGGCATGATCAGAATTATGTTGCTGTATATATATTTCTTTTTTGGCCAATTGAATAAGTTGCAGTGAATTTCTGTTAGTACAGTCTGCATCATAACTTTTGGAAAGTTGAGACACTAATATTTTCATTGTTATTATTATCACATTTTTTTTTTATGTTTACTTTAGTAGTGTTACTGTTCATTTTATACGACTCTATTTTAATTAAAATTTGACAAGAGGCTGATAAAAAATATCAATAGTGAAGGAATTATGTTTTTTTAAAGCTTTGCAAAGGCTGTAAAGTACAGTGGTGAGTGGGGTGCGAATCTATGGGATCGCAGGATCCTGCGATTCTAATCTCAATCATTCAAACGAAGAAACCCAAAAATCTTTGGAGAAGTTAGTTTTTGTGCACGAATCTCGAAACAAGTAAACGGTTGGAATTAGAATCGCAGGAACCTGCAATCCCAGAGGATCGCAGCAGATTTATTTCCGTGGTGAGTGGGGCTCGAATTTTCAACCTTTGGATATCCAATAGTTCTTGGACATTTTTCTAACTAATTGTGCTACTGCCCTATTAAGAATGGTTAAGGAATTATGAATTTAAAAAATTAACAAAAATGATTTTGAATAAGCTTCGGCCGAACCAATAGCTAGAATAACTAGTTCGTTGTTTGTCTTATTAAAATAGTCAAATCTCACTTTTTTTATGCTATTCTAGCTATTCAATATATATGTATTTAACTATTTATTGTTCGATTTCAGAGCGTTATGGCTCACTACCATAAATCAACTTCTCTATTAAAAGTCAAAATAAGTCCACACAGTTGATTCAATTTTCATTTTAATATTAAAATATACTTGGAAATCAAATTTAGTTTTATTAGAAAGCTTTTATTATTTTTATTTTATTAAAAAGGCCAAGACATGTTTCATTAAGAAACATAGTTAACTTACAAAAGTGGAAATTGTTTTGAGAGCATCACCTCAAGCTCTCCATCATATCATAGTTCGGAAAAACAAAAAATAGAGGAACCCGAGCGACGAATTCAAATCGGACGGTCCCGATCCAAAACCCAAAAATTAAATTACTTGAGGGGATCCAGACCCCCCCTTTGACTATGCCAACTGCATCTGCTAGGATCAAAAGAGCTAAAACTCATATACTCAGCTCATGCAGATCCTACTAAGAACTACTACTAAACTACATTAAGAACTATAACTAGGCCCGTCTTCAAGCTGATGGGGGTGAAGAATCTGGTGGGGATGAAGGTGAAGGTGAGGGAGGAGTGGAAAGGGAAGGAACGCTAGTATTCTGGTACAGTATCAGTTGATCATCATCTGGGAGCCATACTCGAAGGGGAATTGCTTCGATGGTCTCTTCAGCTGGCATCCAATCACATGTAGCCTCCTTTGTTTTCTTCTTAGTCCTGGTACTATCTGTCCAATATTCAATCAAAAACATAGTTAATAAAATGATTTGTCTACCTTTCTTAAGTTGGACATTTTGAAAACACATTTCATTACGATGTTTTCAAATTGTTCAACAAATACTACTGAAAACTATCAAAAAAAAGCTTGTCTCTGATGCAATGTGAGTGTTTGAGCAAATGTCAGTATGTCTTTGAGAGACTTCCAACTTTTAAAATAAAATTGGTTATCTCCCATTCAGAACCACACTTGTTAAGCTAAAGTACATTTTATAAATAGATGATCAGTTGTTTCTAGTTGATTGCAAAACTTGCAATTAGTATCTCCACTCCAACCCCTCTTACTCAATTTATCTTTAGTAAGAATTCTCTTTTTACAAGTTAACCACATAAAAAATCTATCCAGAGAAATTGTCGTTGCCAGTATACATTTTTCATGCCATAAGTCTTCCCAAAACCTAACTAGTGAATGTATTCCAGGATCAAATCTAACGTTGCACTGGCCCAAAGAGTCAAGTTTCATAATATTGGATCAAAAGAAACTTTTATTATATTTTTTTTATAGATAAAAAATCACTACTTTTGAACGGTGCAAATTTTTTATATCAAGTAATTTTCTATATATACAACAAATAGTAAAAAAATGTAAATTTTAATTTTAAGTACATTTTTATATAAAAAAATATGTTGAGTGATTTAGATCAATTGTTTGACTTTAAAAATAAAAAATTGATTCATAATATTAACCGATCTGCACCATGCAGAGTACCTTAGCCTCAGTTATTTATTACAAGCATAAACTGCGTAACTGAGAGAGAACTAATTAATAAGGGAACAAAATGGCATTTAATTAGAAGAAACCGTTCTATTGAAATCAAAACGTTCATATGTCCGGTCTTAATTTTACAGTGGCCGTTGTTTTTATGATAATGGATGTGAAATGCTTATATTTTCTTGTTATGTCCTGCGACCGTCTTGATTTCTTGCTAAAGAGACTTTTAATTAAAAAAAAACATTATAAAATTTGTGTGCAATACAAACCGTTTAAATCCGAGTAGGAACTTTCTTTTTTATATGATATGAAGTGCTTTCCTTATATACTAATTCCAATTAACTTTCTGACAGGTCTAGAGTTCTGGTCAATTGTATAATATTGGTAAAATTAAATGTTACTTGAAAATGATGATTATATGCAAAAAGTAACCGCCAATTAGAAATTCTAATCTTAATAACCCACAATACAGCTGATAAAATTTAAAAAAAAAACAATAAAAATAAAAATATTTTAAGTGATTCATATTGACCCGGAATAAAATGCAACCCTACAGACCTACTGTTATTATTATTTATTTATTTTGTGACGCGGTAAACACTTCCTTTCTAGTTCTAGAAGAATGCTAGAAGAGGAGGGATTGGAAAAGTAAACCGAGTAAGAGCGTAACGAACCGTTGAAGTTTCACTTGTTTTCATCGGAAAATTGGGTGCTGAATTTGGATTCATACGAGACGATAAATCCAGTCAAAAGCCGCCTTTGTCATGTCATGACTCGGCTTCACATATTTGGATTACGTCCTCCGAAACCACGTTCTACTAACATTTTACTTCTATGATGACGTGGAAAAATCGAGTGGCTCTCAGTCATCATTGCGAAAGGTAAGTACATAGTCGTATACTTTTGAGGTTCTAAATGTCAGGCATAAATGATATGAAAGCCTGTAAAACTGAGATTAATACGATCGCTCCAAATGGTCGTCCGCCGTCCGATTGAAATTCAAATCCATTCAATCATTCCAGATTCCTTCCTTTTTTCTTTTTTTTTTAATAATTGGAAAGAACAGAGGGTTTTATATATAATACACCGTTGCATCCACTCTGTATTTAGCTAGCAGCCTAACACAAATCTCCCTCTATCTCTCTCATCTCTCTCCTCTCTCCACACGCGTTGTGTCTCCGCCAAGAGAGGAGAGGGAGGCTACTTATTTTAGGCTCTTTTCTTTCAATTTTTCATTTCAAAATTTTCCCACAGTTCGTTGAGCGTCGCGCGATACCTGAGCACTAGGAACAAGGTATTTTTTTTTTTCAATTAATTTTTGGAATTCGTTCTCAGGTTTTGAACTTCGATTAGATTTTATTAGCTGAAAGTGAGTCTGGGAACTGCATTGACTTGATTTATATCACCATCCTAAGCTCGTCCATTTCTCATGCGCTAGATTTTCAATTGAAACTCGTGTTTTAGCTCCTTTTTTATTTTATGATTTCTTACTTATGGGCGTAAAATCTTCTCTGTGGCATTTGCCTTTTATTGCTCAAATCTCTGATATATTATCTCCAAAAGAAATGGACCAACTATTTGATGAAGAAATTTTTCTCAATTTCACCTTCAATTGATTACTATAGCCACTTTTGCAAATCTTATTTTATAAAACAAAGAGTCAAAGACCGGATCTTGCATGATTTACTCGGACTTTTCATTTTGTTTCTAATCCTAATCCAATTTATTCTCTCTTCAGGTCTGATCAGATCCATCAAATGGCTGAGGAGAAACAGCCTACCGCCGAGACCAATGGGGTGAACCCGGGCCCGGCGCAACCCACATCTGCACCATCACCTGCTCCATCAATCCGGTCCCGCCTGCCAGATTTCCAACAATCCGTTCGTCTCAAGTATGTCAAACTCGGGTACCACTACCTGATAACCCATTTCATGTACCTCCTCCTCTGCCCGTTAATTGCCTTGGTGGCTGTACACCTCTCCACTCTCTCCTTCGAAGACCTCCTGTCCCTCTGGTCCCACCTCCAGGTCAACCTCCTCATCTGCCTCTCTCTCCTGGTCTTTCTCTGCACTCTGTACTTCCTCACCCGTCCCCGACCCGTTTACCTTGTTAACTTTGCGTGCTACAAGCCCGAACCCGAAAGGAAGTGTAGCCGCCAAACCTTTATGCACCGTTCAGCTCTGACAGGTTCGTTCACACAAGAGAACCTCGATTTCCAGAAAAAGATTCTAGAAAGATCCGGCCTCGGCGAAGATACGTATCTCCCGGAGGCAGTACTCAACATCCCTCCCAACCCGTGCATGGCTGAGGCTAGAAAGGAGGCCTGTACTGTTATGTTCGGTGCCATTGACGAATTGTTGGCCAAGACAGGTATAAAACCAAAGGATATTGGTATTTTGGTTGTTAATTGCAGTCTGTTTAACCCGACACCTTCCCTTTCTGCCATGGTTGTAAATCATTACAAATTACGCGGTAATATTGTTAGTTATAATCTTGGCGGAATGGGCTGTAGTGCGGGGCTTCTCTCGATTGACCTCGCCAAGGATCTCCTACAAGTACACCCGAATTCTTATGCACTAGTGATAAGCATGGAGAATATAACTCTGAATTGGTACTTTGGCAACAACCGCTCTATGCTTGTCTCGAATTGCTTGTTTAGGATGGGTGGTGCGGCTATTCTCCTGTCGAACAAGCGATCAGACCGTTTCCGGTCTAAGTATGAGCTGGTACACACAGTACGTACCCATAAGGGGGCTGATGACAAGTGCTTCGGTTGTGTGACCCAAGAGGAGGATGCTCAAGGAAAAATTGGTGTTTCTCTCTCTAAAGACCTCATGGTGGTTGCTGCTGATGCATTGAAAACAAACATTACCACTTTGGGCCCACTGGTTTTACCAATCTCTGAACAATTACTGTTTTTGGCCACATTGATCGGTAAAAAATTGTTCAAGATGAAGATCAAGCCATACATCCCTGATTTTAAACTTGCTTTTGAGCACTTCTGCATCCATGCTGGAGGGAGGGCAGTGCTGGATGAACTGGAGAAGAACTTGCAGCTGTCTGAGTGGCACATGGAACCTTCTAGAATGACCTTATACCGGTTCGGCAACACCTCCAGTAGTTCTCTCTGGTACGAGTTGGCATATACCGAGGGTAAGGGGAGAGTCAGGAAGAGGGACAGGATCTGGCAGATTGCTTTTGGATCTGGGTTTAAGTGCAACAGTGCGGTTTGGAAGGCCTTGAAAACTGTTGACCCAGCAAAGGAGAAAAACCCATGGATGGATGAGATTGACAGGTTTCCAGTTGAGGTGCCTAGGGTTTCATCACTGAGTTAATTGGTTTATTTCTTGGGGTGATTTCGGGTATATTTGGATGCATTGTGTTTGAATTGAATTGGGTGAAGTTGGGGCTCATTAAAAATCAATTAGGTGATTTTCGTAGGCTGATGGTAACTTTGATCTGCTTTTAGTGGTGTGATCTTGATTAATTATTGAGTAATTTGTGCTCATTTGTGGTAATTATCATTGCCTGTTTTGTATTTATCAGTGTAGGCCCAAATGTTTCAACCTAGCTGTATTTCTATTAATTATTGAACATTTATATTGATTAAATTTCTATAGTGGAGGCTATGTTCATCTAATTCAGTTTTACTTGTGTATTTATTGTAATTTAATGAGATCTGTAAATTTTAGATAGTAGTTGGTCCGTAAATGCTTTTGACCGAATGTGCTCTACTGATCATTTATGCAAAATTTACTGAACATGAAGGTTGAAGCTGGGTCTCATAAATTCTCTGAACATCTCTGGCTGGATCATTTTTTTTTTACTTTATTGTCGTATTCAGTATCAAACAGTTTACCTGCCTATCCGTACTTTCAAAAAAAAGAAAGTATCACTCAGATGTTCGCTGCAAATTTAATTTTTGTAGGGATACGCATCTCATGCTTAATTGTGTGTATTGCACTATTGCGCATAGAATTGGCGTCCCATGGAATGGTCACACGCTGGTCGCACATGATAGTACTAGTAGACGATCAGAATTGAGGTTTGCATATCGAAAATCATGCGCAATTGCTGTGTTACAAATTTCATGAACTAGGGTATCTGGTATCAAGTATCAACAGCGTCTAAAACCGTTAGTCTGTCATTCCCAGGAGAAAAATGCTTGCTTAAACATTGCTCATGAATTATGGCTGAGGACAAGAAGCTCCGATGTCATGAAAACTAAGGCAATGATGAATGATCAATGATGTGAACCACAAGATGACATCAGAAAAAAAAGAGGTCATGCTTTTAAAGCGCGACTATGTACCGCAAATAGGGGGAGCGAAAAGCACAACAACAAAAGTATTGGCCGCTTTACTTTTTTCAGCAGATCATAGGAATATCCAATCCAATTATCCAAACTCATTAAATACTATTTAATCGGAATCAGTTGCCAATTGAATGCTACACTAGCCTTTCATTATGCCACCATTTTTCTATCCTCACTTATTCTAATCGGACTCTTTCATTTTTTTTCCTCATTTAAAATAAAATGTGTAGTTAATATTACTTAAGTTACAATGAAATATTACGATTTTGTGCTTTCTACAGACGTTCTCGCATAATCATGCTTTTTTTTATTACAGAATTCCATATTTCGACTAAAACATGCCAAATGATTTTTTTTAATAGAAATCATCTTATTTTAAAGCTTGATTTCGAATAAATAATTAATTTCGGGACTCTAGTTACATGTCATGGATTTCCATTTGGGCTATCGCTCCAAGTTATACCAACTTGAGATAGCGTATATGTACCAACTTGCGCAACATGTAATAAAACTAGACATATCGAGAGCTATTTTAGCAGCCAGTTGTCCAGTGGCACAGGCCCTCAAAATATTGACACAATAAATTAGATAAATTGTACAGACAAGTAGCCCGAGCATCTTGTTTACTAATAAACGACAAACCAAATTAACAAAAGCACGCTAATTTGAACAAAAACCTTTTTAAGAGATGGCTTAGTATTATATAATTTCTTTTATCCATTTCTTCCTTTTCACTTTTTCCCTCGGATTACCTCAGACAGACTATATTATGTTTTAGCATACAGAGTGCAGAATGTAGTTAACAAAAAAGCTTACAGTTCAACAATTGAAATTCTTCATTTAGTCAACAACAAAAAAAACACTACTCTGGGTCTCTAACGCAAAATGGCACAGGAAAGCGCAGCAAAGAGGGGCAAGTGAGAAGACATACAATCAACACTGATACTTTCCCCGTATTGTACACAGCAAACTCAAAGAAAACTTAGCTCTCGCCATTGCCATCTTTGGTGATTTGGAGACTCAGACCCTCGACCTTCAGCGAAATGTCATTTACCCCGGCCTTAACCTTCCCGGTGGTATTCCCGTTAGATGTTGGATGGGGGTTAGAGTCAGGGTTTTGGTTTGTCACCTCATGGTCTTCACTAGAAGTGGGACCCATCTGCCATATCCTAATGGTGCCATCTTCTGATCCAGAAGAATAAGACTCGCCAACTGGAGAGAAGCGCACGCAATGGACTGGACCATGGTGACCTTTGTTACAAGCTGCACAGGAGAAAAGAAAAAATTCTGTAGGTTAACACCATGTATATATAGAGAAGAAATGCCAAGGAGCTCCACAAATATAACCATGCAAAATATGAAAACTACATTTAGTAACCAGAGATTATCCTGTGCTTGCCTACAATGTATGAGGTTTCCACTTCACTTGGCTATAACAAAAAAAAAAAAAAAATCTAATTCCTTAAAGACTAGTTATACAAGGATTTAAAAATAAGAGGTAGCAAGTCATTAAATCATTTCTCTTATGATAGGCAGCATTAAGGAATTTTTACTAATAAACTCATGCACAAAATCCGAATTGCATCTATTTCAACTGGCGCAACTCCCTAATTCTAAGGTGCTGTTGACATCAAAATAATGCTACAAGGGGATTCAAGTACACTACAATTATGCAACAAGATTGAGCTTGTTATATAAGGAAAACAAATCACAAAATGAAGATGCTTGTACACTAACATCAATTCCCAAAACTTTTGACCAATATGGCCATGGAGTTCCTAGAATGCATGCCTGGGAAACCCACCAAAAAACACAATGCACCCATCATCATGTAATGTCAATAATACTTGAATAGATTAGGGCATCTTGCAAACATGGAATTCTCTACAATCAACTATGCAAAGAATATCTAAATAGTAGGTATTATGTCCATACCAATCTCCTCCCCCGTGAAGAAGTCAAAGAGACGAACCCACATGTCTTCTCCTCCAGCAATAAAGCGGCCACCATTCTTGGGCTCAAGGGAAGCTGACTCAACAGTGCATGGCATCTCATAGCTCTTCACCAGCCCAAAGCTACAAACAAAATATACATATAATTTAAATTTCCATTTGTCTCAACAATACCTCTACATGAGAGAGAGAGAGATAGGGAATAGCGAACAAGTAGAATTCAGTGTCCCTATCCCTATAAAGCAGGTAAAGAATCCTCAATCCATCTGTTCATATCTTCTCACAAGCTGCCCAAGTTATGCTCCAGTGATTTTCTCCACATAAAGAGGAGAATGGAGTGCTATCAGTTTTTTTGCATTTCGAAGGCCAAGCTTAGATATTTCGCACTTTTAGGGGAATACAAGGTTCTTTAAAGTTTTGTGGGCACAAGATTATTTTTTGACATTTTGTATGCCATTATTAATCTCGCATTGCACTAAATTTCTTTTCATACAAAAGAAAGCAGAGTGTGTGTGATTGAGCTAAAAACTTACTGATTTGCATCCCAGAACTTGACAGAGGATCCATCAGCAGTGGTGATATAACGGCCATCTCGGCTGACCTCTGCACTGGTGACTGGTGCTTTAGTCTCTAAGGTTTGCACAATTTTGCCACTTCTCACATCCGACAACCTATGCATGGACAAATATATAATAATATAAATAAATGAATAGTAGGAAAATATTACAGCATATGGTTGCTACCGTTTTAGTTAGCACATGTATTAAGAGTTGTAAGTTGCCTAAGATACAGGTAAAAAGTTTGCAAATTTTTTCCCACTTAATTTTTATTTTTTATATTGATTATTGATTGAGACTCAATTAGTATAAAATGAGACATACGGTACAACTGATGATGTAATTTTAGGCACCTTGAAATTAACCTGAGTTTATAATTGGTTCAATTGGTGCTAAATTGGGTTAAACCGATGCTCAAGCTTCTAAACAGATAAAGAGGCAATAAAGTGCTTTTAGCAGTAAATTGCAGACGCTAATTCAAAAACCCTAATATTATCAAAGTGCGTATAAACTTAACTTCATGTCTAACTGGGGCTGATTTTACAAATTACTAACCTAACAATTATAATATCAAGCTACATATCTAGCTCTAGTCATGTTCATACCAACCCAATTGGTAAACTAATGTAAAATCTGTCATAATTGATACATTTGCGTGCATAATTGAAATTAATGAATTTATTCAGATTTTTTTCAAGGCTTTTTGTAATAGTAACAAAAGCTTAGTCATGTCGAACTAGGCGGATTTTGTAAATTACTAACCTAACAATTATAATATCAAAGTGCATATCTAGCATATTGTTTTCTGTAGTTCATTAGCTCTAGTCACGGTCATAACAACCCAATTGGTAAACTAATGTCAAAATCTGTCTTAATTTGATACATTTTCCATGCATAATTGAAGTTAATGGATATGATTTCAGATCTTTTTGAGGCTTTTGGTAAAAGTAAATAAAGCTTAATTGTGTCTTAAGTGGGGCTGTTCTTGCAAATTAGTAAATTTTCGGATGTTTGCAGGTTAGCAAATTTCGAGGGGTGCCTTCACTGCAAAATCTTATCATATTAAAAACAGTTTTTGTTTTTTTTCTTCAAACAAGGTGCACACAAAAAAGAGAGCCCGGCCTCTTATTTGGCAGAATTGTTATTGTATATTTAAGCACTCACACAACTAAAAGTTAAGTTTGGAGGAAAAATGATCAAATCACTCACACAACTAAGAAAAAATTATTGCAATGTTCCAAGTTAAGTTGTTGAGATAACAGGCAATTTAAGCACAGAATACAGACCTGACACCACCCATGTCGCTGCAAGAAGTCAAGATGGTCTGATCACTATGAAGCCAAGCGACCGTCCTGACAGAGCCCGGCAACTTGTCAATCTCCCTTGGAGTTGCATCAGGGCGGTTCAGATCATATATGCGCAAAATCTTCTCAAATCCTCCTGTTAATAGTAGATGTGTATCCTGCACAACAGATAGCAGCAATCTAGTTGCATAATGGCGGTGTTCATACAAATTGTGTGTGTGAGAGCGTGGGTGGGTGGGGTGGGGGGGGTATCAAAAAGAAGATCATCAACAAAAGAATGTAAAAAAATTTCATTGAATATTTGTAGGTTTTGAACAGTCCTGATCTTGCACTGTATATAGCTTATGAAGAGCACACATTACAATGAATTAAAAAAGAAATAGAATCTAAACAACTATTATCATGTGAGATTTCTAATTATATCAGTCAGGGCCAGTAATGTTGCTGACCAATATGTATCAAATGCCCAACAAGCAAAATCCAAGTGCAGCTTAATCATTTCTTTATGCTTTTTAATTTAATTTCATGTTTTATTCCATAACTGAGTGTATACTAAGGTAAAGCTCAGTTAAATTCAAGATTTTAAACAAAGATGGTAGCTTCAGAAAAGTATGGGGACTATGGTCCTGATTGACAATCATTTGAACGTCTCAAAACCAAGGTTTTTTATTTTCGAAACAAAGGAAGCAGGTAAATACCTCAGAGAAGGCACAGGCCCGAACAATGTGTTTGTGCTCAAACGAGTGCAGTTCATCCCCTGTTAGTGCATCCCAAAGTTTACTACAAAGTTAGCAAATCAACAGGAATAGTTAGGTGATTCTTCAGGCTCACATCCTATGAACAAAGTAAATGCATAGCAAATAAATATCTTACAATATTAACATAATTTTTTTTCTGAAAAAAATGATCACGTAACTCCTCAAAGACAGATCTGTTTGCATTTTACTGACTAGGCATTCATACCCCCAACTAATACACATAACAATTCACGCATTAAAAGACCAAAAAAGCTTATACTACTGGTGCCATTCTCAACTTACACAGAGAAATCAGCAGAGCCAGATGCGGCACGAAGGGCATTGGTGTCCAGACAACAACTCCAAACAGCACCTTTGTGGCCTTCAAATGTACCAATCCAATCTCCTGTCTCCCCATTTCTTAACATAGGTTGTGAATCTAGTGATTAATATCAAAATTATAATGAGTCAATAGATTCTATTAGATCCTCCAATAATAGGTCTTTTCCCTTTACAAAATTACTAACAAGTAATAAAACATGCAAACGGTAACCTATAATTGCCCCGAGAGGAAAATGTTAAACCCTCCATGTTAATTCATGTAGCAACAGTAAATGAATGTGGAGAATTGAGACAATTGAGAAGGGAGAGCAGAGCACAGGAGGGCTATTCATTAATTACAAGAGGCGTACATGGGGTATTCAAGATTTCATATGTCAATGTACAAAACTTCAACTGTTTTCCCAAATGAATAATAGTTATGTGGTCCTTACTCAAATCAGTTTAGTCTTCATTGACAAATAATTTTGCGATGAAAGATTTGGGCGAAGCAACCCATATATTAGGGATTAACATCTATAGAGATAGATCGAGAAGGCAAATGCTCCAACTATGTCAGAAGGATAATTTTAACTGAAAATTATTTCCCCCCCCCCCTAGATATATATATATCTGCAAGTATGATCATGCAACAATTTACCCCCTTATTTTAATGCTAAACCAGGGCAAACTATACACGTACATATGTATAACTATATGTTGGGGGGGGGTGAATCCAACATTATATGCTATGCACGATAAATAAATATGAGCTACATATCATGCCTACAAAAAATGATGCGACTTAATGCATGTTTTATAATTCATCAATAATTTAAATTTTAACAATAGTCAGAATTGCAAGAAATTTGATTGGTAGGCTATCTTATTTCCAACAATTTTCTTTCTAATTATAAACCTCACTTTAAAATTGATTTGAGAAATGTTGTCAAGATTGTCAGTATAATTCATCATTAAGAGACACCCTCCCTTTATTTGTTTGGTTTACATTAGTATAGATTAGCTGGTCTTATAGCAAAACAAACTTCTGGACAAGGAACCATCTCCAATCTATAGATCATCAATTGCAAATATACATTTGATAAGCCCAGTCAATCAAAAAGGCAAATTACCATTACCGCAGTTTATCCAACATACATTTGACAGCCAGAAATAGACAAGTAACATCCAATTAACTAAATCATGAACAAATCTGTAACCGACATGATATGATGGAATTTAATTTCGAAATAAGATCAGAATAATTAGCAATTTTAGATAAATTAATACCGAAACAATTCTTACCTTTGCTAGCACTAATCAGGAAGTAACCATCGGGTGTAGCTGGACTGTAGAACAGATCCACCACTGGTCGAGAATGCCCATGGCAAACCAGCGGGACCGCCACCTTTTTCTTCTCCATTTCTTCTCTCCGATCTACAAAACAAAACCCTAACCCTCGTTCGTAGCTCCTAATTCCTATTCCTATAGCCTAACCCCAGCCTCAGCTCTCCAGATCAGACGGGGAAAAAAAACGAAGAAAGATACAAAAATCCGATCGAATGTAGGAACGTTACAAATCAGATACAATTTGCAACGAAAATTATAAATCGAAGACTGTATATACACTGGAGAGACCTAAAGGGCTAGGTAAAGAGAAATGAGCGGCGGGTTCGCTCTTTATAATACCAAAGAGGCCGAAATCAGAACCTAGACCGGGTCTAATGCGGATTCGGATCCGCTAAAGTAACTCAAATTTTGAGTTACAACCTGGACCGTCCGATCAGAATCCAGATTGGCCCGGCCCAATTGGAATGCAAGGCCCCTTTAATACGTGCCCGAGCTGATCGGACGGTCCGGATCCAAACTCAAAATTTGGATTACTTTAGGGATCTGAATTCGTCCAATACACGATCCCTTTTATCCCAAATTCCGAATAAACTTTACGATGATTTTAATTAAACTGATCAATAAAATAAACTTCTACAGAAAATCTATTGAAATGTGTAATGAAGTTAATCTCAGTAGCTTGTTTACCAATACTTTTCTACTATTTTACTCTCACTATTAACCGAATACGACCGAAATAGTGAATAATTGAAGCCTATTCTAAACTCTATTTTTTTATCTATTCCAATGGTTTGCCGAACGGGCTCTTAGATTCCTCTCTATTCCATGATTCCATTTAATTGCAATATCTAATTTTATAGAGTTGTAAAATTAGGCTATTCCATAAAAATAAGGTTGGAATAGAGATATTTTACCGATTTAGAAATTGAAGGCTATTCTATAGGGTATGTTTGGATGCGAGCTAGAATAGTTAGAATAGCGAAATTTAAAATTAGTAGATGAGAATAAAGAAAAAAAAAAGTGATTTCCATATTAGTGTGAAAATTGTGTTATTCAGAATAGTAAAAATGTTGTTTGGATTGTATATTTGGAATAGTGAATAGCTGTAACTGAGAAAGAATAGTGTCAACAACGTACTAATTAAAAAGATAGGTAAGTGGGGTCTCAAACGAATTGTCATGACGTGGAGATGTCAAAAGTAGCATTAATTTTGTCATTTCAGGACTGTGTTGGCGAAAATCCGAGAAGGAAGTATTTTTTTTCTCTCTCTTCACAATTTCGAATAGTAGCTATTTCAACATTTACAAGGAATAAAAAATAACAGTTATTCTAGCTATTTCAAATAACAAAATTATTGTTTAAATGCACATATATTGTTATTCCGAATATTACCCTATTCTAGTTATTCTCACTTCATCCAAATATACCTTTGTTATTTGCATGCAAACACAGTATTTCGTTTATTTAGTGGTCAATTGAAGGACGAGATTAACAATATGGCAAATATAAACTCAAAAAAATATATATTACTAATTTCAACGTGCAGTTGATACAATCAAGCGAATAACTTTCAGTTTTGCTGATTTTACAAACTCCAATGAAATAATAATTGATTGAAATGTTGCATATGTGTTCAAGCAGTATGGTTTTATTATAATAAAATTGATATATCATTTCGAATTAACACAAAAAAGTAATTGGAACAAGTAGTTGATACAGTTAGAAGAATAACTGCAAGTTATGATGATTTTAGAGTATCTCTGTTCTAATAATGGAAATTAATTTCTAAATAAATGTCAATTACTGTTTAGAAATTGAAATCTATTTTAAGTTTTAAATTTTCACATCTCTGAAATTAATTTTAGAGTTTTTGTTAGAAGAAAGAGAGCACCATAGAAACAGGGAAGAAAGAATTTGAGTGAATTGTTTCGTTAGCATGGTGATTAGAAACGATTTCTTAATAAGAAATTTTGCCGAATAATATCTAAATAAGAAACTGATGTACATCTCTAAAATTAGAATAGAAACTGCCACGTCAGATTAAAAATCTCAATAATTTATAGAATAGAGATAACTCTTAAAAAATTTAGTAAGACGGAATCCATGGAAAACATCCTTAGAAGCTAGCATGCAATGCGCTTTAAATTGTTTAGAATTAGCAAATGTAAATTGTTTCGGAGAGCTTTTTTTATGTTAGCTGCGAATATATATATGTTGCAATTATTTTACAAAATGAAGTGTGTTCTAAATTGATTTAAAAGGTAAATAGAAGTACACAATGTGCTGTAACTATATTTCAACGGTATAATTTTGCATAAAAAGCAATATATTGTTTACAGTTAGTACGATAATATTTTTTTCACAAAACGAATTGATTTATGAATTGAAATGAGGTCCGAATTGATTGAAAAGACCAATTGATGCACCCAATTTGCTGCAAATGCTTTATATTAGTATAATTTGGGAAAGTTTGATGTATCGTTTAAAATTTGCATAGACAAAATAGTTTGAATAAGTAGTTGATACAACTATAATAACTGCATATTTTGGTATTTTAAAAACTGCGGTGATCTTAGATATAATTGACAACATCAATAGAAATATGCAACCTGCTTTAAATACATTCCGCCATTATTAATTTCACCAAAATATTGATGGATCATTTAGAATTGGCACAAATAAAATGTTTCAACGTGTTGTTTTTTATATTATTGGGCATCATTATCTTTAATCTTAATGATTTTGTAACTTTAAATGATGTCCGAATTGATTAAAAACATAATTACAAGCATGTAGCATGCTGTAATTGTATTATAGTAGTATAATTTCGCACAAAATTTGGAAAGGATAAATTGTTTCCGCAAGTTTTTGATGCTATTAAAGGATTATACATACATGATGGTGGTTTTATGACTTCAAATCGAGGCTCTTGATTAAAAAAATCAATTGAAGCACACAATGTATTGTAAACATATTTCAACTAGAGAAGGGTTCAAATTTTATATCTTTCAATATTTTTACTATTTTATTAGATAGATATAAAACTATTGTTTTTGAATGATTCAAAATCTTATGAAAAATAATAATTTTGTACTTATCTAAAAAGCTAGTAATTTTTTTCTAATAATATAAAATTTGGTCTACAAGCACATTCTAATATGAAAATTATATTGAGCGGTTCGAAACAGCTGTTTAGACTTTGAAAATATAAATAAAGACATGAGACATGATTGAACTTTACTCTTTCAACAATATAGTTACGCACAAAAAATAATATACCATTTAAGAGCTCAAAGAAATAGTTCGAGTGATATAATTTTGAAAACTATTAATAAGAGCCACATGCTAACAGTATAATTTCGCACAACATAATATTAACAAGGCTTGAATCAATTATTTCCAACAGTATAATTTCGTATGTTTTGATTATTTTGTCATTGAACATTTCAATGAGGCTTGAGTTTTTGAGATAATAATCACTAACGCAATGGAATATATAATATTAATATAGGTTTGAACATTTAAATATCTCTTATCTGATAACTTAAGTAGTCATTCAAACTAACTTATAGAAAATAATCTGGAATTTCTTGGATTTTATAACTCTTATGAGGATCCCGCGTAAATCAATTGGTCTTTTCAAACCACTGGTTTAAGTCTAAAGTAATAGCGAATCGTAGTGTAATTTTCAAAAGTGAAAATTAAGTTCATCTTACTCACTCTTAAAAATAACTAAGTATGTCATCTCTTACTCACTCTTAAAAGTTACTAAGTATGTAATCTCTTGCCCACTCTTTAAAAGTAAGTCCATACTCAAGCTCAAGATAAGTCAGTTCCTCAAGGACATGAATAGCTAATCCTAAAAGAAAGATATGAAAAAGATCCCTCAAATTGCATAACATAAGAAAGGGTTGACGCTTATAGAGAGTAGCCTGAGCGCTAAGAAGGTCCAATCAAAAACTAATTTAAATACTACTTCTAACTGATAGGATATATGTTATATGTATACTGCTTGGAATTGAGATCCTATCATTTATAACTATAAGACTTTAACTTATAACTTGTAGGATATCTGTTATATTGAATAGTTGTATTATAGCATACCATATACTAGACTTGACACTTGGTATTTCAGACCCAGCCTCGACACTTGGTGTTCCATTTCAACTCATACACTATCAATCACATACACTTAGTATACCCCACCTACACACTATCAATCCCATACACTGAGTATACCCCACCTACACACTACTCATCATCGATCCCACCTATACACTGAGTATACCCTCGACACTTGGTATTCCATTTCAACCCATACACTATCGATGATGAGTAGTGTGTAGGTAGGATATACTCAGTGTATGGGATTTTGTACGCCAAGCATTTTGTAAATCCAGGGTCGTATGCCCAAGTATTTTGTAAAGCTTTATCAAACCTCAATTAAGAAAAAAGAGAAAATATAGAAACTAACTTTACTGAAAATTACCACAAAAATGAATGCCATATGGATACACATCTTGATGTATCAGATTTCTTCCAGAATGTAGATGAAGAAATAGATATTGTTACTTAAGGGAGAAAATATAGTATAGAAATTTATATTTATGTTTAATAAAAGTTTAGTTTACTTTTAAATATTAATCCTAAAGTATCATGTTAATAGCGTATAATGAAATATGAACATCCAAATAGAAGTGTTATAAAATAGTATTTATGTGGATGTTCATTATGTAACCTCCAATATTAATTCTCAATTCATCACCCCACTACCTCACTACTATGGGCATTCATTTTCTCCTTTATTATTGTAACGTCTCTTTCTAACCTATAAATAGGGACTTTATAAATAGCGAAGATACACAAAAGAAGAAAATAAAATTATGATATTGCTCTCTTGTTATTTACTTTACTTTACTTTTTATTGCAACATCATTTTAATTTTACAACAAAATTGTATTTGAGTAAGGCTATGGTGCTATGCATAGCACGAATGGCTAGTGTACTACGACTCAATATGGTACTTTTTAAAATCCTAACGGTCGATCCGAACCGTTCAATGTGATATCCATATGAATATGTACTTGCAAACTAAATTTTATATTTTTTTGAATTTTTTTACTATTTTGTTAGATAGGTAGAAAAATCAGTATTTTCTGAAAATTCTGGACCATCAAAATTCTACCTATCTAAAAAATTAGTAAAAAAATTCAAAAAAATATAAAATTTAGTTTGCAAGTACATATTCATATGGTTATCACATTGAACAGTTCGGATCGACCGTTAGGATTTTAAAAAGTACCATATTGAGCCGTAGTACACTAGCCATCCATGCTATGCATAGCACCATAGCCTCACTCATTGTATTTTATATTTTCCGCTTGATGTCTATTCACCTACAGACCTACTATATGTAACACAGATGAACAAAAACACGTGTTTAACTGAAGACTATATATCTCATGTCTATATCATTGTCAACCTATTGTTAAGGACTTAATTATTCACACATGCAAGTTCCTCTAGTTGTGCTACCTATTCAATTGGAGAGTATTTCTCAAGTTTAAGGTTTTGTTTCATTTGCTAGTCTAGTCTAGTAGGAAGCAAATAAAAATTGATTTAAACCGCTCCAACAAGCTAACAACCAGTTTTAAAGTGCTCCATATCCATCTTACTTTAGCCCGTAACAACGAACAACATGTTACAAACAGAGGCATTAAATACACACCAAAAATTGATATCAGTAAGGATGATGTCTTGCTTTATTCTTGCTTTTCTTAGGTTTCATTACAAGGGAGCTCGAAATCCATGACGGATTCCCTCCTAATGTATCCGATTCACCGGACAGCCAGCAACAAAGCCGGCCATCTTCCCCTCCAGTCCATCCAAATATGCCCCTGCTTTCCCCCAAATTACTTGATATAAGCAATCAAGTAATGTGACAGCATAAACAACTATCACACTTCTATCATTACTGGTAACTGGTAAGACAAGTCATTCGGCATTTTACTTCAACAATGATTAACAACCTATGTTTGGGTACTGTTTCAGTCAATTCCAGTAGCAGCATATACCGCTGAGTTTGACTGAAAGGTTGACCATTTTGACTTCTAGGTTGGTATCTAATTACACAAATGATGGTAAATTATAGAAAATTCGGGTTAAATTTAGGAGATGTGAAGATTAAGTCGGGATTTTTGCATAGTAGAAAATTTGATCCAACTTGAGATTAAAATAAAATAAAAATTATATGTAAACAGTCAAATAGAAGTTGTTATGTCAAACATAACAATCAAGGTTAAAAGAAAAACACCATGTGCATTTTATACCTGGATGTTTGATCAGCATTTGCTGGAAGTATACTTCTGACAACTCCCATATGTCCACCTTCTAAAATTGCTTCTACAGCGCCAATTGTTGTTCCATTGCCTTTTTGAGTTATGGGAAAATAACCTAGTGTTCCAGAACTAGTGCCACCAATCAACCATAGCCGATCTTCTGTAGACGAATAGTGGCAATCTACAAAATAGTCAACCTGTACAAATACCAAAAGAAAATACAAGTACAAAGAATGAGAACAATAGTTTTGCATTAAAGAATTCATTTTTCTATGTTTCACAATTTTAAGGTTCTTGGTTACTGTCATTATTGACTACATGATTATGCAATCAATCCTTAAATTTATCACATTCACAGAAAGTGATCAAAACAGTTTACTTGTATCATGAATGTCAGTACATAACAATTTATAACAGTAGAGATCTGACAGTTTAGGTACCAAATATAGTACTGAACTAATTCCCACTAAACCAACAATTTATACAACATACATTATTCAAGTTCCATTGATCTGACACCAAAGACCGCGCTTGTTCGAAATTGGCTTCTCTTCTCCCCTCATTCCAATCCCAAATGCTGAAACAAAGAAAGTTATGCAGTGTAGAAGTCAAATTTCTTCATAGATATAGGTACCAAAGTTTAACTGCATTCCAATCCCAAATTGTACTCAGTAGACTATATCTACACCAAAGTTAAACACCAAATTAAACAAATTGTACTCAGTAGTCAAATTACCTTAGAGTTTCAATATGAGTTAAACACCAAAGCTTTTGATTATCATTTCCAAAGAATCCTACCTTTGCAACAGATGTTTCCACGTTCATAACCTAAAATCAAAATAGAAAACATCATCACTAAATTTGGGTTTGGACTTGGGGTTGGTTGCTTTTTCTATAATGACATTATCCATCCCAAATGCTCAAAAGTTTTATTCTTATATCCAAAACTACATATATATGCCAACACACATGAGTGCCAATTTTGAAATAGTAAGAGCAAAATAATTACAGAGCGAAGACACAGACATCAAAAGAGTAAAAGAGAGGAAAAAAAAATTAAAGATTGACAAATTAAATATTTAATTACGGATGATAAGTTACTATCGTCATTGATATCACCATCAGTATCAAAAAGACACAAAAGCCCATCAACTGAAGATGAAATTAGCTTGTTCTGTTGACCCGGTATGAATTGTACCTACAATAAATTAAACTAAGTTGAAAGATACAACTTGGGACATTACAAACTAAACAACAGTAAGTCTGAATCTAATGCACCACAGAATCAATTAACCTAAATATCAATTAACTCTTATCCCTGATACATCCTAAATTAGTTAAAATTTACCATTTATTGTGCAAAGTAGCAAATAAACACGATCTAAGCAAAAAAAAAATATTAGCAAAAATAGAATTGGTACCTACATGAGTAACATCATCCATGTGGGATTCCTCCAAGCATGCAACTTGTTTACCATTTCTCCAGTCCCAGAAAAGAACCTTCAAGATATAATAAAAGCTCCTTTTAGTGTGTAAAAACTAACTAAATAAAGGATACAAGTTATAACTGATATCCTTGTCACATATAGATGATTGACCAAAAGCTAAAATAAAGAAGTTTAAAATGATCAGACAACTTTAACATATTAAATTAAATAAATAATATTCCAAGTTAAACTACACCTGAGAGTCTGATCCCGCAGCAAGAAGGTTACCATTTGAGCCACCTAAGCTAAAGCTAAAAATCTCCTGTGAGGGCCCTGCTCTTAACATGGAGACCTAAATAAAAAATAACATTGAAACCTGGGTAAAAGGAAGGTTTTAGTAAAGATCTAGAAATTTCAGTTTAACTGCCAGGAACACTGGCTTGGTTAAACTATAGCACATACAACCCCCTCCCCCCGCACAACCCACCCACACGCCCCCAAGAAAAAAAAAAATCAGATCGGCCCCCACTTTAAAACAGTTAAATTGCTCTAAGTTGTGCAAGGGAGACTCAAAGATTGGATTACCTCGATTACCAAAATTAGCCATTATATACTGCCAATTATTCAATCAAACAATAGACAAGCCCAAAAAAATAAAACACAGAAGTATAAACGTTTGATCAAACATTTATTGATACCTTTCAGCTGGTGTGTACCAATACTAGAGGAGACCAGAATAGTAACAAAATATGATATTGAAATCAAACCTGCTTAAAGCTTCTTGTATCCCAGGCTCTAACAGTACCATCAGAAGAGCACGAGCAAAGAACATGAGGTGATGCAGGGGCAGAAAAGGAAATTTCATGGATTCTTCCAGAATGGCCCTTACACTCTCCAAAATACTGCCCCGACTCTGAAGAGTAAAGTTTTATTGCATTTGTAGAAAGGGAAATGGCAAGGGCTGGTATGTCCTGGCTTTTTTTTTTTTAAAGAAATCAAAGAAAATAGATGTTAGGACAAAAAAACATAACACACTTGACAGAAAAAATACCAAAATGGTACACATTGTTCAATTACAGTTGCGGTATTGAAAAACATGGTATGGTCCAGATGCACAAATATGGAGGGTCTGATTAAAAGTAACTAAGCAATTATAAGTTCATTGCCTTAATAGTCATTTCAATAGTATTTAGATTATGAGTAGAACTAGGGTGTTCTTAAGCTCACCAAGTCTCTTCGTAAGCTGAACTCCAAAACCTATCGGATTGACTTCAAATGACGAATCCTAACCGTTGAAACCGATCTACTTCACGAGTGATGCGTTCACATATCAATTTTAAATTCTTATAAACAGAACTACTTCACTAGTGATGCATTCACATATCAATTTAGTATAAAATCAAGCGGTCAAAAAATGATGAGAAATGAAATGCATTAAAATTAACTTATTTTTTTACTGCTTGATTTTATACTGAATTAATTCGAAAAAAATAAAAAAATTGACATATAAATGTATCACTTTCGTGAAGTAGATCGGTTTCAACGGTTTGGATTCATGTTTGAAGTCAATCTGATAGGTTTTGAAGAAAGCTCACCAAAGGGCTTGGTGAGCTTAAGAACACCCTAGTTCTACTCTTTATGATTATTACTGACATTAGGACTGCTATCCTAAACGCCACTCTGAATTTTGTTCTTAAAAAAGAAATTGAATTTTGTGAGCTTCCAGAAAAGATTTTTGGTCGCAGCTCGTCAGATTCCTACGGTACAGAATGCATCTGATAGCATAAGTACCTGGAAGCAATTTGAAAAACATAATCTTCGCCGAAGTTAGTCTGTATAGCATTCTTTAGCCCCAGCTTCTTTAAACTCGATGATGGAGATGCTTCGCTTGCTGATCCAACGTCCACTTCCATCTCCATCTCTTCCAGTTCCCCCGCCTCCTCTGTGAGATTTTACTAGGGTTCTGGACAGAGGAGTCGGAGAGCCTAACAAATTGTTCCTGCGGCTCACTTCCTTTATGGTGCTCCGGGTGTTTGACTGAGGCCCGGCCCAAATTATATAAAGACGTCAATCTGGCAAGCATAAAGAACCCAATCAGAATTACAAATTCATACCATCTAAGGTATTTGAATCCGGTCCGTCCGTTTATATATTAGCACGAATCTTAAGCATCAAGCTACATCCCTTCATTGTGCTTTTATTCTTTTCTTTTCTTTTCATTTAAAAAAAAACATTCGTGAATCTTAATATTTATTAACTTTCAAAAATATTATACTTATTGTTGGAAAAATTTAACTAGCCAGCTAAATTTAAATCTGAATTTTTATCACCAAATAAATAATAATTATATAAAAATATATAATCAAGAATATAATTAAAACTTTATTACCGGAGCTACAAAATGAGGACCTAAGGCAACTTCTCGTCTTAAGCGCAGGAATAATCGATTAAGCTTGCTCCAAGTTACGCCAGTATTCCTCTGTCTGCAGTCGCAACCGTGGTAGAGGTTTATGTAGCTTCTTTCAACAATTGTAGCAAAATAATATTTTTACTATTAAGAAGATATTTGTTTGTGGGAGAATAGAAATAAAATTTTATGAATTATAGAGCTAAGAGAAAGATGAAGAGAACGTGAACTGTTAGATATATCTCTCTCCAAAATGTCAAGTGTTATTTATAGACAAACTTGTATTCATGACATTTAACTTCCTATTCATTCTTTTATCATTATTACATATTAAATAAAATAACGTTCAAATTATAGTTATTCATTATATTTCAAATATGTGGACCGAAAGCAATCAATCAAACGGAACAAAGAAATGAAATAAAATAGCTATTCATGGCAATTAAAGTGAAATCAGTATACCAAAGAAATGAACGTTATGTTATTGTTTCAAATAATGGCAATTAAAAGAATGAATGTCATTTAATTGTGCATCAATGGATTAAAAAAAATAATAGCTCCATAATTCATAAAGTTTAAAAAGTTATTAGTAAAAATAGTATTTATTTATATAAATTTTGAGTTTTATAAAATAAATTTCTAACACTTATCCCCATCATAATTTTTTGTCCCAATATTTTTATCTTTTCATCGGAGAATTTAGAGTTGAGTATAAAGTGAGAAAAAATATTCTCCAAATAACCTCTCTCCAAGTCTCGGAACAGGAGCATGATTACAGAAATTTTTCAAAGAGAACCACCATGTGATCATTTCATTTCACTACATCGTGTCGATGGACTGGCTGTGTTTTTATTATTATTATTATTATTAAAGAATCTGATTTCCTGTATTTTTTATTTAGATATTACCATGGTTCTTGGTGGTTGTTGGTTATAAATGAAAACACGGGAAGGTTATGGGTCTCGGATCTAGGAGCTGGTTTAGGTCACGGTGGATTAATTGGTGGGTTTCAATTGAGGTTTTTGTTTTTATTTGACAAGAGAGAAGAGAAAGTTCTTATCAGAGGAGGAGGAATTCACATCCTTCTCGGTACTGTAAAAGAGAATCTTTTAGAATTAGTAGATTCGGACCGTTCTTTTTAACTTAACATGAATCTCGAAGTCCAATAATACTGCCCCTGCAGTAGCCTAAATTTCAAAGCGGCTGAGAGTAAAAGAATCTTTTACACACATTGGAGAGGATACTTGTTCTCAGAGGAGACAGATAGATTTAAGTTTGATATTGAACCGGTGGTACCGTGGTATTATCAATGAAGTCATTAGCTACTCATGTTCTAACGAATCCGGATTGATATTTTATTAGATAAGATCGCATCCAAACTGGTTTAAAACGAAACTAGACAGCCATATTAGATGACCTAGTTTAAGGGAGTCATGTATCCGGGGCTTCTAATGAGTCTCATAAGTGAGGCACATTTGAACCGTCTGATTCACTTCATGACATTTATATTATGTTTCAATATTCGTGCGGATCAAGCGCACATAAATTATGAAGCAAATAAGACTTATTTAGATTTGAAACCCATCGGACATGCCACGCTTTCCGGACAAGCCGAGTCAAAGCTCAGATAAATGAATTTTGTTTTTCTCTTTATTTATTTTTAATTAAATACTCTAGTAAGAAAAATGGAAAAAAAATATTGAAAAATGGTTTGCACATAACTAGACAAGTCGGGTTCAGAAAAATCTAGATTTTATTCTTCTAAATTTCGAAAGACTCGCACAAAATCTCCATAAGTTATGGGCATAAATTTGATTTTATTTGTAGTTCTCAATCTCTTAATTCCCAACTAACCATCAATTATTTTTTTATCAATTATTTAAAAAATAAATAAATAAGTGTGCATTGATGTAATACTCAAATGCACTTGAGCAACAGTGAGGTGTGTATTTTAAAGTGTTTGAAGAATGAATCTGACATATTAACATAACTTTAATAGTTGTCAAAATCACACGACAACTGTCAAAATTTGTGTTTTAAATTAAATATCTAAGTATGTATTAATACTATAAGCAAATATGTGTGCATCGATATAATAGATAATTGTATTTATTTAGAAGTAACTTTTGAACAAAATTTTTGTTAGAGATGTCAGATAATTTTTTTTGTTATTTCAAAAATAGAAGAATCCAAATGTTTTATGTATTTACCTAGAAGTGACTTTTAAACCGGGATCAATAACTCAGATTCAAAATATTTTTATTTTTTTCCAATAACACACAAAGAAATATTTTAATTTTTCTTACAGCCGCAAAAAATCCGGCCTGAAAAATGTTGATCCGGGTTATTTGTTGCAGTCTTTCTAATAAATCAAATTATATAGTATTCCATCTATTTTCAAAGAAATATATAAAATATTTCTAATATTTCAATACAAAAACAAATAAATTAGAAACATTTTTGTTTAATTAAAAAAAACTTAGAACCGCAAAAAAAAATTGCGGTTTCAAACTTTTTTTGCGGTTTTAGGCTGAATTACCGCAGAAAAAATTTGCGGGTTGGACAGATTTCGAAATTCCTCTACATGGGGTGTAGATTTTGAAATTTAATATTTTTTTTGGATATTAATAATAATTTCGGTCTAACTACTATTAAATAGTTAAAATAAAAAAAAACTAACACTTCAAATCAACATACAAAAAATAATCACAGTGATCATCTCTTACCAGTAGTCCAATACCTGTAGGGTATGTTTGGATCGTCTGAGAATAGTAGTATCCTTAGAATAGCAGTGCTATTCTAAATCAGGTTCATCCAAACAACCTCAGTTGCTATTCGGAACAGGCAGAATAGAGCTGTTTCGCTATCCTAACAAAAAGTCGGAATAGCAATTGTTCGGAACAGGTGGAAACTTGAATTATGTGGTTTGTTTGTGTGACTTGGTTCCTATGGAAAGAAATGAACGTGTGTTTAGAGGAGGAAGAAGGCAGCCAAGTCTACTTGCTGATAAAATTCTGATGGAAGGTCGCCTGTGGTTTCAGTATTGTTAGAATGAAGATTTTTTCTCTTTTATTATGATTATTCTATTTAAATTAGCTTTTGCTTTATTTCTTTATGTATTTTTTTGTATGAAAGTTGTTGTCTGTAGCTTGAAAGGTGAACTCAGAGGATGCTGGTAAAGATCCTCAACTGTGTATTAATTCTGGTTTTAGTATTTATAAATATCTGGCAGTATCTGCCATGAAATTAAAAAAAAAAAAATTCATGGCTTACACAAATTTTCTATTGTAATATGGGATCTTACCACTAGCAGAGCTGCATAATTTTGGATATTCTAGCATTACAAACTATTAATCATCTGTGCCTTACAAACTACTTTGGATTACAATCACTGCTATGAGTTTTGGGTGCCTCTCGGCTCCAAGAATGTAATAAGAGTAATAGGCTATTGGGCCTAGTTGTTTTATTTTCTTTATATTTAATTTTGGGCCTGAAATTGGATAATAAAATGGAAAATAATAATTTATAGTAGAACTGGAGAATAAGAGTAACATGCTACTGGGCCTAATTGTTTTATTTTCTTTATACATGATCCCTAATAAGACATCTAATTAGAAATTTGTTAAAATTTCTATTTATTCTTCCTCCTCCTTTCCCTTCTCTGTTTACCATTTGTACAAGCTTCATTCAATTTTCATTAAAACATATAAACATTATACAATCATATCTTCGAATGGTTACAATATTAAACCAGAGCATCTACAAACAAACTCGCTCAGCTTGATCCACAAACAAGTTGATTACGAGTGAGGCCTAGCTCGCTCTTTAGCAGCTTGTTGCCACTCCTACATATGAAGAAGGGTAAGTGAATAGAGAGGTCTTTTTACTTCATTGGATTTAATTATCATCAAATTTATTTAATTTTGACGTCATTTTCCATTGAGAATATTTTTCCATTAAATCGTGGCAACTCATTTTTTTCTTCTATTTGTTTTTTTTTGGAGATAAGATATAAGGATCAAGCCTTCTAACTTTAAATATTCATAAGAAATCTTTTGGTTAAAATTTAAACTAGCAGTTTTTCATACGGAACACATTATTTTAGGAGTGAGGCTATGGTGCTATGCATAGCAAGGATGGGGTCCGTGCTACGGCTCAAAATTTGACTTTACAAAATCCTAACGGTCGATCCAACCGTTCAATGTGATAACTATATGAATATGTACTTGCAAACTAAATTTTATATTTTTTCGAATTTTTTTACTATTTTTGTAGATAGGTAGAATTTTGATGGTCCAGAATTTTCAGAAAACACTGATTTTTCTACCTATCTAAAAAAATAGTAAAAAAATTCGAAAAAATATAAAATTTAGTTTGCAAGTACATATTCATATGATTATCACATTGAACGGTTGGATCGACCGTTAGGATTTTAAAAAGTCAAATTTTGAGCCGTAGCACGGACCCCATCCGTGCTATGCATAGCACCATAGGCTCACTCTTATTTTAGTCATGATCTTTCGTTTGTCTTCTATTTCTGACTAAATTTTTTATCATAGCTATAAATCTAATTAATTCTCTTTTGGCAAACAAGAGTAATTTCCGATTAAAGTTACCTCGTCATGTCATTAAGTTGCACGTGTGGAATCATAAAATTAAAATTGAAGGGCTGGATAAAGAAGTGCCTTGTAATTTTATTTTATGAGAGAGACTAATAATATTAATATAGTACATGTTAAGTTGGACATAGTCCGTAAAAGCCTATGCTTTTTTTTTTTAATTAAATCACAAATATATGGTTGATTGTTTATACTACACCTAAGGAAAAAACAGAGCCTCAATATATAGCAATAGTCCTGGTACAGTGATCGAATGCGATACCTATATGATATAGTCCAATACCTTTGATTCAGATAAATAACAACAATAGTAAATACGATTGGTAAAATATGTACTTACTCATATCGCCAGGATTGCAGATTAGGTTCGATGGGCATGGATCTACTTTAGATTTGATGGGTTTCAAGAACGACCGATCCGTTTTAAGATCTGTATGCTCTGAAATATTCGTGCGTGCTCGCATCAATTTTTGTATGTACGTATCTTAAAACGGATTAGACGGTCCTGAAGCCTATCGAACCTACTCCATTCTCGATCGCCTGACATTGTTCCTCCTCTGATTCAATATAGGATTATAGGGCACAGTTTTGACCTAGCTAGTATATCAAGAGCAGACATCCTGTTAAGGAATCACAGTTACCGTCTGTCATGTCAATGTTGTAAATGCGATATAACTTCACCAATAATTTTTAATCATATCATTTCATTAAATTTCATAAATGCAAGCACAGAAGCTTTACAATACAAGTCACAGTCAGCCATCACTGTTATAGCCAGCAGATGGTACTTGAAATTTTCTCATAAAAAGGTCTTCCACTGAAATTAACATAAAGATAAGAGTGAGGCTATGGAAAATTTCAAGTATCACCTGCACTATGGACTCAAATTTTCGGTTTGAAAGTTCTAACGGACGATCCGAACCGTTCAACATGATCTCCATATAAATGTGTACTTGTAAACTAAATTTTATATCTTTTTGAATTTTTTTTCTATTATTTTAGATGGGTAGAAAATCACTTGATCTGAAAATTCTGGACCATTAAAAAACAATATTTTCTATCCATTTTAAAATATAGTAGAAAAATTATAATATCGATGATTTCATTAATTTTAAATTTTAGGTGGTAATTTTATTTACAATTCCGGATGTATGATAATTTTATAAAAAGAGAAAATATTTTTTTAATGTAATTGCTTTTAAAATATCATATTGAAGAAAATATTAATTTCTGCTCATACTCTAAGAAATTAGTCTTTCAGATTTAGGAAGAAACTTTACTTGAATGCAGTGTTTTTAAAATTATATGCTGAAAGCAATCAAAATTAAGTGCGTGTAAGTGCGTGAGTGCAATGTTTTTAAAATAAATTAAAATTTAGTTTCAGTCTAATGTAATTACTTTTTTCTTTTTTCTTTTTGAACGCCATTATTCTAGCTAGATCGTCAAAAACACATTAATTTTCTTAAGGAAACATTGGATGCCTAATCATGAGGTATGAGAGACCTGACAAAGACCCAATTACAGGTGTGATGAATAAGTAGTTAAACGCATCGAATTAATTAATTAAATACAATCAATTTTAAGAACAAAAACATATCCGTAGCCTGACTGCACATGCTGAGACCTGGCAGATGCTTGATTCTAATTTCATGCACATGATTGTGCCTCAAAGACTGCACATGAAACCCCCTCTCCGTCCATTTAATATTTCATGTACTTTCCATAAAGTAATTAATATTGAGAAAGTTTGCAATATATCCACAGGACAATCATGAAATTGCTTACTTGTTAGTTGTTACACTCCTTGATCAATAAAATGAATTACGAAACAATGCCATGAAATGAAAGAGTAACCGAACTTGTATTTTTTTTTATATTATTATTATTGGATAACTGGTCAAACTTACATTGATAAATAATAATTCATGTTTATGAATAAAGTCTAACTTTACTCTCTTACTAAAAAAAAAAAGATCCAACTTTACTCACTAATTATGTTATTTTCTACTCTTTGCGATCTCTCGAACGCGTTCACACAAAAAGAAATAAAAACAAGAGACTAAATAGTTTGCAATATAATAACGTTTCATCTTCTCACTTTTTAAATATCTAAAGTAGGCAACGATTTGCAATTTGCCTAGTTCCTCATAAAAAGTAGATATCGATATGGATAAACCTAACTTTACGGACAAAACAATGTAAATAGACACGGCCCTTACAAACTATATATCTCAATATTCGATCAATAACTCTTTATATTCCAAATTTAGACCCTCAAAGGTTTTGACACGGTTATAAATGTCATTTTTTTATAATAATTTTTGACATTTATAATTTTCCTAATTTTACTATTTTGATGTGGGTTTATATCCAGCAGGACCAGCACTATATTTATCCTGGAAAATAAGAAATAAATAATTACTTGGCTTTTGTAGGACTTGTTGGTAAGATTGCCAATTGTGAAAAATATGTTAACTTGAATCGGATGAAACGCCTGTATTTCTCCACGAATTAAGACCAATTAAGACCAAGGGTGTACTCCTGTCTGCTTGACTCAAGGGATACTCCGCCAACAGACATTTTTATTAATATCCAAAGTTAATTACAAATTAATAAATATATTCAGAATCTCTGAGTTTTTCGAAAAATGTCCAAACCGGTCAGAATCTGACAGGTTTCCTCCTCTCCAGAAACCGGCCAGAATATGGCCGGTTTCTTCCTTTTTTTTTTAGACACTATGAAGAGCAAAATAATGAAATCTAACACTGAAAATTCAAATTTTTTGTTTAAATTTTTTGTTAGATTACTTCTTTTGATTTATAATTAGCATATTTATACTAAAATACACTATATTACTTAAAATTATGTTGAATTACACTATATTACATTAAATTACGCTAAATTATGTTAAATTATGATGAATTACGCTAAAATTACACTAATTTTGTTAATTATAATGAAATACAGTCAATTACGCTAAACTACGCAAAATTACGCTAAATTAGGCCGATTTTGTGCCATCTTTCATAAATCATAAAAAATAGTAAAAAATTCCAAAAATAGTAAAAATTAGTATTCTACAAGTTCATTATATAACTAATTTACTGAGCTACTTAGATTGAATAATAGAAATGAAAATCTTAATCGGAAACTTCAACTCAAGTTTTGAGGCTCTTCCTTTAGTTTTTTGGCAATTTTGAATTTTGAAATTAAGCAACGCAGGCACTGACGCATGCGTATTTTCGCAAGCTTTCCGAAAAGTGGTCATTTGTTTGAAGTTTCGTCGTTGTTTTTTCGATTTCTCAGTAAAGATATCATCCATATTCATATGTAATTTACCGGAATTTACCGTATTTTAGCGTAATTTAACATAATTTAGCGTAATTTAATGTAATATAGTGTAATTCAACATTAATTCAAGTAATTTAGCGTATTTTAGTATAAATATGCTAATTATATATCAAAAGAAGTAATCTAACAAAAAATTTAAACAAAAAATTTTGAAATTTCAGTGTTAGATTTTATTATCTTGCTCTTCATAGTGTCTCTTAAAAAAAAAAACCGGCCAGATTCTGACCGGTTTGGATATTTTTTGAAAAACCCAGGAGTTCTGAATATTAATAAAAATGTCGGCTCCGCCAATATCCTAAAATTTATTCTCTCTCCTTGTTATATATCCTCAGTATTTACATCATATCCTATAAACCCTGATTTTTCATTGGAAAATTCCATTTTTATTCCCCATGCAAAACTAAATGCAAATTACTAGGTAGTACTCATTATTATTTCAAACTTTTTATACATGTAAAAGATATCTCAAGTTAAAAACAATTGTTTGTCATGATGGTTAAACAATTTAGCAATAAAATTCGAGCCGTTTCCACCAAGTACTGTATTTATGATGATGCACAAATGACCGCAGCCGCATGATCTGTTAGCAGAGAAATATATGGAAACAAATATGATATTATGATGATGTACATAAATGTGAAGATTTGAAGTATAAGCAAAGTTTCTTCCTAAATCCCAGCGTCTAATTAAAAGTTGCAAATTTCCAGTAAGAAATATAGAGCATGGTTCAAATATTTTGTGTCTTTCATACCTCAATCGTACCTCACATTTTTATCGCCGTTTGCAAAATTCAAACGGTTGATTTGAACTGTTCAACATGATCTCCATATTGAAATGTGTTTGGAGATAATTTTATATTTTTTTGAATTTTTATTATATTTTTAAATATGTACAAAATCATTGTTTTCAAAATATTCTGGACCATCCAAAAACAATAATTTTATATTTATCTAAAAAATAGTAAAAATATTCCAAAAAAATATAAAATTTGGTCTCCAAAACATTTTAATATGAAGATCATGTTGAACGGTTCGAATCGATTGTGGACTTTAAAAACAAAGACAAGAATGGGAGATACGAATGAGGCATGGAAAAAATAAAGCATTTGAACCTTACTAAAAAATATATTAAAGTTAAAATATACTAAAATTAAAAATCAACATTTGATCTAGTGATAAAGGAACTTTCACTTTGTGGAAAATTTTGAGTTCACAATTCATATCAATAATATTTTATGAACATTAAATAAAAATTGAAAAGCTAATTAAAACTTTATCTCTCCATCTAAAAAAGAAAAATGTACTGAAATTTTCCTAATTAGAGAAGTTGAAAAGGAATACGCTGACCCCAAAAATCTTTTCCTCAATTACTTGTGACAGATTTAACATATATTTTCGATGAAAACATTCTACTTGAACTTGAAGAGTGTAATTAAGAAAGTTAAATGACGAAATAGCCCTTGGACTAGGCGTCGTGGGCTCATGACTCTTGAGCTTAGCTGCTGGTGCCTTCTGCCGGGCTTGTAAGGCACATCCAGAGGCCCCACCTGAACAAACCTGCCATGCGAGGTCAAAATCGTCTTTTCAAGTTGGTTTAAGTCGGTAATCACGTTTAACTGTAGCGCTTGGGTGAGAGTTAGACCCTCTCCATTCTTCAATGACCGGACCCATGCCAGATTGTATATGATTTTAGACAATGAATATAAATTTATATTATATCGGGTGGATGTTGTAAAAGAAAGCTAATGAAAATGATCTTAAAAAACATAAAAAATGTGTCGCGCAAACTTCTTAATTGTCATAAATCACATGTTTAATTGTCTCAATTCATAGTTAGAGACTAAAAGAGCTTACATTTGAATACAAGTGTCTTTAAATATGAGTAAGAAGGTGCCTAATATGCATTAAGAAACTGATTTTTAGAAGAATTAAATAGTTAAGAAAGTTAAATGATACTTAAGAAAGTGTTGTCATACAACACTAATGTGATGTAGCAAAGGTAGAGAAGACACTTCATATAATGTTTGTGCAACACTTTTTTTATGTTTTTTAAGATCATCTTCATTAGCTTTCTTTTACAATATTTTACTTTCTTTTTCTATATACTAAAAGCATATATCTTTGCCATCTTATATCCTCTTTTTACCATCTTATATCTTTATGAAAGAATTGATTCTTAAATTCATGCTAATAAGAACCGCATGCTTAGTGCAGTTGCACGAACTCCTCTCTTTGGAGAGATACATGTTCAATTTTTAAAAATAGCATCTACAAGATGCTGAATTGTACCAAGGTCCTTTAATAAAAAAAATATCGTACTAACAGATACTTTTTTTTCAGTAAGGATTACAATTTTATTAGAATGAGTGCTCACAAGCTATATTATTAAGGAGTTATATTACAAAATATGGTTTTATATTTTGGATTCTCTATAGTTACTAAAGTATGAATATTATAAGAAAACAAGTGTTAAAAATAGGAATTAAAGGACAAATCTAAATAACATATAATTAGAACTATTAAATCATACACTTAACCACCTTTAATTTAATTTAATGTGGACGACAATAGAAAAATGAAGAATGTAGACATATTAATAATTAAGTGTTCATATCAATAATTTTATTCTTTCAGTAGATCAATAAGAGTTACACATTTTGATCGAAAAAAATTGAATGACAAGCCACCTAATTATTTAATATCCACAAAAAATCTCCTATTCAGATTTTAAACACGCGACTTCTCACACAAAAAGTATTGACTTTGCCACTAAATTAAATGTTGGTTCTCATAAATCATAATTCTTTCTATTTTACCTCTTTCCATTAACTACTGCCTATAATTTTCTTGTTCTTTTATTTTCATAATTCACTTGATGCAAAATGACATAGAATTCATTTGCTTTTATACTTGAAAGAGGATTGGTTGCGGTTGCTGCTGCAAGCTGTTGAAAAGAGTCGAGTCAAATCTTGACCAATTTTGTCAAGTGAGGAACATGGGTTAAGTTACGAATTTAGCTCCAAAGAAGCTAATTTATTTATTATATAATCCAATACCATCACTTAAATTAAAGGATATCTCCAGTTTCGTTCGAAACTGGAGAGGTTTCGGCTGTTCAGATGTGGCTGAAGAGGGAGCAATATCAGGCAATGACAACTCACAAGTTTAAAACCTTAAAAATCAGTCCAGACCAAGATCCACCGATTTGATGGCAAATTGGAAAATAAGTGATAAATCTAAGGGTTATAACTAAAAACAAAAGCATTTAAGCCCCAGTGAGCTCCTCGTTTTCGACTCATTCAGTCCCTTCTCTCTCTCTGTCTCTCTCCCTCTCTTCAGTTCACCTCTCAATCCACAATCCAAAAGACACTATTCAATGGGAAAGTTGGCATTGTTTGGTTCGCTCTTGGTGCTATGTACAGTCTGTCAGAGAGCGTTTGGCTTCACTGATGGTAAGAAATAATTGCCAATCTATATATCAGTTTTATCCTCCAATTAATTACTTCTGAATGGTGACAGCGAGATCTAGTTTATTACATGCTGAAGTGCTTTTATTAACAATTTGCTTAAGTAGAGGGAATCGTTTAGGAAAATTGAGTTCCAACTTGAACAGTAAGCAGACATCAAAACATACAATTTTACACTGGTACGGTGCACGGTGCTCATGCATTGCTGAAAGTTTCCACTGGTTCTTTACTTTGATCATATATTGAATATGCAAGTAGTCATAACGTAGAGGTGCCTTTTATGTTATAACATAATTATAACTTGGTTATATAAAGTTGGCCATTATTTTCACCGTATCTTTATCCTTTTTTCCTTCAATCTTTTCCTTTTTCCTTTTCCCCTTTTGGAAGTAGCCATGTGCATATATTCATGCACAAACCTGGGGGTTCAATGTGGCAGCATCCAGTGACCTATGCAATTTTATAAACTATTAGCCACAATGCAAATTATAACGACAGCAACTGTAGTTATTGATAGTTTAATGCATAGATATAATCAAAGTAGTGAATAAACTAAATAAAAACAGAACAATAAATAAATTAAAAAACTACCTAAATGCACTAAGAATTAATAAATATTGTCGACACAAAAAAAGAATCACATCAGTATAGTAAATAAGTATACCAACGGCAAAGAGCAGATTTGCAATAGCCATTAGTGAGTTTTTTTTTTTTCCAGAGATTGATATTTTACAAAAAAAATAAAAAAGGAAAATAATATTCAAAACTTATGCTAAACTTACGTAGATCATAATATGCAACTGAGTTAGAAACTTATTTTTGAAGAAAGAGTTAGAAAACTTCAAAAATGATTGTCATACGCCGAATGTAGATTATATTATAATAATTCGTGCATGTACATTCTTTTTTCTAGAAAAAAAGGCTTAAAAACCCATTTCATAACTGAAATGATTTAAATACAATTATACTAGAGTAAGAGTGTATATTCAAAAATAATGTGATATGATAACCTTTTGCAATTGATCGAATAACTTGAAATTTTCAACAGTTCATTAATTCAATTCAAATGGTACTCACATGGTGTGCACTTTATTGTGCAAGCTATCTAGCTGTCTATTAACACGTCCTTAGATTTGTTTTCTAATTATAGAAAAAAATTAACTTGATTTAGAAAATATTTCAATTGTGTTGAAGTTAAGAGAATGTCATGGAATTCTATCCAAGTATAATTACCACAATAAAAGGTACATTAGTCAGAATCATAGATTGGCTATGCAGAGTATGCTTAAAACCATCTGACCTGGTACCATGTGCGAATCAGATCTGATGATATTAATTACCTATCATGAGCCCATGCATTTAAAACGGGGACATATTCTGCCCATTTCCCTGTCTTCTTCTTTAAATAAGTTGTCCCAATCTAGATCTGCTTATAAAAATGCTTTTCCATTTTGGTTTTTTGTGACATGTAAAATTCGACACTCTGTTTTGGTACTCCTACTCTACTCGTACCAGCAAAAGAGTTTTCTTTTTTGCATCATTAAAGAAATTGTTTGCTTGTGCCATTGTTGGGGCTGCTTTGGGAAATTGGGCCAATTATACCATAATTATGGTCCAAGAATTCTAGGTAAAAAGTACATTAGTAACAAGGTGTTACCAGTGGGGTTACTAATTGGAGTTGTTTCTGATTCTAGGAAACTTATGAATATATAACAATAATGAAATATGAAAATCTCAAAAAGGCCATTAAGAAAGGTGTCCCAGGTGTATTTATATTGAAATGTATCTAGTGGACAACTTGACTTGCCTACATTTGATGCAGATATTAACAATAATAAATATGACTTGAGAGTATATATGCTCTTGAGAGTAAAGAAAATTTAATTTAAAAGGACAACATCAGGCAAGAAGAAAACCTTAATTATGTCTGAGTTTCTAATTTAATTATGACAAGGCAATATGAAAACCTTTAAGAAAGGTGTCCCAGGTGTACTTCCCTTGGTTCTGCAACAGTAATTATGTCTGAGTTTCTAATTTAATTATGACTTGAGAGTAAAGAAAATTTAAGAGTACCTTGGAAATTATTTGCCTTTTCTACTTTAAAAAAATATTTGCCTTTTAATTTATTCCTTTTACTGACAGAAAATAATGTACAATTAAAAATAATTACAGGGCTATTACCGAATGGAAACTTTGAGAAGGGCCCACTCCCATCAGAGCTAAAGGGGACCCAGGTGATGTCCCCCATGGGCATTCCGTCATGGCAGATCTCCGGTTTTGTTGAATACATACCATCAGGCAAGAAGCAGGGCGACATGCTCTTAGTCGTCCCAGAGGGGTCCTATGCCGTCCGATTGGGCAATGAGGCATCCATCAAGCAACGTCTAAGCGTGACACGCGGCATGAGGTACTCGATTTCGTTCAGTGCAGCACGCACGTGTGCCCAATCTGAGCAGATCAACGTGACAGCCTCACGCCAGTCAGGGTTTCTGCCAATGCAGACATTGTACAGTAGTAGTGGATGGGACTCTTATGCTTGGGCTTGGTTAGCAACTGCGGATGAGGAAGAAGTCGTGATACATAACCCCGGAGTCAGCGATGACCCGGCATGCGGTCCATTGATCGATTCAGTTGCTATCAAGGCACTCAACTCACCCAGGAGAACCAACAGTAAGCACACAAAATATTTCAACATAACATTGTATTGTATTAATTCGTACATCAGAAAAATCATAAATCACAATCAAGATTTTTACTTTTTTAGTAATCAAGCAATAATCAAGACCATTAATTTGGCAGTGTAAAAAAGGACAACATATACATATGTATATATTCCTTTTGCAGAATCAAGGGAAGTAATGAGCAATTAGAGTTCAGACATGAAAAATTGAACATAATTGAAAATATCACAAGTGACTGCATGCCTTTTCAGATTAATGCTCAGAGTTATGTCTATTGCAGAGAACTTGATAAAGAATGGTGATTTTGAGGAAGGTCCGTTTATTTTGCCGAACACAAGCTGGGGTGTGCTTATCCCCCCGCACGTCGAGGATGATCATTCCCCTCTGCCCGGGTGGATGGTTGACTCTTTGAAGGCCGTGCGCTACATCGACTCTTCCCACTTCTCTGTCCCACAAGGCCAATATGCTATCGAGCTCCTGGCCGGCAGGGAAAGCTCCATCTCACAGGTCATCCGTACCGTGCCTAACCGTTCTTATGTCCTTTCCTTCTCTGTTGGTGATGCGAGCAACGCTTGCAAGGGCTCCCTCATGATTGAGGCATATGCCGGTATGCTAATTTTGTGCAACTTTTTTTCCTAATTAGAACCCTAAAAGTAAGTAATTGTGCATTTGACTCTTTTTCAGACATCATTTGTTTGAAAACACTATATATTTTATCACAATGCATTATAACAGACAGCTTGGATATGTATTAATGTTGCTTCTAAAAGAAATTAATTCTGAATGGTATATTAATCTCTTTCAAAGAAGTTGTTCATATTAAAAAAAAAAAAGTTACTCAATGATGGTGAAAATTTCCTTCCTACAGGGAAGGAGAGCACCAAGGTGGCGTATGAGTCGAATGGGACCGGCGGGGCCAAGAAAGGACTCTTGCCATTCCGTGCCACAGCAGATCATACCAGGATAATGTTCTACAGCTCGTACTATAACATGAGGAGCGACGACCTCAGCTCACTTTGCGGGCCGGTTCTCGACAACGTGCTGGTTGTGAGTGTTCGTTCTCTCTCGGGCCGGCGTGTTGGCGGATAAGGAACATTTACTGACAATTGTGTAACAAAGTTAAAAGAACATTTTACCGCTGTTTTCCTACCATGAATTGGCGTTTTTGTATAACGGTTCATTTCATCTCTAAAGAAAATATTATGGGAGAAATCAAATTGGTGTTGTAATTTTATGGGTAAGAGCATCTACAACGGTGATTTCTTTTAAATTGCTAATTTGATGTGTTAATTGCTAATATAATTGTTGGGATGTACCACAGTTTTTAAATTAGCAAGTTTGCTTTAAAAGCAACTCTTTAGAGCATCTACAACGGTGATTTCTTTTAAATTGCTAATCTGATGTGTTAATTGCTAATATAATTGTTGGGATGTACCACAGTTTTTAAATTAGCAAGTTTGTTTTAAAAACAACTCTAATTAAATAAGCAACTCTAATTAAATTTCTGGGATGGAGTGATTTAGAAATTATGAATCCCTTTAATTGCTAAACTCAGTGACGTGACCCAAATTAATTGCTAAACGTTTGCTGGAATGGAGATGCTCTAATTAATATATTTAGCATTTTTTTCAAGTGAGCCAATGATATAAATATTTCTTTGTTTGTACTTGTCTCTTGTTTCATTTTTTTTTGGCGTTTATTAAGAGAGTTGAATGGAAAAAATCGAGAGACCACAAATGGGCAAGTGGCGAGGCACACAAGTCTCCTATGATATTGTACTCACTGAAATTTCAATTTTCTTGTTATATGTGCTCATTGCAATTTAATTAAATTCAAAACGCTTTAGCAATTAACCTGATAACTTACCACTTGAGCTACTAGTTAAAATTTTTGTGCTTCTCTTCTGTTCTAACAACATTTCATCTGATGTTTTATTATTTTCTTCATGGAATATAATTGCTTTCCCATGAGAAACTTTTTATTTATTGGAAAATAAAGATACACTTTTCCATGTATAACAGAAGAATGATAATGTCGGGAAAATATATTGGGAAATGACTACAAAAGTTGCTAAAAATAATGATGTTGTGGGAAATATAGATCTGTTTCTCTAAGATATAAGTATTTTATTTTCTTGAAAGTAGGAAATATATATAGCCATGTTTATCATTTCCCACTGGGAAAGGAGGATTTAAATGTTTTTATTTTATTTGTTTTCATTGCAAATCTATTTTTTAACTAATAATTTAAGTTCTAAAACTTAAACGTTAAAATAAAACTTTTAAATATGATCTATATAATTTGTTATCAAGTATTTGAAAAAAATACTAATGTGGATAATTTATAAACGTTGATTTTTTTAACTTATTGTTTCATATAAAAAATAAAATTGAAAAAACGATAATTTTTTACGTGCATGTTGAGTGAAATAATATAGATCAAATCTAACAATTTAATTATGACATATAAGTTTTAGCATTTTTATTATTAGACAATTAATAAGCAGAGGCATGATAAAGGCACAAAAACGGATGCATTTGAACAATTCTCGTCAAAAAATAACCACTGATTCAAAAAGAAAGAAAAATGATCAATGAACAATGGTTATTTTAATGATCTTGATAATATTAAAAAATCAAATAAAATTTAAATTTAAAATATATTCATCCGTATGTTATTGAACATTCAGATAGCCTAACAATAAAAATTCATGCAATTTAGTATTATTTAATGATGCATCAAGAACTATTAATTTTGAAGCATTGAGATTTCGAGTTATATGATATACGGTGAAATGTATATATAAAATCTCATTATTTTTTATAAATATGATATTTGCATAATATTGATCATGCATATAATGTTGAATTTAAAATTAAGTTTTATTTTTTAAGATTGTTAAAATAAAAATTGTCAGGTGCGAAGAGTTTCTGTATGTAACAAAAATTGATCAAATTTTAAACAATTAGTGGTAAGAGGATATGTATGTAAAAATAATTAATATTTAAAGAATATTAATGTGTTTCCGTCTCACCAAGTTCGGAATGTCCGTATCCCTCCAAGTTCTATGTAGATTGTAATTGCCTAAACGCAGGTACACGTGACCCGTTCGGAAAATAACTGGCTGGAATTTTAATACCAGATTTAAGAGGTACACCATCTTAGGCCCATAACCTTAGCCCAGTAAGAAATTGGGCCTGCAATTACGAACCGTCTGATGTGTAACGACTGCTTCGGATCTTTCTAGAAGGATACGGAATTATAAACAAAGGGGATCGAATCGGACGGTCGATATTCTCGCGTTGATTCAAAGCAATGGCCCAGGTCCTGGCTACCCACTATATCAAAAACCCTCGTTTCTAGTCATCTCTATTGTTCATTTCTCTCGCCTCCATCTGAAAACCAAAACCCTAGAAAAAGATAGGAAGAAAGAATGGTAAGTCTCTCCCGTTCTCCGTCTCATTTCTCCTTTGTTTCACCTGATAGCGTCTGATCTGTTGGAAAATGAATTGGATTTGATCCGATTTTTAACGTTGTAAAACGTTTGTTATTTTAGGCTCTTCCTAATCAGCAAACGGTGGAATACCCGAGCTTCAAGCTTGTAATTGTTGGCGATGGAGGCACAGGTGAAACTATTTTTCTATATCATATTTGTAATTGTTTCCCTCTTTTGTTGTTGTCGATTTGTATGTTAATGTTTCCCCTTTGATCTGGTCCAGGAAAGACGACATTTGTGAAGAGGCATCTTACTGGAGAGTTTGAGAAGAAATACGAACGTGAGGATTTTGATCTGCTACATCTGATTTTTTTTATTTGTCGAATAAATGGTTAATTTGCGTTTGATTATTTCATAATAACAGCTACAATTGGTGTGGAGGTGCATCCGTTAGATTTCCACACAAACTGTGGGAAGATCAGGTTCTACTGCTGGGATACAGCTGGTCAAGAAAAGTTCGGAGGCCTTCGTGATGGTTATTAGTGAGTTTATTCATTTATTTTGTTATATTGCCTTTTCCTAGGCATGTTGTTATATAAAGAGGACTGGCATCATTGTTTGGAGTTCAATAGATCTTGATGTATCTAATTTTAGTGTGCCACTCTTAAGATATAGCATCATTGTTTGGAGTTCAGTCAACCTGATCTATGTCAATTATATATTGCAGATATATGTTGTTTTCTAAATTCTGGAGTAATCATGATCAACTCATTGACATTATTAACTTGGATGTGTCATGTACCAGCATCATACATCCTGTTGGAATTAAAATAAGAATCATGAGTCAAGAGAGAGAGTATGAATTTAATAGTGGATCAACATGGCACAAATGAAGCTTGATCGAAAAAGAATATCATTACATTCTAGTGGAAAATAAGCAAGTATTTTATCTTTCTGACAATGAAAATTAATGATTACGAAAATCATCTTAGTTCTGTAGCAATGCCCATTACTTAGTAACATAATTTTTTGGCTGCTCATATGTTTTTGTTTGTTAAGCATCTAATTTTTTTCCCTTCTGTATCTTGTTCCCCCTGGCAGCATCCATGGTCAATGTGCAATTATAATGTTTGATGTGACGGCTAGGTTGACTTACAAAAATGTGCCCACATGGCATCGTGACCTCTGCCGGTTAGTTTTCCTCCTCTCTTTGAAAAGAACCTTAGTTAGCATCATGTACTTCAGTTAAACTGGTGTGTTTTTGTCCTTGTGATGTTATCATGTGTAAACAGTGTGTGTGAAAACATACCGATAGTGCTCTGTGGGAACAAGGTGGATGTGAAGAACCGTCAGGTCAAGGCCAAGATGGTAACTTTCCACAGAAAGAAGAACCTCCAGTACTACGAGATCTCTGCCAAAAGCAACTATAATTTTGAGAAGCCATTCCTCTATCTTGCCCGCAAGCTTGCTGGGTAAGAACTTATAAATTGAAGCTGCCCCCCATCCTCCCCTTTTCTTTTAAGCTTATATTATGCCTTGAAGAATTAGTTCTGCTTACATTCTAGTTTCTAGATTCTGATTATCTGATGTGTTGCAAATTTTAAAGTTGGCATTTTCAAGGTAAATGGTAGTTGATGGATGGAGAGCAAGAATGAGAATAAAGATTTTGTTTGTTCAACAAACTAATAGTATTTTGGTTATCAGACATTACTGTTATAAAAAAATATATTATTGGGGTCTGGGGATCAAACATTATTGTTATATGAGAGAAGTTATCATGTGAATCAAATTATTGCCCTTTAGTAATAAGTCATTTCCAAGATTAGCTGTTGATGAGTTATTAGCAAGTCCTTAACAAGATTAGCTGTTTTTTTGGAATTTTAGTAATTAGTCATTTGTTTATTGTTCTTTTATAGTTTAGTCCTTTTTTATTTCTTAGTTAGTATAATTTTGACTATTTGCTGGATTTGCAGTGATATGAACCTCCACTTTGTGGAGTCCCCAGCTCTTGCTCCTCCTGAGGTGCAGATTGATCTTGCAGCTCAGCAACAGTAAGACCTCTCTAGCTATTCTAGTCTTTTTCATTTACACCTTTTATTGGAATAAAGAGTGTTCTTTTGTTGGTTATAAGTAGCACAGTTTGGGTGGCTATGGTTTAGCATTTGTCAGGCACACCGATTATAATATACTGATTTTTGGTATGAAACAAGGGGAGCTTTGTACTAGTAAGAATTAGAAATTGCATTGTTCTTGCTCCAGTTTGCCATATTCTCTGGGAGTACTAGTTCTCTATTACATTTTCCTGGTCCGGTTATTGCTAAAAGTCGCTGTTATGAGTGTCCAGCTTAAGTGCTGGTGGGATTTGCATATGATGACACAGGAATTTGTAATAGTGTAGGGTTCCCTCATTGGACCTTTACTTTTCATTTGAGTTTTCTGTATTTCTTTTTGTTAGATTGGGCAGGAGATGAAATCATCCTTAAATCTTATTTGGTTTATGGTTTCCAAATATAGGGTGAAGTTGTGTTGCATTTGCTTAGTAAGGTGTTAATGAATTCATTGTTTACTTCCTATCTGTACAGGTACGAGCAAGAGATTGCTGCTGCTGCAGCTCAGCCACTTCCCGATGATGATGATGATGCATTTGATTAAGTTTGATGCGATTTTTAAGCTGCGTCACTTTGTTTTCAACAATGGTTTTATCTTGTGTGTTGGTTGGGTTTTTATGTGTTGAGGGTTAGTATCTGTAAGACTTTTGCCCAGAGAGGCCTTTGATCGGCTTATTGTGTGCCCTCCTATATCTTGTAGCGTTAGATGTGACTTGGCGACTTTACCTTTTGATTGTCAATCTTCCTCGTCTCTTTTTATTGCATTAATAGATTTTAAGGAAGCTGTTGGTTACTATTATTGCTTGTAATATTGGTTATTTTATTTACTATTGGGATCTGCCGAATAAAATGGTCAACCTTTTGGATCAGTCCAAGTGACATATCTTGTGTGTTACTGTCCGTTGGCATAGTTGGCAGAAGTACCATGTCTTGGGGGTGTAGAGTATGGGTTTCTTGCTGCTTGGGTGTGGTTTTGGGGCCCGTCTCTCAGGGTCCTTGGGGCACGTGGTGTCGAAGAATACTATGTCTAATGATCCAATGATTCACGGTTTTTTCTGCAAATATGTTGTTCCCGTCTTTATCTTGTGCTTCTTTTAGTGTCTTTTAACTTTATCTTCATTTTTAAAGTTCAACCGGTTGATCAATATGATATTCATATTAAAATGTGTTTGAAAACTAAATTTTGAAAACCAAATTTTATATTTTTAGAATATTTTTTATTATTGTTTTAGATAGATACAAAATCATTGTTTGTGGACTATTCAAAATTTGGTTTCAGGTACATTTTAATAAGGATATCAATATCAGATTAACTATTTAGACTTGAAAATGAGGATAGAACTTACTAGACATAAAAGACATCTGGCATTTGAACTCTTGTACTAATTATAGTTTTATATAACATGCTGTTAAACAGCTATAGCTCCTCTGTTATAGAACTATAGACATCCATGGCGAATTGGCGATGCAATTGTTAAAATTTGGACAAATGCATTTACGACCGCAATAGTCAAAACGTTCTAAAGTTGCTATTCCGCTATGCTCTGAAGCCTTTTAATGGATGTGCTACATGAGGAGTCCGCATCGTCTGCATTAACTAAAAAAAACATGTTTTGAGTGAATGCATTTTTTTTTTTAAGAAAATACCTGTAGGTTGCTTTAATTAAAGAGAAAAAATAATGTTTGTTACAAGGCTACTCTTCAGCCCATTTGATTCATCTAAACCCCTAAGAATATAAAGTAATCTATGCCTTCCTTTAGTTACTATCCTAGCAACTATTACATAGATGTTCTTAAATGGGCTTCATGTGCTTGGATTACAAAGAAGCGAGTGTCAATTTGTGCTAGATTCCTCATGTTCCTTCTTGCCCAATTTGCCAGCATATGTGGCTGATGTGTTGCTTCTTTTTTCAGTTTTCACATGATAAATTTCCACTACCTCCTTCAGACTGTCCATAGCTCGGAGACAATCTTTGACGGTCTCTTCTGCGCGCCATGAGGGTAAATCATTGAGACTTTTTTCCGGGAGCACCTGTACTAGTTTTAAACAATCTGTGTAAATGGTATAGTTGAGAGTGTTCCCTGTTTGTCTCTGTAATTGGATCAATTTTATTGCCTCATCGCACTTGTTTCTGCATGAAACGGATCATGTGTTGTCATAGCCTTGCAAACTGCTGTTGCCATTTTTCCTTCACTATCGTAACACACCAGATCGGTACCAGTCTTCTTTGATATTTCCCAAGAGGCATCTACCAGTATAGGTATGGTACCGGCCAGTACTGATGTTATTGGTACCGATACCAGTTCTGTCCTGTAGTTGCTCATAGCAGCGGTTGTCGTGATTGGTTTCTCCATTGCTTTTGATTGGGCTATTATACCTGCTGGTGTCGGTTTCTTACCCGAAAACAATTGATCGTTTTGAGCTTTTCACAAGCACCACAGGAGATTACAGAAAGGGGGTATTTGTTGATCCGTTAACCCTTGCACTGTTTCCATCAGTGCCCGTGGAAATTCCAGTGGCAAATTCTCCACCCGCAATGGAAATTACGAGCTGCACTAGGTGGCTCGTGATAAGTGACAAGAAAACATCAAATGCATTAGTGACTCATCTTCTTGTTTGCATCTTATGCATATGGGGTCTATTGCATTTATCCTCTTGTGAAGTGCTTGGGCGGTTGCTAGGCCGTCATGTATCGCTCTCCATAAGAAGGTTCTTACTCTTGGCAGAACATCTTTCCATGTCCATATGTTTTTGAATGCTTCTCTCATGTATTGTGGGTAATTAATTGGCACCTCATCTCGATCTCTTAACTTTGTATATCCTTCTTTGGCAGTATACCGGCCTGTTTTGCTCGGAGTCCAGATGAGCCTGTCCATCGCATACGGTCCCCCGCTTGGTTTTGATGATGAGTTTAGAATTTCTCCCATTGCCTCCTCTCCTAGGAGGCTTCTAATTTTTGTTTGGTCCCAATGTTGCCCTTGGCAATCATAGAGATCCGCTACTGTTGTGGTCTGCTGTTCTCTAGAGGTTATTCTTTGTAATTTCCATTCGTCAAACCATGGATGATTTACCGCTTGGATGTTGGCTCCGTCCCTTATTTTCCACTTTGCTTCCTGTATGAAGAATTCTTTGAGATGCTGTATCGACTTCCAGAACTAGGTTGATTGATTTGTATTTTTGATATCCCAGAATCCTCCCTTTGGGAAATACTTGGCACATACAATGTGTACCCATAACCGGTCCTGATCCGATGCTAGTTGCCATGTCATCTTGAGCAGTAATGCCTTATTAAAAGGCCCCACATCTCTAATATCTAAACCCCCTTCTTCTTCTTGTTATTCCAACTTTTCCCCACATCTCTAATGCATTTCGGCCGTTTGATTTTAAACGGAGCCGTTGGTTTTATGATTTATGAGGAGAAAAATATTTATTGAATATAAAGTTATGTTTATTACAAATTCCTACATCTATTTATACTAAAAGCTTCTCTAAGTTACCATTTGTACTATTTTTCTATTTATGGTAATACGGTACAAGTTACCGTTTATTTTATTACCATAAAGTTTATTTCCTATTTTGTTTATTCTTGACCTCTTGATCTATGATGAGTGTCTGAGATAGAATCAATCTATATTTCTTCTTTATTTTCAACACTCCCCCTCAAGCTATGAATGTATATGTCATACAATCCTAGCTTGCTAGTGACAACCTCAAATGTGTCGGATTCAAACCTTTGGTAAAAACATCCGCTAATTGATTTTTACTTCTCACAACGGTGTTTCTATTTCCTTGGCTTAGACCTTCTCTCTAATAAAGTGACAATCCACTTCTATGTACTTTGTTCTTCCATGAAACATCGAATTTGATGTAATATGTCGAGCGGAATTATTGTCGCAATACATCTTCATAGGTTGATCAATTTCGATTCTCATGTCTCTAAGTAGTTGTTTGATCCATATTAGTTCACTTGCGGTGGATGCCATGGCTCGATATTCCACCTCCGCACTAGATCGAGCCACAACATTTTGTTTCTTGCTTTTCTATGTGACTAGATTCCCGCCTACAAATGTGCAGAAATCGGTGGTGAATTTTCTATCAAAGCTACCGGCCCAATCTGCATCGGAATAACCACATATTTCAGTAGAATTATTGTTCTTCATTTTTATGCCTTTTTTCGGGATTTCTTTTTAAATATCTCAATATTCTATTTACAGCCTCCAAATGAGGCGTTCTTGGTGAATGCATAAATTTGCTAATTTGACTTACGGAAAATGAAATATCCGGACGTGTTACCGTGAGATAAATTAATTTTCCTACAAGTTTTTGAAATTAGTTTGTCTTCTAAAGGTTCACCATCCTCAATATTTAATTTATATTTGGTATCAATTGGTGTAGAGACCGGTTTACAACCTACTTTACCGGTTTTTTTTAGTAAGTCTAAAGTATATTTTCGTTGTGAGATGAAGAGGCCCTTATTTGAAAAAGCTACTTTTATTTTTAGGTAATGGAACAATTACCTAAGTTTCATTTTTCTCAAGGGCTTTTAATTCTTCTTCCATAGCCTTGCACCATACCGGGTTTATTATTGCCTCTTGGTAGTTATTTGGTTCAATTTCTTTTTCAATAGAAGTAAGAAACGCATTGTATTCGAATGAAATATTTTTATATGATACAAATTCTTGTATCGGATATTGTACCGTATAGGTTACAAAATCTCTAAGTCTAGTAGATAGTTGAGTTACTCTTGAGGACCTTCTTACAATTGTAGTTTCCTCTTCCTCACTATTATTGTTATCATCGTCATTATTTATTTCTTCTTCATGGTTATTGGATTCAATTTCATAATCTTCATTTGGTATGAAATCTAAATCATCCAAAAGGTGCTATTGGCCTAGCTTGGTCATTTTCGGGTGATTTTTCATTAATCTTACCTTTTTTAAAATATAGTTCATCTTCACAAAATATCACATCTCTAGATATAAATACTTTTTTATTAATTGGGTCATAGCACTTGTAGCCTTTCTTATATGGTGAATATCCTAAAAAAATAGCTTTTGTTGACATAAAATCAAATTTGTCTTTTCTTTTAATATGAACAAAACATACACAACCGAAAACTCTTAAGTGATCAAGATTCTTTTTTTGTTGATAAATAATTTCAGTGTTGGACTCTTGGTTTCTCAAGTAACACTAGGTAGTCTATTAATTAGATGTGTAGCACAAAGGATGGCATCCGATCAATATAATTTTGGAACATTATTTTGAAATAATAATGCACGTGTTATTTCTAATAAATATCTATTTTTTCTTTCTGACACTCCATTTTGTTCGAGAGTGTTTATACAAGTTGTTTCGTGTATAATTCCTTTTTCTTTAAAAAGATTAGTAAAATATTTATTTACAAATTCCGTTCCATTATCCGACCTAAAAATTTTAAGTTTAGCGTTGAATTGAGTTTCTATAAGACATAGAAATTCTCTAAAACACGTAAATACCTCCTCTTTTGATTTAAGTAAATATAACCATATAGCTTTAGAAAAGTCATCAATAAATATAAAAAAATAGTTAAATTCATTATAAGAATTAATTGGGGCCGGACAAACGAGGCTTCACTTCTACTAATGGAAGTCTTGTTTGCTTCGCCAACTTACATATATCACAATTAATACAACTAGAGTTTGGAAAATTTAAAACACTATTTAAAATCTTGTTGAAGGGATGCCCGAGTCTCTTGTGCCATCTATCTTAATTAATTGAGCTTGCCGAAACACAAAATTTTAATTTTTCTAGGTCCAAAAGATAATGTCCATTTTTAAGAAACCCTTCACCAATTTTGTCCCCGGTTACTGATGAGTTAGAATCAGAGCTAATAATATTTATAACTCTAATTGTCTACTTTACAATCGATTCACAAGCGCATGAACCTATCGTATAATATAGATCGGGGTGTCGATCCACAGTGATAGTGTATTAAGAGATCTAACGACAATCAATTCTAGGTTTTTAGTTGTTTTGGTTGTTTTAATTTGGTTGGTTGGGTTGTTTAGTTGTAGGGACAATAAAAACAATAAATGAATGTATAGAAAATGAGCTTCCAGGGATCAGGCTATCTATCATCCTTACTTGTTTAATCTAGTTTCTGGTCATAAGTGCAAACGCATGCGGTGCTGTCACCAACCGCATGCAAGCACAATTACCTGTTAATTATGGTTTCTAACTCTAATTGGTGTTGCATGCGGTTTGGCTAGAACCGTGTGCGTCCTGTACTGGTATCAAATGCAAATCTGAGAGCTGCTAATCCTATCCTAGTGCTAATCACATGTATGCTATAGCACCCTAACTGAGAAGGACTGGCTAGGGGATAGTACACTAACCTCACCCTAATCAATCGCATAAAGATCAATGATAAGTCTCCATTACCAAGAGTAAAAGGATTTAAGTTCACAGTTACATCCTTTCTTTATGCCTTTCGTAGTTGAAATAACCGAGATTACCCCACTATTAGTCTATAGGACGCGACGTTCGTCTACATATCTATATTTCAATAGGTTTCTAACTGAGATCGGACCACAAGGGATCAACATGTATGTCTATTTTCTGAAGGAAATATTAGTTTCATGCAAGAGCAAATTTCAAAAATTTAACTCAAAGAAACCAACATAGATCTACTTATTTGATAACGATGAACCGTATTTAGCATTTTAACTTATTTAATCTTTATACCTCAAATCTTGGTCTCTAAATCAAGAAGTAGGGACTTGAGATGTAGGGTTGTTGCCTCCTTGTCGAGCCTTCACTTCTCCAAGTCGGTCTCGAAATGACACCCGCTTCGAACGCACGAAGCCTCCACGAGTATCCACCCGAGATTAAACGAAACTCTTGTTTTTCCCTTGCTAGAGGTAATAAACCAAGAATCTAACTTAACCTTAGCTTCTACCTCTTCAATCAACTATTAATTTTAGTGTAGAAGTTGTGCTCAACACATGAGCAAAAAATGGTGGAGACAAAATTGCAAAAACTCTTCTCCTTTTCACCTCTTCTTACAAAAACGTTTTTCCATTTTTCTTACAAGAGAATGAAGAAGAGAGAGATTAGAATGGTGGCTAGGGTTTGGAAAAAGGTGGGGTATTTATAGTGTGAAGTTAGTGTATGTTTTAATCATCTCAACCACAATGGATGGCTAGATTTAAACATGACAAAAGTAACTTTTACTTTTGCCATCCAATGGAGCTCTCCATTAGATGTACATTTATCCCACTTTATTCCAAACACAATTCATCAAATGGACTTCTCCATTTAATGTTAAATTGGACTTGGGCCAATTTCTATTTATGCCATTTTCGTTTTTGCCATTTATGTCAACTTTTGGCCCACCCGACAATTGTTACGGTTAATTGTATTTGCTCAATTTTGTTGAGAAATAAATTTGTATACCATGTCCAACATGTAATAAATTTATTCTAAGATCAAGTTAGTCATCTCCATGACACTTTTATTTGTTTCGTTTTTCTCTCTTGGGTGTGACCTCGTAGGATCTATATCGTGTTGACAATAGAATCAAAACTTCTTTTAATTCTATAAATTATAAGCGGCACCTAGCAATATGCATTATAATTACTCAACAGATAAAGATGATATGAACCAATCAACATCACGATCCTAAAGCAATATTTAATTGCTTGTGTCAATTCACGTATCACATGATATCGGGAATAAATCCAAGGCAGGAGAGTGTCATCCTTGCAAATTTATTCTTTTCTTGATTCCAAGTAATTCAGTAAATAATGATCAAACTCATTGATCATAATTGCATGCCTACTTTATTACTCCATCAAGGGGCCCGAAGATATCATCACTCACATATGAAATATGAGGGACACTGGTATTCTTGATAAATATCTTTTCCTCCGCACAAGACACACATATTGAGATATTATCTGTATAGCTGCCAGTTACGGTCAGCGTTGGACAACACCTACAGATACATGTATCTCATGTAAGAAAAGTAATCATCTCATACCAAAGAATTCAAGACACAAATGAAACATTAATGACACTAACACAATCCATGTTATGTTTCATTCTTGGGTCATGTCCAATCCCCTGATCTCCATCAGGTATTTATGTGATTAAATTGGTAGCTCATTACCATATGATCCGTAGAACATGATCATCATTTAATTCACATATTAATCTTGTACCGGTAAATAGTGTTCCTCCTTAATTACCAAGATTAGGGACATTTAGAGTATTCGTTATATTATTATTATAGAGTTCTACATTTCAAGTCCTCAACTCGAAAAATCCATAATATAATTAAATACTCAAGGAACAAAATGATTCTTTCATTTCATGAACAAAACATAGAAACATCCATAAATGGTTGGCTTCTAGATCATAACACTAACATTTTCCTTATTGGATCTTAGATAATTGTACCTTATTCCTCACCGGTCAACCTTATATGCCTAAACATTATAGTGTAGCTATCACCATACGGACGGGGTTAGGACACACTGAATTAAGTAGTAATACAAAGAATAAAGTGCATAAAGAATTCAGATTAAACGCAAATGATAAATATAAATAAACCTCTAGATTAAACTCATAAGAATTCAAGATTACATGTCTTCACCTTAGAAAGGTGTTGCTTAGCCGCTCATGGTGAGTTTAACAACACAAGATACAAAAGACATAATTAAAGCAGTAAGAGAAAGAGGAAATATGAGGAATACACCTAGAGGATCTCTTTATCTCCTACACGCCGTCTTTACTTCTTGTACCTCTTTTCTTCTAGTAAAGCTTACACGTTTTCTATTCTCTATTCTCTTCTAATGACATATGCTCTCTCCTTGTTTTGAGAACCCTAGATCTATTCTATATATATCCTACTAGGTTCTATATCCTGTTCAGATAAAGTGTTTGGTTGCCAAGTTTAGTGCTGTAACTGTTGTTCTGTCAGTTATCTTGTGCAGTTGCCTAGGTTGCATGCGGTTGAGCATTTCATCCGCATAGAATTCCTGTGCTGCATATTGTGATGCACCTGTGTGCGGTTTGGCTGCCTCTGGTTGCATGCTAATGAAGGGTCAACCGCATGCTGGTACCAGTATGTCCAGAATGCTTCGTTTTATACCTGTTTTAGCTCCAAGAACACTAGAAAATCTACAATGTTTTAGGTTAAGTAATCTGATTATACCTAAATTAGACATTTGTAACTCGATATTTAGCAATATTTTAGGTTAAGTGATAGGGAAAAATAGTGTTTATTTCAGCCCTATCAGTTACCCGGTCCTGAATTATTACATTTTTGCATGAGAAGATTACATTACAATTAAATTCTTGCGTTAGTTTTGTAACCGAAAGTAAATTTGTAGGAAAGGTTTTTAAAAATAACATATTACTAATCTTTTTGTTTGTTCAAAACAATTTCACCTATACAATTAATTTTTTTCTTTCATACCATTTGCTACGGTCACATATTGGTCATTTTTTGGTACTGTCAAATTTTCAAGGAAATTTTTATTTCCGAACATGTGATTGGTTGCACCACTATCAACAATTATTTGGTTAAATTAAAATTATTTGAGTGAGATACAATACCACATGAGCTTGCAGAATTTTGAGAAAGCAACGCAGTTAACTGCTGGAGAATCTGCTATATTTGATCCCCTGACCCGCTTGACCCGCTAGTGCCCAACCCGTTTGATCTGCTAGCGCCTGAGCTCAGTTCAGATAAACCGGTTGAGTTATAGTTTTGTTTATTTTTAGTCTGAGCAGAGAAGCCCCCACGCGACCCCTTTTTCTCTTTCTTTTTCTCTTCATTCCAGTCATCTCCGCCTCCTTTCTTCGAATCAGCCTCTTTCCACCATTTTGGCCGGAGGTTTGGATGATGAAAATAGCACTTCTCGGCCTTGTGACCCTCTTTCTTGCAGTGAGAGCATTTCTCACCTCTCGAATTCGTCCAATTTTGGTTCTTTTGAGAACTAGGGTTTTGGTGATTTTGGGGAAATCTTACGGCGTGGCCGTGGGGCTCGTGTTCCTCGCCATGGCTGACTTGTGGACCCCCATGGCCTCTCGTAGTGAGTCTTCTCGCTGAATTTGGTTAAACTACTTCAGAGAAGGAGGGAACACTAGTGGAAAAAGTACAATTAGTGTCGCCCCATCAGTGTCGGATTTAAGCCCTACCCGATACGGATACAGATCAGCAACGGGCACATTACAAAGCCGACCTTGATTTCACTTATCAGGAACGGTTGTCTTTAATAATCCGTTCTTGATAGTGCTGGCCAAATCAGGAACGGTCCTTTATAAAAAGGCGTTCCTGATTAGTAGTATTTTGTATCGGTTGTATTAGGTGCGTTCCTGATTGTCTTAAATAGGATCGGTTTTATAAAGAGGCGTTCCTGATTAGTAGTATTTTGTATCGGTTGTATTAGGTGCGTTCCTGATAGGTATTAGGAACTGTTATTTTAATAGCCGATGCTAATGGGCCCTGTATTCAGAACGGTTTTTTAAATAACCGATCCTAATAACTCTCCCTCCCCAAATGCACCCTGAGCGAATTAAGACTAGGTTTGGCCGGCTGACGGTTGCATTTCTCTTATGTCCAACCGCGAAAAACTGAATTTCTCTGTCGCATTTCTCTTACTCTACGCGAAAAACTGTGGATTGAGGTAATATAAATTAATCTTTTCCCTTCATTTAAATCTTTGAGCATATATATAGCAATTCAGTGGCCGTTTTTAAAATCTTCCAGAGTTACCGATATTTTTTATTTTCTGTGAAATACTCACGGCATGCTTGGAAAATTAGAGTATTTCACCCTGGGTTCTTCAGCCAGTGTCTAATTTTTTAGTTATTAATGCTAGTTTCAATATATCTTAATTTGATTCATGTGATCCTTGCATAACCTCTTAGAGATGCATTAATTAATAGAGGATATTTATAATTTGGATGTCGATATACATTTTATTTTGATCAATACCAGTAAAAGAGGATATTTATAATTGATTCTATATATATTGCCACATGTACTTGATTCATGCTAAGAAACTATTATAAAATTAAGCAGCTGAACACATCTTCAATATTAATATTGTTTTGTTCATGACAGTGGAAATATAAAAAATGTCCAGCTGAACACATCTTCAATTCTAGCCACAACATGGCTAAAAAAATTATAATATATAATGCCAAAAAAATGTTCATGCAGATGATTTGAGGGATTTGATTACACCAAAGACGTGGCTCACTGGACCAATTATCCAGATCTTCATGATGTGAGTTAATATATAATGCCAAAATTAAGTACTTTTAATTCTGATTTTATAGTAATGACAACATTTATGCCATTATTTGCAGGTATGCGCACAAATATTACAAGGAGGAATTTCCTACTTGTAGTGTTGGTTTTATGGACCCTGCAAAAACATGTTACATGCACTTGAAAGATGATGATCACGGCCGAGAATATGCCGATAAATACATAAGGAAAGCATTGAAAGAAAATCGGAACAAGAAAATGATATTTATACCGTATCATCAGGAGTTAGTTCATATATCCTAATTTATTTCAATTTATTTCATTTCATAGAAATTAAAAAATATAACATGTTGTACCTAACATGCAGGGATCATTGGGTATTGGTTGTGCTTATGGCAAGTGAGAGCATGTTGTACGTGTTCGAGTCCAATAAGAAACATAAAAAAAAGTTGAAGATCATCGATGCACTTGCGGAGTAAGTTTTTCAAACTTGAATGTTGTAATCATGCTTAAATATCATAATTGTTTTCTGATTGTTCAATGTATTCATATTTTAACAGCCCCTACCGAATGGATAGGTGTATTGGAGGACTAGGAAAAAACGCTAATTTGAAGGTTACATATTGCAAGATAATATTGATATTTAGATTTTTTTGAACTACATGCATGTTCCCTTTCTAGTTTTGAATGCATATTACTATAGTGTCACTCTTTCCCTTTCTAGTTTTGAATGCATATTACTATAGTTTTGATATGATAACTTGCTTAGTGACATGCTAGGTCTTGATATCTCATATTGGCAGGTTAACATTACACTGATATAAAATTACAAATTGAACTGTTAATGCTCAAGTACAAACTTGTACCTCATCTCTTCTTTAATTAGGTTAAAGGTTGCCTGGCCATTCTATGCTTTTCTGAATGTTGTTTCCTTTTCTTTTCTTTTGGAAACCGAAGTCAGGTAAAACAATATTCAATGCCAAGAAAAGCATAGTAGTTGGCACCTCTGTAATAGCTGCTTAATATTATCACAATATTTTTTGTTTTTGCCTAAAATTTGTTCAATTTACTGGGTACCATACCAGGTGGGTGCACTAGCTATAGAGTGCCAGCTAGTCTTGATAATAAACATAAAAATTCTTGTATATAGATCAATTTCAGTAGATCATAACTGTATAGTAAGCTAACTAAATATATTCGCACAAGTATACACTACGTACCCACTCAGATCCAAGTCCTCAGAAACTGTGTGAGGCAACAAGAAATGACCCGGAGGGTGCCGCCTCAGACCTTCTAATACAACTGCCTTCAAATACACCATCTTTTGCAGATCCTCTTCTTTCACCTATGGTTTATAAAACATCCAAATTTAACCCAGCTGGATATTTAACGAAATGCTAATTTTGAAATATATATAGTCTTCTTTTCCCATAATCATGTTGGTACTAATTGGATTTTTCAATATATGATTCCGTGTATTTAAAACAGTTGACCAGGTTTCACTTTGGCTGGTTCATATTTATACTCTTGTCATTTTTTTTTTTGGGCTCTGCAATATAAATTTTACAACTGAAACTACAAAACATAATAAGTTATATTGGCTAAAGACATCACCTCATCACTATCTTGGCCCACCACCTCTTCAATCTCGGTCCAGAGCTTCTGTTGTATCTCTGGCTGTTTTACAAGGTTTGCCATGATCCATTGGAGAGCAGTCGCTGTAGTGTCGGTCCCGCCTGTCAGAAACTCTGAGCATAAACTCACAATTTCACCTGTCAAGACAAAAATGTTAGTCTGTAGCAAGAAACCTTTTACAAAACCTGATAGCTCTCTCTCAGAATTTGAAGTTTTGAACTACATGCATGTTCCCTTTCTAGTTTCTATCTTTTTCAAGTATATATATATATAATTTGATTCAAGTACGTTCTGTTAAATCAACTTCCGTAAGGATTTGATCAATTCATGAATCATGAATCATGCATCCTGAATTATTTTATCTTTTCTGGTCCTTTAAATAATTAAATTAAAATATATATCTAGGCCTTTATATCTTTCCTGATATCACCTTGTCACCTAATCCTCTTTTCCTTCTCTCCTGCCTTCTCTTATCTTATTAAGTTATTATGAACATTTTTTAGTGTGTCATTTTTTTCAAGCACTAACTTCAGACTTGTAACCACTCTTTGTATCTCCTAGAAAAAGATCTCTACTATGCCCTTTTTAATATCCTAATTTTGATAAATTAATGTAGCTGCAAACTATGAGAGAATAACTGGGAGAATAACTATATATCTATGAGACAATATTTGGGATATAGAAATATAGAATTCATGGAAGGAAAGATATAATAGTTGCCCTTAGTATAGCACTCCCCTAAAAATTGGGTAAATTGGGTATTTAGTCTCTCAGCTCTCAAAAATATAATAGTTGCCCTTAGTATAGCACTCCCCTAACTATATATCTATGAGACAATATTTTGGTCCCTGTACTGACTTATGCTGGTCAGTTTGCTGACAATGGTGCTGAAAATCCAATCAATGTGATATATGTTGTTTTTAAAGTATGCTGTTTTTTAATTTTCTAACTATATATTTGTCTATCCAAATAAACTATATATCTTGTTGTTTAATATAGTGCCCACAACAACGCGATGGTTGGGAATGTGGATATTATGTCATGTTGTTCGTGCATGACATAATAAATCGTTTCTATGATATTTTTCCAAACTTGAAGGTATATATATATACATATTGTCTTTCCAAAGGTATGCATAGTTGCTTCAAAAATATGCAATTAATCGTGCTCTTATATGCTCTAAAAAATGCAGGATTTTCCCGTTAGTTATAACGCAACAAGCATCGACAACATTCGCACAATGTGGGGTAAATTTTTCTTGAAGGAAGTATTAGATGAAAAAAGTAAATCAATTTAGTATGTGTTTTTTGTTAAAAATTTAGGGTGTGAACAACATGTTTTAATTTAGGATGTGAAAACTGTAATACATGTGTGTTGATTTGTAATAATTTTTATGTTTAATGCTTTCTGGTTTTAATTTATGTCTAATGTGAAAACTACAATTTATGCCTTGCATATAGGCCGGCAAAAATATGGTAGCCGGCCAAAATATAAAAAATATTTTTTTAAAATAAATTCACACAATCAGGAACGGTTATTACAAAACCTGATCTTGATTCACACAATTAGGAACGCCTGTCTACTACAACCGTTCCAGTTAAAAAGATTTAGTATCGGCTTTCTTAATTAACAGTTCCAGATTAAAATCTGTATCGCCTTTTAATAAGAACCGTTCCTGATTGAGTATCGCACAATATAAACATTTAAAGAGATTTAGTATCGGCTAATATCAAGTATCGCCTGTTAATAAACAACCGCCCTAGATTACAATAATCTGTATCGCCTGTGTGAAAGGACCGTTCTTGATTGTTGAATATATCGGTTGTATAAAAGGTCCGCCCTAGATTACAATAATCTGTATCGCCTGTTAATAAAGAACCGTTCCAGATTGAGGGATTTAGTATCGGCTAATGGTAACCTATCCTGATTGTGGAATATTAGTATCGGTTGTTTAACCGACACTGATTAGTCCAACTATCTGTAACAGCTGGGTCAGTGTCGCCCTGTGGTCCGTTCCTGATGTGCGTTTTTAACCGACCCTGATGTGCGTTTTTCCACTAGTGGAAGATCGGGTGCTCGAATGATTTGTGACCAACCTCATAGCTTGAGTCAAAGCCCGCGAGGTATGAGAAGATTTGATCCTCTTGCTGTTTTTTTTAGTTCTTTTGGGTCAGTTGTGAATGGTCGATAAACATTGAGTTCATCGTATTTCTTTTTACAAGAGGCAAGATATTCTATATGGGTTCAAGCTCCCTTTTTTCTTGCTGAATTTCTAGTTAGAGGCAATAGACATGAGAATAGTTTTTTTGTTGCCCGTAGAAGGACTAAATTTCTTCCCACAGTTTTTTTGATGTGTTGCAGCTTTGGAGAAACAGATTAGTAACTTGTTGCTCCATTGAACCGTATATAAGAGACATTACATTATGATCTTCTTTTTGTCATTTTCAGATTTGGACTTTTTCGGCCTCAGTTATTTTCTTTGGATTGTTCGGTTATGGTTTTTCTTTATCTCCAGTGATGAAATCTATTTTATCTCTACCACGAAGAGAAATAGTTACTGATTTGGCTCATGATAGATAATTCATACCATTTAGCAAAGTCAGAGATAGTTTCGATGGGTTGGTAGCTTCGTGAGATTGTTGCCCCCACTGATCCATTCTTGCGATGCTTGATGGTTGAGTTTTCAGTTTATTGGAGTTGTTGTTTATCAGAGTATTGAGGATTATCGGAAGCTTGAAGCTTTATATGGTTATTGGGTATTTGTATCGGGTTATCAGAATCGAGCTTAAAGCTCTGATACCATGTTGATTTTATAATTTCTGAGGAGAAAAATATTTATTGAATATAAAGTTATGTTTGTTACAAATTCCTACATCTATTTATACTAAATGCTTCTCTAAGTTACTGTTTGTAGTATATTTCTATTTATGTCAATACGGTACAAGTTGCCGTTATTTTATTACCATAAAAGTCTATTTCCTATTTTGTTTATTCTTGACCTCTTGATCTATGATGAGTGTCTGAGATCGAATCAATCTATATTTCTTCTTATTTTCAACAGGAGCCAATTCGGTCTCCAGCTATAACGCAGAGGGTCTTTAATATTAGTGCGGATCTAGCTCGTACGAATTTTAAAGCAGATCACACGGTCAAAATTCATTAACTCAAAAAATTCTTTTTTGAGTTAATGCAGAGGATACGAATACCTACATGAGCCCTTGGTCTTCAGTTTTTTATTTTCAAGTTTTAAAGCATGACACATATTTCTTCAATTAATCTAATCTAACTTGACTTGATCCATAACACATTAAATATGAATTAAACTCCAAAACCCTATATAGAAATTTATATAGTTGTACTATTCCTTTCTTGCATCTTTCATGATTCATTTCTATTATTGCCGGAAGCATTCTAAAAGTTCAAAACTTTTGTTGTGGTCACTTTCAACAACCACCTTTAATCTGTAGGTCGAGAAGACAAATTTTAAAGTAGAATGAATATAATCATTGAGAATTTTCAACCAACTTGGTCATTGTCGCATAAAACTTAACCTAGTTTGCTAAAAACTAGTATGAACTATATCCTGAGTAAAAATATATTAATAATCGTTTTCAATTAGTTCATTCTAGAAGTAAATACTTATTGTGTGTTCAGTATGTAAAATCATATTTTATGTTGTGCAACAACTGTAGCTAACATTGTGAGAATTATAGCGCATTCGGCCTATAATACCATTTTAATGCAATCTTTATATTTATGTCTAACAAAATTTGGGATTCGTTATAACACTTCTATTATATTTTATACTTTAGATAATATCAAAATATATGTTTTTATAATAAAACATTATTTGTAGATTGCTTTCGCAATAGCCTCCACTATCCACTATTGCTTTTTTCAAGATAATGTCACGACGGACCGTGAACTGCTATTGAAAATTCGGTACAAGTTGCTTTTTTCAAGATAATGTCACATCTAGAATTCTAAACAGAAGCACTTTCAATCAACAAACAATTGTGAAGCCAAGAAGACATTAACAAAGTGGTGTTTCTAATAGGAGTATACCTCCCCTAGTGATGATGAAGTGTAATGAATCTATCCGTACACAATTGCTCCAGCAGTGCAGAAGCATTTCCCGTACTTCAATTTTTCCTAGGAGACAGCTTGGGAAACACAACATAGAATGCCAACTAAAAAACATTGGCAGTGTCTGCTCTTTTATGGATTTGTGTAATTGCAGAGTACAAATGCAGATAACTCAAACTGCCGAAATCATGCTACTCATTGATTACTAGGAGCCAGGGACATATGGGCCTCATTTGATCAAATTCAAATCAGAAGTAAAACCTCTACATTTAAAAACTTAAAAAACTAACAATTGAAAACAAAAAAAAAGAAAATCTTTCGTAGGTTCTGTTGTTACAGTAGATTATGGAGTATAGATGAATAATCATTAGAGAAGATAGACAATTTCCACCACAAATTAAGGATCTATGGGATATAGCATTTGAGCTAGTTATACTAGGGATACCAAACTTTGAAAAGGAATTCACTTGAAAAAAATAAAAAAGAGAATAATTTGGCTTGTCTAGTCAGTTTTTAAAAGGCAAGTTGAATAAAAATTGTGACAATTCTTACTTTGATTAAGTATCAACAATAGTAACATTAATTCTTTATTTTAAAAAAAATAATTTTATATTATTAAAATTTTCTAATTATCAAACACCAACAAACAAGCATTAATAGTAAGCTAGATATTTGTATAAAATTAACCCCCTCCAATCTTATAATTTGTAGTTAGTACTAACAAAAACAATGACTAACAAAGAACAACCCAGCCAGCTAGGCAAACTGATTCACAGGTTATTTGGGCCCCCTCTAGTTAGGCAGAAGTAGTGAAGACTAGAGTGGCCCGTTTATCATTGCAGTGGGCCCGGCCTACTCAGTACATTGCACAGAACTACAAACTGATCTCTCCAACCATAATACTGGGACAAAGATGCCACCAATCAACCCCATCTGCCTAGCTACCTAGGACCCCAACCTATTCTTCTGTATCATTTCAGAGTGGCTATTGGTGTAATGAGTCAAACTGCTCCATATCGTGACTTTAGAGTAGAACTAGGACGCTCTTAAGTTCACCAAGCTCCTTTGTGAATTTAACTCTAAAACGGATCAAATTGGCTTTAAATGACGATTTAAAATCATTGAAACCGATCTACCTTACAAGTGATGCATATGCATGCAAATTTTTTAAATTTTCGAAGTAATTTTGTATATAGTCAAGTTGTAAAAAAAAGTTCAAAAAATGAATGCAATAAATTAATTTATAAACTTTCTAATTTTGACCGCTTGATTTTATACTAAATTAATTCTAAAATTAAAAAAGTTCTCATGTAGACACTTCACTCGTAAGGTAGATCAGTTTCAACAGTTTGAATTTATCGTTTGAGCAAATCCGATAGCTTTTAGAACTAAGTTCACAAAAAAAACATGATAAAATTAAGAACACCCTAGTTACTCGTTACTTTATATGGACATCTTGAAAGTGAGGAGAATTTTAACTCAATATGCCATATGTTTGTTTCTAGTAAAGGGGTTAAATAAATGTGGCTTTGTATAAAGAAGATTTTTCATGAAAGCGAAGTTTAAATTTTTAATAAATATATTTTATGTTATTCTTGTTAACATTTTTAATAGTTACAAATTGTAATATACAAGAATCATTACTTTATATTAAGAAAAACTTTACACTAATTATAGCTTTTTGTAATGCAAAACTATTTAAACAAATATAAATAAAATACACAACTTAGCATAGTTTTGAAAGTTTTTCACTCAAGTGCTCTTAGTTGTCATTTGAATACCGAATGTATCTTATTAGAAATTAAATGAGGCTACAATCTTTTCAATCATTAAAAGAGATCTAAGTATTTACATAATCAATATATACAAATTGAGTGAATTAACCCTGCAAAACTCTTTGAATTTGTATATAAAGAGAGTAAGAGACCAATTATTATACATTCCAATAGTGTGCAATGAAATTTCTCAAATATACTAGTCAAATTCCGCCTAAATATTGATATAATAATTACATATATCAAAATTAGTGAATCAATCTCTCCAAAACTCTTTAAATCTATATGTAAAGAATTATGTGTGCTGAAGTTCCTAAAAAAAAAATACTAACCCGGCACACTTATCACCACATGGATACGATTCACTAAAAATTTGAAGGTCAACGGAGGCCCACATTTGCATCGCAATTGCCCAGCAAGGCACATGCAAGGATAGTGTTTGTACTAATTATGTGGGCTATATTATATACTCTCTTACATTGGGCTTGTCTTATGTGAGATGTACGGCACAATGATATTATTATCTCATGTTTGAAACTTTAATGCTACACCTTAATATTGCGCACTAGTAAGAACCATGTGCAACGAATTAAGTAAATAAAACAAAATTGAAAAAAATCTATTAGTTGTAATATATATATATATATATATATAGAGAGAGAGAGAGAGAGAATGGCTAATATACAAACGTTTGTTCCTGGACTCAGGAACAAACGATTCGGTTCTCCAATTTTCAAAGTCCAAACAGTCGATCCAAACCGTTAGATATTCAATCTATATTAAAATGTGCTTGGAGACCAAATTTTACATTTTTTGGAATTTTTTACAATTTATTAAGCTGGTTTGAAAACCGCTATTTTTCAATGCTGCAGAAATTTAATAAAAACAGCAGTTTTCAAACTAGCTTAATAAATAACAAAAAAATTCCAAAAAATGTAAAATTTGATCTCCAAACACATTTTAATATAGATTGAATATCTAACGGTTTGGATCGACTGTTTGGACTTTGAAAATTGGAGAACCGAATCGTTTGTTCCTGAGTCCAGGAACAAACGTTTGTATATTAGCCATTCTCTCTATCTCTCTCTCTCTATATATATATAGAGGTTGGCTAATATTAAAACGTTTGTTCCTAGGTCGTGGAACAAACGCTTCGGTTTTTACATTTTCAAAGTTCAAACAATCGATCCAAACCGTTCAATATTTAATCTATATTAAAATGTGCTTGGAGACCAAATTTTACATTTTTTTGAATTTTTGTACTATTTATTAAATCAGTTTTAAAATTGCTATTTTCAATGATCCAGAAATTTTTCACTGTTTATTAAAATCAGCGATTTTAAAACTGACTTAATAAATAGTAAACAAATTCAAAAAAATGTAAAATTTGGTCTCCAAGCACATTTTAATATAAAGATCACATCTAACGGTTTGGATCGACCGTTTGGACTTTGAAAATTAGAAAATCAATTGGTTGCACCACAGCTCCGGAACAAACGTTTTGATATTAGCCAACCTCTCTCTATATATATAGTTGCAAAGTTCATAAACATATGTTTCTTGGATTTATATATTTACCTCCTATTAATTAGATAATTGTCTATATATAAAAGGTCAAAGTCTCATCAGCATGTTATGGGTGTCAACAAAGGATATATTCTCGTGACCAGAACCTTATGGCTGTCATTCAGAAGGTTAGTAGGTTTCCATTAAAATAATTACTCATTGATTCCACATTAATGTGACAGTGGTGCTGGGATAATATTCATAAGATATATATATATATATATATATATATATATAGTCATTTGGTCACTTCTTACACGTATTGGTAGGTAGGTAGTTACGATCCATACATATGAAGGGATAAGTTTAGGAAATAATAAATTTGATCAATAATATCATGTACACTATTTTTGAAGAGTTTAAATAGACGAGTTATTTTGGTGGTGAAGTCATAAGAAAATATCACATTAAAACTATGAGGTGTATCTTAGATATCAGAATTAAGGAACGGATTTAGCATGGGAGTGGCATATGATTTTTGAAAATTTGATCAAATGTATTATCGTTTAACTCATTTTATTTTATCATGCGTAAACTAAAAAAAAAAAAAGTCAATATTATTGGGGCCTAGTATTATTTTATTATTTTAATTTGAATAATAGAAGAAATCACTAAAGAAGAGAAAAATAATATAACATAAAATAACTTTGGAAATTGATGTTTAGCTAGTGATCTTAGTTCTACCATTGAATATAAGTATCACTTGAGATGGAAAAAAGGAAAATAAAATAAACAGACATAGATTGTTCCCAAGTCCTAATCATAGGAGTATTAAATTCCATCTGGTCTCAAAATCTACGTGGCAACCATGTCTGTCCCATGCATAAGGAGGAACCCACATCACCTCCCCTGATACAGAGCATATATGCATTAAAAGTGTGGCGAACGAGAAAGAGGAGAGAGCAGCGCTACAAATTGTTTTGGTCCCAGAGGAATGGACATGGTCGGTGTGCTGTCGGACTGAGCTCACGTGGCACATTCTTGCTCCAGCTGCTATCTAGTGGTATGGTTGGTACGAGGGAAATTGATCTGAAAACTAGCGGGGAGGGTTTGACATGTGATTTGTTAATTAAGGTAAATATTTATGTAGAGGTCCAAGCAAGACAGACAATTTCATATGCCATTGCTTTGATCAGATTATAAGATCGTATGGTTTAAAAGCCTTGTTTTTTTTAGCATTCAAAATTATTTTTGCTAGTATAATTAATCATTTTTTTAGAATTTTTGTGGGAAAAAATATTTATTATTCAGATATTTACTTTTTGTCATTGTCCCTATGTTATCCTTTCATCTTCGTCATTAATTGATACTTAACATTTTAAAGTTGACACTTAAAATGAGTCAAAAATTGGTATTGAGAAATAACAATTGACAGTTTACTAACCAATTTAGACGAGCAAAATCAAATAATTTTAAGTGCTACATGACCTATAATTTTCTTTTTCTTTTTTTTGAGAAAAACCTGGCAGATGCTGCCTAGGCATGACCTCTAATTTTCATTCTTTCTTTAAATAAAAAACACGTAGGACCTTTATCTTTTCTAAAATTTAAAATAATTGGTTGCATTTTTTGACCCTTTTTATCATGAAATATTAACAAAGACCGATAAAAACAAACATAATACACGTGAATAGTCTCCTTAATTACCAACAACTTCCATATAAATCCGTATAAACAATTCACACTTACTTCCAAAGTTCCAATTCTGGGCCCCAAAAAACGCGGATGTAAATTTGGAGCCTTGTGTTTCAAACCAACTTCACTTTAGACTAATAACAATCTCGTTAATATAGTCGTGATTCATGATTTTCTTAAGTGCTAAATTCAGTTGCTTATTCAAATTCTTACGCGTGTTAGGTCTGAAATCCACAAAATGAAATAACCAAGCAGTAGGCAGTAGCGTATATGTTAGGTCGGAGAGGATAATGTTCAAATTTAAGAGTCAAGGTCATTGCTTCTTTCTTTGGTCAAGCCGACGAAATTTCACGCTTACATGTAAAGAGTATGAGCACTTGAGCAGACGCCAATAGCTAGCCATCATTACCATTGAGTTATGGTTTTTTATTTTTATTTTATTATTTTATTTTAAATAAAGATGAAATTAAGTCATTCAATTTTAAGTATCTACAAAGAGTTCTCTATGTGAATTTCCAACATGCGCTTTCTTATATAAAGATATTATCTTAATCTTAATAAAATTGTAAACATGATTAAATATAATAGATTTTAATGATTTTAATTATCTACCTGATTTTCAAATTACGATTGTATACAGTTAGCCTTTTTTGAGGATGTCTGAAGTCCGAATTTTACGTAATTTACCTAATTCTTTTTTTAGTTCTAAAAAATATATTTTTAAACAACGTAGTAAATAACTAAATACGAACATGTCTACTTTAATAATACAATGTTTAGCATAGCACACAAATTTAAAGATAAGAAAAAGTCTAAGAAAAAAGTTTAAAAATTAATAAAATCCACCTTTAACAACAACAATAATAAAAATCAAAATCATCATCACCCAATCATCACCCCATCATCATTATCGAAACATTAACAAATTATCATATCGGGTTGAGTTGGGTCCGATCCAATATAGTCCATTCAAAGGAAGGCAAAATCCAATTTACAATTAGAGCTAATAAATCTTCACAAAAATATCATTTAGTTTAATATTATTATATTTTCTTCAAAAATATAGATTTATAGGTGTAAAGTTTTTCCTTATTTCCGTCTGCTCTGTGGGTTAACTGAATTGACTCCACACTAATTATTATATCATCACCAAAATTGCCGTTATTGTTTTGTTTTGTCTTCATTTGAGAGAAATCATTGATGCGAACAGATTTACACTTCAACACGTGATTATTTCATCAACGATCTTTTATTTGGTCCTTCTCCGGCACTTTTCTCTCATCTATAAAATTTAGTTTAATAAATAAATTTATCTGTAGATCACATAGTACAGTTACCATTGATTTTAATCAGTGTTGTAGTCAGAATTTGAATGAGAGATAGACACAACTATTGACAATTTAAATTCATCAAAATATTAAATTACAAATTCAAAAACAATAAATTTCCTCCAAAATAATATTGCTGATAGAGTATAAATTAATAATATATTTATAATTACTAATTAGGAACTAAATTAGAGACAAAATTAATAACACATTAGTAATATACAATAATCTAAATTACTAACAAATTCTAAATTAAGGACTACGTTACTAGATGAATGCTATTATAAAAAAAATTAATCGCTGACTTGCAGTAAAAAAATTAAGGTTAACTGAAAATACAGACTATTATTGGCGATTTGAGGAAAAAAAAAGTGCAAATCTTACGAGACTTTTTAAAAGTTTCTAATACTTCTAAAATTTTCTTTTACAATGCACACTCTCTGATGTCTAATTACTAACGGATTTGAACGATTAGAAAGTCATCAATTTGGAAGCAGAGGAATGAGGAAATTTTCACCGGAAAATTTCTCCATCCAACCTTACTGGCACCGCGGATTGTACAGGAAGCGCGACTGTGGATGAAATTTTGTAAATGAATATCAGGGAATTGGGTAGGTTGATGTTGCAGTTATTTCATTTCTAGTTTCTAGATTTGGACGGGTGAGTTATTGCTTGTACCCAGGAAGCTGTGTAATTTCCGTTCTTTATTAATATAACCACTTGGCAGCTGCTGCCAAGCCATTTCTCAAAAAAAAAAAGAAAGTCATCAATAAAAATTAGGGTTATCACTTACCTTTGGTTATCCTGGGTGAAGATCCTTCGCTTCGCCCAATCGCTCATTTTTTCTTTTCGTTGTTTCAAATTTTGTTGGTTATTTCTTTGCAAATTGGCGATTAGAGTTTGCATAGGACATATCGCTAACTAGTAGCGATAAGGAATTAGAAAAATAAAAGGATCTGCGACTCTATGGAGGAGTGGGCTGCGAAAAAATAAGAAATTGGTTGCGTTGGGAAAGTCGAACTTCACAAGAAAATATTCACGATTAGGTAGGGCTGCAAACGAATCAAACCAAATCAAACTTACCTTAGTTTGAGTTTGAGTTTGAGTTTGAATAAGATTCAAACCGAACTGGTTTGATTTGTTTCAGAACGAACTTCAATCGAACGAGTTAATTGTGAATTTTTCTTTCGAATCACGAACTACGAGCTTTTTTGGCAGCCCTACCGCCCTTAGTTATTTTTTTTTAAATTTGGATAGCTTAAACTAAGCATTGCATTGGATTAGCTATTTTTGCGAGTTGAATATGAGATTTTGATGTTTTTATAATTTGGTTTTGTAAATAACATTTTTTAGTATCAATATATTTGTTTCGCCGCCAACCATAAAAAAAAAATATTGCATTGGATCTTATCTGATCATATAAAGTACCTATTTGTACATATTTGAAATGAAATCTTGATTTCACACTAAACCACTAGCGTTGCTCTAATTTGAGCAGTACATGTTAATTTGAGATTCGAATCTAAATAGTTCGCGAACCAATTTCGAACGAACTATATCCAGTTTGAGTTTGAGTTTGAATAAGATTCAAACCGAACTGGTTTAATTTGTTTCAGAACAAATTTCAATCGAACGAGTTAATTGCGAAAAATTTTCGAATCAAAGTCAATCGAATCAGGAACTACGAGTTTTGTTGGCAGCGCTATGGTTAGGTATGACGCAATTGATACTTTAATATAACGCAATTCAAGAAAGGATCGATTCTTTATTATTCAGAGAAAAATATTTAGTATTCAATTTAAGTGTACTACTGACTTGACACGCTACAAAGTTAGATAATGTAAGATTTAGATTGATCATGATAAGTTTAGTCTAGTCAAGCTCTCATAACGTAACTCAAAATTAGTCGTTTAAAAAAACAAGGGATCGTTTTCCAATTGCAACCTATCTGGGCCTAAAGCGACGCAATGTAAAAAAAAAAAAAGATTTTATTGTATGGAAAAGAAATTATGTGGACTTGAAACTTTTGTTCCACATTTTTATACTGGGTCAGAATCAAGTTAATATAACTCATTTTATTTAGCACAATATAACGGAGTAATGCTTGACTTATAATAAACTAGTAACCCCACTATATATATCTATTGTCCATTTGTCCGAAATCTCTACTATGAACCTAAATTCATTCACTGTTGTTTATTGTGTGTGCGGTGGAAAAATGATTGTAGCACCTTGGATAGATATATATTATTTCAAGAAATATTTTTCAATTATTGATTTATTATTTTGTTATTTCACTAGATAATATTGCATTATTTACGACTAAATTAGAGATGAATTTTTTTGTTTTGTTATTGCTCTTTAGAGATGAAAATTTTATTTCAGATTCATGTCATAGAAACTAAATTAAAGACGGATTTCAAATTCTATCTTTCATGTTTTCTTTCTAAAAGAACTCTAATTATTTAAAAAACATCGGCCCATCTAGCGTGGAAAAGGCATAATTGTTAAATTTGATTATTGAAAAGAAATTTAGTCCATCTTGTGTGGAGAAGTAATGATTGTTAAATTAGAAATGTAATAATATAATAAATGAAGATCGGATGTCAACTTCGCTTGGATAACATAATTAATTAATTAATTACTAATGCTAGTTGCATCATACACGACACGCAAGGTTGAATTAAAGTATAATGCGTCTATTTTGATGATGTAAAATTAAGTATGTATGGCAGCCTTAAATTATCATATTAAATTTTCCTGCTTGAATTGTGATGTTCGCTCACGAAACCATATAATTATATATATCTTCTTGATTGTATTATGATTTATATCATATCAGAAATATTTTGTATATGTCAACTTCATAAAATTAGGCTAACTCCTAAATTTTTGTTATGAATTTGTTTACGTCACCAAATATATGGCCATCGTTGTTGACCTTGTCTTGGAAATAAAAAATATAAAAGAAAAGAAGTAACATGTCCAATTTGTAATTATTCTCCATATCTAGACACAACTTGTGTCACCGCATATGAAATTTGAGGACTTGATTCTCATCTTTCTCTCTAAAAAGAAAAAAAAAAATATTTTTCATATAAATTGGATGTATTTTGATTGCAACGAATGATGTATTATGATCCGATCCTAAAAAAATTATTCAAACTGACATGAATTCAAACCCGAATTGATTAACATGTGTAATAAAACTGGAACTTGACTGCTTTCTTACATAATACAATTTGAACCCGATTGATTTATTTTTTTCCTATAAAAGTGAGTAGATATTCAATGAATTTTATAGAAATATTTTTTTTAGTGAAACATGGTTCCAAACATCTAGTAACAATTCCACATACAATCCTACTTACAATTCAAAAACATTACAAAATTAGCTGTAAAAAGATCTCCGTAATCAACCAAAAGAACCCTTCAAAGACAAACTCAAATCATGTTCATCAAAACCCCAGAAAAACTGACAATTTTAACAGAAACCCCCATCTTGGAACTAAATTCTCTTCAAGGGGAACGGGTCCACACATGAATCCTCAGTCAAATCTTTCCATATATCCAGAATTTATGAATCCAGTTATTTGGTCTCGTTGCCTTCCCATTTAGTCATATCAATTCAGGTGGACAGATGATTTGGATATAAAGATATTGCGTATATATTGCGTGAGCAGTGAATTTTTGAAACGAAAACACATATTTCAATTCGAATTACTGATGACATATTTCAACTGCAAATGTTGACGACAAATTTCAATTAAAATTATAGACCGCATATTTTTTCAATTGAAATTACTAATGACATATTTCTCTAAATGTGTGTGAAATTACTCTGAAATAAAAATATATATTTCAATTAAAATTACTGACGACATATTTCAATTGAAAATGTTAACTACGTATTTTTAGGAGTAGTTCTTGACCAGAGGAATCATGTCCTAATCCTATAAATGGTGGTCCTAATATTAACAGGTAATCGAAAGATAGATAACCAGTATAAAGTTTGTTGTTCTATGCAATTCTCTAATTATCGTGTTTGACTAATTTACAAAACATACAATGATTGAATTTAACAATTTCATTGTATGAGTGAGTTTGCAGGTTCGGAACGGAACATTCCATTTCAAGTCAGAGGACTTCCCTTGGTGTTTCGTTCTGAACGAATATAGTCCGTACTGTATGCTACTCAAGAAACACAGATTTGGGAAAAATATACTATCCATTTTGTACGGACATAAACGTACTGAACGGATAGTATAATGTTCAAAGGCGAAATTCAAATTGAAATACATTTGAACTATCCGTTCAATACGGAAGATTACCGTTCAGAACGGAAGAGTTCAAATACCTAATTCTGGAGCTCTCTTTATAAATAGAGTAAACCCCCACTCTTGAATTAAGCAAGCTGCCCCTAATTTCAAAAGACACAAATTCTATGTTCTTGAGAGCTTCATTTTTTGAGAGAGGTTAAACTTCAAAATTCTATTGATAATCTCAAATCCATTTGACAAATCTTCTCTAGATTTAGTTAGAGTGTTGGTTCTTGTTCGATAGTGTATTATTTGGTCAGGGGGAAAACACTCTGAAAAACCATCTTTTTCTCTATTACGTATACATCTTCTTCTTTATAAAGAACTTAACGAAAGATTTAACTCATGAATTGGAGCAAAAGAGAGCGAGTAGTAGCAGTCAGTACTGTTGAAGCAAATCTAGTGTAGTAAAGTTTGAAAAGGGAAGAAAGGACGAGAGAAATAACTCCACTATAGGTAGAGGTTTTTCTTCTTGCAACTCTAGGTGGAGTTTTGTTTAGTGCTCCCTTGTCATAGTCGAGTGACTTCCCCGCTTGTAGGGCATTAAGGGGCTCACCGGCTCGAGCGTTTTCGCTCACATATAAACATAGTTGTGTGACGATCCTCTGTATAGGACTCTCTAGCTCGAGCTTCTAGGCTCAACTTTTTACACGAGTTAGGCCGTGATTTCCCACCGTTGTTGGGTTCACGTGTCACGAGTTGTATCCTTTCTTTTTAGGTAATAGGAAAGGGACGCCGACGAGGTTGCTCTACCCCGGAGACGTAGGCATTTTACACCGAACTCTGTTATCATCTCGCTTGTCAAATTTCTCTAACTCTACTCGATTTACTTTATTTGTACACGCTTGCTTGATTGAATTTATTGATTTGTTGATTTAGAGGGTTAAACTGAAAAATGACTATAAATCTTTAAGACTACCTATTCACACCCCCCCCTATAGGTGCCGTTAGGGACAACAAAGGTATGGCAGATAAAAGGTAAAGTGGAAATCTTAAAGCCGAGTTGAGAAGCAAGACAATGAGCAAAAGAATCTGAAATATTTAAAGTAACTAAAGCACTTTTATTAAAGTTAATCTTTAAACCTGATAAGGATTCAAATCCTAGTAAAAGCATTTTGAGATATTCCACCATCTTATAATCAGCCTCTAAAAATAATAATATATCATCTGCAAAATGCAGATTTAGAACCTTATTTGTATGAAAAAAATTCCCTAATTCAAAAATGAGACCACCCTTTATGTTCTACTTAAAATTTTACGAAGGACATCAGCCACTAAGTCAAAAAGAAGGGGTGACATATGGTCACCTTGTCTAAGGCCTTTCTTGTAAGGAAAATAAGAACCTAGAGTACCATTAAATGAAACACACGTTCTACCACCTCCCTTTAAAATATTGAAAATTCAATTAATAAATAATTGCCCAAAACCCTTAGCCTTTAAAATATCTAAGAGAAAATCCCAATTTACCTTATCAAAAGCTTTCTCAAAATTTAGTTTTAAGAGGATTCCTTTCTGTTTAGTTAACCTAACTTGGTGTAACACCTCATGAGCACATATAATATTATCACCAATTAATCTCCCCTTAATAAAAGCAGCTTGAGAATCATCAATTAAAGGGTCTATAATTTGGGCTAATCGATTAGTGAGCAATTTAGATATCATCTTAAAACTACAATTAATAAGACTAATGGACCTATAATTAATAATAGATGAGGCATCAGCCTTTTTAGAAATTAAACATATAGAAAACTAAGTTTAATTTAGAAACATCTAAAGTTCTATTATAAAAGGCTTGAAAAAAAGAAAAAAATATTAGATTGGACTAAATCCCAGAAAGACTGATCAAATAAGAAAGAGAAACTATCTGGTCTAAGAGCTTTATTAGGTTGCAAAAAAAACAGTAGACTTAATTTCCTCAATGGTGAAAGGTAACTCCAATGAATTCTGTTGTTGTATTGTTAATATTTCAGAAGCATCCCAAAGGTTAGGCTTAAGAGATAGTAATCTAGAACTCCACTAATGCCATCCATATAATTGGTCGCGAAGGTCTTTACTTTAATCAAAATAAACCTAAAAAAAACTACTCTTTGACACGCACGACAAAGGCAAAAATAGAAGTAGGAATTTGAAACCCTCCTATTTAAAAATGTTGCATAACTATAAAAAAAATGTCATTACTTGTACCAAGTACATTGCATTGCCAACGAAGATATTGACTTAATTACATATAAAAGTAGTTTGAAACGAATAAAACGTTCTATTGTTCACCAGACTCCAAATTGACTATATGTCGTAACTATATCAAATTGTCAATTTGCTTTAGAAGGAAGTAAGTAATTGATTAGTCGTTAAAAATATCCTTCAAGGTCACCACTTGGGCCTTGGGTAAGTGGAGAATCCGTCATGTTGAAATCAAGAAAAATATGACGGGTGCTTTTTGAATCTACCAGAGAAAAAGAAAAAGCGATTGGCCATGAACGACCAATAATAAATTGTCACCTCTTTTTTTGCTCATCATATTTCAACACATAAATCATTTGATAATCATTTTTTCGGATTCATCCAATGCTTGATTTGATTCGACGGAAATGGAACCGGCCAGAGAATGTTGTTTTTCTATTGCAATGAATCTATTGTCATTCGTACAGCGTTTTTTTTTCAATTAAATAAATTATTCTAATATTGTTTTTGGAAAAACAATAATTTTATACCTATCTAAAATAATAGTATTTTTTTTAAAATTATAAAATTTGGTCTCCAAGCACATTTTAATATGTATACCATGTTGAACAGTTCAGATTGACTGTTTGAAATTTGAAAACATAGATAAAAGATATGAGACAGTGAAGAATGAAAAACACGAGACATTTAAACCCTCCTCATATAAATTTGTGATATAAATAGATTATAGATCATGTTATATCAAATTTTGTATAATTTCGTAAGTAATTGATTATAAGTCAAGCAGTTTGAAACTTATTAAGTTAGTTTCTTTCAAATGACAAAAACTTAGGCAAACAACTGTCACCGGTCAATATATTCCTCATATATATTATATCCTAAAAGAGTCTTTAAACATAATTTAAGCAAACTATTATGAACATAATAAACTTTCTTCAATTATAACTTAAGCCTGAACAATTAAGATAATTACATAATATCATAGCAAACATCAGAAAATATGAATTGGAAAAAAAAAATACAAGCACAGAATTTTTAAGAGGTAAAGTTATTTAATTTAAAAGCGCCACATAGAACCACATCTCACATATAAAAATCATTGCCACAAATGTCTTGTCAATGACTTATCCCACCGATTAAGTTGGCACACTCAAAGCGTGCATAAGCTATATAAAAGAACTTATAGCAAATGCTATGGGAAGTTAGAAGTCTGCATCCGTTGTGATAATTGCAACAGCAACGGATGTGCCGTTACATATGAAAAATCATTAAATGATCAAAATTCAACCAAGTTAGATCAAGCTTCCATTTTTTTAAGGTGGTTTTTATCTAACGTGAGTCACTCTTTGATTTTTATAACAATTAAAATGTCAACAATGACATATCACATATTCGTTGCCAGCACTTTGCAGTTGCTAATATAATATTAAAAAAATCAGCCATTTTTAAGCAACAACATGTCACATCGGTTCCTTAATTATTTTTCTTCTAGTTTTATCAGAAATGATTTTTGATAAATTTAGCAAATTTGATCAAACAATCAAGAGAAGGGCAATGCAAATTATTAATTTCAGCGTAATTAATCTGCAGAAATAATTTCAAGAAAAAAATATGTATTTAATTGGGCAAATGCACTTAAATTGTAAGAAAAATATATATACAAATTGTAATTAGAAAAAATAACAGCGCAGTTTTCCGTTAGGGCTATTCTTGTGCATGCAGCCAAAAAATAGGGGAAAAGATCAGAAAAGATAAAAATCTCTTGGCCCTATTTAGTTGCGATAGACTAGATTGAAAAGATAGAAATGATGGATGGAAAAGATGGGAAAAAGTAAACTGATCCGAGTCACTTTTGCAATTTTTAAAATGGTGAATCTGTCTGTGATCTGTATTGATGCTATAGAATAGAAATATGGCGCCAGAGCCAGTTGGGAAAAAGGACCACTAAGCAACAAAAAGGAAAACGGACCCGAGAATCTTAGATGCGCCTCCCCTGTCAATTCCATCTTTTCCTTTGTCAGATACTCAGATTGCAGCGTATGTACGCCTGTACGGGCTCCTGACATTTGATGTTTTCACTTGTCAGTAAATTTTGATCCTCAACTTAAAAAAAAAAAAAAAAAAACAAAGATTCGGATCATGTTAGATGTAATAAGTTCAGGATATGTGTTTTGAGTATATGTATACTTTCGAGAGTAAAATGCAATAAATAAATAAATAATGTCTCCGGAATGCTGGTAAACTAACTTAACTATTGTGAGCCTCAAAGTCATATATAGTGACAGAGAGAGGCACTTGGTTCGAATAATTTAAAAATAAATCGAAAGAAAATATAAATTTAGAAATTTATGTAAAATTATATCCCATTCATCTTGCAAGTCCTGAAATTTATATAAAAAAATACTAATTATAAGTAAGTAACATAGTACTGATGTTGAAGGTGTTCGGCAAGATCCACTTAAGTGTCATTTAGACGGGGTATCTTAGTGTTATTTCAAGGATGTTAAGTCACCTCTATAATACTAATTTTTTTAATTATGTATATTAAAATTTAATTGAATTTATTTATTATTCAAGTTTTTATATAGTTCAGCTCATTTCATAAGACATCAAGTGTTTGCTTGTAGTATAGTGGTTAAAATTGTTTATTGGGTTGTGGGAAAGTTTTTGTTCAAATCTCATGTTACCACATTATATTTTCTTACATTTTATTTAATAGTCCCCACTCCCCACTATTTAAATTTTCTTGTTCTGACCCAGCATTTAGACTCCTTAACTCCTTAATTCCACCAAACAACTTCTCCTTAATTCAGATTAAGTTTTACTCATTTTGTCCTTATTAAGCATTCTTAGCTCCTTTTGTCAAAATTATGAAGACACAAATTTTATTGGATAAACCTCCTTAGCACATTTTTTTAATACAACTATTTGTTAAATAGTACTTAGTCCCACTTATAATTTAATCCCACCCATTATATCAAACAGCTCCATTAAGATTAAGTGTCTAAAACGAAGGCTAGAAAAAAAAAACCTAGCGACTAGCGACATCCGCCGCCATCTCCTTCGTCCTCCATCTCACTCCATCTCCCCGTCTCTCATTTCTTCTAGACTTCACTCCAATACTATAGTATCTCCTCCTCTTTCTCTCGGCTCTATCTCCTCGAGCGGAGAGAAGAATGAGAGAGAGGAGGGACCGAAATCGAGCGGAATTGAGAATGCGGTATTGTCAGAGCGCAGAGTGTAGAGTTCTCATTTCGATTGGAGCCTAACGGTGAGTAGATCCGATCGTCGTTGGAGAGCGGCAACGGTTGAAGAAGCAGATCCGGTCGCGGAACGAGATAGAGATATATAAATGGATTAGAGTGATCAACATCTCGATTAAAGCGTGACGGTGAGTAGATCCGGTCGTTGTCGAGCGCAGTGGCGACCGATGAAGCGGATCCGGTCGTGAAGCGAGATGATGATGAAAGTATTAGAGTGATCAACATCTCGATTGGAGAGCAACAGTGAGTAGATCCGATTGTCGTTGGAGTGCGGCGGCGATCGAAGAAGCAGATTCGTTCGTAGAGCGAGATGGGAATTAAGATATTAGGGTGATTAAGAGTTTACATAAGTATGATTAAAATATTATAATAGTTTAGAAGATTTCATGAGAATAAAAAAGTATAGATCTAGAAACTATAGTCATTTGACATATTGTAAATACGTTTTTTATCAATAAAATTGTTAGTAGGCATTTAAAGCCACTAACTTAAAAAAAAATTAAATGTCTACCATTAATTTGCGTTCCAAATAGTAAAATTTAATCTCACCCCACCCATTATTCCGAGATGACCTCGTGGACCAGGCTGATTAAGTATAACACATTTTTTTTTTCTTGTGATATTCTTTAATCTGAGTATACATTTGCATAATTATTAGAGCCACGGCATTAATATAAAGTAATTTTGGGTGTTTAATTTTAAAATGGCCTATAGGTACGTCCCATCTTCGAATCCGTCAAACGTAATAGATAAACAGATATGACATGGATTTTTTTTTAAAGGAAAGAAAGAAAGGAATAAAACAAATGGAGCATTTACCGATCAAACTTGAGCAATGTGACAATGTCGCTTCAAACAATTTATTGAATCATGTCGGATCCACTTGGGCCGTTAATTTCAAATGGAGTATGGTTAAAATATCTCGTGTTTTTCGTATCTTATTCGTGTTTCATATTTTTATTTTTAAGGTTTATATAGTTGATCTTGATCGTTCAACATGATTTTCGTATTAAAGCATATTTAGAGGCCAAATCACTCTTTTTAGATAGTTTAGAATTTTGAAAAATAGTAATTTTGTATCTATCTAAAAAATAAAATAAAATTTGGTCTCCAAACACCTTTGAATATGGAAAATTAGAGATTATGTTGAGCCGTTCGGATCATTTGTTTGGACTTCGAAACATAAATAAAATTTGAAACACACATGAACCATAAAAGTCGCAAAGCATTTGAATCCTACTCTTTAAAATGTGGGGTCAAGATAATTTGCATATGCTTCATTTTGCAATTTAACCTGTCCAGGTTAAAACATCAAAACTCTTTTTACTGCTCTCATACTATTTATTTTACTGTAACATAAGGTAAAATAATGAAAAACGAAAATCAATCATTAATCTAATAACTAAGACAACACAAAGGAATCGTAAAGTTGAAATTCGACTGAAATTTATTTTATAAGAATTGAAATTTAAAATTTAATTCTCTACTAGACAAAAAAAAAATTAACATGAAAGAGCAAAAGGAATTAACCGGAGTGCTTTTTACCAGCATCACATGTAAGTCACATCATGTCTGACACGGTGGCACCTCAGCCATTGCTGAGCGGCTGATTGCTCAGACGCAACCCAACGATACAGGGCCCGACTTGGGTTTGTGATTTTTACTGTAGCTTACAAAAAGTTTCGTGGTACAGTGACTCGTCAGTTCTTTTACGGGTTATGGGCCTCATAACATGGCAGCAGCAATGAAAGAAAGATATAAAGTCATGTAGGCTTTCTGTCATTAAATGCTTTCTTTCTATACAATGAATGTTTGGAAGGATCTCGCCAGTGATCCATCTGTTGTGCAAAATTTTGCTCTGTGTACTGTACGATGTAACAGTAGATTGGTAAATTCTGGTTACGAATAAATAGAAACGCGACAGAATTTGCGAATACAACATCGAATCGAAGGCTTCACGAGCTCATAAGAAATGTTAAAAGTAGGAGGAGGGAATGCCTAGCTCATAAGATAGATCTACTGTTGAATTGATCTTCTGTGATAACTTCGTGCAGCTAATTGTGTTGCAGACATTTGTTTATTTTTGTGTATAAACAAATTTCACTAATTTTGCTTTGAGAATTAAAATTATTTAATTAGTAAGATGATGGATCAACGTAGATCTATAGTTAAATCGAACAAACAATTGTGGCAACTTCATGCTTCTTTTTGTGTTGCGAACTTTTGCCTTGTGCTTTTATGTTTCTTTAATGTGCATGGAAAAAGCTCATTTTTTATTCAAAACCATCTAGTATTAACTTAAAGCTGAGACATACATGTACATATAAATCATAGAAATAAAACAACAAAAATCCCACACCAATTAAATTGTTCGATTTTGGCAACTAAAAAAATTTACAATGAGTTATAATAGAAAGAACAATGAATTGAATAAATTTGAAGTTTTCGAAGAGTCAACTTAAAATTGTCAAATAACAAAAAATTACAGATCATGCATTATTTTTTTTTATTAAAGGATCTAGTCGTGATATACCCCCATTATTTATAGATGCTATTTTTGAGAAATGAATTTGTGTCTCTTTAGAGATATGATAACTCATACTAATGTATTTTTTAGTAAAGATTGAAAGTTAAGCCATTTAATATCCACAAATGAATTGTCTCTTTTGGATTTTGAACCTGCAACCTCTTAAATGAATAAAATTGCCTTTGTTACTAAATCAAAGACGGCTTCTCAACTCGTGCCAATGTATTAAGTCTGCATATTTCTAAACTATGCATTATAAATGTATAAATTTCAAGGCTTTCATATGCTAAGCGGCTACGGATATTATCTCATCCGACTAGGAGATAATTTGAAAATTCAAGATCTAATATCTAATTGAATGCACATCTCACCTTTATCAAGTGAACTCTCCTTTCATACTTAATTAGTTCTTTCATTCTTTTGATAGATCTAATGATAATGATCCATCTAAGATATACGAGACACTAGTGTTGTTCCTTGTCCATAGTTTCCATCCTCGTTTAATTAAGTTCGCAACTTATTCTAAAAAAAAAGTATCACTTTTTTCCTATGAATTTGCCACTTATTTTAGGCCGACAAAAAGCAACTTTGTTATTTATTTTTCTTTCTAGTCATTTCAAATTTTAAATGGAGGGATAATACAGAGGAAATAATATGTCGACATGACAATTTACAAAGCATAGGTTTCGTTACTAAGCGATATGAAAATTTTCATCATCATCTTTTATCTTATTTTGTCGTCGACATGAAATTTTTTTTTTTGTTATTAAATAGTTTAAACTTTTACTATTAATCGAATGCGGAGGGTTTCATTGCCCCATGATTTTTGTGTCGAACTCACACATACTTTTTTATTTTTATGTTAGAAAAATTGATAATAGAATATCAAATCCAAACGTAACTCTTATTTATTTTCATATGATAGGTGCATTCTTTTAAAATTTTCCAATTTTCTAAGCTTAGTTAATTGTGACTGATTAATAAAGCGTTTATTTTTTTTTAGTTCTTGATCTAGTATAAAGTAAGCCCACAATATTTACAAAAATTACATGAAAGCATCTCTCGTGAAAGTTACACAAGTTCTATAGTTTATATTTGAAATTTAAATTTTAGATTAAAGAAAATGTAAAAGATAATGTAACATTTTGTGACACAAAACAATTATGTCACTCGTTACTACACCTTAATACAAAGAATATCATTATGTGTGAGGATTATTCTGAGGACAATAGTTTGAAATAAATATATAAATAACGATGTTTTGACTTAATACAACGCACTAATTACATACTTTTTCAATTTAGCTCTATTATTTTTACGCTGTATGAAGCCAAATCAAATAATCCTCTTAATTAGGGATTAAAACCGACAAAATAGGCAAACCAAAATATTATTTGGTTTTTAAAAATACAACCAAATCAATCGAAATTAACTTTATCAACAAAATAAAAACCGAACCGAACTAAATTTCGATCTGTTCGGTTGAACCAAAATAAGAAGATCAATCGTAAAAATAAACATTTTTTGATAATTTTTTGAATTTCTTTAGATGGATTTAAAAAATTTGTTTGGTTCGGTTTAACCGGTTTTAAACCGATGCATGCTATGTATATTTACATTATGCTAATTTTTGAAACTTTTCAAAGTTTGGTTCGGATGGGAGAAGGGTTTAAAAATTTCGGCCAGTCTGGTCTAACTAATTTTAAAAGTTTTTAAACCAAACATAACAATAAAAAATAATAAACTAAACCGATCTATTTAATCAGAAAAACTAAATCATTTAATCTAAATTGTCCCAGTTTAATTTAAAACCAATTAAACCCAATCCAATGAACACCCCTACTGTCAACATCTTTACCCATAATTCATGAGCATATGAACCTAGAGTTCATATTAGCTAAGGTAACGTAATATTTTTGTTTAGTTGCATAAATATTGATGGGTTCTGTTCATTTTACCTCGATTGAATTTTGATTGGACGGTTCAGATCTAAACAGAAACTTTCTATTACCTTAGACGTATGGACTGAGAGCCTATAGATATGGGCTGACATCATCTGCCTCGAAGACTTTTTTGGTGATTATTTTTCGTTGTTATCCAAGAGGTTATCAGAAGCGAAATTAGAAAATGTTGATAAAAAAACTGAAATTAAAATACACAATATGCAGTGAGTGTGATACGCCCTATCTCGGGAGATGAGGTCGTATGGAGGTTGTGGGCTAAACTGGATTCGTTCTGCCAAGGGATGACAGACCGAGATGTGGGCCGAGTTAGGAACTCGGGGTGGATTGTGAGAGATTCGGACTCTGACCTGTATGATCTCTCTCTTAGTGAAAATTGCGTCCCCTGTTTCATGGGGATCACTGCCTTATATAGTCTAGCCATAACTGCCATCTCGGGCGTTTATGGGAGAACGTGGGCAGTTATGTCGTCCGTTATCAAGACGTGGGCATTAAACCAGCCGTTTCCCGGCTATCCCGTATGTCGGTTGGCTTGGGCCTGTATTAAAGCTCTGGTTTGGGGCCGGCATGTTGAGCCTCGGCTTAACGAACTTTTGGGCTTTTTCATATGACGTCGGGTTGGCCTTGTTAAGGTCCGAATCCCAGTCTTTCATGGCCCATTTTGGAATAAGTAAAAGGGCCTGTGGAACATGGCCCTATCATTAGCCCCCGAAGTCGGAATGTATCGGCGAGATGCTTTCGACTTGAGGGTGGATAAGTCATAAAATAAACTTTATTAAATGTTATCTGTGTTAGTGATGCACTAGCTAAATCCAAACATGTCGGTTAATTACCCCGGACACATAACCCGAAGTAAATGTGTTATCATAATGAACAACCTGGGACAACTAAGCGTACTTAGTGTCGAGGATTTTTAACACCGACTTTAGTGTATTAGTCATGTTGTAATAACTCGGATGTGGCATATGTCGGATACATGTCGTGCTTTACATTTAACAATTAGTTTGTTAATCTCGGTACATATCCGACAGTTAATTTGTCGAGGATTTTTTTTTTTTTTTTTTCGGCGACATGGTATCCGAGTTAGTCAAAGGTTAGTAAAAGAAGTGAATCTTAGAAATGATAAGGATTCATTGATATTGTAACAGTAAAAAAAAAGCATAAAAATATATAAGAAAACATCGAAATCATACAACGCCTCGATCGAGTAAAATATCGAAATCATACAACGCCTATCTAAATTTGAACATGAGATATGAGTTAACGCCGTGCCTGGAAGTATGTTTCCACTTCTATTCGGCACGCCTTCCAAGCACCACGTTGTTCATGCTCCGCAAAGAGACGGGCAGGATGTCGTTTTTCTAAGTTGAAAATCACACTTACACCCTCTCATTGTCGGTATCCTCAAAGAGGTTATCCGATATGAGCTCGGGTTCGGTGGCGGTGTGTAATGTTGGACCTCCGGGATTGCGTGATAAGCACCCAGGACATTTCCAAAACCGACGGCGGGGGTCCGACCGACCTTGGATGTCGTAATGGGTGAAGCAACTCCACTTACAGCATCCCCGACATTTCACCATCTCGTGCTTGTCTTCTTTGTTGCGGCAGAGGATGCACCTACGCAACTTGGGCTCGAGATTGAATTTATAAATGTCGTTCTCGTCTTCCTTGGTGAACAAGGGTGCGCTAGCAAGGGTGAAGTCGATAAAGTCACTGATTTGTAGGTCCTCATTCGCGAGCATCCAATCCAAATCTTGCTCGGTAAAATGTTGGAGGAGGGTCCATCTCTCAGGCCGAGATAGGGCCCGTACTGTGTCCCGAGAATGTTGAGGAGGAAGGGGAGGTATGTTGTGGCCGTGCCTCGATGGTTCGACATCACGGCTATGACCATGATCAAGGGGTGTTTTGTTCTTGGAAACAACTCCTTTGAAAGGCATCTTGGAGGTTTTAAGGAATGGTAAAAGGGGCAGAGTAAAAAATGTGTCCTTTACCGTATGGTGAGGCTGGTATTTATAGTCGTTTAGAGAAAATATTGCCATAAATGATGTGGGCCATATTGCCTAAATGGGTAGCCGCCAGCTACTAGCCATAAATGTCATTGGGCGTTGTGTTAGTTGTACGACATGACAAGCTTTCGGCGTATTTTTCGAGATAGTTAAACTGACTCATGTTTAGACGGTATTTAAGCAGGAATAAAAATGCTTATGCGAAAAACATATAGAATAATTAAAACAACACGAGATAATGATCTCGGCTGAATGTTACGAGATAATACATATGAGTAAAATTAAAAAGTTAACACTTAACAAAAGGCGGGCTATTCCCGCGATATTCTATATATGACTACGGCTATGCAAGACGGGAGCGCTTGACCCGGCGTTCTTGATCCCGACATCTCCTGCAGGTGAAGGATGTGAAGCGGGGATCATCATGGTTCCGAGGTGATCTGCGGGCCAGACATCCGGGATGGAAAGCTTCTTCGCATCCGTCGCAATGGAACATGTATCGATAGTTCCCTCGGGTTCTGCAAATGGCACACTTATCCCAGGCCAACGGGTCTTCTTCTTCCCCCCAGTTAATCGGGGGTTGCTCGATGTTGATCTCGGGGTCCCAATGTTGGGGAGATGCGTGTGGCATTGGAATGTCTTCCTTTTCCTCCGTAACCTCGTTCTTCATATTTTTATTAGTTGCCATCTTATTATGATCTTAGTTGGAAGGTATAGTTAGGATCGTTGGATGTCCCGTTAAAGGGAGACGGAGGTAGTATATATAGTACGTCGGCATTAATTATTTCGACGCCTCGTCTTCCGCTAACCGTCGTCAGCCATCAAATCAGCCGTCAAATCCGTCAGAGGTACGGGGTTACGGCGTAATCCCCGTACGACACCTGGCATCTGTCAACTCGGTTTGAGTCCGATGCGCGGAAAACGAGGCGTCGCCATGATGAAGGGGGGGCAACGCGTCGATTCACGGCTTCATTTCGAAATTCGCGCGAGTATTGAGCGGGAAAACTAGAGGCCCCTATATATATTCTCCGTCCCGATTCGTTCATTTATTCTTGTTTTTCTTGAGCTAAACAATCTCGGAGCAGCAGAGCGAAAGTGATCATAAAGCGAAAGTGATCTCGGGGATTACAGAGGGAGTACGAAGTTTGCAGGTGATTGCTCGTAGTTACGTTGGACAAAGGAGACCGAGGTGCGAAGAAATTTTCTACACCAGGTAAATTTTGCTATCTTGGTATTTGTCCTTATGTTAAATAATTAGGCATGTAGGTATTCATATGTATTGCCGAGTTTGAAAAAATGGTTGAACTGGTTAACCTTAGTACGATAATGTAGTTAACAGCCTATCACAAATTTCATCATGTCGGCAATTTGTGTGTATATGTTAAAATAATGATTTGTAGCCCGGTAGTCCAAGCAAAACTGGTTACCTAAGCCAATCCTGTTTATTTATAAAATTTAGAAATGGCCGAAGAACAAGACGGATCCCGAGACCAATCATCTGGTGCCTCCGGGGAAGTACCCCCACTGTCTTATCATCCTCCCCGTCCAGGCCGGGGGAAAAGTTTGTATGGTATGACTCCCCCAAATCCCGACACCTTACTACAAGACGTTGAAGAAGATCAAAATAGTGAAGCAAAAGAGGACAAAGGAAATCAATCTCGGGGAGAACTTGTCTCATCCCAAGCCGGAACGTCTAAGAAGCTAAGAAAGAAAAAGGCTCATGAAAACATCGGTCTTCGCGAGGGTCGTCCCCTTGACTTGAAGTTCCCCACATCGGCTGACATTGCTCCCAAACGAGTCGTTCAATGTGAAGATTACGCAAATGCCTTTTACAAGGAACTTGTGAATGAGGACGACAGAGAGGATTATCCCCAACATGCGCTTGATTTGGTAGCCCCGGGCCCGGATGACCGGGCACATGACTGGAAACGTGGGACATGCATCTATTGGAAGATGCCCAAGTGTGGGTTTAAAGTCAGGGTTTCTAGGTTCGTTCGAGAAATATTACGACATCTCGACGTGGCCCCTGCACAGTTAACCGGGCCTGCTTGGTGCTATATCATGAGCTTCAAATATTTGTTCGATTATATGCCCGAGTTAAAGCTGTACTGGCCGAACGTCGGGTTGTTCTTTCATTATTTTTCTCCTATATATAATACCGAGAGTCATCTTGCAATTCGGAAGCGTGGTACAATTTCGCTTTTTGAGAGTATATCCAAGGTGGAGGACTGGAATCAGGGTTGGGTATACCTTGCGAATCCCGAGGATTTGCCTTGTTTCCGCGAAATACGGAGGAAATGGCGTTGCCTAACGAAGGAAACTTTGGTCCCTAATTCTCCCCCTCCTTTGACATCGGCTGATTTACAGGCTGTCGAAATTCTTGATACTTATTTTACAAGTTAGTCCTTCTTTGTTTTACCTCATACCTGATATACCTTTGCATCGCATTTATTCATCGATCATTTTGTTATACATAAATTATTAATGTGTTTTTACCACAGGGCGCGGGTTTATGGCATTACCTTGGAAGGCCGCTCGTTCAATACTCGTCTTTGAAACCCCGGAAGACGGCTTCGCGAAAGGGAAGGAGGTTGCGACCTCTAAAAAGCCGGCTTCCTCTTCCAAGGGTCCGAAGACTGTAAAGTCGGGGTCTGTTAGAACTACCACAGTTCATCCGAAATCTACTGCAAACACTGCAGCAGCCACCAAAGGAGCTAAGGGCGGTGTTTCTGGTTCTTCCAAACTCGGAGGTTCCCAGAAGAGGAAAGAAGCTCCCGTTGACCCTCCCGTGCGTTTAACACGGTAAGAGAAGGGGAAAGGAGTTGAAGTAGAAGAACCTAAGCCGAAAAGGCAAAAGGTTCAGTCCGATATTGCGTTAGAAGTGTCTGGGGTTGCCCCGAAGGACACACCCCAATCTCGGGTTGAGGCTGCTGAGAAGGAGTTAGAAAGAATTATCGAAGAAGCAGCACGCGACGTGTGGGATCCTGCGAAGGAGCACACCGAATATCTCAAGTCGAGTATATCAGAACAAGGGCGAAATACCGGATTCGTGTGGGGGACCCATATTTCGCAAGGGTTTCCTGATAGTATTTTGGCGTATCTACCCGGATATTCTACCATGCAGGATGAGGAAGAGCATCCCGAGGTTCGGGCGGCATTTTCTCGGGAAACCTTCAGGCTAACCACCACCGCTCATCAAAAGAAGTGGGCGGAAGAGCATCCTGACCAAGTCGTTGGTCAGGTGTTAAGGTCGCTGCATGATGCCGGGGTTTTCTTTGGGTTCCTCAAAGATTCGCTTGAAAATCGCAGTGCTCTTACTATTACGACTGATCAAGCGGCGATCAACAAGGCGATCATGGAGAGGGACTATTTTGTCAAGTTGGCCCAATTAAAGGAAAGGGAAAGGAAGATAGCTACTGGCGAAGCCGCCGTTGCCTCGGCAAAATACGAGATGGCGCGGATAGTAGGTTTGCGGGCTGACAAAGAGCGCAAGGAAAACGAAGAAAAGGCAAAGCGCTATAAGCGTAAAGCTAAGGAGTTCAAAGACAAGGTCGATGACCTTAACTCCAAGTTCGAAGCCCAGGTAAAAGAGGTGGAGGAGGTGAGATCAGAAAATGCTCGGCTAAAGGCCGAGATGAAGAATTCTAAGAAGAAAACATTGAGCAAGTTTTTGGGCAGTCAGGCCTTTGCTCGGGCCGCCCCCTACGCGTGCCAAGAAGTGATGACGGAGACCGTGTATTGTTACATGGGAGAATTGGCCAAGGTTTACCCGTTTAAACCCGAGCATATGGGTTTTACGAAAGTGGAACCCGAGAAGCTCGTTATAAAAAATCTCTCGGATCACGGTTGGGACGAAGAAAAGGATGTGCTGTTGAATCCAGATGGTACTCCGGTCCAAGGGGAGTTAGAACTCGAAAACCACCCTCGTGGGAGAATTATTCATCCTTGGCCGAAAGACAAATGGCCTCAACATCTCGAGCTTATCGATAATGAGGCTAAAGGAGATGATGACGGTCTTCCTTCCGATAGCTCTTCTGATGAAAGTGATGAAGATGAGACCGACATAAGGAATACCGAGACGAATGTTGAGGTGGACCCCAATACGAATGTTGAGGTGGACCCCGAGATGAATGTCGAGGTGGACCCCGTTGCTTCGCAAGGTGATGGAGAGGATCCGGAGACTGCTTCTATTTTTCCTCGTGATGGTGGAGCTAACGTTCTTGAGTCGGAAAAGGCTCCCACATCTGTAAGTAAAAGACTTCTAATATCGTGATTGCCGAGATGTTGCTTTCACACTTTATCTTATTCCTTTTGTTTTGTTTGTAGGAAGGATGATGGCAAGCAGCGCATTCGACATGTAGGAGTTTGAAGAATGCTGTTTTATTGGCACCCCCGAGATGTGGGGGTTAACAGGATTATGTTGTATTGTTAACTGGTTGTTATTATTTGCACCCCCGAGATGTGGGGGTTATAACAGAGATTTTTGTAATATGGTATTTGATACCCCCGGGATGTGGGGGTTTAACAGGACAATTTTAGATGTAACTTGTTTTATTTTTATCGTATGTTTCTTTGCCCAAAGTTGATGTCAATTTTATCTCGGTTGCATGCTTTGTTTTTGTTTTGTAAGCAAGCAGGATAGGCTTGACTGTATATCCTTGCCTCCCTTTTTTTTATTTTTGACAAAAATGGTCAATGTGGAGGGACAAGTACGTCGCGTGAACGTATGCGTTACCCCAATGGGTTTTCGATAAATGTTCTCGACATAATAAAATTCATGTTACTGGTAAAACAGTCGTCGTCCCTTAGGACTACATTTAATTAGTTGTGTATCTCGGGGGTATTACCCGAGAGGAATTTCGTTGCCAAAAAAGGCTTTCGTTCATGTATCTCGGACCCAATAAGTGAACATAATCATAAATAATTCCATATATATTGATAAAAGCTTAGAGCCATACAAAAAATTTGCATCTTGGTCTAAGTGACTACATTGAATAAAGAACAAAGGCTTATCTCGCCCTGAGTACCTCGCGGTAAACAAAAATATAAAATCTACATAAAAAACGACATACATTAAGTGTAGAATTTGCGAAGATGGCAAGTGTTCCACGGACGAGTAAGTATGAAACCACTCGGGTCTTCCAATTCATAAGCGCCTTTACCTCGTGGGCGAATGATCTTGAAAGGACCTTCCCATTGGGGGGCGAGCTTGCTTACATGTTTGCCAGTTGCTTCCACAGTTTTGAGTACTAGGTCGCCTGGCTGGAATTCCCGAGGTACCACGTGTTTGTCAAACGCACGTTTAACTCTGCGTTGATATTCCATGGTGCGCATGCGGGTTTTCTCCCGACCTTCTGTGATGAGGTCGAGTTCAGCAGCACGTGCATCGCGGTTGTTGTCGGTGGAATATGTCAGAGTTCGGAGAGATGGTTCCATCATTTCCATTGGAGTGACTGCTTCCATCCCAAATACCAATGATATAGTGTTTGTTGTGTGGCTTCGCGAGGTGTTGTGCGGTAGGCCCAAAGAATTTCATCTAGCATGTCGGGCCAATTCTTTCTGTTCTTGGCAACTTTCTTTTTGAGGCCTTCTAGAATGGTACGGTTCGTGACTTCGGCTAATCCATTGCTGGCGGGATGACTCACCGAGGTGAAGTTGTTCCGAATGCCTAGGTTAGAGAGGAACGTCATAGTGCGTGCGGCGTTGAACTGTGTCCCATTGTCCGAGATGAGGGCATGTGGTATGCCAAAACGACAAATGATGTTGCGCCAGATGAACTTCTCTGCTGTTGCGGCAGTGATGGTTGATAAAGCTTCGGCTTCGACCCATTTAGTAAAATATTCGACAGCTACGATAATCCAACGGCGCTGTCCAACAGCTTTGGGAAACGGCCCAACTATGTCTATTCCCCATAAGTCAAAAGGCCAAGCTCCCGAGATGGATATCTGATCGTAAGCCGGGATGTTGCTCAGTTTGCTGTGGTATTGACATCGCTCACATTTTCGGACTAGGTTAGCCGCGTCATGCTGCATGGTTGGCCAGTAAAAGCCGGCTCTGAGGATTCGTTTGGCAAGAGTTTTTGCTCCTTGATGGCTGTCGCAGACGCCTTCATGTACCTCAGATAGCATTTTCAAGGCTGTCTCCTCATTTAGACACTTGAGCCAAGGTCGTATGTATCCCCGTTTGTAGAGGTGGTTGTTGAATATAGAGTACATCGGTGCGATTCTTTTCAATCGTCTGGCTTCCAATTGATCAGTGGGGAGAACCCCGGTGTTAAGGAAATTCCACATCGGGGTGAACCAGGACTCACCGGGTTCACTGATGGCGAGTATGGTTACAGTTTCAAGGTTGATGCTGGATTCCGGAATATCCATAACAATCACGGGCCGGTCTTTGTCGAGGTTGCCTGCGGCGCCAAGTTTTGACAAAGCATCAGCTTGGCAGTTTTTGTTGCGCGAAACATGTTGGATGTCAACCTCGTCGAAATGGCTCTTGAGCAGGTGGAACTGCTGTCGGTACTTGCGCAACTTCTCGTCCACAACTCGGCATTCGTCATTTATCTACTTGACTGCTAACTCGGAGTCACTGCGAAGATGAACCTCGCGGGCGCCCAATTCTCTAGCCAGTTTCAAGCCTGCTATCATGGCTTCATATTCCGCGGTGTTGTTTGTTACTGGGAATTGAAAATGGAGGGCATAGTTCAAGGTTTCCCCGTGTGGTCCAGTGAGGGAGACCCCGGCTCCAGCTCCTTGTAGTGAAGATGCTCCGTCAACATGAATTATCCAACGTCCTTCAGACTCGGGAGGAACTCCGGAATACTCGGCGATGAAGTCGGCGAATATCTGGGATTTCAGAGCATTTTGGGGGTGGAAAGAAATATCGAACTCGGATAATTCGAGCGCCCATGCTAGCAATCGCCCGGATGAGTCGAAATTCGCGAACGCCTTCTTGAGTGGGATCCCGGTGTAAACCTTTATGGAGTGCGACTGGAAGTAAGGTCTCAGCTTTCTTGCGGCTACGACGAGAGCATATGCTGCCTTTTCGATCTGGGAATACCTAGTTTCGGCATCTCGAAGCACATGAGAGACGAAATAAATCGGCCTCTGATCTCGTCCCTCTTCCCGAACAAGGGCAGCACTTACCGCATGACCCGTTGTTGCCAAGTACAACACCAGGATATCGCCAGTGATCGGCCTGCTAAGACATGGTGGATTAGCGAGGTAAGCCTTGATTTTCTCAAAGGCCGCGGCACACTCCTCTGTCCATTCGAACTTGGCTGACTTGCGCATTGCTTTGAAGAAGGGGAAACAGACGTCCCCGGATCTCGCGATAAACCTGTTGAGGGCGGCCAATTTGCCCGTGAGGGATTGTAACTCTTTGAGGTTCCTCGGAGGTTTCATATCGAGGATGGCTTGTGATTTTGAAGGATGAATCTCGATTCCTCTCATCGAGACCATGAATCCGAGAAACTTACCACCGGTTAAGCCGAAGAAACTCTTCTTCGGGTTGAGCTTCATTTTGGCTGAGTTCAGAGTCGCGAAGGTTTCTCGGAGATCTCGGACGTGGTCGAGGTCGGACATGCTCTTGACAAGCAGGTCATCCACGTATGCCTCTACATTTCTCCCAATCTGATCGTGGAATACAGTGTTGACCATGCGCTGGAACGTGGCCCCAGCATTACGTAACCCGAAAGGCATAACCCGGTAGCAGTATAGCCCCGAGTTGGTGGTGAAGGCGGTCTTCTCTTCGTCCTCTTGATTCATTCGGATTTGGTTGTACCCGGAGAATGCGTCCATAAAACTGAGGTAGGCATGTCCCGAGGTGGAGTCGACCAGCTGGTCGATTTTGGGCAAGGGAAATGGATCCATGGGGCATGCCTTATTGAGATCGGTATAATCGATACACATACGCCAGTCACCGTTGGACTTCTTTACAAGCACGGGATTGGCTGTCCATTCTGGACACTCGACATTTCTGATAAAACCAGCGTCAAGTAGCTTCTGGACCTCGCGCTTTACGGCCTGCTGCCGTTCTTCCCCCATGTTACGTTTTCGTTGCCTAACCGGTTTTGAACCCGGTTTGATATGCAGTCGGTGTTCTGCTATTGACCTCGGAATCCCTGGCATGTCGGCGGCTGTCCAGGCAAAAACGGACTGATTTTCTCGGAGAAACTTGATGAGTTCGTCCTTCGCTTGCCCCTGGACTGCCTTTCCGATGTTGAGCGTTCTGCCTTCGCCCAAATCGAGTTGTTCGACTTCATCTGCCGGCTCGAGGGAAGTCTTAGTCTCAGCTTTATCAACGGGATCCAGCGCCAGGTTGGTGTTGGGCGGTAGATACTCGGTACTCGAGCGCAACCGCTGTTGGTTGGTTTTTGCTTCCGACTGTTCGACTTGGTGGACAGAGCCTCCCTGACCCTGGATGGAGGTCATGTAACATTCACGCGCTACCTGCTGTTGGCCACTTTCTTCCCCTATCCCGTTATCTGTGTGAAATTTGATTTTCAGGTGGGAAGGAGAGATGATTGCACCGATTTTGTTCAGGGTTCCTCTCCCCAGGATTGCGTTGTATGCGGAGGGAGCATTAACGATGAGGAAGTCCACCATGACTTCTACCGTACGAGGGGACGTACCAAATGTTACTTTGAGTGGCATCATGCCCCGAGGTCGAAGGGCATCTCCCGTAAAGCCTATCAAAGGCGAGATATGCTGTTGGAGGGCACGAGTGTCGAGGCCCATTTGCGTGAAAGCCGACAAGTACAGGATGTCTGCTGAGCTTCCCGTGTCGACTAACACCCTCTTAACCCGATGGGTGTTAATTTTGAGGTTTAACACCACGGGATCATCGTGTGGACTAGAGATCTCACCTAGGTCCTTCTCAGAGAAAGATATTGCTTCCTCCGGGCGAGGTCGTTTTTTATCGGTCTCAACCTGTAAAACAGTGGGGTATGGCTTTCGATTGTCGCGAGGTAAGATTGTTCGGACGGTACCGCGATGGCCTCCACTGATCACGTTAATGACAGGGCTGCCCTGCCTTTCCTGGCGCCTTGTCTCGGGACCCTCCCGAGTTTGGGGACTGACCTCTCCAACCCGAGGTCCCGTATAATCCTGTCTGTAAGGAATAGGTTTCTTAAAAACCTTACCTTTACCGTTGTACTTCCTGGAGAACTTTCTGAAGAAATCGGGGTTGATGAACTCAATCAGCTTACCCTCACGGGCTAGTCTCTCCAGGATGTCTTTGAGTTGAAGGCAGTCCGCAGTGGAATGCCCATTGAATCCATGGTACTCGCACTTCTTGGAGTTATCTTGTACTGTGAAGATGCCTTCTGGCAATGGCGGGGGAAGGTCGAACATCTCCTCTACGATGTTGTACATCTCGTGCCGCTTCTTCGTGAGAGGCGCGTATCTCACGAAGTGTGGTCGGTACCCCTCAGTGCCAGACTTGTGTTCTTGTTCGGTTGATCGGTTTGGTTGGTTTCTCCGAGGTTCCCTTTGGTTGCGAAACCTGTCCGGAGCTGGCTGTCTGTTAGTTTGATGGCGGGGGGATCGAGATCTCGGTCTCGTGGGGCTCCCGTTGTCATCTTCGGCACGGATGTAACCCTCCGCAAAGGTTACAAACTCTCTCAGAGTATTCATTTTCTTCATGTGGGCTTCGTAACGCAAGGTTCCTGGACCCCCTTTGCGGAGTCCTTTCTTGATTGCGGCTAAGGCGAATTCCTCATTGAGGTTCTGAATTCTCCGAGATGCTTGTATGAAGCGGTTGACAAACGCTCCTGTTCTTTCGCGCTGTCCCTGTACTATGTCCAAAAGCATCTCGCACGTGGCTTGCGGTGGTTTGATTATCGTGTATCTCTCCAAGAACAGTTTCGCGAAGTCCTCAAATTTGTTGATGGACCTCCGATGTAGCGTCATATACCAGTCCCATGCTTCTCCAGTTAAGCAAGTGGTGAAAACTCGGCACATGATTGCATCGGTGGCTCCAAGAAGGCGAAGTCGCTCGAGGAACCCGTACACGAAGTTGTGTGGATCCTGTGTATCGCCGCTACCCCGGAAGCTGGGAAGGGTTGTTGGGTATTTGAAGTCCGTCATTGATTGGCGGTAGATGTCTCTGGACAGGGGGCCGTCCTCGATTCCCATAGGCCGAGAGTATGTGCCTGCCTTCTGGGATTCGAGTTCGGCTAGTTTGGCCGCGAGTCTGGTTTGGATCAGCTCTTCGACTTGGGCCATGTTGATACCTCGGGTTGGGGTAGGCGATCGTCGGTTCCTTCTTCGGTCATCGCGGCGATCTCTATCCCGACCTCGGGGTGGACTTCGTTCGCGCCCTCTATGGGAACGAGATTGGTCCCTGCGGGATGGTCTGGGCCCCCTGCCGTGGTTAGCTGATTCTCGCTCGTTGTTAGGGTGAGCTCTGGGGCCTTCAGCGTGTGGTTCTTCCGCGGGATGGGGCCCCCTATTCTCATCTTGACCTTCCGGGCGCCTTCCTACCTCGGGGTGTATCCCTGCAGGCAGGGCATTTTGGTCCCTGCGTTCGGACTGGACCTGTTGGTCGGGTAGTGAGGGGGTGTCTGTCTCCTCGCCTGTTCGGACCTGTGCGAATTCTCGTTCCAAGTTTCTTGGCGAAACATCTGCCGGCCGGCTGTGGACACGGTTTGCAGACAAAGGTCGCGGGACAACTGCAGCAGGTGGTACATTCTGGTGGACAGGTCGCGGTGATACTTGCTGGGAGTATGGTGTTAGACCTGTCATGGGATACGTCCCTTGTGCGCCTCCGGGGCCCCATTGCCCAGGTGGCGTGACATAGGGATACTGGGGACCCGTGGGAGTGTAAGGTGTGCAATGAGGCGCGCCGTAGTGATACAGCGGCGTTTGCTGAGGGTAATATGGTATGTAGGGTATCTGATAAGCACCAGTTACCTGATTGTGATAGGTACCGGCCATCTGAGTGTGTTCGGCGTAGAGTGGCCTGGTTGTGTTCCCTTCAGTGAATTGTCGAGTGACGTCGGGGCGAGGTTGAGCGGGTTGAGGACCCTGGGGTCGCACTGTTGAGCTGCTGGGCCTTGCCCCCGGGAATTGACTGTGGGAAGGATTAGCCGTAGGTGATGTTACCACTGGGGGTGGTGTGATTGTTACTCCTGGCGGGGTCGTCACCCCTGGTGGGAGCGGAGTTGATGTGGTCGGACGAGCCATCTAGTTCTGCGTTCGAGCTAGGCGTGGCCCCACGGTGGTTGATACGCCCTATCTCGGGAGATGAGGTCGTATGGAGGTTGTGGGCTAAACTGGATTCGTTCTGCCAAGGGATGACAGACCGAGATGTGGGCTGAGTTAGGAACTCGGGGTGGATTGTGAGAGATTCGGACTCTGACCTGTATGATCTCTCTCTTAGTGAAAATTGCGTCCCCTGTTTCATGGGGATCACTGCCTTATATAGTCTAGCCATAACTGCCATCTCGGGCGTTTATGGGAGAACGTGGGCAGTTATGTCGTCCGTTATCAAGACGTGGGCATTAAACCAGCCGTTTCCCGGCTATCCCGTATGTCGGTTGGCTTGGGCCTGTATTAAAGCTCTGGTTTGGGGCCGGCATGTTGAGCCTCGGCTTAACGAACTTTTGGGCTTTTTCATATGACGTCGGGTTGGCCTTGTTAAGGTCCGAATCCCAGTCTTTCATGGCCCATTTTGGAATAAGTAAAAGGGCCTGTGGAACATGGCCCTATCAGAGTGATATTTGAACTCAAGTATCAACAATAAAATAGAACTTTAATCATTTACAACTAAAAATTTGTTATTTATAGAGAGAGGTGGACTATATAAAAAATATCAATTAAATTTCTATATACATAATTAAAATTTTAAAATTATAAAAGTGACTTCATTATTTTTAGCTAAGCCTTACATCCACTCCTGAGTTATAGTGCAAGGGAGAATGACAACTGTCTTGAGCTAATTTTTTGATGTTATACGTCTAGAATTTTGAAATATTTAGCCGGCTAATATATTTCAATATTATTTGGATTTTCGTCTCATATATAATTTGGGTGGTCCTGCCAAATTTTGTGTAATTCAGTTGAGATCTAAGCAAATTGAGTAAAATTTCCCTGCTTAACTAATTAATCCAAAATCTATATTATTCTTCAATGTTATCCGACACTTAGAGGGTGGTTAATATGGTGTCTTAAAAAATCTTAGATGTTTTTTGTGATAGTAGGTAAAAGAAACAACCAACCGCAATCAATCATAATGTAAAGTAAATAGATAGAGTAAGAGAGATTGACACGCGAAATGTTAATGGAGTTCAGCTTAAAATGCCTATGTCTCCGGAGCAATGCAACTTCGTCAGCACGCCTTTTCTATTACCCAATAAAAGAAATGATACAACTCGTGAGTCTAGAAGGTTAAGCCTAGAAGCTCGAGTTGAAGAGTCCTACGAAGATAATCGTCACATAACTATGAATATATGTGAGCAGAAATGCTCGATCCGGTGAGCCCTTAATGCCCTACAAGCGAGTCATGCGGCTATTCGAATGGAGCACTAAAGTAGATTTCCATATTATAGAACATCGAACAAACACTCTAACTAAATTTAGAAGTATATTAGTCAAGTAGATTTGAGATTATCAAAGGAGTATTGAAGTTTTGGCTCTCTCAAAGATGAAAGCTCTCAAGAACACATAATAAGTGATTTTTGAAATTTAGAGGCAGCTAGCTTAAATATGAAGTTAGAGTATTAACTCTATTTATAGAGGGAGCTCCAGATCTTGGTATTTGAACCAATCCGTTAAGTACAGTGATCTTCTGTTCAAACAGATAGTTCAAATATAATTGAAATTAGGGTTTTTGCCTTTTTGAATTATATACTAATCGTTCGGTACGTTTATTTCCGTACAGAATGGATAATATATTTCATCCCAATTCTATTTAACTTGAATAGCGTATATTACGGTTAGCATCCGTTCGGAACATAGACAATATGGGGAATCCCTGTTTGAAACGGAACCTTTCGTTCTGAACGGTTGCCAACCGGAATAATTATTTCGTACTGAAATGCTTCTCTATCCATCCGGTACCATTCAATATATTCCGTATTGAACGGTTTGCTTCCGTACTGAACGGATAGTTTCAGAAATCAAAAATCTCAAATTTACTTTACTTCTCTATTTGATATTACAATTTTGTTGATTTCCTTGGTTTTTCAAACTTAAAGCCTCGATTGTTGTAATTTTCTTTCACATCTAACATATAAAAAATTTCATGTTTAATTTACAAAAGTTCAATCGTTGTAATTTTCTTTGACAATTAACATGGAATATTTTGTATATTATACACCGGGAACAATTTGAATTTGATGTTCATTAGACTTAAATTTGAGTCTGATGAATTCCGCATATGTTAGATTCTTTTTCGGGTATGTGCACGTTAAATCTGGATGAATATTAAAACATATGTACACAAATATTAAAGCAATACACACGCATTCTAAAATAAATCAGACGAACGTAAAATCCACCGGAATCAAATTTAAGTCTGATGGTCATCGAACTCAAATTATTCGCATTGATGATACCCATTATTGTCGTAATACAGAACTAACATATACATCATTTCAAATTAGGAAAGTGGGACATCTACTCACAAGTAGATTTTGGACTTATTTCTCGACAAAAGCACTATTTTAGACTCTTAGTTGATGTGATACATGCATCCGCAACAAGAGCGGTTAGCATAGCACAAGTCGGTATCATAACGGCCCCTTGTTGCACCTGAATTATTTCGCAGCTCTCTGTTGATGTGAAGTATGCTGCCAAACTTGCCCCAGTACAATTTAAAATAATGCTCTTATTTTTTTTGTTCAATTATTTTATATTCTTGTGCTTTTGTGGGTACTAACATAATAATATTATTTTTAGCTCGGAAAGAAAAGGATTGTTTAGTTGTTTGCTAGTTTTTGACCGGCCGTCTCATTTGAACTCATGTTTGTATTAAGTTTGATGAGCTAATTAAAATAGCAACTAATTAAATACATAACTAGAGTTATCTACATGCTGTTATCTTCCTGGCTGAACTGAAGGATGAAAGCGATGTCTAAACTTCCACACACACAAAAAAAAAAAAATCTAGTACTTGCTTACAAATAACACAATCATGATGAGAGTTTTAGTACCACAAGTTTTTGGCACCACAAAATACCATAAACTTATTACAATATTTATATTTTAAAATTTACAACTCAAATATTTAATCTACACTGTTAATTTTTATTCATTTTATGAAGGAACATTCACAAACTTTTTATAATTTTTCGAGATAAAATATACTAGATCAATATGTCAAAAAAAAAATGAATACATTACAATTAATCAACATAGTTAACTATACATTTGTTTAAATTTGTACGTACCGCTTGTTCTAGTATATATTTGAAATTAAAAATTATAAAATTTTACGTGCACCAAAAATAAAACAAACTTAACTATTTGACTTCAACCTTTTTTTTTAAATAAGAAATTCGAATTTTAAAACATAAACAAAAAATAAGTTTGTAATATTTTGTGACATTAATTTTTTTTGGCATTTGAACTTCCTACACGATCATTAGGTGTATTTGTTGACACCTTGATGTAACATTTATCAATGTTAATTTGGAAAATTTTATTATGGATAAACTAAAGCCGTGATAACAACTTTTTTTATGTACAATATTTATTTTTTGTCGTTGGATGTACAATTAATCAACATAGTTAACTATACATTTGTTCAAATTTGTACGTACCGCTTATTCTAGTATATATATATTTGAAATTAAAAATTATAAAATTTTACGTGCACCAAAAATAAACCAAACTTAACTATGTGAATTTCAACCGTTTTTCTTACAATAAGAAATTCGAATTTTAAAATATAAACTAAAAATAATTTTGTGACATTTTGTGACATTTGAACCTCCTACAGATCATTAGGTGTATTTGTTGACACCTTAGACGTAACATTTGTCAATGTCAATTAGGAAATTTTCTTATGGATAAACTAAAGCCGTGATAACAACTTCTTTTGGATAATTGGATATACAATATTTATTTGTTGTCGTTGCTCTGCACTTTGGCATGTAATGCATAGTTATGATATTATGAATCAAGTATGCGGACGTTTAATTGTTGTATATTATTGCGGAAGTCTAGCTTTTCCATCTAAATAAATAATTAAAAAAAGAGAAGGATCACTTTATATAGTTATATAATATCGATAATTTTAAAATAAATTTGAAAATTAAATCAAATATCATTTCTATTAAGTATGAGAAAAAATATTGAGATATGTTTTTTACCGTACATCAAGTGATTGAAGTTTTGTGATTGGAAATTAACGGTACTTGATGTCTTATCACTTGTTGCCTATATTGTATAAATTTAATTATTTATATGCCGGATTATATATTTTATGAGCCTTTCCAGCAAGATCGGTAGCATTAAACTATAATCCACACTAAGGAGATCATATTCGGTTGTTTTAAAGAGGATTAATCCGTAGGTAGAGGTTAAAAAAGCTTAATTCAGGGATAGAGATGCCTTAAAACAAAGGCATAAATAAATATTTCGAACAAAAGGAGGCTAAAAGAACCAAAATTTCTATCTGCAACAACTCAAAAGTAAGAAATTCAAAATCTACACTCTTTTGAGGAAGAATTCCAAAAATATCAATTTCGCTAGATAATCCAGCGAGCCATTTGCATACCCATTTCTTCCATAAAATGATCTGGAAAATGAACCGCTGAATTATCCAGCGGGCTTGATATTTTTGGAACTATTTCTCAAACGGATATAGATTTTGAATTCTCATGTTATAAATAATAATTTGGCTAAAAGAAGCTAAAGAAAGTTAAAGAAATCAATTGTTAGGAAATTAAGACAAAATGTTGGGGAAGTCCCTGGTCTCTGCTTGTAAACGCATGAAAGCAAACAGGTGTATTTTTCAAAAGAGCGAGCCCAGTTGTTTAACCAAAGGACTCTGCTGGTATCGTTGTACACGCTAATGACAAATAATAGTATAATTATACCTACTCATACGCGCACGTATTGTGCCAAAATCAACATGATTGACTCTATCAGATATTAAACATGATAGAAACAAATTACCTAAGTCGAATAAAAAAGGCGCAAAATTACAAGTTTGGCACACCAGATCTCAACCAATATAATTAACTTTGATAAACCCAAAGTATTTGCTCAGATCGAGCGGCGTATGAGTAACAAATTAAATTGTGTTCGAATGGTACATGTCGGGACGATACTTGAACAAAAATTATGGAAAACTAAAAAGAATAATATAGTTGTCGAGGTGCACGTAACACGAAAATATAATTTGAATTTTTATATATTGTTCTCCTCCTAAGCTTTGTAAACCCCTAGGTTAGGTGTTGATTAGCTTAATTAGTCATCTTGCAATTTTGTTTTCTCCTATCCAAATAGTGAGTTGTACAGATACTCCGTAAATAGCAAGAAAACGTTTTGGCATGTAAAGGCTTATTTCGAGAAGTAGATCAAGATCAATGGTTCAAATTTGTCGACTGATGTCAATTTAATATATTCCTAGGTTGCCAAAAATTAATAGTATATTAATTCAACAATTTATGTATTTTAATAAAGAAATATGTTTTAACGAATATGATAGCAAAAAAAAAAAATAAGTTTCATTATTTTTTTTACCACTTGACTTTGTACTAAATGAATTCGAAACTTCCAATATACATACATCACTAATGAAGTAGATGGATTTCAACGGTTTGAATTTGTCGTTTGAAGACAATCCGATAGACTTTTGAAATTGTACTCACCAACTCCTCTTGGTGAGCACATCACATCATAGCTTTGCTCTAGTTTTAATATTTTAAGAAAGAAAATTTTACAAAATAAGCTACATAAAGAGAAAATGTTTGAAAATAAAAAAACTTTAGTAACTTAAATTTCCATATAAAAAATAATGTTGAAAAATTGGCTACTTAATATGTCATAGAACGTGATGTGATATGACTATAAAAATCAGTTCGCGTGACTATTTTTTTTTCACTATATAACATACGATAGTTTGTTACAACCTCAATTGGTAAAATATAATGAAATCTGTACCAATTCGTGAGAACAACAAAAATACGTAAATGTAATTTTGGGGTTTTTGATGAGTAAACATGAAATTCCTCCAATAAACAATATTTAAAAATTTCGAGCTCATATTAGCTCTTCAAATTTGAAGGACCAAAAAAAGACAACATGATTACATGAAGATGTAATTCCTATAATGACAGTACAACGGTCCGAACTGCAAACCGAGCCGACAAATATTCAAACAAACAAACAAACCGCGAATCAATTAACAGAACAAATTAATCATCATCATAACACGATACCAAAACCCGACCCAAGATAGGGATGTGGTATACTAATACTAAGACCGGTACCGTGCACGAACCGGACCCTGGACCGGAGCATGGGATTGAGGAGGTGCGGGGCTCGTGGAGAGGCACATGGCCCCAAGTTGTCTCTGTTCCATCAGGACACGCCTACACACCTTGCTGTGCCCCCAAATAAGGGCCGCCTCGTTTCATTTCACCATGCTCGTTTTTTTTTTTTTTTCTCTCTACCTTTTTCCTAGGGTTTTGGGACTCTTACTAGCCACTCGGTCGGTGGGCCAGGCCCTGTGGGGCCCACGTCGGAACTATTTCTTTCAGTCAGCCCGTTGGTTCTACGGCGGAGTAACTGTAATTATTTATTTAAAATTTCTTGCATTTTCATTGCTTGCACAGTTGCACAGAACAGCTCTTTGTTCCAACAACCAAAATTAAAAAAAATATAATTTGGGAGGGGGCGGTTGTGTAGTTTACAATTTACTTCATATGCAATTAAGGTCAGCTCATCTTCATTGGGAGACATTTTTTTTTTCCAAGTGTCCAACAAAATACATAAAAAGTACAACGCTGACATGTAATACCTCATTATTGTTTTGTATATATTTTCTGCAATTTTCTACGTTGCAAAAGGACACTTTTGATAGATGGACTACTATAAGAAATAGTTTGACCAGCTGGCAACAGATAATGATAAAGTTTGACTTGGTATAGAAAAAGTGGAAGGGGGCAACTGAGTAAAGTCACAAAAGTTCCAAAAAACATTCTTTAGACCCCCATTGCTTTATAGCAAAATAAAGTTATCACACCTGCGTTTTCAAGCTAAGTGGACCGTCCGATCATAATCCGCACGAATATTAAAGGATCTCTGTGCATTTTATCTCGGGCTGAGTTGGCCCAGATTATAATTGGACGGTCGAGATTTAGAAAAGAAATCTCATGTTACTACAGATGACCTGGACTCATGAACATGCTGCTTAATTGGTTCTTCTCCTGTTCATCATAAACTAGAAAGTAACAGTGAACCCCAAAATGACTGAAAGTGAGATTTAATCCTTACCTGAAGTATTCGGATCCAATTAAATTGGGTTGTTCTCCTCTTTTATTTTAATTTTTGAGGAAATTTTTTATGGTTCTTCTCCTATTCATAATGAACTAGAAAGTAATAGTAAAAAGGACCATAATTACTTGAAAGTGGGATTTAATCTTTACCAGAAATATAAGGATACAATTAAATTGGGTTCTTCACCTCTTCATCATAAACTACAAAGTAATAGTAAATCCCAAAATTACTAGAAAGTGGTTTTTAATCCTTACCACAAATATACGGATCCAATTTTAACTAATCCAAACCCGTACCACCATAAAATATAATAACGAGTTGAGATCATGGCGCAGCTGTAAAGGATTAAATCTCTTTAACAGTGTCCATTCGAACTTCGAGCACCGTAATTCTTGTTCTGTGTATCGATAACTTAGTTTGCACTTTAGTTTACCTTATTCCCAGGCACGTTTTCGCTCTGCATTTTCTTTTCATATTCTTTTATTCGTTTGTTGCCATTAATTCAGTTTTAGAAATTCCCTCTGCTAGTAACTGCTCTTCATGATCGATTAAATCATATCATTGCTCTGTATAATAATCCTAATAATCCTGTTTACTTGAATTATTATCCAAACAAGAAGGACATGAGGGAAAAAAACAACTTAGAATTGGAAGGAACATCATCCATTAAAAATAATACGGTATAGAAATAAATTTAAAACTTTGTTTGTCATAATGTAATGAAGTTAATTAATATATAGTGATGTTATGCTTCAGTTCCTCCCGGTCATGATGAAATATGATCCGATTGAAGAATTAATTGACATGTCACATGTACGACGACTATATCAGAAGACAACAAAATGTACTTACCTTATACAAGCAATAATGAGCGCAGTTATTTTTGTCAGAATATTTATTTTATTTTATTTTTCAATAATAAGAACAATGAAAGCGAAAACAGTTAGAGAGTTTGAAATCAGGGCTCCAGTGATGAACAGACAATATAGACATGGTGGTATTAAATTGAGGGGATAACAAAATGAAAGGATATAAATGCTGCCCTCAAATTCCGGACCTATTCTTGCAAATAAATGCAGAACATAAGAAAAATGTTTCTCTGAGTTTTCTTTCTCTAAACTTACTAATCATAATATTAATATAAAATATAAAATATAAATAACAAGTGGCAGTCTTATTGTTCTTCTTACTGCTATCCCACTCCCTAACTTCCAATTTAATTTCGTTTGTGTCGTCCACGTGGGGAACTTTTCACTTGCAACCTCGGAATAGTCTGAATTTTTAAATAAGAAATTATTCTTGCGTTGTGCTCAATGTTTTTAGATGCGGTTTTGATGCGGTATGCAGAAGATCATCGCATACCGCATATACGGTATGCGGCTGTATATGCGAATTTTTATGCGGACTTATATATGTGGATTTTAAAATGAGATTAATATATAATTTATATGTAAAGTTATAATATGTGCACATTAGATTAGAGGGTGGTGACAATTCTCTTATTAATTACAAACTCATGAACAAAATTCACTCAAATTGATGCATTGGAATATCTTTAAGAAATTAATTTCTTAAAATGTGAATTTTACATGCATACTCAATTTGTCGTTTTTCACATCTATTTAAATTATTAACTTGCTTAAAGGAATCCATGTTGTTTATTGGATTCATTTATTTTGATGTGATATGATAATTATTTCCCTCAATTATTGAATCAAATTGTGTTTTGAATTCCAAATTTTTATTATATTGAGAGGGAGTGCATAAATTGAGGGGAGCACTCCATAATTGTCTTATTTTTTTCTCCCTTTCATTGATTTTCAAAAGGGTGAGATATTACAAGAGATACAAACACAATATTTGGGCAAATTATAAATTGAGTTTAATCGGTTTATGCACTTTCTTGCGTGTATGTTTTGCAAATCGTCAAAAGGGGGAGATTGTTGGTTGTATGCAATCTTCTAAGTACTTTGTTTGACATAATTTGCAAAACATACATTAGTTGAATTTAACCGTTTACATAATTGAGTGAGTTTGTAGGTTTAAGACTTTAATTACAAGATTAATATGAAGAACCAAATATAGGTTCAAGATCTTAATTGCAAGATTAATATGAAGAGAACCAAGGTTCATGAAGATCTTAACTGCAATACTTATTTGAAGAACCGAAGAAATAAACAAGACTTTACGAAGATATAGATTTGTAATAATCAAATAGACAAGTAAAGTATATTTGAAAATTATTGATTTCAGGAGCAACCGTTCAGAACGGACCAAACCGTTCGGAACAGACCAAACTGTATGGAACGAATTAAATCATAAATTACAGAAAGTTCCAGTTTTGTTCTGTCCGGAACAATTGTGATCCATTGGAATACTTATCAAGTTTTGTGCGATAAATTGTACTAATCATCCTGAACGGACATAGACGTTCAAAAAGGTTAATATTAATTTAATTATTACAGAAACTCTAATTTCAATAATCGTATAATCCGTTCTGAATGGATCTGGCAAATCTGGAACCCCCACTATAAAAGGTGTTACCCCTCTTCAGATTTGACCAAGCTAGTCGCCTCACATTCAAAAAGCATTTATTGTGCATTATTGAAAGTTTCCACTGTTGAGTGAGCTTAAACTGCAATATCTTCTCAAATCCACTCGACTTATCTTCATGGAGATATAGTTTAGTGTCTAGAATTTAATTCTAGAGCATTTCCATCCGTAGTTAGTGTTTTCCGCTTGTAGGGCATTAAAAGGACTCACTAGCTTGAGCGTTTTCGCTCACATATATCCTTAGTTGTGTTACGATCCCGATGGGACTCTTCAGCTCGAGCTTCTAGGCGTAGGCATTTTACTCCGAACTCCATTATCATCTTGCGTATCAAATTTCTCTAACTCTACTACATTTACTTTTATTTGTACACGCTTGCTTGTTTTTTGTTTGACGTATTGGTTTAGAGGGTTTAACTGAAAAACATCCAAGAGTCTTTAAGACTCCCTATTCACCCCCTCTAGGTGCCGTTAAATAGAGTGGAAAAACGTGTCGTTCTGTGCCGTGCCGTGACTAACACGCCGTAACTTTGGTCTAGTGTCGTGTCGTGACCAAGTTAATTTTTCACGTGCCGTGCCGTGACCAAAATGTCAAGGGGTGGTCACGGCACACGAATGGTCATCCCACGTGAGTCACGCCGTGCCCAAACGTGACTCGTGTGACTCACGTGACTATTTGATCATAATTTAGGCTAGTTTATTTAAGATTCACCATTTGTTCAAGATCTAACGGTTCTAATTACATGTGACTCGCGTGACCACGTGCCGTGTCGTGACTAGATATTTCGCGTGACGTGCCGTGCTGTGCCAAAATTTTCAAAAGATGGTCATGGCACGCGATAGGTCACGACACGGGACATGCGAGTCACAACACGTAACCGATACGCGTGCCGTGCCGTTCCGTGTCATAACCGTGTCGTTCCGTGATGGAGCCGACTCCGCCGTGCCATTTTACCCACTCTACCGTTAGGGACTACAAAGCTCACTCACGCGGAAGAGATCAGAGAGAGAAATAATGGTGCGGATCAGTTTCTGCTGTAAAATATAATATCCTCATAGTAGACCCGCATATCAGGATTTTATGAAGACTGCAAACGCGTATACGGTCGTATATGCATCCGCATAGGCCGCATTTTAAAACACTGGTTGTGTTATGCACCCCACTTCAAAAATATTTATATTTAACATAGAAGTTATTTATATTAAAACCTTAAATTATTCTCATATTTATTCTATTTGAACCGCAGATTTAGTGCAGTGCCACGAGTCTTCGTTTGTTTCCAGAGATACACATATTCAATTCTCAAAAATAGCATCTAAAAAATATTAGACACGTACAAAAAAAAATATAATCCCGTCCAAATAAAAACAAACTCTAACATTTCCCCATCTTTGAGTTAAATTCATAAACAATATTTCAATAAATTTTAAATTACTTTTTATCCCTGCTTCATCTCTCTTAAGTTTACATCATTGATAGCATAAGATAAAGCACATATAAATGCAAAGTAAGGGAAAAAGGTGATTTTTTTTAAAAGTACTTAAACCAGTAATATTTTCATATAAAAATATGTAAGCTAATATGAAATTGCAATAATTTCAAACCATCCCGAAGAAAAATATAAAAACGATAAGATTAAGACTAATTTATAAATCTAAGAATAATTGAAGTTCATAATAAAGTGTGGTTAATTCAGGATACGAGAATCTATGAGAGATTTTAAATATTGGATAGAGGATATATATACCTAATTAATAAAAAAGTTTTGCTCCTTCAAGAAAAAAGTTTTGATGGGTAAATACGAGAGCTTTTTAGGTTTTGATCGGAGTATATCCAGTTATAAAAGTTTTAATGAGGAAAATTCCAATAACAAAAGTTTTAATTTATATACACTAATTATCCCAAATAGCATACAATAATTGCAGATGGAATAATAAATATAATTCCGGGAAAGCTATTCTTAATTTCTTTTTTTTTTCATGGAGGGGGAGTAGGGGCGTCAATGAAACCCTTTTAACCATTTACAATAAGGCGGCTTCGATAAGTGGATATGAGTAATAATTTTTTTCATTAACTTAATGGATATGGATAAGAAAAAATTTCATTAACTTATTTGGTATGGCTATGGCAAGAGTTATTTCGTATTAATTGACAAATATTAAATTATGAATGTTATTTTTTATTTATACACATAATTATATATTTTTTTATTAACTTATATTGATTTATATAACATTTTATACACTTTTTATTAAATAATTTTCGTTAAAATTAATTTATTCAACATTTATATTACTTTTAAATAGTGAAATTGATTTGCATGACATTTCATATTGATAGGGCCATGTTCTCAAGGCCCTCACTAACCTCTCACGGGCAATGAAAGAACCGGGATTCAGACTTTCTTGAGAGGCCAACCCGGGATCAATATAAAAAGCCCGGGATTCACCAAAAACCAGGCCCAGCAAAGCCTTATAAAGCTGCATGTAATATGGGTCCAGCCCGAACTCGGCTTACACCGCCTTTAAGCGGGATAACCGTCCTATCTCCCTTAACCGTCGTAACCGCTCGGAATGCGGTTAGGGGACGACCTATATAAGGCTAACAACCCAATGAATAGGGGCATAATTTTTGCCTACCCAATAGAGATATCATACAAGTTAGGGTCCGAATATCTCATAAACACAACCATTCCCACTTTGGGAACAGACTTCATCAATCTCGGCCTGCCACCCCGAGGCAGGACGAGCCCAACCCGAAGATCTTGTTCACATACGGCCTACTCTCTCCGAGATATGGTGTATCACATATGATAATCTTTGAGTAATAATTAGTGATGTACTTATAAAAACAATAATATGATGAGATCGAAGTGTATGTTTTTTGTTATAGACATAATGTTAAAATAAAAAAAGTACTTCATTTTCAAAATGAAAATAGAATAAGAGTATTCTTGGTTTGATGTACATCTTGTCATAACATATACTTCGAAAAATATTACTTAATTTTTAAAGGGCCAAAAGAATTATTATTTGCAGTATAAATAGAGTCTATTTTATATAAGAAAATTTGTATCACAATCTTTAATTTCAACAACTACATATTTATTGCAAATCATTCGTTTTTCTCGACAAATAAAACATACCGACACAATTTTTTTAAATAAAAAATACATAACAAAATGAACATACACTAAAAATATCTTAGAAATAAATGAAGTTGCCGTCAGTTCTTTCATTTGTGTTCAAATTTGCAGCTATTTAGTCTTTTGCATACGTAACAAACAAAAAGAAAAAGAGAAAAAAAAAAACAGAAAATTCCAAGTCCTAAAACTGATACAACGACAGAGACGAAGGGTGCTACGTGGAAAATAAGTCCCATAACAAACACATTTGTTCTTAGCAACGCAGACACTGAAAGGGTAGTTTTGTCATTGTACCAAACATATGAGCCACCTCGTTGACCCTTTTAACCCTCTCTCAAACCCCAAACGGCGGCCCCATCGGCGCCGGTCTCGCTACATTTTCTCTCTCTCTTACTCTCTCTGTCTACATATATAAACCCACCCCCTCTTTACTTCTCTATATACTCCAAAAATCCAAACGAAAATAATAAAGAGAATCAGTTGCTTTCCCCCTCATTCATTCTCCTGCTGTTCAAAAAACAGCGAGAAAGAAAATTAACCAAGAAGAAAAAAAAAAAACAGAGGATGGATGAAAATATGGTATGGTGGTTGTTCAAGTCGCTTCTCTATCTAAGCTTGATGTGGTTTTGCATGTACATGGGTATGAAGGTGCTTGACATACTCTGGTTTCGACCAAAAAGGCTCGAAGAACACTTCGCAAAGCAGGGGATACGGGGCCCGCCGTACCGGTTCTTCCTCGGCAGCGTCAAAGAGATGGTTGCTTTAATGGTGGAAGCTTCATCTAAACCAATGGTGCCACAGACTTCTCACAATATATTTCCTAGAGTTCTCGCCTTCTACCATTACTGGAAGAAGATCTACGGTATTGATACCTTTATTTATTTATTTATTTTTGAAGAAAATAAAAGAGAGAAGAGTTTATCTATCAATCTAGCTTATGCGTACTTGAATAGTGTCGGTTTTGGTATTTTCTCTGTCATGTTTTTGTTTGGATTCAAGCAGCTGTTTAATCACCTCTTGGTGTTTTCCCAATCATGAGGTCCGTTCTGAATTATGGGTTTTCAAATTAACTATTTTATGCTATTTTTTACTCTTTTTTCCTTTATCTTTTATCATGTTTATCGTCCTTTTCTTCTCTTTCGTACTATCATGATCTGTTTCCCATTCCCCTTCGGTAACCAATTTCAGCCTTTTCCTATTTTTGTCAGTATCTACAGTCCTCTCTTTCACTACAAGCTGTAAAATTAATAGTTATGCTCCTCTTTCTTCCTTTTCATTTATTTTTTTGCATTGTTACCTCTCTCATATAAGACCCAAAACAAAAAGAGCAAAATTAAAATTTTCAAAGGAAAAACAGGCGCTGTAGCTCTCAAGCGCTAGGCACTAGGGAGTTGTTGTTCCCTCTTCGTTATCTCTCTTAATCCATGTCTCCATCTTGTACCCCTACAAGGTGTCCAAGATGTATCCCTCCTGCGTGATATGTGCCTCTCTATTAACTCCTCTTGCCTCCCTTCCTTTCTCTTTCGCCTTTATAGCTAGCTACTCTCTTTTGTCATTTCTAATTTAGTACCGCTGCTGACTCTGAAAACTGACACTAAACTGCAGGTTCTACGGTTCTGATATGGTTCGGCCCCACGCCCCGCCTCGCTGTCTCTGATCCTGAGATGATCAGGGAGATATTTCTGTCCCGGTCCGAGTACTTCGACCGGTATGAGTCCCACCCGCTGGTACGCCAGCTTGAGGGGGATGGTCTTGTTAGCCTACACGGCGAAAAGTGGGCCCACCACCGGAAAGTTCTCAACCCCGCATTTTACATGGACAATCTGAAAGTAATTTGGACAATTCTCTTTTAGTTTATTTTTTTATGATGAATTCAGATTTTGTTATGTTTTTAAATTTTTATGTTGAATTCAAGTTTTGCTGCATTTTTTTTATTGATTAAATTTGAATTTTATTCTGAACAGTTGTTAGTGCCATTTGTTGGGAAGACTGTGGCAGATATGGCCGAGAAGTTGACAGCCATGTCAGCATCAGCCGAGGCGGGCGAGGTGGAAATTGATTTGGCCGAATGGTTTCAAATTGTAACAGAGGATGCGATAACTCGTACTGTGTTTGGTTCGAGCTATGAAGACGGCAAGGCTGTGTTCAAATTACAGACGCAGCTCATGTCCTTTGCCGCAGAAGCATTTCGCAAGGTTTTCATCCCCGGCTACCGGTAAAAATCTCTTTGCTGTCAAATTTTGAATTCCTATTTTATAATAAATTTCAATATTTATATAATTTATTAATTTCACAGGTACATACCAATAAAGAGAAACAGACAGTCATGGATATTGGACAGAGAAATCAGAAAAGGATTACAGAGCCTAATTGCCCGACGACAGCAAGAGGATTCACTCGACGCAAAGGAGCCCAAGCAGAATGGTCTAAGGGATTTGCTTGGTTTAATGATTAACTCGACCATGAATTACAAGGGTGCCCCTTCTGCCGGTGATTCCCCAATGATCACCATAGATGACATGGTGGAGGAATGCAAGACATTCTTCTTTGCTGGGAAACAGACGACCTCTAACCTGCTAACTTGGGCCAGCGTGCTTCTTGCCATGCATCCAGACTGGCAAGAGAGGGCCCGGCAGGAGGTCCTTGAGGTCTGCGGCCCCACTGATCTCCCCTCTAAAGAGCATCTTCCTAAGCTCAAAATGGTACACAATTTTTTTTTTTTTTTTAATTGAATATGTAGCCAATCATCTATCTATCATTGTAATTAATAAAGGTATTCCAGTAGAATAAGATGAACAAGAACAAAAGGCGAAATGTAATGTATTTTTTTTTCCTGATAGATTGGTATGATATTGAGCGAGACACTACGACTGTATCCACCGGCAGTTGCAACGATTCGACGTGCAAAGGCGGACGTCGAACTCGGTGGTTACATGGTCCCACAGGACACAGAGCTCCTAATCCCAATCTTGGCCGTGCATCATGACACACACCTGTGGGGCCCGGATGCATCACAATTCAATCCAGCCCGGTTTGAGAATGGTGCTGCCCGTGCAGCTCGGCACCCATTGGCCTACATCCCCTTCGGCCTCGGTGCCCGAATGTGCATTGGCCAGAATTTAGCAATCTTAGAGGCAAAAATTACACTTGCGATTTTACTACAACGGTTTAGCTTTAGAACATCGCCATCGTATGTTCATGCACCAACGGTGTTGATGCTTCTATACCCGCAATATGGGGCACCGGTAGTATTCCGGCCAATCGAACCATCCTGGCCGTCTGATCCGGTGGTCCAGTGACGTGGACCTATCTGTTAGTTTGTGGCTGTTTATCTTTCCTTCTCTAGAGACCAAGTCATAGAATTTTGATTGACTAATATACCCTCCAGTTGTACTTTGTCCTCCCGCTTCCTTGTAAATCTTAAGTTCACAATCAACTAACAATGTCCCTTTCCCAACTTCTGTTTTACCCTTGCATATAAGATTCCGATATTACCCTTCCCTTTAAACAAAACCGATCCAGATCGCTTTTCTAGGACTTAAGTTAGATAATGCCACATCTAAGTTTTTTTTTTTTTTTTTTCCCTTTGTTCTTGGTTAGTGTTTTGATGTATGTAAATTGTACAGGTGGCTTATTCAATCTTTTTTATACGAGTTTGTCTTTGTTCATCTCGTTCGTCTTCTCATATATATATGAAATATTTATCTTTTAATCTTTACATATGGCTTGAATTGTCTCATTGTTTCCTCTCTTTTTTTTCTTTACTCCCAAATTAAAGTTCAGTGCAAGCTTTTATAAAAATTTAATCTTAATTATACTTGGAAAAACTTAAAAAGTACCACTACCATCTACCCCATATATTTATTCATACATATATCATACATTTCTAGCAATTAATGAACTATACGTCTATACCTAATTTCATTTTTTAGTAACACATTCTATTTTTTTTCTGTAACACAATTTTGCTGTCACACTAACACTAGACAGTAGTGAAATCTGAAGTAGATAAAATCACAAGATCCACAAGAGATCTAGGGAAAAAGGTGTGGGGGGTTAAGTTCAGATAGAGGTACAGGGAACCTAGACCCCAAAATACCGGAGTCGTTTGTTTGGGTAGTTTGGATGAAGAGTGGAGGTGGCAGGCCAGCTGTCAGGAGCAGAGGTGCTGGGTGCCGGAACAGCAGCGATCCAGAGAGCAGGAAACGGGGCAAGCACTGTTTCTGTTTGGCGACTGCTCAAAGGGTGAGGGCGTGGGTCCCACCCCCACCCCCCTGCCCTCTGATTTTCCTACAGGCGGCCGTCCGTCCAGAGAAATAGACTGTTATTAATGTTAGTGAGATGGTTAAAAAATAAAAAATAAAAAACGGAAAAACGGGAGCAACTGGGGGGCCCACCAGGTTAACTAACCTTCCTTTTAAATTTATTCTCATCCTCTGCAGCCTATTGATGTCATGACATTGTTGTGTCATACTTTTTATTTCAATTTTCTCGTTAATTAAACTATATTGTGATTGTCTGATTGATGAAAATTATTCTCTGCTTAAAAAGTTTGTGGTGAGACTCGCATTGAATAGTTCGGATCAATTTAATGGCGTAGTGATGGCATTACAAAAGTTACCGTACATATACAGACATGCTGTCATGTTCCAAATCTTAATAATGGGATCATCACTACCTGGCGGGACAGCTGTGTGGCCATCTGAGAATTATTTTGCTATCATATAATGTTGTCCTGTGCTATATCTACTTTAAAGATGACAACTGTTTAATTATATGTTCTGTCATATTTCCTTTCCATATGTGCATTTAATTTATCATTTTATGGCATATAGTTAGAGTGGGAAAAACGTGCCGTGCCGTGCCGTGACTAACACGCCGTGACTTTGGTATCGTGCCGTGACCAAGTTAATTTTTCACGTGCCGTGCCGTGCCGTGACCAAAATGTCAATGGGTGGTCACGGCACGCGAATGGTCACGCCACGTGAGTCACGCTGTGCCTAAACGTGCCGTGATCATACGTGAATCGCGTGACTCACGTGACCATTTAATTATAATTTAGGTTAGTTTATTCAAGATTTACCATTAAATCAATATCTAATGGTCCTAATTACACGTGACTCGCGTGACTACGTGCCGTGCCGTGCCAAAGTTTCAAAAGATGAGCACGGCACGCGAATGGTCACGGCACGGGACACGCGAGTCACGGCACGCGAATGGTACGCGTGCCGTGCCGTTCCGTGCCGTAGCCGTGCCGTTCCGTGACGGAGCCGGCTCCGGCGTGCCATTTTTCCCACTCTACATATAGTGACGTATATATATATATTTTTAAGTGATGTATTCATGTTATTTTTCCAAGATTTCACAAAACAAAAAATCGAAAAGACAAGTGTTCATTTTGCACTGACCATATATATATATATATATAGAGGTTGTCTAATATCAAAATGTTTGTTCCTATAGACCGTGGAACAAACGCTTCGATGGTACTCGGTAACTTTAAAAATTATTTATTAATTATATAAAATTGCTAGATATTTTCAATGTTATCTGCTCTACACATTATGCAAAATATTATCATACTTTTAACTTTATTGTTTTGATGGTACTCGGTAACTTTAAAAATCAAGGTTTGGTGGATTTTGTAGAAGTTCATTATAACAATCAAAACAATCTGAACAATAATATAAATACCATTAAGTGCACGTTAAATTTGAACGATTGCGTATGATATATTAGATATAAACATCATGACAGTAAGGATAGAATCGTGCAATGCACATTAATTAATACTGTTGGGAATTATAAAGGCTAAATAATTACGTTTTATTTAGAGATCAAACAATTACATCTCATTTAGGGATCAAACTATGAGGAAGGAGAAACAGTTCCTCACCTTAACCTATGGACCGTCCTATTCCAAAATTGACTCATAAAACATAATCATAAGTGTCGTAATACAATACCTGATTCCATAACGTTTGCCATACAATACATGATTCCGTGTGCATGAGACAAGTCTTCAATGGCAAGAAGCTCTTCTTCTCGCATGTATGTCGTATGGTCGTGGATTAAGCCTTCCAAGACAACAAGACACGCCTTTGAGAATTCTCTTCCAAGTTTCCTAATGGATTTCTCCTCTCTAATCTTTGATGGTGGAAGAAGAAGAGAAAACACTCATATTTTGTCTAAAATAACTGTTGTTCAGAAAACTGAGTTGTGTATGTTATATCTTGTGCCTTGGAGACCCATCCTTATATAGGGTAACTCTAAATCTAATGCACCAGATTAGATGTTCAATTTTAGATGTCCATCTCTAATTAGACATCCAAAATTAGACATAATTGCAAATATCACAATCAGTCCATCAATGAATGTGAATTTTGCCTATATTGTTCTACGCATTTATGGACCACACCTTAATAAATACATATATTGTCAATTATCCTTAATCCATATTAGATCACTTTAGTTAGACAATCATACATGACAATATACAATTCATAATTATATTACATATATGCTCAACGTTGGATATATGATCCAACAAATACAACTAAAAATGTAATTTTGAATAATGTTTCGAAGTGTATGATATTAGATATCAATACTTTGATACTATCTATTAGCATGTGATCTCTATGCAAGTTAAATATTGGAAATGCAAGTTTGAATATTTGTAAATTATAACAAGTATGAATACTATGAGTCTATGACACTAAGGATAAATACTTGGGGGTGCAAATTTAATTATTTTCTAGTTTTGGTATAAACACTTTGAGGTTTAGGACATTGCTTAATATAATTAGCTCGAAATGTATGGGTGGATGCGCGAGGCGTGAGCATTTGAGTATCGATGTGAAACACATGGTGATGTGCATCTCTTTTCATTTTAGGAAGTGCATGAATCATAATTTCCACAAAAGTTTGCTCTTTGTTTTTTAGAACTACATCTGTAGTTCTTGAACTTCCTTCAATTTACAAGTTGCCAACGGACTTTTCTCAACCAAAAAATAATAAAGTTATGAAATGAAAATGAAAGACATTTGAGAAGATAATGATACTGTGGTACCATTATATTTTTTTCATATAATTTTAACTTATCGTAATTGTTTGATAAGATAAATTTATCGATTTAATGGACATTTGAAATTTTATTAGCAAAATTTAGTTTCTTCTGAGAAACAATTTGTCAAGCACAAAACTTGGCTATTGTAGAGGGTTGCTGTTCTCTTTTCGTGCAAGTTATACTTTTACCAATGTAGACCAAATCTTCTCTGTTTGACATGCTATATTTGAATCTCTGTTACAAGATGAGCCGCACAAGTGGCTAGTATAGGATCTATGGTTTTAGTTTAGAAAGAATATTTCTTATAAGGAATGAATTGTGGTTATAATGGCAAGAATTTGTTACATTCTATACAAGGAAAGTGAAATCCTTTAGCAAATTTGAAGTTGAATACTGTTTGTCTACCAAATTATCACGATACCACCTACCAGTTCTTCTTACCTATAACCTAGCTACACTGCTGCAGGGTAGGATCAATTTCGCATGTCATAATCCTCTTTGTGAAACTTAAATCAGAAATAGGTTTCAATGATTGATGAACAGATATAGGCTATCCTAATTCCTAATGCCACTGTACATGTATCTGTTGTGTTCGTTTCATTTTATCCTACACGATGTATTTGTTGTGTAACCATTCCAAAGGTGACCCGATTCAACCAATCAATGATTCAACCCCCAGTACCCCACCCCCAATTATCATGTCCTTTTTTTAGATAAAAATGGGTTAAATTTTTTCAATTTTAGATATCTACAAAAAAATGACTTGGATTTCCAAATTTACTGCTTTGTATTGAGACACGATGTATTTTCTTAATTACTAGATTAAAAGTTAATTAATTTTTAATAATGAAGCCTTCGGTATCCTCTGTTTATTGTGAGAAGAGTATTTACTAGTAAACAATCTCCTCTGCAACCAAGTACCAAGCACATATATTTAATTTAAATGTATATATTTGGAAAGTTATGTTAAAGCCTGAGAAAAAAAGAAGTAAAGATACAGCCAAACCATATTCCAAATTATTGTTATTTCTTAAGTGGAACATGGAAAGAACAGGAGAACATAGTTTTCTGTGTTTAAAACCCTTTGGAGATCTCAAAAAGATGGAATTGTCCCCTTAGAATTAGCCATGTGGTGCAGCAAAATTGGGATTCTTTCTCTTTTTAATTTTGCTGTAGTTGAAAAACTGGGATTCTCATTTTTTTCTCTCTCCAATTAACAAATCAGCCAAGGCCAAGTATCACGTGGCCCATTGCATGCCATAATTACCTCTTTCATTAGCCAAGAATCATATAACTTGATAAATCAATCATTAGTACCTGGCAAATTTTTTGATGAAGTACCACCCTTTTCTGAATTCTCATGGGTTCTCACCATCTACCTTCTTTTTCTCCTTTTGCCAAAAGTTGCTTGGCAGATGCAAAGGAAATCCTCTCCAAATATTAACGCACAAAGATCAACAAAAAAACTTGAGATTTATGGGGACAAACATTGCTTGTTTTTTCTTGAAATCATGCCATTTGCTTTTCACTAAGGGAAAATGAAAATATAAAAAACAAAATTGCTATGACTATTTAATTACTCGCTTGTTTGTAAATTAGAAAGCTTGAAATTAAACCAAAAATCAAGCTGAGTGTCTATCCGATTCCTTCTTTTTTTCTTAAAGAAAAAAAAAAATCAGATATCTCAAAAGACACCGACTGAATTGGAATAACGGGGAACATTGGCAACAATACCTATTCCAACTTCCTAAAAGTCTATTCCTACTAACCAAAAATTACCTTGGGAAAATGTGTACTCCGCACTCTCCCCCTTTTTACCAGCATGTTTTGTGAGTGCTTTTTCCTCAAAAGATGTGACAGAAAATAAAATAAGATACAGCTAGTGATAACAATAATTACATCTCTTGGTTACCAACCAATGAATGAATTAATAACCATTAATTTTTTTCGTAGGGATGGCTTTCACCTTGCTGTAAGGAGCAACACATGGCATGCATGACACGTTCCATTACATGTCTGAGGTGTTGTTGGTATTATTTATTATCGTTTCTGATCTTTTGGAGAGGGAGATTTAAAAAAAAACACACACACATATGAAGATAATAGAAGGGTAATGCAAGAGAAGAGAAGCTTCCAAAATTCTATAATATGTATATAAAATGTACATATGATGCACGTTTCAATGTATAGCTAAGGAGGGGTGGAAGGTAGGGAGCAAAGGCTTGTAAGGTGTCTCAATAGAAGGCACCTTCATTTGTCACTTCAACGCATCATGAGGTCTTGTCACTTTGACAAATCATACACTATTTTTTTTTTTTTTTAAGGTCAGTTAGCAAACCGCTTACCGACTATTTCATTAAAATAAAAAAGTTATGTACACAGTTATTTACACCACCACTGCCCAAAAAAGGAAAAACAGAATTCAAGGGGCCGCAATCTCAAAGTTACAAAGCATACAAACACCAATAAATATAGAAAACAGAGAGTCACAGTTGAGAGCCGGTCCCCGCTCTCTCTGAAACGACCGCAATCCATTGTTGTATCTGCATTTTGGTGTCATCCTTCAACCGATAAGCACTCTTTTCGTCTCCCGCAAACGTTCATCGATTCCTCTCCCTCCACAGTGCCCACACTCAAGCCGCCCACGTCACATCCCACTGAACACATGCGTCCCTAGCGTCCTGTTTTTTTTTTTTTATGAGAATGAATCATACACTATTTTTTAAATTTCATGAGCCAAGCAAATCTTTTATGTGGATCCGAATCTTCCAGATAAATTCCAAAATATATCTGGCATGAATATATGAACATTCCCCAAATTTATTTATAATTCCAATTCCGATCTAATTGAACCAAACGGTTGTTGTCTAAAGAAATGCATCTAGCTTACATTCCAAAGTATTTCAAACAATCTGGATTTGTATATCAGTGCTCTGCTTCCAAAGCACTAGGAACAATTACAAACCCAAAATGGAGATAAAGACAAAAGGAGAACTGCGATCGATCGCATGACAGCTTTTAATTATTGAGTTGAACAAAGCAAATTCGCTGTTTCAAAGGGGCGATACATGTTAATTAAATAAACATGTTGATCGATCACATGCTGGTTAGTTTTGTGACTTGTTTGACATTTGCACAAAAAATCTTTTTAAATCTTGTCGAAAGACAAGGATATGCGGATAACTGGGTACAAAAGGCTCTCGTAAAAGACTTGATTTTTATTTTTTACTTAATAAACAAAGAGCTATGATATATGGTCAATAGAGATACCATAAAAAATTTAAATACGCTCAGTAATTAATTATAATTCGATAATCTTGTTTGTTGGTAATTGTTTAAGATAATTAATGTTATATGTATCTGATATAAGTTAGGAATACTTTAAGAACTTTGGCCTTAATTATTTCGTGGTTAATAAAGGATAATTCTGACGTGCGTTCAATTTTTGTGGTACATTCATTTGATAAATATCATGCAAATATAAAAGGTAAAATAATAAATATTTTCATATTATTTAGATATAACATGTACTAAATTTAATTTAGAATTTGATTGATAACCTATCATAAAGCTGTTTCGAACCGCTCAAAGTTATCTCCATATTAAAATGTGTTTGGAGACCAAATTTTATATTTTCTAAAATTATTTTACTATCTTTTTAGATAGGTATAAAATCACTATTTTTGGACCATAGAAAAACAATATTTAATAAGATAGTAAATTTTTTTCAATAAATATAAAATTTGTTTTGGAAACATATTTTAATATCGATACCATGTTGAGCAATTCGCACGGATCGACTTTTTGGACTTTGAACATATATATATAGAGAGAGAGAGTGGCTAATATCAAAACGTTTGTTCCTAGTCCCTCGGTGCTACCAAGTGGTTTTCCGATTTTCAAAGTTCAAACAGTCGATCCAAACCGTTAGATGTTCAATCTATATTAAAATGTGCTTGGAGACCAAATTTTACATTTTTTGAAATTTTTTTACTATTTATTAAGATGGTTTGAAAATTGCTGTTTTGAAGTTTTTTTCAGTACCATTGAAAACAGCGATTTTCAAACCATCTCAATAAATAATAAACAAATTCCAAAAAATATAAAATTTGGTCTCCAAGCACATTTTAAATATAGATTGAACATCTAATGATTTGGATCGACTGTTTGAACTTTGGAAATCGGAAAACGACTTGGTAGCACCGGGGGGCTAGAACAAACGTTTTGATATTAGCCACTCTCTCTCTCTCTCTCTATATATATATAGAGTTAGGCTACGGTACTTCGCAAAGTAAAATGAGTGTTTTACTTCACGTCTATATCTTCAATTTGAAACTTCAAAACGTCGATCCGAACGGTTGAAGTTGATCTCCATATTAAATTGTGCTTGGAGACCAAATTTTACATTTTTTGGAATTGTTTACTATTTTTTTAGAATTTTTGAAAATTGCTGTTTTTCAAAAAATCATGGACTATCAAAAACAACAATTTTCAAAAATTCTAAAGAAATAGTAAAAAATTTCCAAAAAAATATAAAATTTGGTCTCCAAGTACAATTTAATATGGAGATCAATTTGAACGGTTCGGATCGACATTTTGAACTTTGAAATCACAAAATATGAGTGTGAAGTAAAACACTCGCTTTACTTCGCGAAGCACCGTAGCCCAACTCTGTATATATATACTTCTACCAATCTAAACTTAGTTATTTTTTTTAATTTAATGCATATATGAAGGAAATTCTTCTATTAGATTTATAGTAGAATATAAAAAGTTTTCAAAAAGTAGATGAATGTTTCTATTATATTTTAATTTTAAAATACTCTATCTATTTTACTAAAATATTTTTATATTTTATTAGAGAAAATTAAAAGGAAAAAAAACTGGTTAAGATAGGTAGAATTTCGACGGATTCAAACCTTTTTAATTTTAGAACCGATAAAAACTTACCAATTTTTCTATCGATCAAAAATCTAATATACACTTTCTGTTTCTCTCTCTTTCTTTTTATTAATTTCTACAGAAAAAAATCTCGTTCGTCTTCCCTAAAATGGACGTTCGGTACACCATTCACAGTGTAGTGAGAGACAGAATATCCATGAAGAATCAGCGAAAATTAGGCGACGTCGATTGCAAATTAATACAGAAAAATAAATAAATTAATGGATAGGCGTTGATTCATTAAATTTACTACTCGGACATTATTTTCATAAACCGGGCTGCTAGACGGCTCATTGGATCAGGTAGCAAAGTCAGAAAATTAAAATTGAGAAAGCTCAATAATGTAATATAACATAGTGTAATTTATTTTATAAAAAATACTGAAAACAAAATTGTTATATGTAAAATTACAAAATTTAATGGACAAAATAAAAAAATTAATATTTAAAAGAGACTTGATCCATTTTTCCTCATCATCCTCTGCACTGGAAAATAGACGGGTGAAATAAAACGTTACATCTAGAGATACAATTCTAGAAAAACATTATATCGAAAGAAACAATATATCCAAGGTTTAACTTACAGTCCTCCGATTTATGCAGTATACTCACCATGATTTCATGCTTGTATTCTTTTTTCTCCTATAAATTGAAAAATCGAAAAACATTTATAGAACATGTATCATTTTTTTTTTTTTCAAAATACAAATACTCTTTGTCCTCCTTAAAAATAAAGTGATACTATAAAATAATAATTGATATTGATAGATGAGTGAGGCTACAGTAATATGCATATTACACAAGGGCTCGCGCTATGAAGTCATATCTTCATTTTTAGTATCTAAATAGTCTCTCTGAACTGTTAAAAATAATCTTCATATGAAATTGTACATGCAAACAAAATTTTACATTTTTTAGAATTTGTTTGCTATTTTTTAAATAAGTAGAATTCACTTGATTTAAAAATTCTAAATCATCCATGAGCAGTGATTTTCTATCTTATCTAAAAAATAGTAAACAAATTCTAAGAAATGTAAAATTTGGTCTACAAATACATTTTATATGAAGATCATGTTTAACGGTTTGGATCGACTATTTAAAATTTGAAATAAAAAATGTAGATTCATAGCATTGACGTAATATGCATATTAGTATTACCATAGCCTCACTCTTGATAGATTGATGCATTTAAAAGATAGTAAATTTGTGGAATTGATCGGAGAAGCTGTTCTGTGATCTATTTGGATTTTAGATTATTAGTGATAAAATAATTTAGATGGGTCTGCAAATCTATGAGAAGTTTAGGAGCTTCTATCGTCCATTGGATTTGTTATTTGATATCAATTTACTATTTATGATTCATCTTTTGAAGTTGTTGTTTATTTTACCTCCTAATGTGTTAGACAGTCTGCTAGTGTAACTGTGTAAGGCATGGACGCAATCAGAAAATTAAAATTATTGGGACTGGATGAATAAGTGTTATGTAATAAAGTTTTATGTGGGAGGCTAATGATAACTTTTTTAATTTTTGCAAAAATTAAAATTTTAAGGGACAATAATAGCGAATATTTTTTTTATTTGAAATTCTTTGCAAAAGTTGCGAAGTCGTGAGAGAGAATCGAACTCTCAATCTTTGAATAACCAACAATCTTAGAACTTTTCTTCTAGCTAACTGTGCTACCTCTCCTTTTAATAATAGTAAATACTAAGCACTATTTTTCCTCTATTCTCAATGGCCATATTATCATCTTCTATGACATCTATAACATGAACTGCAATAGCCAATTGAAGATGATAATATGGCCATTTAAAAAAAATATATATAGATTGTCATACTTTTCCCAACAAAATAGTCATCTAGTGCCTACTAATTACAAAGCTGCAGAGTGCAGACAGATCTGTGGGGTCCACCAGATTGTTAGTGGACCCGACAGCCGTCCGACCAACGATTCTACTAAGCAGTTATAGTTTCAAAAATAAACCCAAACAAACAACAAATACAAACTTACGAAACATTAATGACTACACTAAAAAATCACAGGAATGTACAAATGATTTTGCCATGAAATACGAAGCAGCACATGGCAGCATGCCGAGCACGCTGCCCTCCAATGGCTTCCAGCTCATTCGATACTTCCAAAATCTTAATACATTGTAATTATTTTTTATACATTGCTGTTCCCCATAAAATTCCCGCATATCACTCCCTCAATTAATATTTAGCCCTTTTAATTATTCTTCTGTGGTGGCAGATCCGAAAAATATCTCAACAAATCGGTTCTGATCTGATTTAAGATAGGATCATTAAAACAGCAGCTGCCTGGAAAGATCATGTAAAATGTGCAGTGTTAAAATTTGCATGCTTTTTATTTTTTTTAATCATCATTTCAATGTCTACAGAGTTGCTTGCTCAGCAAAACTATGAAAAAAAAATTAAGCAAAATTAATACTTGATTCGTCAAGTAGCAATAAACTACTTGCTGCGCTTCTATTAAGTACCTCAACAAATTAAATAAGTAGGTGTGATGTTTATAATTCTTCTTGTCTGGTTTGGTTAATTAATTTAGAAATAGTTTCAGTTCACTATAGTTTGGATCACATGTTTGCGTCGACTTTGCGTATTCTGTTTGGATATTTTTATTTTAATTGAGATTATATAGGTTTGTGTAGTTCGGTCTGCAACTGATTTTTTGTCTAATGTACAATATCAAACTTTAGAATTTGATTTTCTTGTAATTGCTTGAATATTGGGTGAAAATTTACAGACTTGAGCAGATCCGGTAAAGATATTGACAGAGCTGATTTGACTTCATGCAACGTGTCAGTCATTTTGTATTGTCTCTATTGATCGTGCACTACGTGGAGCGAAACTAGTTCTGTCAATAACATATCAGCAGCAACTGGAGACTAGCCACGTCAGCTGTATTGATTAATTAAGCAAGCGAACTTCGATTTATTGAAAGCAATTATTGTTACTGGGAGAAAAGCGACGTGTAACACTGTGCCTTCTCTAGCTAAACTGTTGTTTGGCTTTTCTTTTATGTTTTTTGTCTTTTTAATTGTTAAATTAATTGAGAAATGTTTTCCTACCCAAGAATAGAGTCCTCCAAGAACAACACATACATTTATCATATGTTAAATTGATAACGACTGTGAACAGGAGAGAAGCCAATCTATGGATGACGCTCTGTTGAGAAGCGCAGCAATTTTTATTTTTATTGTAATTTGTAGTTGCTGTTTTTGTTTCTTGGAAACATGTTGTAATTATGTTTGATAGCTACTATTAGTTTTTCAAAAAAAGATAACGACTGTGAACAGATAAATCATTTAGAACATAATTTTTTTTTAGTTATCATATGCTTTATTGGTGTCTAATTTTGATGATGTATAAATAGAGATTTATACAGTCCAAATTACACATTATTTAGGAAGTAGTTGTGATCCTAATCTCTTTGTTATTTTGTATACACACATCATAGTTGAACATTGACAATTTCAATTGTCAGCTGAGATTTGTTTACTAATTAATTCATTGGTGATTTATGATTGCCATGACGTCTACGACTTTCATTTTAAAAAAAAAATACATCTTTAACATTTTTGTTTTTGGTCTATCCTCCTAACTTTCTGTCATTAATTCTAATTCAAATTAATGGGTTTGATAGGAACAAATCAGTTAATAAAATTAAATTGGGAATTCAAATGGCCCAAAGACTCATCAAACCGGTTTTGCAGGGATCAAACCCGTTCTGATTCCAAATTTAGTTTTCCTGCAATATCTCACTTGTGATATATTGCATTGATAACAACTGTGACAATTTGTCACGATAAGCAAAACACAAAGCACAATTGAAAAATACATATTCTAAATATGTTCTTCATAATCTATATAAATTGTATCAAATTGCCTACTAATTGAAAATTAATTGACCGTCCATCATGAAAATTTGAAAAATTAACTATAACCTTAATTAATATTTAATCAATGACCACAAAATTTTCAAACTGCATCCAAAATATTACAATAACACCATTTTTTTTTTTCACTTTGTCAAAATAAACAGGGCGTCTAATCTTCCCATTTTTCTTTTGCTGTGCAATAATTTATATTCTGTGTAATCATTATTGCACATCCAAACACCTCCAGAAAAGGGGATTTTTTTTAAAAACAGTAATTAAAATATTAAAAGTTAAAGAAATGACATGATTGCTTTGTTTGTTATAAAAACAGCAAAAACCGAATAGGCTATTCGGTTAAGGAGTTTTTTTTTTGCTTCACTGAATAGCCTATTCGGTTAAACCGAATTTTCACAAAAACAAATACCAGAGTATGTGATCTTTCGTGTAACACCCCTAAACCGAATAGCCTATTCGGTTTAGGGATTTTTTAGCCTAAACCGAATAGGCTATTCGGTTTAGGTTTTTTTTTTTTTTTTTTTTTTTAACACCAAGAAGAGCAAAATAAAGAAATCTAAGACTGAAAATTTGATTTAAATTATTTGTTAGATTACTTCTTTTGATTTATAATTAGCAAAAAAATAAAAAAAAAACACTAAATAGAAATTATGTTGAATTACACTATATTACAATAAATTATGTTGAATTACACTAAATTACGCTAAATTACAATAACTCCGCTAATTATGCTGAAATACCGAAAATTACGCTAAAATAGACCGATTCTGTGCCATCTTTCATGAATCATAAAAAATAGTAAAAAAATTCTGAAAATAGTAAAAACTGGTATTCTACAAGTTCATTATGTAACTAATTTACTGAGCTACTTGGATTGAATAATAGAAACGAAAATCTTAATCGGAAACTTCAACTCAAGTTTTGAGGCTCTTCCCTTTGTTTTTTGGCGATTCTGAATTTGGAAATCCGGCATAAGCATAGCCGGCACAGACGCATGCGCATTTTCGCAAGCTTTCCGAAAAGTGGTCATTTGCTGAAATCGGACACTCGAGCGCCGTTTTATAACCGTTTGAAGTTTTGCCGTCGTTTTTTGCCTTTTCAGTGAAGATATCGTCCCTATTCATATGTAATTTAGCGTAATTAACCGTATTTTAGCGTAATGTAATGTAATTTAGTGTAATTTAACTTAATATAGTGTAATTCAACATAATTTAACTTAATTAGTATAAATATACTAATTATATATCAAAAGAAGTCAAATAATTTAAATAAAACATTCAAATTTTCAGTATTAAATTTCTTTATTTTCAGTCAAATAATCTTAGTCTCTAAAAAAAAAAAAAAAACCTTAACCGAATAGGCATTTCGGTTAAGTCCAAAAAAACACCAGACCGAATAGCCTATTCGGTTAAGCTCTAATACGGATCTTCTGTTGCCATGTTCCCACAACTCCTGTTAAAACCGACTGCTTAACCGAATAGGCTATTCGGTGAAGCAAAAAAAAACTTAACCGAATAGCCAATTCGGTTTTTGCTGTTTTTATAACAAACGAAACAATCATGTCGTTTCTTTAACTTTTAATATTTTAATTACTGTTTTTAAAAAAAATCCCAGAAAAGGGGCATCAGTTATCCAATCATGCCTCACATGCTGAGCACATGACACAAAAGTAAAGTACCATGAGGGGAAAAAAAACAGTAGCAGCAGGCCATCAGAGGAAGTGCAAATGTGTAAATTGTAATGCGGATAAGAATGAAGAAACAGAATGTCCCATCTGGTAAAACAATGATAATTATCTATGCTAATACACATCCTTACCAGTACTCTGATTATAGTGTCCTTAGTTATCATTGGTGTGTTGATACTTTTTTTGTTTGAGGTTTATTGATTTGTTGATACACTTTTAGTGGATACTGTATTGGCACATGTGACAATGTCAGTAATATGAGCAACTGAGTGAAACCCAGGTAACGCTAATGATTTTTCATGAAAAAAGTATATACGGAAATACAAGGGGAGCACATGGGAGGCCTAAATATAGCTGGCTTTGGCACATGAAAATGAGCAACTGCAAATTATAAAAAGACACACTAGAGTACTAGACTGACTACTGTACGTATGCTGTCACTTTTTAGTGTATGCATTTACCGTATTTTCTGGTGACCAATAAAGTTACTAGAGTATATATTTAATAAAGAGTGAGGCTATGGTGCTATGCATAGCACGGATGGCTAGTGTACTACGGCTCAATATGGTACTTTTTAAAATCCTAACGGTCGATCCGAACCGTTCAATGTGATAATCATATGAATATGTACTTGCAAACTAAATTTTATATTTTTTTGAATTTTTTTACTATTTTTTTAGATAGGTAGAATTTTGATGGTCCAGAATTTTCAGAAAACACTGATTTTTCTACCTATCTAAAAAAATAGTAAAAAAATTCAAAAATATAAAATTTAGTTTGCAAGTACATATTCATATGGATATCACATTGAACGGTTCGGATCGACCGTTAGGATTTTAAAAAGTACCATATTGAGCCATAGTACACTAGCCATTGGTGCTATGCATAGCACCATAGCCTCACTCTTTAATAAATTATTAGAAATATATGAAATATCATGCATGTTAGTTCCCCTTTCTGTTTTAAAGGCTTAAAGTTGTAGGCCCAAAATTTCCGGTTTAGGCCCCAACCGAAGCAATGCGAAATTAAAGAGGAAGGTATAATTTCGGCCTTTTCACCAAAATTATAGATTTTTTAGATGTAAGCAAGTCTGGCACTATTTTGGGTTTAGTTGGTTAGTAAGTCCTAAACTTTTGGCATTTACTCAACATGATCCATCTGGAAATTCTCACCAAAAGGTGTTGATGTGAAACCTATCAGACATGGACTTCATTTGATTAATGAAAGAATTCAGCCATATTTGTGTTAATACCTAACAGTTTAATGTGATTGGTTCTCTTTGGAATGGAGAAATTTCTTGTCTGTCCCAAAAAGAAATGAAATAAGTTTTGTTGAATAAATATGCAAAGCATGATGCATGAAGGACGGGTGTTATGACAAGGTGTCAACAACCCAATTAGGTGGCACTTCAGAGAAAAGCTTAGTCCGACCAATACATATATGTTTTCTGTAGATTGAATTATGTATTAAATTTGAGGCGGTTTGAAAATTATTAAATAACTGAATTTGATAAAATGAATTATTAATTTTTTAAATCACTCGATATATGACATGTTAATTTTTAAATTACGCTAAAAATTTGACACACAATTTAGTTAAATTATGAAAAAAAAATATACATGTAGTTTATTATTATTTGACAATCATTCGATACGTTGTCAACTGAACTTATCGTCAATATAGCCTATCCCACATGCCAATATACCAACCTAACATATTTTCTTAGTATGTTGTCATTGATGTCATACTATTTGTGTTCCGCAAATTACTGACTACCATGGTTTTTTATCCCTGTGGCAATGCTGCAACCTTCTCCTCAATCATAGGGACATTTGTGAATTCTATAAAGAATTAGTGAAATCCTATAGAAATGACGGATAAATAGCATGTATAAATTAGAATTTGTGTTTAATTCACTTTGTTAACAAAAATACAAAGAGACAAACGTGCTGGTATCCATGGACGAGCTCATGACAGCATTGCCTCTCCATCCATGCATACAGCGAGCCATATATATGAACCACTCCATTGATGTATATTCTCTATTTTCCAACAAAAATCTCTTACATGTTTCATTTTTTATCAATTAAAGTAAAACGAATAGGTGAGAGAAAGGATTTTGGATATGTGCAAATTTTAAAACTAAAATATTCGTAGACATATATATTTAGAAACTACTTGTATTTATTTGCAAACAATAATGTGTTCGCATGAGGTTGCGGATGTAATCTGGTTTAGAAGTATAAACATCTACATTGATAGGGGTGTTGCGCGTGAGATTCGAACTGAGCAAGTGAGTATCCGCAGGAGTGTGAAAAATGACATATTATGAAGAAACTTTTAATGAGATATTGGATATTATGATATTTTTCATGAAGAGTATTACTTGTTAATTTGATTTTTAAAATAACTAAATAATATGTTAAATAAATAAAAAAAGATAGAAGAAACTTTTAATGAGATATTGGATATTATGATATTTTTCATGAAAAATTGGCTATTTCGAAAGTTACCATGGGCACACTAGTTGGTACTAGGTGGCTATTTATTACTCCCATTATCCTTGCCGATATTATCATATGGTGGCTAAGTGCATCTAGTTATATTTGATTGCTACTTAAATTTAAAGAGGATTGATTGCTTAATTCATTTTACTCATATTTTACACTTTGTTTAACAACTTAAGTAATGAATTAAATTTATTTGTCTAGAGGAGCAAGAAGTAAATTAATAAGTTGAATAAAATTAGTGCCAAATAAAAAGTAGAATAAAATTTCAGCTGTAAAAACATCAAATTCGAAATCTACAAAAGATTAACAGACAAAATAAAATAAAATTATGTAGAACCTCAACACTAATTTTACTAAGGTCGATTGAAGAACAGTGTTTCTAATATGCTTCGTAACCCTATTCTGATCGAACTACTGGGACATAATTACATAAATTAGGCCTTGAATTTCTTAAATAGTTTTCCAATTCCCATCCATACTTGTGAAGTTCAAAAGGTGTTGGTAGCTATTTCTTCAATTTAAGCCTTGGTATGGGCCTGGCCTTACTCTAGGCCCATTTATAAAACAGATGTCCATCAGACTACCTGTTCTCGTAGCCCAATTATCAGAATTTATCAGGACCTGCTTTTGTTTCTTCTTGGATGTACGATATAGTAGCTACGACCAACTAACTCAGCGTAGGTATTTCGGACTTGCTTCTTTTGATCCGATCAAATATCGCGATCACATTGGACTCGAAATTTTTTTTTTCTTTTGAGAAAACATACTGTTGGGCTGTACTTGAAGCCCATTAGACCCCCAAATGTAGTTTATTGAATTGCTGTTTATCTACGGGCTAACATTGGTTGGGGTTTGCACGGTAACATGGGAATTAATACTCTTCCCTTCATTTCCTCCTTTTTATTTAATAATAATATTATTATGGGGGATTTAGAAATTTGTTCTTTCTTATTTGTTGTACTTTGAGGTCCATCAATTTTCTGTGCTTTACTTAAATGTAATTTTCCTACATAATTGGAAACAAAAAAATTGAAGGAAAAAACTTCTAAAGGTACGTGGTCCATGATGTGCTGAATAGCAAAGATGATAACATATACATAAATCACCGCTTTTTTTATTAATACCCCAAAAAAACAAATTAGCAAATCTACCCTCCCCTCTAAATTTTTATTAAAACTATCCGGACCGCCCCTTCACTGGGTGGTCCTTAGTAGCAGACCTTTTTTTTTCCTAACAAATCAACAATTCTTCTAAGTAGAGTAACGAATCGGACTACGTCTTCTATTTTCTGTCTTTCTTTTACGTGAATCAGTCTGTACTTACTTTCTTTTCGGCGCAATTTTCTTCTACTGGACCGTGAATTAAATCATAAGCATTATATCCATCCAGGGGTAGGCACAAGTATAAAATACCACTGAGTCTAAAAAATTTCGAATCCAGAGGTAGGCACTTGCCTACCCCTGACCCTTCTTGGATCCGCCACTGATTGTATTTGGCTAAGGTGCTATGGATTCCGTGCTATTGCCTCGGAAACCCATCAAATTGATTTCAAACGAATGATTCAATCCGTTAAAACTGATCTACTTCGTCATTGATACGTGTACATGTAAAATTTATAAATTTTAAAGCTCACTTAGTATAAAGTCAGCAATAAAAAAATTATAATTTTTAAGATAATTTTGATACATTCATTTTTTATCATTTTAATACTCTACTGGTTGTTGCCTAAACAGGTTAGTTTAAGTTCTTCCATGTTGTGATGGAATTGGGTCAGCTGCCTATACTTGCACCAATTGGGATCATAATTTAATCAATCTAATTATTCTCCGTATATGAAACAACTAATGTCATGTGGTGCAATTTGGAAGAGAATAATTAATCCCTTGAATTGGTCATTTAAAGATAACATCACGTAGAAAGAAATTTACTTTGGTAGGGATATTGAGGAAGAGGTTGCAAGGGCATCTTCGTCCATTAAATCTTTTAGTGAATCTTTTTTGGTCAATTCAATTGAGACTAAACAATTATGGGGATATATCAAAAGAATTGACTTTTTTAATGGATAAATATTCAAATTTAAATTTTGAATGGAAACATAAGAAGATGAAGTATTGATTGATGTATATTTAATTGAAGTGAGGCTACGGTACTTTGCAAAATGCGGATGAATGTGTGTCATAGATTTTATATTTTAGTTTTTAAAGTTCAAACAGTCAATATGAACTGGTTAACATTATCTCCGTATGAAAATGTACTTGGTGATCAAGTTTTACATTTTTTTTATTGTTTTTTAAATAGGTAAAAAATAGTAAAAAGTTTCTACAAAATATAAAATTCAGTCTCCATGTACATTTTGTGGAGATCTGAACGGTTCAAATAGATTGTTTGAAACTTATATATAATAGATATATTAATCCATAGCATAGATTATTCTGCGCTTTGCAAAGTAACATAGCCTCCCTCTTAGTTTTGCCTATTATTAATATCATGCTAGCAAATTTACTACAATTGTTATCCGACATACTTGGCTAATAAAAACTAATTGTCCAATAAATGATATGGTAAGAGAAGGAAAAGCAATTCCTTTTTTATTGTTGACAACATATATACTTCAGCAAATATAAGATCAAATCCTCAAAAGAAAATATCACCAAGCTTTTACTTATTGATCATTCTCAACGAAATATAAAAAAAAGAACTAACGAGGGAGACATTTTCGGATGCAGATCCATATTCTTTACGGACAAAATTAGATATTTCGTTCAAAATCTATTTGCATCATGTTTGATTTATAGAAGGTGAGGAAAAAGGAATGTGAAGAGATGAAAAAAAAATGATTATATTTTCCATTCTTTAATTTGATTAATCTTTTTTTTTTTTGTTACACTCTGATTTAGGGATAGCAAAAATACAAGTTTTAAGATGTTACATGAACCTCTCCTTTCTTCCTCTTCCTCCTATCCATAGGTGTTAGGGGGGGGGGGTTGGGGTGTTAAATATAAAGATACTAAATATAAGGGTTGGAATTCCCACCCTAAATATAAAAATATGGAAGAAAATCCGAACTATTAGTTGAACTAAATTTTTATACAATACTGTTGGGCGAGCTGGAAATAAATTTTCCTAGAACATTAGCAGCAGTGAGGAAAAAAAATTAAAAGACATTTTCTAGAAAAAAAGGGCATGCACTCAGAGAGATGCATCAAAGCAAATACATCCCTACAAAAAAACAATTGGCACTGCGTTCCTGTTTAGTTTCTACCCATTTGTAATTTGCATTTACCAGTCAGCTGCGCACTTCATCTACTCGCTACCTTTCCTTCCATACATAAATCGGCTTCTACATTTGGACACAGTTTTAACTCGCTTGTTTTGTCCAAATAAAAGAAGAATAAACAAGCTATTGTGCCTAAAGCATTCCAATTTTACAATACAAGTGTTGCTTCTCAATCTCTTAAAACAAGCATTTGCAACTGCAGTATGCATATTGTCAAACAGCTCCTGACGAATTCGTAATGGCTCGCAACTTGAGCCACTCCAAACTAAATAATTGGCTTATTAAATAAACACATTTTTATGAGTGTTTTCAGTTATAACAATAATGCCTATTCAAATGACAAGTATATAGTTATTATGAGTCTGTGTCTCCTCTGGTCCCCAAGTCAGGTGGACGGTACCCAAACTGTTATGATCGAGGAACAAGCATTTTTATAGGAGGTCGATCAGCTAATTCGGCTTTGAATTTAAAATGAACAGTCCGAATGTCGTTCACCTGAATCATGTATACGAGGGGATATGAAGTCTAGTTTATGTTTGTATTACCCCTGGCCTTCTTACTATTAAAAGGAAAGGTTCTTCAGCCTTATAACTTGCAATATATCACCTTAAGCAGGAAAAAGAAATGATTACTTAAGTTAACAGTGGAAGTTATATCATTCTCAAATAATATAGCTTATCTTCCAGTTTTGCTCATTTTGTAAAGTGCCATGCAGAAAAAACAATATTTTTGTATTGAAACCCAAACTCATCAGTAACACTGAGAATCCATAACTATAGGAACTCAAAAGGGTATGCCGTCACTCATACTCAAACTAAGGTCCAGCTTAAAACACTTTTGGGTGCCTATCCTCAATTTAACCCAACTGTTTTTGCTTTAACCCAATTTTGGAACTTTTAAAATCAACCCAATCTTAACTTAACCCTCATTGTACATTTATATGGAAATATACAAAAGAGAGGAAGAAAAAGAGATAAAATGTTGTCCAAAATCATACATCAGCACAACAGTACTCTTTGAGGCTTGAGGCAAGTAACAGAAGAAGGCACCGATTAGAAATCAAGGCACCAAACTGACACTAATTAAGTCATCGATTCCACTTCGCCACATCTCAGATGTGACCAAGTCAAAATAGATCACCAAATCGTAGAGAGCCTTTCATAAGCTCTCTTAACTTGGTCCTGGAACCTTGATAGCCACTATCAAGCATTTAAAAAAAAAAACTTGGTCCTGGAAAATAGTTGCCCAAGAAGCATCAGAAATTGTTATATATACCAAAAAAAAAGTGCTCAGTTTAATAAGGTGAACAAAAAGACTAAACAACATAACCTGCATTTCAGCAAGATATTATATTGTATGAAGAAATGATACAATCATTTGGATATGCTTTTGCACTCCGTTCCTCTTCTTAAAATAAAATTAAACATTTTAGTGAACTAGTCCATAAAAAGAGTAAAAAATTATCTTTGTTCTTTTTTAATTTCATGATTCCTTTTCTTTATAACCTATCTAGAAGGTGCTAGACCCTTCAGCACCAACTGGTGCTCATCCAATGAGATATTTAGCAAAAGACGAAGGTTAGACAGCATAGCCTCCTGTTCCCAACTAATAGAACCATTTGCATATAATGCAACCATTGTTGATTGGTACGCATCCAACTCAAGCTTATGCGCCTCTGTCTCCACAGACTTGATACTGGTACAGCCAACCATTTGTTTCGGTACAAATGAGCTCAACGAATCATCTTCACAATACTCGATGACTGGATATTGGTATGGCCTGCCACTTGTACCGCAACTTCCAGTAGATGACACTGTACTCTCGTTTTCACATGAATTATTTGCATATACTTTTCCAGAAACTCGGGGCTTTTTGCTGATATTATCAGTTGCCACCTCTAACAACTTCCTTTTCTTCATCCCCATTTCCAATCCAGATTCCTATAAATAAATGAAAAATAGATGCATCAAGCACAAAATTATGGAAAAATTGAACTCTGGATGGTACAATAAAATTTTGGCAGATATGGAGGAGTAAGCTGTGACTAAATTGCCCATCAGCTTGCAATTATGAAACAACAAACAGACAAATTCAACCTCCCTAATTGAAATTTAGCAATAAAAAAGTGAAGATAAATAAAAGGAAATTGAAAAATTGAAATAAACAAAAAACAGTATTCAACCATTAACCATAATATATTGGGTATGGTACCAGTACATACGATACCATACCATAACATTTGACACTAATACCAGACCTAAGCAGATATTGGATCAGACACCCTAATCTCAATAGATGTTTTTATATCTGATGAAATTGAAAACATAATTATGTATACCTTTTTAATTGTAACCCATTTGCCATTTTCCCATGCACAGCGCTTCCTCAGGCTTGATTTTGTGACAGCCACCTCTCTACATTGACCAAAAAGTGAGACAAAGTAATACTCATTCCCAAATGCGACACCTGTCACCTTGGCCGGCTTCCAGGAACCATGCACAAGGACCTCAACCAGGTCATCTGGGGCCCATTTTCCAGCCTTCTCCTTAATAGGCTGTGGTGGTCTGAGTGCCTTCCTTGGCACTCTCTCCTCAACTGTGTTGTTGTTTGGAGAAGACGAGCAGCAGTGCTGATTGTACCGCACAGAGTATGTACAGCCATTGCCACGGACAATCACAGCTGGCCGCCAGAAAACAGCTGGGAGCTCCTTGGAGCTGTGAAACACCTCAACTTCACTTCCCTTTTTAAATCTCATGTTTGCTAACTGTTTCATCAATTGCCTGAAAGAAGTAGTTAGGTTCCCACAACAAGAATTCTGTAAGCTTAATCAATCATTGAATAGAGCACTAAAAGCTTATAAAAATTAAATTTCAAAAATAAGGCAGGTAATAAGGAATGATCTTTAAATAGATGGAACTAATGTTTCCCAACTGGTAATGAAACAAGTACAACAATAAACGCTGGGTTTGATGCTTATTCCTAAATAATTTTTACTTGGGTTTTCATTTCGTAACTTGATAAAAGATCGAAGAATTTCAATTATACTATTATTGAATATTATTTTTTTCCAAAGATTTTCTATACTCTTTTCCTCTAATTACCAAAATTACCCTTGCTATAGCAGAAGTTTTGATTTAGATATTCTCTTGACGCTTGAAAATCAAAGAACACCCAACACAGATTTTAAAAGTAAGCTCATTTACGTAAATATTTCAAAATTAAACAGAAAGGCTAAAAGCCGATCATGCTTCTTTCCAAATTGAAAAGTAGATCATCATTACAAAAACGTATGATCTTCTCTATTAAGAAAGATTTACTGAAACCACATTCTTTTTAGCTGAGATTGAAAAAAAGCTGTTCTTTGCTTATGGTTTTTCCTACTGAACTAATTAAAAGGATAAATGATAGCTTTAAAACGAATGCACAATGCTTTAGTCATCTTCAAATTACTCCAGAAAATAGTAAACAAATTCAAAAATCGCTAAACAAAAACCGATTGAACAAACTTGTAACATCAGAAAAGAGAAGAAGTACAATGCACAAAATAGAGAATCAAGAACTTACTGTAACGAATTGACCAATTGGGAACGGGAACAGGTCGAAACTAAAAATATTAATTTCGGGATGAAAGAATTGCGAAATTGGGGAAATTCTCTGTTTTGTTATAATCAATAACAAAGTGTAGATGTATCCAGCAAAAATAGGATTACAATTTATGTGTTTCCAAGTGTTCAATGTTTATGTCCCCAGTAAATAATGGCGCCGCATATGAACCGTCGGATCAAAATCAACCGGACTAAGGGGAAACAAGACAAAATCTCGGCCGTATATTTTCACTCGATCTTGAGTCGCAGGATTGGAAACGAACAGTTAATGATTAGATGCTGGGTTTGTAGCTACATTCGGCTTTGCGCTGGGTCCGGTACTCCGGTAACTCAAAATTTGAGTTTGAATCCGGATGAGCCTCAGTGTTTCTTTAATATTCGTGTAGATTCTGATCGGACGGTCCGAATCCCAACTCAAATTTTGAGTTACTTCAGAAATTTCAATTCTTTGTGCTTTGCGGCCACGTCTGGTTTTTGTATTGGTTGTTATTTTTTTTTTTGTCGTTTTTTTGTGACAAAAGTTTAAGATTACTTGGTGGTTTGGGTTTAGGATTAATCCAGATTGCAGAATTTGTTAAATGGATCCGGTTCATCTGTAGAATTTTGCTGGTTATCTGGAAATGAAAATTGGATTTTGTTTCGTTGTGCTTTTCAGTACAAGAAATGATGATTCATGTCCAAAACATGCTGGAAACACCTCTCTCGCCGCGTTTCGGAGGAAAATGTGAGGGAGCTATACGTTTATAGCTATTGTATCAGTTGAATGAATTAAATTTAGCAAATATAATTTTAATCTTATCTTATCTAAAATTATTATTGTAAATGAGCTTAGTTTGAGCAAGTTATCTCATTTAGATCATTAAGTTAATAAACGAGTCAACTCAAGTTGAGAAAACAACAATGAGTTGAAAACATAACTCGAGTTCAGCTTATTACCAACTTGAGCTGGCTGACAACTTGTTTGACCCAGTCAATTTTTCTTGTTACAGTCATTCCCAATACATAATACGGTGGATTATGTTTTAAGTTGTTACTCTGTTACAAAATTACATTGAAAAATTGATTGAAGCATGAATGAAATATGATCTTATTTCCATCCCATGACCCCTCCTTTTACCATCTCTATGAAAAATAATTTGAATTCACCGATCATCCCATGACCTGGGATCGATTGTGACAAATTGTCACAATCAAGTATATTTCGAGTTGTTAATAAGCAAATTGGAGTATGATCAAATTCAATTTACGAGTTAAACAAGTCAGCCAATTCAAATTGAAACTAACTCGAATTATAAATAAGCGAGTTACGAACGGTTACGAGTTTTAACTCATTCGCAACCTTTTTTTGCAGCTCTATACCTCATAATCTCATATCTAGTTTACCTTTATTGGGTCTAGGTTTAACATTGTTTCCAACAATTTGAAAATCAAATATTTTACCCTGTTAATTTTTTCATATATTCGTTTGTCTTAAATATAATTTTTTGAATCCAGATAAACACCAATAAGGATTTTCATTAATTGTAGATGTACATGGAAGCGTGAACATCGCTATTCTCTCCATCGCATGACTATTTCAGTTTTCTTTTCTTTTATATTTATCATGAATTTAATATTTCTCTCTCTTTTGTAAGTCTGTCAGCCTTATTAAAAGGTTTGATTGAATGGTAGCAAGATAACTACAGATGCCAATTAAAACTGTACTTAAGCTCCAAATTATAATGCGGTAGAATAAAAATTCTAGGACCCATCACTCAAAATGAAATATTTTATGGTTCAACTAATTGATATTCATCTTACATTTATGGTTCAAAACATTAGTATTGGTCTATCGTTCACTTAATAATGATATTTAAATTGCCAGCAGTTACTATGGAAATGCAACATCAGTATTTTAACCATTGATACTTGATAGAGATGTCAATGAAGAGTGAGGCTATGGTGCTATGCATAGCACGGATGGGGTCCGTGCTACGGCTCAAAATTTGACTTTTCAAAATTCTAACGGTCGATCCAACCGTTCAATGTGATAACCATATGAATATGTACTTGCAAACTAAATTTTATATTTTTTCGAATTTTTTTACTATTTTTTAGATAGGTAGAATTTTGATGGTCCAGAATTTTCAGAAAACACTGATTTTTCTACCTATCTAAAATAATAGTAAAAAAATTCGAAAAAATATAAAATTTAGTTTGCAAGTACATATTCATATGGTTATCACATTGAACGGTTGGATCGACCGTTAGGATTTTGAAAAGTCAAATTTTGAGCCGTAGCACGGACCCCATCCGTGCTATGCATAGCACCATAGGCTCACTCGTCAATGAATCCATTTTTTCCAATTATCCAGATCATATTGTATTTGATAAAGGATGAGAACAAATAAAAATTTTGTTTGTTAGCTTATTCCAATAAAGTTTCAATATCCTTTTTACATTACATCAGACCAAAATTTTTATTCAAGGTTTCATGTACGAGGAGGGTTAAAATGCACCCTCTTTTTGTGCTCCTAACGTGCACCCTCCCCTCATATCTTCATTTTCAAAGTTCAAATAATCGATTCGAACCTTCCAACGTGTTCTTCATATTAAAATGTGCTTGGAGACCAAATTTTACATTTTTTGGAAACTTTTTACTATTTTTTCAGAATTTTTGATCAAACTAAACAATAATAAAAAATTCAGCAAAGTGATGATTTTCAAAAATTCTGAAAAAATAGTAAAAAATTTCCAAAAAATGTAAAATTTGGTCTCCAAGCACATTTTAATATGAAGAACACGTTGGAAGGTTCGAATCGACTATTTGAACTTTGAAAATAAAGATATGAGGGGAGAGTGCACGTTAGGAGCACAAAAGGGAAGGTGCATTTTAACCCTCCTCTTCATGTACATATCAAAACTTTTTATTTTTAGAAAAATAAATAAATTATCGAGAAAAGGATGGATTGTTTTTTTTTCTTTGATCAAATAGATAAGACTGAATCAAATGATTCGGCCTCATTGAGTACCTACTAGGACCGAATCAATGGTTCGGTCCCAGTTGCTTTCGAATGTTGCAGTATATTTTGACTATAAAAAATCTGAAAAATACTAGAACCGAAACAATCGATTTGAAATCGGTAAGAAATTCTGCTTGTCCTACTTGTTCGGTTCCAACCGTTTATAAAAAAAAAAAAAAAAAAATACATCTTGTTTCCTATCATTTGATTATTTTAATTTCTAAAAATTAAAAAAATTGTACATGCTCACAAAGCATAAGAACTTCAGCTTGGAAAGAAATCCGCAAAATAGTGTTCTATTTTAGTCTATTTCTAAGTATGATGACATGAATGCTCGATGCAAGATTACGATACCAAGTCAAGACTCAAAATAATAATGGAGAAATCTTAGAGAATGGAAAGAAAGAAATACCTAACCCTAACTATCACATTGCTAGGTTTCGTTTCTATTATAATATTGATTTTCCTTTCCTCTTAGTAAATATTTCTGTTTCTTTTTCTTGATTAAATCGTCTTCTCTCTGTCGACTCAAATTTCAAAGCATCTTCATCTCACTTATAAAAAAATTATAAATACTTATATAATATTATAATTTTTTTTTAAAACATTTATAATTTTATTTGTAGAGATGTAGAACATATATTAAGTTAGCAATCTTGTTATATTAATAATTTGTTTGAAAGTGATATGAGCATCTCCATCTCTACAATTATAATTTTCCCTCTCTATTAATTCTAAAAATTATTTCTTTTTACGATGTCAGCAAAATTAAAATTACAAGGATGATAATAAAATTAATGTAAAAGAAATGTTTAAATACTGATATGATAAATAAATTTAATTTTTACAATTGTATGAATAAAGATGCTATAAATAACCTCATAGTAATACTAATGCATATTACACGGACAGAATATGAATATATTATTTGTCTGTATCATGTGATATATATATATATATATTAAGGTGCAATAAACGGGCTATTATGTTTTTTTTTTTCTAAATCCTATGATCAAATATTAAAGTCAAACAATATATATTTCTTGTAGTTTTGAAATAATAAAAACATGTATGATTTGACAGTTCAGTTCGAAAAAATGACACGTATGACGATACGAACGCTACCCAAATATAGCTAATATTTATACTTTACTTGTTTGCAAATGTAAAAGACATTATCTCAAACCTAAATAAACAACAAGAGATACATACATCTACAAACAGAAGCCCCACTCTATCCACAATTATTTGTAATTTACACAACTTGAATGGCCTCAGACAAAAAAGCTAACCCTTTGTAGCATCTCGGGTCTTATACTGTATGTGTTATAGAAAATCTGGACCGCTCGTTTCATATCTGATAGAAAGAAAATACTTGTCATTCATCTGTTCTTAACCGCAGCAAATCCCGTCGAGTGTGACATCGCTGTACCTTTGTCGAGCATTGATTAGGCCACGCGGGCAGATGGGTCCAACGTCTAATGCGCTTTTGCGACTATTGGCCCCACACCTCTTTATCTTTCGGCCTCGCAGTGCGGTGAAGCCACTAGTAACCAACGACAAATGAATTATTCAGGTTCAGTTCGCTAGAGTCAAAAGTTCGTGATTTGAGAATAATTCGGTCTAATAAGGAAGTAAATTTTTTTTTTTTGAAGAAAATCCAAAAAAACTGATATTTTTTTCGCATTTTATTCATCATTAGATTCGGATATACCAAAAAAAACGTTCTATTCGCAAATAAAGCGCGAATTATGTCACTATGGTAATAAGCAGTTTAGCACCCTAACGTTAAACCGCTACATGGAAGACTACACTGTTCGCGTTGCAGAAATTATCGGCTAAAAAACTGACTGTATTATAAATTTTTGTTTAAAAAATAGGAAGAACAACATAATGAAAAATATATATGTTTTTGATACTCAATCAATAATACTGACATTTAAAGAACATTGTTGTTTTATATTGATCAATTATTGGAGAAATATATATGGTGCAAATATTTGTAAAGAGTCCGGCTATTATAACACTAGTGTCATTCCAAACTAAATAACACCACATCTTAAACCATTAGATCTACTTTAATATTCGTGCACAAGATATGACTGGAATGACACTAGTGTCTTGCACGAATATTAAAGTAGATCCAATAGTTTAAGATGTGGTGTTATTTAGTTTGAAATGACACTAGTGTTATAGTAGCCGGACTCATTTGTAAATCATTAACAACAATCATCATGAGATTAACTATTTGAATATAAAATAAAATTTAAATAACAAAACGGGTCGAAGTAGCTAGCAGTTTCGTCCTAGTACGTAATTTTCTAAATTTTCTATTTGACTATGTAATCTATTTAATACGTTTTGTTACGTAAGAAATCTGGGTAGTCTTCTTGATCATTTCATTCGTAAACGTTATTATTGAGTCCGGCTACTATACCACTAGTGTCATTCCAAACTAAATAACACTACATCTTAAACCATTGGATCTACTTTAATATTCGTGTACAAGATAGCGCTGAAATGACACTAGTGTCTTGTACGAATATTAAAATAGATCCAATGGTTTATGATGTGGTGTTATTTAGTTTGAAATGACACTAGTAGTATAGTAGCCGGACTCGTTATTATTGCAACAAATTTTAAAAAGGAAATACAAATAAAACAAAATAGAATAAGCTGCAGCGTACAGAGCTTTATTTACTATACTTTTACTTTTCCACAACTAATTTCACATTTAATTGACTACAAATCACAACATAATGATTAAGTACAATTCTACATAAAAATAATTAAGGAGGGTTCAAATCCTTACCTCCATTATTCCTCCACTTTTTAATTTTCTATTAACAAAATTTTAATACTTATATGTCAAAATAAAACTGTTAGCTGTTAGGTATATTCTATATTATTTTCTCTACATGCATAAAATTTATTACTTTTCGATTTTATTTTTCTATGAATCAATAAGTTGAAAAATCAATATCCGGACTTTATTTATATCTATATTTTTTTGCAAGCGCTTGATATCGATCAAAACAAAATCGAAATGTCGTAATCTTTTATATGTGCATAGAGAAAAGATATAGATCAAATCTAACAGTTTTATTTTGATATTTGAGTTTTAAATTTTAAATTAATAGTAATATTTAAAAAATAGAAGAATAGAGGTACACTATAAAATGAAGACATTTGAACCCTTCTCAAAATAATTATAGGTAACAGGTGACGCAATAATGATGACCAGTAATGACTATCAAAATTTTATATTAATAAAACTTATTATATGGTTACCGTTGATTATTATGTCTAAGTCAATGCTTGAAAAAGTTGATACAAGATATACAGTTATATACCTAAAACGTATAGCATATAATATAAATCATCATATTGAAAATTATGTATAAGAATGATGTTTTGGTCTTTTAATAATTCGTCAATATCTAAATTCAACTCATCATGTTGTTATTTTAGTAATATTCTGAATTGTTGCAAACTAATACTCCATTCTCTAGCAATCTTCTATTACAATTTTTTAATTTGAAAGCGGCCGAAATATACACAAAAAATAAGGTCCTAAAACGAAATAATGCATGTGCTTTACATAGCCACATTCCTCCTTAGTCCGTATCCCTGAAGTAACCCAATTTTGGGTTGGGTGGGGTTTTTGTCCAAACGGCTTTGGACAAAGTCTCATTCAAAATCGGACCTAAACCGTCCGATCTGCATCAAAATTCATACAAACATTTAAATTCAAAGAACCATTTAAATTTATTAAATTTTAAATATAATTGCACGAATCTCAATGCAAATTGGACGTTTAAGCTTGAAAGCCCTTTGAACAAAACCCAATCCTTCTGGGTTTTGATCCACCATCCGATCAGAAATTCGGACCAATCCGAACCATGGTGGAATACACGTGGCCCTTTAATATTGTGTTAGAGCAGATCGGACGGTCCGGATCAATAATAAAAAAATTGAGTTACTTTAGGTATCCGAATTCCATTCCTCCTTGCTGACAAAAAGAATTACATGCACCTTCACATGACTTCCCGCTTCTCTTCAATGCAGACGTAGACAACAAAAAGGAGAATATTTGGGTAGTTCAACTGCAATTTTCTATTCGGACTGACCATGCAAAATTTCCGAGTCTAGCACCTTCTATTCTCTTTAGATTGAACAAAACCAAGCTAGCTGCTCCAATGAAGCCAGACTATTATTCAAAATTAAAATAAACAGAGACCAATTACGCCTTAAATAATTACCTCCAAAATGTAAATTGGCCCCGTTAATCTCAATGAAACGCAATTAAGCAATGAAACCGGTACTGGCTATCAGTTTACTGATTTCTTCAAGTTGCTCACTCATGATTCCTTGTCCTAAAAGAAAGAAAACTAAAACTAGAAGTGCAAGAAAAAGAAAGAGAAGGAAACTGCTCAAGACAAAAGTTAAGAATACCGGCTATTGATTCCTGACATTGGCCCACATTCCATTTCAACTCAACCCAACAGTTGCAGCAGGCAGCAGCCATAGTACCATGCTTGCATTAATTCTTTAAGCACCAATCAGAACTTGTCAAAAGGAAACAAGGATCCCTCATCAGCAAAGGAAAGATCCTTCCTTCATACCTCTCAATAAAACAAAACTGACCAGGTAGGAATCAGATAAACATGGAAAAATAAATAAAATTTTAATTTGTATGTATATAACATGTTTCATGGTAGAGAGAAAAGATAAAGAAGCAAGGAAATTTTAATATAAAGCAATTTATAAACAAAACTCCTAGCGAAAGACTTTATTTATCTACCTTTTGAGACAATTGCACTTTCCTCTTTTTCCCTAAATTCACATAAAATTGAACGACCTAGAGAATAACCAACAATTCAAGAAATAACCTAATAAATGAAGAAGGTTTCCATCTTATTTAATCCTATCTAGAAGATGCTAGAGTTCTTAGTACAGATTGTTGTTCATCATTAGAGATATTTAACAAAAGACGAAGGTTAGATAGCATTAACTCCTGTTCCCAGGTAATACACCTGTTAGTGTGTAGTGTAGCAACGGTAGCATGGTAGGCATCCAGCTCAAGCTTATGTGCCGCTCTCTCCATTTCTCTATCGCTCTTTTCCTTCTCCATGCATAAGGTTTCTTTTTCTGGTACAAATGAACTCATTGCATCATCATCTTCAGCATAACTAGTGACCAGGTGCTGGTAGATTCTCCCGCTGGTACTACAGCTACCAGTAGAGGATACAGTACTGACATTTTCAAAAGAACTATTCCTGTATTTCTCACTCAGCATTACCTTTTGTGAAATTCGTTGCTTTTTACTGATTTCATCAAATACCTCTAACGACAGCTTTCTCTTCTTTGAGTCCATTCCATTTCCAAAGTCCTGTTAAGAACAAAAGAAAAAAAAAAGAGGGTTAATTTCAACACAAGAACTTTTGCAATTTTGCATGGTACACCTCATGTTGGGAAGATTCACTGGATTTGGCCAGTAACAGGGCTACCTACTTGTGATGTATTTTCTAAGCAGTCATGTGTTTTTCACTTTCCCTTTTTCTGTGTATTTATGCTCAATGTGATGCATTTTACTGATTCTTGGTATGCTTTTAAGGATTTCTGTACTTGAGGTCTGAGGAACAAAACTGTATGTTGCACATACTTTAATTTTAATTCAACTATTGGCACTCTCACCAGTATTTAAAAAAAAAATAAAGGCCTAATTCATAAATACAAGCATGAAATGGGTACTATAAATGTGCAGGTTTCCCCGCACGGAGCAGTAAGGCCATGATAAGTACCAGTTATAACTTATTAACTATCATCTGTGGGTGACAAGCAACTAGGCAATTATGACTAAATTGTCCCTCAATACAATAAACACCCAGCAAATACTTGGACAGCCTGAATTAGCATACAGGAGACAACTCCAAATCTAACTTGAACAGAAACTCTGCATTGTGTTAATTCATTGACTATTTTACCCAGCAAAGTTTTATGAAGTAGAGAAAAACATAATACCTTCTTAATTGTAACCCATTTTCCATTTTCCCATTTACGCTGCTTCCTCAGGTTTAGTTTCTTAACCGCCAACTCTCTGCAATTATCCAAGAGCGAGACAAAGTAATACTCATTACCATAAGCGACACCTGTCACTTTAGCTGGCTTCCATGAGCCATGTACAAGCACCTCGACCACGTCATCTGGGGCCCACTTGTTAGCCTTTTCTTTTACTGGAGGAAGTGGTCTGAGTGCTTTCCTTGGTACTCTATCTGCATATGCTACTTCTGATGTGTTGCTGCCTGAAGATGATGAGAAGTGGCAGTGGTTGTACCGCACAAAGTATGTACGACCATTGCCCCAGACAATCTCAGCTGGTCGCCAGCTACCGCAGTAAAACACCTCCACTTGGCTTCCTTTTTTAAATCTTGTTAAGTGTTTGATCTTAGGCCTGAACACACATCAAACAAAAGATATATGTAAGGAGATTGAAATTCTACACTAAGAAAATAATGATTTTTTTAACGAACATTAGGAAAAGAATTAAGAGAAAAATGCACAGATCTATTGATTTGGAAAAATTGCCTTAATTCAACTTTAACTAAATTTAGTCCTAATAGCAGTAGATAGCGTAACAAACAAAAAGTACAAATTACAAACTTCCTCCTTCCAAAATTTTAAAGGTTACAAAGGTAGTACCAAAAGAGGAAACCTTCATAAACTAAATAGAGCAAACTAATTTCCGGATGGGTAAAGAAAATGAACAAACAAACCAACAACATCTTTTCTTTTAAACTCGCCGCAAATAAACTATTATTCTTGTTATTTAATTATTTATTTTCTTTGATTATTTATTGATGTGGAAAAACAACCAATTTCAAAATCGACATAACTTTTTCCAGAATATGATCTGGCGATTCGATTTTATCTATCGTTGAAATACAGACTGGATCGGCAAATTCTAATCAAATTGATTTTATAGTTTACAGCAAGCACAAAAAAACTACCAAAGTAATTAGGGAATTGTAAACCAGTTAAATAGCATATATAACATACAACTACAAATAAAGAGTTGCAACATTAATTCATCAACAGAAATCCACTACGAAAACAGCATTTTTGAACTAATATGGAAAAAAAAACCGTTTTTACCGATTGATTATGCCAAACGATTAACTCCGTCGACGTCATAAAAATAAGTAAAAAAAATAGATAATATTCCATTCGCATTGAAATATTTCAAAAAAGAAACATCTCATAAAGCAGAAAAGTCACAGATTATTAAACGATGAAACTAGTTCCGAAAGAAACAAAAAGAAAATCAAGTACAATGCACCAAGATCGAGAGAATTAAGAACTTACATGTCTGAATTGATCAATCGGCAAACAACAAGCGAGAAGGAGCTCGATTTTCTTCACTTTACGGCAACAAATTTGGGAAATTATTTTCCCTTGTCTCTTATTAGAGTCGCTCTCGCTCCCTGTTAATACTATGGTAAATTGGTAATTCTAATTGTTGTGTTTAAATGTCCCCTTAAATCGGCGTTGAATCCGAGCCCACGATCGAACCGACTTTGTTAGGGTCAGCTGAACCGAAATCTCATCCGTTCATTTAACTGGAAATGATTTCTCGAGAACACCGAAATCTCGACCGTCTATAAGTGCCATTTTTTTTTTTTTGAAGAATCATGTTTAGTCCAAAAAGTTGAATATTAAAAAGTAAATTATCAGCGCATAAAAATGCCTAGTATTTTTACAGCGCGGTATGTATGCCTATAATTCCGTTTACTAATTTCAGACCTCAAAAGAAGTGTTGCAAAACGAAATAGCTATTTTCCATCAAGGGATATGTTTTTTGTTCTAATTCAGTACATAACATTTGTGCAAAAATATGTTACTTGAAAGCATTGACATCACGTTATATGTAGTAATTAAGTATTCGAAAAGTTTATGATAAAAATTATACATCAGTTTAGACTAGAGATGTCAATGAATAAGATCGGAATCGAGTGGAAATATTTTCGTATCCGTTTCTGTATAAAATTAGCCTTATTCGTATCTTTTATATCCTAAGTGTCATTAAGATTAATAGTAATAAATAATTACCGAATAAATTTAGCTTATATAATCTAACTAAAATATATCACAAGGCAAATTTATATATTAAACACAAAATATCATAAAATATATAAAAAAAACATAATTATTGATCTATTATTTAAAACATATAACTTGTCAATTAATAAACAATATAAAATGTTATATAAAACATTTTTTCCATTAATTAAAAACTATATAAAATATTTTATAAATAACTTTTCTTCATGGAGTACAAATAAAAAACAAACTACAAAATATGGTATAAATCAATCTCATAATCATAATAAAAATTATATAATTATATGTATGAATAAACTCATCATATATAAATTTATATTTTTTATATTACCTATAGAGTAATTTTCAATACAATTGTATGTTGCTAGATAGCATATGCAACACTTTCGAGTTTTAATCGGATTGTAAAAATGTACAGCAATTATAATATACACACAGACACGTTTACATTTTCACTAACTTAATTTGAGTTTAAATTTAATGAAGCACATTACTCCATACATACTAAATCAAAACTTGGTCGGAAGATATCAGTGTAATATAATTAGAGCGCTCCACTGTTATATTCTTCTTATGAAGCAACCTAATTATACATTAACATTATAGAGGCTTATGAGAGAGAAATTATAATCCAACTAACGTCGGAAAGAAAAGTTTAGTAACCTCTACCTTTTTCTTAATTGGTTAAAAATAGTATTATTTCATATACTAATACTGTAATATTTCTTGGTTAAAAATAGTAATACTAATAGTGTAATATTTTTGTTAATATATTACATATTGCATGCTATTTTAAGTTAGAACACATTTTGTTACTAATAATACAATCTAAGCTCTTCTTGAAATAGTGCTTCTAAACACTCAGACACTGTATTTATCTTTTCCAACAATACTTTAAATTAAAATAGTATAATCAGGGAGAATCTGAGGCTCATAATCCCGTCATTTTTATTAATATCCATTATTAATATAATAATATCCACTTTAGCTGGGTTTTTTTAAAAATGCCCAAACCGGCCATTAAATAGCCAGTTGAGAATAAAAGTGAGAACCGGCCATTAAGCTGTTTCACACCCTATAAATACCCATCTTTCTCTCTCCTCCCTCTCACAACTCGCTCAACTCACAGAAGAGAAAGAGAGAAAGAGAAGACGATTTTTGAGGCGATTTGAGGCAATTTCGGAGGCGATTTTTTGGGAGCCAAAAGGATAAACAGTAGCAACCGAGGTAGATCATCCTATCGTGACCTAGTGAGAGGAGGGTCAATTAGTGATCGAGGGAAAAATGAGGGAAAAAAGAATAACTGTCAAGTATGCTGTGATAAAAAGAACTGTCAAGTATGTATGATTGAGGAATTTCTTAGACAGCCTATTCGGTATGAAATTTCAGACGATGACTTTGTGGAAAACCGCTACGGCTCTGGTTTGAAAAAAAAAAAGGTTGATCCAGAGCCTCCAACATCAGACGATGAGTTTGTTCCGTGTACTTATACTGGTAAGGCTAGCACTTCGTCTGTTGTGACTGATCCAGATCCGGCAATATCGGACAAGGAGTTTGTTCCATGTACTTTCAAGGCTCGTTCTAAGAAGTAGTATTATTAGGGTTTAAAATTTGAATGGTGAGCTGGAGACATTTTAGTTGGATGAATTAGGGTTATAAAATTTTTGAGTTCTTTAGTGTCTATTTTGTAGACTTTATTTCATCAATTCAGAGTTTATTTAGACTTAATGTATTGACATGCATATAGACTTGATGTTTCTCTACATTTTCATTAAAAGAACCAAATTTGTGATTTAGTAAAAATCCCAGAATTAATTTTTGAATATGGTAAAAAACATTAAAGTTATAAAAACTTACATTCAACTAACTCATAACTTAGTCTTAATAAAGTCCACACAAATTGCAAATAAAATAGTTCTGAAAACAACATCTAAATAAACAAGTTCAAAACATGCATCAAATGAGAAAAATTTAAATCACCTATTGTTACTACACCTAAAATGAAATCCAAGAAATCGACCAGTTCATGGCCTACCAGATGGCTCTGCTTGGCTTCCAGATGCCCTTGTACGTCTACCAGTTGACCTCTTTGGTTGGCTTCCAGATGGCTCTCCTTGCACCCCAACCGCCTCTCCTCCTATGACAACTGTCTTTCTCATTGCTTCTGCAAACATAGCAGATGCATCTAAATAGCTTGTAGTTATGCTTCTATGTGACCCAGTTGCCTCTGCGATAACTTGCTCATTGTCTGCCGTATTTGCTGCGTTTCTGGCCTCTGTATTGCATTTGTTACTTAGTAAGTTGGTCAAAATTGAAAATAAATATATTTTTTGATAAATGTTACAAACCTCTTCGATTCCTGTCGGTAGTAGAATGGCGAGCCTGATTCCCCTTCGCCTACCTTGCATTACATGACGGGTGTGTTTTCTCCTCCCAACTCTAATCCAAGCCTTGCTAGGAAGAATTCTAGGAGAATTACAAGTAGGCCATTCTTCCATATTGCCATAAGGAACAAACACCCCACTCCAAGTACTTTCAAGATAGTTCACAGTATACCAGTCTACAACAAATTGGTTCTCGCTCCAGTTTATTGCACGACAAACCGCTAAGACATGAACGCACAGAATAGATGTTAATTGGATACCTCTTTATGTACATTCCATTATGTTACCGGGCCTGCGTGTCACAATGTACTGGAACTCCCTATGAATAATGTTCATGCTTTTATTGGAGCCGCGGGTGACTGGAACGTACTCATTTGGGGATGAAACTTGGTATTGACCTTCGCCGTGCATATAAGGGACCAAATGCATATATGCAGCTTTGAGCCACCGTTTTTTGAGCTTGAGCTCCACCCGTTTGGAAATTAGCTGATTTGCATCTTGTAAATCCATGGCTTGCTTCCGCCGCTCAAAAAATCATATGTTGCACTTATAGAACGTATCATCCACAATGGCAGCCACATGCATTACTTCGGCTCATCCGAAAGACATTGTTCAGCTACTTGGAACTGTTTGTTGTCATGATACCAACGGTATCCTCCATTATAGGTTTGGAAAATTTTCTCATAATTAGACGGCTCCATTACATCATTGGGACGTACTTTGCCCACCTTATTTAAAAATGCATTACACATTGGATTTAGCTGCACAATAACAAAGAAGTGTTACTTCATTTGCCTCATCTACTTATAAAATAATTAAACGAAATGTTATAAATTAGACATACCACAACAAACTCTTCGAACATCTTTTTCAACCTTCTTGGCTTCTTCTTCCTGGCCCCTTGGAACCTCCATCCGAACCACTTGTTATTTCCACAATTCTAGACCAGGTTATCAGCAACATGCTGCATACAAAACCTATGAACAAAAAGGTTTGGAGACCATCCGTATTATGTTGTCAGTGCACATTTGATCCCCTTGTGCTGGTTCGATATAACACAAACAAATTTATCAGCTCCAAGCACTTCATTCCTCAACCACTGCAATAAAAAAATCCAATTCTTGCTATCCTCGTTTTGCACAATTGCAAATGCAATAGACAGCAATTGGTTCTCGGCATTATAGCCGCAAGTTATCAAAAGCCTCTCCTCATACCGCCCAGACAAGAAGCATGCATCTATGCTGATCACTGGTCTCAAGTACTAGAACGCTGCAATGCATGGACCAAAAGCCTAGGTTACGGCCCTGAATTGAACAACATCTTGAATAAGCACTCTGTGTTTATCTCGTATCGGACAAGTCAGAAATTGGTACTTAAGGCTGGGATTTTGTCGCAGATTTCCATAAGCAATGGTTCCAGCAAGCTGTATGAACCCTCCCAACTCCCAAATTGTTGAGCTATTACAAGCTCACGATCCCTCCACAGTCGGTTGTATTTCGGGATTACATTGCCATACCTAACCCTCACACAGTTTGCCACCCCTTGGATGCTCATACATGGGTCCTTTTTAATGGAGGTCTCAATGATATCAGCAATGATTGATACCGTGAGACATTCATGGTCGGTCCTTGTGTACTCAGACCTGCATGTGTGAGGCTTGTCTTGCCTAGTTATAACCCATGCATCTCCAAAAATCCGTTGCTTTTCCCCTAAGTTCGTAATCACAACCCGAAGTCTTACACACCACCTGAATTCGATCCCTGTCACTTTTCTTCATTCTAATCTCCTGATTCTTATCAATATGGTACTCTCTAATCTTCTTAATCAACTCTTCTTTGCTTTGAAAAAATTGTTCTGGCACCAGCTCACCTTTGTACTCAATCCGTCTCTCATAGTAAGCAACATCTGCTTCTTGAAAAGAAGATATATCATTGAAGTCTGCGAACGGGTGTGTATCAGTTCAGCCACTAAGCGGCATATTCTCATATTCTCTGCGAATGGACACTGGACCATCTTCATCACAACCCTCCAGGTGATCAGAGTCTTAGTTTGCTCCCTCAAATTCATTCCCAGTTTGCAGATCTTCCTCCGAAATTTCGTTAATATTTTCAAAATTCGACCCAATTTCGTCGTCTACTGGTGCCGGTCTCGGGTGAGGTGATGGTGGCGGTAATGGTAAATGCGCCACATGCACGGGTCTAGGTGGGGATCTTGTATGGGGTGCTAGTGGAGTGAAGTGACTGTATGTTTCTGGGTCATGTACGAATAAAGGAACCATGAGAGTGTATGGTTATGGTTGTGTTGTATAATTTGGCGCAACTTAATTTTGGCCTGAACTTCCAACCCCTGACTCTATCGGAACTCTCTTGACGTAGATTTCTATTACAAAATTTTCAGTGGCCTTTAATCGTCCGTACAGGCCTCTCCATGCATCATCACTTAGTATCGTCACTCTAGTATAGGTCGGGGGTGTTCCATCGTTCACTTGGGTTGCCAATTCTAAGTTCCATCTTTCTGGGTTATAACTGGTGCATTCGTAAATCATGATTTTCAAGTCCCAAAGTGAGATATCATCGGGAACCACGAATGAATTAACTAACTCTTTGGAGTAATAAATCCTATGTATATTTAGTAAGAAACTTCCCACCACAGTGTAAAATCATGGCCATGACCAACAAACTACATTTTGGTAAATGGTAAACAATTGTCAGGTTACTAATTTAAATGTATAGGTTGCTGAAAAAAAATTAAAAAAATTAAATTTAAATAAAAAAATTACTTGAAAATCGACTTCGAACCTCAAATCGCCTTCTCTTTCTCTTCTGTGAGTTGAGTGAGTTGTGAGAGGGAAGAGAGAGAAAGATGGGTATTTATAGGATCTGAAACAGTAAAAAAAAAAAAATTCCTACCGGCCATTTAATGACCAGTTCTCATTTTTATTCTCAAACCGGTCATTAAAGGGCCGGTTTGGACATTTTTTAAAAATCACAGCTAAGATGGGCATTATTATTATTATTTTATAATTAATAATGGATATTAATAAAAATGACGGCTCATAATCCCGACATTTTTATTAATATCCAAAGTTAATTACAAATTAATAAATTTACGCACAATTCCCGGGTTTTTCCAAAAATGTCCAAACCGGCCATTTTGTGGCTGGTTTTCTCATTTTTTTAGAGACACCATGAAGAGCAAGATAATGAAATCTAACACTGAAAATTCGAATTTTTTGTTTAAATTATTTGTTAGATTACTTCTTTTGATTTATAATTAGCATATTTATACTAAAATACACTATATTACTTGAAATTATGTTGAATTACACTATATTACATTAAATTAAGCTAAATTATGTTAAATTACTCTAAAATACGGTAAATTCCGGTAAATTACTGTGTGTCTTCATAGTGATGTATAAATATAAACTATTTTTTGTTTCTCTTTTATCTTCATAGAAATTCTTTTTAATAAAGTGACAGTTACAATGTAAAGTTGGAAAAAATTGATAACAACCAATTATTAAAAATAACGTTATATGGTTTAAATTGTTTATATGAAAAATATATAATAAACTTCTGTTGGACTGATCATTGTATATGAATTCATATAAAACCATACATAAATGACTAAACGCTAACAAATTACAAATACAATATATATAGACCTTGGACTTCTACTTGGTACTTTCCAAAAATGAAATATGCAACCCATGTGATCAATACAACATATAGCATTCAATAAGATCCAATACAATATTTGCATCAAAATTATGTCCTTACCACTTAATAATCATGTGATCAAGTGCTGCCAAAAGTCTTGGTCATGATGCAACTTGGACCAAAAATTCATCCAAACTAAGTTGTATATGATCCAATATATGCAAAAAAAGGAGTGCCCATGTGATTCATGACATTATGCCTTTTGGCTACTAAAGGCCTCCAACATTGCATCTCCAATAATAATACATTGAACAACATCTTTGTGCATGCATAATCAGGAAATATAAATTCTTCTTAAAAAAAAAAATTGTCCAAAATTATAAGAAAATATTTATACATAAAAATAAGTTGAATCTGTATGGCTTAATACAAATCACTGAAAATCATTTTCGTTAAAAAAAAAATTATTGCATCTTATATGAATTTACAATTGCTCTGATACCAAATGATAGTTTTTTTAACAAAATCATAACGTGGTTTGCAATTAGAACACAAGCAATTAAGAATCCGTAAATCCAAAATAAAATAACAAACTGAATTAGAACTTACAGTTTGAAGTGACGACATCATTAAGAGGAAGCTTAAATACTGATCATCAACAGTTTTCCTCAGGCGTGATGATGGAGACCTTAGGCTAATTATAAATCAAAAGAACTAATATAACAAATAATTTTAAAAAAATTCGAATTTTCAGTGTTAGATTTCATTATCTTGCTCTTCTTAGTGTCTCTAAAAAAAAATGAGAAAACCGGTCACAAAATGGCCGGTTTGGACATTTTTGGAAAAACCCGAGAATCGTGGGTAAATTTATTAATTTGTAATTAACTTTGGATATTAATAAAAATGTCGGCTCATAATCCTGTGGATGGAAATTGGAAACTGCTGGCGACGCTTATAGTTGGGAATCGGCCCAATTGGTCAACATCTGTTTGTTTCGATAAGGATCACCATGTTTCTCAAAGTGGGGCCCGTTATCCTAACGGTGATAGAAACGGGAGTGCATATCCTCACAAATAACATAAAATTTCTGTTTAACTCTGGACCGTTTGATCAAAATTTTCAGAGTAATTCAGTATAAGATGGAATATACAAAGACAGAGCAACATAGAACAGGGGTAGACAGTTACCTGATTTGCCTAACAAGACGGTGAATCTTTCAAAATAATTTGCTATTGTACATTGTGCTTAGGAAATAATTTGGTATCAATTTCATAAATGATACCAAATTACTTTAAAAAGGCATTTATGAAATTACTTTAAATAAGTTATTAGAAGGACTTCAAAATATTCTTCAAACAAGATTTTCTCCGGCTGTAAAAAAAAACTAATCTATTTCTTGGTGTGTTACTAGAAAAAAAATAAAAATATTTTGGATCTGAATTATTGATTCCGAAACAAAAGTCACTTCTAGTAAATAAAGAAATTATCGTGATCCTTCTAGTACATTCAAATTGTAAGATACTCCATCTATTTTGAAAAAAAATATTTGATTTGGCTTTTGTAATGATGGCAAGAATTTTTTTTTCAAAATAGATGAAGTACCTTAGAATTTGAATGTACTAGAAGGACCACAATAATTTATTTATTTTCTAGAAGTGACTTTTGAACCGGGATCAATAATTCAGATACAAAACATTTTTTATTAGTAACACACTAAAAAATAGTTTAATTTTTTTTACAGCCGGGAAAAATTCTTTCCGAAAAATGTTTCGGAGTCCTTGTAGTACATCTAAATTATAAGATGTTTTATCTATTTTATTTGATTTTCTTTCTAATGTATTCAAATTATTAATTGTTCTTTCTATTTTTAAAAATTATTAAAAAATATATTAAAAATCAACGTAACAAATGAAATTTTTAGGTTTTTTTAGGTTTTTGCGGGGCCGCAACAACAAATGACGGTCCCAGTTTTGGAGAGTTGTCATTTGTCACTGTGGCCCTGATAAATATGGAATTCTCCAGAATTTGTAAATTTTTTGTTTATTTTTTATTTTTTAAAATGGTATTAATAAAAAAATTCGGCGCTGTAAGGTTACAAGTTAAATGGCTGGCTGACCTAAGACCTTTTTTCTTTAGGAGTAAATAAATTTTTTTTTCCTACAGGTTTCTCATTATTTATTTTTAATATGATTATCCGATTCGTATCGAATTTAATAATAAATGTGAATAGATTTTTTTTTTTGTTAATTTAACGAGGATAGATATGATTAAGAAAGGTTTTCGTTAGCTAATAAAAGTGTAAGATCATCTACATCTCTGGTATTATGAGAGTTTCTAATCTGATGTGACAGTTTTTAATTCAGTTTCAGGAATGAGAGAGTTTCTTATTTAGAAACTATGCAGGAAAATTTATTATTAAGAAACTGTTTATAAACTTCACGCTGGCCAAATGATTGGCTCAAATTATTTCTATTTTTTAATTTATTGCTGACGTGGTTTAATAGAAACTCTCTAAAATTAATTTCAGAGATGTGAGAGTTCAAAACTTTAGAGACCTTAATTTCTAAAAAGTGATAACAGTTATTTAGAAACTCATTTGAGTTGCTATGATGTAGATGCTCTAAGTACGAGATATTTTATTTTCGTTATTGTATTAATAAAATGAAATAATAATAATTTTTTTACTTTTAATTATATTATTACTATATTGATTTATATAATATTTTTTATAATTTTTTATTCAATAATTTATCATAAAATTATTTTACACAACATTTTATATAGTCATTAGTAATTTATGACATAATTGTATTAACCATAATAGCAGAATCGCTGCAGTTTGTGTTTTCAAAAATGTTGTAGTCTACATGGTTTCGATTTGGCTCTGAATATATATTTATTTGCCTAAATAAAATAGGTTTCGATTTGGCTCTAAAATTAGACAAATCCAGATGTATATAATATTATTCTATAAATTTCATACTTCCTAAATAAAATAGGTTTGCTTATGTGAAGGCAGATCCGTTTACCATTTTCAACGCATTTTTTATTTATTATATTTTTTCGGTCCTTTTTTCCTGCTGGAAAAAATGAGGATTCGCATTTCGTGCCTTGGTCCTTGGCGAATGGCGAGTCCTTCATATTTGTAAGTTAATTCATTGCAGCTTTAGCCGAATTTTTTATTTGTAACATTTAAAATAAAATAAAAAATAGTATATATTTTCTAAAATCTCGATTTTTTTCCAAACCTCTTCTATCCCTCTGTAACCGCTAATTTAATAGCATATGTTACAATTTTATGCTCCTCATTATCTGCAAAACATTAACGATAGATTAGAAAATAAAATGCATTGAATATTACTTGTTAATTTATGCCCAAAATAAAATAAAAGTAACTTAATATGGGTGCAAGCGGGGACCCACTCAGAATGTAAGTAACCATGTGGACCGTACTCATCTCGTACTACCAGTACCGGATCAGTAAAAGCATCAACTATCAAATTTTATATTTCTATTTTAAAGAGTCGAACGAAAATGAAATAATATTTTTAAATTCTGTAAAAACTTATTTTAGATTCTATTTCTATTTTTAAATTCTGAATTTTTAGAGGTCTATTGAAATTTTTATATTTACTAATTCAAGAAATTCTCTATTTTTTAGCGATGAAAATGAAATAATATTTACTTATATTGTTCAAGTCCATATTTCTTAAATAAATTACATATTTAAATCCGCTATGAGCTTATGGCCTTAATCATCTACTTAAATATCAGTTGCAATGCCAAAATATTAGATGAGTGATGTCAATTCATGATTTATTTTATAAGTTATTTTTGCCATAATAAATATATATTACTATAAAATTATAAGAAAACTTTTTATAAATAAGTGAGTGAGTTTATGATATTATGCATAGCACGGATTGGTCCGTAATACAGATCAATATTTTCGTTTTCAAAATCTTAACGGTATATCTAAATCGTTCAACGTGATTCCCATATGAATATGTAATTGCTTACTGAATTTGAATATTTTTTATAATTTTTTTACTATTTCTAAAGATTGATAGAAAATCACTGTTTTTGAATGGTCCAGAATTTACAGACCAATTGATTTTCTACTTATCTTAATTAAAAAATAGTAAAAAAATTATAGAAAATATAAAATTAGGTCTGCAAATACATATTCATATGGGAATCATATTTAACGGTTCAATCGAACATTAAAAATTTAAAAATATAAATATTGATCTGTATTACGGACCAATCCATGCTATGCATAGTATTCTAGAGACCTAGACTCACTCAATAAGTTTTTTCTTTTGAAAGTCAGTTGATAAGTAGCTAGCTGACAATATATTGATAAAAAAAATTATTTACAATTCCCAATGGGCTCCCCTATAGTAATGATGTCACATCAATGACTAAATAATCCACTAATCAGAACTGTGAAGGTTCTGATCATCAGTACCCATTCTACCTCTTACAAACCCTCTTCTAATAATTGGAGGCCCAGAGAAAAGTTTCTTCGGCTGATTCATTTATTAATTTATGCACTTGTTTGTGTTTATGAGAGAACTCCAATTTCTCACTTTCCACAATGTCCATACTTCAACTCCCCATGCCACGTGCTAACGCTTCTTGGCCTCTCTTAAGAGTGCCCTTCTATGCTCCCACCACGCATCTGTTGGAATCTGTTACTCACTGAGATCGTGATATTTATGGAGGTCAGAAATCTCCTCCAAAAAAGCTTAGCCAAGTTGCATTTCCAAAATAAATAATCCCTTGTCTAGTTGTCTCTAGTTCGTTCGTCCCACACATTACACAAACCTCCCCAATTGGAGGCTCGTTCGACTCAATAAGTTAATTGATCTTACTAAAACCAACGTGGCTCTGCCACAGCTCAGTGAGCTCTCGTGCTTAGCATGAATGTACAATATTTGAGAGCACAGTAAATCCGAAAGAAACACAAATTACATCTGAAATGCGGATTGATTTGATCCAACGGATAAATTGGAAAGCTACTGAAACGAATTTGACGTGCTACTATTAGGGTAGCTTTCGACCGGACCTGATTAAGTCCGGTTCGTGTTGGCAAATTTTCAGAATAGTTTCCGCCCGGTTTGATTGAGAGTCAACTGTTGGTTAGATTTGACCATGACAACAAGTCAACCATTTTAATGTATCTATGGAGATTACTATGTATGGGTTCCTGTTTAGTTTGACCTTGTGCTTCATTAAGAGTAAATAAGAAAAAAATAACAATGGTCAAAGAACCAGTCTTTAGTGTAGTGGTAACGACAATACTCTCTTTGTAGGAGGTGTATGTTTGAAAAAAAAAAATCTTTTGTAGATATTAAATAGTTAGGTGATTTGATATCCAATCTTTTAAAAAATGTTAAGTGTCAATTATTTGTATATGATTGATGGACTGATGGTGATTTATTAAAAACTATTTTATATTTTGTTATAATAAAATCAACAATATGTGTATAAAATTTGTTATAATTTTTGAAACGTTTTTTCTAGTTGAAAAATATCAACAAGATTATTATGGTAACTTATTGTCAATAATTCTAACTTTAATTTTAATTTTAATTTCATTTTAGAATAATGTACTATTTCTTCGCATTATATATGGTATAGTTTTATTTTCACCGCTAAAACCTTTTTGTTCTTCGGCGAATTATTATTTTTTAATTTATTTTATCGGAGTTATGGTCTTAGATTGTGTTCTAGAACTCACGACGTAAAAGGGATAAAAGGGGGAGAAAAGAGTCATCGTAAAATTTCACCTCCTATACACTCCAATTTCAGAATGATAAAAATAGCTAAATTTGTATAGGGACTTCACCTTCTCTTTCTTTGTGTTTCTCCCCAAACTCAAGTGGCATGGAGTCTTTTTGGAAATGCAAGAAATATTCCAACCGTGAGGAGATCAAATATAGACCAAGTTTCAAGGCGAGCACGGTCGATGCACAACTCTCTTTAAAAAATAAGGGGGAAACAGATAAATGAGGTACAACAAAGAAACAGCAAAGTCTGAGTGCCAGATTTCTCCAAAAGCAAAATCAATGTACCAGTTCTTGATGGTGGAATTGCTAGTTTATTGCAAAAACTGTTCAATGAAGACGCCTAATGGTAATGGAACCATGCTTCTTTCAGAACTAATCAAACACTTGCCAGATTATGCAAAATGAACAAACTAGGATCCAATCATCAAAGTAAAAAGCTTTCTTCATATAAACCCTTCAGCAGAAATTTAACCATCAGTTTACATATTTATACCTATATATTTAGCAAATAACAAATTTTGCTACAGTTTCTCACTCTTCTTTCTACATTCAACTTAACAACCTAAAGAAAAAACACCTAAGAAAAAAAGTTAAGATTTATGCTTAGCTCTGAACCTAGATGTCAAGGTATTGGCCAAATCAAGGAAAATAATTTCCATGTTTCTCAAATCTATCTCGAAGATGCTAAACTCCGAAGTACATTTTGCTGCTCATCAATGGAGATATTTAACAAGAGACGAAGATTAGATAGCAAAGCCTCCTGTTCCCAACTAATAGACCCGTTTGCATGTAATGCGGCCATGGTTGCCTGGTACGCATCCACCTCTAGCTTATGTGCCTGTCTTTCCATTTCTTGATCCCTCTTTTCTTTTTTAGAAACAGAGGTTTGGTTCATTGGTACGAATGAACTGATTGCATCATCCTCAGCATAGCAACACACCTGGTACTGGTATGGTCTTCCACTGGTACTGCAGCTCCCAGTAGAGGATGCGGTGCTCTCATTATTATCACATTTCCTGTGCAGCTTGTTACTAATTTTTCCGCATGCCGCTTCTGATAGCTTTCTCTTCTTCGAGTTTTTTAAATCTCCAGATTCCTGTCAATTGGGGGGAAATTGTGAGAATGAATGAAAATGATGTACAAAGAATTGCAACATGAGATGATACATTAAAAGTTTGGAATGAAATGAAGGTCAATTTATGCCTCAATGATCTTCATCTTGCAGCCAAGACACAAATCAATTGATTCCCATTATGCCCCGTTTATAACCTCAATACTGTAAATCGGTTCTTTCCCATTCTGCAATTAAACACCAGATAAGCTACGAAAGGGGAAAATAAATATAGGGAAAAATATTTTGGTCTGACATAAACTATATTACTTCTGAATTTATACCAAAATCTGACCTAATCAGCACCACAACTGGCTAGACAATCCATAATTTATACTTGACATAGTTATGCAACACACAGTTTGATAGTGTAAAAGATAAAAAATTAAATCATGTCATCAGTTATGTTATACCTCTTTAATTGTAACCCATTTGCCATTAAGCCACATACACCTCCGCCTCAGGTTTGCTTTCTTAACTGCTACCTCTCTACATTGACCCAATGGCGAGATGAAATAATACTCATTCCCGTATGCAAGACCTGTCACCTTTACCGGCTTCCAAGAGCCGTGCACAAGAGCCTCAGCAAGGTCACCTGGGGCCCACTTGTCAGCTTTTTCCTTTTTTGGAGGAGGTGGCCTGAGCACCTTCCTTTGCACCTTCTCTTCGTCTGTTTTCTTGTTTGCAGAAGAAAAGCAGCAGTTATTGTACCGCACCAAGTATGTATGGCCATTGCCACAGACAATCTCAGCCGGTCTCCAGCTGCCAGAATGGAGCACCTCCACTTGGCTTCCTTTTCTAAATCTCATCCTTGCTGTTAAGCGTTTAGTACCAGACCTGTAAGAAAAGCATAATAGATTTATGTAAGGATCCAGTAAAATGAGCAGAAACTAATATTTTAGATGAACAAAATTAGAGACCTACTGGGTATTTGACCCCTAATTCAGCCTTAATCTAGACAAAAACACAAGTCTAATGAATTACAAACCGCACAAATATAAGGAACATGTGGTTTTGTTTTTTTATTAATTTCGAAAGGGCATAGAGGCACTATCTAAGAAGGAACAGTCTTAAAATAGATAAAGGAAGGATGCTACCAAATTGGAAAAGAAAAAAGAAAAAGATCAAAAAGTTTGGAGCTACTGTACAGAGCTCCAAACATAATCCATACATGGAAAAAAGAACACTGTTCTTTCTTATTTAGCTAACTAGAAAGATATTGCTTAAGAGGAAAAGGAACTAGCGTAAGAACAGCTGATTTTGTAACCACAAACCTATATACATTTTCCAACGAAGATCTTAACTGCGATTTAAATTCAAAATTTAAAATCATAGCACGGCAATTAGATTTGATTTGCTAAAGTTAATTTGTCGGATTAATGGCATATAGAAAATAATCACCTAATTAAATAATAGTAAACCGAGAAAAAACAACGAACTCATATATTTGAAATTACAAGAAGAAGACCTAAAAGTGTAATCGTTATAAAACAATTACAAAAGAGAAAACAGCACCTTTCTATCAAAATAACCAACTTTTTCTTAACCTCTTGATTTTGCTTCGCAAATTCCCAAACTAGCGTCATCGGAAAATAAAAGAAGGAACATTCAAATATCAAATATTAGGCATAGAGAAATACACCGTTAACCTTTAAAATACTTCGAAAGATCTAAATTAAACAGAAGAGTTGCAGATTAATTTCCGATCGAACTACTTCTCAAAGGAAAAGAAAAAAGAAACAAGTAGAATGAAACGGAAAAAGAAAGAAAGAAACGAAGAATAGAACTCACATGGATCAACTAATCAATCGGAAAACGAGATGAGAACAAATCTCTTCACTTTTCGCGAAAGAAACACCGAATTGGGGAAATTTACTTCCTCTCTGATTAAAATAAATTTATTGCTGATAAAAATCGAAATGCAAATGGTAATTTTGAGTTTTTATACAATCTTGAATGGACCCACTAAACAATCGTGTTGCATCCGACCCGTTGATCGAATCCTCCTTGGCGTTAGAGATGAAGAGAAATCATATCTCGGTCGGATGAAAAACAGACGGCTGAGATGGGTTTTTGCTTTCTTTTGTAATGAGGCATTGAGCTATTTTGTGTCATATGGACTTGAATTACATATGGGCCGAATCTGCCGCTGTCAGCCTACGGTAGGAGATGCTATTTTTCATTCCTTTTTTCCCTTAAAAAACCGGGTCCGGATTCTCAGGTAACTCAAACTTTGAGTTTGGATCCGGACCATCCGATTAGAATTCGAATCAACTACTCCTTGGTATGGATCCAAACTCAAAGTTTTGAGTTACTTCAGTGGATCTGAATTCGAAAAGAAAATCATGATCGCAGCTGGGCCATATGCAGGGATCTCAAAAAACTTACGGCACAGTACGTGTGCTGATCCGTGTCGCGACTCACGTGTTTCATATTGTAATTATTTTTTTGAAAATTTGACACGGCATGACACGACACACAAAAGATCTTATCACAGCACGGCACGATACGTGGTCACGCGAGTCACGTCTAATTAGAACCAAACGTGATCAGTCACATTTGAATCACGTGTGATCACGACATGACTGCCGTGATCATCCTTTCAAATTTGATCACAGCACAACACAACATAACACGCATAATACTGTAGTAGTCACGACATAGCAAAGCACGCCACGTATTGAGAATCCTAGCTATATGCCCATATATATATATTTCTAGTCCCATCTTAATAATAACTACAAAATATTACTCCGACCATAAATTATTTCAACAATATTTTTAAATTAATATATATGTTATTGTCATATAAATAAATAATGAGGAGGGCTCAAGTGTCATTAATTCGGTATTCTAATCATATCTCATATTATTATTTCTGTTTTTAAAGTTCAAACAATCAATTCGAATTGTTCAACATAATCTCATACTATAATATTATTTCTCATCAAATTTTATATCTTTTGGAACTTTTTATTATTTGTTTAAATAGGTATAAAATCATTGTTTTTCAAAAGATTCTAAATCATTCAAAAACAATGATTTTGTATTTATCTAAGCAAATAGTAAATTATTTTCAAAAGAATATAAAACTTGATCTCCAAGTACATTTTAATATGGAGATCATATTGAGCTGTTCCAACTATCTATTTAAACTTTGATAATGAAAATAAAGATGAGATATTGGGACACGGAAATAATGGAGTATTTGAGTCCTCCTCATAAATAATTTACTAATTATTTTTTTGTAGTTGAATATCAGACGATTAAAAAAAATTAAATTTTCTAACTGCAAACATCGCAAAGCACCTACATTGCTTATGAAATCTTAGAAAATCTTATTGTAAATTTCCATTTAATTATGGTGATGAAAAATATTTTTCGTATTTAAATTAAAATTTTGATTTTGTGAAATTGATATGCAGAATCTAAATGCATAAATAATCCACTAAAATATCACAGACAACCTATATTGCTTTAGAAACTTTGTTGTAAATTTCTACGACTTTCGGTGATTGGGATGTAAATGGCATGTCATGGTTTTGAAATGGCACGGTATGGCACACATGCCAATCACGTTACATAACTCATGTATCGCGTATTATGATCATTTTCTGGAAGAAATATATAACACGACACACGAACTAATCTGGTAATCTAATAAAAAAAGAAAAACATAACTATATATGCCTTATTGAACACTATACCGATCAAATAAACGGATAAAAAGATGTCATTGACACTTCTACTAAAAAATCCAGGCCGGGGTAGTTTAGCTCATTCACTTTCTGACGAATTAGCCACTTCATTTTAGTCGTTAATTTCATTATCATAGATCGATGATGGTCATTTAACAATTTTGTAATATTTTTAGAAGTTTCTTGATCCAATGAACTCGGTAGAATTAAAGTGGCCTAAGCTAAATTAGGTTGCCGAGTATATACCTAGAAATAAAAAACACCTATCAAGCTGCGGCGAATTAGAACTAATAGAAATAGAAACCCATATCATCTACCGTTAAATTAATTATCCCTTCTATTCAAAAGGACGGTGCAGATCAAACAACGATTAATCTTTATGTCGGTTTTGATCCAAAGAATCAGCTGTGAAAAATATGCTCAATTGTAATTATAACTACATATTTCCTCAATTGCGTTAAATTTTTTGTTGCGACATATTTCTCTCGGTTTGCTACGGAGCGTCTGTTCTACAGAGATTGGCTTCATCATTCTTGATTGATCAAGACATTCAGTAAGTTGCCGATATCTCTTTTGGAATCTATTTTTCTTTATCAATTTTGATTGATGTGGTCGTGATTTTGTTCTTATAGTTCTTAATTTGTACGATTTTTCTATCTTTTAGAAAAAGCTGGTACAGTTTGTTTAGTACGTAGTTTCAGACTAGTAGGTAGCTCAGGTCTCTCGATTTCGGGTATTGGACAAGCAATTTCTGTTTCAAGTAGTAAGGCATTGGAATTGGAATAAGGATAAAAAGGAGATGATTATTTATTCGTCCTGATAAGATATTCAATACTTGCATTTATTTCGATATGGTGTTTTCTTAATTGACGGAAAAAGTACCAATTATTGATATGCTCTCTTTTTATTAGGTAATTAAATTTGAGTAGAACACCCTAGTCTCTTTTTGAATTAAGAACACCCTAGTTCTACTCGTTAAATTTTGTCCTCTGCCGCCTCCATTCACATCTTATTAATTGTTGGAGTCTTGTAGAAATGCTTTTTGTTTAGAATTTATTCCTTTCAAATTTATTTAAAATGATGTCTTTGCGAACAAATATGATGAAGTACGACAAAAAAACAAAGGAAAATAAAAATAGTAGCATGATCAGAGTCAAGGAGGTCGGAGAGCCTATGGGCGAAGAGCTGGGTACCGCAGAGGCAGGGAGCCACAGCTCGTAGGAGCAGAGAAAAACAGAGGTGGACTGGCGCCTGGCGGAGGCTCTCCGAAACGCCAATGTGGCTCTGCCCCTAATAGTATTCAATTGGGGTTTCCGTTTTCATAATTGAGTCTTTACTAGATTTAAGCGTTAACAAAACCTTTCTCTCCTCTCTTTATAGTTATTTTTAGAAACTTCATATTTCTTACAATATCTTGACCTAATGTCTTGTTATCACTTCCCCATTTATCTAATTAAGGGTTATAATTCCTTCATGACTAATGACTTTAGTAATTTTAATAATCTTCATAAATGAAGTTTCATTCTTTTTGGAGATAGATGGTGATTGCTTTATATCAGGCACATATATATCCTACGAGTAGAACAGGGCTGTTCTTATGTTTACTAAGGGGTTTGGTGAACCTAACTTCAGCATCGTTCGATTTCTTTTTGATTCGTGAGGATCACTGATGAAACATCACTCACGTTGAAATTAAAAAAAGATGGCGATAGGAGAGCTGAATCGAGAGAGACGAAGAGGAAATAAATTTAGGGAGAAAAGGGGAAATAACGGAGCAGCTCAACGAAGAGTCTCTCTCTGTTTTTTTTTTTTTTTTTATTTCAGCGTGAGCGATGTTTCATCAGCGATCCTCACGAATAAAAAAGAAATCGAACGATGCTGAAGTTAGGTTAAGAACACCCTAGTTCTACTCTATATCCTACATATAATAATTAGATTGAATGAATGTTTTACTAATCAATGCAGATAAAAAGAGATTTTAACAATTCTTAGTATGTTATCAAATGATACAAAAATTATGCAAAATTTAGTGGGTACTGATATATTTTTGTTTTAGAGAAATTAGTGGGTTTTGATATTGATTTATATATATTGTTGAGATTGTCAAATAATTAGGTTGTCAAGATTATAATTCCATCAAAACTAGAATCTGTTTGCCTAAAACAACTGAGGAAACAAGCCAAGTTTATTTTTTCTCATTTTCCTCTTACCTTCGATACATGAGCCTCAAACTTCCACTTCCAAAGTTAACGTTACTGTTTGCCTAAAGTTAAGGCTAAAACAATTAAGGATAAAACAATATATATATATATTTTTTGAATGCCTTGGCAGTGATAAAACAATATATTTGCCTTTACTGTTTGAACACAAGACCGTTTCTTTTACTGATTATCATATATACCTCCACACAAGGACAGTATACCGTTGGTTATAAACGTTGAATTTATGACTGTATTAGCAATTTGGAAAATATTTCCTTAATTAGGTGCAGATCAAGGAAAAAAAATGTAAACATAACTTATCTTCACGCTAGAGTTTCCTTTTTGATACAACCAATTTTTCTCAGAAATATGATTGAACCAACTTTCACCTTTGCATAACAATATTTGCTACAATTTTTTTTGTGTTGAATTAGGTGTTGAAGGATTTAGCAAGTGCAACCATGAGAGCCAAGAAAGGAACAAAGCTGACGAGATTAAGAAAAGGCAGCAAGGTTGAGGTGTTTGGCACCACCAACACTATCCCTGGTGGGTTCTGGCGCCCCGCACAGATTGTTTGCGGCAATGGCCGAACCTACTTAGTGCAGTACGATCCTGTGCCCTCTTCTATCAAAAAAACAACAAATGTAGAGAAGGTCCCGAGGAAGATGATCCGCCCGTGTCCTCCAGTGAAGGACAAACCTGTCAATTGGATCCGGGAAGATGTTGTAGAGGTTTTCGTGCATGGCTCTTGGAGGGTTGGGAAGGTGACAGGTGTTGCATATGGCAATAATTTCTGTTTTGTGTTGCCGATTGGGCATGCTCGTGAAATCGCAGTTAAGGTATGCAATCTACGACGACGACAAATGTGGGCGAATAACAAATGGATTCTCATCAAGAAGGTAACACCACCAATCTCTATTTCTTCTGTTCCTTTTATCTTCTTGGTGTTTTTCATTTTGGATTAAACATTTTTGACTGGCAGTTAACTTACTGTTACAGGATTCTCCAAAGGCAAGCAATGGATTTGTTACAAAGTTGAAAGTAATGCACAAGGTGATGCTCGGTCGTAGTGAAAGCACTGTATCCTCTACCGGTAGCTGCAGTGCAAGCGGTAGACCACATCAGTATCCGGTGTTTATTCATAGTGATGATGATGATGCAATGAGTATGATCGATTGTGCCAACAAAGAATACCTCTGTTGATAAAACCAGGGAAAGGAGGGACACACAAATGGTAAGAATGACACATAAGCTGAAGCTGGAGAAGTACCATTCAACTACATACAAATTTAGAGCCGTTAGTTGGGAATAGGGGGCTCTTTTATCTGACCTTCACATCTCGCTAAATATCTCAATTGGTGAACTCAAATCATCTGTTCTAAAGAGTTTGTCATAAAGATAGCTACATCCAAAATTTACCCATTTTCATTTTTTTACCATCTTTTCTGTTAGCCTAGCCAAGATTTATGAACCATAATTGTATGAATATTAAGCTTCGTTAAAAAAAAATAGACCAAGTTTTTCTCCTGTTGCCTGATGGGCCTAAAGATTATGTTGTAATTCTCTTTTTTTTTTTAAATATCCCGATTGTGAAAGAGATTGAGGTCAAAAATGAGAATGCATCATACGGAAAATTTATTCGAGTAGGATTAAGGTGTTCTTAAGTCACCAATTTTTTTGGTGAGCTCTTCAAAATCTATCAAAATGATCTTAAATGACAAATTCAAATCGATGGAATCGATTTATATGACATTAAATGGTCTTAAGTCTACTTCACGGGTTATGCATTTACATGTCAAATTTATAAATTTTTGAATTAATTAATTTAGTAAAAAATCAAGCGGTAAAAAAATGATTTATAAGTTTCTTTTAATGCATTCATTTTTTAACCTTTTTTAACGGCGTGGCTTTATACTAAATTAATTAAAACATTTATAAATTTATCATGTAAACACATCACTTGTGAAGTAGATTGATTTCAATGGTTTGAATTTGTCGTTTAAAATCAATACAAAATTTTTTAAAGTTAAGCTCACCAAATAGTTTACTAAGCTTAGAACACCCCTACTTGTACTCAACTTGTTTTGTCTGTTGTAACCGCAAATGACTCAATCTTATCAATTCAACATATGCCATATAATTGACGAAATCTCATAATTAACTATCAAAAGAAACATTGCATCCATTAGATTCTGTAATTCGTGTTTTCCCTAATTAATGAGTAATTACTAGCCTAATTATTCTGTAATAAAATATTACGAATATATTAATTAAGATGAATATTGCATACTTTTTCTTTTAGTTTTCATTAAAATTCTCTCTATTAATATTTTTATTAGTGATATCCCCATAAATATTCAAGCACTGAAAATAAAGTCACAACGGGTACATCTAAATAAAATTGTTGAGAGTTAACAGTGAAATTACAAAAAGACTGCTAAATAGAGGTTTCAATAGGTATGGTACGGATCGGGTGGAAACATTTTCATATTTATACTCATTAAGTTAACGAATTTCTTTTTACCCATACATGATAAGCTAAAGAAAAGAAATATAACTCATATTTGTCTTATCGAATACGATACATGTTTAATAAACAAATAAAATGTGCCATTGAAATTTCAATTTATGCTTACAATAAAATATTTTTTTAAAGCAATAAAAATAAAGAAAAATTGAATAAAAATAAATAAATTTGGAGTTATATCAAGTATATATACTTTGAATAATGATATCATGCATCATTCTCATAGAGGAGGGTTCAAATGCACCATTATTTTTGTGCTCCAATATGCTCCACATCCTTTATCTCCATTTTCAAAGTCCGAACAGTCGATCTAAACCGCTCAACATGATCTTCATAATAAAATATGCTTAGATACCAAATTTTATATTTTTTAGAATTTTTTTACTATTTTTTTAGATAGGTACAAAATCACTTTTTTAAGGAGATTCTGGACCATCCGATAAAGTGATATTGTACCTATCTAAAAAAATAGTAAACAAATTCTAAAAAATATAAAATTTGGTCTCCAAACATATTTTATTATGAAGATTATGTTGAACGGTTCGGATCAACTGTTCGGACTTTGAAAATAGAATAAAAGATGTGGAGCATATTGGAGCACAAAAATTATGGTGCATTTGAACCCTCCTCCATTCCCATGCTGATATTATCTATTTTATTTTTTATAATTATCCTATAAGTAAGGGGGTACAAAATATATATATAGTTTTTATTCGTATTCTTACCCATTAAGTTAAATGAAAAAAATCACGAATTCACATCCTCCCGGTACCGTAAAAGGGAGTCATTTAGAATTAGTGGATCTGGACCGTTATTTTTAACTTTGCACGAATCTCAAAGGCCAATAATACTGCCCCATGTGCTAGTTCGAATCTCAAAGTAGCTGAGAGTAAATCTCAAGCCATAAAATGAAGGAATTTTTTACACATATTGGAGAGGATACTTGTTCAAAAAACACAATTATATTTGTCTTTTTCATATCCATACCTGATAAGTTAACGAAAAAAAAAAACATAACCATATCCGTCTTATCGAATACAATACTAATCGAATAAATAGATAAAAAAATGTCATTGACACACCTAAAAAATTCTAAGGCCGGAGTAGTTTTGATCATTTCACACTTTCTGACTAATTAGACACTTCATAGAGATGATGTCATGATGGAAGTCTGTAATTTTTTTTTAAGGTTAAAAAGTCTGTAATATTTTTAGAAGTTTCTTTATCCAACGAAGTCTGTAGGATTGAAGAGTAGCCTAACCTAAAATAGGCCGCCGAGTATATAACCAGAAATAAAAGACCCATCAACTGCGGCGAAAAGTAAAATTAATAAAAATAGAAACCCATCATCTACCGTTAAATTAATTATCCTCGTGATTAAGTTTTATGTCGGTTCTTATTCAACGAGTCAGCTGCGAAAAATATACCCAATTTTGATTATAACTACATATTTTCTCAATTGCGTTATAAATTTTGTTGTGAAATATTTCTGTGGGTTTTACTACGGAGCGTCCGTTCTACAAGATTGGCCTCATCGATCTATCTACAAGGTAACTATAGACCTCAATTTATTTATTCAAGAATTAAGTTGTCTTCTTAATTCTGACCATATTCACGAGGTTACTTTATTATAATTCATTTAGGAAGCTTTTCGACCAATAACTTGACCCGCTATGTAGTTTCGAGGAGGGAGTAATTTCACAAGATCAAAAGGGATGATAGTAATATTCATGATTCACCTAATTAATTGTTGCATTTAGATTGCACGTTATTTGTTTGGTTTATAGAATTTTCTAACGATACAAGTCCAAAATGTCCCGGTTTCATTTGCTAACTGGTTAGGGTTTGTATGACTGCCGCCTCAATTCATTAATTTGATCTTGTCAGAGAATTCGGATTAGTAATCAGTTGTGTGGTAGTTTCCAATTGTACATAATTTTGTCTTTACTAATAAGTTTAACGCCACGGTCAACAAATAGTAACTTCCATCTCCATTTTTTTTTTTTTTTTTTTTTCTGGAAAGCAAGTAAAAAAACAGAACAAAATAGTGTTTTATCATTCTAAAAGAAATTATCTCCTCTTGTTCTGTTTACTTTTAAATGAGTTCTTGCTATAATTCCTCAATATATTTGATAATTTGAACCTTTGTTGGAGCTTATCTTGCAAAACACATCCAGTTGGTGTGTTACGTCCCCTTCTGTTTAGTATCTCTCTAGTGAGTAGCCTATCTTACAATAAAACCCAAACAAAAATTCTAACCTTTGTTGGAGTTTTGATTTTCCAAATTCGCCCATGAAAGGTGCATGTTACTCCTCTGTGGTGTAGGCCAGGTTGTGATAAGCTGAGGCAGTTGTGAAGGCTCCCGCCCAATCTGTTGTTGTAGTTGCTGGTCAAATGCAATTGAGATGTCGCAGAACGATTTGAAGATGACCAGTGATCTCAGGAAGAAAGACTGGTTACTACTGGCTTCCACATGGTTGATTTGTTGTATACCGTGATAGTTTTCGTAATGTGCACGACCATATAGAACTCTGATCCTTTTGAATATTCCAGAATCCAGAGCTACTCGATCATAATTGCATCGTTCTGGGTCTGAAATTCTGTTATGCCCATACCTCCATTAATCTTAAGCGCACAACTCTTATCCCAGTTCACTAAGCAATTGATAGGCTTGCAAACGTTATTGCCCCTCCACAGCAAATTGCATCTTAGTGTATCAATGCATTTGATAACCTATTTCGGGATTTTTAGTGCCTACATGTAGTGCAACAGGAGCGTGGATAGTACTGTCTGAATAAGTGTAATTCGACCCTGAAGAAAAGTAATTGGGACTTCCATCTTGCCATCCCAAATTAAATGTTATCGTTACTGTTTGCCTGAAGTTAAGGCTACAGCAATTAAGGATAAAACAATATATGTCTTTACTGCTTGAACACATGATCATATCTTTTGCTGATTATCATATAGACCTCCACACAAGGAAAGTATACCGTTGGTTAATTATTAAGGTTGTTTATGAATTGCTATTAGCAATTTGGATAATCTTTCCTTAATTAGGTGCAGAAAAAGGAGAAAAAAAAGAAAGGAACCAATTTTTCTTCACGCTAGTTTCCTATTTTATACAACCAATTTTTCTTTACAAATAGGATACAATCATACAATCAACTTTCACCTTTGCATAACAATATTTGCTACAATTTTTTGTGTTGAATTAGGAGTTGAAGGATTTAGCAAGTGCAACCATGAGAGCCAAGAAAGGAACAAAGTTGACGAGATTAAGAAAAGGCAGCAAGGTGGAGGTGTTTGGCACCACTAAAACTATTCCTGGTGGGTTTTGGCGCCCTGCGGAGATTATTTGCGGCAATGGCCAAACCTACTTAGTGCGTATGAGCCTGTGCCCTCTTCGATAAAAAAAACAACAAATGTAGAGAAGGTCCCGAGGAAGATGATCCGCCCGTGTCCTCCAGTGAAGGACAAACCTGTCAATTGGATCCGAGAAGATGTTGTAGAGGTTTTCGTGCACGGCTCTTGGAGGGTTGGGAAGGTGACAGGTGTTGCATATGGCAATAATTTCTGTTTTGTGTTGCCGATTGGGCATGCTCGTGAGATTGCAGTTAAGGTATGCAATCTACGACGACGACAAATGTGGGCGAACAACAAATGGATTCTCATCAAGAAGGTAACACCATCAATCTCTATTTCTTCAGTTTCTTTTATCTTCTTGGTGTTTTTCAATTTGGATAAAACATTTTTGACATGGCAGTTAACTTACTGTTACAGGACTTTCCAAAGGCAAGCAGTGGATTTGTTATAAAGTTGCACAAGGTGATGCTCGGTCATAGTGAAAGCACTGTATCCTCTACCGGTAGCTGCAATTCAAGCGGTAGACCCCATCAGTATCCGGTGTTTATTCACAGTGATGATGATGATGCAATGAGTATGATCGATTGTGCCAACAAAGAAGACCTCTGTTGATAAAACCAGGGAAAGGAGGGACACACAAATGGTAAGAATGGCACATAAGCTGAAGCTGGAGATCTAAGTACCATTCAACTATATACAAATAGAGACGTTAGTTGGGAACATGATGCTCTTTTATCTGACCTTCACATCTTGCTAACTATCTCAATTGGTGAACTCAAATCATCAGTTCTAAGGAGTTTGTCATAAAGATAGCTAGATCCAAAATTTACCCTTTTTCAAATTTTTACCATCTTTTTTGTTAGCCTAGCCAAGATTATGTTGTTTTTTTTTAGAAATTTATGAACCATAATAGTATGAATAATCTTTTTTAGAAATAAAAAATATACTATTTTCTTTGTCATGTTGCCTGATGGAAAGATTATGTTGAAATTTTGTTCTTGAAAGTTGAATCATTGTGTGAGTCTATCTCAAGTTATGTTGAAATCCCTTTTTTTTTTTAGAATAATTATTTTAGCACCCGCGCTACAGTATCCGCACTGTACCCGCACTTCCATAACTGTAAGGTTGCGGTCCCCACAACTACCGATCTAACTAACAATGCTATCGGACCTTCCATTTTGAATTTCAAATGTTCCTTTCTCTCTGTTTTTTTTCTTTTTCGAAGGCTTCGGTGATTTTGATGCGATTTGGAGGCGATTTCGAAACTGGAAGCGATTTCGTGTGGTTCTCACAAGTTTAATCGGTGATTTTGAAATGTGATCAGCTAAATTAATATTGTTTCTTTTCGATTTTGTTTTTGTTCTGGTGAATTAATAATGATATCGTTTCGTTTCTATTTCATATACACAATCGTGTTTCAGTGTTGCTAGATTTTGAGATGTTTGTGATAATTTGATTTGCGAAGATGATGTAATTGTCTATTATGTGTTTAGATATAAATACTTGGTAGTTCAGATATAAATACTTGATGTGTTCAGATATAAATACTTGGTAGTTTAGATATAAATACTTGATGTGTTCAGAAATAAATACTTGATGTGTTCAGATATAAATACTTGATGTGTTCAGATATAAATACTTGATCTGTTCAGATACAAAATTCATTTTAATAAAGTGGCAGTTACAATTTAAAGTTAAAAAATTTAATAACAATTAATTATTAAAAATAACGTTATATGGTTTAAATTATTTATTTGAAAAATATATATAATAAACTTCCGATGGACTGATTATTATATATGAATTAATATAAACCATAGAGAATACTAACATATTACAATTAGTGCAACATATATACATATTGCCTTTTGTACACATGCAATCCCATGTGATCTATAATAACATATACTCCTCAAGATCTAATACAATGTTTGTATAAAAGTTATGTCCTTACCACTTAGTAACCATATGATCAAGGTTTGGCCCAATTTCCGTAAAGTTGGGCTCATGTTGCCAAAACTCTTGGTTATGATCTAGTTTGGACCAAAATTTCATACAAACTAGTTGTATTAGATCCAACATATAAAAAAAAGAGTGCCCATGTGATCCATGACATGATGCCTCTTGGTTAAAGGTCTCCAACATTTCAACTCCAATACTTTTTTAAGATTCTTATTCATTCAACGTAATATAGATATGAATACTTTAGTTCGTAAGTATAAATACCACACCCTTATAGTTATAAATACTTTGTTTCGTAAGTATAAATACCATAAGAATAGAGATATAAATATTACCCGCACATAAGCTAAGTCAACATTTTTTGTTGACAATTTTAGTGGTCCCCACATGCCGTTTGAGTGGTCCCCAAATGCGGGTACGAAGCGAGGATTTTTCAAAAAAAGGTGCGGGTACGGTTATTTAAGGAAAATTCATATGTCATATATGTAGTTCATTGTATAGATATAAATACTTGTCTTGTATAGATATAAATACTTCACAATGTTACTATTAATACTTGTAAAACAAAATTACAGTTTTGGAATGGTTGTGGTCCCCTAATGCGGGTACGACGCGAGAATTTTTCCAAAAAATGTGCGGGTACGGTTATTTAAGGAAAATTCATATGTCATATATGTAGTTCATTGTATAGATATAAATACTTGTCTTGTATAAATATAAATACTTCACAATGTTACTATTAATACTTGTAAAATAAAATTACAGTTTTGGAACGGTTGCGGTCCCCACAAACAGTTATGGCAGTTTAGGTGCGGGTACAGTGTGGGTACTCAACTGCGGGTACTCATATCAGCTTCCTTTTTTTTAAGCACGATTGTGAAAGAGATTGAGGTTGCATTTTTTCTTTTACAACGGTTGCAAAACAGTAATTTTGTATTAAAAATATTTTGGAGGAAACTAATATTAAATTATATGAATTATTAGAGGATAGAGACAGAGAAGCAAAACTTGAGAATGTATATATCATACAGAAAACCAATTCTGCCTCTTTCTAACCACCAACGAATTAATCAATATTACCACTTCAATGCTATAATTAAAGAAATCTCATTGAATGATAAGAAACATTGTATCCATTAGATTCTGTAATTCGTACCTTCCCTAATGAGTAATTACTAGCCTAATTATTCTGTAATAAAATATTACGAATATATAAATTAAAATGAATATTGCATATTTTTTCTCAGAGGATGTCTATAGTACAGTAAAGTTATTTTGGCTATAGTACAGTAAAATTAAACTAAATCGTAACCATCCATCTGTTTGATCGGACGATTGAGATCATTACAGCATTTTCCGTTAAATTTAACGGAATATTTAGTAGAAGGGCAAAATTATCAATTTAAACCGTCTATTCACTGATTCTCTCTTCGTCTCTCTCGTCCCGAAAAACCCTCCACTCGACCCCAAAAACCCTCCATGCTGAAGAAAGCTGCTACACCTCCACCGCTTCACTGACGCACCATCTCTCTCGCTCTCTCGCCTCAGACCCCATCCTGACCCATCTCTCTCGCTCTCTAGCCTCAGACTGGCGCCAGCACAGACCCCGTCCTGACCCAGTCCTGACCCATCTCTCTCTCTCTCTCTCGCCTCAGTGCTCCCATGCCGATGCCAATCATGGTATCCTCAAATCTTATTATTTTAACTGATTGAAATATTTTGTTCTGATGAATCCGTCAAATTTGTCCATGTTTCTTGAAATGTCGAATTGATTGAGATAATCTATTGTGATAAGTGAAATGTATCTATTAAGATGTTGAATTGATTGAACTAACTATTCTGATGAGTGAAATGCATCAATTGGGATGTTGGATTGATTTGTTCTGATGAGTGAAAAGCATCGATTGAGATGTTCAAATATTGGATTGTTCCTTTCTAAAGTTTGTCTCCCTTGGTGAAAAAGCCTGTGGTTACAGTTGTAGTTATTTGAAGATTTAGGGTAAAATGTCTTCTTGAAATGACAGTTTGAAATGTTGGGTTTTTGAGGTGTTCAAATGTTGCTTCTGTCAGTGCGACAGTTCTTTGTCCCCATGGAGGGTTATCATTTCTTCTTCGCTCAAGCTACTACCTTTCTTGATTCAATGGCAACCCTTAATTTGCTGGATTGGGGATATGGCTTGTGTTACAGGTAAATTTTTCTTCTCTCTCTAATAGCTTTTTAACAGGAGGATATGATCAGCATTGGGTAATTTCTTTATTGAAAGTGACTTAGGTATGGCTTGTTCAAGCAACGGATTACAGCGGAGGGCCAGGAAGAAGTTGCTGAAGATTGGCTAGAGGTACCTTTTGCATTATGGACCCCTGTATTGTATTAAATTCTTTCTATCCCTTTTTATGCTAAGTCAATGTTTTTTCTATGTTTAATTTTACAGAAATTCAGTCCATGGGAGATTGTCAGACATGACATAGTGTACCCAGTTAGGTTATTTGGCCATGTTGAGATCAATCCTGACGGATCATGAGTATAAAATTCCATTGATAAGTAGAATGTCATTCTAGGAAACAAAGATTTGAAGTTGTCTATAATACACTGTGTACTGCAAATTTCCCTCTTTCTATGGATATAATCACCCTTTATTGTTTAATGCAGATACTAGTCTGTTCTTGACTCCCCCTTTTCTGAATTCATTTATGTGAAATCAAAAGTATAGCCTGGAGTTGCATATTTTTTTTTTCAAAAACTGTACTAACTAGTGTTTGTTTGGTATTTTCTGGTTAATTCGCATAGACTATTTTCCAAGTATTCATATAGACTAAAAGGGGGTTGATCTAGGCATCTATTTTCCAAGTATTCATATAGACTAAAAGGGGGTTGTTTCCTTCAATAGAATTTTTACATGATTTTCAGTAGTTAATAGGGCACAAATAGAGTTGGAGCAAAATCCATAGCACAGGTGCATTAGTGCTATGCATCAGTTAACACAAGTAGTTAGTGGTATTGATGTAATTAGTAGGTGAAGCAATAACAGAATTAGTTAGTGGTTGAGATTGATAGGCTTGAAAAAACTTCATCACAGATTGAAAAAGCTTCTTTCCTGCAAGATCATGAAATTCAAATAAAAAAAATAGAAACAAGTTAGGAAAAAGACAGAAAGAAATTTAACCAAAATTATGTATTGGAATGCTCAATACTGTATTGCATATAATGTATAACCTTAAATTTCATGTGTACCCTTTAGAACCTTAAATTTCATGTACAACCTCTCAAAGCACATAATGTCACAGGTACCCCTACAAAAAAAACACAACATATCATAAATGTCCTTGTAAAACTAGTAAAGTATCATCAATGCCCTCCCATTAGTCGACAGTATAAGTTCCTTTAATTTAACCGATATCCACATCACATTAAGTTTATTTACAAGAAAAATGCAACATGAGTCTTACTCTTGAAAAATAAGAATAATCTAGTGATTACAGTGTTAACAGACCACATCTGATATTTTAATGGCTTCGCAAGTGTATTCATGACATTTTAAGTTCTGCAGCAATATATTATATTGAGGTTTAGCAGGGTATACATAAATTGCCCCTTTAATAAAAGATTGCTTATAGCAAATAATGTAGTAGAATAAAGGCCAAAAAAGGGTACATTTATATAAACCTTGCATTTGGCTTCATGAACAACTACAACTCCTATCTCTGCGCTTTTCTTCACAGAAGCGCTACTTGGCTTCTGCTCCTCTATTTGTAAATATTTTTAACAACTACAATTTCATAAGTGAGACCACTTTCCTAAAATCACATCCTTTAATTAGTGAAATATCTAAAAAATACAGTAAATTATTCCACGGACCTTTTTATTTAGTTTTTTTATTTACCTTCATTATCATCAGCAGATGCTTCCATGTTTGACGTAGTTGTGCCACCACTTTGCCATCCTGAAAACAAGTTACAACTCGAAGATATAAATATGCCTAGGAAACATGCCCATAAAAGAAATACAACAAGAGGAAACTAGAGTACCAGAAAAGGAGTAAGTGGAGCCAAATGAAGGAGTAGAGCTTAGTAAACCAGAACTATGTGCCGTTAAGAAGGAAAATCCAGTTCAGAATGAAGACTGCATGTGTACTAAAGCTTGAACCTGAATTTGGTGTTGCTGAGAAGGAAAAATTAAAAGGTACAGGTGGCTTAGGGATACCATTGCTCACATCAGCCTGTTGTGTAGCCTTGCTCTCCTTCTCACTAGATGAACCTAGACATTAGAACTCAAGCTTAAACTGGGATAAAATTGTAAATGGATCGTATTTATGACTGGGCATATGTATAGCTATTGTTTCAATACACCTCTACTCCAAATCATGAGATCCTCTCTCCTTTTTTACCTCTCAATTCTTCCACTGATCAATATCAATATCACCCCTTCTCTAACTATCAAATGCAAGAACCCTTACTCTTAAAGCCTAATTCTACCCTTTCTTGTACATCCCTCAACTCACCTGATCATTGGCCATCATCCACACCTCTAATTCCTAGTTGCACCAACAATAATGTCCAATTCTGAAACTAAGTTACATCACCAAATTGATGCCTAGTACTCTTAAACTCAGTTACATCAACAATAATGCCCAATTCTTAAACTCAGTTACATCAACAACAACAACAAAATTGTATTGAGATGCCCAAATTGAGAACAGATTATCGTATTGATTGAACCAATTCAAACTACTTCAAACAAAAAAAAAAATAGTAAACTAAAGCCTAGTAGATTAGATCAACAAAACCCCTCACCTCCGCAAGTCCGGGATTAGACGAGTCAGGGATCGGAGTTGTGAGGGGAGGCAGCGTGTAATCCCGTGCAAGCCCTGTTGTGATTTCTCTGCTCTCTTCTCTGTGATTTTCAGGAATGAGAGGATGAGATTAACGGTGTCTTATTTCCGTTATTTTCGTGGGAAAGAGAATGGAGTCAGGGAAAAAGTTAAAAAAGACAGTTCTACCCTAAAAAATTTAAAGTCTGAAAGAAGGAGATTAAAGGTCAGATTTTAATTAAAACCAATAACTGTACTATAGTCAAAATAATTTTGTTGTACTATAGACAAACCCTTTTTCTCAATCTTTCAAGAAAAATGAGTAATCCAGCATGATGATCACTTATTTCAAGAAAAATATGTAGTTTTTCTCAATCTATACAAAGATATCATTGGGAGTTTTTTTGATGAAAAATAAAGATCAAGTCCTTTTTTTTTTAAATATATTGATAACATGTTACAAGGTTTAGGTTTCGAATTGAAATCTATCGAGAAAGCAAGAAAAAATTAAAACAAACAGGTTTCAGAAAATTAAAACTCCTTCGCATTGATCATTGGGAGTTTGGTACACACTGACAGTCGCTTTCAGTATTTTCCAAAAAAAAAAAAAAAGATCATTGGGAGTTTGATTTGTAAAATTTTCTGATTTTTAAGCATCGGGAAGGGGGGCAGAGGCCTTTATAAATTGAAAATTATATTTATTTGGACATTATAAATTACATTTACTTGTTCATTATTTATTTGGATTATATTATATATATTATCATTTAATTTCAGCTTAAGGAGTAAAGATAATAGTAGAATGACTTAATTTGTATCAGTTTAGTTTGCTAACAGACAAAATAAATTGAGACGAACTCTTTTGTGTGTGTGTGTGTGTTTTGAGAGACAATTCAATCACTTAATAAAAAATGACCTATATATTTTATTTTGCACTTCTCACAATAGGTTTGCACCTTTTTTTCTTTTTTATTCGGGAAAAAAAGTATTTCCGAAGGAACCGAATTCCCAGTGGATGACGAGTGATGAGTATGAGAACAAATTTAATTTCAAAATTTGTATGTGTTATGTAATAAACGGATTATTTTCAAAAAAAGAATATTTTTTGTTGAATTCATATATAACAATGCTAAAGATAGTTTGGTTCTAATTAAAGAGGAATTTTTGCATTTCTTTGATGCAGCAACCTCAGTCTCTGGCTCTCGCTCCATTATACGAAATTTACTAGGAATTATATGCACATCTACATCGTTCATTTCCGCACCTTCGGATCAGAAATTGACATATTTTATCTGCCCAAACCAACCAATGACTTCCAAAATGGCAGAGAATCGTCCTAACCAAAAATTAGTACTCCAAAATTAAGATCACCTCAACCTTGGCAGTGGGACCCAGGAAAAATAAATAAACAAGAGTCTGATGTTGAATTGCCCCCATCTGATGATCACTATATATAATTTGAATGGACGGACCAGATCACCCTTTTTTTACCATTTTGTTGAGATAATTTCTAAAAGCATAAACTAATCAGCAATTATATCTCGTTTCGGTAGCTTCAATCTACAAGGTAACTATCATCTCAATTTCATTCTTTATTCAAGAATTTAGTTGTCTTGTTATTCTGGCATTACTGAAACTTGTGTAAAGAAATGAACAACTGCGTCTAAGACTCTAAGGCTGGGATCCCACTCAACGACAGATCCAGTGCAATACCGGACTGTGTAGAATGAGATTCGAGTCGTCCGTTTTAATCTGAGACAAATCTCGAATGAATTCGTAACCTCTGCATTAACAGAACGTGCATTAATAGATTTGGATCGTCCGATAGAGATCCACACTAATATTAAAGGGCTCCGTGCATCATAGACGTGAACCGGATTGGCTCCAATTCTGATCAGACGATCGAGATATATTAAACTCTAAAGATATTCTTTTAAGTTAATGCAGAAGATGCGGACTCATCTCAAATGGCCCTCGCGAATTCGGAATAGGCCCGAAAATCAATCCCTCGGCTGTGATTAACTTTATAATCACTTCTCAACAACTCCTTTCTAGCTACAGTGATGTTTCAAAAGGGACATTTGTGAATTTTGATCTGCCAAAATACGTGATCACTTGGCACCATTCCAGGTTCTTTGGATTTTCGGGCTTGTCACGTAATTTTTGCTTTTCAAACATTTTATTCTTTTTTTTCTCTCTCGTGGCTAATTAAGTCATCATGCTTGTAATTACTGCTTTTCCTTTAAAAAAAAAAAGAGTTCTTAAAATTTGAGTCTTTATTGAGGTTATGTACGAATATGCAAGCTATTCATGGTACAGACCGGAACTAGACAGAATAATCACAAATTCACGAGGAGGGTTCCAATGCACCCTCTTTTTGGTGCACCCTACTTGCACCCTCCCCTCATTTGGTCATTTTCAAAGTTCAAATAGTCGATTCGAACCTTCCAACGTGTTCTTCATATTAAAATGTGCTTGGAGACCAAATTTTACATTTTTTTGAATTTTTTTACTATTTATTAAGTATTTTACAAAAAATAGCCATACTTAGACCATTGAATTTTATACCCATCTTAATAAATAGTAAAAAAATTCTAAAAAATGTAAAATTTGGTCTCCAAGCACATTTTATTTAGATAATCATGTTGAACGGTTTGGATCGACGATTTGGACTTTGAATGGCCGAATGAGGGGAGGGTGCAAGTAGGGTGCACCAAAAAGAGGGTGCATTGGAACCCTCCTCCAAATTCACAAGGGATTCTCATATAATCTAAATGCAGATTATTAGAATTTTACAGAATTCATATACGGATTAATATCTGATAAAAATTTAAAGATCTAAATACGAATTTATATTCCATATCATAGTGAATTTCAAATCATCATATTAAATGTTTTAGTAAAAATTAAAGATCTAAATAATAAAATGCATACATAACATGAATAAATACAAATATTTTATATTATAAGAGCAGGATTCAAATATCTCATGTCTTTCATGCCTCACATTCATAGCTTTGTTTTTAAAGTCTAATCATTCACACCAAATTTTATATTGCTTGATTTTTTTACTATATTTTTCATTGTTCTAAGTAGCGACGCTATAGTGTTTTCGGACCGGAAAAGCTATATTGCTATTAGTTGTTTTTGGCACTATAGTGCGCTATATCAATGCAATAGCATTTTTTAGACTTTCCGCAATGACGCAATAATTGTTATTTAGAGCCTTGATATTTTTATATAGGTACAAAATCATTGTTTTTGGATGGTCCATAATCTTATGAAAACCAGTGATTATGTACCTATCTAAAAAATAGTAAAAAAATTTCAAAAAAAATAAAATAAAATTTGGTTTCAAGCACATTTTAATATGGAGATCATGTTGAGCGTTTTAGATCGACTGTTTAGACTTTAAAAAAAGTGATAAAAACGTGAGGCACAATTGAGATATAAAAGACACTAGGTATTTGAACCATACTCATATTACCGAGATTTTTATTAATATCCAAAGTTTAATAGAAATTAATATTTATGCCCAGAATTCTGGGTTTTCGTCAAAAATGTCCAAGCTGGCCATAAAATGGCCGGCTTACTCTTTTTTTCTTTTTTTTAGAGACACTATGAAGAGCAATTTGAAATCTAACAGTGAAAATTTGAATTTTTTTGTTTAAATTATTTGTTAGATTACTTCTTTTGATTTATAATTAGCATATTAATACTAACATACGCTAAATTACTTGAAATTATGTTGAATTACACTATATTAAGTTAAATTACACTAAATTACATTACATTACGCTAAAATATGGTAAATTACGCTAAATTACATATGAATAGGGACGATATCTTCACTGAAAAGGCGAAAAACGACGATGAAACTTTAAACGGTCATAAAATAGCGCTCGAGTGTCCGATTTCAGCAAATGACCACTTTTCAGAAAGTTTGCGAAAATACGCATGCGTCGGTGACCACTATGTTGTTTTTCGAAATTCAGAATTGCCAAAAAATAAAGGGAAGTGTGTCACACCCCGAGACAACCTGCCACGTATTGCTACGTAAGGCATATGCACATCACATACATTATCAATAACAATATAAATAAAGCCACATTTATTTCATAATCAAAAGAGTTTAACAAACGATCACGACAGACATGGCTAGTAACACAACACTGCCATGCCTGCTCAATGTATCAATTATTGAATCATGGAAGAAAAGACTAAACAACATGTGGCAATTTATCAATCATGAGCTTTCCCGCTTGGTCTCACTCTTGTACTTGCTCGAATCCTTCCTCTTCGTTACCTGGAACCCACATAAAAGTGGAGCGGGTGAGAGATCGAACCTTCTCTCAGTGCGGGATTTAGTTCCAGCCCAGAGCTTATAAAACATTTACTTATTCTCACAAATATGAATATATATAATTAAAATGCGTATGCTTCTTTTAATGCAATGCATATCCTATCATTACTTACTACTTTCATTTCCTTTTAAAATTCTGTTAATCTATTTCGTGTGCCTCACTAGACGGTGAATTCATATGCCGCTAGGTCTTGGCAGTGATAGGACCGCTTCTGCCTACAATCACGTCCGTGACAGGACCGCTTGCGCCTACAATCACGTACGCGACAGGACCGCGTCAGCCTACAATCACATCCGTGACAGGACCGCTTTCGCCTACAGTCACGTTAACGAGGGGTCCAGTCGAACACTAGACCCAATGTATACATCCCAATATGCAAGCTAGCATATCGGCCCCTGTTCAGTTTCCTAACTCGTTCATGTCATGCACTTTTATTCAATCACACAATTCATGCCATGCTCAATACATCCTATTCATGCAAGTCCATTGGTCAATGTATGAATCCTATCATTTCATGCAATTTATTTATGTACTACTCAAGTCATACGAATGGTTCGAAAACAACATGCATAATTCCAACTAATGCCATGATAAATAAACAATTGAATGACAATAGACAAGTAAGATAGTTTTATAAAGTCTAGGAAACCCGCACCTGTTGTCGTAGGGAAATCGCTAGACGTCTCAAGATCTTCTAGAACTCCAGAGTTTGAACCTAAACGAATGTCCACATAATACCTCGTATTAATCATTATAGAGTTCTTTGATTTACTAATTAAAGTATTTTCATAATTCTTAAAGTTTGGGTTACGTAATTAAATTACTAAAGGTAATAAGTTAAGGTTCAAAAGGTCATTAGATACTCTAACCGAAAGTGAATACTCATGAAAATTCTTAGTAGCAATTAAACCGAAGCATTAACAATTAAGCCTTTAAGATTCAAAAAGTCGAACAATTAAATCGAAGTTTAAATAAATGAGCTATATTAAATTCGGTAGAGATAATGAAAAAAAGAATATAATATTTAAATGAAGGATTGAAGTTTAAATAATTTAATAAGGGTTCGAATCGGTTGAGATAGGATAAGGAAAGTATCTATTAGCAGGAAAATCTGGAAATTTAGAATAGGTGACTAATCTAGAAAGGAATTTTACTATATATATATTACTAACAAAAGTCTTGGACTTTTGAATCAATCGTGTGAAAATTTTAGAAATACATCCTCACTAGTATCTATCTATCAATATAAGATAAGTGTATTTAAATAAAGAAACTAAGTTAACAGAAGGTATCCGAATATTTGAAAATATGGAAAGTAAATTATTAAAGGAAGGTATTATTTGTGATTACCATTAGGTGCTAATAATAACGACATTTCTATATACTTTCTTCAATACTATAACTCGTAGGGATTAATTTAAAATAAGATGAATAAATGGAGAAAAGAAATTCATGATATCACCTATGTATATTTATTAAACTAATCATTTTTAATTGAAAGGAGAAATGAATTGCGGGAAGAATTAATAGAATCATCGTATAAGATTCCAAGTTATTGTTACTTCAACTATTGGAACATCTAAGGTTCCCTTTGGAGTTGTCATCGTAACATGACCCGTGTAGGTGTCTTGCACCGATTATAGGTCGGATTATGAAAAGATCGAAATAAACAAAAGAACAAGAATCAACCCAAGCCGTATAGATGTTATACATCGTTTATGCCTTGGATTTATTATTTTATTTTTGTGGAGAAGAAATAAAGAAAACAAAACCAAAACAAAAAGAAAAATGAAACGAAATAATACAGAGAAGAAAATACACGTCCCTTAGGTATTGTTTATTTGATGGATTTATTATTAATATATTCAAGTAAGAAATAATAATTTAATTAGTTTGAAGATAAATGTTACCTTGAGGCCGACAAGAGAAGATGAGGTAGCTAGAGGGTTTAGTTTATTATTTTATTTTTGTGAGAAAGAGTGTGTCGGCTGTGGGGGGGGGGGGGGGGGGGGGGGGGGGGGGGGGGGGGGTTTAAATAGGGGTTATTAGGTTTAGTAAATTAATTAGGGAATTGGGCTTGGAATTGTGGGCTAGGCTTTGAAATTTTGCTTGGGCCTCTAAATTAATTATATTCTCATTAACCTAATCTGGTTTGGGTTTCTTAATTAATTTAATAATGTAATTAAATTAGTCCATTACCTAAATGTCGTGGCGTTACATCCTCCCCCTCTTAAGAATCCTGTTCAGTCCGCTGAACAGAACCGTTCTCAAGTGTCTCGAATAATTTTATATACTTCGTGTGTATGATGTCTCATAACTATCACGTAGCTTCTTTGATTGAGTGGCATCTCCATTGAACTAACATTTGTCGAACAGTTTTGCTCCGAAGTCTAAGTTGTTTGGTGTCTAAAACTTTCATGGGAAATTTTTCATACACTAATTAACGTCTCGTCTAGGCTTAAGTTAGAATGGTCGACAATGTAGGATGGGTCTCGAATATATAGTTACAGTTGTGAGACGTAGAAGACTGGATGTACTTTATTCTGATTGAGGTTAGTGCTGACTCTTAGGCAAATGGTTTTATGTGTTTTAATATTTTGAAAGATTCTACATATCTAGGGTTCCGCTTTCTCGTGACTCCGAAACGTCGTACTTCTCTTCGTTGAGGCACATTTAGCCGCACGTGATCTCCTGCCTTGAATTCTGGAGGCCATCTCCGGATATTTGCATACTTTTTCTATCGATTGCGAGTGGTATCTCGTCTACTTAAAATAAATTGAGCCCTGTCAGCACTGTCTTTGATTGTTGCCTTGTTTACACACTTTTTAGATAATACTAAACTGACTACATCCGGTGTCTGTGACGAAATGTTACATTAATATATAAATAAGTATATAAAAACAAGTTGAGCATCTTATTGATAGAATATTTATTATTTTGCTAGCCAAACTTATTATTAATATAAATAAGACAATAAACTCTAATAGACATAACTTTCACATTTATTGTTAAAAGAACCATAAGGAAATCGAATCTATGGCCGAACTCCATTTCATCAAATAATGAAATAAATTCACATTAATTAAAATAATTTAAATAAAGATTGAAATATAAAAATCTACAATGGTTCGAGATTTGAAAATAATAAAACACTAAAAGAATAGAACAGAAAAAAAAAATGTACACATATAAACTACGTTCTCATGATTATCTAGTTACTATTTATCTAAATCATTATTTTAGTGAGGATTGAATCACTACACTAACTTAAATATTTAAATCTAATTAATTAGCGATCTAAGATTACCTCAGGAGCTCAGAACACACAAGAAAGAAGTTCGCGACTGCGGGTTGTGTCCAGGGGTAGCGCACGACGGTCGAAGTACATTGTTACGGTGGTTGCCGGGGCTACGGTGGGCTGCTGCTTTGGTTTAGGGTGACTGCCGCATTTTTTACATATATATATTTTTTTAAATAAAGATAAAGGCGCTAGGGTAATCTAATGGGCAGCATCGTGTATAGTTTTTTTTTTTTATAAGAAATTTTACTTGGTGCATCCAGCTGTGTAATTGGTCAAGTTAAATTCGAGAAATTATGGAAATTGGTAGAAATCAAGGGATGCTTCGTGTTAATAGTTAAAGAACATTTTGATACGTATCCTACAAGCTAAGCATGCATCTCAGATTATTTTATTTAAGTTTATTTGTCTTGCTAGTATATCATAGTATCTGAACCAAAATAAGGATTCTTACACTGCTCGGTGAAATCATCATCCATCACAATATAATTAACATGAATGTGTAATATCACTTGACTGATCTTAACTGACAGTTCGGGTTTGTTCGAGTACGCCTTAATAGATTAGCCGTATAAACATACTACTATGAAAATAACTATATTGAGTTTGTATTAATTACTACATGATACGCCTAGGATCAACTTGGAGAAAAATTTGGACGGGTACAAACGTAATAAATGGATAATTAAAATTTGTCACCCAGATTTGTGATAATACTATCTCTAAGCACTTTTTGTCTTTTACGCGGCAGACCTTAAATTTGTCACTAGGATGACATCCGAATTTGTCTTTTCTTAGAGTACGATTGTGGGAACAACTGATGATAGCTTCACGACATTTAGCGGATTTATTGAAATTATACTTGTAATAGAATTTGAATTTACAACGGAAACAATCAAAATAAGTGAGAAGGATAAGATCATACGAGAATATTCTCTATCTAAATTTTCGAGACAATACCTTAATGTGTTTCCATTTAACGAGAAGTTCTTAATATTGTATGTACGTGGCATATTGTAAGCATAAATAAATAAATAATACAACTACTAAGATTGTCTTTTAATATAATGCTTCGAACTTAGAATTGGTAACAGGTAGAATATGAGAGTTATGAGGACGAGGGGGGCAGCATTAATTCATGAGGCCACGCTGGTTTCTTTTATTTTTCAAGTTTTGAAATGGAAATATATCAAATCAAACTTTAGGAATAAAGCAAAATTAGAGGTTTACAAAAATAACTCGCTGCATGCATGCATGTAATCAATCAATATTAAAAGGAATTTTCGAATTTCGTGCTTAATTGGAAAAATACATATACTTTCCCTTTTGATGTTAACTGGAGTATCCAAATAATGATAATTAATCAATTTCTATGCGTGAATAGTTCCTACTTGAAATGCGGTGTAATATATTCAAATACAAACCAATTAATTCTGTTAATTGAGTTCCACAAATCTCTCTTCAAACATATCAATTCTACTATTTTATTCTTCTTCTTTTAAAATACTAATAACTATATTGGTTTAGAAACTTTTTTTTTTTCTTTTAACAGAGACATAAAATTCCTTTAAAATTCTATAATGAGCCAGCCATAATATTTATTTGTGCGGTCAAATTATCATAATATTATTTATGAAATATAATTTGTTACGAAAGACCTATAATTTTATCTTGTAAGCATAAATAATAATACAATTAGTAATAGTCTTTTGATATAGTACTTCGAATACAGAAAATATATAAGATGACTTGCATAAGTTGCTTAAATTCATAACTAATGACTTGCATACGTTGTTTAAATTCTCAAAATTCAAATATTAAATTGTATTACTTTTACTAATTGTGACAAAGTATTACATTCTTTCCCCCTACAAAAAGAATTTTGTCCTCAAAATTCAAAACATAAAATGATAAATGCTTCCACTGCGCTACTCTGATAAATACTCAATTTATTTTCACAAGTAAATTAAATGAAATCTTGACAACAAATTTAATGAGACTAATAATAACTGATGATTTAATGAAAGTCGTATGAGATCAGATTTGATGAAGTTAATCGTCTAATCATTCAAAATCTGTAGTCGTAGTGGTTTTAATACCAAGAATTGATATTGCATTTTTTTTTTTTTAATAACATTGAGGAAATATTCAAAGTGTGTACCCATGTATTAAAAGTGATTATTTTAAGAAACTTTGAACTTTCGAGTGTGAAATTATAATTAATCGGTATTGGGCCTCATGAAGATAGAACAATTAGAAAAATATCGTTGCTGACTAATAGCTATGTTGGGAATTTTTATTTTCCTTATTATATTTGGTGCTCTAGGAGGAAAGTATCTTTGCCAAGATTAATAAAATAAAATATATTCCTTACATGATTGATAGATTAACTTCTAATTATTTGTATACCTTAATTATAAAATTCTTCATTTAATAACAAAAACATTTAATCTGGAAAAAAAAATAGTCAAGTTCCTTTGCTTTAATATTAGAAAATTAATGAAAACATTAAGCCGAAATTTAGTGGAATACTATATCTAGATATATCAATTTCGGAATTTCCAAACTTCAATAACTATTCAAATCCGGAATTATGATTGTTGGATATTAAATGAAAACAAAAGTTAAATTTCGGATAGAAATTGTTATGCTTGAAATTCTAAAGACAAGACCTTAACACTTATTTCTACGTAAACTGCATTACTTGGAGTCTCAACGAAATTATGTATTTAAATTGCATTATCTGAATTCTAAAGATAAGACCTTAACACGCACTCACTTAGCGGGGAATTATTGATATTGTATGTGCTGGCTCTGATACCAACTTTAGTTGTCACACTCCGAGACAACCTGCCACGTATTGCTACGTAAGGCATATGCACATCACATACATTATCAATAACAATATAAATAAAGCCACATTTATTTCATAATCAAAAGAGTTTAACAAACGATCACGACGGACATGGCTAGTAACACAACACTGCCATGCCTGCTCAATGTATCAATTATTGAGTCATGAAAGAAAAGACTAAACAACATGTGGCAATTTATCAATCATGAGCTTTCCCGCTTGGTCTCACTCTTGTACTTGCTCGAATCCTTCCTCTTCGTTACCTGGAACCCACATAAAAGTGGAGCGGGTGAGAGATCGAACCTTCTCTCAGTGCGGGATTTAGTTCCAGCCCAGAGCTTATAAAACCTTTACTTATTCTCACAAATATGAATATATATAATTAAAATGCGTATGCTTCTTTTAATGCAATGCATATCCTATCATTACTTACTACTTTCATTTACTATTAAAATTCTGTTAATCTATTTCGTGTGCCTCACTAGACGGTGAATTCATATGCCGCTAGGTCTTGGCAGTGATAGGACCGCTTCTGCCTACAATCACGTCCGTGACAGGACCGCTTGCGCCTACAATCACGTACGCGACAGGACCGCGTCAGCCTACAATCACATCCGTGACAGGACCGCTTTCGCCTACAGTCACGTTAACGAGGGGTCCAGTCGAACACTAGACCCAATGTATACATCCCAATATGCAAGCTAGCATATCGGCCCCTGTTCAGTTTCCTAACTCGTTCATGTCATGCACTTTTATTCAATCACACAATTCATGCCATGCTCAATACATCCTATTCATGCAAGTCCATTGGTCAATGTATGAATCCTATCATTTCATGCAATTTATTTATGTACTACTCAAGTCATACGAATGGTTCGAAAACAACATGCATAATTCCAACTAATGCCATGATAAATAAACAATTGAATGACAATAGACAAGTAAGATAGTTTTATAAAGTCTAAAAAACCCGCACCTGTTGTCGTAGGGAAGTCGTTAGACGTCTCAAGATCTTCTAGAACTCCAGAGTTTGAACCTAAACGAATGTCCACATAATACCTCGTATTAATCATTATAGAGTTCTTTGATTTACTAATTAAAGTGTTTTTATAATTCTTAAAGTCTGGGTTACGTAATTAAATTATTAAAGGTAATAAGTTAAAGTTCAAAAGGTCATTAGATACTCTAACCGAAAGTGAATACTCATAAAAATTCTTAGTAGCAATTAAACCGAAGCATTAACAATTAAGCCTTTAAGATTCAAAAAGTCGAACAATTAAATCAAAGTTTAAATAAATGAGCTATATTAAATTCGGTAGAGATAATGGATGAAAAAAGAATATAATATTTAAATGAAGGATTAAAGTTTAAATAATTTAATAAGGGTTCGAATCGGTTGAGATAGGATAAGGAAAGTATCTATTAGCAGGAAAATCTGGAAATTTAGAATAGGTGACTAATCTAGAAAGGAATTTTACTATATATATTACTAACAAAAGTCTTGGACTTTTGAATCAATCGTGTGAAAATTTTAGAAATACATCCTCACTAGTATCTATCTATCAATATAAGATAAGTGTATTTAAATAAAGAAACTAAGTTAACAGAAGGTATCCGAATATTTGAAAATATGGAAAGTAAATTATTAAAGGAAGGTATTATTTGTGATTACCATTAGGTGCTAATAATAACGACATTTCTATATACTTTCTTCAATACTATAACTCGTAGGGATTAATTTAAAATAAGATGAATAAATGGAGAAAAGAAATTCATGATATCACCTATGTATATTTATTAAACTAATCATTTTTAATTGAAAGGAGAAATGAATTGCGGAAGGAATTAATAGAATCATCGTATGAGATTCCAAGTTATTGTTACTTCAACTATTGGAACATCTAAGGTTCCCTTTGGAGTTGTCATCGTAACATGACCCGTGTAGGTGTCTTGCACCGATTATAGGTCGGATTATGAAAAGATCGAAATAAACGAAGAACAAGAATCAAACCAAGCCGTATAGATGTTATACATCGTTTATGCCTTGGATTTATTTATTTTTGTGGAGAAGAAATAAAGAAAACAAAATCAAAACAAAAAGAAAAATGAAACGAAATAATACAGAGAAGAAAATACACGTCCCTAAGGTTTTGTTTATTTGATGGATTTATTATTAATCTATTCAAGTAAGAAATAATAATTTAATTAGTTTGAAGATGAATGTTACCTTGAGGCCGACAAGAGAAGGTGAGGTGGCTAGAGAGTTTAGTTTATTATTTTATTTTTGTGAGAAAGAGTGTGTCGGCTGTGGGGGGGGGGGGGGGGGGGGGGGGTTTAAATAGGGGTTATTAGGTTTAGTAAATTAATTAGGGAATTGGGCTTGGAATTGTGGGCTAGCTAGGCTTTGAAATTTTCCTTGGGCCTCTAAATTAATTATATTCTCATTAACCTAATCTGGTTTGGGTTTCTTAATTAATTTAATAATGTAATTAAATTAGTCCATTACCTAAATGTCGTGGCGTTACAAAGTGCCTCAAAACTTGAGTTGAAGTTTTCGATTAAGATTTTCATTTCTATTATTCAATCTAAGTAGCTCAGTAAATTAGTTACATAATGAACTTGTAGAATACCAATTTTTACTATTTTTCAAATTTTTTTTACTATTTTTTATGATTCATGAAAGATGGCACAAAATCAGTCTACTTTAGCGTAATTTACCGTATTTCAGCATAATTAGCGAAGTTATTGTAATTTAGTGTAATTCAACATAATTTATTGTAATATAGTGTAATTCAACATAATTTCAAGTAATCTAGTGTATTTTAGTATAAATATGCTAATTATAAATCAAAAGAAGTAATCTAACAAAAAATTTAAACAAAAAATTCAAATTTTCAGTGTTAGATTTTATTATTTTGCTCTTCATAGTGTCTCTAAAAAAAAAAAAAAGTAAACCGGCCATTTTATGGCCTGCTTGGGCATTTTTGGCGAAAACCCAGAATTCTGGACATAAATATTAATTTCTATTAAACTTTGGATATTAATAAAAATCTCGGCTCATATTATAAATATATAAATAGAGAGTAATAATTGTTTACTATTTTAGTAATAATAACTGTTTACTACTTTATATGACTAATTATGGTTTTATATTGAACATGATATATCTAATTTTGAAACAATTTACATAATATTTAATATAATAAAAAAAACATTAATATATCCTCCTCTTTTTCTTTTTTGTTGAGGAAAAACCCGTAGGTGTTAATCTATCCCTAATAATACCCCACCAAAGCGAGGCGTCAAGCGAGTGCTTTCCAATGAGCCAGACCTATAGACCAACCTTGACCGCAAGGCAATACTAAACCAAATCACATCATCTGCCGTTCATATCGAATCTTTCTATCGTTACTCCTGATCTGTCGGCCAAGATAAAATGATGGCTTAGCGAGGAGGCGGTTTTGATCCAACGACTTAGCTACGACACACGTTTCCTGCACGGGAGATCAGAATAGTTAGCGCTGTAGGTATATTACCCAACTATTTATTGAGAAATCATACTCCTCGTTTTTTTTTTATTTCAATAACCTCTTATACGAAGACATTCCTTCCATCTTGCTTGCGGCGTACTTGGAAAAGAAGAATCGGCCTCATCTCCTTCTCTCGGACGATCAATTATTTTCGTAAGTTCTCGATTTTCCCTTCTCTCTGATTTTCTTAACATCTGATCAATTTCATTGTGGAAGTTTTCTGATTTCTTTTGTTATTTGATAATTTTGTTAAAATTGCCTTCTTGTCTAACAAGTATTTCATACTCTAATTTGGGACGTTGGCAATGTAGTTTGTATTTCATCAGAAATTAGGAAATAATAAAGTAAGATCGAAAGGAATTAATAAGCGTTTTTCAATTCTCGTTTTAGCCTGGAGGTTTCCATACGGCATTATCTCGCTCGTTTCGAGTAAATTAAGCACTACGAGGTATTAATATGACTTCGGATTTGCTTATAGAGATAATTTCTTCTGCCCTCTTTCTCTCCTTTGATTGAATCGGTTGTTTTTGTCGGAGAATTTTTATTTGGTTAATAATTCCTTTTCACGGTTTGTTAGATTGAAGCCTATTTAATTTATTTCAATATAACACGATACCACATATAGATTTGGTTTATTAATTACCCGGTTGCGGCAGTTTCTTTGATTACATTAGAGCTGTAGCTATTATTCAACAATCAAGGAATCGTTCTTTTTTTTTCTTTCCTGTTTAGTTATTTTTAGAATACTTTTATTTTGTACTATTCCTTGACTTAAATTCGCCACCACAATCTTCCATCAATTTACAATTACTTTTATATTTACATGTTCATTTTATAAAAGAAAAGATGGAAGGAACAAAACTTTGTTTTTTTGTTCTTATTCTCTTGATGGTAGTCATTTTAGGTTCCAAAAAGAAACTTTCTGTCAAATTTGGGTTTCCCATTAATAGAACAATTTTTCTTTTACGCCTAAAATGCTAAATCTACACTGTTTCAATTAGGGTTTCAAAGAATCAGCAAATACAAACCATGAGATTGAAGAAAGGAAGCAAGGTGGTGAGACTCAAGAAAGGCAGCAACGTGGAGGTTTTCTGTACCACCAAAAGCATCCCTGCTGGGTTCTGGCGTCCCGCACAAATTGTCTGTGGCAATGGCCACACATACACCGTGCAGTATGACCCTGTGTCCTCTGCTCCACACAGCACTTCAGATCTGGAGAAGGTACCGAGAAAGGCAATCCGGCCATGTCCTCCTGTGAAGGAGACACCTGTCAAGTGGGTCTTGGATGATGTTGTAGAGGTATTTGTGCATGGCTCATGGAAGGTGGGGAAGGTGGCAGGTGTTGCTTATGGGAATAACTTTTATTTTGTTACACTAATTGGGCACACTCGAGAGCTTGCAGTGAAGACATCAAATCTGAGGCGGCGGCATCTGTGGCAAGAGAACAGATGGGTTCTAACCAAGAATGTATGATATCATTTCAACCTAACTTTTCTACATTTTTTTTCTAGTTATTTAATTATTATTTGTTATTTATAATATAGTAATATTATCTTCTTTCATCTGTAACAGGAATCTGGAAACAAGGACATTGAGAAGCAAAAGGGCCGTGCTCAGTTGTGTGAGGGAGTTACTAAAGAGCTTCAACTTGCACATGGCAAGGTAATGCTCGGTGACGAGTGCGGGTATAATTCATGTAGAAGTGAGAGTACTGTGTCCTCTACAGGTAGCTGTAGTACCAGCGGTAGGCCGGACCAATATCCTGTTTTTAGTTATTGTGAGGATGATGCGGTGAGTTCATTTGTACCAGTAAAGGAAACCTCACTTTGTGAAAAAGAAAAAATGGATGGAGAGATGGAGATAGAAGCGCATAAGCTAGCTCTGGATGCATACCGTGCAACCATGGTTGCACTGCATGCCAAGGGGTTTATTAGTTGGGAACAGGAGGCAATGTTATCTAACCTTCGGCTTTTGTTAAATATCTCTATTGATGAACAGCAATCTGTACTGAGGAGTTTAGCTTCTTCCAGATAGCTAGCTGTGAATTTTTCTTAAGTTGCTCTTCATGGGTTAATTACAGATCTAGATTGACAGGTAGAGAAAGTATTGAAAGAATTTTGTATACTCTATTGAATAGAAAGAAAGAATAGAATATCGGTCTTTGTCTTTATTAGTCTAATGTAGCTTGCAATTCTAGTGTAAAGGTCAAATGGGGCTCTCTTTTTTGTTTGGTTCTATGAAATGAGGTAAGAAACTTGGAATGTTGTTTCCTTACTAAAATATGGTAATAGACTTGAAATAATCATAACTTGATAGCATTTATCATACTTGTCTATGTATGATTAACAATATTACTAATTCCAGGACCAAAGTTGGAGGGCATTATTAAGTAGACTCCCTTCTCTTTGGTACTCTGCCAAGTGCGGCTACAATTTTTCTGCATATCAAGCCACTGCTTGGTGAATATCTGGTATGCAATTACTATGTGTTATGCCTCATGGAATCAAATCAGCTGAAATCCAAAATACATGAACAGTGTTTCTGGAATTCCTCAAATTCCGAATCCAGCCATTCAACTTTTTCTGTGCACGCATATCGAAACAGCTAGTTTTTCTGTGCACGTATCTCAAAATAGTTCAACGGCTGGATTCTGGATTTCAGGAATTTCAGGAACACTGTTCATGTATTGGGATTTCAGCAGATTTGGATCCATGCCTCATGGTTTATGCAATCTCTTGTGTAGATCATGCATAGTGAACTTCCAATTCTTACATTATACTTGCAACATACTGTTAATATTTTGTGATGATAATTTTTTTATTTTGAAAAACAAGGAAATGAAGATCCTGTATGCTGTTATATATCTTGTCATTAGATTTTAGATTTTAGAAGCATAACACGCACATTTGGGTGCTTTTTCATAATTTTCTATGTTAGAAACCTGCAACACATGTTTTTGAATAATTAAAAACTTAAATAGGGAAACATTGGACTATCTTAGCTCTGTAAACTTAACTAAATTGGCTATTATGCAAGATCTACTTGTGTTGAACAGAAGTAAGAAAGCTCAAAAGGAGGTGTCTTTTCTTTACAAAGATATATTTACATGAGATATCTTCTTTTTCACTTGTAGCCAGAAATTGTTGTCATATTTATCTCTTTCTTGTCAGGTTGCCTAGCTTAGGTTGCTCTGCTGATTGGCCTTTATTATTTGGTTATTATCCTTTCTTGTTGTACTTTCATGCATGTCCATGAGGAAACATAAAAATACCTTGTATGATATTCAAGAGACATCTTATATGTCTCTCTAAAAAGAATGGTCCAGGTTACTTCTTGGGTTTCTGCTGAGAAAGAATGAGTACTCCCAAATTGATTTCCACTGATACCAATAATTTGCTCCAAACGGATCCTTTTTTGTTTTTAAATCATATTAAAAGTTTGTAACCAGAACGTGTGATTTTCATTTTTTTAATGAAATTTGGTGGCATCTACCACTCCGTTGAAAGTGCTGCCCTAGCTTCTGATGGCTCGGATCCTTGTAAAAGGCAGTCACTGGTAATAAAGAAGAAGGTAATTTGGGATTTTTCAAGTAGTAATTTGGAAGGAGGGTACAGAGACTTGTATTTTGTATATTGCATGCTATTTCTCGTTTTTTTAAGGTACAGGTGATACTTGGAGAAGTTGCAGGGTTATCCATGAAACTGCTCCTTGTCATCCTGTTGGCATGTGCATTAGTGGTTGATTACCATGCAAAGAGGGTTGTACACCATCGAAAGATAACAAACTGAAGGAAGGCATAAACATCCTTGCCTTCCAAGAGGATGCTTTCTACTTTTCTTTTTTAGTTGTTTATTATTGAGAATTTAAAGAGATTCTTTTAACCTTTAGAAGGACGTGGTATATTCATATATCGAATACAGCACCATATTTTTACAATGTGAAGAATTTTAGTTGATAGCGTGCTTTGGGGGGCTATATTTTAAATTTTTGGTAAAGGCTGTTTTGTGTAGTTTTTGACCTATTCAGGCTGGATTTTTGTTGGTACTTCATTTTTTAAAAATGAGCACGTGGAGTCAATTAAGTGATGGTCAAATATTCTATGGAGGTGCCGCTTCAACATAGAAGCCAGAAAGACGCGACAATAATACAGGTTGCTTAATTAAAAATTGACAAAAAATATGAGCGAGAGAGAGAGACCACAGCTAAATGATCTTAGTGCTATTGGTCTTGCATGGCTGCTTGATTGTGTCGCTATCGCTTCTAATTTATTGGGCATGTGCTTTCCATGAACTTAATCAGGCTGCACAAACGCGTATACCAAACTTGCAGTGTTGCTTTACCAATTAGACATTTTTATTTTGGTTTTAATTATTTTATTTGAAGTTGAAAGATCTTATATTTTTATATTGAATAAAGATTTTGGTACCCGCAGTTGAGTACCCGCATTATACCCGCACTTGATTTCTTTCCCAACTAACTTTGTCAATCATTAAATCACCTTGAAAAACGTGTAAAAGATGAGTCCAGTTTTTTTCGGTAAATACTTGATATCTTAAGTATAAATACTTGATGAATTATATATCTTAAGTATAAATACTTGATATATTAGGTATGAATACTTTCTATTTTGTATGAATACTTTTCATATTTGAATATTTGATACTTTGAAAAACGTGTAAAAGTATGTCATCATGGATCTCATTTGAAAGAGAAAAAAAAAATAGAACACGTTCGTGGTTTTAGATTTGCAAAATTCCTCATAGATCGTCCCAAAAATTGGTTAGATTGAACGAAGAAAAAAAAAAACCACCTTGAAAAACGTGTAAAAGATGAGTAGGTATTGTGTCCAGTTTTTTTTTAAATACTTGATATCTTAGGTATGAATACTTGATGAATTATATATGAATACTTGATAATTTAGGTATAAATACTTTCCATTTTGTATGTGAATACTTGAAAAACGTGTAAAAGATGAGTCCAGTTTTTTTTCTTTAAATACTTGATATCTTAAGTATAAATACTTGATGAATTATATATGAATACTTGATAATTTAGGTATAAATACTTTCCATTTTGTATGTGAATACTTGAAAACCGTGTAAAAGATGAGTCCAGTTTTTTTCTTTAAATACTTGATATCTTAAGTATAAATACTTGATATATTAGGTATAAATACTTGATATATTAGGTATAAATACTTGATATATTAGGTATGAATACTTTCTATTTTGTAGGAATACTTTTCATATTTGAATATTTGATACTTTGAAAAACGTGTAAAAGTATGTCATCATGGATCTCATTTGAAAGAGAAAAAAAAAATAGAACACGTTCGTGGTTTTAGATTTGCAAAATTCCTCATAGATCGTCCCAAAAATTGGTTAGATTGAACGGAGAAAAAAAAAACCACCTTGAAAAACGTGTAAAAGTAATGGTCCCCAGTTTTGACAGTGTAATGGTTCCCAATTCATATATCATATATGTAGTTCATTGTATAGATATAAATACTTGTCTTGTATAGGTATAAATACTTCACAATGTTACTATTAATACTTGTAAAATAAAATTACAGTTTTGACAGTTTAGGTCCCCAAAACAGTTATGACAGTTTAGGTGCGGTTCCCAAAAACAGTTATGATAGTTTATGTGCGGGTATAATGCGGGTACTCAACTGCGGGTACTCATATCAGCTTCCTTTTATATTTTGGTTTAAATGGTTAAGCTCTTATTAGTTTTGTTCAATTTAGGTTGTCAACAGATGATATTTCAATTTCCTTACAATTTTGAATTGAACAAAGAGTGTTCGAAAAATGTATTACTGAATTTGTAAATAGGAATAAAAAATTCCGTCGTTCATAACTTCCTACTAGCATACTACCATGAGTTAACGGACTTGTTTAAAAATAGCTCCAAATCGACGGTGTCGTTTTTTTATTGAACGGTTTGATTATCACTACTCTATTTACATTAAAATTAGATTTAGATTAATTTAGAATATGTTATAATTTTATAAAAGTAGTCCTAAATTTAATCTTCAGCACTTTTAAACATGTAAAAATCACAAAAATATATTACTACTTTTATATTATTAGTATTATTTTATTGAAAGATTTTTTTCATTGTAGAAATGACATAAAACATCCACTAAGGTGCGAATTTGTAAGAGAGAAATTTTTTTTTAGAATATATTTTCTTAGTAGGCTACTTATTGTGTGTAGTTGTGGTTATCATATCATGAGAAAATCAAGTTTATAAAGTTAGGTACTTGGGTATTGTGGGCTAAAGTTTTGGTTCGGTATCCTTGTTGGAGGCATGCTCATAGAAGTTTGTTTGCTTGTACATTTTAAGTAATTTTAAATAATTAGTCGATTAGCAACATTTTGGTGGCTCTTACATTTTGTCAAGAAAGATATACTTCATTAGATAAAATACAATAAGATACTTCCGTCTTAACAATACGATCAGAACAATATATATGTCATGATGAGGAGGGTTTGAAAAAATTCCAGCCGATAACAGGCACAAAAGTTAATCACTGCATGATAACGAGTACGAATTTCTCTTTGAAACTATTAAAGCTAACATAAACAAAAGAATATCTTTTAAGACCGATCTTCATTTGTAGGCTGTCGCTACAATATCCCACTAATATTATTAAAAAAAAATAACTATCTTCCACAATCCACATGCTTTATCACCTCGTGTCTTTATACTCCACAACACGGAAAAGTACATACTCTGAGATTGCATACAGAGATAAGCTGACTTCGATCAGCTGTTACACAGACCAAATCCAGGACTGATGATATATATTATAAGGAATTTTCTAAGGGATAATCCACTAAGGGTCCTGTAATTACTCACTATAATTATCTAAGGGATAATCCACTATAATAACCTAAGTAATTACAGGACCCTTAGTGGATTATCTCTTCTAAAGCATCCACTAAGGAATTTTCCTCATCTGGGTACATTCCTCATGGACTATAATCCACTAAGGAAATGTTCATCTTTGGTTGAAGGGTCCTTGATGTGTATTTTTTATTTTTTTTCTAGGGTCTTGTATGTAAATTTGTTTCTGCAATGAAACAGATAGTAGAGCTCTCCTTTTACACAAAAAAATATATATATTATAGGAAATAAAGATATAGAAAATGTATGCAGCCTAGCATATACAAGTCTACAACAACAATACAAGTTGGTACATTTATCTGAACTGAATGTAAAAATTAATCACTTCATATTCTTTCTTTGTTTAATTTTAAGAGAAGCAACTTCATGACTATCATTGTGGTGCTGTTTCTTCCTTGAAGAACTCGAAGCTTTCTGGTACATTTATCTGAACTGAATGTAAAAATTAATCACTTCATATTCTTTCTTTGTTTAATTTTAAGAGAAGCAACTTCATGACTATCATTGTGGTGCTGTTTCTTCCTTGAAGAACTCGAAGCTTTCTGATCTAGTGGGTTAATTTTAGAAGTGGGTGATGCAAGGGCTTCTCCCATCTTCTTCTTACATTCTTTACTTGCAATTTCATGATTGACCACTGCAAATTACCAAACAATAAATGTAACATATGATTAATTAGAACCAGCTTGTATTATGACCATCGAATCACAACGAACAACCCTATGTTTAAACTGAGGTTTGAGACTAGGCGCTTGAGCAAATATGAATCATAAAACATTCCCTTAATTTGACCTTGACCTACGAAAACAATTTGGTAAATGAATGAGCCTGGTCCAATCAAAATCAAACTGGGCCCTGCTAGCACATAGGTCTGTACCAAATCCAATTTACCACAAAATCCAAAATAATATAACCAGACCACATTAGTCCCTGAATTCCAAATCCTTGACTAACCCAATGACAAGAACATTCAAATCTAGACCTGGAACGAACCCACCCACACACAACAAAAACAAACAAACTAACAAAAAAGCAAGGGAGCAAGACACACTGCCCAAATATGAAATAACCCAAATCATGTTTGACCTAACCCAAGCTCCATCTGACTGCCCTTTCTCGCCTCCAGTTTAACTGAACAACTAAGGGCAATAAGATGCCAAATTGGGACATATCGAGGCTTAAATGAGGCTTATATAATTGCACAAGATAGAGTTACTGAGCCTATACCTGTACCATAATATCTTAGGCCAGCTATGAGCTAAAACTAAATTGCTCTGTCTATGAAACCTCGCTGTTAAACCCTTATGCCTAAAACAATTATTACAACATAACTCCTGTACTACAGAGGTCTGGAGAATTAATTCAAATAATCAAATAATTTATATTCTTATTATACCTGGTTTTGGATAATCCTCCCCAATGATGCAGTTTGCCTTTTTCTGAACACTCAGTGGTGCAGTCCATGGTTCGTAAATATATTCCTTTGGGAAATCTACACAAAAGAAGGAAAGAATAAATTGATTCAAATTACAATTCAAGAAAAAATTGGAGCTAATCTGAAGCAAAAGTAAAATCTCGTATACCTTTCAGAACTGGTAGAAAGTGCCGAATATAATTCCCATTAGGATCATATTTTTTCCCAAAGGAAATTGGAGAATAAATCCTAAAGTACTGCATCGAAGAAAAATATTTTAATATGTTTGACAGTTAAAAAAAAAAGGATAATTTTTTTATTATAAACCCTCCCATATTAGAAATAATACAAGATCCCCTTTATTTAGAAACTTCAAAAGAGCCTCTTTGTTTGACCGATTTGTTTGCCAGTTATATTATGATTCTTTTAAATATCCTCAGATACAGGCAATTTCTGAACAATGTAAATTTGTAACACATATAAGCAGGTAAGACATTTTCTATTGTTATTTTGTTATTACATTGCTCTATGTCTTTTTATTAAAAAAAAATAAGACCACTACAAATTCTAACTAAAAGTAAGGACCTTTAGCTTTAACAATTAGAAGCTTTTCTGCAAATATGTGGAAATCGAAAGGACTAATTTCAAAAATATTGGAAATATAGGGCCTTCTGCAATTTATAGATTTTCTAATTACTTCTCTGTAGTTTTTCTAATGAAAAGATTGTGTTAAAAATATAATTACAAAACCTGATAAAAGAAGGAAGAACAGGAGAGCCATAGCCAGTTACCATTGTTTATGGCCCAATCAGAGTCTATCAGTAATCGCTCAAACACATCTCGCCCCTTCTCCCAGTGTATAAACTTGAAAATTAATAAAGAAAATTTATAGTTAGGCTAAGATAATTAAAAAAAATTCATCATTTGAAGCAATGTTGCCGTCCTAACTACCTTCTTGCATGACCAGCAATCCAGCATGTATAGCAGCTGGTATTAGAGATATCAGAATTTTTTTAACAACAATATAAATACTCACCAGGTCACCACGAGTTAGAAAACATGCAACAGAATGTCGAGCCAGATGATGAATCCACCCCCATTTCTTCAGCTATTTTGTTTAAAACAAATATATACAAATCAACCATAATGAGAAATCTAGTGACATAATTAATTGGATATAACTTCCGCCATTATATATTTGCCTATACCAAGGATTAAGATACCGCATGCTATTACCTTTCTGTGAGGTTTGTTGGCATATGCAAAGACCACAACAATACCTGTAACACTGTGACTCTTAAGTCTTTTTTATGTATGATTTTACACAACTGATGGCAAATTGGTAAAAAAATAAAGTTACATTAGAGACTTCACTTATAACTGAAATAAGAGAGTTAACTGAGTCAAGATGGATAAAATTAAGGCATATTTAAGGTATTGCCAGAGCAACGTATGGTTTGATGATGCATAGTTGGCTTCAGTTGGGACAAAGTGCAACAGTACGAGAACTGGTACCATGTGGTATGGATGTTTTAGCTACCTTTTATTCCATTCGCTTGCTGTTGTGCAAACAAAAAATTAAGGTAAATTAGATTAAATGGAGCTTAAATGACCCCAGTGTAAATTGGTTTATCTTGGTAACATTGCTTTAAGTTGATGCATAGCCTTTTGCTTAGTTAATTTAAAGGAGTACCAGTTGGGTCAATTAATAAACAGTCAAAATAAACTTAATTGTAATCCTTTGCCATACCTGGATCATGATGGCATCAATCCAGGGAAAACCAGTTCGACCATCTCTCCACGCCACAAAAAGCTCTTCATTCTCCCTCCAAGGAATCTGCACGAGAAATGAATAAAATTGTTTATCTAGAAACTAAAGGACGTAATTGGAATTGTGTGATAACTGCTTATAAATTATACCTGTTTGCATATTTTGTTTCCCTTCATCCTATCAAAGTTGGGTGTCCCAAAGGCAACAGTGTAGAAGAAATCTCTCCACAGTAACTGTACAAAAATCAAAAGCCCAAGGAATCAAAATGAAAAAGCTCCTCCAATTACATCTAAAAAGCTCGGAAACAATCCATTTAATTAAAAGTCCATTATCCAACAAATTTAAAAAAAAAATAAACAAACAAACAAACTTCTGACCCAAATCAATCATCAACCAAATTGACTAGTAAACAGTCTGAACCAATATTACCCCTGGTCCAACATGACATGACATCTGAAATTCAAACTTTATCTAACCAGGATCCTTGATAACCCGATCTGACTTGTAAGAAGAATTCAATCACTCTGTGACTATTTTTATGAGAATAAGTCGAAGCCTGACAGACCTGAGACATGGCCAGACCCAAGACCTGTTCCTTTACATGATCCATGCCAACCAAACCTGGCCCGTATCTGGTATTATAATCACTTCCAAATATAAAACTAAATTAAACGAACCTGACCCACTAGAGAGACGGGAGGCTTCGTATGTTTTCCTACACTTGTGTAAATATCATCCAAGCGCTTGTAGAAATATCTTGTAGAAAGACAACCAAACTGCACCAACATTTTGATCATCACCTCAATTGTAGAAACAATAATTACACATTTCTGCCTCAGTTAACCCTCAACCTCAACTATATGGTCCAGCCTATGTTGGATAAAATTTTCCAAATTGACCCTCAGTTGGAAAGAAACCCTATTTTAACCCAAACTTGCAAATAGCCATCAATCTATTTTCCTTGAAATAAGCACCAATTCCAGTATATAACCCTATTTGGCCTCAAAAAGCTCACAAGGGAAATTAACCTTCAAAACACCCAGGGAAAAATCACTAAAACTATAGAGGAATTAGATATAACAAATAAACAAACAGACAAAACAGGAGGACTAGAACTAAATTTTGAAATAAAATCCTCACTTTGAGGTAAGGAGACAGTACAGTGGTTGCTGGTTTTAGAAAAGCTGAAGGGTTGCCTTTCGGTTTCTCAAATTGCGCGACCCATGCCTGTATATTCAAAACTTAATTGAGTCGTAGACATAAGCACTAAATTTTTCTTTGTGCTCCAGCAATGTGTTTCTATTACTTAGAGTTTACAAAAAACTGAACATTTTTGCTTACACATCTCTGTTTGCACAATATGACTTGGTAATAAGTAATAACACTTGCACCATTTGATACTTCAATCACCAAATTTCGTGAACAAAATTAGAAAACAAGGCACAAGACTTAAGTAAAAATGACAAGTCCTAAATTTAATTTGTTTCACCATATAAGAGAGCTAGACAAATGAAGACAAGGTACATTGCAATGGTATATTATATATTACCTTATCTTCAAGCACTTGATCCAGTTTGTTAAGGGCTTCAGTTTCTCCACCGCGAAATGGAGAAAACGCTTCCTACAAAATAAAATGAAGGTAAGATTCAACTTTAAAATATATCAAGATTAATAAGATGCTAAATTCTAGCAAACACCCTTAAACTTTATTCAAGTATGCACCAAGTGTAAGGTGCCATTACACAAGCTTTTCCATTATAATTTGTTCTTACAAGTAAAATGATTCTCATCATGTGAATAAATGTACAGCCCATATGAAACAAAACGTCAAATTTATTATTTGAGGTGAATTCATGTAATAAATTAGATGCCTTGGTCCATTTTTTTTTTCATTTTTCAGAGGGGGTTGTGAGCTCAGAGAGTCCTGTAATTATCCAAAACCTAAGAAAGAATGTAATTAATAAGATTAGACCTGGGAAATATCTCCATAGCCAAGATCTTCAATTTTAGGCACACTTAATAACTCATGATCACCAGTTTCTCCTATTGGTGGAAGCAGAGAATACATTGTGGTGAGTGGATCTACCGGTCTCCCCGCAAGTGCTATGAATGATTGGTATGTCAGAGGCGGTCGACCCCCATTCTTTTGTATCCAAATTACCAAAAAGTAGAATACAAAGATTCTTTTTTAGTACAGTTAGCAAATTAAACAGAAACAAAAGGATGTCCAGTTGACTAAACAAACCCTAGAAAGATGGGCACTAATTCTTCAAGAAACAACTATGAATTTCTCACATTTACATCTTCATCCATCATTAACCAAATGATTACATATTGGTAGGATGCAAAAACAACAATCACTTTTGTAGAAGACTCTTGTTTCATTAATGCAGCAGGTGGTTAATTGACCTCTTATTTCCCCAAAAAAAAAAAAGAACACAAGAATGCACCTCGTGCCCAAGAATGAAGTTCAATGGGATTTAAACTAATTAAACAAAAGACTAGACAGCGTAGTGAAAGATTTGTAGTATTAACCTTTCCTATAATGTCGGATGGATTGAAGAGAGTGTGGCTGACAGGAGACTGAACCTCGATCCCATATTTCGAGGCAAAATCCTATAAGAAATTATAATAACAATGAAAAATCACACAATTTCACAATTGCTATGAGAACATTTTTGCAACTGCATATCATTCATTTCCACTAATGAGCTACAAACAATTCACCTTGACTTGCTTGTCTCTGGCCAGTCCATACGGTTCAGTATCAAACTCAAAGCATAGTTTCCCAATCTTCCACTGCACATTTGAAAATCAGACCATGTAGTTAATCAAATATGAAAATAAAGAAGTGTATTAAACATTTTCAAACTCACATACGTCCTTCAGTAAACGGCACACTACTGGAGAAGGTTCGCCCCGTAATAGAAGCAACCGGGACCCCAATCGGCGTAGACTGGCATCCAAGTCCCTTAGACTCTCTAAAAGGAATTGAATCCGATTAAGCCCGGACCGAGCGGATCCGGGCGAGAAGGCAGTCTGATCCGGGTCGAGATAATGTGGGTCGAGCACAAAAACCGGGTAGAGATGCTTGCAACCGCGGCGCGCTTGGTCAAGCGCTGGGTTGTCATGAATTCGCAATCCCTTTCTAAACCATATCATCGTGTTCGACTCCATTATTGAATTTGAATTTACGATCATTGAGGGGAACTGGAGAGATTGATTTTGGATTTATCTCCGGTGCGTTCTTCCTTCGCGCCTTTTAGATTAAATACTGACAGAGAAGAGGAGACGTGGACGGGTGATCGAACGGTCAGATTTGAATTTATACGAAACGGTAACGAGGGGTCTACGAACTGCCACGTCGTTTTCTTGGGTTCTGACCTCCTGGGGCGGAGGTATGTGGCTCAACCCTTTCCAAGTTTACAGGAAAAGACACTATTTAACCCTACTTCACCTATTTCCTTTAAATAATATAAAAGTTTTGAAATTATGTTTTTAGAAACTTATAAGTTAAATTTAAAGAAATAAGGACGAATCGAACTACTATCTCTCATCCTTACTTATTTTTTATTGACATAAATGACAAAAAAATGAAAAAAAAAAGTATATAAGACTGGATATCTTATTGTGTCCTAAATTGAGGACTGATATGGATATCCCATCCCCATTAATTTCGTGCTACCGTCCCATCTAGGGGTGAAAACGGTATGGATAATATCCGATCCGTATTCAAAAAATTAGATGTGGATATCCGATATTTGAATATCCTTTTGGATATGAATACTGATATGGTTTTACGTTTTAATTATCCGTATCCGAATAGTAGATATATCTCATATATTTTAATATATATTATGAAAAAATATTGGTATTCACTATTAAAATTAAATAAATATTATGAACTTTAGTATTTTTTTAATATTATTTTAATAAATATACGTATTTGTATCTGGCTGATATCCGATCTGTATCTGTATCTAAAAAATTAAAAAGATATGAATATGCTTTTACCAGTATTCGCTCCATTTTCACCCCTAGTCCCACCCCAAGTTATGAATATTAATGAGAATGGAAAATTGAATTCTACTCCGGATTTAGAACCGGAACAAATCCTAGTGTACTCTGAATAATGTTAAGTCACCTCTATAATTCTAATTTTTTTAATTATGTATATTAAAATTTAATTAAATTTTTTTCTTTTTAAGTTTTTATATAGTTCAACTCTCCTTATAAAATATTAAATGTATGTTTGTAACATAATAGTTAAAGTTGCTTATTACAGTTGTGTGAGTACCTGGTTTCAAATCTCACCTACTCTATTATACATTTTGGTATTTATTTTTCAGATCCTCTATTTAAATTTTCTAGTTTTGCCTCGGATTTAGAACACACTAAAATCTTGTTTTCCCTTTTTTTCTTGCTTATGTGAGAGTGAATAGTAGTCCGATATTTTAATTCTCAAAAATTTAGTAAATAATTTCTAAACATTTAATTTTGAAATTAATAAAATTATTTATAATTTTCTCCGCTTACCTAGTTCGCATCTGCTGCCGTAGATAATGTTGGCATCATTAGTAGACTTTGGATGGAAGCTCAACGGTTTAAGATGAGATATAAAGGGAGTTCTGATCGACTATGTAGATTTTAATCGGACGGCGTACTAACCATACCATTAGCTTTTGTGACAGCATTTTTTAGGCAACGGATGAGCTCATTCAGCCCCGTCATGTCATCCGATATTTTCTTTTTAAGTAAAGTTAGATGAAGTCATCCAACTGGTTTAGTATCCACAAATCACAATCAACTCCTTAGCTCCATTTTGATCATATCCAATTTATTAAATTTTTTTCTTCTATCTAAGAGCTGTAAGAAAATCTTACAATTTTTCTTGATCATCTTTTACTCTATTCCTGTGTAGTGGACAATTCCGTTGAGAAAAATCTTCTTCAACCTTAATCATGAAATTTTTAGGAACAGACTCTGCTGCTCTGATTCTGTTTAGATTTTAAATAAATATGAATTTAATTGTCAATCAACACTCTTGATTTTTAACAATACGAGAAGTAGATGATGATTAGGTGACAAAATGGTGCAGCGGAAATGTGGAAGATATTGCGAATAAAATTATGATAATTGTTCTAAGGAAAAGAAAACTGAGTGTATTCTCAAGGGGGAGGATCGTAGTATCTCTATATTCGAACTCGAGACCTGCCCAAGATATGTTCAGAGGACTGAACATATTTTAAGGGGGGAGGAATTGTAACATCCCAATTTTTTTTTAAATATGAAAATTTCACTTTACTTGAAATAAAGTGGTATGGCAATATAGATTTTGAAGTATAATTACAAACTTTGTTATCTCAATAATTTGAAATAAATACACAAGAAGTACATAGGAAAATTTTAATTTGGAAATAGATAATTTTAAAGTCCTTAACAAATATTTAATTGTGTTATAATCAGAAATACTAAAATATCATAAGATATTAAGATTTACATTACGATACGGTAAATAAATTATAGATGTTAATTAATTTTATTATACTTGTAAAATATTTAGTCTAACATGAGTTATTTTAAAATTTGGTAAGATCATGTAAATTGAAAACATAGTATTTAAAGGCCAAGTTATTTCTAATAATATATGGGGTTTAGCGCAAAATAACTAATTATTAGAATAAGGAGAAAAATAAGTGAATTTCTTTTAATAAGACCATTTTGCATGAATATACACGTGTAACCACATTGACATTTAGTTTAATGCCACCTAGCAACTCCACTCACATGCTCTTTGCCGATTAACTATGTCCTCTAATTTGATCATGGGGAAATGGCGGATGGAGAGAGAAAGATAGAAAATTTAGAGTCAATATCGGAAATAAAAAGGAAACAAAAAGAGGGAGAAATTAGAATGGAATAGAAAGAAGAAATTAAGAGAGAAATGGAAATATAAAAGAGTAGAATGAGGGGAGAAAAAGAGGAGGAAGTAGAGGCATCGGTAGCTCGACGTGGCCAGGAGGAGAAGACGACAACGTGTTGCTTTGCTTAGTTGATTGCTTGTGTTCATGTGGCTGCTCTCGAACGAATTGATCGACTCGATTCTGATAAGTGAATTGACTTCGAGCCTTATCGTGCCCAACATTAAAAGGTGCGGATTTCGAGTTATTCCTAGCCCCTTCTAACTTGTTTAATTGTTGTTGTATGCTTGTGGGGTTCTTTGCTTGCTTTTGCTTACATGTTGATTGTTTGATGATTGTGATTTAATTGAGCAATTATTTGGTTAGCATTGTCGATTTGGTTGCTTGATTTGGTACGTATGGTAGTGGTACTTGCATAATGCATGACATTACATGAACCATGAAAGTGTTATAATAAATGGGGACTATAATTAGTGAACTAGGTAATACTTGATCCCTTTTAATTGTAAACCAAATCGATGTGTATAGTGACACAATTTAGACAAGTAGTAATTTAGACATGTATACATAAGCCTCAAGTCTGGTATTTTACTATTTCCGTATCGATTTAATTATGGGATTAGAGAATGGCATGATTGAATCATTTGATTTAATATTATTTGAAACATGATTTGGTTTGCTTGATTGTTATTGTCTTGATAATTGCTTGTTGATTTCTAGTTTGTTTGTCATACTATAGATATTTGTTATAGTTTTTCAATTGTATGATATGAATGTATGAAATGCCTTAGGAAGCATGATCATACTTTTCTAAAATTGATGCATGACATGATATAAAATAATTTGGTTGAATCATAAGTTTGATTTAAGTGAACGATGGCATGATAATGATGCATAGTCTCATGAAGCATAGTATATAGTCATATGTGTAATTGATTAAATATTAAAATGGATACTTGACCGGTCATGTAGGCGCTGTCTTTTCGTGGTAGCGCATGACCGGGGTCATGTAGGCGCTGTATTCGTGGTAAGCGCGTAATTTCTGTTATGTAGGCGCCGTTAATTCGTGGAAGCGCATAACAGAAATTGCGTAGGCGCCGTATTCGTGGTAGCGCGTGATCCAGTTATGTAGGCGCCGTTGATTCGTGGAAGCGCATAACTGAAGGCACATAGGCGCCGTATTCGTGGTAAGCGCACAATTTCAGGTTATGCGCATAACAGAAATTGTGTAGGCGCCGTATTCGTGGTAGCGCATGACCCGTAGTTAGAAAAGTGTCGAATCTGAATCGCAAGATAGAAATGTTAAAAGAATTTCTTTACAAGAACATTTGTGTATTAAGTAAGATTCATGATCATTGCATTTGGGTACCTAAATCAGATCATATGCATGGAAAAAGATTGAATTTTGTTTCAGTGTTTCTCTTATGGTTGCTGTAGTTATTATTACTTTGTATGTATTGTTTCTTTTATTTGGATGCGAGCATTTCATGTTGTGAATTATTTATTTGGCTTGATGATCAATGTTGCTCTTTTATAATTATGCTCGGTGCTGGTTTGGTTTAGTTGATTGGGTCTTAGAATAACTCGACTAAAACTGAATACCGCACTGGGAGATTTTCAATCTCTCACATTTCTACTTCGGTGGGTTCCAGGTACAAAGTGCAAAACACAAAAACGAGATGTCGAACTAGAGGATGGCGTGACGTGCCACAAAGATGAGTATTTGGTTTACTTTAAATAGATCTGTTATGGTATTTCGATTGTCTTTTATTGTACCGTAACATATTTATTTTCAATTTGTTTGTTACATGTAAATTTCGAAACTTAAAAGAAAAGTTTATTCATGTATTGTGGCTCTTGTCTTTGTCATTGGTAATATATGTATATATATTGTGTATGATTATGGAATCGCCTTGCGCTAATGAGCGCGGCGGGTTGTCTGCCCTGTTGTCGGGGTGTGACAACTAAAGTGGTATCAGAGAGAAGCAGGGTCCTGCTTTTTTTATCTCAACCATTCAAAATTGTTGAGATCTGTGCATGAAAAAATTCTTTTATCGAGATACGTGAATGAAAAATTTTGAATGGTTGGGATCGGAAAAGCAGGATGCTGTTTTTCTCTAAGAAAAGCAGCAGAGTTATATCCAAATTTTTAGGCATTTGCTTTAAAAAGATTGTGAATCCATGATCACAACAAATCCGGGTGTACACGTAGGCAATCATTAAGCTTAAAGTTTATAGTACATGATAGTTGTACTGGTAGCAACTTGCACACACGAGCTCCTATAACAAACGCAAGGAATCACTACCATTGTTTTCCTTTATATAGTTTTAACCAATGTTTTAAATAGCGTTTATAGCGTTATAGCGGAAGGCTACAAAAAAAGCTATAGCGGAAACTATGCTACATAGCGTTTTTTGTTTTTACAAAAATTATATTATATATTTGTACTAAATATCAACATTATAAAGTCTCATACAGCAATAAGTAACACAAAATTGATTAAGAAATTAGAATATTCATATTGAACCAGTACAAAGTCTAAATTGCTATTCGAAATATTCCTAATAAAATAATAATATCATAAACTATCTATTTTTTTCCATTCAAAATAACCTAAGCATTATGGTATAAACTATATATCATTTTCTATTAAAAGAAAAACCTAAATATCATGGTATAAACTATCTATCTTCTTCTATTTAAAAACAAAAGCAATTTGGGTCTTGAAAAACATTGATCTTTGAAATAAATTTTCAGTTTGGGCCTTTAAATAGAAGCCTATGTAGCATAGCGTGTGCTATAGCGCATAGCGTGTAGCGCAAATAGCGGACCGCTATTACCGCTATAGCGGTCGTAGCTGAAATAGCGCACTTTTATTCTATAGCTTAGCGTTTAAAGTCCAAAAACGCTATAGCGCCGCTATTGCGTCGCTATTTAGAACACTGGTTTTAACCTAGTAATACTACAATTTATGCCCACTGCGGAGATGGCCAGAAATAGTTCAGATCCCATCATATATACGTACCATTTTATTTCAATAGTAAGGTCTAGAAATTTGACTGATGGATTGGGGGGGGCGGGGAAGATCCTGTACCTAATGCAATTTGGATGAAATGATCCCTTGAGCTATAAGTACCATGTTCAAAACCATCACATACGCAACAAGCGACAAATGGTACTATCTCATTTCCTTAGTAAGGTCTAGAAACTTGACTGATGGTAGGGGGGAAAGTTCTGTACCTAATGCAATTTCAATAAAATGATCCCTTTAAGCTATATCACAAATTCAGGAAAAGCAGCAACTCAATTGCTAAAGCCTAAAAGTGCCAACTTCAAAACCATCCTCAAATTATTACATGATAAAACATGCAACAAGTTCCATGACATGCACTAACAGTCTCCATAACAGGAAGTACCATTAGCTACTCGGGCAAATACTCAGAAATCCCTACTACCTAGAGACTCGAAAAGGTTTACAGATACAAAGATCATCTAACAAATCCAGAAAATCCTTCACAACCGTTGCACAGAGTAGCCTACTAAGATAAAAGGTAGGTAATAACACAAGCACAGATAATGACAATAACAATACGATGATCTAGCTGTCCGGAGAAGCATCTCCATAAGAGACTAAGCCCTTCTTTCCACCAGAGCTAGTAGATGATGATCTAGCTGTCTGGAGAAGCATCTCCATAGGAGACTAAGCCCTTCTTTCCACCCGAGCTAGTAGACGGGGACCTTGACTTCTCTCTGCTGCGCCTTGGAGATGGGGTGTCAGGAGATGAGTTGTGAGATCTCGCAGGGGGAGGTGACTGAGATCGGGAACGGGACCTGGATCCAGGAGGGCTCCTGCTGCGGGAGGGCGAGCGGACCCCACCAGCACCACCTCGGTAACGGCTGGAGGGTCTGTCTGGAGAAAGAGGAGAGCGGCTGCGTGAGGGGCTCCTGCGTGAAGGTGGGCTGCGAGAGATGCTCCTGCTGCGGCTCCTCCTTCCCCTATATCTGCTTAGCCCAAAAAAGCACAAGCATTACTAAAACAAAAAATTAATTGTGTAGAGAGGACCTTGCCAAAGATTATATGGCAACAAAGGTACAGAGACCTTAGGTTAAGGGCATGTTAGATTAGCAGTAATTAGGTTAGTTGGGAGCTTCAGTTAGTGTAACTGGTTTTCATGTTGGGTTGAATGATGTATTACTAGTTATGTTTATAATTTAAAAGGACTAAGGCATGTGACATGTATTCCATTTTCTACTTTAAATCCAAACAAAGGAGTTGAAACACTGACAGCTGTGACTCTATTTTTTAGATTACAAATTACCTATGGTGGGGTTCTAGTTTTGCCTATCCAAGAAAGCCCTAAAGTATGATTTTACTGAAATTATGTAACGATACACGGAGCAGCTAGTTATTACAATTTAGTATAAAATAAACGAAAGGCAATAGCAAGTATTCAGAGATCCCTTGCTACCAATACCAACTGACAAGTGAAACATAGCCATCTCAAAGACAATTAATAAGATTTATTACTGCTCTACAAGATTTATGTTGCCCATGACACCAAAGACACAAAAGTATCCATGTTGAGCTAGCTTTGTTCTTTGTCTACAGACTAGTCATAAAGAGCATATAAAGTTCGTGAGTGATCACTGAAGTATACCCAAATCACCAGCCGATTAATCAACTTTGATTTGTAAACAACCATACTTCTCAATTACTAGTGGAAGTCAATGGAGATGCATGCCTAAGAGTGCAATGGGAATAGGGAGAGGTATAATATATTAGCTTAACAGAAATGACTTAATTAGGAATAAATCAAACATAATAATGACTATAATACTAACACTACTTTGCAGGATATGATAGACTCGCAAGGGGCTGTTTCCCAATTCTCTAGGCAATTAACAGGGATGCTATTCAAAGATTGGCAGGATATCCTCCACATCATTCAATACACTACTCTGGACGGGGGGTGGGGGTACGACATGATGAAATGTAGATGGGGGGTTCAAGGGAATTATACTGTTAGAGATACCTATAAATTTCTGAATTTCACAGGGATTAAAACACAACAACCCACCGTATGGTGGTCCCTACCTGTTCCCACCAAAATTAGGATTTTCATGTGGTTAGCAAAAGTAGGATATTGACAAAAGATAACATGCTTAAAAGAGGGTGGATAGGTCCTACTAAATGTCAGTTTTGTGTCTTACCTGAAACTGTAGATCACTTGTTACTCAAATGTCCTTTAGTGCAAACTATCTGGTTCTGGATGGGACAATGTCAGGATGGATTTAAAAAATAATATTATGTTAAAAGGACATCTTAGATTTTGCATTCTCACTGCCATCCAACAAACAGCAAGCTTTTCTCATCATGATGAGTGCATTGTGTTGGTGTGTTTGGAATCACAGAAATGAATTGAGCTTCCTTAAAACTCCATCAGTTTAGTCTAATAGGAATATGATCTTACTTATCTATTCTACTGTGACTTATTGGACAGGACCTCTAGCAGACGAGGTAAAGGAAGAGATGAAGGAATGGATGCCTGATGACACGGACTGCATCCCTTTGGAAGTCTACAAAGAAGTACCTCTGGTGGTCATTGATGCTGATTAAACACATCTTTTAGGAAGAAAATCAAAATACTGATAGTATCACTGTTTTGTATATATCTAGCTAATGTGCAAACTTCCTGATATATAATTGTATCTCCCTGTGAGGAGTATTTTGTTTTGTCACTGTCTCACTTGTTATAGTGAAAGACAGATTCTACTCGTTTTTGTTGGAGCTCAGGTATGTATCTGAGCTCAAAGGTTGAACTATCTGTAGTTGTAAGTGACAATTTGTTTCTGTATGAAACGGGCTTTCATGCCTTTTAAGCAAATAAAAAATAATGACTATAATTAAGAAATTTATTGGAGAACAATTATTCCAAATTGAAATTTCAAACTAATTGATTTGTGGAACAATCAAACCATTTAACAAAAAAATTAACGGTTGGTCATAAAATCGTACCTTGGTGGAGTTCTTCCCCGTGGGCTTCTATAACGCCTAGGAGGCGACCTATAACGATAGCTCGGATAGTACCTGGATTACCAAGACCAACACAGATGAATAATAATATACAACAGATGCTTGAATATCAAAATACAACAGAAGTAGTTCAGAATTGCACCTTCCCCCATAGCGAGATCTAACAGGCGACCTGTCAGGTGAAGGGGTTCTATAACGTCTTGCATAGGAGTACCTCTGGCTGAAACCACGACCCCGCCTAATACGCTTTGGGGACCCATCAGGAGACACACTTCTAGATGGGCTCCTCCCATGGTTTGAAGGAGGAGAGATTGCCCTTCGAAGCGGTGGGCTCCTCGACCTGCCCCCTCTAACTGGAGGGCTCCTCGAGCGAGGGCCCCTGATAGGACTACGGCTCAAACTCCTGCTCAGACTACGTCTCGGCGACCTAACAGGGCTCCTGCTTGGACTTTTCCTGAAAGATCGAACAGGGCTCCTGCTAGGACTTCTTCGGATAGATCTAACAGGACTCCTGCTTGGACTCCTTCGCCTGGCAGGGCCACCCCGTGCTGAACCCTGGCTGTTACTGCCTCTTCTGGCAGGGCTGGGACTTGTGATCCTGCGTGGAAGTGGTGACCGCATGGGAGGGCTCCGGCTGATGCTTCTCCTTCTAGGAGGGTTGGGGCTTGGGCTAGGGCTCGGAGACACTCTTCGAGGAGGGGGGCTCTTGCTTCTTGATCGCCTCGTGACCGGGCTTGGGCTCTTGCTGAATGGAGTTTGTCTTGGGCTGATGCTCATGCTCTTGCTCATGGACGGCTGCCGTGCAGGTCCTGGGCTCTCACTCCTATGTTCACCAGTTCTCCAAATTAAAAATTGTTCATCATGTCATCCAGAAATTAAGGTACAATTCTTATTTTTTAGTGATTATGTTATAATACTGATAGTGATGAATCAGCGAGAAAAAGGAACCTAGATTTGCTTGGCATTTCATTTCCTCTCGCAGTAGCACGAAGAGAGCCAGCAGTTTGATGGCCATTATGCTCGGATGTTTTTGAGGTGTGTCCATTGCCATTGCCATTCTCAAACGCAGACCTCTCTTCATCTCTGGTTGGATTCTCTGGGGCATCTTCTTTTGTATCCTTTTCAGCAATCAACAACGGCTGTTCCTGCTGTGGCTTCTCCTCTGAAGCAACCATGTCAACAAAAGGAATTAGTATGATATTTACTTTCGTGAGGTTAAAATAATACAAAGAAAATTTAACCGACCAGAAACACGCGAAGCAGCCTTAGATTTTTTACTCTTTCTGAGCTTCTTTCTCTCACCCTCATCAGAGCTGCTTTGACTTGAGCTCTCACTTTCGCTCTCACTATCGTCCATCCTGCAATTAGAAAGGTAAGAACAACTAAAGTATACTATCATGGCACAGTACATCTACATGTGCACTAAAAATTCACGAGGTCATCATTGAAGAATAGGCATCATATTCCAATAGCACAGAAGAGCTCATCATTACTGGGGAAGGTTTGTTAAAGCTAGCTAGGAAGAAAGAAAAAGTAGTTGAGGAAAAAGAATCCAGCACATCATCAGAACTGTTACCGACCAATAAGACAAATTCCTCAAAAACTTGAAAAAACACAAAAAAAAAACACACCTCCTCTTGTGTCGTGATTTTCTGTCACGTTTCCTGCGCTTCTTCTCCCTCTTCCTATCCCTCTTTCTCCTACTGCGCTTGTGCTTGTCCCTTTTCGAATGACGCTTCCTCCGCCTCCGCCGTTCCTCCTCACTTGAGCTGCTCAGATCTGAATCAGAGTCGGATTCTGAATCGGAAGATGAATCACTCTCACTGTCCGATGAGTCTGATTCGGAGTCACTGTCAGAATCAGATGAGTAGTGCTTTCGCCTCCTCTTTCTCCTCCCCTTGGATGATTTCTTGCGGCGATGCCTCCGCTTTTCTCCATAGCTCTCATCACTTGAGACATCCTTTGATGTTTTTGATTTTGATGATTTCTTTTTCTCTGAAGTTAAGATATTAGATATAAAATTAATATCAATGCCACTAAAAGAAGCTTCCACCATATATGTGAATATTAGTAGATCCTACAAAAGTTTAACACGCAGGTGTGCCCTGCTAAAAGAATGTTCTCACCTGTACACGTACAAAATACAAGAAACTTTTGTCAACCACTAACAGAACAGACATAATCTTTGCTCATTCATTGTTCATTTTCTTCGAATCAACAATTATCTGAAGCGCCCCTCTCATTATTCTCTCTGGTTAATGAAAATACAAGTACTTTGAATATTCCTCTTGGAAGATGGAATGAGGCAAAAATGGACAATTTCTTAAATTCTGTGGGGATGGATTGTCAGAGATTTGCAAAGACAGAATTAGTATTTCAAGTGTTGTAGGTATATGTCAAAAGATTCACAGAAAATCAAATTTTGGTATTGAAACATTCGGATGGCCTTTAAACAGTGATCTTTGAATTGCATATTCCAGTAGTTCAAATAAGAAGCATTACAGCTGAGTCAAAACCTGTACCTTTTAGCACTGAAACATCTGCCACATCATTACTGTCCTTGAGTTCGCCACAGTCAACTACCTTGATGGTTTCCACAGGAAAAGTGCTATGTACCTCAACAATCTCCATTTTCTTCAGTGTCTCCTTCCCTTGAATCAGCTTCCCGAATACCACGTGCTTCCTGTACCAAAACCACCACTTCAAAACCTAAGCTATTATCAACATGTCCACGGTTTTTTTAAATCATCAGTTTGGTATGTGCAATGTGCATGATGCACATTATTGGGCATTTTCCTTACATTGTTCAGATAAAAGTTAAATCTAATATTAATCAACAAGAGCAAACAATCCCAAAGATGTATTTTAAAGAAAGAGCACAAAGGATAGCAGTCATACGATTGTGCTGATATGCTCGCGTTTAGATATTATTAGAGAATCAAGCTGCATATCTCGATTAGCCATGAACTGGTACAATTATATTTTATTTTATAATTTCACTAGTAAAATTGCACATGATACAAATGCTGCATATCTTTTCTTTCACATATAATTGCACAAGGAAAATAAAATGTGAAATCCATCATCAAAAATATCTTCTGTAAATAAAAAATATCAATGCAATGCAGTACATAAGAGAAGGGGATATGAAGAACAAACCCATCAAGGTGGGGAGTAGCATCAAAAGTGATGAAGAACTGAGAACCATTGGTGTCACGGCCAGCATTTGCCATTGATAGTAAACCACGGCTGTCATGGCGCAGCTTAAAATTCTCATCTGCAAAACACAAAATAGAAAGTTTTAAAATTTTAAGAGCTCGGTGGTACAACTTCTGCAAGGTAAATTACAAATTTCCCAATGTAAACAAACATAAAGGATCACAATAGCAAAATTACTCCATTAAGAGGCAAACATCTGCTTTTATTTTTTTTGTACACGTCAAATGTAAAAGCCATTACTTACAAATGTGGGGTAGTGGAGCAACATTTCTCAGCAAAGAGTCAGAAATAAACCACTGGAACAAATTGCCACACTAGAGAGAATTACTAGGAGAATAGTTGATACCAAAAAAAATTAATTTAAGCTTGATATTTAATTTCACAACTCATACTAATTCTACTTAGAAAAAGCAACATATCTTTAGTAGAATGATTTGCTTTCATGATACCATGGTATATTACATAAGTAATTGATATAAATGCATGGACATGTATACCTTTCAAAAATTAGTATAAAGAACCAGCAGGCATATGAAGATAGGAGATGCTTCCCAACATTCCTCTTAAAACTTCAAAAACCAACAAAAAAATGTTTCACATGTCTTTCTTTTTTAAGTTCTATCCTTTGTAAACCCACTATCATTTCATTTAGGTATGCCAAGAGTAGTTTCAACAACAGATTTCAAAGATCACTAGAGACTAACAATGGCTTTGTATCAATCAGTTAGAACTTACAACACACATTAGCATATGATTTAGAATTAGCTTTTCAGGTTGATATTTATAAGTAAAAGAGACATCAAAGGAATAGCAAGAAAGATGATATAATGCATCATCCAAAGACAAAAATTAAGCAATCAAGAATTCTACATTCAATTTTGGAAATGAACACAATAAATATACAACAATAGCAAAGTTGTTACATAAGAATATTACCAGGAAATTTTCCACCATAAATGCTCTCGCCACCAGTTCCTGAAACCACAATATCCACTATCAATCTAAAAGGCAGCAGAGCAACACTTATTTCTCTTATATACAATAAAAATACTCTTATATCCAACAAAGCACTATTTTTATGCATGAGGTTTGCTTTCAAACTGACATAGCTCTAGGGTACTGAAAACTCCTAAAAGCACCTTGTAATATTTGCACCACTAGCTAACAAAGAGTTCTAGTAAGTCAATACAAAGCTTTGAAAGTATTAGCATAACTTGGAAAATTTTGAACTTTTACTTTACACATGAAGGTTCTGGAGGACAATATAATTTATGCAGAATGGTCAAATTGCTAATGAAAGGAAAGAGGAAGTTAACAACAAGCAGTGATATGAAGAACATACCATCTCGCTTGGAGAAGTCGCCACCCTAATAAAATAACAAAATGAGTTAGTAACCACACCAAAAAAAAGAGAAGAAAAAAAAAACACTATATATAGTTTAATACACTCCAACTGCGAAAGCTTACATTCTTCTCAACAGTAATATAACAGCACGTAAACATCATAGAATAAGGAAACAAAAAACCATAAATGCAACATCCATGAGAAGATAAGTTCAGAGTAGGAATTGTAACTATCTGCTTGACCTTAATGATAACCAAACTAGAATAAAAGAAATTAAACAGCATTTGAATTCCTCTTTGAGGCTTTATGCTGGAATTCTTGGACTATACTACTTAAGGATGGCCATAAAGGTTTGTTCAACAGTAGACCAAGCTTATGTCTAGTTTCTGCTTCCTAAGGAACTCTTTTTACCTTTTTTCAGATCAAGCTTATGACTAGTATCCCATTACTAAGGGAATCTTTAGCCTTTTTAAATGTATATAAAAAGTAAATAAAACTCGAGAAAGGTAAGATACTTGAGCCATAAAACCCTTGATGACACGGTGGAAAATAGAACCCTTGTAGTGCAATGGCTTCCCGGTCACTTGTCCTTGACCTTTCTCCCCTGTTACAGTGCACAAATCAAATATTTAATTATTCACAATATATGCAAGTAAATCTCATTTCATTAAAATTAGGTAACAAACACCTGAAAACTGAATAGTCAAAGAGAGAATAGTGAGACAGACTTACCAGTGCATAGTGCTCGAAAATTTTCAGCAGTCTTGGGAACTGCATCAGCAAATAGCTGAGAAAAAATTGAAATAATTAGTTAGTCCTGGATGATTGCATTAGAACAAGATAATTGCTAGCCCCCCCACCCCCCCCCCCCCCCCCCTGAAATATTGAAGCATCCAGTATAGGAAACTAAGAATCTCTTACATAGCATAAATAATATAGATAGCACCCACAAACTAAAAATATCTAGTTTCCAATCCTTTTAAAGTACTCAGAACTGCCCTGTTCGTATGGTGTAACTTGGGCAATTTTGGGGCTGAGGCATAAACATATTGGGGGGTTAACAAGGCAAAACCTGGTCATGCTCCAACGAAAAAAAAATACGTTTTGCGATTGAAACGTATTAATAATAATTAATAATAATAATGATAATAATACAACTGAACACATCATGAACAAAAACAAACGCACCTCAAAGACCATCCGTTCTGCTGGAGCGCCTCCTATGGATACATCAAAATAAACACTGGGATTTTTCGCCTTTCCCATCTCTTCACCTCCCACGATGGAATCTCTAGACAAAATTATATACTGAACAAAGGAACAAAATAGAAACTCCCATCAGATCATCAACAACGGCGAAACCGAACTCCCCAGGGTTAGATCTAAAATCTCGGTCGTAAATATAACAAAAGAAAATTAGAGGAGATACGAGGAGACAGATGAAATAAATCCTCAGGTAATAGGAGATTTGAAGAGGCAAACAAACCTAAGCGAGTTCACTGGGATATGCTAATCGCCGCTCTGGCTTGCTGTCACATACGGCTTGTCAGCTCTCCCCTTCTAGGGTTAGGGTTTTTGCTTTGTTTATTTCGCCAATTGGGTGGTGACTGGTGATTGGGCGAGCGGAGGCCAATTAAAGGTACAGGTAACAGGTGCTATCTTCTTCTGTCGGGTCGGGTCCCGGCTCTTTATATCGGATGAAATACCACGGATGTCTCTGAAGTGCAAGTCTCGCTCTCTATACGGAGTCCGTATCCCCAGTTAACTGAGAGCATCTGCATTCTTAGTTTTCTAACCAGACGTGGTAGTTTCTAATTTAGATTTAAAAATATAAAAAAGTTCTCTATTTAAAAACTATGCAGTAAATTTTTTTATTAAAAAGTTATTTATAAACTTCATGCTAATTAAATGATTGACTCAAATTATTTCTGCTTTTTAATTTGCTTAACGTGACTTAATAGAAACTTTAAAATTAATTTCAAGAATGTGAGAGTTAAAAATTTTAGAGGCCTTAATCAAGTTGCTGGGATGTAGATACTCTGAGATGCAATTTCCATAAACGGACGATGCAGATTAATTCCAGTCAAGTCAAATTCAATCCGGTATTTATGAAAACTATTATACGTTTTGAAATTTGAGATTTGTGTTGATTAAAAGTACAATCCAGATTTCAAAATTGCACCTCAAGTACCTGGGATCCGAATTCTTTTATAGGTGATTTCCGCATAAATTATTATTATGATGTATTGCTACATCCATTTTAGAAAATGAAACATAATTAATTGGCCGAAATTCATTATTTTTCATCAACAGCTTGTTAGTTTGTTCAACCACAAAGAAACAAGAAATCTACTCAAAATGTTTCTTGAAATTTTCTTCAGAAAAATTAATTTATTTACAATTCATGCATTGTTTATGGTAATTGATATGTCTAGTTAAGGAATACATCATCGAAAAAATATAAAATTTGAAAGCATTATGTTACTATTTACTGGTTGGGATTAGGTATGATGTCATTTGGACCGATCTTGTGTTCAAAGGATTTGTTACATCGTTCGATTTATTAACTAGACAGATGTAGAAAGAAATGCAATTTACACTCCTCGTACAGAAGTGGCAACTTTTATTTTTTTGTTTATTGTACTTCAGTTCTTAAAAAAAAATGGACAGGTATCTTTATATATAGACTATAGTACTTCTATTCAAAGGAATTTTTAACTATGCTGAAAATATTTTTCTATCAATTTTATCCATCTATAAGCATACTGAAAGTATTAGATTATTTGAGTGTCGAAGTCTTCGGAAAATTGTTTTTGTATTTAAGTTTCGTCTTAGGATGATTTCATGATTGTGAGCCACTTCAATGACCCTTGATTTTAGATATTTTTCTGACAAAAACAAATATGTAAAATAGAACAAATAACTAGAAGATGAGAATATTTATGTAATTAATATTAAGTTGCGTTCAATAAATCAAATTAAGAACAAGAGGTCAATTGTAGTTCTACAATCTGTCACACCTCAAAGCGGAAATTTCGGATTAAGACGTGATCAATCATCGCTTCGTGTTTATTAAATTAATAAACACGCAAGGCTAAATAAATAATAATATAAACAAGTGCGGAAGCATGAATAATACAAATAAGCATAAGTCATACAATCCATAAATAAACATACACATATAATGTCCATACAACCCACACCATAGTAAAGTAACACACAATCAAAGGAAGGGGATACATGATGTAACGAATCCGATGTACGAATCAAAAGCATCAGGATTTGTATATCCTAACCAAAAGCCCTATAATAACAATCAAACTATGTGGTCATCGAGGACAGCTCCTGGCAAATCCTACTGCTGATCACCAGTCTCTGTACATAAAAATCCACGAAACAACTTGTGGGTGAGCGACTAATCACTCAGTATGTAACCCAGAATTACCCCTTCAGAGATCCTCTACGGTCAAAGTACTTTTAAATATAATCTACGTACGACTTTTATAAATTTGCGATGCGTTGATCACTCAAAAGAGAGCGATGTTTCTTTTAATATTTATAAACTCGGAAATGCTATCGGTTCGGACTGCAAGCGCACAATCTTATCGAGTAGTATAATCGAGGTCGATCCACAGGGAATATTGGTTCAATGCTTTGAGCGATCGAATCACAATCTTTCGAAAGGCTAGACGAAATATGAAAATTGAGAGATGTTGTTGTGATCAATGTAAATTAGGAAGCAATTAAAAGTAATTAAAATAAAGATAGAGATGAGAATTTCTAGGGTTTCGGCACACCATTGCTACTCAATCCGCTTTGACAATATATTCCTGTTGCGTCTGATTTCCTGTTGTTGTTTTATGAAAGACACCACATAGGTCACTGCGATTTATGTTACGCAAGAATGACAGATCTTTCATCGAGATTCTACATAGGACACTGCGAGTTTCCTTACGCAAATGACTGATCTCTTAAAACCCCAAATTACTACACAGATCACTGCGATTTTTCTTACGCAAGTGATGGAATTTGGTACGCGTTTTGTTGGTCTGGTTTATGGTTTCCCCGCTAAGGTTTTCTTCACATAAACTTAATAGATCTCAACGAGGCTAATTCATACAAATAGTTTCTCTTACTATTAAAGTACTGTCACTACCCTAACGGACTCAAACTAGATCATTGAAGTTAGATGAAGAGATAGTAAATCACAAAAGCATTTAGATTCAACAACAAAAAATCATAATCAACAGAAATATATATATCAAAACATCAAGAGTAACAAGGTTTACTGCTTAGCCCTAAGAAAAGAAACTTAGCAGCGAAACGGCATTGTTACAAGCACTCATCTCTTCTCACTTTAATCAAATCTAACCTTAATTACAAAGATGATTTCTTCTTCTGCCCAGGGGCCTTATTGATCACTCAAAAGAGAGCAATGTTTCTTTTAATATTTATAAACTCGGAAATGCTATCGGTTCGGACTGCAAGCGCACAATCCTATCGAGTAGTATATACGAGGTCGATCCACAGGGAATATTGGTTCAATGCTTTGAGTGATCGAATCACAATCTTTCAAAAGGCTAGACGAAATCTGAAAATTGAGAGATGTTGTTTTGATCAATGTAAATTAGGAAGCAATTAAAAGTAATTAAATAAAGATAGAGATGAGGATTCCTAGGGTTTCGGCACACCATTGCCACTCAATCCGCCTTGATAATATATTCTTGTTGCGTCTGATTTCCTGTTGTTGTTTTAATGAAAGACACCACATAGGTCACTGCGATTTATGTTACGCAAGAATGACAAATCTTTCACCGAGATTCTACATAGGACACTGCGATTTACCTTACGCAAATGTCTGATCTCTCAAATACCCCAAATTACTACATAGATCACTACGAATTTCTTTACGCATGTGATGGAATTTGGTACGCGTTTTGTTGGTTTGGTTTATGATTTCCTCGCTAAGGTTTCTTCACATAAACCTAATAGATCTCAACGAGGCTAATTCATACAAATAATTTCTCTTACCATTAAAGTACTGTCACTACCCTAACAGACTCAAACTAGATCATTGAAATTAGATGAAGAGATAGTAAATCACAAAAGCATTTTAGTATAACAACAAGAAACCATAATCAGAAATATATATATCAAAACATCAAGAGTAACAAGGTTTACTGCCTAGCCCAAAGAAAAGGAACTTAGCCGCTGAACGGCATTGTTACAGGCACTCCCCTCTTCTCACTTTAATCAAATCTAACCCTAATTACAAAGATGATTATTCCTTCTGCCCAGGGGCCTTATATAGGAGTGTAGGGACGTGTAGAGGTTGAGTAGGGGCTAAGAAACTGATCTGGAAACAGCTGTCGGCAGTTATTCCCCAAGAGATGCCTTCGGATACGGGCCGTATCAGGTGATACGGTCCGTATTAGGACCTTGGCAGTTAGGATTTAATGCTTCCAGCGCTATCTTCTGGTCTGTGCTAGGCCTGGTCCGTATTGGTCAATACTGGCCGTAACAGGGACTTAGTCGATGAGCGTCGCTGATTCGATTGACCCGATTCTAGCTTCATTTGGTGTAAAATAGTCCCAAAACCTGTTTTCTGCAATAAAACATAAAGAAGGGTGACAGTAGCCTTTTTCTCTAATAAAGTAAACATAAATGTGAGAAAATATGTAAAACCTAAGCCAAAACCCTACGTAAATCATCATTATTTTGACTCTGATCACTTATATAGGAGTGGGGGGACGTCTGGAGATTGAGTAGGGGCTAATAAACTGGTCTGGATACAGCTGTCGGCAGTTATTCCCCAAGAGGCGCCTTCGGTTACGGACCGTATCAGGTGATACGGTCCGTATTAGGATCTTAACGGTTAGGGTTTAATGCTTCCAGCGCTATCTCCTGGTCTGTGCTAGGCCTGGTCTGTATTAGTCAATACGGGCCGTAACAGAGACTTCGTCGATAAGCGTCGCTGATCCGATTGACCCGATTCTAGCTCCATTTGGTGTAAAATAGTCCCTAAACCTGTTTTCTGCAATAAAACATAAAGAAGGGTGACAATAGCCTTTTTCTCTAATTAATTAAACATAAGTGTGAGAAAATATGCAAAACCTAAGTCAAAACCCTACGTAAATCATCATTATTTTGACTCTGATCACGCCTCCCAACTTGAATTGTTACTTGTCCTCAAGCAATGACATCCCAGCTGGTCAAAGGTCCGGTCTAGGTTAAACCATACAATCTCAAGGACTTGTTAAAAATTAAATTAGAACTTGGGTTTGGTACAATTGGCATGACAATAAAAATTTAGAGCTCTAAAATATTCATGACCTCTCCCTTGAACAATTTATTCACCCCATGATTGACCTCATTGTACTTACCCTAGAAAAATTATAATCGAACAATTTACTTCACAAATATCCTTAAAATTGAGAGTATTAATTTCCCCTTCGATTATAAATGGATCCCTTCCAATCAATAGGAATTCTAATTATATAAATTTTGATTTTCCTTCCCAATTGATTGGAGCAAAGTATGACAACTAAGTGTGTTGGTACTTGTGACTATTTTTTGAAAAATTAAATATGTACAAAAATTAAAATTTGGGAGGTTTCATCGAGCCTATTGGTAGCCAGTCTTGTGTAGGCACCCGTACTCTTTTTTTATCCTCCATCTTTTATTCTATTTTTTCTTTTTCTGAATTTTTCTATTTTTTTTTAAATTTTCTCATTTCTGATTTTTTTGTATTTTTTTGTTTTTCTGAAAAATAAAATAAAATATTTTTGTGTCACAAGCACCATGATTACACACAATTCCAAGTATTCATTCATACAAGGAATTATTGCATAGTTTCGCTAGGGGTCTATCTATAACCCTAAACCCTATAACCCTAAACCCTATAACCCTATAACCCTAAACCCTATAACCCTAAAACCTATAACCCTAAACCCTAAACCCTATAACCCTAAACCCTAAACCCTATAACCCTATACCCTAAACCCTAAACCCTAAACCCTAAACCCTAAACCCTATACCCTATACGGTATACCCTATACCCTATACCCTATAACCTAAACCCTAAACCCAAAAAGAAGTAGTAACCAGTCAATTGTTTACTATTTAGTTACCTGGCAATTGTTTACCATTTAGTAACCTGACAATTGTTTACCATTTTCTAAAATGTAGTTTGTTTACCATGGCCTTTGTTTCATTACACTATGGTGGGAAGATGCTTAATAGTGCACAAGGGGCGTATTACAACAAAGATGCAGCTCATTCATTAATGATTCCAGATGACATCTCACTTTTGGACCTGAAATCCATAGTTTACACACACACCGGTTACAACCCAGAAAGGTGGGACCTAGAATTGGCAACCCGATATTGCCATCCCTTAAACGGGAAATGGATTGTTGCGAAACTGGTAGATGAGAGTACGTGGAGAGGCATATTTGGTTATTTGAGGTCCCAAGGGAATTTTCTAATAGAAATATTTGCTAGAAGAGTTCCGGTAGAGCCCGGGGTTGGAAGTTCGGGCTCTGGATCAGTGGCACCACATTATACCCCACCACCAGAAAACGTGACTCCACCTTACCCCTCAACAAACCTGACCATGAAACCTACAACTACGTCACTCCACCAGCACCTCAACGAAGACACTCAGTTGCATCCCCGCCTAGACACAATCGAGGCAGACCAAGACACTCAGTTTCAACCCCACCTAGATCCGTAAATGTGGCTACTTTACCGTTACCTCCAGTATCACCTTACCCCAGACCTGCACCAGTAGACGATGCAACATGCCCGGACTTTGAAGATATTAATGAAATACCGGGGGACGATCTGAGGAGCGGGGATGAATTTGAGGGAGAAATGTGGGGGGATTCAGATCACATGGAAGGTTGCGATGAAGACGGGCCGGTTGAAACAGCTGAAAGGCACATGGGTCGTACTGATGAGGGGGGCCGCTTAGTGGCCGGACTGATACGCACCCGTTCCCAGACCTCAATGATGTTTCTGAGTTTAGAGAAGCAGATATTGGTTATTATGGGCAACGGATTGAGTACAAAGGTGAGCTGACTGCAAACCAATATTTTAAAAGCAAAGAAGACCTAATGAAGAAGATCAGAGAGCACCATATAAAAAACAATCAGGAGTTCAGATCTTGGAAAAGTGACAGGGACCGGGTTACTCTGGTGTGCAAGGACAATAATTGCTGTTACGAGCTTAGGGCAAAGCCGACGGGATGTGCAGACGCATGGGTTATAACTAAGCAAGATAGGCCTCACACATGTAGAACTGAGCACACGAGGGACGACCACGAATGTCTGATGGCAGCACTCATTGCCGATGTCATTGAGAACAGCATTAAAAAGGACCCGTGTATGAGCATCCAGACGGTAGCAGACATTGTTTTGGCTGTGTATAACAATGTGACACCTAAATACAACCGACTGTGGAGGGGCCGTGAGCTGGCAATAGCCCGATAATTTGGGAGTTGGGAGATTTCATACAGCTTGCTGAGACCACTATTGATGGCAATTTGCCACAACAATCCCGGCTCGATCCACCAATTTCTGACCAGCCCGGTACGGAATAAGGAAACATGACTAATTATGCCAGGTGTTGCCCAGTTCAGAGCCGTAGCCTGGGCGTTTGGTCCAGTGATCAGTATAGATGCCTGCTTCTTGTCTGGGCGATATGAGGGGAGGCTTTTGATAGCTTGCGGCTACGATGCCGAGAACCAATTGTTGCCTATTGCATTTGCAATTGTGCGGCAGGAGGATACTGAGAATGGGGTTTTTTCTTGCAGTGGTTAAGGAATGAAGTGCTCGGCCCGTGTAAATTTGTATGTGTCATATCGGACCAGCACAAGGGGATCAAAGCTGCACTGACAGCTGAATACGGATGGCGAGCTTTTTGTGCACAGGTATTGTATGCAGCATGTTGCTGACAACCTGGTCCAGAACTGTGGAGGAGACAGATGGTACGGATGGAGGTTCAGGGAAGGAGCAAAGAGGAAGAAGCCGAGAAGATTGAAAGAGATGTTCGAAGAGTTCGCTTATGTATGTCTAACTTATAACATTTCGTTTAATTATCTTATAAGAATTTTATGAAAATAAAATAACACCCCTTTGTTTTTGTGCAGCTAAATCCGCAGTGTAATGCATATTTAAAGAGAGTGGGCAAAATACGTCCTAATGATGTGATGGAGCCGTCCAATTATGAGAAAATTTTCCAAACCTGTGATGGAGGATACCGGTTTGGTATCATGACAACAAACGGCTCCGAGTAGCTCAACAATGTCTTCCGAACGAGTCGTAGATTGCCTGTTTGTGCCATAGTGGAGGATACATTCTACACGTGCAACAGATGGTTTGTTGAGCGGCGTCAGCGAGCAATGGAATTACAAGACAAGTGACAGGTTCTTTCTGACCGGGTTTTGCAAAAGATCAAAAAACGTTGGGGGAAAGCTTCAAAAATGAAATTGGTGCGTTACACGCAGGGCCAAGGTCAGTACCAAGTTTCATCCCCAAATGAGTACGTTCCTTGCACCCGTAGCGACATGGGCAACATGGAACCCACTCACAGGGAGTTCATGTATATTGTGACACGCGGTCCCGACAGACAAATGGAATGCACTTGCAGAGGTATCTAATTAAGTTCTATTCCGTGCGCTCATGTCTTAGCTGTTTGCCGTGATCGAAATTGGCAAGAGGACGACTTTGTTGCAGACTGGTATAAAACACCCTATCTTGTGAGTACTTGGAACCATGTGTTCATTCCAATTGACAATATGGGAGACTGGTCTCCTAATGTTGGAGACAGAATCCTTCCGAGTAGTGGTTGGATTAGGAAGGGGAGGCGAAAACACACTCGTCGTGTAATGACGATGGATGAAATGGAAGGTAGACGAAGGGGGCATCAGGCTCGCCGTTCCACTTCTGATAGGCAACGAAGAGGTATGTAACATTCATCTAAAATTATTTTTCTTTTCAATTTATACCAACTTACTAAGTAACACATGCAAATGCAGAGGCAAGAAACGCAGCAAATGCGGCAGAAAATGAGCGAGTAATGGCGTCGGGAAGTGGGTCCGGAGGGTCACGGCGTAGCACAGCTACGAGCCGTTTAGATGCAACTGCTATGTATGCCGAAGCAATGGGAGAGACGGTTGCCATAGGAGGAGAGGCGGTTGGGGTGCAAGGGGAGCCATCTGTCCAACCGAGGAGGTCCACTACTAGACGCACAACAAGAGCATCTACAAGCCAAGCAGGGCCATCTGGAGCCCAGGCCGGCCCATCTACAAGCCAAGCAGCGCCATCTGGAGCCCAGGCTGGCCCATCTAGTGAGCAACCAGAGCCATCTGGTAGACCATCTCGTAGGGCATCTTTCGCAAGTGGTTTACTTCGGGGATTAAATTTTAGACGTAGCAATAATATGTGATTTGTATGCATGTTGTAAAAAGTGTGTGGACTCTATTTGCAATTTGTGTGTACTTTATTATTTTGTACGAAACTCAGAAATGAAATATTTGACTCTAATAGAAATCACCTAAAACAAAAATAATGCGGTTTTTAAAAAAAAAAAAAAGTACCAAGCCGGCCAGAAAATGGCCGGCTTAGGGAGGGAGTAAGCCGGTCATTTTCTGGCCGGCTTGGGTATTTTTCGATAATAGGTCCGATTCTGGACATAATTAATAATTTGTATTAAACTCTGGCTATTAATAAAAATGTCGGCAGTGTAAGGTATTCTTGGAACCACTGTAACATATTCGATTTTCTAGCAATTTAATATACTGACTCGTGTTGTTTTTCTTCAATCTAATTTTGAAGGAAAATATCTTTCGACACACCATTCGATGGAAAACCGAAAAACATAGTATTGTGTTTATAGCCAGCGGTGCCCCGTGCCGAACGATGTAGAAGATTCAGGTCAGAAAAACAGATGATGCCTCTGGCCTGGACAGACGCATTGGTGCAGGGCCTCCTACTACTTCTCGCCGCTGGTATCCTCCTCGCACTCCAATCTATTCCCTCCCAAATCCGCCGCCGCCGCGGCCGTAGCTCCGCCACCTCCGCCCAGGCGCACCGCCACTTTGTCACCGGCGCGCAGTTCCTCTCTCGCGCTCGCTCCACCTCTCCTCCCTCCCCCTCCCTCGCCAAATCCGCTCTCTCCCATGCCGACCATGCGATCTCCCTCTCCCCTCGCGACGCTGCTCCTCACATCCTCAAAGCACTAAGCCTAGATCTCCTTGGCCGCCGCGTCTTGGCCATCAAATCCCTCAACACCGCTCTCTCTCCTCCACTCGTCAATTCCCTCTCCGATCGAGAGCGCGGCGATGCACTGTTCAAGCGCGCCGAGTTGCAACTTGGGCTGAATCAGAGAAAGACCAGGAGAGCGGTTGCTGACTTGACCGAGGCAGTGAGGCTCAGTCCAGACAATGCAAAGGCACTTGCCAAGCTTGGTGAGTGTTACGAGGAGAGAGTGGAAATGGAGAATGCACAAAAGGCTTTCGAGACTGCACTGCAGGTCGACCCATCAGTCAAGGCAGCTAAGGAGGGGCTTAAGAGGGTAACTCGATTTAGAGAGGTCGAGAGAGATTCTTGATTTCTTCATAAGTTTGTCAGGATTTATGTGTAAATTGTGTTATGTGGTAAATGCTTTTGATATCAAATTGTTTGTGTTGTTTAAACATGACTAGATTACTTTAAAAGAGGTCCCATGTTTGGTATTACCAAAAAGAAAATAAAACCTTGTTCTTAGTTTCCCTGGACTTCATGGTACAGTTAGTATTGTAACTGTCCTCACTTCTCCAACAAACCCAAATTAAGAGTTTCATGACAACTTAAGCTGGTACATGCTTCGACCTTATGGTCAAGTTCTACCTAATTTAGCCTAATTTTTTCTCAAATTTTCAATTCAACACCAATACAACTGCATAGGTAAGGAGAGAAAAAAAGATATATGAACCATTGGACTTCACTTGCTGGCTGGTATAGTGGCGCTGAACCTCACTAAACAACAGTACCTACAACCAACAAATTTTATTTTCTTGTAACAAGCACATAGCTGTAGTTGTTGGAATTGATAATGTAGGTCAATTGATTTGGTTGAAAACAAGAAGTGATTGTGTACGACTGGAGAGAATGAAAATGTAAATGCTACGTTGAATTCTGTCAAAAATTTAGTAGAATTACCTCATAAAAGTTTGCTGCATTGCTGGTTTGACATCACAAATGTCCGAGTTTTGTTTTGCTATTCCTTTGTATAATATGGAGTGGGAAATAACAGCATCTTTGTAAGATAGAAGATTTATATTTCATTTTACTTGCAGTTTGATAACTCGTATCTCTGTTATCGAGAATTTGAACTCGCATGGTGCAATTTACAAACCTGCAGGATGTGCAGAATGTATCGACAGGGTCCTACCTGATCAACTGTGCAATTGGACTCTGATTAATTCAAATTAAGCGCAGTTTTTCCTTCTTGTTATGTCAGTTCTTATGTTAGCTTCAGTTGTGAAATTTTACCAGTGGATCTATCCAATTTTCCTTCAACTAGACTTTTTAATTTTGTAATATGTCTCAACCTAGCTTCCAATGCTGTTTAACTTAGCCTCGGCTGCACACTTACACATAAACCAAGCCAGGAAAAAGTCTAAAAGTAAAAACAAGCACAAGGGAGAAGAACCTTACTGGCGCAATGACCAAGCACGCCTTAAGCGACACGACCGACATCCATTTGTTAGGTACTGGCAAGGTGATCTTCTCCAACTGGTATGGTTTGTCAGAAGTTCGTCGGAGCTCTTCTGGTAGTCTGCTGGAAGTAGAATATTGATTATTCAAGAATTAATTAGTCAGAAAAATTATAACTATTGACCGGCCAAATGAATTATGATATCAATTGTGTGATCAATATATCAGCTACATTACCATAAATTTGCTGGATGAGATTGATAAGCAAACTTCTTTTCCGCCATTTAAGAGTTGTTCTTTCCATATTTTCCTAATGGCTTCTTGAATAAAATTATAGGATTGATTGAATGCACAAAGGTGTAATTAAGTATCTCATCAGCGCATCATGTAAGTTCTCCTTTTACTCCTTGTTTGGTTGGTGCTTGTAGAATGTATGGAATCTCTCTTTCACCGAGTAGGCATTTTAGTTAGGAAAGCAAATGAGAATTTGATTTCGCGACGATAATATAATATATAAAAAAATGGAACTGCATTATATATGATATTAATTGAGCTTTTCTATTTTTCTTTTTCTGGTCGCGCATATATGTTCTCGATTATTGCAACTGATGTATTTTGGTGTGGTTATTCTAGATCTCTTAACTCATGAAATGACATCGATTTAATTGGAACCTATATTGCTTGTAGGATATCAAAATTTCAAGTCGGATCGGATTAATTTAATATTTTTTAAATGGGTGAAATCTTATTTCGGATTACAGTTGATCTGATCGAGTCTGACCCCTTGGATCACTAATAAATTCGACCTGACCCGTTTGTACTAGAGAAATTATTCAGATATAATTGATGCTGCACATATAATATAAATAAGTCTTGATGGTTTTGGTTCTAAGTGTATCAGATTTTGCAAGTTCTTAAAAATGTTCTCAATCCATTCAAGATTTTATTTGATTAGAAAAAAACTAAAATTGTTTAGAAGCAAATTGGATAGAGTTAGGCAATGAGTCATTACTCATTTCCATGCCATGCGACATATCCGGGTCGAGTTGAACTGGACCAAGACAGATCGAATTAGTAGTTGACATCCATAATTATTTTCTTTTAATTAATGCTGATGTAATATTAAAATAAATGATAAAACATGTTTTGTATTTGAGTCATTGTTGGATCCTTGATTTATCTAGCCAAGATAGAAAAGACTAAACATAATAAATTTTATATTAAATATTTGCTAAAAGAGTTTTACTGATATCTTCTTTATAATTTTGTATGGTGTTCAGATTTTTTTGCCACCATTATATTCGTTAATTTTTATATCTAAAATCTAAAAATATTAATTTGATAAAAATAAATCCACTATAATTGATACCATATTTTAATACTTATTAATTTCAATATTTTCTAAAATAAAATAAAAAAAACACTATAACAAAACTCTAGTCGGAAACCATACACACGTTATGCATATATAAGAATTTTGCAAAGAGGTTAACAGTACAAAGGACTCACAGACGAAGCGGACAATTTCACGAGAAGTTAATGAATGTAACGAAAAGGCAAGCATATTTTGTATTTAAGACTGGAGACTTCCAGTTTGGTGTGATTTCCTAATTCCTATCATTTGCTTTTCTCTTTTCTTCGTTTTAAAATTCAAAACCACCTCTTTTAGCCGATTCAGTCCTGATTGATTTTCCCCACTTTACAAAAAGAGAACAATAAAAGAAGAGAAGAAAAGAGCAATCGTCTTACACCTTTTCTCCGACTGCTACAGATTTATTTCTGGTACGCCGTACTGCATCTATTTCCTTTTTCTTGATTTTGAATTTCGGGTTTACCGCAGTTTGCTACATATATTAAATTATTACTCTGGCTTTGTTAACTATATTATAAGATTTTCAATATTTGTTCGATTGTCTCTCGTCTATATCCTTGGAAGTTGATTTGGCATTCCCCGTTGATTTCTCCTTTTTCCTTTCCATTAGTTTTTTTTTAAAACAAAAGAAACAAGAAATTGGTAAGTTTGATAATTTAATGCTCTGATTATATTTGAAGAATCCTTATTGTCTTACGATCTCTGTAGCAATTCGTGTTAAAATAGTTTGACGCTGAAATATGGGCTTCTGTTAAAGCCCTGGTCTTACCAAAGTTGGGCTGTTCATACATGACCTAATTTTTTAGTAAAGCCCAAACTGGATTTTATTTGCAATAGGAACTAGGGTTTTGATCGAAGAGTTCAAAATTGACCTAAAGGATTCGACAAAACATCTGATCCATTTTTTTTATCTTTTTCAGTTTTCCTGTTCCTCCTTAATGCAAATTTGCAATTCTCTCGGAGAAAATCAGGGGAATTGCTAGTATGCTAAGTTTAATCCGCCAGTCACTCTAACTTCTTTAATTAAAATAAATATAAATATAAAAAGATGGATGAATTATGAAAATTATAAGTTACAGCGCCATTATAACAATTTGGCTATAATTCTGGCTGGTATCCATATAAGTGTAAATTTCTATCTGAGTGAAATAAAACGTCTCCTTTCAATGGGTTAGGTCTGCACATACCACTATTTGATTCCCCATCCAAATTAAAATTCTCCCTGTCTAAGCATACATTTAATAAATAACAATCTTATATAAATTATTTCATTGCTAAAACTCGTACATTGAATTTTTGTGGTAATTGTTATTAATTTGTGGCCATCAAAGAATAAAAAATATTGTGCTTTTAAACTCACGTCTTCTATGTTAATTAATTTCCTCAAAAATGCCCAAACTGCTGCTCTTCTCTCAGTAATGCAGGAGGAAGTTATGAGGAACGACTAAGGGGAGTTGTTTTTGGGAGGAATTGGGACAGTAGTGACGTACGCACTAGTTGATGATATATTCATCTAGGTTTAAGGGGTTAATGCAGTGTGATATTGTGGGTTATGGTACTTGCTTTTCCTGTTTAGTTCGTTTATCTAAAATGTGCATGCACCTAAACATAGTGTTCCAATAGTTTATTCTTAGCAAGGAGCTTCACAGAATCCAAAGAAGTACAGGGTGTTAAAGTGCAAAATCTTCCTGGTGGTCATCATAGTACCGGTTTCAGTTCAGAGAAAAGCTAAAAAGTTATTGGATGTGTAAAAACAGAGAATCAAAGCATGTTATGTCATTTGAACTCTCTTTGATTTTTGTTCTCTGTCATGCATGGCACCATTTCCCTAGAAGAGAATCCAATTTACCTCAACCTTTTTTATTTTTTCTTTTTACCTCTGACTGCACCAATCCTTCCATCCAATCTATATATGCTATGCTTAGTTTAATTAACACCATCATGCCAAATTATGTCAAGTTGTTCCTGTATTAATGAGGCAAATACTTGTGAATGCTGTTGTGCCAGCCACAAGTCCTGAAAAGCAAATATTATAAATTTAAGATCACTTAAAGGTGGTTTTCTCTGTAGAAATTTACTCATCAATAATTTATGACAAAATTAGTTTGCATCTTTATACTCTGTAAATTTGATGGCCCTTCAGTATCTTTATCATTAATTTTTTTTTAATTAAATGATAAATATATAATAATTTTTAGGAATTGAAGTAACTATATATGCTCAAACATAAAGCAACTGTAGTTCAACTATATACCATAGTTTCCTTCAGTAACCAGCTCCATGTTCCGACTATTCCAACAATTCAAAACGTACTTTATGCAAAAATAAAAAAAATTCATAGTATTTGTGAGTTAGAAATTGTATGAACACTTGTAAAAGAAGAAAATGAACGCTAAAGATGATCGTACAATGTCAAGTACTGGATGTTGGCACTGTGTTTTGTGGATCTTACACTGGTCTATTTGTGTATATCCTCATAACCCAATAAAAAGAAGAAAATTGATATAACTACAATGGAGGAAATGCAACATTCATATTGTACAATGTTACGAACTGAATTAAGCTAAGAACCTAGCTATGAAATGATATAGAGACTGCCTAGATAATTAAGCTCCTGCTTTGTTTTGCTTTTTTGATTCAGAGTTTGCCCTTTAACGTCCCCCAAGAGAATTCAAGAGATACATGACATTATAGTTCTGAATTTAAGCTTTCTTCTTTTTCTTTTTCTGGTATTTTTCCTTTGAGATGTTTATTTATATAGTTAGAACTTTACCATGCATAAAATAGAGTAACAGGAGATGGATATTTAAAAGTGTAAAGCAAAACCACTGAGAGATAAAAGCCACAGGATGAGAACAATAACTAAAGCTGGAGATGAATTTAGAGAGGGGAGAGAGATATAGATATATTTATAGAGAGAGAAAAGATGGTCAATGGAGGCCTCGGAGACTACTTCAATTGCCTTTTTTTTTTCTTTATTGAAACTCTCCATTGTTACCTCTTTAACACTCTCTTTTGAGAAATTTCTCTTGGAGATGCATCAATATTGTTTGCTTTCTCACTGTTCAAAGTACTTATTTTTGTAAACCCCCAAAATCTGGATTTTTAGTAAAATCACTCCAGTTATATGAACTTAATTTCTTTTATGCATATGGTATAATTAATATTTTTCTTTTGCAAAGAAGTTAAATTACTTATCAATTTTGTCATCAATTTATACTCTCATCTAAGTAACCAATTTGCAGATCATTTCGTCCTTTCCCTTTGTGTTCTTGAATAGCATTCTGTTTTGATTTATTCCCTGGACTTAAATTAATTAACCAGGTCTATTTGGTTTAGTTGCTCTATAAGTAGTCATATTTGAGGATAATTCTTTGGTTAATTACTATATATGGAATCAACAGTCTTAATTTTTTTGAAGTAGATGGATCAGCAACAGTCTTATGAGAGACATGAAATGTTAATACAATGCCTGGCCAGGATTAAATTGTAAAAATATCGAAAAGTGAAGTGCACAATTAGTCACAACTCTCTTTCATTTCATGCCTATCCTACTTTGAGAACAACCCCCTTTGCTTTGGCTCATCTTTCCTTCACTTTCTAGTGGATTCTCAATTATATCGTTCATGTATTTGGTTTACACATTTATCTATACAGATCTTTGCAAAAAAAAATAAAAAAAATAAAAAAAACTAAACTAAACTAAACTGTCATCAAGTATCATGTTCTTAAAAAGATCAAAATTTTGTGGATCAATAGAAAAAAATGTGAACTACATGCTTTTGCATTTTTTTTTTTGGGGGGGGGGAGTGGAAATTATGCATCTTTTCTAATTGCAGTACCCAATGAAATTTTCAAATAGAAACCTCGTATTTGCCTTTCATTGTTTATAAACTGAATTATGAGATTGAAAACGGCATGTAACATGCATTGATTAGCTGTGCAAATTACAACAACAAAAAAAAAATCATCAGATGGAGACATGAGAATCAGCATTGTTTCTATTTGCATATTTTCTAGAGGATTTGAGCATCAGCAATTACATTGTGGGCATAATAATCTATCTTACATTTTTGTATTTCATTCCCTGGAAAATATGTATTCGGGGACATGAGAATCGAAATCATGCAATAGGTGGTCAATGTGTGTATGAGAGAGTATGAGAGAGAGTTTGGAATCGGAATCGGAATATTTTTGCATAAAGTTTCCACAATAATGCAGTTGCTAGATGCATTTGCATATCATTCCCATCAATTTCATGTAAAAGTTTTATCCGAAATATTTAGCTCCTGTAGCTCCTCAAGATATATATCCTAGTTCCCTATTTAATCAAGATATTGGAAACTTTTATCTATTTCTATTACTATCAACACTGTTTTAATCCATTATTAGGTTGTATACATTTTTTTTTACTAGGTATATCTATATAACGTCTGTCTATGCATTACATGATATATACTTATTGCAACAATTGATCGAGCTCCTTTTAGTGGAATTACATGAATAAAAAAAAATTAATTTGATGGGTACGTGCAAAAGGTAATTTTATTAATGATGTGGGCAAAGGCATAGCTGGATTTCATTTAAACAGCGTGGCTCTGTGATCAGCCATCATATTTCACACTTGCTTCTTCTCTCAAATCAATGCATCTGCCTAGGGGCAAATTTCGAAAATAAAAAAATCAAGGTATCTTGATGCACCTGTCTAAAAAGATGGTACCGCCCACCCAGAGCGGTATTCAAATTCCCCATAATTTTTTCCATCTTTGGGCATTCCTCCCAATGTCTTTCTCCTTTTTTTCCTTCTTTCAGTCTTGATTCTCCCTGGGGCCCTCTTCCTGTTTTTAACTTAATTTGATTATTTCTCTCTCACTTTCTCACCTCCAAGGCTCCAAGCAATTATAAAACCCACCAACCCTGATCCAAACCGACTCACAAAATCAAACCTCAGTGTTACTACTCAAGTTTTCACTACTACAAAATTATTTGGGTATGCATGTTTTCTTAATTTTCCTTAGATTTGTCCTAATGTAGGATCTAAGCATTTCATCATTAATTTTGTCTCTGTCTTCTTAGATCTGTGCCTTGATCTTTTAATTGTTCATGTTTGTAGACACTTACTAACATATATAGATAGGCTAGGTAACATAGTTTTATCGATGGTTAGAGGCATCTGAAGTTAGAATAGGTAATTATCTAGAGCGTTTTTTTTTTTTAATTAAGTGGTATTGTAGTACAACCAGTTTGCATTCAAACCCGTAAGTTTATACATATTACAAATACATATAAAGTGAGATTGTCACTAGTCATTATCTAGAGTTAGATACTTTAAACCATATTAGTTAGTAGCTGCTACTCTGCATGGTGCACTTCTACTGTATATGACAACCACAATCACACTTTCTTCACATTATTAATTATTAACATACAGGGACCAACAAGACTAGAATCGAGAAAATGAACAGGAAGCCGGGAGACTGGAACTGTCGGTCATGCCAGCACCTCAACTTTAGCCGGCGTGACATGTGTCAGCGATGTGGCGAGACCCGCACTGGCGGTGACTTTGGTGGCAATTTCGGAGGCGGACGTGGCATGTCTTCCTTTGGTGGTGGTTTCGGGGGTTCAGATGTGCGGCCGGGTGACTGGTACTGCAACTGTGGGGCCCACAACTTTGCCAGCCGCTCCAGCTGCTTCAAGTGCGGTGTCTTCAAGGAGGAATCTGCTGTTAATGGTGGATTTGATGGCGACATGCTCCGCTCAAGGGGGTTTGGGTTTGGCAATGGTGGCGGTGGCGGAGGCGGAGGCGGAGGCGGCGGCCGGCCTGGATGGAAGTCTGGTGACTGGATTTGCACCAGGTTATCATTATAACACTAAATTAATTGTGTGATATCTCTTTATGGTTTTATTCTTATGGAGCGAAAGACAAAATATTAAGGAAAATCACATGCGTCTAGTCTTAGTTTCCCTAAAACAAAAAAAAAAAGATATTACTTCTCCTTCAAAATTGTTATCCTTAGAAAAAGTATTTCAATTTTCAAAAAGAGTTAAGTGACAGGCCAGAGGTATATCATTGTGTCTAGCTTTTTTGTTCTTAAAAGCTGCTTTGGTGCAAGTCGAAAGCAATATATCTATTCCCTAAAGAAGTCAGATATAACATATGCGGCTAAAAGAAACATATCAGTAGTGCATATTTTAATCATTTAAGAAGTATGTCCACTTGCCTGTGTTAAATAATGTCTATTTTTCCAGTCCTACACTGCTGACAAGTAAAGAGTCTTATCTCCCATTTACATGATAACCATCAAAGAGTTGGAGTGGAACAGTTGATACCAAGCCCAAAGGAAAGAACATATAAAACAGAGCAGAAAGAAATAGAAAATTTTGAACATGTTTGGGTTGTCTATGTGCAATTTCATACTTCTTTTTTGTAAGATGATGCATGGATATTATTGGCATATATATATTGGTATAATCATAGTATTTAATTTTAAGAAATGTTATTTTTATTATCTTGTCAGATCTGGTTGCAACGAGCACAACTTTGCTAGCAGGATGGAGTGCTTTAGGTGCAATGCACCAAGAGAATCTGGTACTTACAAATCTCATCTCATAATTAGAATGATTTATTTTGTTTGATTAATTGGTTTAGCGTCTAATCCAGTAACTAATTTACACATTACAGGTGCTGAAGTCTAAGGAGAAGAAGATAAGAGAATTAAAAGGGCTTCTGTTAAAAATAGAGAGAAGATTCGACCATGAGATTCAAAACCTAAGGATCTTAAAATAATTATTAGTTTAATTTTGTCCCTTTTTTAATTTTGAACTCTTTAATTTATCTTGTTTTTTTTTGTTGGTTTGAATGCTGCTGCTATGGATGTAATGTGGGTTATTACCAACGTTTCTTCTATGGAGCGTCTTGTCTTTGTTTTGATTTGTTTGCTGCTGGAGTTATTGTAATGCCTAAACTCTTTGCTTATGCGATGATAAGATGGTAGTATTACTTTATGTTGTTTTATTGAAATATTTAACTTATATATGCTTTATTATGCAAAATTTAACATTCTGTAGACCCCAAATTAAATTGGTGGTTACTTAAAAAATCCTGTTCTTCCAAGTCGCTTGTAATATGTATATATCTTGGACATGCATTTACAATATTTCTCATTTTAGACTGGCATACCATATTTATGCTGTACATCATTATATAAGATGCTTTTGATTTTGCAAAGATATATGATATATTTTGAGGTTTCCAAATATTTTGAGATCTTTTAGCATCTCTTCTATATAGACTTTCTCGCCAAAAAAATACTAGCAAAGTAAAATGGCAACAAGTGGTACACTAGACTACTAGTTGAACAATGTAGATCCCACATGCCAGTCACCTAGCTAGATTCTCAGAATGCTATCCAATTGCAAACTTCTTTTTCAGGGTTGTTTTTTGGACTTGTTTAAAAAGAAACAGAGTTAAACAATTAATTTTAAAGATTGCATACGTGGAAGTTAATGAACAGAGGATTAAAGAAATGTTTCTTCCTTGACAAGAGCACTAGAGAGAATGTACTTAAAACTTCTATAAGAACTTTAATTAAAGTCTTTTTTGGGAATGGAATCTTTAGTTAAAGTTAACCTTGAAGAATGAAAACAAAAAGAGAAGAAGAATGCTGTTGCCTCTTTTAGAGACAAAACTCACTAGATGAAATGTGATGAAGGCATTAAGGCGGACAAAATCCAAAAACTCTTCAGCCAAATCATTTGCTTATTAATTTTTGATGCAAATTAATCGTTAAATAGTAGGAGAGGGAATCAATTATATATGATAAAGTTTCGGTTTAGTTGTTGGTGTAACATGTCTTATCATCACATCTCTAAATTATGAGAAACTTTCGGTGTTATTTTTGGTGTCACATGTTTTATCATTACATCTCTTAAGCACTGTGCGTTGTGAAATATTTGAGTTTCACGTAATAATTTTTTTATTATTAATGTTGATTTATACATTATTAACCAATACAAGTACGAATGATAAAAGTAAGAAACAATTTGTTGGTTGATGCATTTGTTTAATTGTTATCTGAGTTTTTTTTTTTTTTGATAAGAATTATCGATCTGAGTTTCTGACTATGGCTTCATACATATCATTAATTTAATCAACACGAGAGAAATTATTAGGCCATACTTAGTATATAGTGAGTATAAAGTGAAATATATACTCTCTATCACATCTGCTTCAGTTTGTTTATAATTAAAGTGAACATCTAAAGCCTCCATTGACGAAAAGACTTTAAATTGGTTGGATGTACTGTACTTGGTTATTTTGAGGCAAAGTTTGAGAAGGAATCTCTAATATGTGAAAGTTGGTGTGCCATCAGACCAAGTGCTTGGTCAAAAGTCAGTGATATGTAATTTGAATTAGCTATATTCTTACACCCCTTTTAAGCCACACCACTTTTTATGTATTGCGCAACCTTGCTTTAGAGATCCTTTGCTTTAATTTTGTTTTTTTTTTTTTTGTAAGTAGTTTGCTTTAATTTGTTATTACCTCATCCAATCCAATAAAAATGTATGAATACAAGTATAAAGAATTTTACTTAACTTTATACTAAATTAATAACTTGCTATGATCAACAGAGAACATATATTCATATTTTATTTCCTGCCTTGTTTAAAAAAAGAAGGAAATATATTGAAAGGATAGATATTGCTTTTGGATGTGCTTCCGTGTAAGCCTGTGGACCACACAAAGAATAAAACAGTTTATAAACCTGCAAGTAAAGAGGACATTTTTGTGTTTGCCTTGACGAAAGCGAATCAAAGAGACAAATTAGGCCAAAAAGAATACAATTTTATATAAGCTTAATGTGTACGAATATGACACTGGAGGAAAGTTTAACCGAAGACTATCCAGATTGTTATTGGCAGATATGGCAATAGGATCTAGAGGATCGATGTTGTATCTACAATATCTTCAGAGATAGAAGGAGTATTAGTGCTAGCTGTACAATTTATTTTATACTGTATTTAGGAATGCAAGTATAGTATGAAATAGAGAGGAATATGGAAAGATAGTAATGATTGTATTCAGTGCTAGGGCTATTTATTCTTCTTTACTTGCTGTAAGAAAGATAAGCCTGTAACATAGGCATGATACACAAATTGTAATATTGATTTTACTGATGAAAAATAATATTGAGTGGGAAGAGAGTTTTCTTGGGAGTCTTGCGTTCTATTTTACACATGGTATCAGAGCATGGTTTGATTCTGATTGTATAATCGGGTGGAACCTATTCTCTTCTAGTCTCCTTTCTCTCCTCTTGCACCTCTCTTCCTGTTCTCTCAGCAATGGCTGAAACCGGCAAGTCTGAGCAGGACAACGGAGAGAAATATGTCCCTCTAAAATTTATTAAAGAACTAACAGTTACATTGACTGAGTTGTTTTTACAGAACCAACAAAAACCTCAACCAAGTGCTCTTGCGATTGCTGATGGATCAAACTAGATCTCCTATCACTGTGAAGTTTGATGGAGGAAACTATGGACTGTGGTCTCACATGGTGGAAGTTCACCTCAAGTCCAAGAATAAACTCGGCCATGTGTCGAGTAGCCGATCTGCACCTCACCCAGGAGAGTCGGAGTATAAGCAATGGGAGATAGATGATAACACAGTAAAGGCTTGGCTTCTCAATTCACTTGATTCCGGATTGCTAGGTAATTTTCTCTTCTTTCCTAGTATGGGATGCCATTAAAACTTCTTTCTTTGATGAGAGTGATGGTACCTAAGTTTATGAATTACAAATGCGGGTACTAGGGTGTACACAGTCAGGTGGGAGTTTAGAAGAGTATTTCAACACTCTTCAGCGGCTATGGAGAGAAATTGATCTTCGTAGGCCTAACAAAAACATTTGTGCTGTAGACATTAAAAATCGAAACCAGGAAATTCAGGAAGAAAGATTATACATATTTCTTGGTGGGTTAGACCAGCGGTTGGATAGCATAAGGACTGAGATTTTGCGAACCAAACCCTTTCCCACTATTAAGGAGGCATTTGCACGTGTGAGGTGGGAAGACGTGAGGCAGTCTGTTATGACCGGCCAAACTGAAAGTGTCAACTCTATGGCAATGATTGCAAAAGCTTCAAGAGGTGAGTTGGTCACATACAACAACCTTGGCCTATACTCAGCACATCTCAACTTGGCGGCTGGTTTTGAATCAACAAAGAACTGCGGCTTTGAGCAGCAAGAACGTGCTGCAAACTTTGCAGCAAGACAACAGTTAAATCCTGGCTCAAGTAAGGTGGTTAAATGTACCAAGTGTGGTAGTAAAAAGCATACCATAGAACAATGTTTTCAGGTGATCAGATAACCTAAATGGTGGTATGAACTGAAGAAGAAGAAGCAAGGTGAGAAGGGCAAGGCAAAGGCAAACCTGGTAATGACCGGTAAGACAGAAAATGAAAATAAATCAGATGAAGATAAAAAATTTTACTCATCTTGTTCTTATGATAAAAATAGTGCGTGGGTCATAGATTCAGGTGCTACTGACCATATGACATTTTCTATTGATGATGTGACAAATAGTACAAAACCACGAAAAACTGAGATTATAAATGCAAATGGTGTTTCTCATCCAGTCACTGGAGCAGGGAATGTTTACTTATCACCATCCCTTACATTGTCTAATACCCTTGTGGTTCCTTCTTTATCCACGAAACTAATCTCTGTTGGACAACTTGCTGAGGATTTGGATTGCATGGTGTTAATGTATCCTAATTGTTGTGTTTTTCAGGACATTTCTACGAAGGAGATCATTGGGCGTGGTATTAAAAGGGGTTGTTTGTATCATCTTGAAGACTTAAAGTGTGGGAAGGCAAATTTAGCAAAAGGATGTTCCAAACTGGAGACAAAAGTGTGGGAATGGCATCGGAGGTTGGGACATCCCTCTTTCGGTTACTTTAAAAAAACTGTTGCCAAAGTTATTTTTAAATATTGATATCTCGTTGTTAAATTGTGAGACATGCATAAGGGCAAAGAGCCACCGTGTATCCTATAAACCTAGCTTGAATAAATGCGTTTTTCCTTTTGAGCTTATTCATTCGGATGTGTGGGGACCCTCTCCAGTAAACTCGATTGGTGGTTATAGGTGGTTTGTTTTATTCATTGACGATTGCACGAGAATGACGTGGGTATACCTCTTAAAGAAAAAAGAAGAAGTGGCTTAAGTTTTTAATTTTTTTTTACCATGGTTTAGAATCAATCTGGGAAGAATATCAAAATCTTTAGAAGCGATAATGGGGGCGAGTTTGTTAATAAAGTGCTAAAGGATTTCTTCATTCAAAGGGGAATTGTTCATGAAACCTCGTGTGTTGGGACACCACAGCAAAATGGGGTAGCCGAAAGAAAAAATAGGCACATTTTAGAAACCGCTAGAGCCTTACTACTTGAGTATTCTGTTCCACAAAAATTTTGGGATAGTGCAGTCATTATGGCAGTATATGTAATAAATCGGTTACCCTCGAAAATCAATAACTTTACTACTCTTAAAACCTTAGCTACCTTTGTGACCATTCCATCTGTTCTTAGTCTCCCTCCAAAAATCTTTGGTTGTGTTGCTCATGTTCATATTCCGAAGAACCAACGATCGAAACTTGATCTGTGTGCCATACAGTGTGTCTCTTGGCCTTGGTCTAAATTAGAAGGGATACAGGTGTTACGAGCCCGGTAAGCAGAAGTGATATACTACTATGGATGTCACCTTTGTGGAAAATGAACCGTTTTTTCGGTCAACCCAATATTTGTCTCAGAGGGAGAATTTTGAAAAAGAGTCAGATTATTGGGCTGCCAGTACGGATCTGCCTCCTTCTTCTGGTCAGCCTCTGCCGTCTGTCTCTGGTCCGGATCCATTCCCTGGTCCGGTTCTGCCTCCTGACTCAAGTCTGGATCTGTCTCCTGTCTCTGGTCCGGTTCTCTCGAGTTCACTGTCGCACACAATAGCGGATTGCTCCTCTGGTCCACTGCTGGGTACAAGTTCTGCTCAGGAACGAAGTAGGTCCGTGGAACAAAGAGAGGATGTTCAAGATCCAGCCATGCAACCAGAAACAATTTTCCAAGTTTACAATTTTCCAGCCATGCAACCAGAAACAATTTTCCAAGTTTACAATAGAGATAAAAATAGACGACTGTTCGGAAATACAGTCAACAGAGAAGAGGAAAAACAAAGTGACTCAGGGATATGGACAGAGATAAATGGTGAAACTGAAGAAATGATACAAACGGACCCAAGACCATGTAGCCTAGGATCTCCTGAGAAATGTCAAAAGGTAAGTTCTCATGACTCTGTTTATGTACTACCACCAAGAAAAAATAGAGGAATACCAGCCAAGAAATATGTTCCAGAAAATGGAACGAGTTCTGAGTATCCAATTGCAGGTTATGTGTCCACAAAACATTTACCAGAACCGCTTAAGCACTTTAACACTGAGTTATTGTCAATAGCTATACCTAATACTGTTGAAGAAGCAAAAAGAGATCCAAAATGGGTACGAGCTATGAAATTAGAAATGGAAGCTTTAAATAAAAATTGTACTTGGATTCTAACCGAATTACCCAAAGGCAAGAAGCCAGTAGGATGTTGGTGGGTCTATTCTATTAAATTTGATGCAAATGGAAAGGTTGATCGATACAAAGCAAGACTTGTTGCAAAAAGGTATACTCAGACTTATGGTATAGATTTTCAGGAAACTTTTTCTCCTGTTGCTAAACTAAACACAATTCGAGTGTTATTGTCTCTTGCAACAAACTTAGAATGGCCTTTACATTAGTTTGACGTGAAGAATGCTTTTTCGCATGGTGACTTGGAGGAAGAGATCTATATGGAGATTCCTCCAGGATATGAGAACTTGGGATCGGGATCTTTGGTGTGCAAATTGAAAAAGGCACTTTATGGACTCAAGCAGTCTCCACGTGCATGGTTTGGTCGTTTCTCCCATGAAATGAAAAAATATGGGTTCAAGCAAGGCGATTCCGATCACACACTCTTTCTAAAAAGGCAAAATGGGAAAATAACTGTTTTAATCATTTACATTGATGACATGATTATTACAAGGGATGATAGGACAGAGATTACAAAGCTTGAGAAATGCTTGGCACAAGAATTCGAGATGAAGAACTTGGGAGGACTTAAATACTTTCTGGGAATTGAGGTAGCTCGATCTAAGCAAGGTATTGTTTTGTCTCAAAGGAAGTATGTCCTAGATTTACTGACAAAAGTAGAGTTGCTTGATTGTAGGCCAATTGACACACCGGTTACTCACAATATTAAATTAGGAGAATTTCCAGACCAAGTACCTACGAACAAAAGTAGATATCAACGGCTAGTGGGAAAGCTAATCTACTTGTCACACACGAGGCCCGACATTGCATATGCAGTAAGTTTAGTTGGCCAGTTCATGCATAATCCGAGTGAGGAGCACATGGAGGCTGTGACTCGTATTCTAAAATACTTGAAAGGGGCACCTGATAGAGGGATATTCTTTAAGAGGCATGGACACTTGGGTATATCTTGCTTTACAGACGCAGATTAGGCCGGCAGTATAACAGATAGAAGATCAACCTGGAGGAGTAAAAAGCAAGATGTTGTGGCACTGTCTAGTGTAGAGGCAGAGTTTAGAGGAATTAAAAAGGGCTTGTGTGAATTGCTCTGGCTTAAAAAACTGATGGATGAATTGGGATTTGCATCAAGTGAACCAGTGGAGCTGTTTTGTGATAACAAAGCCGCTATTGATATTTCACATAATCCGGTTCAGCATTATCAAACAAAACATGTGAAAATAGATCGACATTTCATAAAGGAGAAGATTGAGTCAAGAGTTATTCGGATTCCACATGTACGATCTGAAGAACAGTTAGCTGATATACTCACAAAGGCCGTCTCGAGCAAAGACTTCATTGCCATACTTGACAAGTTGGGCATGACAAACTTGTAGTTGCCAACTTGAGAGGGAGTATTGGCAGATATGGCAATAGGATCTAGAGGATCGATGTTGTATCTACAATATCTTCAGAGATAGGAGTATTAGTGCTAGCTATACAATTTATTTTATATTGTATTTAGGAATGCTAGTATAATATGAAATAAAGAGGAATATGAAAAGATAGTGTAAAAGAAGCACCGTGTGTAAGCTACACGGGCCGCGTGCTAGCTACACGGACCGTGTGCTAGATACACGGACCGTGTGGTGCAGGAAATCCCGATAAGGAAATAGATTTCCCGTGTATCTAGGTTATAATGTTAAGGCAGTAATAAATCAATATTAGATTGTTTTCTATTATTAAGAAATATTACTTTCCTTACTTAGAGATGTAATAGATGTACTGCTCTATGATATAAGGAGCTTGTGCAGCTCTTAGGAAATCATCATGTATTACGAGAATTACATAATAAAATAGAGAACTTTAGTTTTTTGTCTCTAATTTTAACATGGTATCAGAGCTCAGGTTGTAACCTGTTGATATAGTTAGGAGAATCAGAGTCCTTCTTGTCCCCTCTCTGTTCTCCATACTATGTTGATCTAAGGTGTTACGATCCAAGCTTGTGAAGAATAATGGTGAACGAAACTGGAAAAACAGATGAGACTAAGGAAGAGGAAATTGACACTGCTGCTCTAATCAAGCACATGGCGAAAATGATGGCTCAGATGGCAGAAATGCAAACAGCAGCCATGAGCACTTCCCACACATTGGCGACTCGAGTACTACCTCAAACAGTTGTCGCAACAGAGGGGAATATACATCCTAATCCCATTGATGCAAGATTTGATGGCACAAACTATTCTTTCTGGTGTCAGGCTGTAGAAATGTATGTCCGTGGTCGAGAAAAACTAAGACACCTTACTGGTGAACCGGCTCCACCGGCTATAACTGATACAACGTACCAAAGATGGGCAACCGATGATGTAGTCGTGAAAGGGTGGTTGATTAGTTCACTAGAGGCTCGATTAAGGGGGAATTATATCGGATGCCCTACTACACGAGATGTGTGGAAGTCAATTGCCACAACTTATCATGATGGTGAGGATGAGGCTCATCTTCACGCTCTCCACAGACAAGTTAGCCAGGTCAGACAAGGAGGGCGAGCACTGGAAGAATATTTCAATGAGCTCCAAAAACTGTGGCAGGAGATCGATTTTAGAAACCCAAATCCAATGGAATGTGCCGTGGATATTGAGAAATTTAACCTGTTCATTCAGAAAACAAGAGTGTATATGTTTTTGGATGGATTAGATGATGCTCTGGATGGAGTAAGGGTACAAATAGTGCAGATTCGACCTTTTCCCAATGTTGAACAAGCCTATGGCAATGTCAGAAGGGAGGCAATTCGTCAAAGTGTGATGATAAAAGGAGGGGCACCAAGCACACTTGCCCTAGCAACCAAAGGTTTCAGACTTCAAGAGACGAGGTCATACACCAACAAAAATCACGCATCTCCTGAAAAATAGATTTCCTGATAAGGAAATAGATTTCCCGTGTGGTGCAAGAAACGTGTGGTGCAGGAAATCCCGATAAGGAAATAGATTTCCCGTGTATCTAAGTTATAGTGTTAAGGCAGTAATAAATCAATATTAGATTGTTTTCTATTATTAAGAAATATTACTTTCCTTACTTAGAGATGTAATAGTTGTACTGCTCTATGATATAAGGAGCTTGTGCAGCTCTTAGGAAATCATCCTGTATTACGAGAATTACATAATTAAATAGAGAACTTTAGTTTTTTGTCTCTAATTTTAACAGATAGTAATGATTGTATTCGGTGCTAGAGCTATTTATTCTTCTTTACTTGTTGTAAGAAAGATAAGCCTGTACCATAAGCATGATACACAAATTGTAATATTGATTTTACTGATGAAAAAATATTGGATGGGAAGGAAGTTTTCTTGAGAGTCATGCGTTCTATTCTACACAATTGTGAGGGTATAGGCTGAGAGGCCTATCATTATATTAGGCCCATATATCAATATATCCATATATGATATGCTGATAGGCCTATATATTAGGCCCATATATCCATATATGCAACGTCAGCAGTTACACTTACTCCCAAGTCCCAATGCATAGATCACTACAACAATCATACCCATCAGCGACCGGCCGAATCGGTCGCTGATGGTATTTTACCGGTCGCTGAAGACCAAAATCTGTCGCAGATGACTCAGACGCAAATGCTTCGTCGCTGATGACCACCTCGCTGACGTCACCGGTCACTGAAGGGTCAGGCGTCGGTCGCTGATGACCCCTTTAGCGACTGATGAAATCTGTCGCTAATGCTGTGTGGTGACATGGTGGAAGACCATCAGAGACCGCTTGGCCGGTCTCTGATGGGTCAAAATCGGTCGCAGAAGGGTGTTTTTTTTTTTGATATTTTTTTTGTTATTTTTCTTTTTACCAATTGTTACGAAACGTACCAAAGAAATATAACAAACTATCGTTCATAATACAACACAAGCAACAAACTACCATATTGCAAATAATAAATTATCCCAAAACATGATCATATCATCCAAAAATCTAAGCAATATTCATCTAAAATTTCAAGCCAATGAACAATTTTAAATAGTTCACCAAATACAACAATTACAAAAATCTAAGCAATATTCATCTAAAACATGACAATCTAAATTAAAGCCTTTAATGCTCCAAATCATTCTCGCCTTTTCCTACAATAACCAATGCCCAATTAATTATTTACTGCAAGAATTTCAAGCACTAAATTATAGTAACATAATAAAACCTTCTTAATTACAATTAAAAGGGGAAGTAAAAAGGCCAAAGTCCCGAAATTCGGCAACCAATAAATCTATTAAGGTATGGTATGTATCAGCCGAGCACCAAAAGTGTTTCTTTTCTTTATTTTATTTTTATTAGGAGTTAACATTCATTGAGAATATTGGGAGTTGATATTCAATGAATCAAAGAGTTAAGAAAATCATTGGCACCCTTTTATTGGTACAAATATCATAATTTGTAATGGTACCTGAACAGAGACAGAGCCAATGGAATAACCAGGTACCAGTTCCCAGAAACGTGCTTGTGATACCTCCAATACCTCTTCAAGAGCTGCAATCTGAGGAATTATTTTAGTAATTAATAATCTAATAGTGCAAAAAAGAAACCAACAATTCTATGAGTTGTCCAGTACTTTTAATAGAACTGTAAACAAGAATTGTACATTCTTCAAACCAACTATCAAATGATCCTATAAATAACCAAAAGTTATGGGGCATAATAACTTGGAGGCAAAATAGTATAGTAGTATGTTTATTCTTTAACTTGTAGTTTCGAATTCAGAAATTATGCTTTGGAACACCAATAAACTAAGTTGTAGATTCTTATGAGTATAACAGAAAATTCAAATTCCCAACTTAAGAATGCACTTGCAGTATTTTGTCATAGGTACAGAAAATTCAAAAATTCAAAAATTCCCAACTTAAAATGCTACCCCAAGGTCAGAAACCAAGATGCCAGGATCAAACCTGCACTGATAAAAGTTTAAAAGAGCTAGATGAGAATCAAAACACAGCCTTGTATTATGAAGACAATTTATGAACACAGCACATATCACAAACAAGAAGGACAACACGGCTCCTCAAACAACAACACGACAGTTGGCCAATTTACTATCCGAATCGGGAAAATCAACAACTCGAAATTCGGTAATTGCATTTCAATTCCTACGAACCAGCGCCCAAAATCAACAAGGCACAAGCCATAACTCAATCAAACAACAAAATAGAAAGGGTGTGCTAAAATTACCCGATAAGGCTACAACTGTCAAAAGGGCAACAAGGTTGGCCGGCACCAAGGGAATGCCTCGCCTCCGGCCGTCTAAGAGAAATCAGCAAGCACACCAGCGAGCACACCCGGCACCAGAAAATCACAACGAAAGGCACCTGCAGCAAAGGAAGTCCTCTAAGAAGGTATATTCTATCCATAACTAGAGTAACATGATACAATTCCTCTGAAAATTGTTCTTATTCTTATTAATAATTTCATGCATACAAAGTCAATTAAGATTATAATTAAGTGCAACCTTCCACACATACAATCATATAAGTGCAACCTTCCACAAAAGCAGTAGGTTAACACATTCTTATATAAGAGTACAAGATATGCAAAACCTGTTGAACTCGTCAGAGTCATGTGCAAGCAAGAAAAAGAGGTCATCATCGGTCAGGTCAGAATCAAGGCGAATAGGGGCGCTGTAACCTCTCAATAAGGAAGGAACCGGCCTCTCTGTACCAGCAACACAGAAAGCAAACCAGGAGCCCCACACATAAACAATTCAAAACCAGTGCCACTGAAATGGAGAAAGAGAGAGAGAAAGAGAGTGCACCTGAGCAAGAGAAGAGAGACCGAGCGTTAGAGCAAGATCGCGAGGTCAGACGAGAGCGAGGTGAGAGAGCGACAGAGAAGAAAGACTCGACCAGTTGGGTCAGGCGGCGCGGCAGAGGGGTCGCGTGGCGCGGGCAGAGGGATCACGCGGTGTTTTTGGCTAAACCTAGAAATGGCGGGTCGGGCGGCAGAGAAAAAGACTTGGCGGGATTTTGAGGGGGCACCCTTCAGCGACCGGGCTGAATCGGTCTCTGAAGGGTATAATCGCTGGTCGCTGAAGGGTTCGTCGCCGAAACAATTAAAATTTTATTTTTTTATGAGGTCTTCAGCGACCGGCGACCACACCGGTCGCTGATGCCAATCGCTGAAGACCGATTTTGTTGTAGTGGATGTTTATATTTCAAACGTCCGATGTGAAAACTTCCAAAATCAAGAATTTTATTAAATCATGATTACTTTTGTGCATAACTGTATGTCTGTATCTATTATATATTAATTGAAATCTAAGAAATAAATAGTAAAACTTCATAATTTTATCAAAATAAAAATGACGGAAGGGTATGGAAAATTGTTTGCTAAAAAAGAAAAGGACGGATATATATGTTTGCCAAAAGGCACTAGGATCAGCAATGACAAAAAAAACAACATAGAGTTTGCATGGGTAAAAGCACGTGAAAATAGATCCTGGGAATAAAGAAGGGAAAAAACATATGTTATTTTTAGAGTGAGACTATGGTACTTTGCAAAGTGTGAGTTAATTCGTATTATTGATCTGAACTGTTTAATATGAAAACGTACTTTGAGACTAATTTTTTTTTTTTTTTTATATATAATGAAGAGTGGCTAAGATCAAAGTGGTATGACTAAGGCCTTGGTGCTACCAATTAGTTTTTGCGATTTTAAAGTTCAAATAGTCGATCCAAACCGTTAGATGTTTAATTTATATTAAAATCTGCTTGGAGACCAAATTTTACATTTTTTGGAATTTTTTTACTATTTATTAAGCCACTTTGAAAATTGCTGATCCGGGTGAACAGTAAAAACAGTGCAATCAAATTCTGGACCATGTGATCAACAATTTTCAAAGTGGCTTAATAAATAGTAAAAAAATTCCAAAAAATGTAAAATTTGGTCTCCAAGCAGATTTTAATATAGATTGAACATAACAGTTTGGATCGACTATTTAAACTTTAAAATCGCAAAAACTAATTGGTAGCACTAAGGCCTTCGTCATACCACTTTGACCTTAGCCACTCTCTCTCTCTATATATATATAGAGGAGGGATCAAGTTACAACAAATTTGAGTTACAACAAAGTTACAACAGCCATTTTTTTCATTTTCAAAGTCCAAATCGTCGATCCAAACCGTTCAACATGATCTCCACAATAAAATGTGCTTGCAGATCAAATTTTACATTTTTTTGAATTTTTTTACTGTTTATTAAGATGGGTACAAAATTCAATGGTCTAAATATGACTATTTTTTTGTAAAATACTTAATAAATAGTAAAAAAATTCAAAAAAAATGTAAAATTTGATCTGCAAGCATATTTTATTGTGGAGATCATGTTGAACGGTTTGGATTGACAATTTGGACTTTGAAAATGAAAAAATGGCTGTTCAAATGCCTCCATTTGTTGTGCCTCCACCATGCCTCCATTTTTAAAAACTTTAATAAATTAAAATTTAAAACTTAAAAAGTTAAAATAAACTGTTAGATTTGATCTATGTTATTTTATTTATGCACGTGTAAAAAGTTATGACATTTTAATTTTGTTTTGGTTGTCATCAAGATCTTGTCAAAAACGTACTAATGTGGATAATTTCTAGACGTTGATTTTTCAACTTATTGATTCACATAAAAACAAAATTGAAATGTGATAATTTTTTATGAGCACATAGAGAAAATAACATATATCACATCTAACAGTTTAATTTTGACTTTTTAAGTTTTAAATTTTGAGTTATTAAAGTTTTTAAACATGGAGGTATGGTGGAGGCACAAAAATGAAGGCATTTGAACCCTCCTCTCTCTCTCTTTTTTTTTTTGAAAAGCTTGGCAGTGGCTGCCAAGTTCTCTCTCTCTCTTTCTATATATATATATATATAGAGAGAGAGAGATAGACTATGGTGAGTTGTGAAGTAACGTTTTACTTCACGCCATATTTTCATTTTGAAAATTCAAACAACCAATCCAAACCGCTCAACATGTTCTAAATATTGAAATGTGCTTGGAGACTAAATTTTACATTTTTTAGAATATTTTTACTATTTATTAAGCCACTTTGAAAATCGCTGATCCACTGTGAACAGTAAAAAACAGTAAAAATTTCTGGACCACCGGATCAGCGATTTCAAAGTGCCTTAATAAATAGTAAACAAATTCCAAAAAATGTAAAATTTAGTCTCCAAGCACATTTCAATATTTAGAACATGTTGAACGGTTCGGATCGGTTGTTTGGATGTTCAAAATGAAAATATGAGCGTGAAGTAAAAATGACCTCTTACTTCACAACTCACCATAGCCCAGCTCTCTCTCTCTCTCTATATATATATATATATTAAATCATTAGAAAATCATCTATTCTAAAAGTAGAATTTTTCTACTACCTAAAAAAAAATTTAGTCTCCTAGTATTATTTCATATAAAGATCATGTTGAACAGTTCAGATTTACAATTTTAATTTTAAAAATGAAGATATATATCCATAGTATGAACTGATCCGCAAAGCACGCAATATTGAAATATATAAATGAGAAAAAAGAAAATTGCAAGATACAATAATATATATCAAATATACATTACTGTATTAATATTACACAATGTTTATATCATACGCGAAAAATCTCGGACAAAAACAGGACCAATTTATATCAAATATACATTTCTGTGCAACTTGTCTTAATTTCTCCATGCAAGTTAAGTTTTATATTAACGAAACGGACTTTAATGTCCTTATTTAAAAAAAAAAAGACTTGTCTTAATTTCTCCGACGTTTTATTTTTATTTGAGAAGTTCTCATAATTTTTTTTTACTGGGCATACCTTTGAAATAAATATTTCGTCTAACAATTAATAATTCAATACAGGTGAGATATGTAGAGCAAGTAAAGAACTACAAAAAAAAATTGATTTAGAGAACAGGGAATAAGTGCCAGTGACTCGCAATACCGTCCGTTGGATGGCAGCCTCCACAGAAAAATAGAAAGCTAGGAGATATGCTTTCTTCTGATATGTGAAATATTTAAATTAGTTAGGTAGATACATTAGACAGCCGATATTGACTACATTGATTAAAATTAAACCAATCAAACATGACTTATCCCCAAACCCCAACCAACAATATATTTTACAATTCGGTTAATTGTTAGACATTTAGACACACCAATAAGCTAGAGAGGTTTAATTTGGTTATTTCAATTTAGACTTGACTAAATTATTCATGTTTTGTTGAGACTTAAAATTATACGATGATTTAAATTATTCTTTTTTTGGTAAAAATTTGATGGCTTAAGGCATGCATAACACAATTTATATATATATATAGAGAGAGATGGGTTATGGTGAGTTGCGAAGTAAGGATCTTGTTTTACTTCACGCTCATATCTCTATTTTCAAAGACCAAACAGTCGATCCGAACCGCTCAACAAGATATCCATATTGAAATGTGCTTGGAGACCAAATTTTACATTTTTTGGAAATTTTTTACTATTTTTTAAAATATTTCAAAATCACTGTTTTTTATGGTCCGGAACCATTCAAAAAGAGCGGTTTTCTACCTATCTAAAAAAATAGTAAAAAATTTCTAAAAAATATAAAATTTGGTCTCCAAGCACATTTTAATATGGATATCTTGTTGAGCGGTTCAGATCGATTGTTTGATCTTTGAAAACGGAGATATGAGCGTGAAGTAAAACAAGATCCTTACTTCGCAACTCACCATAGCCCATCTATCTATATATATATATATATATATATATGAGGAGGGTTCAAATGCACCATGATTTTGTGCTCCAATATGCTCCACATTCTTATATCTCTGTTTTCAAAGTTCGAAAAGTCGATCCGAACTGCTCAACATGATATTCATAATAAAATATGCTTGGAAACCAAATTTTATATTTTTAAGAATTTTTTTACTATTTTTTTTAGATAGGTACAAAATCATTGTTTTAAGGAGAATCTGGACCATCCGAAAAAGTGATATTGTACCTATGTAAATAAATAGTAAAAAAAATTTAAAAAATATAAAATTTGGTCTCTAAGAATATTTTATTATGAAGATCATGTTGAGCGGTTCGGATTGATTGTTCGAACTTTGAAAATGGTAATAAAAGATGTGGAGCATATTGGAGCACAAAATCATGGTGCATTTGAACCCTCCTCTCTCTCTCTCTATCTCTCTATATATATATATGAGGAGGGCTCAAATGTCCCATTATTTCATGCCCCAATCGTACCCAAACATTTTTATCTTCAATTTCAAAGTTCAAACAGACGATCCGAACCGCTCAACATGATATCCACATTGAAATATGATTGGAGACCAAATTTTATATTTTTTGGAAATATTTTACTATTTTTTTTAAGATATGTACAAAATCATTGTTTTTAGATGGTCCACAATTTTCTTAAAAACAGTGATTTTTTATCTATCTTAAAAAATAGTAAAAAAATTTCAAAAAATATAAAATTTGATCTCTAAGCATATTTTAACATGGATATCATGTTGAGCGGTTTAGATCTTTTGTTTGAACTTTGAAATTAAAGATAAAAATGTTGGGGTATGATTGAGACATGAAGCAATGGGGGCATTTGAGCCCTCCTCATGTATATATATATATAGGATTTTGCTAATATGCTACGCGTATATAAGGGCCCTCCGTGCTATGGCTCACTTTTTGAGTTTTCAAAATCCTAACGGTCGATCCAAACCGTTGAACATGATCTCCATATGAATATGTACTTGCAAACCAAATTTTACATTTTTTAGAATTTTTTTACTATTTATTAAGCCACTTTGGAAAAATACTAATTTGTACACAACAGTAAACTTTTCTGGACCATTGGATCAGCGATTTTCAAAGTAGCTTAATAAATAGTAAAAAAATTCTAAAAAATATAAAATTTGGTTTGCAAGTACATATTCATATGGAGATCATGTTGAACGGTTCGGATCGACCGTTAGGATTTTGAAAACTCAAAAAGTGAGCCGTAGCACGGAGGGGCCCTTATATATGCATAGCACCGTAGCACTGTCCTATATATATATATATAGAATTGAGCTATGCTACTACATGGAGTAAAACGCGTTGGTGCTCCACGCCGCTATATTTTTATTTTGAAAATCCAAACGACCGATCCGAACCGCTCAACATGATCTCCATATTGAAATGTGCTTGGAGACCAAATTTTACATTTTTTAGAATTTTTTTACTATTTATTAAGCCACTTTGAAAATCACTGATCCGGCAGTCCAGAATTGAGATTGGTGTAGTATTCTTTATACTAGTACTTAAGAGTATCTATATCTTTGGTATTATTAGAGTTTCTAATATGATGTGACAGTTTCTAATCCAGTTTCAGAGATGTGAGAGAATTTCTTATTTAGAAATTATGCAGGAAAGTTTCTTATTAATAAACTGTTTATAAACTCTACGCTGGTCAAATGATTAGCTCAAATTATTTCTTCTTTTTAATTTATTGCTGACGTGGCTTAATAAAAACTCTAAAATTAATTTAAATGATGTGAGAGTTTAGAAATTTTAGAGATCTTAATTTAAATGATTAGTCTAAGGAAAAACTTTCAAACACTTAATTTGACTTCACTCAAAACTACTTTTTTTCTAAGAAGAAATTATATATTTTTGAAGTTAAATTGCAACGTACCTAGGCGAAACAAAGGAGAGGGAAGTCGGAGCAGTTGGAGAAGGAAAGCCAACGGTTAGGTTTTCATATTTTCCTTTGGCGTGAGAAAGAAAAAAATGAAAGTTAAATAAAGAGGTGTGAGAAGGATAAAAAATGGAAGTATCAATGAAGCAGGAAATAATTTCATTTTGATTTGCGCCGGAAATGTGATTAATGAAGAGAGAGAGGGCCAAATTTGGGTCCAAATCGCGCTAGAAAGTTAAGGAACCTGGAGAAGTGGGTTAATTTAGGATCGTTTAGGCCCGACTAAAGATCAACTTATTTCATTTTAGTACAACTCAGTTAAATCATGTTTGATAGAATAACTGAGAACTAAAGTTCTTATTTCCCTTTTAGTTCACAACCGAATAAGTCTTACTTTTTTTATATGAATTTATTTCGTCATGATATTTCCTAGATAATTATTTGAACTAAATTTTATTAAAAAATATTTCAGTATACAGTCTAATTAAACTAAAATAGGACACATCTATCGGATACATAATTTTTTTTAGTATGAAATTAAAGTTATTAACTAACTCCAAACACAAGCACTGACTTCCTGTTTGCTGCATTTTCACGATCTCATCCTCAAAGACCATCTCTGAAATGCGTCCTCTAAGTTTTCTTTATTCCTTCTCTAAATTTTCAAAATTTTCAATTTGTGTATTTATATTGAAATTTCGTAGCACAGTTTACCATTTAAGGATACGTTTGTTGGATGTCTTGAGAATTTTAATGAGATGAAATTAATTTTGAGTGAAGCTATGGTAATATGCATATTACACATCGGTCTGTACTATGGACTCATATCTCTATCTTACATTTTTAATATTTTTTTAGATAGTTAGAAAATCACTTGATTTGAAATTCGTATCATTCAAAAACAATGATTTTTCTATTTATCCAAAAATAGTAAAAAAAAATTCTAAAAATATAAAATTTGATATGCAACTACATTTTTATATGGGAATTACTTTTTAAGTGTTCAGATTGACTGTTAAACTTTAAAAATATAAAAATGAGTCCATAGCACATATCAATCCGTAATATGTATTACCATTGCCCCCACTCATAAATTTTTAATATTCAATTGGTAGCAGAAAATATAATGAGTGAGGCTATGATACTATGCACAATGCGGATTGATCTGTAATACAAATCAATATTTTTATTTTCAAAACTCTAATTGTCGATCCGAAACCGTTCAATATAGTCTCCAGATGATACTATTTTTTAAATGGATAGACATCACTTGATTTGAAAATTTTGAACCATCCAAAAACAATGATTTTCTACCCATTTAAAAAGTAGTAAAAGTTAAAAAAATGTAAATTTAGTTTACAAGTACATATTCATATAAAGTCAGAGATCACATGAATAGTTCGGATCGACCGTTAAAAATTTGAAAACAAAAATATTAATTCATAGTACGAATCAATCTATACTATGCATAGTAACATCGCCTCATTCAAATATAATATATGAAAAATTTATATCTACGGACATTAAACAATTCTCGGGTATAGTTTTTTACAAATAATTGTGAGCGGTAGCTTTTAATGCTATCACGTCAACAATCAAGAGTATAATTAACTAGTACATACTGTTGTGTTTTTTTTTTTGGGATAAAAGGCCAAAAACCCATTTCATTGCAGAAACAAAGTTGAGTTACATGATAATGTCTTATCAGGAATATCTCATAGCAAAATGATACCCTGCATCTGTAAACCTATGCCCCATACTGGCATCTTGAATAATACCTATCCACCAACTGAAAATAAAATATCGAACACCAAGCCACACACAAAGGCTGCAGATTTTAAGCCACCAACAAGGGCTTAGGTAAAGTTGCAGAAAACTAAACATAACTTTGTTATTGCTTATTGTTCTAAACATTAGTAAGAGCGGTATCCCCGACATATTCCACCATATGGTACTCATCATCTGGATGTCAGCTGCTGATGGGTATCTCATCAGTGTTGACAGGGAGCCATAGAGCTGTCATCTCCTGAATTGACTGCCTCATATGACCTGACCAATAGTTAACCAAAGAGAGGATTAGAAAGATAATTTGTCTAGGTTGTTTAGGTGGCACTGAATTGAAGCATACATCATTTCGATGTTTTCAGATTGTCCAACATACTGCACTAACTATTAAAAGAAAAGCAGTTTTATTTTTTGCTAGTAATTGACAAGAAAATAGAATGATGTCTGTCAATTTTCGCCATGTAGGACTGAGGGTTTGGCAAGCTCCTATCCAAAACCAAACCTGTTTGGCAAATGTGCATTGAACAAACAAATGGTCTATTGTTTCTGTGTGATCACATAATTGACATGTTGTATTGTCCTGCCAACCCTTTTTAACCAGTTTATCTTTAGTAAGTATCTTGTTTTTATTGGTAAGACACAAAAAAATTCTTATTTTCAAAGGAATGGGGATAGTCCACCACAACAAAGGGTGAGAAGGCAAAATGCCTTTGTAATTCAGTATTTTATAGAGGGATTTGACTGTAAATTTCCCTGAGGTATCCCATCTCCAACTCAATTGATCTAGGATATGAGTATATGATATTTGGCTAAGTATGGCTAGCACTGTCATCCATTCCTGACATTCAATTTTAGTAGGATGTCTTCTAAATTTGACAGCTTCACCTTGTGTATTAATTACTTCCTGTAACATTATATCAGGATTATAACAAATAGTGAACAATTGGGAAAATCTAGATACTAAGTTGCAATTTTGATACCATATATCTGTCCAGAACCTAATTGTGGTGATAACACCTAGGGTGTATGATGTGCTGATTTTACCTAAATTTTCTAATTTCATGATAGCAGCCCAAAAATCAGAAACTGGTAAATTGGATGGTCCTGAATAGTTTTTAGAAAGTATCACATGTTTCCAATTACTATGATAATTAGGATCTCTAAACTTCTACCACCATTTCATTAGTAATGAGTTATTCATTTGTTTCAAATCAAGTATTCCTAAACCCCGAAACTCTTCGGCCATGCATGCTATTTGCCAATTGATTAGAGAATATTTTTTCTTAACTATGCTAGCTCCTTGCCATAAAAATCGACGTCTGATTTGATCCAGTCTTTTAATGACATGAGAAGGTATTTTGAATATATAAAATGTATACAAGGGAACTGTAGATAGAACTGAATTTAAAAGTGTAAGTCTACCTCCTAAAGATAGTAAACTACCTTGCCAATTTTGTAATTTCTTTTTTAATTTGTCAATGAGAAATTGCCATTCTATTTTTGTCATTTTATGTGTGTGAAGAGGCAGTCCTAAGTATTGAATGGGGAAATCAGATGTGGTGCATCTAAAATAAGTAGCTAAATCCTCAATGTGGTAAGTATTGATAAGGTACATAGCTGTTTTGGAGTAATTCATTTTTATTCCAGACAATGCTTCAAAAGCTAACAGTATCCACCATGCATTTTCTACATTAGTGACTTCTGCTTTTAGAAACATGATGGTGTCATTTGCATAATGACAATTAGAGGCAGGATGACCATCTAGCAGAGGTGGATCTAATCCTTGTATCACTCGAGCTGATCTCCCCCTTTGGAATATCTTACTAAGAGTATCAGTTGCCAGGATGTTACGAGAAGGTGAAAGAGGATCCCTTGTCTAACTCCTCTCTTACAGAAAAAAAATATAGAGTGAGGTCTCCATTGACATTGATGCATGATTGTGAATTATATAGCCAATCTGTAATCCAGTTGATCCATTTTGTACCAAATCCTCTACTTTCTAACACATCAATGAGATATTGCCAATTTATTTTATCATAAACCTTCTCAAAATTTACTTTTATCACTACCCCTTGATCATTAGTATGCTGCTAATGATGAATGATTTCCTGACTTAACACTATATTATCTAATATATACCTGTTTTTAATAAATGCAGCTTAACTATAATCTATAATTCTATTCATAATGACTTTTAGTCTAAAAGTCCATATTTTGAAAATAATTTTGAAACTATAATTAACTAAACTGATAAGTTTGTATTTAGATATTTGTTTGACATCATTTTCTTTGAGAATGACACATATGATTGATTCAAAGGAGCCTACTATTGTGTTTTATTCACGAGATATTCTAGGTTGGAGAATTCTAGAGGCACTGCACTCGGAGGTTGGCTACTTTGGGTTCGGATCTCCTAAAGTAACTCAACTTTTGGGTTTTCGATCGGGACTGTCCGATTCGATTCTGTCGCTTGAGATTGTCTCAGGATTCAAATCTGTCATCGAGATGTGTGCGTTCCACTTCAGAATGGATAGTTCGGATTCGAATCGGACGGTTCCGATTTAAAACCAAAAATTGAGTTACTTCACTGGATCCAAATTCGGCTACTTTCTCATAATTAAATTATTCTTCTGGGATGCTTCTTCTCTCAATCCTCGACTTGGGAGTACAAAGAACAAACAAACAATTATTTGATTTTAACAATTTCTAGACACACGAGTCATTGCTATCTTTCTAATTAGTAATTCCTAATCAATTTATTCATAGAAATAAACCACCATATATCTCGTATTTCGAGTGCTTCACTTTGACTTGCCAGTTGATTCACACAAAGATTAGCCTAGAAATCAAACATGAGAAATAAAGTAGCACCTTTCCTTTTTCAGTCAGGATTGAGATCATGCAAGCAACATATGTTGAAATGCTAACACTACTTGGAATCCTGGACAACAGAGAAGCTCTCTTCTGACCATGGACGCGCTCCAAATCATCTCAAATGCAACACAGAAAATAACCGCCATGATTGGTGCCATCAATGCTTTAGACCAAGCCTCAATAAACCTCGCAGATGCTCCAAGAAAAATTCAAACGCTTGAAGAATTCGTGGCCAATCTTGAATCTTTGATGCACAAAACCAAGGTGAGAAATATGCACAAGCTCCACAACCCGCAATTAGAACGCCAGCTCCAGAGTTTAAGTGCTCTAATCAAACGGTTACATATCAACCTCTCCAAGTCTCGAAAGGTCGTAACAAAAAACAAAGGCAAGGGATTCGCAAAGTTGGTTTGGAGCTCGATGGTTGGTGACCCTTTATCCAAATACATCCAGTTAATTAGAGATGACCTGAACTGGTGGATTGAATTACAAAATATAACTGCAACTATCGGCAAGGTCATCACATCAACAGCCGAATCTCAATCTTCTTTATTAAGAGTCAGAGCTGAAAAAGGCTATCCTGTTTCTAGGAAGTGCCATTTCATAAGGGAGTTGTTAGGAAGGAAAGACACACATAGGGTTATACTAATTGTTGGCTTGTCTGGTATTGGGAAATCCTGCCTGGCTCGTCAGATTGCATCAGACCTGCCGGGGAATTTTTCTGATGGTGCAATTGAGATAAACTTCGGGCGGTGGTGTAGCCGCGCAGCCTGCAATAGGAGCATAGCAGAGTATCATAACAGGCTAAGCAAGAAGATAAGTCACTTTCTGGTGCAAATTGGGTGTGCGAAGAGGGGCCGTGAGATTGGGGGGGATTTGGAGGATGTTTGCCTTTTGCTTCAGATATCAATGGTGGGGAAATCAATGCTGGTATTGTTGGATGATGTATGGGAACAAAATATAGTGGATCGGTTTGCACAGTTGTATGATAATGAGTGCTGGTATCTGGTAACAACCAGAAATGAGGCAGTATATGAAATTACAGAGGCTGAGAAGGTTGAGATTTGTAAAGATGACATCAAGGAAATAAGCAAGGAGATCCTACTGCATCATACATTGCTGAGTGAGGAAGAATTACCTGTAAGCACTATATAACACTTCAAGTCAGATTTGTTGGCTTTTTTCTATATTCTCCTTTTACTTTATTATTCAAAAATGAGAGTTCACCAAAGAGAAATAAAGGACGAATGAGGTGAAGTTGCAAAAACAAGTGCTAAATTGTGGCAAATTGGTTAAACTGGGGATGAATTGGGATGAAATCATGCACAATTTACACAATTGAGGGTCAACAAGGCAGAATTGGGCTCACTGGGCTTAACTGAGCTACTTTTGGGTTAATTGACCATCTTGTGTGACACTTTTTTTAAGGTTGTTGGGCAAACTACCCATGAACAAATTTCATTGAAAGAAAAGTTAAATTCAAAGTCATAAAACAAAATTCATTTTGTGTGACCATTTACATACTCTGAGACTGTACTGTCCCCAGCCATATTGGAAGGTCCTACAGGAGTATTTTTGAATTTCTCAATTGAGAGTAAACCAAAGTTAATTAGTATTTGGGATGATGAAAGTCACATTATTCAGGGTTTAACGAGTATATAGCGTATAGTTGAGGCATAATTGGGTCTTAGTTACATAACTGAAGGCCTTATTAGACTAATTTGGTTTTGCCAACATAGCAAAACCATATCGTACTTGTCGGATACCTATCAGTCAACTGAGCACTGCATAGCTAAAAATAATTTATGAGTTGGTTTTTTTTGCATTACTCAGAGAAAAACATTTTACCTGTCTGGCATCTACCAGTCAATTGAGACTTTATCTCAACCTTTGACCTGACAAATGCTACCTTTGTTTGATAGTCCGCAGCAGCGACACTGCTAGATCGGTGTGGGCACCATCCCCTGACAGTGGCAGTGATGGGCAAGGCACTCAGAAAAGAGAAACATGCAGAGAAATGGGAGAAGGCCATATTAAATCTCTCCACCTATGCCACCTGTGCACTAGGTCCCATCTCATATGTCAATGAGAAAGAAGCCACTGAGACTACTTTGACCATTTTTGGTTCTTTTGAATTTAGCCTTGAAGTCATGCCTGAAAACTCTCGGCAATTCTTTATTCTTCTCTCTTCTCTCTCTTGGGCTGAGCCAGTACCTGAGTTGTGCCTCGAGGCTCTTTGGTCAGTATTGGGTCCTGACGGCATGTTCCCTCTAGTTGTATCCAAGCTTGTCGAGGGATCCTTGTTAATCAAATTGGAACAACAGTTGTTATATCATGTGCATGATATGGTGTCCCTTTATTTGGATGTCAAAAAGGAGAGTGTGGTTTCAACTATTTTGGTCAATGCTTCGCTTGAGAATATTGCTTTTATTGCGCCGTGGCTTTTTATTTTTGGGAAGGAATCCGTTCAGGAGATGGCAGAGGAAAAAATGGAGTATTTTCTGAGGAAGCTTAGAAATAAGGAGGCAGTGATCCTATTAGAAAGCATGGTGCAAGCTCTCATGGCTAGCAAATCAATCTCTGAGCTCGAGACGAGTAAGTTAGGGTTTAGACGAATACTTTCACCTGTGATGTATGAGCTCATTTCTAGCGAGTCCCAAGAGTTAATAACTGCAGCTGCTAAATGTATCACAACTGTTTTTGAGCCTGGAGATTATGCCACACTTGCAAAATCTCTTGAAGAAACTAACTCAATTGGTAAACTTCTCGACTTCCTTAAACTATGTGAAGAGTCTGAATTCCTGATAGTTGCGTCCCTAGTTGTCGCTAAGCTGGCAGAGCACTTCAGTGCACCAACTGTAGATAATATTCTGACATGCATACCAATGGATCGGTTATCTGAGCTTCTTTCTCCAGAAAGTGAGGAATTTCACGAGAGTGTTTTTACTATTTTACTGTCTTTAGCGGAAGCTGGCAAGTTGATCGCCATTGAGACAATGTTTCGTTCTAGTGTTGACAAGAGGCTTATTGTACTATTAGTAAAGGGTTCTGATGTGGCTCAAAATAATGCAATAGTGACACTGAAGGCATTCAATGAACTCGGTGCGCGTCTTGACCAAGGGTGCTTCCAGCCGGGAGAACTGAATCTTTTACCTTGGAATGCCAGACTTAGTCTAGAGAGATTTGTTTTCTCGGATTCGAGAATTGATATACCTTCACCAAAACCCCAAACATTTAAAATTTTGCTGCACAAAAATCTTGACAAGGATGGAAAAGAGGTTGTTGAGGCTATACAAGGGCTTATACCTATAGCAGAGAAGGCGAGTGACCCGAGAACTCAAGATCTTATTCTAAGAAGCGGGTTGATCGAAAGATTAGGGTTTCTGCTTCAATCAGGAGATATCGATCAAACCCAGGTTCGATCCGAGTCTGCTTTTCTGATCATGAAGTTGGCTTGTACAGGCGGTGACCCTTTTGTGCAAAAGTTCATACAGCTAGATATGGTTTCCACATTAATAAAAATGATGCAGTGTAATATTAAAGAGTTACAGGATTCGGCCTACACGGCTTTGCACCAGATCGTGTTTGCTAAAGGCGGGACAAAAGTGTTGATAAAGTTCCTCCAAACGGGTCAGATAGATAGGTTAGTGAGATTACTGGACCGAAAATGCATCAAAACTAAAGAGGTTGTCATGCTCTTCCTAGTGGATTTAGTTGAAATAGGATCTAAACCATGCATTGAAAGGATGATTTCTTGCCAAATTGTGGAGAAACTAGTTGGGTTGGAGAAGATAGGAGGTGAGTTGAGTGGGTCTGTTTCAAGGTTTCTAAAGGGGTTGGATTTGTGCAACAACTTGTCAAGTGCTGAGAGGATGATTATGAAACAACAAGTTGTGAGAAAAGTGAGAGTTGCAGCAAGAGGCCACATGATTGAAGGTAGTCTGGTTGCATCGGCTGAGTCATGCTTGTCAGATAATTGGGGAGGTGCTAGCTCTAGTGGAAGAAAAAAATGAGAGTATTGGCAATTACCTATTTCATTGCTCCTATTAGTTTTCCGACCGATGCACGAGATGTCAATGACAGTCGGACTCCTGTAAACATGATCTACACGTACTGAGTTCGCAATAATCACAATCTGCGTTTCAATTCTGGTTATAAATGTTAATTTATAGGAATTAAGGTAATTTTTTGTAACAAAGGTGACATTTGCTAAAATAGAGAGATATAAATAAAGTGTAATAGTTTACATTTATTAATTATTACTCTAAAAGTCCTTAATTACTACTCAATAGTTATACAAAATGAAAATGAACCTTCAAGAGAAAAAAAAAGATAGCTGCACAACATGTATGGCACTTGCTAAAGATCAAGGAGCTAATTGAGCTAAAATAAAAGTTCAAGACCTTGATTACAAAGTGTAATAGATAAAGAGGGTTAAGGGCTTGAGTGAGTTGATTGTCATTATAGTTTTGACCAAAGGAAAAAAGGCAGGATGTTAGATAATAGGCACTGGCATTATAAATTTCGAGCTAGTACTTGTACAAATATAGAAGGAATGGTCTGATATACCAGTTACAGGAAACTACCTGTGTCTCCTTTTTTACTGGCTTGTTTCTGTTCAGTTATAACTTACAAAATAAAAGCTTAGCTAGTGCCATGCGGTCTTAGTTGATAACAATTGCACAGCTGCGGTTACCAAATGCAAAATTGGACTACATTAAGGAATAATTACACAATTGAAGTTTAAATAAAGGCTTATTGCATCATTAAGACTTGAACTGGATCCTAATAACAAAATTTTGACGGTTCAATTACTGGTACTGAAGGACAGCACAAGACGTTGACGGTCCGGTTCAATCATTACTCATGTTTTTCACCTATGAAAATTTCTGCATAGCTGACCCGATTTCTTGCAAGTAGTTGTTGTGCTTTCGATGTTGTATTCCATGCAATCTACAGCTCTAACGGAGTGTTGCATACAATCAATAGAAAAAGTGCATTTCAAACTTCTCAGAGTCACAGAGAATCCAACATATGGTGGAGAGGCTATTTTTTTATGTCGGGAAATAAACAAAATTAAAAAAGTTCGACTTTGGGAAACAAATCGAAGTTGGGAAACGCAAAAATCTGGCTTCTCAAAGTGGTTATATGACGAAATTTGTTTAGTTACCACCCTGAAATTTCAAAATTCTGACTAATTTGAAATGAACTAGAGATATTTCGAAATCTGGTTAATTTTGAAATTTTGAATTTTTTTATTATCTTCCTGTAGCGGCCCCGATATTTTTATTAATACCCAAAAAAAAAACAAATTATCAAATCTGCCCTCACCCCAAACTTATTTTTAAATCTACCCCAACCGCCCGTCTGCTGGGCGGTCCACCATTTTTTTTTTTTTTAAGAGACTATGAACATCAAGATGCTGAATTCTAATGCTAAAAATTCGAATTTTGTTTTAAATATTAGTTAGATTACTTCTTTTAAGCATATTTATACTAAAATACGCTAAATTACTTGGAATTATGTTAAATTACGTTGAATTACACTAAATTACGCTAAATAACAATAACTTCGCTAATTATGCTAAAATACGGTAAATTACGCTAAAGTAGACCGATTCTGTGCCATCTTTCATGAATCATAAAAAATAGTAAAAAAATTCCAAAAATAGTAAAAATTGGTATTCTACAAGTTCATTATGTAACTAATTTACTGAACTACTTGGATTGAATAATAGAAATGAAAATCTTAATCGGAAACTTCAACTCAAGTTTTGAGGGTCTTCCCTTTGTTTTTTGGCGATTCTGAATTTTGAAATCCGGCATTGCTAGCACGGACTCATGCGTATTTTCTCAAGCTTTCCGAAAAGTGGTCATTTGCTGAAATCGGACACTCGAGCGCCGTTTTATGACCGTTTGAAGTTTCGTCGTCGTTTTTCGCCTTTTCAGTGAAGATATCGTCCCTATTCATATGTAATTTAGCATAATTTACCGTATTTTACCGTAATTTAATGTAATTTAGTGTAATTTAGCGTAATTTAGTGTAATTCAACATAATTTAACATAATTCCAAGTAATTTAGCGTATTTTAGTATAAATATGCTTAAAAGAAGTAATCTAACTAATATTTAAAACAAAATTCAAATTTTTAGCGTTAGAATTCAGCATCTTGATGTTCATAGTCTCTTAAAAAAAAAAAAAGTGGACCGCCCGCTCCCTGGGCGGTCAGCTATGGGTAGTGGACCGCCCAGTGGCTGGGCGGTCTGCTCTGGATCTGGACCGCCCAGCAGACGGGCGGTTGGGGTAGATTTAAAAATAAGTTTGGGGTGGGGGCAGATTTGATAATTTGTTTTTTTTTTGGGTATTAATAAAAATATCGGGTAGCGGCCATACAAATGTAATTAAACTCAGAAGAAATAAAATCCAAATGCAGCTTCTTCGGGCACGGCAGAGATTAAGTAGGTCTATGTTTATTTGTATAAAGGCCATTAAGTAGGCCTAGAAATCAAAATGAAGTAATATGGCCCAACTAGAAGCCATGCAGCCCAGGTAAACTTTCACCTGTACTGCAACAGTACAACTCGACTGTTTTGATAAATGAACTAGAGATATTTCTTCCTCGGGTGTTTCTTGCCATGGCTGCTTGCACTTGCTCTCCTTCAACCCTCTTGGGTAGGGTTTATCCTATCCAACTCGACTCCCATGGCGGAAACACCAGTTACTCGCCCCTGCGTCTGGGCCCCGCGATTCCTTCGTTTGTACCTCTTAGCTCTTCTCCACCTCGCTCGTCTGTCATCGCGTTCTGGCGTCGGAGAAAGAAAAGGGAGTCGCATTTAGCAACGGAGAGCCCAACTCCAAAGAAAAAGGTAAATTCTAAGCTATAACAGATGAAAAAAGAGTCACCTTTTGTTGTTGTTGCGTTACGTCTGTAGATTTGGATTTAATTACTTTCGCCTTGTGATGAAGCATCAGTATTACTGTTTAATCTGTGCTCATTTGATAGGTACCTGTTGTTCCCAATTTAAGTTGGTCTTCTTAGTTTTTTCTAGTGGTTCAATTATGCCATAGTGGATGATGTGGCTGTTTGAGAGCAAAATGAATGCTTAATCTATGCATCTAATCTGACTCCCAGAAAGCACTGAAAACAGGTTGTGGTGCTGTACTAGTAGCAGTGGATTACTTGACAAAATTGTAGTCCTTATCATATATGTTCACTCTCTGGTCATATAAACCAGTAAAAGTTGGTTAGTACTAAGAGAAATACACGTCCAATACTTTTATGGTCATGTCACCAAAATAAATATAAGGGCGTAACGCAAAGATTGTTCTGCTGACTTGCTAAGGACTAAATTACACTTGAAAAATCTGGAAAATCTTGTATCAGTCTTCTTTTGTTTATTATGCTTAATCTTTGAAAACATTCTCAGTAAAGAAAAAAAAAAATATCTGGAGCAACTTTTGGCGTGCAAACGGATCTGATATGGACAAATAGTGGCCAAACCATACCTGATCTGCTTTTATTTTTGGGATACGGATACGCATGGTCTAAAATTTAAATACGATCAGGTATTAAACGAATGGTGATACGGATAGAATATTGGTGAATACAAATTTGAGCATAATTAATTTAAACAGAATTATCACATGTTTACAAACATACTTGCAGCATATTTACAAACATAAGGTAACAACTAATATTATTATGACTAGTTTGCTTATTAAAAATTATTAGTTGCATTAGTTCTAAAATTCTGTATTAGATTTTCAAATCCTGCAATAGTTTGATATGATTGCTGTTCAAGTATAGATGTTCAAAATTTGCAAACCCCAAAAGGAGAGAGCACTTCTGAATTGTAAAGAGGTATACACTTCCGTATAGAAAATTGTATAGATATCTGTATCTGGATCCACATATGCTTGAAAAATATTTTGTATCAATGTCCGTCAATATCCGTATCGGATTATCTGTTGTCCGTCAATATCCAGATAAATACAGATAATATCCAATCCACTTGCATCCCTGCTGCAACTTGTACTAATTTGGTATGAATCTTATTTGAAGGGCACAGTGCCATATGGGATGGTCTCAATTAAGTACTCAGTTACAAAGCATCAAACGAAACAAATCACACAACATGCAAAAGAAAAAAAGAAAATCAACTAGAATTATATAGTTTAAACAACTTCATTGCATACTTTGATGCTCAACACGTGTGTTTCTTATGTATAACCCTGTCAGACAGCACTAGATGATTTCATGGGGGAGGAAGAAGAGGAAGAAGAGGAAGAATTCAATGAAGAAGGAGAAGAAGAAGATGAAGAAGAAGCTGTGGAGGATGCACTTGAAGCATTTTTTTCTCAATTGGAGAAAGACTTCAACAACCACAACCCGTCAGAAGATGATGTGGAAATCAAGGACGAGGATGTGGTGAGGTTTCAAAAGGAAATCTCACAGGCTTTGGGGGAATCAGGAGTGGAGTTGGACGAAGACGGCTTGAATATACTAGGGCTCGGAGAGGAGGAGGATGTGATCCAATTGCCACAGCTTAGAACATGGCAGATGAGAAAGTTGGCTCATGTGTTGAAGATTGGAAAGCGCAAGGCCAGTGTAAGATCATGATCATATGCAATTCTGAAAAATAAAAATTTGAGTTTTTTTTTGTGATTTTTTATTTTTATTTGTTTTCAAGCTGTACCCGGTGCCCTTTTGTTTGTGTGAAGAACACAAATATTTTCTTATGTCTAGTGGACAATTTCCATTATTGATTTTTTTTACAATGATGTGAAAGTGTCGAAATGCTACCCTGAGCTTTAAGTCGAGCTAGAAATGAACAAAAGTTTTCTTACCAGTTGGATATAATACTTGGTTTTTTCATGATTGGTACAAACAAACTAAGAAGTCAGAACGTAGTGGTTGGTTCAAACAAGTACATAAAATTTGTTAATACTCAAGCTGGGCATTCCTTTTCCATCACCCTAACCTACTAGCTGAGTTTAAATTGTAAATATCTCAAGTATGTTGTGCTGTTTAATTGTAATATGAGAAATGTTGGTGTTTTTTTTATTATGCAATTAATATATGTGCTATTTGCAATTCCCTTTTCTGTTATTATATTTTTGGACAGTTATTGTAGAGTTATTAAGAAATTTGATTTTTTTTGAAGTTATCACTAGAACTTATGAAAGCCTTTGAATAAAACAATAACAGTGATTTGCCTTTATAGTAGAACTGAGCTATATTCTGATACAACCAAAGTTATTATATTAAATTAGAATCTCGGGACTGCTCATGCAAATTTTGTAGTAAATGTACCAATAATAAGATTGAAGATACTCACTCAATTTTAGCCTTGGAAAGGGTAGTTGAGAGCCTTTAAAAGAGGCAAAGAGCTGAAATTTCTTTCATTGCAGATTTTAAGGTATGTAATGTAATTGCATGCATACTTCCCAAAAAATTAAGACATTATATTGATAGAAAGTTATATAAACTTGTTGATGCCTTGACAGACAATTTGATGGGTGTGTAAATGTGATTGCAGAGAAGCTTGGGTGTTTTTGGTTAATTTTCATCTTTGACTTTATGTTTTGTATCATCCTTTAATCTGTAATTATATGAAAGCCTCTGAAATGTTGGTGGAAGAAAGTTTGTCATTAGTCCTAGAAAATATCAACTAACTATTGGTTTACAAAAATCCCTGCATTTTTCAGCTGTCCTTCTTTCTTATTAAAATAATTTCATGTTTCCAACTGAACACCCATGTTCACTAGATATCTTATTTTCTGTTATGTCTAGATTAAAAAACTTTCAGAAGATGTGGGATTAGACAGAGCAACAGTCCTTGAGTACCTTCGCAATCCACCTCCCAGTCTGCTACTCATGTCTGATTCTTTGCCAGATGAGCCCAGTCCACAGGCTCCTACCGAGCTAGAAAGTAGCGAAATGGGTTCCTCTATTTCTACTGATGCCGCTGAGGTCAAATCTAAGGAGACAGAACCGGAAGTCAAACAACAGCCTCGCCAGAAGAGACATCCAGTGCAACAGCCTTATCAGAAGAGGCTGAAGAGAGTGCAGGTCGAGACGCTTCAAAGAGTTTACTCCAGAACAAAACGCCCCACGGTTAGTAAACCTTGTTTATGAATATTATAATGCATCTTGCAAATAAACACTTTAAAAAGTTAGGGGCAGTGCAGTCATTTTGTTCGAGTTACTCTTATTTTTGGAGCAAGTATTTGCAAATACGTAAAAGAGAGTGATGTTGTGCAAATACAAGAGATGTTGGGGTGTTATCTGCATACCGTAAATTATTCTGCAGCATTTGTATTTTTAAGCAACACCCAAACAATAGGAAAAAATGGTTTGACCATTTGAAAGTATTTTGCGGTCATTCGAAAGTATTTAGTCCCAAAATGTCGAAAATCCACAAAAAATGGTTTGACCATATGTTTGCGGACATTATAGATTTTTCATAAGTTACAACACTAGTTCAAGAAACGGTTTTGACCATCTGGGTAGTGGGGTGGCATTTTCAAAGGCTGCTCTGTTAACAAAACATTTATCAACAGAAATTCTGATGACCAACACCTCCTTATCCCTTCCCCGAAGAAAAAACCATAATAATTAAGTTATTGAAACGCTGGGCGGTCAAAATCTGTGCAGTCGGGTATATATCTTTACCAGATACAGTTCACTACCAGAAAATATATCTACTCTATTCCAAACTTGATTATGACAATTGAACTTGTAATCATTTAGAATTGAGCCTTTTATTATCTCATTACTTTTATAATGAACCACATTGAGGTCCCACTATTACCGTGGAAAATAGTATTGATCAGAACTTAAAAAGTGTGGATGATAAGCAAAAACTAAAAATCTTTGTTATATACTTCTAATAATTACCTGCCAGCTTTCCCTAATAACTTGTTTATTTTGTCAGGATGAGGTAATAAGCAGTATAGTGCATGTGACGAATTTACCTAGAAAGGTTGTGGTTAATTGGTTCGAGGAGAAGCGGAATGGAGATGGGATTCCACACAAGCCCATTATACCTGCCAGATATCAGCGGCAATCTGTTACTCGAACTGTATCTAGATAAGTCGGGGAAGTGTCATTCTTTGAGCAAGAGTACAATTGTTTGTGTAAACTTTGAATTTTGAAATGTACAAGGGCCATTTGTTAAAAGTCCCTCCATCTTGTTGCCTCATCCCATTTTCTTGTGGTATAATTGAGAATTGCATGTGGCTGCAAGACTCGGCATGTGCTAGTTATGTTACTCGTTAGCGTCAGAGTAGTGTTCACAGTCTTGGCATGTGCTAAATGTATCTGATTCATTGGGGGTATTTCCTTGCTAAATGTATTTATAATTTTAATCCCCAAACTTCGTTCCCGTATCCGTCCTCTTAAATCGTGCCTTTATAACATCCCTCACAAATTACAACATCTTGTAACAATTCAGTTTTGTGATTTTTAAAATTCAAACAATTCAACATAATCTCTATATTAAAATGTGCTTGGTGATTAAATTTTATATTTTTTTGAATTTTTTACTATTTATTACTCGTAGCACTCCTGTACATATTATAACTGTAGTTGTTTTATTTACACATTTTCATGTTTCACATATTGCATTTTATTGTCTGAATAGAGGACAATTTTAGCCATAGAGTCAAGGACAAATTGCAACCAATAATTTGAATCGGTTCTTGCTTCAAAGATGATTTCACTCAATGTTAAGATTATAGTGTGAATTATTGAAAAAGGTCTAAATTCGATTTTTTCTCTTAATTTTACAATTACTACGTTTAGCTCTACAATTATATTAAACTTGGTCAAAGTCATACAGTTGAAATATTCTTTTTACCGGTAATTAACTTGAGAGTGATAACTGATACCTCAACTGAACCAATAGTGGATATAAATAATGTGCTTAACCGCAGACCCCGAGTCCAATGAAATCCTCAGGTCTAAAGACCAAAAATAAGTCGTCAAGGTCGGCAGAGAAATCTATTAAAAAAGGTATCTGTACCAACTACTTCTGTAGAATCCTCCCACTTCAATGTCAAAGTAACTCTTATTTGACTGTTATTTCGTCCCTGCTTAACCCCATCTCCATGTCTGGAAACCTAATCCTGGGTTTCCTGTGGCATGTGCAGTATGCTTTTTCCTGTAACGACATGTCTCATTCACATCACATGCACTAGAAAATAATTAAATATTTAAATGGGACACGTTATCAACTCACTTCACATAGGCTTACATAATTCTTCCAAGCCACATACAATCAACGACAATCCCTGCTTATGTATACCCGGCCCCGGGCAAACACACCGAAGTATTTATGTAATTTGTGTCGCCTGTTCAAGCATCACCATTTAAAGAGAGAGCAGAGAGGAAAAGGAAACATATGGAAGGGTTGCAGAGATCAGCAACGACGTTCAGACGATCTGGTTCGTCTGGTCTGGTCTGGGACGAGCGGTTTCTTGCGAGCCTCAACGGTGAAGAAGAGAAGCATGGAGAACACGACGAGGAACAGAAACCCGATTTGCCACAATTGAGACACTCCCGAAGTGTCGGCTCTATCAGCATGTTGAAGCGAGAAGCTGAAGAAGGAAAACATGTATTAGACATAAAGAAGACAAGTAATAAGAAGCAAATTTTTCATACTGCTTACGTCTCGCCCGATGTAGACCCGCCATCGCCGAAGGTCTCAGGTTGTATAATTTGCTCCATTTTTCGAAAGACTGAATCTAGAAAACCAGTGAAGCGACCTGTAAGGCGCTAGGAGTACGTTCTCTCTGTTTTGTTTTTTTTTTTTCAGTTCTTGTTAAATTCATTGTAGTGATGAGAGAGGGTGCCTTTTTGTATTCATATTTCATAGTTTGGAGAAGGAATAGTATGGTTTTCATTTTCCTTTGAGAAATTGATGTTGATGTTTTTGGATGGGTTATTCGATCTAAAAAACGCGGTTGTAATTTGTTCTTTTTTCCCCCCACTTTGATTTGTCATCTGGGAAAATAATAGCATATTTGCTTGCAGTAGTGTTAATAATGTATATATAGGTTTATATTATGTTTTTTTGTTGTCTTTAGGCGCATTATTGAAATTACCCTTTCTGTCCGTTAAATTTGATACAAGCCATTTGTGGTTAGGAGATGTGGATTTATATATGTCTATTAAACTAGCTGGGGTACATCGATCAGAGAACATGAATTAAACTTTATGTTTTGATGTTTAATTGTTGCCATCTTTACAAGGAACAAGAAAATACTAAATTAGTCATCAGAATTTAATGCAAACAAAATTTAAGACAGATAATCGAGGCCAATCCGATGCATGTGCCAATCATGCATAGAAGCGCATACAAACATGAGAAACCGTTATTTTATAGCAAGGTGCACATGACATGGTGAGACCATATTAACATATGGGGCTTCAAGCCTTCAACTGTTTTATCTGTTATCATGTGGTATTGCACATGATGCACAAGTGATGTCGGCTAAACATTCCAAGAGTTTGCGGTCATGTATGTAGCAACTGCATGTATATATGCGTGTGACCCCAAAATACAGCACAACACTGACAGCAGCAGCAGAGTTCTGATAGGAACCGCGAGATTATTCATATAGGTTGAATAGTATATTAATTAATTAGATTGAAAAGGTTATATTAAATGATTAAAAGAACGTTGATTTAAGTTGTTGGGAAGTTTGATGTGCTTTAAGTTGCAACTTGTCGAAACACCACGGCTTGTGCAACAACCCTAGGCCGACTAATTAATTAATAAAGCACCAACACACAAGTAACAAAACAACGCACATGCATCAGAAAAAAAACGGAAAAATAAAAACACAACAAAGGAATACTAAAAACAGTCAATTCTAATGGTTTTATTATTTACTTGCTTCAATGCTAGGTGATTGGAGTTAGGCTTTTGTACACAAATATATATTTTCAAAGAGGAGAGTTCAAACGCCTTTATTTTTTGTGCCTCCATCATGCCTCAATTTTTAAAAACTTTAATAACTCAAAGTTTAAAACTTAAACGTCAAAATAAAACCGTTAGATGTGATCTATGTTATTTTCTCTATGTGTTCATAAAAAATTATCACATTTCAATTTTGATTTTATGTGAATCAATAAGTTGAAAAATCAACGTCTGAAAATTATCCACATTAGTATACATTTTTACAAGCTCAAGATGACAACCAAAACAAAGCTGAATGCCATAATTTTTTACACGTGCATAGATAAAATGACATAGTTCATATCTAACAGTTTTATTTTGGATTTTAAATTTTGAGTTATTAAAGTTTTAAAGAATGGAGGCATGATGGAAGTTTGAATGGTAAATTAATTCAAGCTGTTTAAATGCGTATCACATATATATCAAGGTTTTATATAATTAATACTAAATTTTACTAATTTAGAATTTTGAACTGTTATTTTGGATTTCTGAAAAATTGATCACATTTGATATGTAAATGTTTTTTTGTATTATTTTAGGTCCAACTTTCAAATATGATAAATAGTAAAAAAAGAACCAAGATTTTGATATGTAGAAACATAATGAATGATCTGGATAGACTGTTCGGACATGGAAAAATATATTTTGAACAATTTGATTTCAAATTATACATGTTTGTATATATAATAGCCTAACTCTAGTTAATTGATCAAATATAATTTATTTTCATTGAGTATCCACTTATGAATTTTTTATGACATATATATCACATGATAGTACTTTACTTTGATTTAATATATAATTTAATATTATAATTTCAAATTAAAGAATATAAATTATTTATTTTATTCAGTTTCACGAGCAATGCATATAAGTAAATATTTCATTTAGAATTTTTGTGGTAGAATCAGTGTATTAAAATTCGGTTTATGCGGCTGTATATTCTTATTCGGTTGCAATTTGAATAGAGACTCTGTATTCGGTCAAATATGAAGTTTTGTATTTTCGGCCGCATATCTAACCGCATATTACTGTATATTGCCGCATACTTATTTATATATATACAAATTCTCATTTAAAATCCGCATATATAAGTCTGCATAAAAATCCGCATATACGGTATGCGGTAGCCTTCCGCGCATACCAAATAAAAACTGCATTTTAAAAAGTGACGGTCGGTTATTTATAGTTGCATGGGCCGATAACGTTTAGCCTTTGCAGTTTAGTTTGTGCGTTTATATAAAAAATATTTTTGCATGAGATTCACTTATAAAGATGCAACTGTACTTACAAATTGTCAATGCTAATAATGCATGATTTTAGTAGTGAGTTATTTATGTCTTAGTATTTGGTTTTTCTTATCTAATGGCTTTATAGGAATTACCTCAAATGTTATAACATTTTGTGAACAAATACTCCATATGACAGTAAACAAAAAATAATAGTTTGAGTTTTCCTTTTTAAGTTATATTTTAAATCATTAATGCAACCAAAATAAAAAAACAAAGTGGTCGTGCATGGTGTATGAAAAAGGGTACATCTAATTTTAATGTACTTCTGCATAAGTACCGTTGATTCAAAGGATACAAAATTAATTAGTTCTCTAACACCGGTTTCAATTAGGTTCAAATGTCACATGTCTGTTATACTTTATTGTGTTTCATATTATTTATTTATATTTTCAAAATTCAAATAGTCAATTTGAACCGCTCAATATGTTTCTATATTAAATTGTACTTTGAGAATAAATTTTATATTTTTTTTTGAAAAAAAATACAATTTTTTAAATTAGGTACAAAATCACTGTTTTTGGATGCTCCAAGATAATGATTTAATTTGTATCTATGTAAAAGATAGTAAAATATTTTAAAAAATATAAAATTCAATTTCCAAGCACATTTTAATATGAAAATCATGATGAACAGTTTGGATCGACTGTTTGAACTTTAAAAATAGAAATGAAGGATGTAAGACACAACGAGGTATAAAAGACATGAAGTATTTGAACCCTCCTCATCTTTTTATATGGAAGTTTTATCACAGCTCTGCATTTTTAATCTCTAATTACTATGTACAATTAAATGCAATGTTTTAAAATGCAGTTTTCTTCATGCATGCAAAAGGTCACACTGCATACCGTATATGTGGTATGCAGCTGCATATGCGGATTTTAATGCGGACTTATCAGCAGTGCAAATGGATCGGAAGTGGTAAAACCATATCCGTTTCCGTTTTTATTTTTTTAATACGGATACAACAAACGGATATTAAACGGATACGGATCAAATATCCGTAAATATATACATAATTTTTTTCTAATATATATTAAACAATATGGTATATATCTACTATTCATATACAAATAATTAAAATTTAATCCATATCTGTATCCGTATCCGCACGGATATTTGGATATCGAATATCCATATCTAATTTTTGGTACGGATCCAGATACGAATGGATAATATCCGATCTGTTTGTAACTCTAAGACTTATATATGCGAATTTTAAAATGAGATGTCCGTACTTATAGTCATGACAAGCCAATAAGGTAATGCCGAGAGTCATGAATCATGACAATATCCAATTCAGTAACAATATTAATGAAGTGTATTGTATAGAAACTAGAAAGTCTGTATAGACGGTGCCATATGTAATATTATGCATCCACATATTCAAATACACATATATGTAACTGCATGATATTTTTGCACGCGGCAACAGACCGCATACGCATATGCAGTCCATGCGGACACATTTAAAATTAAATGCAAATTATTACTTTTCGTCTATTAATAAAACTGAATTGACCAAAATATGCTTTCCCGAATTAAAAAGAAAATTTTAAAAAATTTCATATTTAAATTTTAACTATAGATGTACAATAAAATCAGATTTCAAAATTGAATGCACACTCGAATCCTAAAAAATTATAACAACGTCTTAGAATAATCAAACATATTGTAGGCTTAGAAGCATCACAAACTTGCCTTTTTTTTTTAATAGTGACGTCTCTCTCAATTTTTCTTTATAAAAGAGGAAAAAATTCTATGCATCAAAGATTAAAAATACTAAGTTTATATATATCTAAGCCGAACTTTTGTTTGATGGCCTAATATATGACTTCAAGACCCTCAGGAGTCGGGGCCCCACCCTCAGAGCACGCTTACAAAATCAATATGTTTTGGTCCAAATCGATCGACAATTCCAAAAATTAGTTCATAAATGCCGAGCTTGCTGCAATTGGTTGTGTGCTTTGTACATCATTATTTAAGTGTCTTCTCTTGCACTAACATATTTAAATATGAAGAGGGTTCAAATATTTTCATTTTTTGTGCCTCCATCATACCTCCATTCTTTAAAACTTTAATAACTCAAAATTTAAAACTTAAAATTCAAAATAAAACCGCTGGATATGAACTACATCATTTTATCTATGCACGTGTAAAATATTATAACATTTCAACTTTGTTTTGGTTGTAATCTTGAGCTTGTAAAAATGTATACAAATGTGGATAATTTCTAGACGTTGATTTTTCAACTTATTGATTCACATAAAAGCAAAGTTGAAATGTGATAATTTTTTATGAGTACATAGATAAAATAATATAGATCACATCTAACGGTTTTATTTTGACGTTTAAGTTTTAAACTTTGAGTCATTAAAATTTTAAAAAATGAAGGCATGATGGAGGCACAAAAAATGAAATCATTTGAACCCTCCTCTTTAAATATATACATAATTTTTATTAGATAATTCTAATTAATGTCCATTCATATTTTATGAGAAGTCGTTTTAGTTCGTAATTAAGTTCAATTCGTAAATTGTGTCTTGTTTTATTTGATTCGAATGAAACCCAATTACTCGATTCTTTCGTTAGATTTTTAACTAGCGCAAGTACGAACTTGAGTAAAAATAATTAGGTTCACCTGATAGCCACTATCAGGGTATCAAAAAAAGAGTAACAATAATTAGGTTGATCATTTTCTCGGCACCGAATCTCCTGTCCATATGGTCATAAATATTGAAATAGAGAGAATATTAAATTTTGAGAAGACAAATTCATACTTTAATTATGATCGTTCATATTACAGATGATAGACAGATGGACCTTGTTAGTAGGAATTTCCTGCCCACATGAATTAGGTTCCATTTTCTCGATTACAATAATTTCTTAATAGGATGAGTATCCACATGAATACTACCGTCAGTAATAATCATATTTTAGATTGATATATGTAATCTTACATTCGACAATAATCATTTTTTTATCCTCGAGAATAAAACATATTCTTATAGAAATCTCGATTCAAAATAGCTTGATATATAATATTACATTAGTTTGTTGTTTCATCTTTTAAATATATATATATAAATTGTTTTAACTTTATTATAAAATATAGATATTCATAATTAAATAAATTTTATTTCCCAAAAGTAGAATAATATTAGTTATTATTACTTAAAGTTTTTAAGATAATATGAAAATAAATATAAAAAGCTAATAATTGCAGAGCCGAGCTTGTATTGAATTCACATTAGTTTGAGTTTGATAACTCGATTGAATTTTAAATCGAGTTCAGCTCAATTTAACCTGTAAACAAATCAATCGAGAGTTTTTTTTTTAAAGCATGATAGTAGCTATCAGTTTGGAAAAATCAATCGAGAGTTATGTTAGAGCATCTCCATCCTATTTCCAAATCAATTGTAATTTCAATTGCAGTCATGTGAAGCAATTGCTAAACAATTTGTTTAAAAATGACACATTAACTTACGATTAATTTGTGTAATACCCCCAGATAGCCACACTATCAGGTTTTCAAAAAAAAAAAAAACTTACAGTTAGTTTGCAATTAATGTTTGGGTTAATTTCTAAATGCGGAATACCGGTACACCCCGTACCAACTACAAGAAACCCGCAAGTGACCCAATAACCCGTACGCCAAGGTAAACCGAGAAGTTAGAGACAAATACAAACTTGCATCCAACCAAACACACCAACAATAGAGATAAGATGTTACCGCGAGATAAATCGAGTCCAATAAGCACACAAGATAAAGCAGACACAAAGATTAGGTGGTTCGGTCGGACCTACTCCACCGAAAGGCAAACGACCGACAAACTTTACTATTAAACAAGAGAATACAAGAAATTACAAGAGTGTTCCAATTGTTAGTACAAATAATCACTCTATCTCTCTCTTCCTCTCTTTCTCTCTTTCTGTTTTGCACAAGAAGAGGAGCAGCCACTACTAACTCAAGAGTTAGGTCACCAAGAGAGATATAAGAAAAGGAAAATTGGCCAAAGCCACATTTGGGTCTAAAATTCCAACAATTAACAATTGAAGGATGCAAAACTTGAATTAAAAAGTTAGTAAGCACAAATGAAATTAGAATTAATTTCAGAAACAAAGATGACATAAAATTTTATTGAAAAAATAATAGTTAAAAAATTGGATTTGACAGACATAATTATTGTTTTCAATTTAAAAAAGAAGAAGATATTGTTAGTGGGGGAAGGATCTAATTGCAATTAAAACTCTGTATAACTTTCAATGAGGCCTTTCTCAAAAAAAAAAAAAAAAACAGACTTTCAATGACGAGGTCCAACATGTTCACTCTCTTTATTTTTGATGGATTAGATTTAGTGGCAATGATCAATTTCTTTATGGGCGAAGGAGTCGATCATGTCCTATTGTTCCTTAGTATTTTTTACCGCTACACTTTCGTCAATTGAGTAATAATCATAGTAAAGTCAGCATAAAATCCAGAATTTTTCAGAATAATCGATGGAAAAATAGAGAGGAGAGAGAAAGATGTAAGCAGCTCATTCTAGATTATTAGTACAGAGGAGATTCGAAATTAAATTTCTAAAAAAATAACAAATATATTTAGGACATAGGAGGAACAATTGTTTCCGTCTCTACTAATTTATCCCCGACACAAAAAAAAAACATAAAAAATAGAGGGGATGATGCTATAGAATTTCAAAACTAGAAATTAATAATATTTTCCGCTTCAAATGATCTCCTCCGCTAGAACCATTTGATTGTTTTTACAAATTGTGAAAAGGAAAAAGGATTGGAGAGGGAAAAATGTTCTCTCTAGTTTTCAGACATGATTGCGTCTTCAGTTTTAACTTTTTTTTTTCCTATCGTTTTTAATTGTCAAAGAAAATTGAATGAATGCATAAACAAGACCTATCATTTCTATCCGAAATTTTTAAAGTTACCATTATAAAAAAAAAAAAAACCAAAAAACCACGAAATCTGAGTATTTCCAGATCTATCATGATCGCAGAATGGTTCTGCGGCCCCAAATGCTAGAGACCGCACAGGCATTCTGCGGCCCCTTTTTTTTTCTTTTGGTTTGTTTATCTAACTAAAATAGGCCACGTGGGGATATCTCTTTAATAGTTGTTTTTTTTGTTCTTGGAATCCGTGTCCCATATGAGATATCTCAATGTTTGATTTGACAAAAAAAATAATAATATATATATAGGAGGAGGCTATGGTGCTATGCATAGCACCAATGGCTAGTGTACTACGGCTCAATATGGTACTTTTTAAAATTCTAACGGTCGATCCGAACCGTTCAATGTGATATCCATATGAATATGTACTTGCAAACTAAATTTTATATTTTTTTGAATTTTTTTACTATTTTTTTAGATAGGTAGAAAAATCAGTATTTTATGGAAATTCTGGACCATCAAAATTCTACGTATCTGAAAAAATAGTAAAAAAATTCGAAAAAATATAAAATTTAGTTTGCAAGTACATATTCATATGGTTATCACATTGAACGGTTCGGATCGACCGTTAGGGTTTTAAAAAGTACCATATTGAGCCGTAGTACACTAGCCATCCGTGCTATGCATAGCACCATAGCCTCACTCATATATATATATATATATATAGAGAGAGTGGCTAAGGTCAAAGTGGTAGTTCCTGAGCTATGGAGATACCACTTTTTGAATCGTCGGATTCGCTTTAAATTTCGTGTTTCAACAGATCTCATTTTTTCGCTGATCAAAATAAATGGAACGGAAAAGGGGATTCAGCGCCTCCGTCCTTCTCTCCGTTAAGTCTATGTTTTAACATCTCCCCTCTCTCTCTCTCTCTCGCTGAGAAGCGAAACCTAGACCGCCTCTTCTCTGTGCGCCCGTCCTCCAACCACCCTCCCTTACTCTCGTGCTGTCCTCTCTCTCATTGCCGGACCCCTTCGCCGAAACCTCGTTGTTCCGGTGCCGGACCCCTTCGCCGAGGAATCGCTCCGATCCCCTTTTCGACCCCCCCGTCGAGCGACGGCTCTGGTTGACGTTGTTCTCATTGCTGGACCCCTTCGCTCGACGCTCTCCAGCGCCTCCTCCGGTATGCTCCCTCCCTCTTCTCTCTGTCTCTCTCACGGGATTACTGTATTTTTGGTCTGAATTGTTGAGTTGTTAAGTTCATTATTGAATAGAGATCATATTACTGAATAGAGATAGTATGAGCTTGGTATTGTCTGCTATAGTTGTGGTACGATGCATAATTGGTACTGAGCAGAAAATTTATGGAATTAATTCTTTTATACTTGATACTTGATACGGTAACCAATTTTATTTTTGTTTTTTGGCGAGATACTTAATGTAATCAGGGTAATTAATATACAGTAGTACATGTAATTTGGGATGGATTTTACTGGTATTTGGAAATCAGTCAGTTTGGCTTGACTGGTATTTGGATTGGGATGGATTTGACTAGTAATTGGTAATTAATAGACAGTACACCATCAAATAGAGGTAATCAAGGATCTATTACACAAGAATAAGTTAGAATAAGTAAAATCTAAAGAAAGAAAAATAAGTTAGAATAAGAACTATGACTGATTTAGAATCTATGGCAAAAATTTGTACAACCGTTTCATTTTGAATATTTTTAGTATAATCATTTCATTAAGTTGGTAATTATTTGTCTAGGTAACATGAGTGGCTAAAGTAGCCGGTACCAATCAAAAAACTGAGATATATCAAGCCCTTGCAAGAGATGCCAAGTGTGTGTATATTACACTGCTATTTTAGTAATGTTTATTTTTCCTTTGCTTGTGTTTGCTATATATAAGATTACCTTTTTATATGTTATGTTAGTTAACAAACCTCTTAAAATTGTTTGGAACTGTAGGAGCTATATACAAGAGCTAAAGAAGGCAGTTGATGAAGGGGCGAAGGTGATTGATTGTAAATAGCTACGTGTAATTTTATTTTGAGTTTAATTTGATTGTAAATAAGAGTGTAATTGATTGTAAATAGCTACGTGTAATTTTATTTTGAGTTTAATTTGATTGTAAATAAGAGTGTAATTTTATTTTGAGTTTAGTATGAGCACTGTTTGCAACTTCATTTATGTATTTAACTGGTTTTGATAGGAAATGGCATGGCTAATATTTGTTTTAAGAAAGGGCACTTGTGCATTTTAATCCTGATTCTGTTTCTGTTTTTTTTTCATGTTTTTTTTTTTTCATTTGGTGTGTTTTATTACATGATAAAGACCTCTCTGTTAGTAATAATCATGTTTCTGTTTCTGTTTATTTTTCATGTTTTATTACATTAACTCAAGTAAAGCAGAATAATCTTTTTTAATGCCTTGTATGTTACTGAGTTGTATACTTGTATTATATCCAACTGACATTCTATGCACAGAGTACCTGTCAATTCCTGTTAACTTATGTGTGCTGATTACAATGCATAAATAGTTGGAATTAAAAAATTTCACAACAATTCCTGTGAACTGATTCTTTATCTGCATACATTATGCAATGATAGTATCCTGCCATATATGGTGTCATTTGCCATCTCACTTCTTTGAGGGGGCACAGACTAGCTTGTTCAAAAGGGATCTATACTTAATTATTTTCTGCAAGTCACAATTTTATTAAAAGGGAAATTAAATTAATTCAAACACATGATAAATGCAATGTACTCACCATTATAGTATTATAGCAAGTCACCTGGACGATTGCACTTGACCCAGCCTAATGGCATGGCACCAGAACATAAATGCAATGTACTCACCATTATAGTATTATAGCATTAGTACTCTGTAAACAAGGAATTGATTAACAAACTTAACATCTGAACTAAATTGCAAACAAGGAACTTCTTTAGATTTCCCCCAACACAGGTAAGATCCAGCACAGTCCTTACTAAACACAACTCCAAAATGTTGGCTACAATAGAAATCATGTTTCTTTATTACATAATAAAATCATGTTTCTCCTTGTCTTGGCTTTCACCTTTGTTGAATACTTGCTTCCCTTCTTCTTCTTTTCCAATGCTCTTATCTAATATTTTGTTAAATAAATGAAGTCAGTTAGTTTATAAAGTATCAAAGTAGTTTGATTTTGATAAAGCTGAGAATTAAAATCCAAAACCGGTACCAACTTCAAACTTCAAATAGTGCAATTTTAGTGGCAATTTCGATAAAGCAGGTACATGTTAATCATATTGGATCTGATTTCAACTCTGCAATGCAACATTAGGATTAAGTTGCCCAATTTCAATTCAAATATGTACAAAATACACTTTATGCAGCCTAAAATTTAAAACCAAGTTACCACAAAATTTGACAGACTTGCCTGACAAAATAGAAATGATAGAAAACGACATAACATTGACCAAATTGGCCAGGAACTTGATCGACGGGCCACCAGGGGATTTTACCATCCATAGGTACAGATCCTTTTGCTTCCGACACTAAATAAAAGAACAGTTTTTTTTTAAATAAATAACAGAAAAAGAAATCAGAATTTTGTATTGATTACTAAAATCAGGCTCGGTACTGGTATCACGATACTAAGACACCCTGGTCAGGCTCGGTACTGGTATCAGGCTCGGTACTGGTATCAGGCTCGCTCTCAACCAGAACCGTAATTCAAACTTAACACTAGAATAGTTCCATGTACCAGAAATACACCAGGAAGAACTGAGAAACCAAAATTATTCACATGATTAATTCAATTCCAAAAAATTTCCAACTCAAATAGTCGCAATATCCAATTTCTCTACCAATTTCAGACTCCCAATTGCAAAGTAGTGATAGAGATTGATTTAAAATAAATGAGGAAGAATTACATACAATCGCCTCTGAAAAGTCGCAATACCAGCGGCCACCGCCTGAGACGCCGTCTGTCCCGCCGGAGCTCCGCCGCCTCTCTTCCTCTGCGCCGCTGGGATCCTTCCCGCCTCTAGATCTTGGAAACTCATCCTCAATCCCTATGCTCTCCCCTTTCTCTTTCTTCTGCTCTCTCTCTCTCGACCTTAATTCTGCTCTCTCTCTCTCGATTTTCTTCTGCTCTCTCTCTCTCTCGATCGAGAGAGGGGAGATGTTAAAACCTAAACTAACGGAGAAGGAAATAGACTAACGGAGAGGAAAATAGCGAGCCTGAATACAAAATCAGCGAAAAAATGAGATCTGTTGAAACACGAAATTTAAAGCGAATCCGACGATCCAAAAAGTGGTATCTCCATAGCTCAGGAACTACCACTTTGACCTTAGCCACTCTCTATATATATATATATATATATATAGGATTTGTAGAGGTTGGCTACTCTACTTACATAAGCATATGAGGGCATATGCTTATAAGTTATTTTTGCGTTTTTAATGTCCAAATGGTCGATCTAAAGTGCTCAACATGTTCTCCATATTAATAAGTGTTTGGAAACAAAATTTTACATTTTTTGGAATTTTTTTTACTATTTTTCTATAATTTTTCAAAACAGTGGTATAATAGGGTAAAAAAAATAATAAAAAAATCTGAAAAATGCTATTTTGAAAAATTCTAAACAAATAGTAATAAAATTCCAAAAAATGTAAAATTTTGTTTCCAAACACATATTAATATGGAGAACATGTTGAGCGCTTCAGATCGACCATTTAGACATTGAAAACGCAAAAATGACTTATAAGCATATGCTCTCATATGCTTATGTAAGTAGAGTAGCCACTCACTATATATATATATATATATATATATGGGGCCGCATAATGCCTGTGCGGACCCCTGGCTGGGGCCACACCGGTGTTCTGCGGGCGTGGTAGATCTGAAAATACTCAAATTTCGTGATTTTTTTTTTTTTTTTTTTTTGAGACAATGATAACTTTAAAAATTTCGGCATTTCTATGCTACAAATTTTTTCGTTACAATGGCATTTAAGTATTTCCTTAAGAGTTTGCTCTCAAGTTTGAAAGAAAATGAGAAGATAATCAAAGTTTATTATTCCTCATTGAATGAAAGATAACAGATACTACAATGATGAATAGAGTGATACTCCTTATTTTTTTTTTCTTTATCTTTTAAAATTATAACTCTAGAATAAGGTCAATATATCTTTTTCTTCTCTTTTTCTTCCTACCGTTTCATTTACTAAGTTTTTGAAACTCTGAAGAAAATCCTAATTATTTGTTTAAAATTCTAACACGCTACCCATGATAATAATTACGTTGAAATTAATTAGGCACTCGTGTGTTTCCTTTTCAAAGCGATATGAGAAAAGGGAAAGGTACCCCCTCCTATTCATCATCATTAAAGTATAGAACCGGCCAGATTCACTGCCCGCCGCACATCCACCACCAAATCAGCGTCGCATAGAAACCCACGCTTCTCCCCTCTCTGCCTTTGGATACCTTCCACTGTTTATGGCTCCTCCTCCTTCCACGTTTACACCTCGAGCACTGTTGGATCTTCCCCCCTCCGACGGTTGAGATAGCGTCTCTAAACCCCGCAAACCCGCCTTAAACTATTCGATCTATCTGCCTTTGCCATACAAGCTTTTCGCCTTTACCTGTTTTCAGCTCGGGAAGTCTGAGAGAGAGAGAGTGGAGTAGATCTCTCTCTTCTCTCTTCTCTCTTTCTATTCTTTCTCTCTTCATTGGTTATCTATATTTTCGTCAGAATGCAAGAGCAAGTGACAAGCTCGCTACCTTCGAGTAGCGAGAGATCTTCGAGTTCTGCACAACAGATGGAATTGAAAGAAGGTAAGATACAACAATCACTTCGTTTTTTTTATCGAAATTGTTCTTTCCCTTCAAATCCGGGTTTCTATCTGTGCATTTTCCTACGGTTGACTTATCTTATCTTCTTGATTCCTTAGTGAGCGACATTTCCATCTGGTTTTCTATATGTTCTACCAATTGCTTATCAATTTAGCTTGTCAGGAATGGAGAGCGACGAAGAGATTAGACGAGTACCAGAATTCGGTATTGGATCTGGCGGCCCGTCTACATCGGGTCGGGGAACTGCATCAGCTGGACCCGATAAGGCCCAGTCGTCGACCCAACCTGGCCAGAAAAGAAGGGGGAGGAGTCCTGCTGATAAAGAGCACAAGCGCCTCAAAAGGTCACATGAGTTTTTCGTCTTTATTTCCTTTTTTAATTCAAACTCAGTTAGACAGTTCTCTTTTTTAAAATTGAAACATGATCAACGTATAATTTACTATACAACGTGCAAAAGACGTTGTAGCCTAGTTACTGATGGAGTTAATATGTATATATGAAAAAGGTTGCTGAGAAATAGAGTGTCAGCACAGCAAGCAAGGGAGAGAAAGAAAGCATATCTGAACGACCTGGAGGCGCGAGTCAAAGAGTTGGAGAAGAATAATTCTGAGCTTGATGAGCGTGTTTCTACTCTTCAGAATGAGAATAATATGCTTCGCCAGGTAGGTTGTTATTCTATATTTTTTTTCTTATTACACTGCATGTCATTAATCTTAATAGATAATAAGTGAGGTCGAAAGTTCATATATTGGGATGATCATAGAGTAATCAAAGCAGATGGTACACATTACCACAATTTCCCCCCCCTGGCGAAAATCCTGCATCCGCCCCTGGATACAGTATAACTGTTTGTAGTTTATGCATGGTGCCCATTGCGTACTTTTAAATGTTCATACCAATGAAATGATTTTGTACTTCTTCTTTTTTCCCCTACTTAAAATAGATTTCAATTTTAGGCTGTTTAATTAACCGGTACTCCTAACCACCTAACAGTACATTTAAGGTAAGGTCCTTATTTCCCAAAAAAGTTCCCGGTAGGGACTGAATCTAGTTAGCTTCTTTTTTTTTTTTAAGGTTGGAAGCATCTAGTTAGCTTCTTGTGTTTAATGCAATCAAAGAGCACACACAAAACAAGGCACATAGTTGCCATTTATTTTTTATATGATGCTTAAGCACCTTAATTGCATTTTAAACTGCAACAAAATTATGCAAGTATTTGATTTCACGAGAAATTTGCAGTATTTTGAAGAAAATAGATCTACCGAAGTATTTTACCAATGTTTGTTACATCTAAATGAAAAGCGTTTTAAAAAGATTACGCCTGTTATTACAATTTGCAAGTTATTTAAGTAAAATTGTTATACGCTCCTTTTTATATTTCACAAAACTCTGCTTCTTAAATAATCACAGTTTGGATGTTGTTTGAAAAAGGCAGATTTTTTTTCCCTCATATATTTTTTAATATTTTGTTAATTCAAATTTAAAATTAGAATGTCCATTTTGTGGTACATTTGGTGTTAAGTGAGGATGACGTTGTGTTATCATCATCTATCATACATGCCAGTTGCCAACATTATTAAGCAAGCATTAGTTAGCCGCGACACTTTAATTTTCTTGAGATTTTGTTGATCGTGTCTTTACTTGTTTGTGTAGATACTGAAAAACACTACAGTGAGCAGGAGAGGTTCAGGCAGCAATGCAAATGGAGAAGGCAAGTAGTATTTTAAAGAAAAGCAAATAACCAAAGGCTCCATATAATGCAAAATGCATGAATTGGATAGATTAAGAACTTCCATTTTCTTTTTGTTAAGCTTGTAGTCCGTTGATGTGTAGTTGTCTTGATTTGTTTGTGTTATGTATTTATCAATCTATTAATAGCATTTTGATGAATGATTAGATTATCAAAACCTGAACATTGTCTAACTTTCTATCTGATATTGTGTGTCATGAAATACTTTGCTGTGCTTATGAGCGCGTTGATCCATTGACAGGATGTGTCCTTAATTTATTCTTCATTATGATAGTGGTCCAAACGGTGCCCCCAATATTTCATCATTTGTATTTAGATAGGATAATCAGGATATGATGAGCTGTTCAATTATTGTTAGTTTGCTTAGCTATAATTTATGATCATGGTCATATTGGGTCACATTTTAACCGAACAGATGAAGCAACATTTTTGTTTTGTTTTGTAATGTTATTGTTTTATATGATATTGGCTTTATAAGTGAATTTGTCCATGCCGTTTTCCGAAGGTATGAAAGGAGGAATTCCCACGCGCTGCCATTGTCTCAGTGACTAGTGGGGTCCACTGAAAAATTAAAAAAAACTCTTCTATAAGCTTAATCTGGCCCGTTAAATTACTATCGGACCGTTGTAGATCGAGATATATGACAGCCAGTTGTCATAGACATATAATGTCAGCAAATTCGGACTCGTAAAAGGGCCGTTTTTTTTTTTTTTTTTTTTCTTTTAGAGGGAACTTATTTTGAATATTTACAAATTCCATTATACAGTGGAGCTGTGAATATTTTGAATATTTTTCCCCCTCCGGATATTTAGCCAGAAGGTGACGACGTCTCCGTGAAAGATTCAATTCGTGAAAGCCAGTAGAGATTTTCTTCCTATATTGGCAAGAAAGGAAGAGATAATCTGCTAATTGCACCAAATACCAGATAGGTGGCGTATATGTTAGGCAATGTGGCCATCCCAGCTTGGCAAAATAATGCCAAAATTATATCTCAATCACATGCAACAACTAGAATTTGGCTGCTGTATATGATAAATTGATAACCGTATGGCAATTACAATAATATATATATTCTGTACAGACATACACCTCAACCCAGAGTGTTCTTAAAAAAAAAACGAGCATTATTGTTTAGTGGTATAATTTGTATGCTGATCCTGGCTTGATACACACTGTTACAAGAAAAGCATGCATATGCAGTCTATAGAGATGGAGTGTCTAAAGAGATGCAAATAAAATTCACAAAATTAGCCGGCTGTTTTCAATTTATGGCAGATGATGCAAATAAAAAAGATGGAGTGTCTAAAGAGATTGAAAAAATACAAGGCTTATCTTTGTTAGATCGTATAAAAGCTGGAGCTGTCATTTCAGGAGACACTAACAAGACCAATTATTTTTTTTCTTTAGCAGATGATGCTAAGCTAGAGTATGTGAATTGGGTTTTAGGTGGTTGCAAGATGTAACAATTTTGTAAGGGCGATTTGTGAAATTGATCATACTTATTGTAATTCATGTTTTAATTAGGAGTTGTCATGTTTTATTAATAATGGTACATGATTCTTACTATGATGATAAGTAACCAGTGATGTAGCATGCATGTGCAATTTGTGCAATTCAATTGTTGTGCATGTTCTTTCAACTGATAATTGTGGATATTTGAATTCAATTGTTATGCAATTTGTGCAGACTTGGGGGGTTTGGATGTATATTCATGCATGTGCTTGGAGAAGATCAAGAAATGTTCAGGGGACTCCAGTAGAATGCTGGCACCAAGAGCAAATAGTAAAATTAACCCTGCTATGTGTGACTCAGTGGTTATCTGATTGAAACGAATTATCTTTATTATTTGGTTATCTGATTGAAGCGAATTTAGTTATTTGATTTACATAAGTTTTTTTAAACAAAATTTAGTTAATAATTAAAAAATAGTGAAGACATGTCTTGATAGCCATTGCAATAGTTATGCGCGAATCAAACATGGTAATGACGTATTTTCTGGAATGCTAAAGCAATAGCCATGCGCGAACCAAACACGGTAATAACACATTTCCTGGCATTACATTCTCTGGAATCCTTCTATTTCCTGAAATGATCTATAACGCGAACCAAACGCCCTCTATAGGACATAGTAAAACTCTATTTCCATCTTTGATCGTATGCAGCCAGAACCAGAATGGCGCAAGACAGCATACAGCAAATATATAATTGAACTTTACAATCTGATAGCGTAACTGAGAACTGAGAAGTGAGCAATGCCGTTGCAACCAATAAATAGTATTCTAATACAATAATGAATCATTACATGTTGCATGTGATCAGAGATCAAATATACTGAGCAATGTCATAAAGGATCAATACTTCATAAATTCTTACAAAACTATTATATATAGGATCAATCCTACAGCACGAAGTTGTATCTAAATTTATTTTTGTGACAAGATCTTAATATGATAAAGCGTTAAATCATTACTTGAAAGATACATTTGTATCTCTGACTCCACTGAATCATAATTATTTGTAAAAAATTTTTTTGGTATTTTAAGAACATTCACTCTCTTTCTCTCTCAGGGCGAGAGATCGAGATATACTGCATTATATAATGTTTATAATAAACTTTTGGAAAGATCTACATAGCATATTAAAACCTACCAAAAATAAACTAAAATTAAAATGCATAAGTGCTACATATCTAAATAGCCGTAGATAGTATAAAATGAACTGGTAATATCTAAAGATATTTTATATTTTTTCAATGGAAGCTGATATGAGTACCCGCAGTTGAGTACCCGCATTATACCCGCACATAAACTATCATAACTGTTTTTGGGAACCGCACCTAAACTGTCATAACTGTTTTGGGGACCTAAACTGTCAAAACTGTAATTTTATTTTACAAGTATTAATAGTAACATTGTGAAGTATTTATACCTATACAAGACAAGTATTTATATCTATACAATGAACTACATATATGATATATGAATTGGGGACCATTACTTTTACACGTTTTTCAAGGTGGTTTTTTTTTTCTCCGTTCAATCTAACCAATTTTTGGGACGATCTATGAGAAATTTTGCAAAATCTAAAACCACGAACGTTTTCTATTTTTTTTTTCTCTTTCAAATGAGATCCATGATGACATACTTTTACACGTTTTTCAAAGTATCAAATATTCAAATATGAAAAGTATTCATACAAAATAGAAAGTATTCATACCTAATATATCAAGTATTTATACCTAATATATCAAGTATTTATACCTAATATATCAAGTATTTATACTTAAGATATCAAGTATTTAAAGAAAAAAACTGGACTCATCTTTTACACGGTTTTCAAGTATTCACATACAAAATGGAAAGTATTTATACCTAAATTATCAAGTATTCATATATAATTCATCAAGTATTTATACTTAAGATATCAAGTATTTAAAGAAAAAAAACTGGACTCATCTTTTACACGTTTTTCAAGTATTCACATACAAAATGGAAAGTATTTATACCTAAATTATCAAGTATTCATATATAATTCATCAAGTATTTATACTTAAGATATCAAGTATTTAAAGAAAAAAAACTGGACTCATCTTTTACACGTTTTTCAAGTATTCACATACAAAATGGAAAGTATTTATACCTAAATTATCAAGTATTCATATATAATTCATCAAGTATTCATACCTAAGATATCAAGTATTTAAAAAAAAACTGGACACAATACCTACTCATCTTTTACACGTTTTTCAAAGTGGTTTTTTTTTTCTTCGTTCAATCTAACCAATTTTTGGGACGATCTATGAGGAATTTTGCAAATCTAAAACCACGAACGTGTTCTATTTTTTTTTTCTCTTTCAAATGAGATCCATGATGACATACTTTTACACGTTTTTCAAAGTATCAAATATTCAAATATGAAAAGTATTCATACAAAATAGAAAGTATTCATACCTAATATATCAAGTATTTATACTTAAGATATATAATTCATCAAGTATTTATACTTAAGATATCAAGTATTTACCGAAAAAAACTGGACTCATCTTTTACACGTTTTTCAAGGTGATTTAATGATTGACAAAGTTAGTTGGGAAAGGAATCAAGTGCGGGTATAATGCGGGTACTCAACTGCGGGTACCAAAATCTTTATTCTTTTTCAATATCTATGCGGGTGTTTACCAATAAATAGTTTTTTTTAATAAATAATCGTTAATAAATAAATAGTTCACTTAATAGATATAGAAAAATATTGTTATCAGATAATGTGGTGGACAGTACAAAAATGGATTCTTAGTTGTAGCCTTATACTTCTCTCAAAAGAACAAACTGTAGCCTTATAGAATTTCTTTATTGAATCACGAGACCGAATAACTTGTGCAATTATTGAATTACTACAAGTATGGTCTGCCACTAAACAGCCCTTTTACTGTTTAGTGGATGTTGAAAACAAGTAAATAAATAATATAAAGAGTTGAATATGAACATGATAGATGGGAACTAGAAATGGAATCGGTTCCAGAAAATATGCAATTCTAATTGTGAACTTGGATTCTCTTGTTAGGGCGACATGATTTCCATAATGAGAGCTACAACAAAAGGCCCACAAAGCCCATATGCTCACCTAGCCATTCAATGCCTATGCGAGCAAGTGCTTTGGACCTTTACAGAATGGAAAAAGGTGTCCAGACCAATTTCTTTCATTAATACATGCCTTCTAAACTGAAATAGAGAAAAAAATTAAGACAGTGGAGTTTGAAATAGACTTCTATTTCACACAATTTCGATCGAGTTTAGTTGAAGAAAGTACGAGTGAAAGAGTATCGATAAATGAATCAATTTCATCTTATATTTTTTTTGAAAGCTTCGCAAAAGCTGGGAAGTCGTGAGTGGGACTCGAACTCTCGATCTTTGAATAACTACAGTCTTAGAACTTTTTCTCCTTGCAAACTATGCTATCACTCCATCTCGTCAATTTCATCTTTTAAAAAAATGTTAATTTCTCTATTTCACTATCACTATAAAATAGAAAATTAGTTTATAGAGAAATAAACGAGGACTTATAAAAAACTAGAGTTTTGACTACAAAAGTTCATATTCAATTATTTACTTGTGTGATTAGAATAGAGCCTCTATTCCAATCTATTTGTCATTCCCACTCCAGTCGAACAAGCCCAACATGAATAGTCATTCCTTGTTAAAAAATGCTATTATTTTTTTAGAGGAAACGAGAGTGACATGACGTTCAACAACACTTCACAAGGAGCCTCTACAAGAAGAAGAGCCATCAACATTATTATCAATATAAAATACTTGACAGCCTCTGTCAAGTTTTTCAAAAAATAAAAGTTGTTATCACTAGTCTAGCTATCGTGCAAGGACAGAGACGAATAGGAAATTGACTCAGCACTTCAGCAGGTGTTTTTCATGTTCGTTATATTATTGATCGATCAAACTACCTCAGTAGATTATATTGATCTTTTATCGACAATGCCTTAATATTATTGTAATTTAGTAATTGGATCTGACATTCAAGGGCAGATAGCAGCCTCTGTTGGAATTAAAAAAAAAAAAAAAAGACAATCAAGGGCAAAGCCACAGTAGGATTCATGTGAGAGACACGTGTCTATTCCTGATTTGAAATTTAAAAATATATTTTTTGTCATGCTTTTTAAAAAAGATTACAAAATTATATATTTGTGTTTAAAATTATTATACAATTATCTCTTCTTTTAAAAATTTGTCTCATTATATTCTATTTCTAATTAATTCGGTCCCTGATAATACCAATCTGTAAATTGATGATGCCCAATGCTAATTGGTAAAATTGACGATGCACAATGCTTAGTTGGCGATGATGGAAGGCTATTAATTGTATCTTATAGTTGCCAGTATTGTGTTTTACTTGATTTATGAGATTGTGTGAATTGTCAATATCTGTAATGAATATAAAGGAATGTTGTCAATATCACACAATCGGTCGGATCGGAGTTTATCCGTTTTAATTTTATAAACGTACCAACATATTATCCCGAGATTTTTATTAATATCCAAAGTTTAATAGAAATTAATATTTATGCCCAGAATTCTGGGTTTTCGCCAAAAATGTCCAAGCCCGCCATAAAATGGCCGGCTTATTTTTTTTTTTTAAAGATACTATGAAGAGCAAGATAATGAAATCTAACACTAAAAATTAAAATTTTTTGTTTAAATTATTTGTTAGATTACTTCTTTTGATTTATAATTAACATATTTATACTAAAATACACTAGATTACTTGAAATTATGTTGAATTACACTATATTACAATAAATTATGTTGAATTACACTAAATTACGTTAAATTACAAGAACTTCGCTAATTATGCTGAAGTACGATAAATTACGCTAAAGTAGACTGATTTTGTGCCATCTTTCATAAATCATAAAAAATAGTAAAAAAATTTGAAAAATAGTAAAAATTGGTATTCTACAAGTTCATTATGTAACTAATTTACTGAGCTACTTAGATTGAATAATAGAAATAAAAATCTTAATCGGAAACTTCAACTCAAGTTTTGAGGCTCTTCCCTTTGTTTTTTGGCAATTCTGAATTTTGAAAAATGACATAGTTGTCACGGACGCATGCGTATTTTCGCAAGCTTTCTGAAAAGTGGTCATTTGCTGAAATCAGACACTCGAGCGCCGTTCTATGACCGTTTGAAGTTTCATCGTCGTTTTTCACCTTTCTAGTGAAGATATAGTCCCTATTCATATGTAATTTAGCGTAATTTACCGTATTTTAGCGTAATGTAATTTAGTGTAATTTAACATAATTTCAAGTAATTTAGCGTATTTTAGTATAAATATGCTAATTATAAATCAAAAGAAGTATCTAACAAAAAAATTCAAATTTTCAGTGTTACATTTATTATCTTGCTCTTCATAGTATCTCTCAAAAATAAAAATAAAACTAAGCCAGTCATTTTATGGCCGGCTTATAGGGAGAGTAAACCGGCCATAAAATGGCCGGCTTGGACATTTTTGGCGAAAACCCAGAATTCTGAGCATAGATATTAATTTCTATTAAACTTTGGATATTAATAAAAATGTTGGCATATTATCGGTTGGATTTATCTGTTTTAATTTTATAAACGTACCAACATATTATTGGTCAAAATAATCCGTATTTATATATAGTTCGGTAAATATGTTTTTAGTAGTATTTTGATCGTAATGTTTACGGATTAAATTTTAAAATTTTACATTCGTAACGTCGAATTAAGCAACTCAGTAAATTTATTATATATTAAGCTTGTAGAATATTAATTTTTACTATTTAAAAAAAATTACTATTTTTTATGATTTCTAAATTGATTATATATTAAGCTTGTAGAATATCAATTTTTACTATTTTTAGAATTATTTTACTATTTTTTATAATTTTTAAAAGATGATTTTTTTGACATACCAACAATGCATCAATATATGTACAAATTTTTATTTTATGATCACTTGACTTGATACTAAATGAATTCAAAAATTAAAAACTTTTATATATAAATAGAAGTCTTAGAAGGAGATAGGTTTAAACGATTTAAATTTTATAATTAAAACTGATTTAATGAATTTTGAATTGAAAGTATTTTGGCTGAAATACATATTAGTTAAAAACACATTAGCCAGACTCTCTCTCTCTCTATATATATAATAAAGTAAAATATAAAAATTAATTTTTGATCTAGTAACAAAAACAATACTATCTTGTATAATAAGACTATATATAATAAAGTAAAATATAAAAATTAATTATTGATCTAGTATTGTATAATACTATCTGTATAATAGATAATAAGAACAGTTCACATGTTCGAAATTCTTACAAAAATATTCGTTATTAATATTAAAAATAACAGACATAAAGTTCTTGTTTCGACAATTCAAAATTGGGAATCTGATGAATCATTCATGTTATCATCTTCTACGTGGAATTTGATTGTTTCACGAACAATTTTGAACTTTTTCTCGGGATCTTGATAATACGAAGCAAAAGGTTGGTTTTTTTTTTTTTATTAAAAAAAAAGTTTTTAGTAAGGATTAGTTAAATTTGTCATTGTTCAACAAATGCTTATCTACTTCTCCTTCCTCTCGGTATCTTTCTGAGAATTTCTTCTCAGTGTGAACACAATCAGGGGCGGAACCAAGGCCTGGGCCAGCCTGGGCCTTGGCCCCCCTAGGCCCAGAGAAAAAATGGACCCCTCTTTAATAAAAAAAAAAAATAGGCACCTCCTTCTCTTCCTCTCCGCACTGCCTCTGGCACCCCGCACTCCCGCGCGCCCGCACGCCCGCCTCGCTTGTCTTCCTCTCCGCTTCGCTTGTCTAAGTTGTCTTCCTCCCCGCTTCGTCTCTGGCACCCCGCACGGCTACACGCCCGCACGGCCGCAAGCCCGCCCGCCCGCACGGCCGATGTGCCATTCTTCCCTCTCTTATTCTCTTTTGTTTGCTGGCCTTATTGAGTTTCCGCCACTGGTGACAGCACTTGAATTCTAGCTTGGTGCTTTTCTAAGTTCTAACTAATGATTTTGAATAAACAATGAAAAGAGAATTGAACTCTAGATGGAAAATGTACCGAATTTTGTATTCTTATTTTTTTACTTCAGTCCCTGAAATTGACGATATTTAGCAATTTAGTCCCTTAGTAGCCCAATCAATGGTTTTCGGTCAAATAAGCTTAGCTTAGCTTCCTGAAATTGACGATATTTAGAAATTGATGATATTTAGCAATTTAGTCCCTTTGTATTCTTATTTAGCAATTTACTTAATCTAATATTTATTTTTGTTAAATATTTTATTTTAGAAGTAAAAGATTATGACAATTGATAATTGCTGAATTTTTTTTGTTTATCATTTAATCGTGTAACATGAAACTAAAACTGATATTCTGAGATAAACTAGTTAGGCCCCCCTAGCAATCATTTCTGGTTCCGCCACTGAACACAACACCAAGATAATGAAAATATCATAAGATGAATCATATTCGTTATTAATATTAAATTCTAACGAAAATATTCGTTATTAATATTAAAATAACAGATAATAAGATGAATCATATTCGTTATTTATCGTTATTAATATTAAATAGTTGGAAAGCTAAAAAATCAGGCGAAATCGGTCGCTCACACTTACATAAACGGATCCGGATTATCCGGTCCGAATCCGCTCCGTATCCGGTTACTATCCGTATCCGTTTTAAACGGAGCAGATATTTAATAGATACGAATATATATTGAACATAGTTAAAATACACAGATACGAAAACAGATAAATTTCTATACCTCTAAACGGAGCAGATATCCGCATATATCCGTATCCAAAGCGATTTCTATATATGATATCTTATTTTTATATCTTTTCACTTCTCTACTAATTTTTATACTAATTTTTAATAAAAATCCGGACCTTATATTTTTTATATTTCGATTTTTTTTTATATTTTGTAAATCGTATTATATGCTTAAAGGATTTCATATTTGAATTTTATTAATCAGTTTTAAGATAATTAATTAGTATTTATATCTTAAAATACATATAACAACAATTATCTGTTCCGTATTTGTAGTTGGAGATTATCCGCTCCGTATCCGTATTCGGTTAAGACGGATATGGTTTTGAATTTTGATAACCGTTTATTATCCGTATCCGCTCAAAAGACGGATACGGATTTGATATTAGCATTATCCGCTCCAAATCCGCTCCATTTACACCCCTACACACACCCCTGTATTAATCAATAATACAATTTGTTTACTAATTATCACAAACGATCTCGTAGTAAAACAAAAGAAACCAACAAATGACAAGTTCCCAAGAAACACCTCAAACAAAGTTGCGAACACATGACGGTCACCATCATAAGAAACCGGACAGAACTTCGGACAGAGACGAAAAATACAGCTTAATTTTTATTGATAGCAACATTTCTATCAAGGACCAAAAAGGCCTAGAAGTCCAACCATGATATAAGAACCCACTAAATGGGTTGGCATTCAATATATTTTTATTTTAATCCACAGTTCGTAAACATCGGCCATTAAATAAAATATCCCATCAGCCATTCACTTAATAAGACACCCATGCCCCACCAGGCCACCACCATGCATATGCAAATATGCAACTCATGCGCAAGTGATATGCGACTCTTCAGTGCTAGCATATGAAATTGCCATCTTTTGCTGAGGCATGATTCCCAAATTGACCCTCTTGCAAACCCTCACCGTTTCGCCACCTTCACACGGTATCACCGGGAGGTTATCGCAGTTGCATATCTCGATCATGAACTCGTCTGGATCGTGAAAAAATAATTGATCCACATATATCCCTCCCTCTTCGACCCGTTGTTGGATGTATGCTATGTCCAACTCCTTTAGCTTCTTCTCTACTAAAGTCATGCTCTCACACTACAAACAGAACAATTTGCAGAAGGAATGACTACAAAAATTTAATGATATCTTTGTCATTTCAATAATGTTGATTTTATTTATTTATTTTTAAAAATTGTAATGTTGCTTGATTGAGTACTAAACAGCTGTATTAGGTACAATTTCTCGTGCACTATGACGACAATTTCAAGTGGCAGGGTCTATCACGCTACAATGCTACAAAACAACTGGTTCCTTACAATTAAAGGAAGTTGTGAAAATTGATAAAGACGCGTCACATGTAACTCGTTTGTATGTGTTTAGTTGTTTTAGTTCCGTGCAAGTAATAATTAGTTTCTGTTAACAGGCTGGTTTATGTACCACAATGTCGCCTGTCGGACCAGTTCCAGTATATTTCCTATAAATAATTTATGCGACAAACCTACTTTTTTAAACAAAGAGGGATCGATCAAGCCTTTCAATATCCAAAAATCTCTCACCGGATTTTGTGCGATCTCTCGTACAAAATTGCATCGACTTAATTTCTAGACAAAAGACTGATTCTCTGAGATAAAAATTATTTTTGCTTGGACTATTAGTGTAAATCTGAATTATCTCAAGCTTACCTGAAAAGAGATATGGTTATCCTTTGGATTAATCTCTGTTTTCTTTGGCATTGCTTCTGGTTCTGCAGATTGCAATAAATGAATTCCTATCCCATATTTGAACAACCTAAATGAAATAACAAAACAGATTAAAAGATTTGACATGCACAAAAGAACTATCACTGTTAACAGTTGAAATGATATCAACAGGAGGTCATTTGTGTAGTATCAAATTTGTGCATACCATGCACCGTCAAAATCCAATGAGCCAGGTCGCCGGATCGGGGTGAAGCCCAGAACATTCTGGTAAAAATCAAGAGAAGCCTCCACTGATCTGCACAAGAGTGAGATGTGATTCAGTGAACTTAGTGGTAGAGCACCACCTTTCTTTGAATCTAACATCTTTTACTGCAAGATGAAGAGGACCTTAATTAGAAAAAGAAGAAGCAGAGGAAGAACAGTAGAGCAGAAATTGCACGAAAGGGTAACAAGTGAGAATTAATTTTGGAAAACCTTGGGGGAGATGGGGTTTATAAAGGGTTGAGGAGGCAGGATAAAGCCAAGGAAATGACAATAAGATAAGATTAAAGGGCTGAAAGGAAAATGAGACTAAAGAAAAGGGGGGTGAAGAGGTGAAACAAAGAGATGGTAAGTGTTACCAAAGAAAGCAAAGTCGGAGTGGAGTGGGGAGCTGTCGAATGAGGATATATGCGAGTGACACGTGGATACACGTTGCCCGAATCCAGAAAGTTCCGTGATCAGCTTGCTACCTAATGTCGCGCTTGCCGCTTGGCAAGCGAACACGTATCCTCTGCATTAACTCAAAAGAGATCTTTTGAGTTAATGCATCTCGGCCGTCTGATATTAAACAGAGCCAATCCGGCTGTCTGATTTTAACAGAGGAGTTCTTTAATATTAGTGCGGATCTAATTTGCACGGATCTTAAAGTAGATCAGATGGTCCAGATGCATTAACTCAAAAGATTCCCTTTTGAGTTAATGCAGAGGATACGAATTCTTGGCAAGCTACGACGGGATTTTTTTATTGGTAGTAATTAACAGAAAATAAGAAAGAAAAACAGTAAGAGTACAGCAATATTTATATTCGTAGTAAGATCGGTAGGAATCTTACCGATCGAAAAAATCAAAAAGTTTCGAACGGTATGAATCTCACCGATCGTAAATATCAAAAAGTTTCGAACGGTGTAACTCTCACCGATCGTAACACTTTTGTTATTTTTTTAATTTGTTTTGAGTTTGGATCGGTACTACTCTTACCGATCTTAAGCTTTGAAGTATTTTTTTATTTATGCTATCAATAAAATGGTTCATTAAAAATTATATTCTAGACACCAGATGAAGCAGTGGTTCATTAAAAGAGGAGAAAACAGGTCAATGCTTCGGAAGAAAGGTCAATGCTTCAGAAAATGTGAGTTACAACTTTCGATCGGTGAGAGTTATACCGTTCGAAACTTTTTGATTTTTTCGATCAGTAAGATTCCTACCGATCTTACTACGAATATAAATATTGCTGTACTCTTACTGTTTCTCTTTCTTCTTTTCTGATAATTACTACCAATAAAAAAATCCCAGCTACGACTGTCAACATATCTGATATTTATCGGGTCCCGGTATAACACGAATAGGTATCTGCTACGCATTTAAAGGATCGAATACGGATCTAAATCTAACATGGCTCTGAATCGCGCAAGGAGAAACGTAGGACTGAGAATAGGTCCGATGTCTATTAGATTTATTTTGGTTTGACGGGTTAAAACACTGTTCAATCTGCTTTAAGATTTATGTGTTCCGTTTTAAAATTTGTACATATTTGCTTTAATTTTTGCGTACACAGATTTTAGAGCTGATCGAACGGTTATGAAACTTGTTGGACTAAAAAATAGATTCTGAGTATGTATTGTATTTAATAAAATAGATACGACTAAAAATTATTTTGTCAACGTATAATTAAAAATTTGCATTAGCTTGTTATATAAGAATATGAGTTAGAATTATTTTATACTCGTTGTTCGTTTCGTTATTTGTTATTTTAATAGATAAAATTAAAACTTAACGGATAAAAATAAAGTATAGATAACACTAATTCTATGCAATTATTGTTAAAATACCTCTACCTGTCCTGTACCGTATTTATTAATACCTCTACCTGCCCTGTACCGTATTTATTAACGCCCCTAAATGTATTTAACTGGTTCCTCGTATCGGAAGCACAAGTCAAATGATAAAAGTAAACATTTGTATTTTGCAAGAAATAGAATTAGTAAATCTGTATCCAGTTTGCAACAGTTCAGAACAAGTTTTGAGACTGTAGTTAGACAATTCTGATTAAATATATATTTTTTTCCTTCTTCATTCGTAGCTTCTTTCTTTATTCATCTATTGCATTATCAATATTTTTTGCTTTCTACGAGTTAAACCCAAGTTAGAATTAGAGCAAATTAATTTTGATGGATATCAGATCTATTTTTTGAGTTTGATGAGCTCTAAGATCGTCCGATCTGCTTTAAGATATGTGTTAAAAAAAAACTACAGTGAGTGTGCATAAATATTAAAGTGAATCGGACATTCTTAAAAGTCTTAAAACTAAAGTAAATCCGATACCCATTGGATCTACTCCGCTCTAAGTTAGAATACAGCCACAAACTGACAATCATAAAAAGTTGCTAATTTATGGATTTTTTTATTATTGATAATATGATATCTTATGATTCTTATGCTACAAATTATTCGAAAATTTTCTATTCTTCTGCTTAATTAAAGTCTAATCTGGTTTGATCTCCGTTTCATTCTGTGCGCAAGTATTGTAGGATAAAACAAAACCCACATCTTTTGTGATAGTCATTTTGGATCTAATTTGAGTTAAGTTGAATCTTGACTTACAACATATTTGTTTGAATACCAATGTTTTAAATTATAAACAACATAATGACAACGATGCAGATTTAATTTAATTTTAGATCATGTACTTTTTATTGATATTAATGTAGAAAATCGTAACTCTTTGTACGGTCCGTGTATAAGTATACAGAAAGTGGAAATAGAGAAAGACACAAGATTTAACGAGGTTCGGCACCAATTCGGTGCCTACGTCCTCCACACCCAAACTCACACTTTTTCTATTATTTTTCTGATAATGATTACATAGAGGAGAAGAGAATATATAGAGAGATTAGAGAGAATAGATAGATTTGTTTCCTAATACAATTATCTAAAATGGGAATGTAATAACTCTGATTGATTCCCTCAATTGTTGCCTTCCTTCTTTGAAGATATGGTCCAGATAGGCAATGATATGGACCACCATTTATTTCAACACCCGCCCTCAAGTTGGTAGGTAGACATCTACCATACCCAACTTGGCAATCGAATCTTCAAAGCACTTGGTTGACACCGCCTTTGTTAACATGTCTGCCAACTGTTGTTCTGATCTTACAAATGGAAATGAGATGATCTTTTCTTCCAAATTTTGTTTGATGAAATGTCTATCAATTTCTATGTGCTTGGTCCTGTCATGTTGTACTGGGTTATGGGCTATCTCAATTGCTGACTTATTATCACAATGTAGTCGCATTTCTCCTTTTGGCCCATATTTCAATTCATTCATAAGTTTTCTCAACCACAACAACTCACATAGGCCCTTCGACATCCCTCTGAATTCTGCTTCTGCACTTGACAGTGCAACCACATTCTGTTTCTTACTTCTCCATGTAACCAGGTTTCCTCCCACAAAGGTGAAGTATCCTGACATTGACTTTCGATCTATTCTGTCTCCAGCCCAATCAGCATCTGTGTATCCCCAAACGTCCAAGTGTCCATTTTTCTTAAACTGAATGTCTTTTCCTGGAGTTTTCTTTAGATACCGCAAAACTCTTATCACAGCATCCATGTGTTGTTTTCTCGGGTCCTGCATAAACTGACTCACCATGCTCACAGCATATGCAATATCGGGTCTAGTATGGGATAGGTAAATGAGTTTACCTACTAATTTCTGATAGGCTTCCCGATCCACCTCCGGATCTTCTGGGTCATCTTCAAACTTCAGGTTCGGAATTGTGGGTGTATCAGTTGGCTTACAATCGAGCATCCCCACATCTACAAGTAAGTCAAGTGTATACTTCCTCTGTGATAGAGATATACCTTCCTTTGAGCGCAGTACCTCTATTCCCAAGAAGTACTTTAGACCGCCTAGATCTTTCATCTCAAATTCCTGTGATAACTTCTGCTCGAGCCACTTGATTTCCATAGTATCGTCCCCTGTAATTATCATGTCATCAACATAGATAATTAAGATGGTTACCTTGCCTTGACGATGCTTGAAGAACAAAGTATGATCAGAATCACTTTGATTGTAGTTATAGCTCTTCATGGCCTTACAGAACCGCCCGAACCATGCCCGGGGGGACTGTTTTAAGCCATATAGACTCCGTTCCAACTTGCACACCAGTTTCTTGTTGTTTTGGTGGGAATATCCTGGCGGGAGATCTATATAGATTTCCTCTTCTAAATCACCATGCAGAAATGCATTCTTCACATCAAACTGATGTAGGGGCCAGTCAAAGTTTGCTGCAAAAGATAATAAAACTCGAACTGTGTTAAGCTTTGCAACTGGGGAAAAGGTTTCCTGGAAATCTATACCATATGTCTGAGTGTACCCTTTTGCGACCAACCTTGCCTTATAGCGCTCAACTTTACCTGTAGCATCATATTTCACAGAAAACACCCACTTGCATCCGACTGTTTTCTTCCCAGTCAGAAGTTCTACCAAATTCCAAGTTTTAGTGGTTTCTAGGGCTTTCATCTCAGTTTCCATGGCTTCAACCCATTTGGGATCGTGTAGTGCTTCTCCCACAGTGTTTGGTACTCGAATTTTCGATAATTCCTTAGTAAAGGTTTGTACCAAGTTGGACAACCCTTCAGTGCTGGTATAGTTAGATATCGCATACCCTTCTTCGTTATACCTCTTTGGTCGTACATTTCGGTTGGCTCTAATGGGATACCTTCTTTCAGAGATGAGAGAACTTACCTCAGGAGCATCCTCAGGAGAACTTGAGAGTGGTATGTCTTCTGAATCCTCGTGGGACTGTATCACATCTGCCTCTGGACTTTCTGCTTCATCAACCCGTGTACAATCCGGATCCCCGGATGCACGGTCCGGATCCCCGGATGCACGGTCCGTGTCCTCTGATGTACGGACCGTGTAATCGGCTGTGCGGTCCGCGTCATCAGACGCATTTTCTGGTGCCTGGTCATTGTCCTCTGGTATATGAACTGGGTTGGTGTTCTCCTGATTATCCCACCATACTTGGTAATCTGGTTCCCCTTGTACTGGTACTGGGATTGGTTGGTTTGGGAAACAAGATTCACTCTCTAAGAAAGTTACATCCATTGTGACATAGGTCTTTCTGGTTTCTAGATCAAAGCATTTGTACCCTTTCTGATTAGTCCCATACCCAATGAACATGCATTTAATGGCACATGGTTCTAACTTTGTTCTCTTCTCTCGCGGAACATGCACATATGCTACACAACCAAAAAATTTCGGTGCCAAAGTCAAGGTTGAAGGGATTTCTACAAATAAGGCCAGTTTTTGTAATGGAAAATTTAGGGTTCGTGAGGGCATTCTATTCATGAGGTATACAGCATAGATATAGCGTGGTTCCAGAAATTTTGGGGCACGTGACTTTCAAACAATAATGACCGTGCAATTTCTAAAATATGCCTATTTTTCCTTTCGGCCACTCCATTCTGTTGGGGAGTACCAACACAGGATGTTTCATGGACAATTCCGTTATCTCTAAAATATTTCCTCAAGAAATTATTCACATACTCCCTCCCATTATCACTTCTAAGAATCTTAATCTTTTTCCCAAACTGTCGTTGGACCAAATTCAAAAAATCTAGAAAGCATGTGGCAACTTCATCCTTAGTTTTTAAAAGATATAACCAGGTCATTCGGGTACTATCATCAGTAAACAAAACAAACCATCTTTCTCCATTAATAGAGGTAACTGGGGCTGGACCCCACACATCAGAATGAACTAAATCACCAAATTCCAAATTCTTAAAACAAGCACTAGGATACGTGTTTCTATGACTCTTACTTTTAATACAAGTTTCACATGAAATTTCAGAAATTGATACATTAACCCATAATGACGGAAACATCTTCCGCATATAACCAACAGAAGGGTGCCCTAACCTCTTATGCCATAACAAAATATTATCTGTCTGAACACTCCGTCCAGTCAAACATGCGGAGCCAACACTCTCATCTTCAAGGTGATACAGTCCATTGTGCTTAATACCACGCCCAAGTATCTCCTTCGTGAGGATGTCCTGAAAAATGCAAAATTTTGGGTACATTAGAACAGCACAGTTTAAGTCTTCAGTTAATCTTCCCACTGATATGAGTCTCGTGGTCAGCGAAGGGACTAGTAGTGTTTCTTTTAGACATAGAGATGAAGTAGCAGAAACATTTCCCGACCCTATAACTGGTGATTTAATCCCATTTGCACTCACAATTTCTTTCCTATTTGATTCGTGGATTTTATCTAGATCAGAATCTAGATAGGTCATATGATCAGTTGCTCCCGAGTCTATTACCCATTTTTCTAGATTATGTGCAGTAAAAGCATTACCTTTCTCAGCACCACCCTCTGTACCTTCAACAAAATTTGCTAGTGTCAGAGATGCTTGTCCGGTGTTGCTTCTGTGGCTCGGGTTCTGACCTGTACGGTCCGTGCTCCCTCCTGCACGGTCCGTGTACACCGTCTGGTGAGTCTGTCCCTTCTTACCTGCTCCTTTTCTCTTCTTCAATTCATGCCACTAGTCTGGGTAACCATTCAGCTGAAAGCACGTCTCTCTAGTGTGCTTTGGGTTGTGGCAGTGAGTACATCCACCTCCTTCAACTCGTTTCCCTTTTCCCTGGTTTGTTTCAGTTTTAAGAGAAAGAGATACCTCAGATGCACGGGCCGTGTGACTACCTGTGCGGTCCGTGTTCCAGTTTGTCCGGTCCGTGTTCCAGCCTGCACGGTCCGTGCCCTTCACCGCCATAACAACAGAGTTTGAGTTACTGTTGCCACACATCACCTTTTGCCGCATCTCCTCCCGTCTAATTCTGGCATATGCTTGCTCGATAGTTGGAAGGGGCACCGTCTGGATAATGTCGTCTCGAGTGCTATCTAAACGATCATCTAGCCCGACAAGGAACTTGTACACACGATCTTGCTGGACCCATAGGTTGTGCCTCTCGATATCCATCGTGCATGTCATGGGATTTGGCCTCCTGAAGTCAATTTCCTTCCACAACCCCTGTAATTCATTATAGTATTTCTCCAACGACCCCCCCTTTTGATACAACATATAAACCCTCTGTTGAAGATCATAAATTTGAGAGGAGTCACATCCATCAAAAAATGTTGTAGCTAAAGCATCCCATACCTCCTTTGATGTGGGATACCGATGAAAATTACCAATCAAAGCTGGATCCAAGGAATTTAGAATCAAACCTTTCACCATCGAGTCGTGCATCTTCCACTGTTCATACCCCACATCGCCTACTAGGGGTGCTTGTTTGTCGCCCTTCACATATCCCAACTTGCCCTTGCCGGCCAGATGTGTCTCCATCATGGATAGCCACAGGCCATAGTTGTTTTCGTCGAGTTTAACAGTGGTCGAGTTAATCGGTACGTCAATCGGTACGGCAGTCGCCTTCTGTGAGGAGAGAAGTTCCTTCAGCGCTTGAAGCAGGGTCATGTCAGCGCTGGGGTCTGGGATCTTCTCTCCATTCGTCTTCATGCTAGGGTCGTCCATCTCAAATTTCCCCTGTTAGATCTACACCTACGCCTGGTGCTCTGATACCATGTAGAAAATCGTAACTCTTTGTACGGTCCGTGTATAATAGCACACGGCCCGTGTATACGTATACAGAAAGTGGAAATAGAGAAAGACACAAGATTTAACGAGGTTCGGCACCAATTCGGTGCCTACGTCCTCCACACCCAAACTCACACTTTTTCTATTATTTTTCTGATAATGATTACATAGAGGAGAAGAGAATATATAGAGAGATTAGAGAGAATAGATAGATTTGTTTCCTAATACAATTCGTACAACACAACTGCTTGTGGTCTGGCTCAGTCTCGTTATCTCAACTGTTGATCTTTCTCGAGATGCGTGCATGAAAATTTACTTTTTCAAGAATGTTTCCGAGATCCACGCACAGAAAAGTTTGAACCGTTGATCTCGGAATTTCAGAATCCTGCGATCTCTCTCGGAATCGCAGCAGATTCGGACTCATGCTTTTTGGGAATTTTGCAAGGGTGAAATGATTGAAAGCTGCGGAAAAATTGTCCGCTGTTTTCGGTATGCAGTATGTTTCATTAGTCCCAACTCATCAAAACAAAATTAAGAAGGCGCTGTGATGTCTATAAAAGAAATCAGAGATGCACTCAGAAATTCACTTGACTGGACCCATTTTGTCCGGATAAGTAAATGAAATTGGGTGCCAGATTGTACCGGTTATCCGATCCATTTTTTTATTCGTTTAGTTTTGGTTAATAATACCGAGACCTGTATAATCCGTATATTGAATCCACGGCCAGATTTTATGCGGCCAAGGACCGCAAACACATATGCAGCCGCATAGACCGTATATCTGCATAGACTGTATTTTAAAATACTGAATAGAAGCCTAGAGGGATGGTTTCAGAATCTCTGAAAGGATCGTTTCATAATTACCATGTCTATACTCGTCACAGTGAATCCTGAGGCTGATTGATGAAATTGAGATGGCCGAACGGAAACTGCCGACATTTTTATTAATATCCAAAGTTAATTACAAATTAATTATTATACCAACGATTCTCGATTTTCGTCAAAAATGTCCAAACCGGCCACAAAATGACCGGTTTTCTCTTTACCAGAAGCCGGCCATTTTATGGCCGGTTTCCTATTTTTTTTTTAGAGACACTATGAAGAGTAAGGTAATAAAATCTAACACTGAAAATTCGATTTTTTTGTTTAAATTATTTGTTAGATTACTTCTTTTAGTGTATTGACACAACCCGCCCGGTCCAACCCGTGGACCGGCTCGAGCCCGTGCTTAAACCCGGACCGGACCGTCCAAACAGGTGGGTCGGGTTAACCAAGGCGCGGATCTTGTTTTTTGGACCCAACCCGCCCAAACCCGACCCGTTTGAACCCCCGGATCCGGACCGGACCGTCCGAATCCGTGCCAAACCCGTGCCTCCGGAGCTAACCCGCCCGAACCCGTGCCAACCCCCCGAACCCGGACCTAACCCGCCCGAACCCCCCCCCCCCCCAAACCCGACCCGAAACCGTGCCAACCCGGCGGGATCTGAGCCAACCCGCCCCAATTCAATTTTTTTTTTAAATAACGATTATTCCCCCCCCCCCCCCCCCCCAAAAAAAAAAAAAACCCCCCATAAATACACCCCAATTCTTCATACATTTTCACATCTCATACTTTTATTATTTTCAATCTCTCATTCTCTCAATCTCATATTCTCATACTCTCAATATTTTCATTATTCTCAAATTTTAATTTTATTGTTAAAAAAAAATATAGTTGCAAATTTATTTCATTCTACAAATACGCAAACGGAATTACGAAGTTCGACACCTCCCATAAGATTTTTCCGCGAGATTAAAATGTTAGATTTATTTTAGATTTAGTTATATTTATTTTTAGTAATTGTTAGATAATTAGAATTATTTTAAATAGGTTACTTTTAGTAATTGTTAGTAATTGTTAGATAATTTTTAGTAATTGTTAGATAATTAGAATTTTTAGTAATTGTTAGATAATTAGAATTATTTTTAGTAATTGTTAGATAATTAATTTTGAAATTCGGATTTATTTTGAAATATGTTATTTTATTTTTTAAAATTCGGATTTATTTTAAATAGGTTAGATTAATAAGTTATATTTTATTTTTGAATATGTTGGATAGTTAGATTTATTTTTAAACATGTTAAATTTATTTTTAATAGGTTACATTTGAATATTTTGAAATATGTTAGATTTTAGATTTATTTTTAAATAGGTTAGATTTTATTTTGAAATTCGGATTTATTTTGAAATAAGTTAGATTTTATTTTTTAAATTCGGATTTATTTTTAAATAGGTTAGATAAATAGATTTATTTTTTGAGTATGTTATATTTTATTTTTTAAATTTTGAATATGTTAGATTATTGGATTTGAATATGTTAGATTTTTGTATATGTTAGAATATTGGATTTTATTTTTGAATATGATAGATTATTGGATATGTTAGATTATTATTGGATTTGTTAGATTATTGTATTTTATTATTTAAATTCGGATTTATTTTAAATAGGTTAGATTTTATTTTTTAAATTCGGATTTATTTTAAATAGGTTAGATAAATAAGTTAGATTTATTTTTGAATATGTTATATTTTATTTTTGAAATTTTGAATATGTTAGATTATTGGAGATGTTAGATTTTTGAATATGTTAGATTATTGGATTTTATTTTTGAATATGTTAGATTATTATTGGGATTTGTTAGATTATTGTATTTTATTATTTAAATTCGGATTTATTTTAAATAGGTTAGATAAATAAGTTATATTTTATTTTTGAAATTTTGAATATGTTAGATAAATAGATTTGAATATGTTAGATTATTGGATATGTTAGATTTTTGAATATGTTAGATTATTGGATTTTATTTTTGAATATGTTAGATTATTGGATATGTTAGATTATTATTGGATTTGTTAGATTATTGTATTTTATTATATAAATTCGGATTTATTTTAAATAGGTTAGATTTTATTTTTTAAATTCGGATTTATTTTTAAATATGTTAGATAAATAAGTTAGATTTATTTTTGAATATGTTATATTTTATTTTTGAAATTTTGAATATGTTAGATAAATAGATTTGAATATGTTAGATTATTGGATTTTATTTTTGAATATGTTAGATTATTGGATATGTTAGATTATTATTGGATTTGTTAGATTATTGTATTTTATTATTTAAATTCAGATTTATTTTAAATAGGTTAGATAAATAAGTTATATTTTATTTTTGAAATTTTGAATATGTTAGATAAATAGATTTGAATATGTTAGATTATTGGATTTTATATTTGAATATGTTAGATTATTGGATATGTTAGATTATTGGATTTGTTAGATTATTGTATTTTATTATTTAAATTCGGATTTATTTTTAAATATGTTAGATAAATAAGTTAGATTTATGTTTGAATATGTTAGATAAATAGATTTAATTTTTAAATATGTTATATTTAATTTTTTAAATTCGGATTTATTTTAAATAGGTTAGATTATTGGATTTGTAACTTAATAGGTTAGATACTTCATACTTGTATGTTGGATTTATTTTTTAGATTATTGGATTTGTTAGATTATTGCATAAATAAGTTAGATTTATTTTAAATATGTTAGATAAATAGATTTATTTTTAAATAGGTTGGATTTAATCTTTTAAATTTGGATTTATTTTTAATATTGTTAATTTTAATATGTAGAATAAATGGCACATAATGATGCTCCTCGCGAATCGATTGACGAAATGGCGCAAAGAATGTCAGTTGAGTTATTCGACGGCCCAATGCCATCACCGTACCAACAAAATATGTCCCAAATGGAAAATAGGCTTCCACAACGACCACAATATTATCCACAAAATCACCTCCCAAATGCCACCAACATATTTTCATTAAGATCCTAACCCGTATCCACAAAATCCCCCACAAATGCCATCACCGTATTGTCCACAATATTATCCTAACCCTTCATATGGAGGTACTGCTTCTATAGGATCGAGTCAATACACCGCCCATATAGGAGGTACTGCTTCGGGTGGATCGAGTCTATACACCGCCCCTATAGGAGGTACTCCCTCGACAAGTGTCCCTGAAATTCAAGCAGAAGGTGTCCCCGAAATTCAAGCCGAAGATGTTGCTCCCATCGAACCAACGAAGAGGAGGAAAACCACAACACCCGAATACAAGGCTGGTTTTTGGCGGTATTATCAAATGACCTTTCATCCGAATGGCACTGTGCATACTCTAAAATGTAAGGTACGCAGTTGCAAGAACTTTTACGAGTATATGTCTACATTTAAGAACGACACATGAGTTGCTTCGCCATTTCTACTATATTTCCAAGGTGTACCATAAGATGGAAGATAATGCTAGCTCCGATTTCCCTCTCCAATCGATCGTAACAGCCATGAAAGGAAAATTTCTTAAATATTGGGAAGAGGTACCCCTCGTGACCGTTCTCGCAAACTGCCTCCATCCGACATACAAGAAGAGGCTCACAGTAAAAATACTTCAACAATACAAGAGATAATCTAAAATTAACCCCAATGAACGAGGAGCCCCGCGTAACAGTAGCATTGGAGGACATGTTTGCCGTATACAGGGAAAAAAGAAATGTCAACCAACCGCCTTCGACCCGTGGCGTGAGGTATGAATATAAATATACATGTGTTTTTAATATTTATTATTTATAATATCTACATTATTTGTCCACTAATTTTTTCTATTGTTTTAATAGTTTAAGGAACGACAGCAGTAGTGGATTGTTAGGCGATTTCCAGGATGATGACGACCCGTACACATCCCAAGGTAACACAAACGAGTTAATGAGCTACTGTTTGGGGACCAACGAACATGAATCCGTTGACTTCATGGATTGGTGGAAGAGGAATGCAAGTGCCTATCCAACGCTGGCGATGATGGCCCGCGACATATTTGCCGTGCCTGTGTCAACCGTCCCTTCCGAATGTTGTTTTAGTTTGGTGCACATGTTTTCGAGAGACTTGTGTGCTTGAAAGATTGGATTGATGCTGAAACTCGCACGCAACATGCCATGGAAGCAACATCATCCGGTGTCGAAACTCAAGAAAGCGATACCGAGGAGCCTTAGCCTAATGAGGATTCAGACGGTGAAGTTTTATTTTTGGTAAAAAAATTCAAAAAATACTATTTTATACAATGATTTAAAATGAAGTTTTATTTTTGGTGCCGAGATGTTCATTCGGCACAGAGGAAAAAATACATGGGGCCAAACAGCCTATTTGGCGCATATGAAAAATCGATTTTCTATGGCCATTTGGTTGATAATTTGTAAAACTTTACTGGGCCGAATTAGCTGTTCGGCACAACAACAAAAAAAAAAAAAAGGTTTGATACAGAGATGACATCTTATACTTATGGTTTTTGTAAAAATCAAATCAATCAAATTTGGTTTGATAATTTTTTTTTATTTATGGTTTCAAAAAAAAATTCTACCATATATATCACGAACAATCAAACAATCTGATTAAACACAGGAACGCATGAAATAATATGCTGACAAGAAGCGTCCTGAGCGGAAATTCAACATAGGAGATTAGGTGTACTTGACTCAGAATACACTTTTTTTTTGAGAGAAATCCGTATTAAACAGTCTAAAAGCATTACATTGACATGAAAAAATTAAATTGCCTACAGCTATCTTGAAAAGTAATATCCTAGCTAGAAAGCTAAACTTGAAACATAAGTACCTAAAAATAAGAAAATTAAAAACAATAAAGAAATCCTCTAACTACTCACCTATTCCGGTTTGTAAAAAGTCCAAGCTTAGGTATCTACATGTAACTTTCCATCTATTCCTTTAATTAGGTCATGTTTGGTTGTAGAATAAAATGTGGAGTAAATCTCTTACTCCACACTTAAGTAGTCAAACGAGAAGTAAATAGAAGCAAGATGGAGTAAGAATGAAGTTAATATGTAGTAACTTACTCCACCTCTCTAGGTGGATTAACTTATTTCATACTTACTTCACTTGTATAGTTCACTGTCATAAGCAAAGACACATTTTCCAACATCTTACTCCAAGTAGATTAATTTAAACTATAACTTCAACTACCAAACAAGATGTAAAATATGAAAAGTAATATGGAGTAAGCAATTTAATTCTCGTTAATTTTACTCCACAACCAAACATGACCTTACTCAGTAAGTGGAGAACAGCTCCTGTTTTGAATACACTTTTTTTTCAGTTCAATACTGAGTACCGACAGTTTGCTAGTAACTTTAGCCAATGGCGAGATTTTTTTATCTATAGAAATTTATAAAATAATATGTACAAAAATAGAAAAAATATTTAATTTGCAATATTTTTAGAAAGATCGGAGATCCATATTTTTTGGATCGGGATCATTGGTTCCGATTCAAAGTTTTAATATTTTTTCCGTATATCTTATTTATTAATTTTTATGAATAAAAAATTCTCGCCATTGGCCCCATGCATTGCCTTTAATTTCCTACAGGAATGTTTTCAAAGGCGCTAGAAAGAAAAATATTTCTCGTTAAATTTTCTGAATTTTTTTTTATTAACTTAAATTTCTGAATTAGCCCAGAGACTGCATGTAGATCTATAATTTGATTTTACCTTCTAATATATATTATTATTGAGGTTCATCTTATATAAAACTTTCATTTAGAGGTGTAAATTAATATATCATATTAGTCCTCTCGACCTCCTATAAGAATTATTACATTTATAATTAAAGACGGATCTATTATTGCGTAGGGTAACTCTACTTTGAAATCCAAAACTAATTTATAAAAACTGAGTTTGGGTCTTTGCTCTATCCTGAAAATTAATATTGTCCTGCCCTAAAGCTCAATAATATTTGGATAGCCCAATAATGTTGTCCTCAAATTTTGTAAATTGTACAAGTGATAGTCATGGCTCAAATAATCTGATCCATTGGTTGATTAAAAAAGTCAAGAGTGAGGCTATGGTACTATGCATAGCACGGTTTGGTCCGTGCTACGGCTCAATATTTGAGTTTTCAAAATCCTAACAGTCGATCCAAACAGTTCAACATGATTATAAAATGAATATGTACTTGCAAACCAAATTTTACATTTTTTGGAATTTTTTTACTATTTTTTTAGATAGGTAGAAAATCACTTGATCTGAGAATTCTGGACCATCCAAAAACAGTGATATTTACCTATCTAAAAAAATAGTAAAAAAATTTCAAAAAATGTAAAATTTGGTTTGCAAGTACATATTCATTTTATAATCATGTTAAACGGTTCGGATCGACTCTTAGGATTTTGAAAACTCAAATATTGAGCCGTAGCACGGCTCAATCCGTACTATGCATAGGACCGTAGCCTCACTCAACAAAAAAAATATGCACTGCCTGAGCTTAATAGCCTTAACTGGATATGTGATTTTCCCCTTTGTAGCTCTCTTTCTCTGATTCCCCTTTGTCTATCCTGAAACACAAAATAAAAATAATACACATCTCTCCGCGTGGCGCCTCTCTGTCACTAACTCAAGACAAAAATGAAACAAAAAAAAAATACACATCTCTCTGTCGCCTCTCCTCCACTCTCCTCTGCTGACTCGAAAGAAAAACGAAAATACTCCTTGCGACCTTGCTTCTCTTTTTAAGTGGTAATTTAGACTTCTTATTTTTTTTTTAGATTTTTGGGTCTTATGAAATTACAAATTATTATTTGAAATTTTAAATTGAATTTTGGTCTTTGATTTCTAATTGATTGGTAGATTCGATTTTTGGGTCTAAGTTAGAAGTTAGAACCCTATTTAATTGGTAGTTTGATTAGTTTATTATCTAAATGTTATGGAGTAAGTTGTGTTAGAATACATTTTTTGTTGTTTTTTTTGCTTTCATGTTTTATCTAGTATCCGAACCGATTATCTATTTAAATCTCAATAATTTCTTGTCCTATCTGATTAAAATTCTGCATCCGTCCCTGTTTATAATCCGTAACTAACTAGTTAAAACTAGAAAACACCGAATTTTAATTTTAACTAAATTCATGAATTCAGTGTTTTCTAGTTAAAAACACATATTTTAACTAAAAAAATATTGATCAATATTTTTTAGATGGTTCAATTTTAATTTTATAGTGCTACAAATCTGTGTACGATGAGAAACTACTCAAAATAATTTAAAATAATATAACAACAATTAATATAGCAGCAGCAGTTCTTTATGGGAAGCGAAAACTTGAAAGTGGCACATTACGAATGCCTTTTTAATAAGTTTCTAACATTTTCTGAGAAATAAATTATTCCTTTAAACAACAAAATAACACTTTATCATTAGCGAGATAATAAAATAAAGAATAATTCTTTTAGTACCCGCGCTACAGTACCCGCACTGTACCCGCACTTCCATAACTGTAAGGTTGCGGTCCCCACAACTACCGATCTAACTAACAACGGACCTTCCATTTTGAATTTCAAATGTTCCTTTCTCTCCGTTTTTTTCTTTTTCGAAGGCTTTGGCGATTTTGAGGCGATTTTAGGTCAATTTGGAGGCGATTTGGGGGCGATTTTTGAGGCGATTTCGAAACTAGAAGCGATTTCGTGTGGTTCTCACAAGTTTAATCGGTGATATTGAAATGTGATCAGCTAGATTAATATTGTTTCTTTTCGATTTTGTTTTTGTTCTGGTGAATTAATAATGATATATCGTTTCGTTTCTATTTCATATACACAATCGTGTTTCAGTGTTGCTGGATTTTGAGATGTTTGTGACAATTTGATTTGCGAAGATGATGTAATTGTCTATTATGTGTTCAAATATAAATACTTGGTAGTTCAGATATAAATACTTGATGTGTTCAGATATAAATACTTGGTAGTTTAGAAATAAATACTTGATGTGTTCAGATATAAATACTTGGTAGTTCAGATATAAATACTTGATGTGTTCAGATATAAATATTTGGTAGTTCAGATATAAATACTTGATGTGTTTTGATATAAATACTTGATGTGTTCAGATATAAATACTTGGTAGTTCAGATATAAATACTTGATGTGTTCAGATATAAATACTTGATGTGTTCAGATAATACTTGATCTGTTCAGATCATAAAATTCATTTTAATAAAGTGGCAGTTACAATTTAAATTTAAAAAAAATAATAACTACCAATTATTAAAAATAATGTTATATGGTTTAAATTATTTATTTGAAAAATATATAATAAACTTCCGTTGGGCCGATTATTATATATGAATTCATATAAAACCACAGAGAATACTAATAGATTACAATTAGTGTAACATATATACATATTGCCTTTTGTACACTTGCAATCCCATGTGATCCATATAACATATACTCCTCAAGATCCAATACAATGTTTGTATAAAAGTTATGTCCTTACCACTTAGTAACCATGCAATCAAGGTTTGGCCCAAGTTTCGTTAAGTTGGGCTCATGTTGCCAAAACTCTTGGTTATGATCTAGTTTGGACCAAAATTTCATACAAACTAGTTGTATTAGATCCAACATATAAAAAAGAGAGTGCCCATGTGATCCATGACATGATGCCTCTTGGTTAAAGGTCTCCAACATTTCAACTCAAATACTTTTTTAAGATTCTTATTTATCCAACGTAATATAAATATTTTAGTTCGTAGGTATAAATACCACACCTTTATAGTTATAAATACTTTGTTTCGTAAGTATAAATACCACAAGAATAGAGATATAAATATTACCCGCACATAAGCTAAGTCAACATTTTTTGTTGACAATTTTAGTGGTCCCCACATGCCGTTTGAGTGGTCCCCAAATGCGGGTACGAAGCGAGGATTTTTCAAAAAAAGGTGTGGGTACAGTTATTTTAGGAAATAATATATCATATAGGTAGTTCATTGTATAGATATAAATACTTGTCTTGTATAGATATAAATACTTCACAATGTTACTATTAATACTTGTAAAACAAAATTACAGTTTTGGAAACGGTTGCGGTCCCCACAAGCAGTTATGACAGTTTAGGTGCGGGTACAGTGCGGGTACTCAACTGCGGGTACTCATATCAGCTTCCTAAAATAAATAGAACTTTATCAGTCGGTTGCTTTTACATCCGTTCATTTATTAATAATACAATTTTGTTTACTTATCACAGACGACGATCTCGTAGTAAAACCAAAGGTAACGACAAATGATAAGATCCCCAAACCTTTATTTTTAATCCAGATAGTTGCTAAACACCAAAAACTTTATTTTTAATTAACACCTTAAACATAGTTGGTAAAAAGAAAACTACAGCTTTGTTTATTGACAGCAACATTTCTACAAAAGACCAAAAAGGCCTACAAGTCCAACCATGATATAAGAACCCACTAATTGGGTTGCATACAATAACTTTACTTCTAATCCAGATAGTAAACATCGGCCATTAAATAAATTAAGAGGAGGGTTCAAATGCCTCCATTTTTCATGCCTCCATCATGCCTCCATTTTTAAAACTTTAATAACTCAAAATTTAAAACTTAAAAGTTAAAATAAAACCGTTGAATATGATCTACATCATTTTATCTATGCACGTGTAAAAATTATGACATTTCAATTTTATTTTGGTTGTCATCAAGAGTTTGTAAAAAACGTACTAATGTGGATAATTTCTAGACATTGATTTTTCAACTTATTGATTCACATAAAAACAAAATCAAAATGTGATAATTTTTTATGAGCACATAGATAAAATAATGTAGATCATATTCAACGGTTTTATTTTGACTTTTAAGTTTTAAATTTTGAGTTATTAAAGTTTTTAAAAATAAAGGCATGATGGAGGCATGAAAAATTGAGGCATTTGAACCCTCATAAGTTAAATATCCATCGGCCATTCACTTTTAATAAGACACTCAGCGTACAAACTATCAAACCCTGCCCCACCACCATGCATACAAATGTGCAACTCATGCGCAAGTGATATGTGACTCTTGAGTGCTAGCACATGGAATTGCCACCTTTTGCTGAGGCATGATTTCCAAATTAACCCTCTTGCAAACCCTCACTGGTTCGCCACTTCCAAGCGGTATCACCGGGAGGTTGTCACAGTTGCATATCTCGATCATGAACCCGTCGGGATCGTGAAAAAATAATTGATCCACATATATCCCTCCCTCTTCAACCCGTTGTTGGATGTATGCTATGCCCAACTCCTTTAGCTTCTTCTCTACTAAAGCCATGCTCTCACACTACAAACACAAAATAATTTGTAAAAATATTGATTAAAAAATTTAATGATATCTTTGTCATTTCAACATTGTTGATTTCATTTATATAAAAAAAAAATGTACTGTTGCTTGATTGAGTAAACAGCTGTACTTGTTACAATTTATCGTACAATTTCTCAGGCCAATATGTGCATATGACGACAATTTCAAGTGGCAGGGTCTGTCACGCTACAATGCTACAAAAGTAACAAAACAACTGTTTTATTAAAATTAAAGAAATATGTGAAAATTGAGAAAGATGCGTCACATGTAGAGTGGAAAAAACGTGCCGTGGCATGACTAACACGCTGTGAATTTGGTTTTGTGCCGTACCGTGCCGTGACCAAGTTAATTTTTCACGTGTCATGCTGTGATCAAAATGTCAAGGAGTGGTCACAGCACGCAAATGGTCATGCCACGTGAGTCACGCCGTGCCTAAACGTGTCGTGACCATACGTGACTCGTGTGACTATTTAATCATAATTTAGGTTAGTTTATTTAAGATTCACCATTAAATCAATATCTAATGGTCCTAATTACACGTGACTAGCGTGATTACGTGTCGTGCCGTCCCGTGCCAAAGCTTCAAAAAATGAGCACGGCACGTGAATGGTTACGGCACGGGACACGCGAGTCACGGCACGTAACTGACACGCATGCCGTGCCGTAACCGTATCGTTCCGTGACGGAGCCGGCTCTGCCGTGCCATTTTTCCCACTCTAGTCACATGTAACTCGTTTGTACTTGTTTAGTTGTTTTAGTTCCGTGCAAGTATTAATGAAGTTTCTGTTAACAGGCTGGTTTATGTTACCATGTGGCCCAATGTCTGACCAGTTCTAGTATATTTTCTATAATAATTTTTTTAAACAAAGAGGTGACTTTTCACTATCCAAAAATCTTTTGCCGAATTTTATGTAATCTCTCTCTGAGAAAGTGACTTAATCGCTAGATAAATGTGATTGATTCTCTATTCTCTGAGATAAATTATTTTTGTTTGGAATCCCTTCTACAAAAAAAATACGGATCCGAGGAACTTTTGTAACGTCAGTTTGTAAATTAGTAACTGGTGGTACGAAAATAAAAAATCCGTGTATAAATATGAGTGAGGCTACGGTACTATGCATAGCACGGTTTGGTCCATGCTACGGCTCAATATTTGAGTTTTTAAAATTCTAACGGTCGATCCGAACCGTTCAACATGATTATAAAATGAATATGTGCTTGCAAACCAAATTTTACATTTTTTCGAATTTTTTTACTATTTTTTTAGATAGGTAGAAAATCACTTGATCTGAAAATTCTGGACCATCCAAAAACAGTGATTTTTGTATATTTTCTATAAGGTAAGGAAGGCAATATATTCAACTAGAAGGTGATTGGAGACGAAGACATTTCAAATGGACATAACTTTTCGTTTGAGTATTTAATTTCAACATATGACCTCAATTCGGAAAGCCCGCAAAGAAATCTACATGTTTTTCCTGAGTTACCTAAAAATGACATTTTTTATGGCCACAAAAAGTAGGAAAATGTCTCAAAACTTGGATCGAGTTTTAGGATTAATTTTTTTTCTTCTAGTTTTCCATTTCGTATTCAATTACCAAACTTTTTCTTAGACATTATTCATGTAATTGTACATATAGTTAGATCTAGAATTTTTGTTGTATCTTCATGTTTCTAGTTATTAAAATAGTTATAATGAGTTCATACTTTATTTGTGTAATATAATGTAATATTGTTTATATTAGTAAATGTAGTGTTTTTTATATGTGCTATGTTTAAATTCATAATTTTTTGTATATGTACAATAGTTAGTAAAAATGAATGCTAGATCAATATAAACCGTATTTAAAAAAAAATTAAGAGTCACACATGAATTTTATTCTATGACGACAATTATACACGGATTTTATTCATAAAAACCTGCTTTAATAACAAATTATACACGGATTTTATTATAAAAATCCTCGTGTGAAAGGTATACGTGGAATTACTCATAAAATCGTGTGTGAATATTTTGCGAGAAAAAACCACACTCCTCTTATGTTATATCACACACGGACGTCTAACAATTTTATTAACTATGCCCTCACACCTATGTTACTCGGATACTCCACATTGGGCTCCGTACCCGTGTCGGATACGTATCGGATACGGATACGCACCCGATACGGACCCGATACGTATCTGATACGCCAGCTGGCGTATCGGCTTACGTGGCGTATCCTTAATCCTGTGATACGGTCTCCGATACGCTCTGACTGGTCTGGATACGGCTCTGACACTTCTGGATACGGTTGGGATACGCTGCACCAACGACGCTTCTGCAGAATTGGATCATGGACCGCGCATACACCGCGCATATGTTGAGGCAAAATTTTTTCTCCAGCGCTAGGAATCGAACTTGGGTTGTATGGCATAAGCACCATCAACCTTTACCACTACACCACTCTCCATTTGTTGTACATTTAGTAGCATTTATATTTAATATATATTTAGATTTTATGGCACCATATCAAGAATTTTTGATATTTAATTTATATATAAATAAAATATAATATATAAAATAGGCGTATCGTATCCTTGATTTTTGAAAATTGTCGTATCGCCGTATCCGTATCATATCCGATACATACCCGTACCCATATCCATGCAACATAGCCTCACACATAATAGCAAATCCGCGTGTAATTTGTATTTTTGTCCGTGTGTAATCGACTTTTCTGTAAAAGTGTATATTAATGTAAATCTTAAATATCTCAAGCTATATACCTGAAATGAGATATGGTTATCCTTTGGATTAATCTCAGTCTTCTTTGGCATTGCCTCTGAATCTGCAGATTGCAATAAATGGATTCCTATCCCGTATTTGAACAACCTAATAAAATAACAAAACAGAAAAGGAAAAGAAACACAGATTAAATGATCGACATGCACAAAAGAACTATCACTATTAAACTTGATATGATAATTAAAAAGGAGGTAATTTTGTGCAGTAACGGATTTGTGTATACCATGCACCGTCAAAATCCAACGAGCCGGGTCGCCGGATAGGGGTGAAGCCCAGAACATTCTTGTAAAAATCAAGAGAAACCTCCAATGATCTGCACAAGAATGAGATGTGATTCAGTGAACCAAGTGGCAGAGCACCACCTTTATTTGAATCTAACATCTTTTAATGCAAGATGAAGAGGACCTTGATTAGAAAAGGAAGAAGTAGGGGAAGAACAGTGGAGCAGAAATTGAACAACTGGTTTATAAGTGAGAAGTATTTTGGAAAACCGTGGAGGGAGATGGGGTTTATAAAGGGTTGAGGAGGCAGGATAAAGTCAAAGAATTGAAAATAAGAAAAGATAAAAGGGCTGAAAGGAGAATGAGATTAAAAAAAGGAAGCTGAAACAGAGAAATGGTAAGCGGTAACCAAACAGAGTAAAAAGTCGAAGTTAGGGGTGTCAATCGTCGATAAAACAGGAATGGGTAACGTTTTTTTTTTTGTGTTAGCTTATTGAGTATGGATATAAATAAATTTATTTTTCGTTAATCAAATGAATAAGGGTATGAGTAATGACTATTTCGTACCCGTTATTCTATAGGGTAATTATAAAATCTAAATATATATTTAATTTAATTTCCAACCTATTTGAATATGTATTCGTGTTTTCAAATTTTTTTTCTTTATAATAAATAATTTAGTTGAAATTGATTGCACATTTATTTTATTTTTTATTAGAAATACAATTACATATGTGTAAAATAAATTAGTTTTTTTATATTTAATTTGTAAAATATAATAAAATTAATTATTATATTAGTATTATCTGTTATTCATCCGCTACTGTTTCGTTACCCGATAATGTTAACGGGTAAGAGTAGGGTAGAGTAAGATCAATTTTTAATGAATATGAGTAGAGTATGAATAAAATCAATTTTAGTAGATATATGTATGAAAATGCCTCCATCCGACTCCTACGGTACCCATTAACACCCTAGTCGGAGTGGAGTGGGGAGCTGGCAAATGAGCATATATGCGAGTAACACGCGGATCCACGTCGCTCGCCTCCGGAAAGTTCCGTGATAAGCTTGCCTGCTACGAGCCAACGACTGTCAACATTTCGATTTTTTATCGGGTCCTGATGTAACACGAATATATATAATATGCTAAGCATTTAAAGTATTGAATAAGGTTCTAATTGGAAGTGAATCGCGCAAACGAGAAACGTGAAATGAAATTCTGAGTTTGGCCGGTTCCTCACATGTGTAGCACAAGGAAAATTAAAGAAGAAAGTAAAACATTTGTATTTGCAAAATCACACCACAAACATTAGTATTTTGCAAGAAAGAGAATTTGTAAATTTTTCTTATTCTTTACACAAGTCAAAAACAGGTTTTGGAACTCTGTAGACAATTCTGATCAATTTTTTTTCGCTCTTAGCTTCTTTCTTTATTCATGTACTGCATTATCATTAATTTTTTTGGAAAATTTATGAGTTGCAATCCTAGTTAGGCTTCGGCCACACACTAACAATCATAAAAAAATGCTAATCCATGGATTTTTTTTGTTATTGATATATGATATTTAATCCAACAAATTTATTCGGTATTTTTCTATTGAATTTTGTTCTGGTTAGTTAAAGTGAAATCTAATTTGATCTCTTTTTCATTTTGAGCGCAAGTATTATTTATAATAGCCATTTTTGATCTAATTTGATCTAATTCGAATCTTGATTTACAACATATTTGTTTAATAATATCAGATTCAAATTATAAACAGCAAATTGACATCGATGCAGATTTAATTTTATTTAGATCTTGTACTTTATAGTAATCTAAACAAAAAATAAAAATTTCATTACAAAATTTTCATCATAGTCACTTTTCAAATTTGAAATCGGATCCATACAAATTCAAAACCGAATCACATAAAGTAGCGGATTCATCTCCCAGGTGCAAGCCAAGCCGGTTCAGCAAGTTTTGTTTTGTTTTATGATATTAAGATCCGCAAGACATGCGGATAATAAAATCCACAGACTTATAGCTGGATCAGATATGTACAACAGTACAAGTGTACAAAACAACCCGAAATTTTTATTAATAGAAAAAAGAATAAATTAATCTCGACATAGAATAACAATTTCGCGGTATTTTGAAATGTAACAAAGACGTTACGGTTCGTAACGTCCACGGGACGTTACGAACCGTAACGGCCAGCTTAACAACGCGCTTAGCGACGCAGATTAGAAGAGGGTTTGGCCGTTGGGAACCATGACGTCCCGGGAGAGAAGAAGAAAAAAAAAAGTGTGGCCGTCCGGAACCATAACGGCCTGCGCAGAAAAAAAAAATAATTTGAGGCCATTCCGAACCATGACGGCCAGACCTCTTATTTTGAATCGCTTAAGTTCTTTTCCTCTCTCTGTCTCTGTCCGTAACTTCCGAAAAAAAAGAGAGGCGCGGCGAGCAGTGAAAAAAAGCGACGTAAGAGAGAAAAAAAAGACCCCTGGCCGTTCTTCTCCATAGCGTCCAGGTCCGATCCTGCCCACCTCTAGTCCGCCTCTTCCCCCGCTGAACTCACCACAGAACCCTAATTCTAGGTATTTTTTTTTTAATATTATAGAACTTTATAAATTAACAATAATTTAAGGTTGAATTTGTTGTCAAAATTATTGTTAGGTTTAATTATGTGAAATTGCATTCGATTAGATTTAATTTTGTTAATTAGGTTATTGTTATTGTTAATTAGGTTAATTAGGTGTAATTAGGTTATTGTTAGGTTTAATTTTCTTAATTAGGTTATTATTATTGTTAATTAGGTTAATTAGGTGTAATTAGGTTATTGTTAGGTTTAATTTGGTAAATTAGCATTTGATTTGGTTTAATTTTGTTAAATTGCATCCGATTAGGTTTAATTTTATTAATTAGGTTATTGTTATTGTTAATTAGGTTAGTTAGGTTATTGTTAGATTTAATTTTGTAAATTAGCATTCGATTAGGTTTAATTTTGTTAAATTGCATCCGATTAGGTTTAATTTTGTTAAATTGCATCCGATTAGGTTTAATTTTATGTGGTAGGTATAATTTTATGCAATTGTACCCGATGTCAAACATGTTGGATGTAGGATGTCAATGCAAATGTAACTGTTATGAGTTAGGTTTAAATGTAAATTTTTGAAAATTTAGATTGTTTTAATTTTAAGGTTAAAATGTTATGCATGTAGGATGTCAAGCAGTTGTGGTCCGAGTAATCCTCCAGCAGAGAATTTTAGCAACTTATTATGGATGCCGCATGCACAGCATAAGGTCGCATTGTTATCTGACAAGGTAAGTTACTCAACGAATCATCTCATATCCAAAATTCACATGTTTTTGAATAAAGAGATATAAATGTTTGAATTACGAGTTTTTATTTTAATCAAATTGTATAACAATGACAGGATTATACCGGGGTGGATGTTCGACACCACCGGTCTGTGATTCCACGCCACGCGCGCTGCGACCCATTCTTGTGTAGTCTCGATTTGTATCAGATAGCTCGAATGGATGATATAAACATTGAAAAATGGCTCCTCGCTGGCCTCGTTGAGCGGTGGAGACCAGAGACGCACACTTTCCATCTTCCTGTGGGAGAGATGACGGTCACACTACAAGATGTGTCATGTCTGTGGGGATTGCCAATAAAGGGGGCTCCGGTGACCGGGTTTGCAGACACAAATGCGTATGCATTAGTGGAGCAGCTTCTTGGAGTTGGGAGTGCAGATGCGGTGCTTAAAAAGAAGAAGAGATCGCAGTCGGTCGATGGAAGTGCTGTTCGCACGACGTCCGGATATTCTATATGTTTGAAGGAATTGCGCAATCGATTTGCTGTCATGCCGGGTGAGCCTACAGATGAGCAAGTACGCCAGTACACTCGGGCTTACAGACTGGACTTGTTCGGGACTTTACTTTTTGATGATTCTTTGGGAGATTCAGTTCCGGCGATGTATTTGCAATTTCTTGGAAACCTTGACGAACCGGTGCAATACAACTGGGGTGGTGCTGTTCTAGCACTACTCTATAGGAACTTGTGTGTTGCCGTTGAGCGTCGGACGAAATCTATGTGGGGACCAACTCTTCTTCTACAACATTGGTGTTGGTCCAGATTACCGACCGGGCGTCCTTATCCCGTAGGTGCATGGACTCCACATTGGAGCTACCCGAATCCAGAAAGGTAACTACAAAAAACTTTACAATACTTTAATTTGATGTGTTTTATGTTTATTAAGAATCTTAAATTTTTTATTACAGGTGTCCTGCAATCGGGGAGATGTGGTGCTGTCGCCATGAATATAATCAAGCTCACAATCGGGCTGGAGTTGGCTACTTCCGAAGCCAATTGCAGGATCTTGAAGATTATATGGTAAGATGGGAACCTTACAAAGCACTGTTGGATGAGGTGCAATCTCTGTTGCCAGCACGAGTTCAGGATGACAGAGATGTGTGGCTAGCCGGTGTGCCACTAATACACTTTTGGATAGTTGAATACCATTATCCTAATCGAGTGATGTGTCAGCTTGGCTATTCACAGCCCATCCCAGTAGCACCCCCGTTGGGTGAGGACGAGGTACACCGGTTACATAACATTATTCATAGTGTGCATGTGACAAGAAAAGATTGGGCTATTGAGCACCACACCTACGTACAACATGCATCTCATCTTGCCAATCACTTGGTTGTTCCGACGGGACTATGGTCGGACGACCAGCTTTTTCCATATCAGAGTTGGTTTCAAAACAATTGTATGCACAATGTCTTCTTGTCAAGAAGGTGCATACAAGGTCTTGATCATCCAATTCCAGAATATAGGGATGAACATGACGAAGTAGGGTACATTCCCAGTGCCCCGAAGGACACACGTGATGTAAGTTTCAATTCAATCATCAAAAATATTTATTTTATGATATTAATATTTCATATAGGTTACTAATTTTTTTTTATTTTGTAGGCACTACGAGGAGTGAAGATAGTGTCGTACGGTATAGCTCTGGTCAAAACAAAAACTCTTAAAAAGTTGGGGAAAATTTTGCTCAGATTAAGTTGTGGCCTTCTCAGAGACAATGGTATGGAGCCTAAATACCATGACATGTTGAGAGCGGCCGATCTTCCGGCCAACTACGAGGACATTCCAGATGGTCATATTCCTCCCGGTCAAGAACCCATCCCCGACTTGCCCGTAGATGATGATCCCCACTATAGAGAGAATTGGCTAAACTCGAATGACGGGTTGATGGACTACCTCGCACGAGTCGTACCTACTCAGGTCGATCCGGTAAGTGTACAAAATTTTACAAAATCTTAAGTAATCATCGATTGTATTTATTGAAATAGTGATATATTTATTGTAAGAACCGGAGTACAATGTCGGAGTATATTTATATGTATACTCCAAATTCTTATCTTCAAAGCACTTCTCAATCTTTTTTTCCTCCAAATTTTATTAAAAAGGTTGACAAATAAAAAATTAAAATAAGTACATATTTTTTTTTCTCTTGTAGGACCGAATCATTTTCAAATTATACCCGAATTATTTCCGAATCACGAATTTTCGACTCCGCAGAATCGAACCCGAACTATTCATTTGTCACTGTGTCTACGACTACGACTACCAGAAGCCAGAAGGATGTTTCGGGAAGGATCGCTTCATGATTAACGTCTCTATACCCGTCACAGTGAATCCTGAGGCTGAAGAAATTGAGACCTAGGTCAACTAGAAAGTTCCTCACGTTGTTAAATCTGTGCTCTTGGGGGCTTGGGGCATACGTTGGATAAGCTTACTAGCTTATAAAGTGATTTTCCAGTGTACGGATTGTAATTTAAAAATATAAATAAAAGAAACAGAGTTTCCGTGCCATTTAATGCAACTTCATAATTTAAATAAAACTGCGTCGTTTCGTTTAATACAAGATTAAGATTGTGGAGTGTATTTTACAGAGTGCCAATTTTTCCAAGTCTAAATTCTAGAAAAGACCGACAGAGTTTTACAACATGCATGAGTAGATAGATATTTTGCATGACAAAATGTAGACAAAATGCATGCATGCAACACTTTATTTAATAAAAGAAATTTTTTATTTCGCAATAAATTGCTAGTCATTAGTTTAATCTGTCGTTATGACCCTCGCAATTAAATAAGTACTTACAAATTAAAAGGAACTTTTGCTCTTTGATGAGATAATTTCTAATTATATTTATTTTGTTGTTATGCTAAGAAAGGTTTCTAAAGTGAAACTTCACGGCAAAACCGGAACCGAATACATGTGGACAGAAAAAACCTACCATTAGAGATCATCTGTTCATCTGAACCATCAATGATATGGACAATCATAATTTAAATATGGGGAGTATTGAATTTTAAGAAGCTACAATTCATACTTAAATTATAATCGTTCAGATCATGAATGAATGGACGGATGGACTCTGTTGGCAGGATTTTGTTGCCTACATGTGGACAAGAGATTAGGTTTCCTTTACTACAAGAATATGGAGGTATCCGCGAGAATAAAAACAAAAAATGTTATTTTTGAGAATATCACTATTTATCAATAGAAGTATTCGTAAGAATACCAACACAATTAAACACTTTTATCCTCAAAATATTCACATATTATTGTTTGAGAGTTTTTACCAAAATTTGTTGGATCATTTCGATGGCTTATATTGTTTTATATATACTTCGCTGGATATATAAATAAATTAAAAATTTCACAAGCTTTAAATAATTCAGAAATTATTTACGAATTAGCGAATGTGTATTATATGTGTGTATTTTGCAGAATTTATAATATATAAAAATATATATTTCAGTATATTATTTGTATAATAAAAACAAATGTTTCATTAAAATTCTACAATATTTACATTAAAAAATTCGGGTTCTAAACTAATTTTATATTCTGAATTTGTCACTATAACTTTCATTTTAATTTCTGATTTAATAATAGGTCTGAAAAGTCTTTCCTTAAAATAAATATTAGAAAAAGAATTAAAGAAAAAACAGACTGCGTCAAATGATGTCGACTCAGGTCACCATCCTCCAATCAATGAATCAGTATATAATTAAATAAAAATCATTGTATGTTTCGTAAGATGTTCAATGAGATTAATTTCAGGGGAAAGTGAAATCAAGTGTAAAATACGGCAACTAGGATTAATAAATGTTTAAATATCAATTAGATGTTTGCTTTTTCCAACCAAGGAAAATTATCAGAGACAATTCCTGAAGTGGAGAATAGAAACCCGGCGAAGGTAATAACGATCCTTTCGTCATTGCATAACATGCGATCTTTATTTTAAATTAATTAAGCAGGCTGAAAGATTCTGCTTTCCATTGCAAATTGATTCAAAGTACATGTTTTTTTTTTTTTAATGTTTGATAGCATGTATGTTATTGTCTTTTCGACTTCCGATTTGCAACTTGCAACACATGGCAACCTTACTATTTTTTTTTTGTTTCTTTAGGAGTGTAATATTATCCCTGTGATACCTCAATAACCTACCAAACCAGATAAAACCTCTGCAGCACTATTAAAACATCGCAGATGACAACGGTAGCTCTTGTCTATTATTAAGATGGTTAGTAATTCCTTCTCAAAAAACATTGTTAGTGATTCAAATAGAGACGTCAATAAAAATTGATTACTTGACCCGTATGAATAATTTTTACTTTTTTAGTAATTCATATACATATCACAGATAATCGATTGCTTGTCTAAAAAATTGTTAGTAAAACATAATTTTTCTTTTTGACCTTAGCTTAGGAAGTAAAGTTTTTTTTTTTTTTAAGTTTAAATATTCACTCTGTTTTAATCCTACGAATAAGTGTTATTAAAGACAGACAAAGGCCACAAAATTAGTACTATTTGGACATTTAATTAATCCACCTCTTATTTTGTATCAGCTGATTTTACTCCCCTAGCTAAGAAGGCTTAAATATATGGATACAATATTTCTTTTCAGTTTTGTTTCTGATTCTAGTTTGTTTGTCTCTAATTCTCACTCATTTTATATAATTAATGGTTAATTATCAAATTATTCTCTAATTATTTATTCAAATTAATTATTCCTTATTATGTAATTTTAATGATTTTATTTTAAATTATTGTTTACTTAGCTGAATGTTTAATCATTAGTACAATAACATTGATTAGTATAAACAGCAACGTTACTATATTGATATGATGAATATGTTTAGCATATTATATTAATCTAAAAAAATTACTAAAAATATTTACGCATTAAATTTTAATTAAATAATCACCTATACAACATTCAAGTTAGTCTTTATACATTATTACACTAAAATCCATGATTAATTATATTATCTTAACATATTGATTAGTATAATTAACTACTCAAATTATGTTAGTGTAATTGGTCTTACTATGTTGCGTAAGTCAATTACTTCATAGGTTGTAGTTAAGAAATGATCAAGCCCATAGGAATGGATAATTTTGTCTTTAGTCATACTAGAATCGTTCCTCGAGGTTCGTTCTAGAAAATAATATTTATTTTAAAATAAATTAACACAATTCATCCTATGAAAATTTCTACAGTGTAGATAATTTTGAATATAAATAAATATTTTTCAAAACTGTAAAAACGAATATAATAAAAATCAACACAATTCATCCTATGAAAATTTGTACAGAATAACACAGACATATTCTCTCTTAAATGAATAGAGAAAATAAGAAAATATGAATCATCTGATCATAATGAATAAGAATATATAATAGAATCAAATTAATGAGAATGTTGATAATGTGACATAGATAAATAAAAAATAAACATTAACCATTTTTAATGATATATATATATATATATAGAATTGAGCTATGGTGAGACGTGGAGTAAAACAAGTTTTTACTCCATGGCACTATATTTTCATTTTGAAAATCCAAATAACCGATCCGAACCGTTCAACATGTTCTCTATATTGAAATGTGCTTGAAGACCAAATTTTACATTTTTTGGAATTTTTTTACTATTTATTAAGCCACTTTGAAAATCGCTGATCCGGTGGTCCAGAAAATTTTACTGTTTTTTACTGTTCACAGTGGATCAGCGATTTTCAATGTGGCTTAATAAATAGTAACAAAATTCCAAAAAATGTAAAATTTGGTTTCCAAGCACATTTCAATATAGAGAACATGTTGAACGGTTCGGATTGGTTGTTTGAATTTTCAAAATGAAAATATGGCGTGGAGTACAAACTTGTTTTACTCCACGTCTCACCATAGCTCATCTCTCTCTATATATATATATAGGGTCTGGCTAATTTGCTACCGGAAGCATTTCGACCGAAGTGCTTACGGGAGCATATCTTAGTATTTGATATTCAAACAACAAATCCAAACCGTTAGATGTTCAATCTATATTAAAATGTACTTGGAGACCAAATTTTACATTTTTTGGAATTTTTTTACTATTTATTAAGCTGGTTTGAAAACCGCTGTTTTTATTAAATTTCTGCAGCATTGAAAAACAGCGGTTTTCAAACCAGCTTAATAAATAGTAAAAAAATATAAAATTTGGTCTCCAAGTACATTTTAATATAGATTGAATATCTAACGGTTTGGATTTGTTGTTTGAACATCAAATACTAAGATATGCTCCCGTAAGCACTTCGGTCGAAATGCTTCCGGTAGCAAATTAGCCGGACCCTCTATATATATATATATATATATATATAGCAAGGCTACGGTGCTATGCATAGTACGGATTGGTCCGTGCTACGGCTCAATATTTGAGTTTCAAAATTCTAACGGTCGATTCAAACCGTTCAACATGATTATAAAATGAATATGTACTTGCAAACCAAATTTTACATTTTTTTGAATTTTTTTACTATTTTTTTAGATAGGTAGGAAATCACTGTTTTTGGATGGTCCAGAATTTTCAGATCAAGTGATTTTCTACCTATCTAAAAAAATAATAAATAAAATTGAAAAAATATAAAATTTCGTTTGCAAGTACATATTTATTTTATAATCATGTTGAACGGTTCGGATCGACCGTTAAGATTTTTAAAACTCAAATATTGAACCGTAGCACGGACCAAACCGTGCTATGCATAGTACCATAGCCTCACTCATATATATATATATATACACACACCTGGGCGGCAGGGATATGAGCCTTGCAGCGTGATAGGAATAAATTTTTCTCACAAGAAGAGAGAGTGCTACCAACATTAATCAATGAAACGGTATTTAAGATACAACAATGGACACTTAATTGTTAGAATTGCGCATGACTCCTCTGGAGAAAAAGGCAAGAGATATTGAGAAATTATTTTGTGTTTGGCTAGCTGTACTTTTTTTGTATTTAGAGTAAGTTAATGAGTTGTGGGCAAGTCAGACACCCCCGGTAACATTTTTCTTTTTGAAATTTTGAGTTGGAATCAAGCTATCTAACACATATTTTCAAACCCCAATGTATATTATAGGATTTCTCAACTTTGTTAGTTTCGAACCCATAACCTCCCTCATGGAAACCATGTGTCTTTGTCACTAGATCAAAAACAAGTTCTTAAGTACCTCTGGTAATATATAAATAATTTTTTCTTATCACTACAATCGTTAGTAGGCTATTAGCCACTAACCTTTCATAAAAAGAAGCTTGATAATTTAATACTTTTTAATTAACATTCATATGTTACATATGTTAAGAGAGTGCATGAGAAAAATACATCCTTAATTTAGAGCATCAGGTCGGATTTTTAAAATCCGATTTTTCGCATTATCGAATTTTTATAATTTATTTTCTTGTGGTTGTATCATTTTATGGTTTTCAACAAAAATATTTATCGAGAAAAATACAAAATTAAATAAACGACTATATTACTTGCAGAATAAAAATAAGAAAAGGAAAACAGAAGGAAGGTTGAGCGAACATTTATTTTTTTCTTAGACAACCCAAATTAATCTTTATTCCCTTTCCTCCAAAATCAAAATGAAAAACAGTTACCATCACACATTCATTGTTCAAGCAAGTAACTTTATTTTAATGCCTCTCATCCTGACCAAATCCTTCCCTCCCTCCTCTTTCAAAACCTTCCCTTCCTCTTTCTTGTCTTTTCTTAAGCATGTTTTCAAATTAAGTGTATGCTAGAATTATATATTTATGAATATATCAAATAACACGTTCACATAACAAATTACAAAGCATTGATAGTATTTTATATTACAAGCAATGCATTTATATAACAAGGATAATTCTAGCATACACTTAATTTTTATGGTATTTTTACTTGCTATCCTCATAAATATTATTACACAGAATAAGATTGTAGTTCTCTGCACCATTTAAATAGGACATGGACCAATTTGTTTTGAAAGATAAATTTTTTTTTTTGATAAAAGGCATTTCAAGATGCCCATTTCATTTCCATGAAATTGGATAGTTAACTTACAAACAACAGATCAGAGATCTGAGAGCAAGTATTAAAATCTAAAGAACTCGAGCACCAAACAAAACACAAACGCACGGCGTTTGACATGCCACCAAAACACGGTAATAGTAAAAGGCCAACAAAAAACGAAACCACAAGTCAGCGATCTTTGGTAAAGTAACGATCCTAATTTGTAATCTATACAAAACTCAAGGTTCGGCTTCATGTTGAGTGATCTTCCTCCATCTGCAGGGGCATCAGACCTCCTGGAGCAGCACCTGGAGCTTGGTAGACCACCAATTGATGATCCGAGGGGTCCCAGACCCTTAATGGGATGGCATTGAGATCCACCGGCAGCCAAGCTATGACAGCCTCTTTAAATTTTTTATCCATATTACCTGTCCAGTATTCAATAAGAGATATTATTAACATAATAAGAGAACGAACCGTTTTGCTTTTCCCATTTTGAAAACAGAGGTCGTTCCTATGCTTCCAAATGGTCCAACAAACGGCACTATATGCAATTAAAAACCCTATTTTGTTCACGGTTTCAAGTGTACAAGCAAACTGAAAAATATCTTGACATGAAGACCAAGTATGCAAATAAAGGTGACTAGGACCTAACCAAAACCATACTCTTTGAGCTTGGGTACACTTAAGAAATAGATGGTTGGTAGATTCTTTTTTGGTACAGAAATGACACTTCACTCGACCCGACCAGCCTCGTTTCCGTAAGTTCAGTTTTGTCAAAATACGATTATGAAGAACGAGCCAAAGAAAAATCCTGATTTTTGGGGGAATTGGTAAGTCCCATAAAATGTCATACTTATTGTCTTTTACCCCTCGAAAGTTCAGAATTTGATAGGTAGACCTAACCGTAAACTGGCCTAAAGTATTCCATCTCCAAGCTATCTTATCCAACCCATGGGTGAAACTATATGAGCTAATGATGTACAGTAATTCCTGCCATTCCTGAGCTAAAATACCATGAAGTTGGCGTCTAAATTTAATAGCCTGCCCTTGAGAAAGAGCCACTGCAGCTATGGTTATATTTGGAGTTGAGCAGATTCTATATAATTGTGGGAATCTAGTGGATAAGGAACAATTATTATACCAAATTACATGCCAAAATTCTAAAGTGGATTGACTGCTAGGATTATATGCTACACTCATAGTACCTAAGGTATTTAATTGCATAATGCTATCCCAAAAAGAGGAGTAAGGAAGTGGATTATCTAGGTAATATTTGTCTTTAACCACTGTTTTCCATAGGGCTGTATATTGACTATTATGAAATTTCCACCACCATTTTAAGAGTAAAGAGATATTCATTTCATGTAAGTCTAATACCCCTAATCCCCCATTACATCTAGCCATACATGTTAAGGACCAATTAACTAAGGTATATTTTTTCCTAGAAGTAGTGCCTTGCCATAAGAATCTATTTCTAATAGAATTTAATTGTTTAAGGATTGTTTTAGGGGCTTTGTATAATGAAAGAGTATATAAAGAAATGGTAGACAAAACGGAGTTGATTAACGTGAGTCTTCCTCCTAAAGATAACAATTGTCCTTTCCAATTAGGTAAGCGTTTGCTTATTTTATCAATTAAAAACTGCCAATCAAGAATATTGAGTCTACTATCTTTTAGAGGTAATCCTAGGTATTGGAACGGAAAAGAACCTAATTTGCATTGAAAGGTACTAGCATAGGTGTCTCCCTCTACATTGATGGGGTAAAGTTCAGTTTTGTTAAGATTCATTTTGATACCCGAAAGAGCTTCAAAACTGATCAGTCCCCACCAAGCTGATGCCACATTTTCATGCGTAGCCTTTAGAAATAAGATGGTATCATCGGCATAATGACAATTAGTGATAGGTTTACCCGCTAAACAAGGAGGGCCTAGTCCTACAATGCTATTTGCTTGTCTACCTTTATGAAAAATCTTACAAAGGGTATCGGCTGCTAGTATATAAAGGAAAGGAGACAAGGGGTCTCCTTGTCTAACTCCTCGTTTACAATAAAAATATGGGGTTAGTTCGCCATTAAAGTTAAGGCAAGATTGGGAACTATATAACCAAGCCTTAATCCATCTACCCCACTTATCCCCAAACCCCCTACTTTGTAGAATTTCTAATATATACTCCCAATGTATCTTGTCGTAAGCTTTCTCAAAATCGATTTTAATAACTACCCCAGCCTCTTGTGCACACTTGCAATGATGAATTAATTCTTGACTTAGAATGACATTATCTAAAATATATCTATTCTTAAGGAATGCAGATTGGCTAGGATCAATGATTTGGGTCATTATAGTCTCTAATCTATTGGTTAATATCTTTGAAATAATCTTAAAGCTACAATTAACTAGACTAATAGGTCAAAATTTACTAATGACATTAGCATCCTTTTCCTTAGGTATAAGGCAAATGATTGACTTATTTATTTGATGCAAGTCTAAGGAATGATTATAAAAGTGAGAGCATAGAATCATCAGATCATGTTTAACCACCTCCCAAAATTTTTGATAGAACAAAAATGAAAAACCATCAGGTCCAAGGGCGCCTTGGGTCGAAGAAGCAAAAACAGCTTCTTTGATTTCGAGTTCTAGAATAGGTTTTTCAAGATTAATTCTATCTAGATCTAGGACTTTATCGTTTAAATCCCAAAAATCAGCTTGTAAACTAGCAAATTTGGTACCCGATTCCCCAAGAAGTTGTTTATAAAAGTCAACAACATGTTTTTTCATCTCACCTAAATTTGTAGTGGGGACTCCATCTATATCTAATGAATTAATTCTATTTTTCTTACTTCTATGGGATGCTGTGACGTGAAAGTACTTAGTATTGTGATCACCAGCCTCTAACCATTGCTGTTTAGATCGAGTTTTCCAATATATTTCTTCTTCAAGATAAATATCATCTAATCATTTTGACGTGAAAGATAAATTGGTTGATCATCCGTTAAAATTCCACCGTTAATTGATAAAAACCTAGATAACTTTAAAATTTGTCCAAATTCCATACAAGTCTATAATGAATATCACATCTACAATTTTAATTTTATAGTTCAACAATATGTTGATTATATTTTGATTTGGGCTCTCGCTTTTCAGCGAAAATTAGACGATTCAACAGCGACTCAAAAATCTAGAGTTTTGATAGCTGTCATTCTTTTCCTCTTCCTCCATCTAGCTCCACTATGAACCTAGCTCCACTTTTTTCACACTTTTTGTAGTCCTCATTCCGACACAACACCTCCCCTCTCTCTCGGTTCTACATTCTCGAGCGGAGAGGAGAATGAGGGAGGGGGAGGAACCGGAGCCGAGAGGAGCCGATCGAAGCCAAGAGTGTGGTATCGTCGGAGCTCGGAGTGTAGAGTCCCCATCTCAATTGGAGCGTGACGGTGAGTAGATTCGACCGTTGTCGGAGCGCGGCGGTAGTCGAAGAAGCGGATCCGGTCGTGGAGCGAGATGACGATTAAAGTATTACGGTGATCAACATCTCGATTGGAGCGCGACGATGAGTAGATCCGGTTGCCGTCAGAGCACGCCGGCGATCAAAGAAGCGGATCCGGTTGTGGAGCGAGATGGCGATTAAAGTATTACGGTGATCAACATTTCGATTGGAGCACGACGGTGAGTAGATCCGGTTGTCGTCGGAGCACAACGGCGGTTGAAAAAACGAATCCGGTCGTGGAGCGAGATGAGGATTAGAATACTAAATTAGTTTAGAAGATTTTATAAGAGTAGATTTAGAAATTACGGTCATTTGACCTATGTTAATAGACATTTAAAGTCATTGACTTTCAAAAAAAAAAAAATAGTTCAACAATATGTTAAAAGTATCAAATAAGTTTACCAGAAAAGGTTAATACACAAAAAAATTATTCTTAAAACAAAACGTCGTGCTAATTTGCAGCACTCACAATTCATGACAACGAATCCTCCTGTAAACGCCACAAGTTGTCCAGCTGTTCTTCTTTTAATTAAGTACCAGATGCCAAAATATTTTATATATGAATTGTTTAGCAAAATATATTATATTCTACTGAATAGGAATTTCATTTCGTGTAGATCAATTAAATTTTACGTGCGCCAGAAGTTAATTAAATTAGAATAATCTTTGAAGAAAATAATAATCAATATTCATTGACAAGACATGAGAACAAATTCAATCTTTGCTTTCAACTCGTGTTCAATCAACCCTTGTACCCGATTCTTTAAAAATCCTTGTACACGACAAAAAAATCCAACCAATTGAAGAGTCAATGTGCATGCAATCTTTGCTTTCAACTCATGTTCAGCATTTTTTTTCTTTTGAGTAAAGATTGAGATTAAGCTACTCAAATATTTAATTTCTGCAAAAAAAATTTTATTAAAAAAATTTAACTTAGCAATGTCTTTAGTCACTATATCAAAAATTGATTCTCATCTTTTATCTACATTTTAAGACTATTTAAAATTAATGTACAAATTATTCATATTTGAATTTATGAGTATTTATATTAAGTATGCAGTAATATATACTACTTTTCATTCTGAATGATAGTAAGAAAGTGCAACTCAAATGAGAGCATGACTCTCATTTTTTCTCAAAAAAAAAAAAATTGTTCAACAAGTAAAACTTTTAGAATTTTTATTCGTAGTAATATATAAAGCATATATAGTTTTATCATCAAATACAAATATTTTTTAAAACAAATTATGAATATTTCTACAATAAAAAAGGGTGCATAGAAGAAATACATTTATTTATCACTCCTCAAATACCTTTATTATTTACGCCTCCATAGTATTTTTATTTTTTAAATTTCTAATAAAATGTTATAAAACTAATCTATCAAAATAAAATCCTTAAATATAATTCATACTATTTTCTTGACTTTCACGTTAAAAATATCACTTATTTTATTTTATCTTATATTAATCAATAAGTTGAAATTTAACGTCTATGTTTGCGTCCGTTTATTTTTACAAATTATTACTGCTAATTAAAATAAAGTCAAAATATCATAATCTATTACATGTGCATAGAATATCATATCTAATGATTTATTTTGACAATTGAGTTTTAATATAAATTATTAAAATTTTAAAAGTAAAAGTAATAAAAATGACATTTAAACCTTCTGGTTAAAAAAGTTACTAGAGGTGTGCCTCGCTTCAGCAGTGGCGGTTTAGATCTATTTTGGTCAGGTATTGTTCAACAATAAAAACATTGCACTGGCCAGAACAATAACAATAGAGTATCAACTTTGGCAGTAAATTGAATACTCTCTGTTTTTTTTAATAAACATTCCCACAATAAAAAATATATATAGGTATGATGACAGGCACAGAAAAGAAATAGTTTGTTAAATTTACAAATATAGATTTTCTAGCAGCATCAGAATAATACCATAAATTATATTATATTACTGCAGGGGTCATTCAGTTGCATGCTAACATATATAGTCCATATTATACTTTTAATTTTCTGTACTTTAATTAAAAAAAGAGATGGTAATAAATCATTGACATAATTATAACCAACTTATCATTGTCACCACTTAAGATGCAATAGTTGACTGAGTCGTTGGTTGCTAAAAATATCTGCCCTCGGTGCAACTTGACCAGATGCCCTTTTGATTGCATTAGATTAATCATAATAATTATAATTTGGTAAAGATCCATACCTCCAATTTCAGGGAAAGTGAAATTAAGTGTAAAATACGTGGCAACTAGGGTTAATGATAACTTGATAAGCTTAAATATCAACTAGATGTTGGTTCTTTCTTACCAAGAATAATTATCTGAGACAATTCCATAAGTGGAAAATGGAAACCCGGCGAAGGTAACAACGATCCTTTAACCATCGTACAACATGCCATCTTTATCTTAAATTTAATGGGCTGAAAGATTGTACTTTCCTTTGCAAATTGATTCAATATATCTTTATTTTTTTTGTGTTGGATAGAATGCTTATTAATTATTATCTTTCGGCTTCCGATTTGCAACTTGCAATACCTGGCAACCTTTTTTTTTTTTCTTTAGGTGTGTAATGAGACCCTGTAAAACCTCAATAACCTACCAAACCGGATAGAACCTCTGCAACACTATTAAAACATCGAAGATGACAACGATAGCGCTTGCCTATTATTAAGATTGTTAGTGATTCAAATAGAGACGTCAATAAAAATTGATTACTTGACCCGTATGAATAATTTTTAGTAATTCATATAGATATCACAGATAATCGATTGCTTGTCTAAAAAGATTGTTAGTAAATCATATACAGTAAGAAAACATTTCATTAAAATTTCGTTACTTTCAAGTAAGAGTACCTAGCTGTTCTGTACAATTACCATGCATATCACATAACAATTAGTCTAGAAAATTCCATAATAATTACCAACTTCTACGTACATTTCTATATAAAGAAATATTAAGTACGGTTTTGAGGAAAGCAGTTCTTATACGTTTACATTTAATGGACAAAGACTCTCCAAACTATGTGTTATCTAAATATCTGTTCATCGTAGCGTCATGTGTAATAATTGGATGAAAGCCACGTTGCATCCGAAATATTAGTGACTATTATCCAAAACAAAATAATCTAAAAATAAATAACAATGAAAAAAGCTCGAAACACTGCTTAAAGTCAGCCTGGAACTGGAGTATTTTTCGTCCATGGGCCACATCTCCAATTACAAAGACAGTATAGGGCCCAGTTTGAAATAGCTCGAATATTTTGGGCTGTTTTCAAGCACATGATTGTTCTGTTTTTTTTTTTTTTTTAAACCTTCACATTGTTTTAATCTCATTGAATAAGTGCATGTCTTCTGGCAGACTAAGGCTTGGGTATGTTTGTCTGCAGGATAAGAGGTGGAGTAAAATTCTCTTCTTTAAGGAGTAAAATGGAAGTGAAATGGAATAAAGGTGGTGTAAGTTCAATCACCTCTTTACTTAAACATGTTTCTATTATTGAAATGGATCTAGTAGCATTTTTAATAAAAGAAAAATAATTAAATCACCTCTTCAGGTGGATTAACTTACTCCGCATTTATTTTATCTGTAGAACTCATTATCATAGATATAAATTTATTTATTAATATCTTACTCCTCCAAACAAATTAGTACAAGTCATAACTCATAACTTAAACTGTTAAACGAAATGTAAATATGAGGTGTAAGATAAGATAAGCAATTTAATCATCCTTAAACTGTCGTAGCAACCAACCAAACATAACCAAAAAATAGTACTACTTGGACAATTGGATAAGCTGATTGAATTTAAGCAACCAACCAAAAAACAAAATTTTTATTAATACCCTTAAAAAATAGCAAATCTACCCTCTGCATTGAAAAAATTACAAAAATAATTTAACCGCCTCATATTGGGGCAGTTTGCTATCTATTTATTTATTTTAAATTATCTTTTAGATGTTTAGTGTGTATAAAATTTGTCAATTTTTTTAGAGATGTTTAGTGGGGGATTTGTCAATTTTACGTCTCCAATTGGTGCCTGGCGGCTGTTCAAGTATAGCGCGGATCCAGGTAATATATAGTTTTGTTAGATTGATCCAAGTTAAATTTGGGTTTATGTGTTAGTCGTTGCATTAGAAATTATGGGGCATTATTTTTTAATTAAACTATCATTTGATTTAGGATTATTTCTGGTGAAGCAATTTGTTCGAATATCTCTTTTGGATTTGTGTTGTGTGTTGTTCATTAGGAGGTGGTACTTGATGTTTCGGGCTATATTAGTGTAGCTACACTGTTTCGTTATCTTTGCTTGTAATATGTGGCCTGAAAGACATTAAGTTGTTTAGAAAAATAATTTATTGTGGAAACTGTCTATGTAAGGTAATATTTTATCTAATATTTACAGGATTGTATAGTCTCATCTCAAGTGAGTGCTCTTCTGATGTTGTTAATTAGCTGAGTACTAATATTTTATCTAATATTTATAGTAGTTTTGTAGTCATACTCTTTATAAAAAAATATATATGATATTCCAGCATGAAAAACGGCTTATTATGTCTTGATGTGTCTATTATTTATGAGACCTATAAGACTATAACAAGTTTAGATTGCAAATTAGAATGAATCTTCGAAGTAATCTAATGTGACATGATCTTGTGGGGGACCGCACATTCCATCACAAAATCTGATCAATGTAACAGCACTGAATCAGATCCTTGTAAAGGATCAGAAGATCATTATCTGTAATAATCGTCTTAGCTCTTGTCGATCGTTTATATTTTTTAAAATTGATTACGTATCATATATACTCATCTAGGATAGGTGTCAAATCGCCCCAAAAAAAATATACTGTGGGGCGGTTTGGTGAACATCTGCATAAAAAAAATTAGAAAAAAAATAGCAAACCGCTCCAACGTGGGGCAGTTAGATTATTTTTGAAATTTTTTCAATACGGAGGATAGATTTGCTATTTTTTGTTAGGGTATTAATAAAAATTTCGGAACCAAACATAACAAAAAATAGTACTACTTGAACATATGGATAGAATATTTCTCTTCAGTTTTGTTTATGATTCTAACATAGTTTTATTCGCCTACAATTCACACATTTTTAACTAATTATTAATTAGTTATCAAATTATTAATTATTCCTTATTATTTAGTTACATGATTTCATTTTATAGTACTGTTTACATAGCTGATTTTTTAATCATTGGTACAATTACATTTATTAGTCTACAATTGCATTTTATAGTACTCGTCTTCGTCTGCCAAGTACAGGTGCGTAATTTATATTGCAGAGCATAGGTACCAGCGCTATGACCAGAGAACGTAGTGAAGAAAATAAAAGAGTGAGGCTACGGTGCTATGCATAGCACCAATTGGGTCCGTGCTACGGCTCAAAATTTGACTTTTCAAAATTTTAACGGTCGATCCGAATTGTTCAACATGATTATAAAATGAATATATACTTGCAAATTAAATTTTACATTTTTTCGAATTTATTTACTATTTTTTTCGAAAATCACTCGATCTGAACATTCTAGACCATCCAAAAACAGCCTATCTAAAAAAATAGTAAAAAAATTTGAAAAAATGTAAAATTTGGTTTGCAAGTACATATTCATTTTATAATCATGTTGAACGGTTCGGATCGACCGTTAGGATTTTGAAAAGTCAAATTTTGAGCCGTAGCACGGACCCAATCCGTCCAATGCATAGCACCGTAGCCTCACTCAGAAAATAATACAGTTACAGTAAAATAGGAATATTAAAGTAAATTGTGTTCATACTAGTAGGTAGGCAGTAGAAACAGCACAAATTTTAACAACGCTCAAAATTAACTAGAGAAAAGATATACATCGGTAAAAGAACTATATCCAAAATACAAATCATACAATTTTGTTATTTGTAGAAAAGAATTGAAGAAGATTTTGAAGAAAAGTCAATGAAGGAATATAACACTGACAGAGATATATAATTTCTCTCTAAACTCGTTTCTTATATTTTTTTTAATATAAAAAAAAGAGTCTGGATTTTTTTTTTCTTTTAAACTTGACAAAAGCTACCAAGTGGTTACATCGTATTTATTACAATTATGTTCTTATAAAAAAACTTACATCATCTAAGAACGGAGGAAACATCAAGCGAAGAAATAAAATTACAATTACAACTTATGTCACTACTACAGAAAAACACTTCTCTATCGGTTTTAAATATAAAATTGTCATCTATTTCTGAACCGATAGCTATCGCCCCGATAGCGAAAGTGTTCACCTTTGCCATCCGCTCGGATCTGATGGCATTCGCACCTATGATATCACGTAAAGTAACCAACCGATGTCGTTTCTTAAATAACAGTGTTACAAATTGGTGTCGATGCGCATTCAATGGCATCGCTTGCATTTTTAGCAAAGGTTCTTAACACAACAACTTTTGAATTTGTTTGTCGATGGCAAAAGTCACATACACCATCGTTTTTGTATGCCTTAACGTTGTTGTCTTAACTTTGACATCTGTTTTTAATTTGAACCGTTGGTGATTTATATATATATTTATAATTATGCTCATATTAAGAGCTAGCTAGCCTCCATTTGCTAGCCATTTTTTAAATCCAACAAAGTAATATGAAAAACAACCAGTTGAATGTGAAACACAACCAGTACATGATGAAAGACAACTAGAAGAAGATGAAAAATAACTAGTACAAGACGAAAGACAACGAGAAGAGGTTAAAAGACAATTAGTAGAAGATGAAAAGCAACCAGTAGAAATGAAATACAACCAGTAGAAGTTGAAAGACAACTAAAACAAAACAAAAGACAACAAGTAGAACATGAAAAACATCTAGTTAAGATGAAAGACAACCAGTAGAACATGAATGACAACCAGTGTATACAAGATGAAAGACAACAGGAAAAAAACGAAAGACAACCAGTACAAGATGACATACAACAGGTAGAAGATGAAAAACAACTAGTAGAACTTGAATGACAACTAGAAGAAGATGAAATACCACCAGTAGTAGATGAAAGACACTTAGTAGGGCATGAATCACAACTAGTACATGATGAAAGAAAACTAAAAGAAGAATAAACACAACTGGCAGAAGATGAAAGGCAAACAATAGAAGATGAAAGACAACCAGCAGAAGATGAAAGACAACATGAAAACAAGGAAAGACAACCAGTAGAACATGGAATACAATCAGTACAAGATGAATGACAACTAGTAGTACATTAAAGACAAGCAGTAGAACATGAAAGACAACCATTATAAGATGAAAGACAACTAGAAGAAAATAAAAGACAACCAGTAGAACTTGAAAGACAACCAGTAGAAGATGAAAGACAACTTGAAGAAGATAAATAACAACCAGTAGAACATGAAAGACTACCAGTACAAGATGAAGGACAACTAGAGGAAGATGAAAAACAACAACTAGAAGATGAAAGAGAACCAGTACCAGATAAATACACCCGTAGAAGATGAAACACAACTAGAAGATGAAAAACAACTAGTAGAATATGCGAAAAAGAACCTTGTGTATACAAGAAGGTTAGTGGGAGAGCAGTCATCTTTCTGGTGTTGTATGTGGATGACATACTTCTGATAGGAAATGACATTCATTCTCTGAATTATATGAAAGCTTCATTGATGAAGGTGTTCCCAATGAAGGATCTCGGTGAAACTCCCTACATTCGAGGCATTAAGATATATAGAGATAGATCTAGGAGACTCATAGGATTGAGTCAAAGTGCGTACATTGACAAAGTGCTAAAAAGGTTTCTACTTTGAAGTCTCAACTTTGTGCAAGACGTTGCAAGGCATCAACCACCATTAGCATCGCAAAGAGGTGAAAGATCTTCAACCCTACATCTCAAGGCCTTCCTTTCTTCTTTGGAGACAAGAAACAAAAGGTATAATGTTTATTGATTTGAAAATTTGATTTTGATTTTGATTTTATTTCACTCGCACATGATGATCTCTTTTGGTACTTTTCTTGTCAAAATTTGAAATTCCGCTGCCTTAAGTACCATAAGAACTTTACAGTGGTATCAGAGCATAGGGCCTATGTGTGACTAATTTTGGCCAAATTTCCAAAGATATATTAGTCATTTGAATCCCAATATTATAGTTCAAAGGAAAATTAGGAGATGAAAAACAATATGTAGTACATGAAAGACAACCAGGACAAGATGAATGACAACTAGAATAAGATTAAAGACAACTTAAAGAAGATTAAAGACAACCAGTAGAATATGAAAGACTAGTAGAAGATGAAAAACAACTAGTAGAAGATGAAAAGCAACTAGAAGAAGATGAAAGACAACAAGTTGAACATGAAAGACAACAAGTAGAACATGAAAGACAGCAAGAAGAAGTTGAAAGACAACCAGTAGAATGTGAAATACCACCAGTACAAGATGAAAGACATCTAGAAGATGATTTAAAACAACAACTAAAAGATGAAAAACAACCCGTACAAGATGAAATACAACTAGAAGATGATGAAATACAACTAGTAGCATATGAAAGACAATCTGTTGAATATGAAACACAACCAGTATATGATGAAATACAACAAGAAGAAGATGAAAAATAATTAGTACAATATGAAAGACAACTAGAAGAAGTTAAAAGACAATTGGTAGAAGATGAAAGTCAACCAGTAGAACATGAAATACAACCAGTAGAGGATGAATGACAACTAAAACAAAACCAAAGACAACAAGTAGAACATGAAAAACATTTAGTTTAAGATGAAAGACAACCAGTAGAACATGAAAGACATGCAATTTTACATGAATGACAACCAGTGTGTACAAGCTGAAAGACAACCAGAAGAAAACAAAAGACAACCAGTATAACATGAACGACAACCAGTACAAGATAACATACCACTGGTAGAAGATGAAAAACAACTAGTAGAACATGAATGACAACTAGAAGAATATGAAATACAACCAGTAGTAGATGAAAGACAATTAGTAAAACATGAATCACAACCAGTACATGATGAAAGAAAACTAAAAGAAGATGAAAGACAATTGGCAGAAGATGAAGGGCAAACAATAGAATGTCAAAGACAACCAATAGAAGACTAAAAGACAACATGAAAACAACGAAAACCAACCAGTAGGACATGGAAGACAATCAGTACAAGATGAAAGACAACTAGTAGTACATTAAAGACAAGCAGTAGAACATGAAAGACAATCATTACAAGATGAAAGACAACCAGTAGAACTTGAAAGACAACCAGTACAAGATAACAGACAACTTGAAGAAGATGAGCCAACCAGTAGAACATGAAAGACTATCAGTACAAGATGAAGGACAATTAGAGGAAGATGAAAGACAACAACTAGAAGATGAAAGAGAACCAGTACCAGAAATACACTAGTAGAAGATGAAACACAGCTAGAAGATGAAAGACAACTAGTAGAATATGAAAAAAAACTAGTAGAATATGCGAAGAAGAACCTTGTGTATACAAGAAGGTTAGTGGGAGGGTAGTCATCTTTCTAGTGTTGTATGAGGATGACATACTTCTGATAGGAAATGACATTCCTTCTCTGAAATATGTGAAAGCTTCATTGATGAAGGTGTTCCCAATGAATGATCTGGGTGAAACTGCGTATATTATAGGCATCAAGATCTGTTGAGATAGATCTAGGAGACTCATAGGATTGAGTGAAAGTGTGTGCATTGACAAAGTGCTAAAAAGATTTCTACTTTGAAGTCTCAACTTGGTGGATACCGTGGAAAGCTTCTACTTTGAAGTCTCAACTTGGTGCAAGGCGCTGCAAGGCATCAACCACCATTAGCATCGACAAAGAGGGGAAGGGTTTTCAACCCTTCATCTCAAGGACCTTCCTTGCTTGTTTGGAGACAAGAAACAAAAGTTATGATGTTTATTGATTTGGAAATTTGATTTTGGTTTGATTTCAGTCGCACATGATGATCTCTTTTGGTTTCTTGTAAAAATTTAAAATTTCGTTGCCTTAAGTACCATAAGAACCTAACAGTGGTATCAGAGCATAGGGCCTATGTGTGACTGTTTTTGGCCAAATTTCCAAAGGAATATAAGTTATTTGAATCCAATATTATGGTTCAAAAAAAATTAGGAGATGAAGGACAACCAATACAAGTTGAAAGACAGAAGAAGATGAAAGACAACGTGTAGAACATGAAAGACTAGTAGAAGATTAAAAACAACTAGTGTAAGATGAAAAACAAATAGAAGAAAATGAAAGACAACAAGTTGAACATGAAAGACAACAAGTAGAACATGAAAGACAACAAGTAGAACATGAAAGACAACAAGTAGAATATGAAATACTACCAGTACAAGATGAAAGACATCTAGAAGATGATTTAAAACAACAACTAGAAGATAAAGACAACCAGTAGAAGATGAAAGACAACTAGAAAAAGATGACAACTAGAAGAAGATAAAACACAACCAGTAGAATATGAAAGACTAGTAGAAAATGAAAAACAAGTAGTAGAAGTTGAAAAGCAACTAGAAGAAGATGAAAGACAACAAATAGAACTTGAAATATAACAGAAGAAGTTGAAAGACAACTAGTAGAATATGAAATACTACCAGTACAAGATGAAAGACATCTAGAAGATAATTTGAAACAACAACTAGAAGATGAAAGACAACCAGTACAAGATAAAATACAACTAGTAGTGGATGAAAGACAACCAGTTGAATATCAAACCCAACCAGTACATGATGAATTACAACTAGAAGAAGATGAAAAATAACTAGTACAAGACGGAAGACAACTAGAAAGTTAAAAGACAATTGGTAGAAGATGAAAGGCAACCAGTAGAACTTGAAATACAACCAGTAGATGATGAAAGACAACTAAAACAAAACAATAGACAACAAGTAGAACATGAAAAACATCTAGTTTAAGATTAAAGACAACCAGTAGAACATGAAAGACATGCAATTTTACATGAATGACAACCAGTGTGTACAAGGTGAAAGACAACCAGTATAACATGAACGACAACCAGTACAAGATAACATAAAACTGGTAGAAAATAAAAAACAACTAGTAGAACATGAATGACAACTAGAAGAAGATGAAATACAACCAGTAGTAGATAAAAAGACAATTAGTAAGACTTGAATCACAACCAGTACATGATGAAAGAAAACTAAAAGAAGATGAGAGACAATTGGTAGAAGATGAAGGGCAAACAATATAACGTGAAAGACAACTAGTAGTACATTAAAGACAAGCAGTAGAACATGAAAGACAATCATTACAAGATGTAAGACAACTAGAAGAAAACAAAAGACAACCAGTAGAACTTGAAAGACAACCAGTACAAGATGACATACAACTTGAAGAAGATGAGCCAACCAGTAGAACATGAAAGACTACCAGTACAAGAAGAAGGACAACTAGAGGAAGATGAAAAACAACAACTAGAATATGAAAGAGAACTAGTACCAGAAATAAACTAGTAGAAGATGAAACACAACTAGAAGATGAAAGACAACTAGTAGAATATGCGAAAGAGAACCTTGTGTATACAAGAAGGTTAGTGGGAGTGTAGTCATCTTTCTAGTGTTGTATGAGGATGACATATTTATGATAGGAAATGACATTCCTTCTCTGAATTATGTAAAAGCTTCATTGATGAAGGTGTTCCTATGAAGGATCTGGGTGAAACTGCGTATATTATAAGCATCAAGATCTGTGAGATAGATCTAGGAGACTCATAGGATTGAGTGAAAGTGTGTGCATTTACGAAGTGCTAAAACGGTTTCTACTTTGAAGTCTCAACTTGGTGGATACCGTGGAGGGCTTCTACTTTGAAGTCTCAACTTGGTGAAAGGCGCTGGAAGGCATCAACCACCATTAGCATCGACAAAGTGGTGAAGGGTCTTCAACCCTTCATCTCAAGGACCTTTCTTTCTTGTTTGGAGACAAGAAACAAAAGGTATGATGTTTATTGATTTGGAAATTTGATTTTGGTTTGATTTCAGTCGCACATGATGATCTCTTTTGGTACTTTTCTGGTCAAAATTTGAAATTCTGCTGCCTTAAGTACCATAAGAACCTAACAGTGGTATCAGAGCATAGGGCCTATGTGTGACTGTTTTTGGCCAAATTTCCAAAGAAATATTAGTCATTTGAATCCCAATATTATGGTTCAAAAAGAAATTAGGAGATGAAGGACAACCAGTACAAGTTGAAAGACAGAAGAAGATGAAAAACAACTAGACGAAGATGAAAGACAACCTGTAGAACATGAAAGACTAGTAGAAGATGAAAAACAAATAGAAGAAGATGAAAGACAACAAGTTGAACATGAAAGACAACAAGTAGAACATGAAAGACAACTAGTAGAATATGAAATACTACCAGTGCAAGATGAAAGACATCTAGAAGATAATAGACAATTAGAAGAAGATGAATGACAACTAGAAGAAGTTAAAAGACAACCAGTAGAATATGAAAGACTAGTAGAAAATGAAAAACAAGTAGTAGAAGTTGAAAAGCAACTAGAAGAATATGAAAGACAACAAGTAGAACATGAAAGACAACAAGAAGAAGTTGAAAGACAACTAGTAGAATATTAAATACTACCAGTACAAGAGGAAAGACATCTAGAAGATGATTTGAAACAACAACAACTAGAAGATGAAAGACAACCAGTACAAGATGAAATACAACTAGTAGTGGATGAAAGGCAACCAGTTGAATATGAAACCCAACCAGTACATGATGAAATACAACTAGAAGAAGATGAAAAAGAACTAGTACAAGACGGAAGACAACTAGAAGTAGTTAAAAGACAATTGGTAGAAGATGAAAGGCAACCAGTAGAACTTGAAATACAACTAGTAGAAGATGAAAGACAACAAAAACAAAACAATAGACAACAAGAAGAACATGAATAACATCTAGTTTAAGATGAAAGACAACCAGCAGAACATAAAAGACAACCAGAAGAAAATGAAAGACAACCAGTATAACATGAACGACAACCAGTGTGTACAAGATGAAAGACACCAGAAGAAAACGAAAGACAACCAGTATAACATGAACGACAACCAGTACAAGATGACATACAACTGGTAGAAGATGAAAAACAACTAGTAGAACATGAATGACAACTAGAAGAAGATGAAATACAGCCAGTAGTAGATGAAAGACAATTAGTAGGACATGAATCACAACAAGTACATGACGAAAGAAAACTAAAAGTAAATAAAAGACAACCGGCAGAAGATTAAAGGCAAACAAGAGAACGTGAAAGACAACTTGTAGAAGATGAAAGACAACATGAAGACAACGAAAGACAACCAGCAGAACATGGAAGACAATATGTACAAGATGAAGGACAGTTAGTAGAACATTAAAGACAAGCAGTAGAACATGAAAGACAATCATTACAATATGAAAGATAACTCGAAGAAAACAAAGCACAACCAGTAGAACTTGAAAGACAACAAGTAGAAGATGACAGACAACTTGAAGAAGATGAGACAACCAGTAGAACTTGAAAGACTACCAGTACAAGATGAAGGACAACTAGAGGAAGATGAAAAACAACAACTAGAAGATTAAAAAGAAGCAGTACCAGATGAAATACACAAGTAGAAGATGAAACACAACTAGAAGATGCAAAACAACTAGTAGAATATGCGAAAAAAGAACCTTGTGTATACAAGAAGGTTAGTGGGAGTGCAGTCATCTTTCTGGTGTTGTTTGTCGATGACATACTTTTGATAAAAAATGACATTCCTTCTCTGAATTATATGAAAGCTTCATTGATGAAGGTGTTCCCAATGAAGGATCTGGATGAAACTGCCAATATTCAAGGCATCAAGATCTATATAGATAGATCTAGGAGACTCATAGGATTGAGTCAAAGTGCGTACATTGACAAAATGCTAAAAAGGTTTCTACTTTGAAGTCTCAACTTGGTGGATACCGTGTAGGGCTTCCATTTTGAAGTCTCAACTTGGTGCAAGGCGCTGCAAGACATCAACCACCATTAGCATCCACAAAGAGGTGAAGGATCTTCAACCTTAAATCTCAAGGACCTTACTTTCTTCATTGAAGACAAGAAACAAAAGGTATTATGTTTATTGATTTGGAAATTTGATTTTGGTTTGATTTGAGTCGCACATGATGATCTCTTTTGGTACTTTTCTTGTCAAAAGTTGCAATTATGCTGCCTGAAGTACCATAAGAACCTAACAGTGGTATCAGAGCATAGGCCTTTGTGTGACAGATTTTGGCCAAATTTCCTAAGATATATTAGTCAATTGAATCCCAATATTATGGTTCAAAAGGAACATTAGGAGAAGAAAGACAACATGTAGAACAAGAAAGACAACTAGAAAAAGATGAAAGACAATTAGAAGAACATGAAAGACTAGAAGAAGATGAAAGACAACTAGTAGAAGATTAAAAACAACTAGTAGAAGATGAAAAACAACTAGAAGAAGATGAAAGACAACAAGTAGAACTTGAAAGACAACAAGAAAAGTTGAAAGACAACCAGTAGAATATGAAATACTACCAGTACAAGATGAAAGACATCTAGAAGATGGTTTAAAACAACAACTAGAAGAAGAAAGACCACCAGTACAAGATAAAATACAACTAGTAGATGATGAAATACAACTAGTAGTAGATGAAAGACAACCAGTTGAATGTGAAACACAACCAGTACATGATGAAATACAACTAGAAGAAGATGAAAAATAACTAGTACAAAATGAAAAACAACTAGAAGAAGTTAAAAGACAATTCGTGGAAGATGAAAGGCAACCAGTAGATGATGAAAGACAACTAAAACAAAACAAAAGACAACAAGTATAACATGAAAAACATCTAGTTTAAAATGAAAGACAACCAGTAGAACATGAAAGACATGCAGTTTTACATGAATGACAACTAGTGTGTACAAGATGAAAGATAACTAGAAGAAAACGAAAGAGAACCAGTATAACATGAACGACAACCAGTACAAGAAGACATACAACTGGTAGAAGATGTAAAACAACTAGTAGAACATGAATAACAACTAGAAGAAGATGAAATACAAGCAATAGTAGATGAAAGACAACTGGCGGAAGATGAAAGGCAAACAATAGAACGTGAAAGACAACCAGTAGAAGATGAAAGACAATATGAAGACAACGAAAGACAACTAGTAGAACATGGAAGACAATCAGTACAAGATGAAAGACAGTTAGTAGAACATTGAAGACAAGCAGTAGAACTTGAAAGACAATCATTACAAGAAGAAAGACAACTCGAAGAAAACAAAACACAACCAGTAGAACTTGAAAAACAACCAGTAGAACATGAAAGACTACCACTACATGATGAAGGACAACTAGAGGAAGATGAAAAACATCAACTAGAAGATGAAAGAGAACCAGTACCATATGAAGTACACTAGTAGAAGATCAAACACAACTAGAAGATGAAAAACAACTAGTAGAATATGCGAAAAAGAACCTTGTGTATACAAGAAGGTTAGTGGGAGTGCTGTCATCTTTCTGGTGTTGTATGTGGATGACATACTTCTGACAGGAAAGGACATTCCTTCTCTGAATTATGTGAAAGCTTCATTGATGAAGGTGTTCCCAATGAAGGATCTGGGTGAAACTGCCTATATTCTCGGCATCAAGATCTATAGAGATAGATCTAGGAGACTCATCGGATTGAGTCAAAGTGCGTAGATTGACAAAGTGCTAAAAAGGTTTCTACTTTGAAGTCTCAACTTGGTGGATACCGTGTAGGGCTTCTACTTTGAAGTCTCAACTTGGTGCAAGGCGCTGCAAGACATCAACCACCATATCCACAAAGAGGTGAAGGATCTTCAACCCTACATCTCAAGGACCTTTTTTTCTTCTTTGGAGACAAGAAACAAAAGGTATGATGTTTATTTATTTGGAAATTTGATTTTGGTTTGTTTCAGTCGCACATGATGATATCTTTTGTTACTTTTCTTGTCAAAATTTGAAATTCCGCTGCCTTAAGTACCATAAAAATCTAACAGTGGTATCAGAGCAAAGGCCTATGTGTGACTGATTTTGGCCAAATTTCCAAAGATATATTACTCAATTGAATCCCAATATTATGGTTCAATGGGAAAATTAGGAAATGAAAGACAACCTGTAGAACATTAAAGACAACTAGTACAAGATGAAAGACTACTAGAAGAAGATGAAAAACAACTAGAAGAACATGAAAGACAAGAAGAAGATGAAAAGCAACTAGTAGAAGAAGAAAAGCAACTAGAAGAAGATGAAAGACAACAAGTAGAACATGATAGACAACAAGAAGAAGTTGAAAGACAACAAGTAGAATATGAAATACTACCAGTACAAGATGAAAGGCATCTAGAAGATGATTTAAAACAACAACTAGAAGAAGAAAGACCACCAGTACAAGATGAAATACTACTAGTAGATGATGAAATACAACTAGTAGTAGATGAAAGACAACCAGTTGAATGTGAAACACAACCAGTACATGATGAAATACAACTAGAAGAAAATGAAAAATAACTAGTACAAGATGAAAGACAACTATAATAAGTTAAAAGACAATTGGTAGAAGATGAAAGGCAACCAGTGGAAAATGAAAGACAACTAAACAAAATAAAATACAACAAGTATAACATGAAAAACATCTAGTTTAAAATGAAAGACAACTAGTAGAACATGAAAGACATGCAATTTTACATGAATGACATCCAGTGTGTACAAGATGAAAGATAACCAGTATAACATGAACGACAACCAGTACAAGATGACATACAACTGGTAGAAGATAAAAAACAGCTAGTAGAACATGAATGCCAACTAGAAGAAGTGGAAATACAGCCAGAAGTAGATGAAAGACAATTAGTAGGACATGAAAGACAACAAGAAGAAGTTGAAAGACAACTAGAAGAAGATGAAAGACAACATATAGAACATGAAAGACTAGTAGAAGATGAAAAACAACCTGTAGAAGATGAAAGACAACTAGAAGAAGATGAAAGACAACATGTAGAACATGAAAGACTAGTAGAAGATGAAAAACAACTAGTAGAAGATGAAAAACAACAAGTAGAAGTTGAAAAACAACAAGAAGAAGATGAAAGACAACAAGTTGAACATGAAAGACAACAAGAAGAAGTTGAAAGACAACCAATAGAATACGAAATACTACCAGGACAATATGAAATACATCTAGAAGATGATTTAAAACAACAACTAGAAGATGAAACACACCAGTACAAGATGAAGTACAACTAGTAGATGATGAAATACAACAAGTAGTAGATGAAAGACAACCAGTTGAATGTGACACACAACCAGTACATGATGAAATACAACTAAAAGAAGATGAAAAATAATTAGTACAAGATGAAAGACAACTAGAAGAAGTTAAAAGACAATTGGTAGAAGATGAAAGTCAACCAGTAGAAGATGAAATACAACCAGTAGAAGATGAAGGACAACTAATACAAAACAAAAGACAACAAGTAGAACATGAAAAACATCTAGTTTAAGATGAAAGACAACCAGTCGAACATGAATGACAACCAATGTGTACAAGATGAAAGACAACCAGAAGAAGAAGAAAGACAACCAGTATAACAGGAACGACAACCAGTAGAAGATGACATAAAACAGGTAAAAGATGAAAAGCAACAAGTAAAACATGAATGACAACTAGAAGAAGATGAAATACAACCAGTAGTGGATAAAAGACAATTAGTTGGACATGAATCACAACTAGACGATGAAAAACAACTAGTAGAATATGAAAAATAACTAGTAGAATATGCAAGAAAGAACCTTGTATATACAAGAGGTTAGTGGGAGTGCAGTCATCTTTCTGGTGTTGTTTGTGGATGACATACTTCTGATAAAAAATGACATTCCTTCTCTGAATTATGTGAAAGCTTCATTGATGAAGGTGTTCCCAATGAAGGATCTGGGTGAAACTGCCAAAATTCAAGGAATCAAGATCTATAGAGATAGATCTAGGAGACTCATAGGATTGAGTCAAGGTGCGTACATTGACAAGGTGCTAAAAAGGTTTCTACTTTGAAGTCTCAACTTGGTGGATACCGTGTAGGGCTTCTACTTTTAAGTCTCAACTTGGTGCAAGGCGCTGCAAGACATCAACCACCGTTAGCATCCACAAAGAGGTGAAGGATCTTCAACCCTACATCTGAAGGACCTTCCTTTCTTGTTTGAAGACAAGAAACAAAAGGTATGATATTTATTGATTTGGAAATTTGATTTTGGTTCGATTTCAGTCGCACATGGTGATCTCTTTTGGTACTTTTCTTGTCAAAATTTGCAATTCCGCTGCCTTAAGTACCATAAGAACCTAACAGTGGTATCAGAGCATAGACCTATGTGTGACTGATTTTGACCAAATTTCCAAAGATATATTAGTCAATTGAATCCCAATATTATAGTTTAAAAAGGAAAATTAGGAGATGAAAGACAACATGAAGAACATGAAAGACAACCAGTACAAGATGAAAGACAACTAGAAAAAGATGAAAGGCAACATGTAGAACATGAAAGACTAGTAGAAGATGAAAAACAACTCGTAGAAGATGAAAAACAACTCGTAGAAGATGAAAAACAACTAGAAAAAGATGAAAGACAACAAGTAGAACATGAAAGACAACAAGAAGAAGTTGAAAGATAACCAGTAGAATATGAAATACTACCAGGACAAGATGAAAGACATGCAGAACATGATTTAAAACAACAACTAGAAGATGAAAGACCACCAGTACAAGACGAAATACAACTAGCAGAATGTGAAACACAACCAGAAGAAGATGAAAAATAACTAGTACAAGATGGAAGACAACTAGAAGAAGTTAAAAGACAATTGGTAGAAGATGAAAGGCAACCAGTAGAACATGAAATACAACCAGTAGAAGATGAAAGACAACTAATACAAAATAAAAGACAAAAAGTAGAACATGAATAACATCTAGTTAAGATGAAAGACAACCAGTAGAACACAAAATACATGCAATTTTACATGAATCACAACTAGTGTGTACAAGATAAAACACAACCAGAAGAAAATGAAAGACCACCAGTATAACATGAACGACAACCAGTACAAGATGACATAAAACTGGTAGAAGATGAAAAACAACCAGTAGTAGAAAATGAATGACAACTAGAAGAAGATGAAATACAACCAGTAGTAGATGAATGACAATTAGTTGGACATGAATCACAACCAGTACATGTTGAAAGAAAACTAAAAGAAGATGAAAGACAACAGGCAGAAGAAGAAAGGCAAACAATAGAACGTGAAAGACAACCAGTAGAAAATGAAAGACAACATGAAGACAACGAAAGACCACCAGTTGAACATAGAAGACAATCAGTACAAGATGAAAGACAGCTAGTAGAACATTAAAGGCAAGCCGTAGAACATGAAAGACAACCATTACAAGATGAAAGACAACTACAAGAAAACAAAAGACAACCAGTAGAATTTGAAAGACAACTTGTAGAAGATGAAAGAAAACCAGTAGAATATGAAAGACTACATGTACAAGATGAAGGACAACTAGAGGAAGATGAAAAACAACAACTAGAAGATGACAGAGAACCAGTACCAGATGAAATACACTAGTAGAAGATGAAACACAACTAGAAGATGAAAAACAACTAGTAGAATATGCGAAAAAGAACCTTGTGTATACAAAAAGGTTAGTGGGAGTGCAGTCATCTTTCTGGTGTTGTATGTAAATGATATACTTCCGATAGGAAACAACATTCCTTCTCTGAATTATGTGAAAGCTTCATTGATGAAGGTGTTCCCAATGATGGATCTGCATGAAACTGCCAATATTCTTGGCATCAAGATCTATAGAGATAGATCTGGGAGACTCATAGGATTGAGTCAAAGTGCGTAAAGTGCTAAAAAGGTTTCTACTTTGAAGTCTCAACTTGGTGGATACCGTGGAGGGCTTCTACTTTGAAGTCTCAACTTGGTGCAAGGCGCTGCAAAGCATCAACCACCATTAGCATCGACAAAGAGGTGAAGGATCTCCAACCCTACATCTCAAGGACCTTCCTTTCTTCTTTGGAGACAAGAAACAAAAGGTGTGATGTTTATTTATTTGGAAATTTGATTTTGGTTTGATTTCAGTCGTACATGATGATCTCTTTTGTTACTTTTCTTGTCAAAATTTGAAATTCCGCTGCCTTAAGTACCATAAGAACCTAGGTATCAGAGCATAGGCCTATGTGTGACTGATTTTGGCCAAATTTCCAAAGACATAAGTCAATTGAATCCCAATATTATGGTTCAAAAGGAAAATTAGGAGATGAAAGTCAACCTGTAGAACATGGAAGACAACCAGTACAAGATGAAAGACAACTAGAAGAAGATGAAAGACAACCAATAGAAAATGAAAGACAACATGAAGACAACGAAAGACCACCAATAGAACATGAAAGACAATCAGTACAAGATGAAAGACAGCTAGTACAACATTAAAGACAAGCAGTAGAACATGAAAGACAATCATTACAAGATGAAAGACAACTACAAGAAAACAAAAGACAACCAGTAGAAGATGAAACACAACATGAAAAAGATGAAAGACAACCAGTAGAACATGAAAGACTAACTGTACAAGATGAAGAACAACTAGAGGAAGATGAAAAACCACAACTAGAAGATGAAAGAGAACCAGTACCAAATGAAATACACTAGTAGAAGATGAAACACAACTAGAATATGAAAAATAACTAGTAGAATATGCAAAACAACTTGTAGAATATGCGAAAAAAGGACCTTGTGTATACAAGAAGGTTAGTGGGAGTGCAGTCATCTTTCTGGTGTTGTATGTGGATGACATACTTCTGATAAAAAATGACATTCCTTCTCTGAATTATATGAAAGCTTCATTGATGAAGGTGTTCCCAATGAAGGATCTGGGTGAAACTGTCAATATTCAAGGCATCAAGATCTATAGAGATAGATCTAGGAGACTCATAGGATTGAGTCAAAGTGCGTACATTGACAAAATGCTAAAAAGGTTTCTACTTTGAAGTCTCAATTTGGTGCAAGGCGCTGCAAGACATCAACCACCATTAGCATCCACAAAGAGGTGAAGGATCTTCAACCCTAAATCTCAAGGACCTTACTTTCTTCTTTGAAGACAAGAAACAAAAGGTATGATGTTTATTGATTTGGAAATTTGATTTTGGTTTGATTTGAGTCGCACATGATCTCTTTTGGTACTTTTCTTGTCAAAAGTTGCAATTCTGGTGCCTGAAGTACCATAAGAACCTAACAGTGGTATCAGAGCATATGCCTTTGTGTGACTGATTTTGGCCAAATTTCTGAAGATATATTAGTCAATTGAATCCCAATATTATGGTTCAAAAGGAAAATTAGGAGATGAAAGACAACCTGTAGAAGATGAAAGACAACTAGAAGAAGATGAAAGACAACATGTAGAACATGAAATACTAGTAGAAGATGAAAAACAACTTGTAGAAGATGAAAAACAACTAGTACAAGATGAAAAACAACTAGAAGAAGATGAAAGACAACAAGTAGAACATGAAAGACAACAAGAAGAAGTTGAAAAACAACCAGTAGAATATGAAATACTACCAGGACAAGATGAAAGACATCTAGAAGATGATTTAAAACAACAACTAGAAGATGAAACACCACCAGTACAAGATGAAATACAACTAGTAGATGATGAAATACAACTAGTAGTAGATGAAAGACAACCAGTTGAATGTGAAACACAACCAGTACAAGATGAAATACAACGAGAATAAGATGAAACATAACTAGTACAAGATGAAAGACAACTAGAAGAAGTTAAAAGACAATTGGTGGAAGATGAAAGACAACTAAAACAAAACAAAAGACAACAAGTAGAACATGAAAAACATCTAGTTTAAGATGAAAACAACCAGTAGAACATGAAATACATGCAATTTTACATGAATGACAACTAGTGTGTACAAGATGAAAGACAACCAAAAGAAAACGAAAGACAACAAGTATAAAATGAATGAAAACCAGTACAAGATGACATAAAACTGGGAGAAGATGGAGAACAACTAGTAGAACATGAATGACAACTAGAAGAAGATGAGTTACAGCCAGTAGTATATGAATGACAATTAGTTGGACATGAATCACAACCAATACATGTTGAAAGAAAACTAAAAGAAGATGAAAGACAACAGGCAGAAGATGAAAGGCAAAGAATAGAACGTGAAAGACAACCAGTTGAAAATGAAAGACAACATGAAGAAAACGAAAGACCGCCAGTAGAATATGGAAGACAATCAGTACAAGATGAAAGACATCTAGTAGAACATTAAAGACAAGCAGTAGAACATGAAAGACAATCATTACAAGATGAAAGACAACTTGAAGAGAAAAAAAACAACCAGTAGAACTTGAAAGACAACCAGTATAAGATGACAGACAACTTGAAGAAGATAAGACAACCAGTAGAGCATGAAAAACTATCAGTACAAGATGAAGGACAACTAGAGGAAGATGAAAAACAACAACTAGAAGATGAAAGAGAACCAGTACCAGATGAAATACACTAGTAGAAGATGAAACATAACCAGAAGATGAAAAACAAATAGTTGAATTTGCGAAAAAGAACCTTGTGTATACAAGAAGGTTAGTGGGAGTGCAGTCATCTTTCTGGTGTTGTATGTGGATGACATATTTCTGATAGGAAATGACATTCCTTCTCTGAATTATGTGAAAGCTTCATTGATGAAGATGTTCCCAATGAAGGATCTGGGTGAAACTGCCTATATTCTAGGCATCAAGATCTATAGAGATAGATATAGGAGACTCATTGGATTGAGTCAAGGTTCGTAGATTGACAAAGTACTAAAAAGGTTTCTACTTTGAAGTCTCAACTTGGTGGATACCGTGAAGGGCATCTACTTTGAAGTCTCAACTTGGTGCAAGACGTTGCAAGGCATCAACCACCATTGGCATCGCAAAGAGGTGAAGGATCTTCAACCCTACATCTCAAGGACCTTCATTTCTTCTTTGGAGACAAGAAACAAAAGGTATGATGTTTATTGATTTTGGTTTGATTTGAGTCGCACATGATGATCTCTTTTGGTACTTTTTTTGTCAAAAGTTGCAATTCTGCTGCCTGAAGTACCATAAGAACCTAATAGTGGTATCTGAGCATAGGCCTATGTGTGACTGATTTTGGCCAAATTTCCGAAGATATATTAGTCAATTGAATCCCAATATTATGGTTCAAAAGGAAAGTAAGGAGATGAAAGACAACCTGTAGAACATGAAAGACAACTAGAAGAAGATGAAAGACAACTAGAAGAAGATGAAAGACTACATGTAGAACATGAAAAACTAGTAGAATATGAGAAACAACTAGTAGCAGATGAAAAACAACTAATACAAGATGAATAACAACTAGAAGAAGATGAAAGACAACAAGAAGAACATGAAAGACAACAAGAAGAAGTTGAAAGACAACCAGTAGAATATGAATTACGACCAGGAGAAGATGAAAGACATCTAGAAGATGATTTAAAACAACAACTAGAAGATGAAACACCACCAGTACAAGATGAAATACAACTAGTAGATGATGAAATACAACTAGTAGATGATGAAATACAACTAGTAGTAGATGAAAGACCACCAGTTGAATGTGAAATACAACCAGTACAAGATGAAATACAACTAGAAGAATATGAAAAATAACTAGTACAAGATGAAAGACAACAAGAAGAAGTTAAAAGACAATTGGTAGAAGATGAAAGAGAACCATTAGAAGATGAAAGACAACTAATACAAAACAAAAGACAACAAGTAGAACATGAAAAACATCTAGTTTAAGATGAAAGACAACCAGCAGAATATGAATGACAACCAGCGTGTACAAGATGAAAGACAACCAGAAGAAAATGAAAGACAACCAGTATAACAGGAACGACAACCAATACAAGATGACATACAACAGGTAGAAGATGAAAAACAACTAGTAGAACATGAATGACAACTAGAAGAAGATGAAATACAACCAGTAGTTGATGAAAAACAATTACTATGACATGAATCACAACTAGTACATGATGAAAGAAATCTAAAAGAAGATGAAAGACAACTGGCAGAAGATGAAAGCCAAACAACAGAACGTGAAAGACAACCAGTAGAAGATGAAAAACAACATGAAGACAACGAAAGACCACCAGTAGAACATGGAAGACAATCAGTACAAGATGAAAGACAACTAGTAAAACATTAAAGACAAGCAGTAGAACATGAAAGACAATCATTACAAGATGAAAGACAACTAGAAGAAAACAAAAGACAACCAGTAGAATTTGAAAGACATCTAGTAGAAGATAAAAGACAACTTGAAGAAGATGAAAGACAACCAGTAGAACATGAAAAGACTACCAGTACAAGATGAAGGACAACTAGAGAAAGATGAAAAACAACAACTAGAAGATGAAAGAGAACCAGTACCATATGAAATACACTAGTAGAACATGAAACACAACTAGACAATGAAAAACAACTAGTAGAATATGAAAAATAACTAGTAGAATATGCGAAAAAGAAACTTGTGTATACAAGAAGGTTAATGGGAGAGCAGTGATCTTTCTAGTGTTGTATGTGGATGACATACTTCTGATAAAAAATGGCATTCCTTCTCTAAATTATGTGAAAGTTTCATTGATGAAGGTGTTCCCAATGAAGAATCTGGGTGAAAATGCCAATATTCAAGGCATCAGATCTATAGAGATAGATCTAGGAGACTCATAGGATTGAGTCAAAATGTGTAAATTGACAAAGTGCTAAATAGGTTTCTTCTTTGAAGTCTCAACTTGGTGGATGGAGGGCTTCTACTTTGAAGTCTCAACTTGGTGCAAGGCGCTGCAAGGCATCAACCACCATTAGCATCGACAAAGAGGTGAAGGATCTTCAACCCTACATCTCAAGGACCTTCCTTTCTTCTTTAGAGACAAGAAACAAAAGGTATGATGTTTATTGATTTGAAAATTTGATTTTGGTTTGATTTGAGTCGAACATGATGATCTCTTTTGGTACTTTTCTTGTCAAAATTTGAAATTCCGCTGCCTCAAGTACCATAAGAAACTAACAGTTGTATCAGAGCATAGGGCCTATGTGTGACTGATTTTGGCCAAATTTCCAAAGATATATTAGTCAGTTGAATCCCAATATTATGGTTCAAAAGGAAAATTAGGAGATGAAAGACAACCTGTAGAACATGAAAGACATGCAAGTTTACATGAATGACAACACAGTGTGTACAAGATGAAAGACAATCAGAATAAAACGAAAGACAACCAGTATAACATGAACGACAACCAGTACAAGATGACATACAACTGGTAGAAGATGAAAAACAACTAGTAGAACTTGAATGACAACTACAAGAAGATGAAATACAACCAGTAGTAGATGAAATACAATTAGTAATACATGAATGACAACCAGTACATGATGAAAGAAAACTAAAAGAAGATGAGACAACTGGCAGAAGATGAAAGGCAAACAATAGAACATGAAAGACAACCAGTTGAAGATGAAAGGAAGACAACATGAAAAACAACAAGTAGAACATGAAAAATATTTAGTTTAAGATGAAAGACAACCAGTAGAACATGAAAGACATGCAATTTTACATGAATGACAACCAGTGTGTACAAGATGAAAGACAACCAGAAGAAAACGAAAGAAAACCGGTATAACAGGAACGACAACCAGTACAAGATGACATACAACTGGTAGAAGATGAAAAACAACTGGTAGAACAAGAATGACAACTAGTAGAAGATGAAATACAACCAGTAGTAGATGAAAGACAATTAGAAGATGAAAAACAACAAGTAGAAGATGAAAAACAACTAGAAGAAGATGAAAGACAACAAGTAGAACATGAAAGACAACAAGAAGAAGTTGAAAGACAAGCAGTAGAATATGAAATACTACCAGTACAAGATGAAAGACATCTAGAAGATGATTTAAAACAACAACTAGAATATGAAAGACAACCAGTACAAGATGAAATACAACTTGTAGATAATGAAATACAACTAGTAGTAGATGAAAGACAACCAGTTGAATGTGAAACACAACCAGTACATGATGAAATACAACTAGAAGAAGATGAAAAATAACTAGTACAAGATGAAAGACAACTAGAAGAAGTTAAAAGGCAAATGGTGGAAGATAAAAGACAACCAGTAGAAGATGAAAGACAACTAATACAAAACAAAAGACAACAAGTATAACATGAAAAATAACTAGTAGAATATGCAAAAAAGAAACTTGTATATACAAGAAGGTTAGTGGGAGTGCAGTCATCTTTCTAGTGTTGTATGTGGAAGATAAAAGAAAACTAAAAGAAGTTAAAAGACAATTGGTGGAAGATAAAAGACAACCAGTAGAAGATGAAACAACTTATACAAAACAAAAGACAACAAGTATAACATGAAAAATAACTAGTAGAACATGAAATACAACCAGTAGAAGATGAAAGACAACTAAAACAAAACAAAAGGCAACAAGTAGAAAATGAAAAACATCTAGTTTAAGATGAAAGACAATCTGTAGAACATAAAAAACATATAGTTTAAGATGAATGACAACCAGTGTGTACAAGATGAAAGATAACCAGAAGAAAACGAAAGACAACCAGTATAACATGAACGACAACCAGTACAAGATGACATACAACTGGTAGAAAATGAAAAACAACTAGTAGAACATGAATGACAACTAGAAGAAGATGAAATTCAACCTGTAGTAGATGAAAGACAATTAGTAGGACATGAATCACAACCAGTACATGATGAAAGAAAACTAAAAGAAGATGAAAGACAACTGGCAGAAGATGAAAGGCAAGCAATAGAACGTGAAAGACAATCAGTAGAAGATGAAAGGAAGACAACGAAAGACAACTAGTAGAACATGGAAGACAATCAGTACAAGATGAAAGATAGCTAGTAGAACGGTAAAGACAAGCAGTAGAACATGAAAGACAATCATTACAAGATGAAAGACAACTAGAAGAAAACAAAAGACAACCAATAGAACTTGAAAGACTACCAGTACAAGATGAAGGACAACCAGAGAAAGATGGAAAACAACAACTAGAAGATGAAAGCCAACCAGTACCAGATGAAATACACTAGTAGAAGATGAAACACAACTAGAAGATGAAAGACAACTAGTAGAATATGAAAAACAACTAGTAGAATATGAATGACAACTAGATGAAGATGAAAACAACTTGTAGAATATGAATGACAACTAGAAGAAGATGAAATACAACCCGTATTAGAAGACAGACAACCAATAGAACAAGAAACACAACCAGTACATTATGAAATACAACTAGACAAAGATGAAAAACAACTAGTACAAAATGAAAGACAACTACAAGAAGATTAAAGACAACCAATAGAACATGAAAGACAACCAGTAGAAGATGAAACAAAACTAGAAGACAATGATAGACACCAGTAGAACATGAAAAACCACCAGTACAAGATGAAATACAACTAGTAGAACATGAAAGACAACCAGTAAAAGATGAAATACAACGAGAAGAAGATGAAAAACAACAACCAGTAGAAGATGAAAAACAACTAGAAGAAGATGAAATACAATCATTAGTATATGAAAGACAAACCAGTAGAACATGGAACATAACTAGTACATGATGAAATACAACTATAAGAAGATGAAAAACAACTAGTACAGGATGAAAGACAACTAGAAAAAAAATGAAAGATAACTGGCAGAAGATGAAAGATAACCCATAGAACATTAGGGACAATCAGAGTAGATGAAAAACAATTAGAAGACAACAAAAAACAACCAGGAGAACGTGAAAAACAACAAGTACAAGATGAAAGACAACTAGTAGAAAATGAAAGACAAACAATACGTACAAGATTAAAAGACAACTAGTAGAAAACGAAAGACAACCAGTTGAAATGAAAGACAACTAGATAGTATCAGATGAAAGACAATTAGAAGAAGATGAAAAATAACTAGTACAAGATGAAAGACAACTAGAAGGGGTGTCATCGGTTCGATTCGGTTGAAACCGAACCAAACTAAGCAAACCAAAGTAATAATTCAATTTCTAAAATAGAACCAAACCGAACCGATTTAGCATTGCAACTGAACCGAATCGATCCAAAGTTTTATTTCGGTTTTGTTCGATTTATTCTGTTTGTTCTGTTCAAACCAAAATATATTATTTTTTTATTTAAAGCAATTGATTTATAATAAATTAAAGTTATTAAGAAATAAACCGGGGTATTAAGAAATAAACCGAGATATTAAGAAATAAACTGAAGTATTGAAAGAAATTGATTAAGAAATAAACCGGGTATTAAGAAATAACTGCGGTGGTCCGGACCAAATTCATAATATATAAAAGTTTGGTCAGTTCGGTTATTTCAGTTTTGAAAATTTCCAAACCGAACCGAAGCAAAATAATTCAGTTTTAAAAAGCAAACCAAACCGAACTGTTTGGTGCAAACTAATTCGGTTCGGCTCAAACCGACTAAACCGGACCCAATGAACACCATGAAAAACATGTACAAGATGACATACTACTAGAAGAAGATGAAATACAAATAAAAGAAGATAAAATACAACCAATTGAACATGAAAAACAACATGTACAAGATAAAACACAACAAGAAGAAGATGAAAAATAGCTACCAGAAGATGAAAGACAACCAATACAAGATGAAAAACAACTAATAGAAGATGAAAAATAACTAGTTAAATATGAATGACAACTATAACAAGATTAAAGACAACAAGTAGAACATGAAAGACAACCAGTACAAGATGAAAGACAACTAGAAGAAGATGAAATACAACAAGTAGAACATGAAAGACAACCAGTACAAGATGAAATACAACTAGAAGAAGATGACATACAAATATAGGATGAAGAAAGACAAGTAGAAGAAGATGAAAGACAATCAGTAGAACATGAAAGACAACTAGTACAAGATGAAAGACAATTAGAAGAAGATGAAAAACAACAACTAAAAGATGAAATACAACTAGTAGAAGATGAAATAAAACTAGTAGAATATGAATGACAACTGGAAGAAGATGAAATACAACCAATATTAGATGAAAGACAACCAGTAGAACATTAAACACAACCAGTATATGATGAAAGCTAACTAGAAGAGATGAAAAACAACTAGTACAAGATGAAAGACAACTAGAAGAAGAAGAAAAACAACTGGCAGAAGATGAAAGACAACCAATAGAACATGAAATACAACCAGTAGTAGATGAAAGACAACCAGTAGAACATGAAAGATAACTAGTAGAAGATGAAAGACAAGTTAGAAGAAGATGAAAGACAACTAGTAGAAGATGAAAGACAACCAGATGAAGATGAAAAACAACAAGTAGAATATGAAAAACAACTAGTAGAGGATAATTTAGAAGAAGATAGACAACAGTAGAACTTGAAAACAACTAGTATAAGACGAAGGACAATTAGAAGAAGATGAAATAGAACTAGAAGAATAAAAATTACAACTACAAGAAGATGAAAGACAACCGGTGTCGTTATATTTTAGATAATGTCGTATTAAGTCATGAAATTATGCATTACTGTAGGCAGAAAAAAGAGAAAGGTGTAGTGATTAAAATCGATCTAGAAAAAGCATATGACAAAGTAAATTGGTCATTTCTTAACGAGGTGCTGGTAACTAGAGGGTTTGATAAGTTGATATCTTGGAATTTATAATTGTTATATAGTAGTCGTACTTCTTGTATTAATGTAAACAGTAAATTGTCTTCTTACTTCTCTTGTCAAAGGGGTGTCCGATAAGGGGACCCTCTGTCCCCTTTCTTGTTCTCTTAGTTGGTGATGTTCTTTGTAAACTTTTTAATAAAGGCAGGTCCACTGGTAAGATTCAAGGTCTTGGCCCACGTCTGGCTAATGGAAATAGTGTAAGTAATTGTCATTACGCCGATGACACTATCTTGTTCCTAGCTCCAACTCCTACTAATATAGACTACGTTGTTTGGACAATGTTCAGCTTTGAGGCTTTATCATGTATAAAAAATAATTTTCAAAAAACAGAGTTGATTCCTTTACAAATGCCTTCCTCTGATGGGAACTTGCTTGCTGAAGTGTTTGGTTGTAAAGTTGCTAATTTACCCTTGAAGTATTTGGGGGTGCCTTTAAGTGATAAAAAACTTGATATTTCTAATTGGTGTTGCATTGTAGATAAGGTCACTAAGAAACTGCAGGGTAGGGTAGGTAACCTGTTATTTATCAGGGGACGACTAACACTGGTAAACTCTGTCTTATCTGTTGTTCCTTTATACATGTTGTCACTTTATAAACTTCATGTTACAATTAGGAAACAAATTGATAAAGTTAGACGTCAATTTCTATGGCAAGGTAATTTAGGTCCCCGTAAAAATACTCTTTGATTGATTGGTCTTTGGTATGTTATCCAAAGGATTATGTAGGTTTAGGGGTTAAAGATTTACACATTATGAACATCTCTTTATTAGTTAAATGGTGGTGGAAATTACATAACTCTCAATACTCAGGACTTTGGAAACATATTTTACAAATTAAATATGGTCCCTATACTCCCATCTCACACATGTCTCCCTTCTGGAAAGAGATTTCTAAACTGCAGTATATTGGCAAATTAAGTTGCTTTTATCAAATAGGCATTGGTCAAACTGTGAGCTTTTGGTTGGATGCACTCTGAATGTCCCCTCTCCATTGTATATTCTTATGTTTTTGTATTATGTACTAACCCTTTTCTATGTGTACAGGCTGTGATTACATCAAGAGGTTCTATGGTGAGATTTCAAAGATCTCTCCATGGCATTCTCCTAATTGAGTGGCATGAAATAGTTGCACTTATCCACTTTTATACTCTTACAGAAACCCCAGATATTCCTCTATGGAAATGGACTCCAAACATCAATTTACAACCTCCTTTTTGTAAAAATTCTCTCATTTTGAGGGGAACAAGGCCAATATGCCTCACTGTAGTGGTAGGTTCCAGTGCCACTTAAAGTGCAAGTGTTTATGTAGTTATTGTTTCGAAATAAAATTCTAAAAAAATAGTGTTGAGCAAAAAAACACTAGCAAGGTGATACTATGTGTCATTTATGTCATAGAGAGGAGGAATCAACCTTACATCTTTTTATTACTTGCCCCTACTTGTCTCAAATATGGTTTTGGATGGGTTAGTTCCAACACTATTTTCGTAATTGGACTTCTTTGGAAGATATTCAACAATTGGCCATGACTTTACCTCTTAAACAAAGGGAGGCAATGCTTATTGTTGTTAGTACAGTTTGTTGGACCATCTGGAGATTTAGAAATTCTATTTGTTTTGACAACAAAAGTGTACCTTTCATTAGACAAATGATCCTACTAATGTGCTCTTTATTGGACTATTGGTTAGGGAATAAAAAAAGACATGTGGTGCAATTTACTCAACTTTGAACTCCTGAAGATATGGACAAGGTGGCCATTCAAAGCATGTCCCCTCTGCCTGTAGCGTATCTTGAGATGAACAGTGGTACCATTGTTGCTTGCCAATTAGAGTACATGGGAGTGATTTATCACATGACAGTTGATCACTCAAAAGAGAGCAATGTTTCTTTTAATATTTATAAACTCGGAAATGCTATCGGTTCGGACTGCAAGCGCACAATCCTATCGAGTAGTATATTCGAGGTCGATCCACAAGGAATATTGGTTCAATGCTTTGAGCGATCGAATCACAATCTTTCGAAAGGCTAGACGAAATCTGAAAATTGAGAGATGTTGTTTTGATCAATGTAAATTAGGAAGTAATTAAAAGTAATTAAAATAAAGATAGAGATGAGAATTCCTAGGGTTTCGGCACACCATTGCCACTCAATCCGTCTTGACAATATATTTCTGTTGCGTCTGATTTCCTGTTGTTGTTTTAATGAAAGACACCACATAGGTCACTGCGATTTATGTTACGCAAGAATGACAGATCTTTCACCGAGATTCTACATAGGACACTGCAATTTACCTTACGCAAATGTCTGATCTCTCAAATATCCCAAATTACTACTCAGATCACTGCGATTTACTTTACGCATGTGATGGAATTTGGTACGCGTTTTGTTGGTCTGGTTTATGGTTTCCCCGCTAAGGTTTTCTTCACATAAACCTAATAGATCTCAACGAGGCTAATTCATACAAATAGTTTCTCTTACCATTAAAGTACTGTCACTACCCTAACGGACTCAAACTAGATAATTGAAATTAGATGAAGAGATAGTAAATCACAAAAGCATTTTAGTACAACAACAAGAAACCATAATCAACAGAAATATATATATCAAAACATCAAGAGTAACAAGGTTTACTGCCTAGCCCTAAGAAAATGAACTTAGCCACGGAACGGCATTGTTACAAGCACTCCTCTCTTCTCACTTTAATCAAATCTAACCCTAATTACAAAGATAACTATTCCTTCTGCCCAGGGGCCTTATATAGGAGTGGGGTGGAGGTTGAGTAGGGGCTAAGAAACTGATCTGGAAACAGCTGTCGGCAGTTATTCCCCAAGGGTCGCCTTCGGATACGGACCGTATTAGGCAATACGGTCCGTATTAGGACCTTGACAGTTAGGGTTTAATGCTTCTAGCGCTATCTTCTGGTCTGTGCTAGGCCTGGTCCGTATTAGGTAATACTGGCCGTAACAGGGACTTAGTCGATAAGCGTCGCTGATCCGATTGACCCGATTCTAGCTCCATTTGGTGTAAAATAGTCCCAAACCTGTTTTCTGCAATAAAACATAAAGAAGGGTGACAGTAGCCTTTTTCTCTAATTAATTAAACATAAGTGTGAGAAAATATGTAAAACCTAAGCTAAAACCCTACGTAAATCATCATTATTTTGACTCTGATCATGCCTCCCAACTTGAATTGTTGTTTGTCCTCAAGCAACGACATCCCAGCTGGTCAAAGATCCGGTCTAGGTTAAACCATACAATCTCAAGGACTTGTTAAAAATTAAATTAGGGCTTAGGTTTGGTACAATTGGCATGACAATAAAAATTTAGAACTTAAAAAAATATTCATGATCTCTCCCTTGAACAATTTATTCACCCCATGATTGACCTCATTATGCTTACTCTAGAAAAATTATTATCGAACGATCTATTTCACAAATATCCTTAAAATTGAGAGTATTAATTTCCCCTTCGATTATAAATGGATCCCTTCCAATCAATAGGAATTTTAATGATATAAATTTTGATTTTCCTTCCCAATTGATTGGAGCAAAGTATGACAACTAAGTGTGTTGGTACTTGTGACTGTTTTTGAAAAATTTAATATGTACAAGAATTTAAATTTGGGAGGTTTTCTCGAGCCTATTGGTAACCAGTCTTGTGTATGCACCCGTACTCTTTTTATCCTCCATCTTTTATTCTATTTTTTTCTTTTTCTGAATTTTTCTATTTTTTTGGATTTTTCTCATTTCTGATTTTTTTTGTATTTTGTATTTTTCTGAAAATAAAATAAAATATTTTTGTGTCACAAGCACCATGATTACACACAATTCCAAGTATTCATTCATACAATGAATTATTGCATAGTTTCGCTAGGGGTCTATCTATAATAAATGGGTATTCTAAAACACTATCAAATTTAAAAGTCTTTGCAAAAATAAATTACTCAAAATAAAAACTCTAGGGTTTGCGATTTTGGTCAACTCTCATGGTTAGCAATTAATTGTTCATTTTGAGATCACAAATTAATTTTAAAAATTCCAAATTTTTGGTATCATGGTCAATTATCTAAACCTTAGCCTAACTCGATTTACAACAATCCTATTTGATTAACCTACTCCTAGAATTAAAATAAAAATGCAAGCTAGCTAAAAAGCTCAATCTAATCATTCTAGGATTTTTGGTAAAGCCTCCAACCCTAGTCAAAAATTGAGTAAAACTACTAGCACCTAAGTAATTAAAATGCAAAAAATTTTAAAGATACATGGTCAATTTACTTTCCTACCCCCCGAATAAAATTGAGCATTGTCCCCAATGCTCGAGAGATAAAAATAAAGGAAATAGTGAAGTAAAAAGACCGGGGAAAGATACAACTCACTGCACCTCAATCCTGAGGTGGTGGTGGTCGCTGGATCTCCTTGTAGAATGATGGGTCGAAAAGTCTGTAGAGCAGTGGCTGGTACTGGAGTCCGGAGTCGAGGGCGAACTGGTAGTACTGTTGATTGAGGTAGCGCGCTTACTAGATCTCGCGCATACCCCCGTCAACGTTCTCCGGATCTCCTCCACGCTGTTGCGGGCTTGATCGACCTTTTGCTTAATCCGCTGGATGCTCTCTCGCGAGCGTGTGGCGAGATCTTAGAAATTCAGGTTCATCCATTGCATAGCTTGGTTGAACTGATCATATTCACTTATAGGGGCATCGGATGGTGCAGAGAGGAAGGCAGCGGCGGCTCTAAGGAGAGGCAGTGATGAGTGCAGTGGCAATGGTGATCGGCGGCAAGGAGGTGGGCTCGGTCTTGGCAAGGAAGGAAGAGGGAGGAAGATGAGAGATAGAGGGAGAGAGAATAGAGAGAGAGGAGTTTTAGGAGTTCAAACCAAAGGGTTTAACGGTTATGAGATGTGATTCTCGTGGGTTTTCAAATGTCTCTTCGTTAACGGGTTTACATCTCCCGGATTAGCCTTTATTCGGACCGTATTGGGTGATACGGTCCGTATCTGATCCGTTATGTATAATACCGATAACTGCCTTCAGTCTCAACTTCTTTGAATACAGACTGTATTAGAAAATATGGGCCGTATTCACCACTTCTCTCTTCTTACTCTTCTTCTTTCATCCCGTATCCACTAATATGGTCCGTATTGATTGATACGGACCGTACCAGGGGGTATTTTCCTATCTTCTGTGGTGTCTTTGATCGAGTCATTCCTCTGATATGTTTACCTGATCATAGGAAAAAGATGGGTATGAGTTGTTTCTCTTGTTAAGGTCCTAAATAAACTAGAAATAAATATTATGAAAAAATATAAAAATGGCCTTGGGTTGCCTCCCAAGAAGCGCTTGTTTAAAGTCATTAGCTCGACCCCTTGCGTCATTGAGATTCCGAATGAACCATGAACTGTTTTATCTTCACCTTCCGACTATGGAACGCGTCGTAGTTCTCCCAATAACTTTTTGGTGCGTTAATGTTGAGAACTGTTGGAAGAGGCCTTGATTCTATGATTGGAACTTTGGTTTCTTTCGGTTTGATAGAAATTAAAGTCAACAGAGGATCAAAAAACTTGTTTTCATGCGGTTGTGTGTGCCAACTCTTTTCTAATTCTTGCATTTCCTCCATTGTCTCATCTTCAAGTAGGATGCGGTACATGGGGATGGTTGGGCTAAGGCCTTTGATGTCATCTATTTTGTCGCCAATAGCCTTTCGGTGCATCTTGAGTATGTTGATGAGCTTGTTGGATTGAACATTATCGAGCCGAGAACTGACAATCACCGGGTAGGTTTGGTTGGGTCCTAGGAATTCGTAACGGAGGTTGGATGGAAGAGGTTTGAGCTCGAGTTGTGGATGAGAGGTTGTCTTCTCCCTTTTCTTCACTTTGCTACTGACCGTGCTAGGTGACACGAACTGCAGAATTTTAGATTTGGTGGGATTCTTCCTCTTCTTTTGTTATGACAGTGGCACAACTTGCGCAAGTTTCAGCGTAGGCTTCATCAGGTTCAGCGGTGATGTATTGCTCGAGTTGCCTTTCGTCATCTTCCCCTCTAAAAAGGTTGTCCAATTCCTCCATACCCATGGATTCTCTCAATTCATCATATGGATATTCTTCCTCTTCAAATTCATCCGTGATACCCAAACTGAAGACACGATTAAGTCAGCGTCATCTTCTCCTCTAAAAAGGTTGTCCAGTTCCTCCATACCTATGGATTCTCCCAATTCATCATATGGATACTCTTCCTCTTCAAATTCATCCATGATACCCAAATTGAAGACACGATCAATGTCAGAAGGGTATTTCAAAGCTCTATTTATGTCGTAGACCGCCTTGTCTTTTCCGACATTAAGTGAAATTTTCCCGTTCTTAACATCAATCATTGCTCCGCATGTGGCGAGGAATGGCCTTCCAAGGATGATTGGAATGTGTTCATCTTCTTCCATGTCAACCACAACAAAATCTCCAGGTATCCAAAAGTCTCCAACTTTGATCGGTACATCCAGCAACACTCCTTCAGGATATCTAATTGATCGATCAGCCAGTTGCAGTGCAATTTGTGTCGGTGAAAGTTCTCCACATTCTAATTTGTCAAATACCGCCTTTGGCATTAGACTCACACTTGCTCCCAGATCACATAAAGCCCTCGTAAAATTTCTCGTGCCAATTGTGCACGGTATCGAGAAGCTTCCCGGATCTTTCAACTTTTCCGGTAATTTGCTTTGCACGAGCGCACTACATTCCCGATTTAGCGAAATTGTTGAGAATTCTTGGAGTTTGTTGCGATTTGAAAGGATCTCCTTCAGAAACTTAGCATACGAGGGTATGCTTGCAATTGCCTCGGTGAAGGGGATAATGACTTGTAGTTGCTTGAGCGTCTCCATGAATCTCGCGAATTGTGGCTCCATCTTATGCTTGGCTGGCCTTGGAGGGAATGGCAGAGGTGGCTTGTAGGGTGATGGTGAAATGTATTCAGGTTCGGTCTGTCGCTCGTCTCCACCTACGGTGTCATTCTGCTCCTCAATAAGGTCTGCCTGCAGTTCGAATACGGGCGACTCTGGTTGTTGCGGCTCGTATTCTTTGGAATGTGATGGCTCTGCATGTATCTCATCGGAAGTTAGATCGGGCATAGGAGGTCCCTTGTAAGCTGTGCCGCTCCTTAGTGTGATGTTCTTGCAACTCTCTTTAGGATTTTCTTCCAGTTGGCCCGGAAATTTGCCTTTTCTGCGTGTGATGCTTGAGAGTTCTTTTGCCATCTTGGAGATGTGACCCTCCAAGTCCTTGACGTGGCTTACTAAGGTTTTGACCGTTTGCGTGATTACGGCGTTTGTCTCGTCTTGCTTCTCTAGGAATCTCTCCATTAGTGATGTGATATTAGGTTGCTGTGGTTGGTTGCACTGCCTCGGTTGGTAGTTCGGTTGAGATGCAGCAGGTCTTTGATTGTTTGTATATGAGAGATTTGGATGGTTTCGGTTATTCGGATGGTACGAATTGTAGGCAGGCTGAGGTCGAAAGCTGTTGTCGATGGCGTTTACTTGCTCTGTTTCTTCCTCAGTTTCCGTTACATTCATACATTCGGTCATCTCATGCGCTCCCCCACAATAGCCACATGTTGTTGCGGCATTGACTACTGTTACTGTCACACCCCCGATCCGGAGGCGCGACAGTTCCTACCGCGTACCTTCTACCATTCAATATACGTATTATAAGACATGGATCTTTTTATGCATTGCCAATAGCATCCATTATTTTTTCTCACATCCCAATTTATTTACAAGAATTATCTGACATTTTACAGGGGATGATGCTAGAGATATACTCTCTGCACCCTGTCAGATATAATAAGCCCAAATCCCATACCTTTAGGTAGCCTTGCTGTCAATTATAACCCCAAAAGCGTTTCTCTGTCTTCGTCCAATAAACCTGTGAATCCCACAAGGGGAAACGCGTGAGAAATAATAAATTATTTCTCAGTGCTAATTGCCACTGAGGTTATTTGATTCGAAGGAAATCCATATTCAGAATGAAATCTCCGCATAAGAAACTAACAGTTCATTTCATAATAACGAATGAAAATCTCAATAACAGTATTCAATTGAACAACAACAATTATGTAAATAAATCAGAACTCTAAGAATCTTATCAGAATAAATGGTTTGGATCAAAATCTTTTAAACCATAAAGTCTAGTAACGTTTGGTTTCTTAACTTTACAATTTCTAGTCTAGTAACACTGACAGATACAATAACATGTATATGTCGTGTTATGGCTTATACTGTTCCACCTATTATGGTAATTTGTTAACATAAACAATACATAATTAATATCTCAATACTGTCATTATCGGAAAGAAAATCAATGACAAGACAGTTCTAACTATCCTGACAATTATTTAACAGAAACAATACGAAATCAATATCAATACTGTCATTATCGGAAAGAAAATCATTGATAAGACAGTTACCACAGTTCATTAGTCTTACAGTCACAATTCATATTTATTCAGTATCCCCTACCCAACCGGTACTGGGTTCAGTTGGGGCCATTCACCATATGCGCATAAGCACTACTACAAAAAAAGAGATTATACACGGACAATAAAGGAGGAGCTACACGGATTTCCTACCGTGTTTAAATCGAGGGTGTACGATTAGTTCAATAACTACACACGGACTTTTGGCCGTGTGCAATTTTAAAGATTCTACACGTATAACTTCACAAACAGCCATGTACAAAGACCAGAATGTGTCGCTCTCCATTTTACCGAGCTACACGGATATTATCTAAAAAACCGTGTACGATTCTTTTTGTACACGGACTTTTAACTAAAAAACCGTGTAGCTCTCCTCTTTCTACACGGATATTTAGTTAAATATCCGTGTGCAATAGCTAATTTTTTTTTGTTTTTTCTATCGTACACGGACGATTATGAAATATCCGTGTATAATAGCTAATTTTTTTTTTGTATATTTTGTTTTTGGGCTAGCCTCCAGCTTTGCTAGCCAATTTTTTGCGACAGAAATTATACAAAATTCCATATAGCAATAAATTCATTCGAAACAGATTAATTAGCAAGAAATTCATATACTAAATTTATACAAAATTCATATAGCAATAAACATATTAATTATGTCACTTATGCACTAAATGATTATGATGCACGAACGATCAAGAAATTGGACTAAATAATAGAAAGATAGATTTCGGTTCTGAGATCACACAGATTCTCAATTCTTTGATAAAACTATTATAAAAACAACAACTGCCTCTGCCAAAAGTCCTGACGGCTGTTTAAATACAAACCCTAAACAAAAATGCATAAAAGATACATAAAAGATACATAAAAGACCCTAAAAATGCTAAAATTATAAAGAAAGGTCCAAAACGGATCTATCCGGCTTTGGGTTGTGGAGTTCCTGTCAAAATTTCAGCCCGATTCGACGGACGGATCAAAAGTTACACCCCTTTTTCTGAAACATGCGCAGGCCTTGGTTAAACACATCATGAGTAAAGCATAGAACAGATCAATTGCAATCATAGGAAATTAATATGAAGTACATACCGCTTATTATCTCATATCTCAGCTGCTGGCCTCGATCAATTCGCAGAAATCTGATAGGAAAAAGCTCAGTTCAGAGAGATGTACTAAAAGACTTGATCAAAACGGCGCTGGAAGGGGAATACATTAAAACCCTACACTTTTATACACGGCTATTTAGTTATAAATCCGTGTAGCTCTCCAACTAAACATACACGGCTATTTAGTTATAAATCCGTGTACAATTCTACAATTTCTACACGGATATATTATCAAAAATCCGTGTGTATATTCCTACACGGCTTTGTATTAAAAGTCCGTGTAGCTCTCTCAATTATTTGCACACGGACCTCTTTACACACGGATTTTTGGTTTCTAATAAACCGTGTAGCTCTCTCTAATAATTCTACACTGATTATTAACTAATTATCCGTGTAGAAATCGTGCAGATCTTTTGAACAAGTAAAAAATCATATTTGGTACACGGTTTTTAATAAAATTGCCAAATCCGTGTACAATGTGCAGTGTACAAAGCCAGTTTTTGTAGTAGTGAAGGGTCCTGGAGTAAAGTCTAGTAGCTAGCTAGACTTTACAATATATTAATCCTTTTTCTCCACTATATGGAGGTTCAAGGATTACAATATTCAATTTTCAATCAATTCAATCACTGTGGTTTCAATCAATCAGATTTCAATAAGAATCAATCAATCGATAAACAATATCAACATGACAGTCAACAGACTTACCTGTAATTCAGTTTCAATTGTACTGGGCTATGCATATGATGCAACAGTTCAATCAATGCAGTCAATCAAATATTCAAAATGCACAGCGAGTTACGATTTAATTCATAGTCATGAATCTCAGACTAATCCAATAACCGCGCACCTAATATTGTAGTGCTATAGACGAAGTCACCAGTAGTCTATTCTTTATGGACATATCATATCATCAACCTTCTCCGTAATTATGCCTATGTAAAAATCATATATCCATTTTGATCAATATTTATCAGTATAATAGATCAATTTATGTCTTTTAATCTTTAAACCCCATGTATATTCCTATTCAGTCATTTTATTCAGCTAACTATTTATCAAGATTTTATTACCATATTTGTTTAAAGTTTGGATTACTCACAATCAATAGTAATTTTGTTACACAGTGTTATTCATAATAAATCCTAATTTCATTCTAATGTGTCGATTCAGCTTCATTTATATTTCATATTTTCTGAACCAAGTCCGAGGGTCTTTTCTTTCATTTTACAACCGGCCATATACTTCATATTTTTCCATTATTTACTTTAGTCCCTCTGACATGGTTAAATTTTCACTAAGGGAAGTTTCCACTTTTAACCCTAACACCCATATACGTATACCATTTCACATAAAATGCTTGTACATGTATCATCATACTTAATCCCCATCAAATACTAAAATTGCATCAAAAATCAAGGGCAAGGTGGTATTCATTGATACAAGCCTATTTGAGCTTGGTACCGTAAGGTACAGATTATGGTCTGAGCTCCAATCCAAAATCAAGAGTTCAATCAAATTTAACAACCTTTGTATCGCATAAAGTTCGCAATCCCAACAATCAAAAGCGAGCAAAGCAGCTACCAACCATTTTCGGATTCATATTTGATTAGAGAGCAAGACCGAGAAAGAAGTATACCACATGATGCGATGTAATAGGAAAAGAGAGCAGCAACCAACAATTCTGTGTGCAAAGGTCATCCAAAAGAAAACAAAGCCAACCTTGGCTCCAGTTTGAGGGAGAAAGAAACATCAATATTTGAAAATGAGAAGAATATACGGGAGAGAGAGAAGGCCTTTATTTAGGAGAAATAAAGGGTGAGCATCAACAGTTGACCACGTGGCACTATTGCCACGTTGGCCATTCTTCTCTTCTTTTTCTTTTTCGTTAAGTTTGCATTTTCATTTATTTAACCTTCCACTTTTCTATTTTTGTAATTCAGTCCTCCACTTTTCTATTTTTGTCATTCAGTCCAAAATTAATTAAAAGAAGACCTAATCACATTAGAAGATTTTAAATAATCATGTATCTTATAAAATTTCTATTTATAACGTTTCAATAATTACTTGTAAATATTTTACAATTTGAAACTAATAGACATATCTTTATTAATCAAATAAAATTCTAAATGATCAGATTGATGGTAACTAATTTGAAAGCAACTTAATTATCTCGCTAATATATTAAAAACAAATGCCACTTGTTATTTGAATGTAACATATTTGACTGAAAATATATCCAGACATTTTGTACTTTATTCTCAGATATTAATCTCATATACGAATTTTGCGTGATGTTACAGTTACCGTTCGCTGCTTGGTCTGCTTGTTGAGTGCTAGTTGCAAAGCATCAATCTTCGCGCTTAGCATGGATATTTCATCTACTTTGTGTATGCCAGGTGTTGGAGTTGGCTTCTTGAGCTCAGGGGCCCAGTAGTGTTGGTTGATCGCGATCTCTTCAATTAGGTTGTAAGCCTCGTTAGGTTCCTTGTTCATGATTGCTCCTCCTGCGGAAGCATCAATAAACAACCTATCAGTAGGGTTTAGACCACTATAAAAAGTTTGAACAATTAACCATCTTTCTAGACCATGATGTGGGCAACACCTTAACATATCCTTGTATCTATCCCATGCTTCACACAATGATTCACCATCCATTTGTTCAAAATTAGTAATTGCTTTTCTAAGTCTTGAAGTTTTAGAAGGTGGAAAATATTTTGCACTGAACACACTAAACAATTGATCCCAAGTTTGAATGGAATTGGCTGGTAAGGAAAACAACCATGCTCTTGCTTTATCTTTTAATGAGAATTGAAATAGCCTTAGCCTGATTGTTTCATCGGTAACTCCGTTGATCTTTATCGTCTCGCATATCCCTAGGAAGATTGACAAATGAAGATGTGGATCTTCATTTGGAAATCCTCCAAATTGCTGTTGCGAAACCATATTTATGAGAGCAGGTTTGATCTCAAAATTACGGTTTGTAACAGTTGGCAGGTTTATACTAGAATTAGGATCATTCGCTCGCGGTACGCAATAGTCTCGTAGAAGTTTGGGTCTTGCTGCATCGTGAACTCCATTATCACCATTGTGTTGTCTTCCATTGTTGATCGGTTCGTTCGGTGGGATATTCATGTTGATCGAATCTGAGTCTTCTTCGCTTTCAGGATTACTCGATGAAGAACTATGATTGGTTCTTATCGGTGATGTGGAATCGAATTGTCCTCTCCTACTAGCAATCCTCTCGGATCTTCGTACGGATGATTCGGCCAGCGTGCAGTGTCCTAAAAAGAAAAGAAAATCTGAAAATTAAACTAAAAACTGAAAATAAAAGAAAAGAGAATAAAAACGAAATTGAAAATAAAAGAAAAATAAAAATGCAGAAAATAAAAAGAAATCTAGGCGTTTCTAATTAATTGGATTCAATGGTCAAAGCAAGGGCGTCTCGCGAGGCCTTGCACAATGAACCGTTATTTCCCGGCAATGGCGCCAAAAAGCTTGATCACTCAAAAGAGAGCAATGTTTCTTTTAATATTTATAAACTCGGAAATGCTATCAGTTCGGACTGCAAGCGCACAATCCTATCGAGTAGTATATTCGAGATCGATCCACAAGGAATATTGGTTCAATGCTTGAGCGATCGAATCACAATCTTTCGAAAGGCTAAACGAAATCTGAAAATTGAGAGATGTTGTTTTGATCAATGTAAATTAGGAAGTAATTAAAAGTAATTAAAATAAAGATAGAGATGAGAATTCCTAGGGTTTCGGCACACCATTGCCACTCAATCCGTCTTGACAATATATTCCTGTTGCGTCTGATTTCCTGTTGTTGTTTTAATGAAAGACACCACATAGGTCACTGCGATTTATGTTACGCAAGAATGACAGATCTTTCACCGAGATTCTACATAGGACACTGCAATTTACCTTACACAAATGTCTGATCTCTCAAATACCCTAAATTACTACTCAGATCACTGCGATTTACTTTACGCATGTGATGGAATTTGGTACGCGTTTTGTTGGTCTGGTTTATGGTTTCCCCGCTAAGGTTTTCTTCACATAAACCTAATAGATCTCAACGAGGCTAATTCATACAAATAGTTTCTCTTACCATTAAAGTATTGTCACTACCCTAACGGACTCAAACTAGATCATTGAAATTAGATGAAGAGATAGTAAATCACAAAAGCATTTTAGTACAACAACAAGAAACCATAATCAACAGAAATATATATATCAAAACATCAAGAGTAACAAGGTTTACTGCCTAGCCCTAAGAAAATGAACTTAGCCGCGGAACGACATTGTTACAAGCACTCTTCTCTTCTCACTTTAATCAAATCTAACCATAATTACAAAGATAACTATTTCTTCTGCCCAGGGGCCTTATATAGGAGTGGGGTGGAGGTTGAGTAGGGGCTAAGAAACTGATCTGGAAACAGCTGTCGGCAGTTATTCCCCAAGGGTCGCCTTCGGATACGGACCGTATTAGGCAATACGGTCCGTATTAGGACCTTGACAGTTAGGGTTTAATGCTTCCAGCGCTATCTTCTGGTCTGTGCTAGGCCTGGTCCGTATTAGGTAATACTGGCCGTAACAGGGACTTAGTCGATAAGCGTCGCTGATCCGATTGACCCGATTCTAGCTCCATTTGGTGTAAAATAGTCCCAAAACCTGTTTTCTGCAATAAAACATAAAGAAGGGTGACAGTAGCCTTTTTCTCTAATTAATTAAACATAAGTGTGAGAAAATATGTAAAACCTAAGCCAAAACCCTACGTAAATCATCATTATTTTGACTCTGATCAACAGTTCAATCACACCCTTTTATATGCTCATTAGTTGTTTTTGTTTGCTTCAATATAATAAGCATGGATGCTTCCATACAATACTTGTTGTTGGTACATTTGTTAGTGCCTTATTGTTGCTTTTGTTATTCTGGCACACAAAGTGGTTGCCTAATGATATTTTGCAGTTGTAGGCACATGTGTTTAGTGCCTTTTGTTATTTTGGTATTAGGTTGGATGTACTTGAGTTTCTACCCAGGTCAATGATGTTTTAAAATAAAAGCAGTTGAAACTTTGATATTGTTCTTAGATGGGTCAGTTTAAGGATTCAGTATCTGATTAATGTTGATGTTGGGGATGCTACTGAGACCTATAGGTAATCGGGGTTTTCTGGGATAGTGTTACATTGTTTCTTTTTTTTTATTTTGTTTTGTTTTTTGTAAGACACTTTTTATATTAATAGACGGGTATTTATATTTTTTTTAAAAGGAGTAACAGAAGAATATATATATGTCGTCGTCGACGTCACCTTCGTTTGTTGTTTCGGTCAATCTATTATTTTTGCACAAATAGTTGAGAACAAATCTCACAAAAAATCAAGATCAGCAACTAATGAGGCAACAGCCCATCAGATTGGTGAGTAAATTGCCTAAGGGCTTTTCATAAAAAAAAAAAATTGGTGAGTAAATCGACGGATGGACCTGGCTTATGGTCTATTGCGTGGACTGAGTCTTTTTTTTTATTTGTCATCATTTGTTTATGTAAAGTACTTAATTTTAAGTATAATATATATAAGAAGTACATACTTTTATAGTAAAAAAAGGTATTAAAATCAAGTGTTCCTTTTTAGCAATAATCATGTTGAAATGCAACTTACATTTCTGATTACATGCATCAAGTTTTATTACCATATTTACATGAAATTACAGAAACATGATTTATAACACTAAATAAAAAAGAAGAATTATAGTAAAAACACATAAGAATTTACTAAATGAAAAAAAGATGCATAACTAAAATATATAGAAAGGATGAATGGAAAGAAAAAAACACACAGAAGAAAGTAGAGAAATAAGATGAGAATATTTCACATGAAGAAAAACACACACAAAAGACTGTGCTTTAGATAGGTAGGAAGTTACTACTTTTGAATGTTCTACAAATTTTAGATAAGACGGTTGTCTACCTATCTAAAATAATAGTAAACAAATTAAAAATAAAATAAAATTTTGATCTTCAAAACAATTTTATATGAAGATCAAATTAAAAGATTCATAGCACGAACCTATATGCACATAGTAAAGTATCATAGCCTCACTCTTTGAATTTTTTAAATTTAACTCATGATATAATCACACTCTATAAAGTAAAGCTATAATTAAATTTACTATCTACAAAAATTTATGTTCGTAGATTTGAGAAGGGTTCAAATATCTCTATTTTTTGTACCTCCATCACGCTTCTACTTTTTAATTTACTAATAACAAAAAAAATATATCAAAATAAAGTCATTAGATGTGATTTATATTATTTTCTCTACATTCACATAAAAAATATTTTACAATTTTGATTTTATATGAATCAATAAATTAAAAATTAAAGTCCATAATTTATCCACATTAGTGTAAAAGTGCATAAAAAATAATATAGAACATATCTAGCGGTTTCATCTTAACATTTAAATTTAAAATTTTAAGTTATTATGTTTTTTTAAAATAAAAACACGATAGAAATACAAAAAGTAAAAATATTTAAATCTTGCTTGTTGTAAATCAAATTTAATATGATTTATGTGGATGTTCAATTCATTGCCCCACTTCTCCACTACTCCACTACTATGGACATTTATTTTCTTCTTTATTATTGTAACATCTCTTTCTAGCCTATAAATAGAGGCTTTGTAAAAGCAAGAAATGTACATACAATTAGAAGAGAATAAAATTCTGCTATTGCTCTCTATCTCTCTTGTCATTTACTTTACTTTTGTTGCAACTTCATTTTAATTTTACAACACGTTATCAGCACGACTTGCTCGGAAGAAGTTGCAAAGTTATTCTGTAAGTAATTTATATGATTGGTTATTATATCTTTCATTAATTTAAATTTCATTTGAATTTTTTTATTATGTTTGTTTTAGTTTATAAGAATCATTCATTGAAGTGAATGATGGAATAATAACCTGAAGTTATTATCAAAACTAATTGTTTATCAAGAACCTGAAGTTCGTACTACTCGAATATAATAATAAGAATAATAACATGAAGTTATTATTATAATTGTTTAGAACCTGAAGTTCTATTTGAAATTTTAATATAAAATTAATATAATAACCAGCAGTTATTATAGGCCACTGGATGAATAATAACCTGAAGTTATTCCCAATTAAAACCTGAAGTTTTATTAGAAATTTTCATATAAAATCAATATAATAACTAGAAGTTATTATAGGTCATTGGATGAAAATATAACCCGAAGTTATTTCAAATTAAATTTTACATAGCGCAGTCAAGCAAATTAATAGCCAAAAGTTATTAAATAAGTATTTTATTATAACCTGAAGTTATATAATATTAACCTGAAGTTATTAATACATTTAAATTTATTTATTTATTTATGCAATTTACATATTCTTTTATTTATATTTATTCATCTCCCTTTTCACAACCTTAAGTTATGATATTAATAACCTGAAGTTATGGCATTAATAACCTGAAGTTATGATATTAATAATCTGAAATTATTAATACGTATCTATTTTGTAGTACATATGACAAATCTCACAAAGTTTGAATTTATCTCCTTTTTCATTTATCATAACTCGAAGTTATGGTATTAGTAACCTGAAGTTGTATTTTGTTATAAATACGTATTAATGAAAAATGAGAAAGGAAAACATCCTGAAGATGTTTGTTACAGATGTGGGATGACAAATCATTGATTGCGTACCTGTCGTACGCCCAAGCATTTTGTAGGGCTTTATCAAGCCTCAATTAAGAAAAAAAAAGAGAAAATGTGAAAACTAAAATGACCCCGAATATGAATGCCATATAGATACACATTTTGATGTATCAGATTTCTTCCATAATGTGGATAAAGAAATAGACACTTTACTAAAGGAGAAAATATAATGTAGAAGTTTATGTTTATAAAAGTTTAGTTTACATTTTAATTTTTATATTGTATGCAAATAAAATTAATGAATAAAGGTAGTTTATTTTTATTTTAATTTATTCTTGCATTTTTTTATTTTAAAGGAAAATGACTGACGCAATGGTAAGTAAAGAAGATCCATGTCTAGTAGACAGCGGAACAACAAATACCATATTGAAAAGTAAGAAATATTTTTCACAATTGCATCTTGGTGAGACTAATATCCACACTATATCTGGCACAACTAATTTAATTGAAGGCTCCGGAAGAGCTTGTATTTTGTTACCTGAAGGAACAAAATTAATAATAGATGATGCATTATATTCAAGTAGATCCAAAAGAAATATACTAAGTTTTAAAGATATTCGAAAGAATGGTTATCATATTGAAACTATGAATGAGAGAAATTGCGAATATCTTCATATCACATCTATTAAAAATGGCCAGAAAATTATAATGAAAAAGAGGCAAGCATTATCTTCTGGACTATATGGTACTTATATAAGTACAATAGAATCAAATATGGTTACTAACCAGAAGTTAGTTGATCCAAAGTTATTTACTTTGTGGCATGACAGATTGGGTCATCCAGGAAATATAATGATGAGGAGAATAATTGAAAGTGCAAATGGGCATCCCCTAAAGGACCTGAAGATTCTATTATCAAAAGAATTGACATGCAAAGCATGCTCTCTTGGAAAACTAATTATTAGGCCATCTCCAAATAAAATTGGACCCGAAGCTCCTTCATTTTTAGAAAGAATTCAAGGAGATATATGTGGGCCTATTACACCTCCATGTGGACCATTTAGATATTTTATGGTGTTAATTGATGCATACACAAAACAGTCTAGCAGAATCGTTGATTAAAAGGTTGCAATTAATTGCTAGACCTTTACTTATGAAATCTAGTTTACCGTCTGCTGCATGGGGACATGCCATATTACATGCTGCTGCACTAATTAGGTTAAGGCCAACTGCAGATCATAGGTATTCCCCGTTACAATTGGTCTCTGGAAGAGAACCAAATTTGTCACATCTAAAGGTATTTGGTTGTGCAGTATATGTTCCAATTTCTCCTCCACAACGCACAAAAATGGGACCTCAAAGAAGGTTGAGAATTTATATTGGTTTTAACTCTCCTTCTATTATTAAATATTTATAACCATTAACAGGAGATGTTTTTACAGCAAGATTTGCTGATTGTCATTTTAATGAATCAATATTTCCAAACTTAGAGGAAGAAAAACAAAAGCTGGATAAACAAGTAACTTGGAATTCATCGTTATCTTATCTTGACCTCCGAAGTGGTCAATGTGAACTCGAAGTTCAAAAGATTATAAATTTGCAAAGAATTGCAAATGAATTGCCTGATGCATTTACATATACAAATAGAGTTACTAAATCGCATATTCCAGCTATAAACGCACCTGCTTGAATTGACATTACAAAAATATCTAATGAATCTAATGTGCGTAGGAAACGTGGAAGACCACTTGGTTCTAAGGATGTAAATCCACGTAAAAGGAAAGAGCAGAATAAAGCAGTTGGTCCAACCCCAGAAGAGGTTGATGGTAAAACTCCTGAAGAAGTCAATAAAACCCTAGAAGAGGTTGATAGTAGAACTCTTGAAGAAGTTGATAAAATCCCAGAAGAGATTAATGGTAAAACTTCTGAATAAGTTGATAAAACTCTAGAAGAGGTTGATGAAGTTTCAGAAGAAACTCAGGTACCTAATGATTATGAGATCTCAATAAACTATGTACAGAATAGTTCAATATTGAACCGAAATGAAACATGTGCTGATGAAATTTTTGCATATGCTATAGCAATTGATGTGCTAAATAAGGAAGATTATGTGCCAAAAACTCCTGAAGAGTGTATGCACAGAAATGATTGGCCAAAATGGAAAGATGCCCTGAAGGCTGAATTAGATTCGCTTGAAAAGCGCAATGTTTTTGGACCTGTAGTCTTAACCCCTAAAGATGTTAACCATGTAGGTTACAAATGAGTATTTGCAATAAAAAGGAATGAGAAAAATGAGATTGTGAGATATAAAGCAAGGCTAGTGGCACAAGGCTTTACACAAATACCTGAAGTCGATTATGAAGAGACGTATTCACCTGTAGTGGATGCGATAACTCTCAGGTTTCTAATAAGTCTCACAGTTACAGAAAATCTAAAAATACGACTTATGGATGTCGTAACAGCATATTTATATGGTTCACTTGATAGTGACATATATATGAAAATCCCCGAAGGATTGAAAATGCCTGAAGCATATAAATCAATACCTAGAGAAATGTACTCTATAAAATTAAGAAGATCTTTATACAGACTAAAACAATCAGGCCGAATGTGGTACAATCGACTGAGTGAGTACCTTCTAAAAGAAGGATATAAAAATAATATAATCAGTCCTTGTGTTTTCATTAAAAGATCAAATCTAGGTTTTACAATCATTGCAGTGTATGTTGATGATTTGAACATTATTGGATCTCCTGAAGAGATTGAGAATACTGCAAAATTATTGAGAAATGAGTTTGAAATGAAAGACCTTGGTGTAACTAAATTTTGTCTCGGCCTGCAGATCGAGCATCTAAATAATGGAATATTTGTCCATCAATCAAATTATGTTGAAAAAGTACTAAAGAGATTCAATATGGATAAAGCTCATCCTTTGAGCACACCATGGTCGTACGATCGCTAAATGCAGAAAATGATCATTTTCACCCGCAAGAAAATAATGAAAAAGTGGTTGGTCCTGAAGTACCATACTTAAGTGCAATCGGGGCATTATTATATCTTGCAAATAATACAAGACCCGATATCGCATTTGCAGTAAATGTGTTAGCAAGATATAGTTCCAAACCAACCAGAAGACATTGGAATGGAATTAAACACATATTTCGATATCTCTGCGGAACTAGAGATATGAGGTTATATTATCAAAAGGATACAAAATCCAAATTAATTGGATATGCAGATGCGGGATATTTGTCGGATCCACATAAAGCACGATCCCAAACGGGATATGTATTCACTTATTATGGAGCTGCAATTTCATGGCGATCAACAAAACAAACTCTTACGGCAACATCATCAAATCATGCCGAGCTGATCGTCTTATACGAGGCAGGTCGAGAATGCGTTTGGTTACGGTCAATGATTCAAAATATTCAAGAAGAATGCGGGCTTGAAAACATCAAGGAAAACCCTACTCCGCTGCATGAAGATAATGCAGCATGCATTGAACAAATCAAAGAAGGATATATCAAAGGAGACCGGACTAAACATATTGCGCCAAAGTTCTTTTCAACACATGACCTACAAAAGGAAGGCGTAATCAATGTTTGCCAAGTCCGATCAATCGATAATTTAGCAGACCTATTCACAAAATCTTTACCGACGAAGGTTTTTGAACAACTCACAAAGAAGATAGGTCTACACCGATTGAAGAATATTCAATGATATCTAAATGAGGGGAAGCGTTATACGCAATGTACTCTTTTTCCCTTAATCAAGTTTTTATCCCAATAGGTTTTTCTTGATAAGGTTTTTAATGAGGCAGTACACGGTCCGGAAGTATCGTGTTAATATTGATCCTGAAGTATCATATTAATAGCGTATAATGAAAGATGAACATCCAAGGGGAAGTGTTGTAAATCAAATTTAATATGATTTATGTGGATGTTTAATTCATTGCCCCACTTCTCCACTACTCCACTACTCCACTACTATGGACATTTATTTTCTTCTTTATTATTGTAACATCTCTTTCTAGCTTATAAATAGAGGCTTTGTAAAAAGCAAGAAATGTACATACAATTAGAAGAGAATAAAATTCTGCTATTGCTCTCTATCTCTCTTGTCATTTACTTTACTTTTGTTGCAACTTCATTTTAATTTTACAACACTGCTCATATAATTTAATTATATCCTCGTCAGTCAAGCAAAGTAGCACTTGCAACAAGGAAGCGAACTACCTACGGGTTTCAAATAAAAAAAAAAACAAGCGAACAACTCGTGCTTGGTGTATACATGAATTAGTCTACCTGTTGAACCAGTTTTAAAAAAGTGCCGCCTGTTCTTGGGTATTCACAGGTGGGACAATTATGTGGGGACCCAACATTGGTTTCAACCTCTAACTAGTACAGAGTTAGCAATAAATGCCGGCTCATGGAATTTATTCAGTGGTCTTTCTGGGGCCCCACTGATAGAGAAACTAGATTATTAATGCTCAGAGAGAAGAGGAGAGAGGGGCAGAGGAATTGCCTTCTGCGTTGGAGACTTGAGAGAGAGAGAGAGGGAGAAAGAGCAAACAAAGGACTAAGCGGTGGTGGCATTTTGTGCCTTTATTTGCCCCTTTCACAACAACTCCACCTTCCTCTCACCTCCCCTCCTTTATTACACCTATAAACCCACCTCCTTTGAGAAACCTTTTTTGGTTCTTCATAGCTGGTTGCCTCTTTTGTGATTTTACATACTATGAAGAGAGAGAGATGGGATTGGGTTAAATTTACTACTAGAAAGAGAAACGAAGAAGAAGATGAGGTGAAGAAGGAGGTGTCTGCTTGAAGAGAGAGAGATGCAGAGAAGAAACCACGCTCCGTTGGTATGTCACATTCTGTTTTCCCTTCTGGTTAATTTTTGCATCAAAAGTGGGGTGCTCCCTTTTTTTATCACCTTTTTCGGCTCTCTTTAACCAGATCTGCTATTTTTATGCTTGGAATGTAATGATTAGTGTTTATGCCATATGTCATACCCAGGCCTATGTGGCTAGATTAGTTCCAATTAGTTAATTATTCTATCATATCATTTCCAATAATATGCATCCTTACTAAAAGATTGTTTAAGAAGAACCTTCGGTTGACTTAGACTATTGTTATTTTGATAATTTTAATAATAAATAAATAAAATTATAAATTGAAAAATTAATTTATATACATCAAGGACTATTATTTTTTTTTATCGTCGATATTTCAAACGACTTAACATACGGTGAAATATAATTCAAATATTATCATTTTTATATACATCATATATGCGAATAATGTAGATCATTTTTCAAATTTAAACTTTATTTCTTAAGATTGTCAAAATTGTCAAAATAATGATTATCAAGTTGTCCCCCCAATAGTACAATTGAAGCAATCCGCACTAGTAATATTGGTGTAGCTGAAATTTTATATTGTTGCCTAACTTGTGAGCAAAACCTGAGCGTGACTGCGTGACTACTTTTGCCTGACCCAACTAATCCACCTGAGTTCACCTCCGTTAGCTGGAATTTTTTAGAGTCAAGAAATATATTCTCAACCGCAACTGATGTGAAATTAGGTTTCAATTAAGCCAAACGGAACCAAAGATATTGGAAATTAAACCTGAACTAATCTTATATCAACCTGGTCGACTCATACCCAAAACTGAGATGAAGATATTTGCAGCGGCAAAATTGACATTATTTAATTTTTTACAGACATCTAAGATTTTCTAAGTTTAATTTCAAATTTTTACCGGCTATCTAGGAGTACGAAATCTAGGCATAGTATTGGCTAAAATGACAGATCTACATATCACTTGTGTAGGTTGATGCCTCAGCATGTCTTTGCCATGCTGATACGGAAGTGAAAACAATTTCTGACACAAAGAAGTATGTCCCGAAATCAAAATTATGTATCCGGCCAAATCTCCGTGCATCCATCCACCCATCAAAGCCTAAGAGGGCGGAACTGGCTGAACGGGCCCGCTGTCAGTCCCCTCTCATCCCAGGCCTTCCTGACGACCTAGTCATCGCCTGTCTGATTCGTGTCCCCAGATCAAACCACCACAAGCTCCGGCTTGTGTGCAAGAGATGGCACCGCCTCCTAGCAGGAAATTACTTCTATAGCCTTCGCCGAACTCATGACCTTGCTGAAGAATGGATTTATGTTATAAAAAGGGACAGGGAGGGCCGCATATCATGGGATGCATTCGATCCGGTGTCGCAGTTGTGGCACCCCCTACCTCCTGTACCCGTGGAGTACTCTGAAGCTGTTGGATTTGGCTGTGCAGTCCTGAGTGGGTGCCTCCTGTACTTGTTCGGTGGGCGGGACCCAAGCAAGGGTTGCATGAGAAGGGTGATATTCTACAGTGCACGCACCAATAGGTGGCATCGGGCACCAGATATGCTGAGGCGTCGGCATTTTTTGGGTTCATGTGTAATAAACAATTGTTTGTATGTTGCAGGAGGAGAGAGTGAGAGTGGGAGTAGAACCCTTAGGTCGGCTGAGGTATTTGACCCGGTCCAAAATCGTTGGTCTTTCATATCTGAAATGTGCGTTGCCATGGTGCCATTCATAGGTATGGTCTACGAAGGAAAGTGGTACGTGAAAGGCCTCGGGTCTCAGAGACAGGTGCTCAGCGAGGTGTACTGTCCAAAGACAAATACCTGGTGCCCTGTTTTTGATAACATGATAACCGGCTGGAGAAACCCCAGCCTATGTTTAAATGATCGATTGTATGTGGTAGATTGTAAGGACGGGTGTAAATTAAGAGTTTATGACAAGAATACGCATTCGTGGTGCAAGTTTGTGGATAGCAAGCAGCACTCAGGGATTTCAAGGAGTTCAGAGGCCGCAGCTCTGATTGCACTTAATGGGAAATTGTGCGTGGTCAGGAATAACATGAATATTTCACTTGTTGATGTGAGTGGAGATGCTCGATGGGAGATTATTAGTGGCAAAGGGCAGATCAAGACATTTGTGACCAATCTTTGGTTGAGTGTTGTTGGTCGGAGCCGAGCCAAGAGTCACATAGTTCACTGCCATGTTCTTCGGGCTTAAATGCTAATAAACCGTGGCAGTACTGGACCAGTCGAAACATTCTAGGATAGAGAAATCTGGTGACATTTAATGCTGCTCTGTAAGTTGTATCTTGTCCAGTCTTGTATTACTTGACAATGACCATAGCAAAACTTGTTTTTGTATTTTTCAATGCGAGTTTTAGTTTTCTGTTTGAATTATACAATTAAACTCCACATTTGAATGCAAAATTCAATAGTCAAAATGTTACTGGTATGGAAGACTGCTTTTAGCTATATGCCTCATATGTGGTTGTTTCAATTTTACCTTACACGGTAAGACAATAAAAAGAGGGGGGAAATATCAACAATCACACGTTTTTGAATTGGAACTTGGGGGATTAATTATCTGTGTTATTATCTCTAGGTCTGAAACTGAGACCAGAGGCTATATTATGCATAACGAATGGTGTTTAATGGTACCTGCTGATTTAATAATATGTTAGCCGCACTTAAATAGATTTTTTGGCTTTTAGTGTCTGCGTTGTTAGCAAGCTTAATTTCACTAGGAAGTAAAAGGATAATAAAAAAAAAGGCCAAAGAGATCCCTTTTAAAACAAAATTCATTAGTCCAAGGTACAATTGAAGTTAAAAAGTTAAAATTAGCATGCCATATTCAAAGTGAAGAAGCTCCTACGAAGTCTATCTAGTTTTTGTATGCTGCCTTTTCTTCAAGAGAGGTTTGGTGATCTAATTATGGCTATATACTTGCATTTCTCTTCAGAAAGCAAGAATCAGAATCTGAGCTTTGGTTACCGCTCCTAGCAAGTATGGTGACATAGCTGTGGAAGACATTAGCAAGGAAAGCTGCATAGGAAAAAAGGGAATAAGAAAGACAATATTGCTAATTGTGATGAGAAAGTATCATTGTAATCAGAGAAGGTACTATTGTTGATTCTCACCAAAAGAAGAATGCTCAAAAATCTCCAAATTGGCCATAATGCATACAATAACCTACAGTAAATAAATAAGAGAGTAAATAAAACCTGTCAAAAGAAAATTTTCAACCCAAGCAACATGTAGGCGCTTATTGCGTTACTTACATGCAAAATGTAGAAATCCCTATGAGGAGAAGAAACCTTGTAATCTTTAGAGAGAATTCAGGCTTCTCTTCTAATAATGTAGGTGCTTCTATATTAGATAGCTCATTTTCTTTATGAAATTTCAGTCTATAGGTGGACAAGAATGTCGAATAAAGGATAAAGCCAACATTAAGTGAAACGCCTGATAGCCCAAGCAGCAAAGCTGTCCTAAAATTCACGATAAGAAGATATTATCGAGTGAAGTTAATTACAGAAATAAACCTAATTTTGTTTTCCTAGGTTGTGATGTTTTGCAAATAATTATTCAGATTAACTCTTTTCTTATATCCACAATGTCCAAGCAAAGCTGTCCTAAAATTCAGATTAACTCTTTTCTTATAAACTTAAGATGAATAGTTCTTGTATCCACAATGTCCAGCCTAGCTTATAAGAAATTCTCTCTATTAAATGTTTATAGGATGTGTTTTTCATTTAGAAGGCTTAAGACTCAAAATTTTCTATAACAGTGGTACCAGTTGCAAATTAACATTTTGGATTAGTACACAAGTATACTGTTGCTAATGGCTAACACCATGTATGTTTATCACAATTTATATCATCACATTAGCTCAAATTACATTTTATTTGTCATTTATTAATACTAGATCAAATGAAGCCATGTTGGCCAGAATGGTTTCTAGTCCGGTTAATATATTTGAGTGAATCACTTTTCTTAAAACAATAACCAAATAATTTTTGTAACATGCCTATCTTATATAATCTCTTGAAGTTCTTAATGTAGGTTAGATTTTCTGATAACTTTGATTATAGAATACATTGGCTTGAGAATGTATCTGTTTTAACTTTTAAATGAATTCCGATAGAAGTCAACCTGCTATATATTGATTTTATTTTGGTTCAAGAGTTTTCCTAAATTGTACGTATCTTACCAAACTGAACTAAACAGAACAATTGAACAAAACCCATAGAATGGCAATTACACGGGTAAATCACACAGCTTACCGATCGATCCTCGGGTCCCAGAGCAAGATAGACACCAGATTTGTTTGGCGATCACCCAAATATATGATAAAAATGGCAAAAACAACCCAGAGCAAATCCTCTATGGCTTCTTTCATTGTATGTGCTCTCCTTATCACTACTAAACTCGCCAAATAATGGTGCTCTGCCTCCAAAGATTCATTCAATCCTTCTTTGTGTCGAAGCCGCATGTTCAATTGGATTCCGCACACGATACTTGACAAACAAAAATAATGGCAGAGAAATACTGGATTACATGAAATTGTAGAAAGGGATTATTATGCTTTAGAGAAAAGACATACAAAAAAGAGAGAGAGAGGATCTGAGTTGCCTCAAGTATGGAGAAGAACCAGCTTCGATTCTTCCAATTGGAGGAAGTATTCAATATTGGCAATTTGGCATAGGTGTAACGCACAAGTAACGGTCGTTTCTTCCTCTTTACGTCTGATTATTTGTGGCAGGTAGTTTTGTGCTATCTTCCACTTCCAACTTTGTGTTCTTTATAATGTAAAATTAAACGTTCATTCAAGTCAACAATGTATTTATTAATTTAAAATATTTTAATACAAAAATTCAAAATGTGATGTACTAGATTTGCATTATTAGATAGAATTTTTACCTCACTCCCTTGGGAACAGCTTTATCCGCATAGTGAGATTCGAGATTTACATAAAGGTGGTTCGGATCATTGCCCATTACTTTTTAGCACTGACCTCACCTTGCCCTCTCAGACCTTTCATTTCAGATTTGATCCAGAGTGGATTAAACAAGAGGGGTTTATTGACTTAGTGATTAAATGGTGGGGTGAATACCAATTAAATGATTACAATGTAGCTAAAAGTTGGGTTAACAAACTGAAATTTATGAGGAAAAAAATTAAGGGTTGGGCTAGGAATTTTTATGGTGCCAAAAAAAGGATTAAGCAACATCTAGTTACGGAATTACATAGATTAGAACACTTACATGACTCTTCTACTTTATCTGATGAGGATTACTTACTTTGGGGTCAATTAAAATCACAATTAGAAGAGATTTACAAAGAAGAAGAAATTTATTGGAAAAATAGATCCAAGCAACAATGGTTAGAAGCCGGAGATCAAAATACCAAATTTTTTCATATTACGGCGTCGCATAGAAGTAAAAAAAATAGAATTAATTCTTTAGATATTGATGGAGTTACTACCACAAATTTAGGTGACATGAAAAAACACGCAGTAGACTTTTACAAGCAATTATTAGGTGAACCTGGTACCAAATTTGCTAAATTGCATGATAATTTTTGGGATTTCGAAGATAAAGTACTTGATATTGATAGATTTCACTTAGACAAACCTATCACGGAACTTGAGATTAAAGAAGCGGTATTTGCTTCTTCCGCTCAAGGGGCTCCTGGCCCCGATGGATTCTCATTTCTATTTTATCAGCAATTTTGGGAAGTAGTTAAACACAATCTCTATACCTTATGTAGTCATTTTCACAATCATACATTAGATCTACATAGAATTAATAAGTCTATCATTTGTTTAATCCCTAAAGAAAAAGATGCTCATGTAATTAGTAAATTTAGGCCTATTAGCTTAGTTAATTGTAGTTTCAAATTAATTTCCAAAATTCTCACCAATAGATTAGAATCTGTTATAACCCGTAAATTTAAATCTAATTAATTAGACTAATAATCAAGATTTACAACTAATTAAAACTTTAGTTAATTAACTAACTAGAGTGAAGATTAAATAATCAAATTGATGATGTAGCTACTTTAAAATTTCTTATTTAATAAATTTGTATTTTTACAAGTCTTAGATTTAAATTTAAAATTAGACAAATTGAATGTACTTAATTAAACAAAATTTGCGGATGAATAGATCATAATCAGGCCAAATTAAAATTTTAGGTAAACATATAAATAGAGATTTTATATAAATGAACAAAGAATTTGACTTTTAAAAGAAACGAAACATTTCAAATCAATTCGAAAGGAAATATAATTTGTAACAATAATTTTGGAAAAACAAAATGACTCGGCACACGAATAACTACATGGTCCCTCCCTCACATTTTTTTTTTATTTCTCTAACTTGTCCTCCACCTCTTACAAGGGGACCCCACAAACCCCACTCTAATTGAAATCCCTCCCCACTCCATTTCCTTTCTTTCCTTACGGGAGAAGGAAACAAAACCCCCTCCCGATTCTCTCTCCCTCTGTCCCGTCACCTCTCTCTCTCTCTTCCGACCACGCCAAGTCCACGGCCGTACGACGCGCATTAAACTCGCCCAAGCGACCATGCCTTCGAGTACACTTACGGTGTACTTTCACTATCTCTCTCTAGGTTTCACTCTCTCTCTCTACGAATTTTTATCTCCGGGGTTATAACCCTCGGTTCTTCTCTCTCGAAGGAGAACCATCTCTCCACTATCTCTCTCTTGACCTCTCTCTCTGTCACTCTCTTTATTGGGTTCGGATTTTTCCAATTTCGAACCCGTTAGGGTTTTCCTTGTGCTTGTAATTGGTGTTGGTGCGGTGCTGGTTCGGTGCTGGTGCAGTGCTGGTGCGGTGCCTTGTGACGCCTCATTTCTGTGATGCTTGCTGATTTGGGACGGCCGTGAGGCGAGGCTCGATCTTGGTACCGACCTTCGCCACGACATGGAATTGGAAGCATTAATCGGTAAACGGTCCTATATCTTGATTTCTTTCTCTTATGTCTTATGGCTGTTGTGAGTGAGATGAGCCTTGATTGGTTTTGTAGTTTCAAAAATTGAACCCTCGATTGAGCCTCGAATTGTTGTTGTGAATCTTGCTCTAATGGCTCCTTGAATGGATGATAGATTGTATTTGTGTGTCGAGGATTTGTTGTTAAAATCCTTAGTATTTTCTTCCTCTTCTTTTATGCATTATTTCCCTTGTGAAATGGGATGAGAATTAAAACCTTGACTTGTCTGTTTTCTTAGAGGTGCTTGTGAAATTGAATCGATAACTTAATCTCTCTTGAAATTTTGGAGATGGTACCGTTACCAAGTTCAAAACCGATTACCCTTTTATACTATTCTCGGTTACCTTGTGATATTTGTACGACCGACGTTGAAAAATGCATTTTTTTTACCGGTGAGCCTAGCATACTGGTACGGTTTCTAAGTGACAAGAACGATAGTGTAAATATTTCAATTTAAGGAGTTGTTGTGTAAAATTTAGGCCCTTTTTATAATATGCCCTTATCATAAGGACTTAAATGGAAAAATGGAAATTTTCACCACAATGGGTTCGGCTGAAAAATCAAATAAGAAATGTAAATATTAGTTTGGGCCTTTTTCTGTTTGGGCTCGGCCTTTAGAGGCTTTGTTGAAAAGTTGAAATTTAAAGATACCATTATTTAAAAGTAATTTTTATTAATTAAAGTATGTTAATATATATATATATTCTAAGGACAAATAAAATAATTGCGTTACAACACATTTTAGATTAATTAAGATTTTAAATTAATTAATAAATTAAGTAGTTAGTATTTTAAATCTAGTAGTTAGATTTTTAAAATAATTAGTTAAGTAATTAGATGTTTAAAATTTAGTAATTAGAAATTCTAAATAAAGAAAATAGCTTCCAAATCAACTATGTTGTTAATTAATAAAGGACAATTAATTAACAACATATTAATATTTGCGAATCATTACGATTACGAATTTTTGTTAAATAGAATAATTAGATAATCATGTATTAATTTATATTTAAATTAATCGACTTGCACAAATTAGTAAAAATAATTCGTACGATTCTAGAAACTTTATAACAATTAAGTACTTAACATTTATTAATTGCGTACTTAGGATTTAAATAAATTGTAGTTAACTTAATTAGGAAACTCATTTATAGTACCAGTATTTAATTAGGGACTTAATAATAACTAATTAAATTACGTAGATTATACCTTACGTATTTTATCGTAAAAATACGCAAATACATTATCTAAGTAGTTAATTAATTAGATAAGCAGTTTATCTTCAAATTAAAGGATAACAAAGGATTTAAGTACATTAGATTAATTTAATTAGATTCGAACCCTAGTCAATTAATTAACTAAATACAAACACTTAGTGAAAATAATCAAACGGGGTAATAAGGGTTACGAATACTTAGTTTAGACTCTAATTAAGTTACGACTAAATTACAGGTCAGCCGACCTACACTGAGTTCGATCCGTGGTACGATCCCGCTGACGGTTACACCGGAGCAGGTGAGGATCATGCAGATTGCGGAGATTGCTAGCGCTAGCGTTCTACCCCTACAGCCATCAGGTGTGGGATATCTGCATTATCTTTTCGTGGCGTACTCTTACCAGTCGACCACTTGACTTGACATTCGCACTTTAAATTTTGTAGTTGCATTAGAGCATGTTTAATCCTTTCTGAACTGTAATTTAGGATTTGCATAATCCCTTATAAATGGAAAATTTACTGCTTTCTTAGGAGTAGAGTAATTTAATTAATATTATATTAGATTAGGATATTAGTTGTCCTCTTCTCGTAGAGGACAACATAGTATTTTAGTTAAGCATGTGCATTGGTGAGAGTGAGTAGAAGATCGAGTGACTGCGTTCCGGCTGGTTGGTATGGAACTAGTCGGCCCGTTAGCCATTGAGCTGAGGGACCACTTGGTTCCTCGGGTGGTCTTTTAGGAATATTATATTATTATATGCATTAAGTTGGAACTATATATTCTTTTCTATCATTTTACTATTTACGTGCGGACCGATCTCGAGCCCAGAGGCACGAAAACGATTCGAGCTATGTCTTCCCTACATTAGGAGCTATCAGTCTAATACGGCTTACCTCGTAGCCCCAGGTCGCGTGTTGGGACCGTACGCCTCTGGAGGTCTCATACCCGGCGAGGATGACACGCTCCGGAGGGTCTCATGCCCAGCGCGCCAGTGTGCTGTCCTGGGGGTGGCATTGTGATGTAGACTGGGGTGACACGTCACTAGAGGTCGCATACTCGTCCTGGATGCCACGCTCTAGTGAGTCTCATGCCCGGCGAGGATGACACGTCACTAGGGGTCGCATACTCGGCGAGGATGACACGCTCTAGTGGGTCTCATGCCCAGACCTACGGTAAAAGGGTCTCACGCCTTTGAGGGTGACACGCCTCTCTGATTCAGGTCTATGGCCAGACGATGGAGGTCTCCTTGCTCATGAGGAAACGGATTAACTTATTCACGTCTTGCATGTATGTTTTCTCCTATTGGATTATATTGGTTTGAATATATGAATTTAAATTAGCACGGCACGGGGTGATATTATCCGTATTATTATTATATTAATTTGTACACATAGTACTATTGTACGGGACCCCGATTATATATAAATATATCATTCTGCTTGTATTTTATTTTTGGGAATTTTTGGCATGTTGGCATTATAGGATAATCGCATCATATCATATACTATATGTATTTTTCTTTTGTAGTTAGCATGATAGGTTTAATTTCCGTAACATGTGCATTTAAAAATGAAACGATTACCGAACTTTACGTAGAATTCAATTTAAAAATGTGCTTTGACTTAAGAGGATCCCTGAAGGGATAATACTGGGTCACATACTGGGCGATCATTCGCTCACCCACCTTTTGATGTGAGATTTCAGGTACAGGGTCTGACGGTCCGCAGCAGGAGACGTCAGGAGCTGTCCCCGATGGCCACGCCGCTTGATATAGATTAGGGACTTTGGTTTAGGATTTTGCGGGTCTGATGTTTTTGTTATACACATTGGGCTCGATCGATTATGTACCCCTTTTTATTAGATTATGTATATTTGATCCCGGTGGGGATTTGTATGGATGATATGTGTATATTTATGTTGTTTATTTGATATTTATGACTATTGCTTGTTTGTATTATTCGCTTCCGCTGTTACTTGATTATTGTATTTGTTTAGCCTTGCGTGTCTTTATGATTATTAGACACGAGGCGAGGACTGATCACACCATAATCCGGAAATCCTGGTTTGGGGTGTGACAGAATCTGTCATGATACGAATTATTGATCTTAGTCAATCTGCATTCATCAAAGATAGATATATCCTTGATAATGTCATCTTAAGCCATGAGTTAATACATCACACTACATGTACACAAGAACCTGGAGTAGTGATTAAAGTCGATTTTGAGAAAGCTTACGATAAAATTCATTGGGATTATATTCTAGAAATACTTGCCAGTAGAGGATTTGGTAGTAAATGGGGCAGATGGATCAAAGATTGGTTGTATAGCTCCCAATCTTGTCTTAACTTTAACGGAGAACTTACACCATACTTCTACTGTAAGCGAGGTGTTAGACAAGGTGATCATTTATCACATTTTCTTTTTATATTAGCAGCCGATACTCTCTGTAAGATTTTCCATAAGGGTAGACAAGCTAATATGATTTTAGGATTATGTCCTCCGTGCTTAGAAGGTAAAGCTATTACTAATTGTCATTATGCTGATGACACAATTTTATTTCTCAAAGCTACTCATGAAAATGTGGCCTCAGCATGGTGGGGGATGATGAGTTTTGAAGCTCTATCGGGAATTAGAATGAATTTGGCTAAAACAGCACTATACCCTATTCATACTGAGGGTGACACTTTTGCTAGTACATTTCAATGTAAAGTAGGATCATTTCCATTACAATACTTAGGTTTACCATTAAAAGATAGCAAACTTAGTGTTCAGGACTGGCAATTTTTAATTGATAAGGTAGAAAAACGATTACCTAATTGGAAGGGCCAACTATTATCATTAGGTGGTAGACTTACTCTAATCAATGCTGTATTATCTACTATCCCATTATATACCCTCTCTTTATATAGAGCTCCTAAAACGATCATTAGACAATTAAACTCCATTAGGAATAGATTTTTATGGCAAGGTACTACTTCTAGGAAAAAATACACATTAGTTAAGTGGTCGGTAGCTTGTATGGCTAAATGTCATGGTGGTTTAGGGATATTAAACTTGCAGGAAATGAATATCTCATTACTTTTAAAATGGTGGTGGAAATTTCACGACCATCACTATTCAGCTTTGTGGAAAACATTAATCATACATCAATATTACTTAGTTAACCCCTTACCTCATTCTCCATTTTGGCAAGGTATTATGAAACTTGATACTTTAGGGAAACTTAGTGTAGAGTATGAACCAGGTCATCAGTCCCCATTAGCATTCTGGCATGTTATTTGGTTTGACAATTGTTCATTAGCATCTAGATACCCGAAACTTTATGAGATTTGTACAACCCCACATATTACCATAGCTGAAGTTATCCACTCCCAAGGGTATGGCCTCAAATTTAGAAGAGGTCTTCGTGGTATTTTAGCTAAGGAATGGCACGAATTATTACATATCATTAGTTCCTCTAGCTTTACACATGGTTTAGATAAAATAGCTTGGAGATGGGAACCTTCTAGAACATTTACTGTTAAATCCATTTATCAAATTCTTAATTTTAGAGGCATTCAGGCTAATAAATTTGTTATTATTTGGGAATTGCCAATCCCACCTAAAATCAGAATTTTTATGTGGTTAGTTCTCAATAATAGAATACTAACTAAACAGAATCTAAGGAAAAGGGGATGGAATGGAGTAATGACATGTCATTTTTGCACTTCTCATGAGACTACTAACCATCTTTTTCTCAGGTGCCCTCAAGCTCAACGGATTTGGTTTTGGCTAGGCAATAGTCATTTATTTTTGGAGAATTGGATCTCATGTATTGATATTTTCGATTTTGCTTGTCAATTTAACTATACTCAACAGATCGGATTTTTAGTGATCTTTAGTGCAGTTTGTTGGACGATTTGGAAACAAAGGAATGCAATATGCTTTCACTCTAGTACAGGACAAAGTGTTCGCACTATCATATTACTCATAATCTCCCTATTTGAATATTGGACAGGTCACATGGACAAAAGGATTAAAGAGGCTGCCGAAGAATGGCTTCCGGTTGATCTCAATGCAATACCGCTGCGGGTGTGGGATCCGGCCGACTCCCAAGTGGTGGCGTACCATGGTGCTGAAGATGGCGGCCCTAGTGTGCTTTTGAGGGGAGCTGGTGCACCAGCTTAGCACAAAAATGAAGTCTGGTTTGTTTTGCATAGATCTGAGTTTAGGTTCCTTACAATACTTTAGCCCTTTCCTATGTGGCTTAGTTTTAGAAAGTGCGTTTTCTATAACGGTGTTTTGGTGGCTTCTTAAACGTCGAGCGTTTGTGTTTTGCTCAGTATTAGAACATTATTTCTTACTTTAGAACTGTGGTACTCCTTTATATCTTTGGTTGTAAGTTAACTTGATTTCATAATACATGAAATGGGCATTCTATGCCTTTTATCAAAAAAAAAAATTCAAAATGTGATTCGAATCAAATCCTATATCCGATAACATAATGAAAACGAATTTGTATCATTTGGCACAAAAACAAAACGAATTTGTATCTAGAATTTTTAAATTTTTATTTAAATATAAATCTACACGTGCATCTTATTGGAGACGACCTGCCCAATTGCACGAAAAGGGAACCCGAACAAGGGAACAAGTTATAATCGAACAAATATAAGGCCAGTAATCGGCCCGTTAGATTTCTGAACGTATCACCATCCCCAACCTTTGCATCTCTCTCATCGACCAAACCAGACAAACCCATAACAGAACTGATGCTTCGTACTTTCACTAGGCGTGCTTCGCCTGTTCCCACCGCTCTCCTTTCTTACCTCACTCACCAGGTCAGTAGATTTCAAACTACCCCTCCCCACCTTGGTACTTTTCTGAGTTTGCAAAGAAGTTTCATCTGATTTTGGGGAAATACAAAATGGTACACAAGTGCAGAGAGGGATCCATGACCGAAACAAGAAAGCCATGGAGCTGGTGGCCAAGGGATGGAGCGCTCTCCAAGAGGTCGATCGTGTAATTGACTATGCTGACCGCAAGGACACCCGTCTCATCCCTCTCCTCCGTGTATTATTACCTCCTCTCTTTGTTTATCTTCTAATTTATTATTTGTCAAAAAACAATAATTATTCATCTGAAATTATGCTTTCGAAGTGTAATTTTTATTTATTTTGGAAAATAAATCCGTGAAACAGGGGGCAAAGGAGAACTTTGAGCTGGCGCTGGAGGTAGACAACATGAATACTCATGCCAGATACTGGCTTTCCAGGATGCATTTCAAGTACCATGTCCCTGGTGCTTGTAAAGCCATGTATGGTTCAATTTTTTTTTTTTTTACCTTGCTTTTTAGCTTTCGATACTGATTTCCCAATTGCACAAGGAAGCTCTTCCAATATTACCAAATTATGACCTCCGATGTTGCAAATTTATGCACCAGTGCATGAAATTAGTTGACTGACTTGGTGGTAACCGATTAAGGTGTCACTGATTTACACTTGTGAAGTTGAGTCTTATTAAATTTGTGGATGTGTGCATATAGTGGAGCTGCATTGCTGATAGAAGGTGCAAACATGGGGGATGCAGATGCACAATATGAGCTTGGCTGTAAATTAAGAGTTGAGGTGAGTTAGATAAAGTAAAACATAATTTCTGTAAACAATCATTGTTAAATGTGAGCTGTTGAGTTTGCCTTGCAGTGTACACATTAAACAGCTTGGGGGAGAAATAAATAAATAGAAATGCAGAAGTGATAAAGGGCCTGAGGCCCTGTTCGGCTGCATTAGGGAAAGGGAATGGGAACAGGAATGAAAAAATTTTGAACTGAATTTTACTGTTCACGTGGGAAAAAAAAAATTCAATCTGAGTGAATTTTTTTTTTCCCACGTGAACAGTAATTTCGTTACTGCAGCCGAACAGGCCTGAGTGAATTTTTTTTTTCCCATGCGCACAGTGTTTCGGCCATTCAAATTGGACCCGAGCCCAATTCCGTTCCCATTCCCACCTGTAGGCCGAACAGGGCCAAAAGGAATAACCAGAATTTGTGCTTGGTGCTTGGTGCTTGGTGCTTGGTGCTTGTACTTGTCTTGAGAAATACAGTAACCTAATCCAAGATTATGGGTCTTTTAGACTGGACAACATCCCCATATACAGCAACCTAATCTAGGTTTATAGCAACTAGTAAATGCTAAACCTTCATTCATATCAAATATTTTGGGCCTTCTGTTTATTTTTTCTTTTCATGTAGAATGAACACGTGCAGTCAGATCAGCAGGCTTTCTATTATGTGGAAAAAGCAGTTGACCAGGTAGATAGTTTTCTCATTTTCTCAATTATTTCCAGCTGTAGTTCTGTTACAAATAAAGTAGAAGCCTACTATTTTATCCTAGTGTGCTGAACGTGACAATGATTTTTTATATTGCAAGAAATATCCCTTTAATATTTTGACAAGTCTTAAATTTTACATTTTTATTATTTTCTTGTTTGTTTCTGAACTCCTTTATACAAAACTATTATTTACTTGAAATTTCCATTTATTAAATAATTGTTTACAATAGGGTTTTACAGAAATGAAACAAAACAAATCAGTCAAGACTCAAGAGAAATGAAAATTAGTTAGTGAGAAATTGATCTTGAGGATAAAATAATGTTGTATCCTTGTGTTGCTCCCCTATTGTATAAAATGGATTAAGCATATAATTTTGAACCAAAGGGAAAGCATGTTAGTTGCAGAAGTCTTGTGCAATACCAGAAATTACCTTACAAATTCTGACAAATAGTGGGATTTCTTTTCTGGCAAAAAATTATTAGTTTTTAATCAGAAACTTCTTTTGTTATACTAGTTGCATCCAGGTGCTTTATATCTGCTTGGATCAGTGTACTTAGCTGGGGATTGTGTGAAGAAAGATGTCGCGTCTGCCATGTGGTGCTTTCATCGAGCATCAGAAAAGGTTTTTTCATCTGCAGATTTTTTATTTTGCTCTATTATTATTTTTTTGCAGTAATCAAGGGAGTTTACAGTCTTTCCATGTTTCTTGGATAAATATTAAAAAATTTGGCTACGAGTAATACAAAAATAGTTTCAAAAACTTTAGTAGGAGGTATGAGAGAAGTCATAAAACTTTGTAGAAGAATGAATACTTATTTTTAAAAAAAGATAATAATAATACTGTGATGCATGGGTGGTACAATAAATTTGTATAATGGAAATCAATTGCAAACAGTGAAGACAACGAGCTGTTTCCTACTACTTTGAGCTTATTTTCCTTGTAATAACATTTCATCTTTTCTGTTCTAATTTTTATTAAATCAGGGCCATGCTGGAGCTGCAATTGCATGCGGATCGCTTCTCCTTAAAGGCATTCAGACCAACATTTTATTTGTTTATTAATCCAAAAAGTTTTTGCATTTTTTGGGTTATGCAATTTTTTCAGGAGTTTCCATGGAAAATAACACCAACTTTTCATATTAGTGCAATACAAAAAATAGTTTCATCAAATTATGACAATTTTACCCCTATAAGCTGTATTTGGAATAACTCAGCAACACAAAAGGTAATGTTATTTGGTGATTATATGTAGTTTGTTTGGTTAAGAATGATTGTTTAAAAATGATTGTGATACAAGTAAAAAGAAATTGTGGTTTGCAATTTAATAAGGTGTCTTTTATGCAGTTTCTCACCATTGACTGAACATGTGGCAGGTGTGGAGATCCCAGAAGTTATAACAAGATTTAGTTCAACTGGAAAGCTCAGAAAAAAAGGGAAGAAAATTAAACAAGATTCTCTGAAGCTGGCAAAGAAACAGTTTCAGATTGCTGCGGAGGCAGGGAGCGATCTTGGTTTTCGGTGGCTGAAGCACCTCTCAGATTGCGCAAAAAAAGAAGACCAAATTAAGATGGTTGAGTAGGGAAGCTTTGCTATGCAAGAGGAGAGTAAAATTTGTTTTTATAAGAAGTTGAGGTTTGCATTTTTTTTTCCTTTTCATTTGCTTGAAGAGGCATATGGTAGCCTTTTATATGACTCTGTTCTTACATAAATCATAAATTATTACTGTGATATAGTTGACAGCCCAAAAAATGAGATTCATTTTTTTATTTGGATATTTGAAAATCTTCAAACTACTGTGCAAAATTATCTGTTGTCTGTGTAACAACTCCTTGTCTTCAATGACATGGAAGATATTACAAATTTGTTTTGTCCGTAAATACTCAGTTACTTTGTTCCATCGGTATTGAAACAACTTGCATATATCAGACCATATATTTTAGCATCAGAGCGTAGTCAAAGTAGATACTAGAGTGAAAAGAAAAAAGAGCAGTTTTTAGAATATTCAAAGAATATATGGTGCTGTTAACCATAGAAAAGACTCGATCAACATAAAACAAATTTCTTTATTTTGTATTTCATGCCTCGTTTTATTATTGCTCATCTGATTATACAGAATTTTCAAAGATGGGTATTAGATCCATTGGATTCTGTGAACTTCTAAATGAGCACACCAACCTGGTGAAATATTAGAGCATGTACGCCAAGAACGATCTCTACTTCTAGTTTATATATGCAATTAGCCACTATAACTGATATTTTTCGATAGAACCCAATACATACACTTGAGAGTAGGTCCGATGGGCATCGGACCTACTTTGGTTCAATGGGTTTAATCACCGTCGATTTGCTTTAAGATTCGTGCAGAACACTTTAAACTTCGTGCGTGTCAGTTTCAATCTTCGTGCGCACAAATTTTAAATTAGATCGGACGGTCATCATGTTCATTGAACCTAAAAGTAGGTCCGATGGGCATCGGACCTACTCCGTTCTCCAATACATAAGGTAATCTGAATTTAAAGTCGTGAAAAATAATAGTTCCTGTCATCTTCTCCTTTGTAAAATCAGCTTGATCATCTAGGTTAGTTAAAGAAGTACACACGAACTCGCTTGATATTGCCAACTGTAAGTTCAGCAATTGCATATATGAATAATATTAGTAATGCATGTTCGGAAGTAATCAATCTACAATTGTTGTAATAGTATGTCTTGATCGTTTTCCATTTGCATATTTCGTTCTTCCCGGGCATAACAACTACATTGAAAAACCACTTAACATATGTGCAACACACCTGCGTAGTTGACATAGAAATATAGAATAAACAAAATTAAGGTCGTTAGTAGATTAGCGTTTAATCGAGTACTCGGCACATACTCATCAGCAACCAAGAGACGAAAGATATATATTGCAATAAGGATCTCCAATCACGACAGTAAAATTAATTCATTTAATCGAAGCATCGGGATTTATTTGTTCCTACTAAATTATAATCACTACTGGATTTTTTGAATTCGAAGAATTATCTCGGGCTCGCCCATAATACCTATTGAGCCACGTGTAATTTTGTACAAATTTGAACCCGATATAAATTTGATTTTAGTACGTAGTTCGCATTTTCTAATATTAAAAATACTTAAAAAAACTTGAGTTTTTAATGCATCTACTTAATAGCAGGTCAATTTTATACTTCCAATGACGCCCATGAATTGGGCTCTAAATTTTAGACGGAGACCTATGGTTATCTTTTTTAGCCTCGGAATTAGAACCATGTATGGGCTGGGGCTTTAATATTTAACTTGTCTCAAAACAAGCCCTTTCTTCACTAAATATAATTTAATGGACATTACACAGTAGATGGTAAAGTCTTGGCAGCGGCTACCAAGTTACTGCTAAGTTTTATTAGCTAATGGATTCCTTCACTTCAATATATCTGGCTGGACAACCAGGAAAAAGTGTCAAATCAAATGTAATCCGTAATCTCAAAATCAGTTTTTGATATTGTGATAAAAAATAATGTACTATGTATGAGAGGATGCATGTTCAAATTTCAATTAGAGGATTTTGTGTGAATATTAGAGTGTTAGATGACCTGACCATAATCAGTTTTCCCAAAAAAAAAATGTAATCCGTAAACTAATGAACACAAAATTTAGAACATTTCCCCGCACATCAAATTTTTCGAAGAAAAACAAAACAATGATTCCCACTATGGAATGAAAAAGGCCCAAAGATGCAGTGAAGAAATGACCAGTATTGTAAATAATGGTATGTGCTCGTCGAATGGACAGCGTACTGCTAAGCGATTAATCGGAAAAAATTGGCCGGTTAATCGGAAAATTTTTTAACAGTTTGGTCAACGCCAACGACTAATCGAACGATTAATTAGCCTAAACAGACGTTTTTTACAACACTGGAAAGGACCACGCTTAATGAGATGGAACCAATAAAACCTCGGCCCTAGCTTACAAAACAACACAATATACTACAAGAAAACACGCAATAGAGGATCATTGTGAAAAACCCTAAAGTAAAGATAAACCCCGGAACTAGCGTCCCGAATTCACAACATCACCATTGAGCATTCCTGACCAACCCAGCCCGCGAATTAGTTCAGAGAGGATAAGCTCTCGAACGGAGGAGTTTCCTTCCCAAAATTAGCATCTCCATTGAGCATTCCTGCTCTGAACTTTTGAAAATTTGCCCGTCGATCTCCTGTCTTTAGCCCCACCGGTCACCTAAAGGCCTAAACGCTGCATTTCCGGTCATTCTCGCCAAGCTCGCCATGTTGTGCAGTGGTACCAGTGCCCTTTGTGGGACGTGCTTTGTACGCACCCGGCGTCCAGTTTGCTCCAACCACAGCACAACTCTGGACCCCTTGCTTGGTATGTTTGCCTCTCCTTTCATCACCTGTCACACGCCACTTGTTCACTTCTTCTCCTTTATTTCAAACCACATTAAGCTTTCTTATCTATTTGTTGAAGATTAATTAGATCTTTTAAATCGAATTGAGTTGAAATCAAGCTCTTTTCTTTGCTTTCTCGAGGATAAACCTCTTTTCATTGTGTTCAAAGCTCTGATTTGAACGTATTTTAATTTTTTGTTTTCTTTTGAAGCAATGTCGTCGTTCATGACTTATGAAGTGAAGAAGGTCTCTTCAACACAGGTGGCCTACGCCCCTTCCCGTCGCGGCGACAATTTCCATGCCCCCAGCCCATTGTCGGATATATTCCTCCCTGGGAAGGATTCGTCCAGTCTTCCTTCAAATGAAGGGATCAACTTCGATGCATATGAAGATATCCCGGTGGAAAGCAAGGGCAGGGAGGTACCCCCTCCAGTCAGTAGCTTCTTTGAGATGGATCTCGGGTCGCATCTTGAACTTAACATCAAGCAATGCGGGTACAAATTGCCGACTCCTGTTCAGAAGCATGCCATGCCCATTATAATGGCAGGTCGCGATCTCATGGCATGCGCTCAAACCGGGTCGGGTAAGACCGCTGCGTTCTGCCTACCGATAATAGCAGGAATCCATAAAGGTCAAGACGGTTTCCGGGGCCGACGTGGTGCCCGAAGTGGAGCTGCATCACCTGTTGCTCTTATTATCTGTCCTACAAGGGAGCTTGTGAGTCAGGTATGAAATGCTCTAATTATATATTATTCAATTAACATCTTTTATAATTTTCTCATTTTTTTTGTCTGAATATGCTGTGTTGGTTTGTAATCTGTAGATTCATGATGAGGTGAAGAAGTATGCCAACAGAACAACGGTTAGAGTTGCTGTGGCTTATGGAGGTGTTCCCATCTATCAGCAGGTAACTTTTGGGTCCCTCTGAGCTTTGCATATCAAGAGATGGTGTATTTTTCCTTTCTCTGTTTTGCTTCTTTTTCTACAATTTTAGCGGTTAATAAAACCCTTTTAGTTGAATCAGGATTCTTTGAGTCTTGAATTTTGCTTATCTTGATTCGGATTGTAGTCTGCTCTGTTTTTGGCGAGTCTTTTAACAAGGTGTACAAAATGCAGCTCTAATACTTTGTAGTGAGTAAAACAAAACAAATATCAAATATCAAAACCAGAAATTGGTTGAGTAGTGTCATGTGTTATAGCCTATTGTGACATAAAATTATCTGGTTCCATAATTTTAATGTTAATGTAATGTTACATGATTTACAGTTGCGCAGTCTTCAGGAGGGGGTGGATATCTTGGTTGCAACACCTGGCCGGTTAGTGGATCTTATAGACAGAGCTAAGGTTTCTCTCCAAAATGTAAAGTATCTTACACTTGATGAGGCAGATAGAATGCTGGATATGGGGTTCGAGCCTCAGATCAGAAAGATCATTGAAGAAACCGACATGCCTCCTTCCCGTAATAGGCAGACTATGCTTTTCAGTGCTACCTTCCCCTCTGAGATTAAGGTACCACTTTACCTTTCAGATAACACCACCTTTTAGGTGATTCCTTACACCTTTTTGTTAGATTAATACATTAAAAAGAGATTTACAAGTTTTGATGATTTGGCCCCTAGTTTTTTTTAAGGTGATTCGACCCCTAGTTGCCGTGTATCCCTTTGTTTTAAATGCAAATTGAACCAAAATCGAGCCAAGATAGACTAAATATTTAGTTTAATTTTGAGCTATTAATTTAATAGGTTTCCTCGAGATAGAATGAAAAATTAGGGTTAATTCACTTAACCTTAGATTTTGCATTTGGATGAGCATGCTGGTTGGTGTTATATGCAAAAGTGAGAAACATCATTGCCGTTTGCAAATCTTTTAGATATTGGATCTAATTTAATAAAAGCCGACCTGTATTATATGATTTTCTGAATGTTTATGTGGTTTTTGTATGTTAAATGTGCAGAGACTAGCAGCAGACTTCCTGTCAAACTATGTTTATCTGACAGTGGGGAAGGTTGGTTCAAGCACAGATTTGATCACACAAAAGGTGGTTGATGTTTCCAACATGGATAAAAAAAAGCACCTCATTGATATTTTGAGGTCCCAGAGCATGAATGCAGCTCATGAAGTGGTACATTGAATTCATCTCATATTTCTATTTGCTTCTAATCATGGTTGTCTCTTGGATCTCTTTTCTAAGTTAGCTGATAATTGTCGTTTTGGTCTGTTATATGAAAAGTGAGACATTTTCACTTGATCAAGGTGATGGATGGATAGTTATGAGTAGCAATTCCTGCAAATGCATGGTTATTTTCCCCAGAATTCTCCAATATGAAAATTGTAATATGGGATGCAAAATAGATCAATTGTGTTGTTATTTAATTCTAGCTTAGGTCCCAAAATATCACTATAACTCTACCATTTGTTTAATTTGATGTTTAGGATATTCTGAGGAGAATTTACTTAATAGTAAGATCTGCAATTTGTGTTATTGATGTGGATGGTACTTGTTTTTGTAGAAGCCATTGACATTGGTTTTTGTGCAAACAAAAAGAGGGGCTGATTTACTGGAGCGCTTTCTGTACCAAAATGGATTCCCGGCAACATCAATTCATGGAGATAGAAGTCAGCGGGTAAGATTTGCAACTTTCTTTTGGTCAGGTTATGATGGTTTCAATATGCATGCACTCGTCATTTCATTTCAAGACAATATATGTGATATATGAGATTGGTTGTGATTTTCTTTTTGTAAAATAAAGCTCTTGAGGCTTTCCCATCTTTTACATGGGGTAGAAATTTTGATTGTACATACCTGTTTAAGACCATGTTATTATAGCCAGTTTGGTGAAGTGCCATTTCCTCAAATTATGTAATTAGCCCCAAATAAGCCTCATTAACCCTGATCTGTGCAACAATTCTGCAATTAATCAATTTGTAATTAATCCTCACTAAAAGGAAGTGGGAGTAGCAACTAGCAAGCAGTTGAGTTTGGGGTCAAGGCAAACACTACCTTTGCTGGTTTGGTGTCAAGTGCTCCTCTGTCTCAGATAAATGGTTTTACTGTTTTGCTTGGCTAGGCAATGCTATTTTGTGTAACATCTGGATCAAGTAATAATGATTTACTCAACTAATTATGCTAGTCATTAAGTTAAAGTCACTCCTTTGAAATGTTTTAGGAAAGGGAACAGGCTCTGAGTTCATTCAAAAGGGGAAGCATTTCAATTATGATTGCAACTGATGTAGCATCACGTGGTATAGATGTCCCGAATGTTGCTCATGTGATCAACTATGACTTCCCGAAGAACATCGACTCATATGTCCACCGTATTGGCCGTACCGGTCGAGCCGGTAAATCAGGTCTTGCCACCGCTTTCTTTGACCATACGAACCAGTCTATGGCCATGGAACTGGCTGATGTGATGGAAGAAACAAAGCAAGAAGTTCCTGGGTGGCTCCTACGATTTGGGCCGAGGAATGGCAATGGCCGTCGCAATTCTAACAAAACTGACCTACAATTTGGGACGAGGAATGGTCGTCGCTATTCTGACAAAACTGACCTACAATTTGGGCCGAGGAATGGCCGTCGCTATTCTGACAAAACTGACCTACAATTTGGGTCGAGGAATGGTCGTCGCTATTCTGACAAAACTGACCTACAATTTGGGCCGAGGAATGGCCGCCGCCATTCTGACGTAACTGATATGTGGGGAATATGATGCATATTACCATGGACAGGCGAGTATATGACTTGGAAAGGTGAGACTTATGCTCAGTCTTATCCAACTGGCAATGCTCAAAGGGGTAGTTATGAAGCTGCCTCAAATGGTTTTGGTTCTTGTTATGGTACTAAGCAGGTAGGTGGTTGCAACTGGATGGGACCAGGCCACTACATTGGTCTTAATACAAGGACATTATATAAGCACCAGTTAACCACAAGCATCACTCTGGTTGTAGGTTCTTAGGTTGTATCTCTGTGGTCTTGCACATTAGAATTATGCATTTGTTATGTTGTGAAAAATTACGGCTCCAGGGTTTTTGGTACTGTGCATCCTTTTCTTTTTAAATTTGCAAAACATTTTTGAAGTCTTTAACCATTTTGAAGTTGCAGCTCCTACTAGGAGTGGTTTCTTTTATAATTTTAACTGCTGGAAGTTGGATTAATTACGGCTCCAGGGTTTTTGGTACTGTGCATCCTTTTCTTTTTAAATTTGCAAAACATTTTTGAAGTCTTTAACCATTTTGAAGTTGCAGCTCCTACTAGGAGTGGTTTCTTTTATAATTTTAACTGCTGGAAGTTGGATTAAGATCCGCTATTTTAATTTGAGCCATATTTAGTGGAAAATGGGTCAGCTTACTGTAATTTCATAACACGAGAAAAATATCAAAATGACAAGAAAAGATCACTAAATCGACATATATATCAAAATGATCATTTGTCACTAAATCGATATATATATACAGTCTTGATGTTTCGATTTGATTTGACGAAAAAAACGACCATTTAAATGATCATAGAGAGATAATATGTCTGTTTTGGTGATTTTTTTTTAACTATAAATGCGATCTCAATTCATCAAAAATAAGAATAAATAAAAGTAATACGTTGTAAATGCATTCAAGTATATTTGAGGCGTATGCCTAAGGTGTCCTCTTGATTTAATGCAAAACAAATCCACAAGCATTTAAATGATGTTTTGAGAGCGTATTTGTCTATTTTGGGAATTTCACAATTTGAAATGAAGCTTCCCTTGATTAAAACAACAAATAGATGCACATGTGATATAAATGCATTCTAAACAGACTTATGCGCGTCATATTGGATGTGTATTTTAAATTTAGTGCTAAAAATCCAATAGCATGCAATTATCATATTAAAAGAAGACGGGAATTTTAAATGTCTTTATTTTTTGTAGTTTTATCATGCTTTTATTTTTAGAATTATAATAACTTAAAATTTAAATTTCTAAAATAAGGCCGTTAGATATGATTTATATCATTGTTCTATGCACATATAAAAAATCACGACATTTCGATTTTATTTTGATTAGTTACAAGAGCTTGTAAAAATACACCGATGTTGACAAATTTTAGATGTTGATTTTTCAACTTATTAATTCATATAAAACTCAAATAAAAAAGTGACAATTTTTTATGTGTGTAGAAAAATTAATATATATCACATTTAACGATTTTAATTTATCATATGAATTTCAAATTTGTTATTATTAGAAAAATAAAAAGTAAAATAACTTGAAGATACACAAAATAAAGACATATGAACCCTCTTCTTGGAAGAATATCTATCAATTTCAATGATTTTATGACTTAGAAATGAAGTCCCACTAAAAACTATGAACACATCGTAACGTGCTATTGATGCATTTTTCCCAGATATGTGTGCATAATATTTAACGTGTATTTTTTATTAACCGCAAAATAATTCACAAAAGATAAATAATTATATTCAAAGGATCTCTTTTGGTTGTGAAAATTATCTGACTTGATATGAAGAGTTGTTGGTCAAAGCCGTGAATATATGCAAGTGGTGTGTTGTAAATGCATTAAGGAACTAGAGGGTATAATGTTTGGTTTATCTTGTTTTACTGAGAGGAACGAAGTTCACTAGGATGTAATTGAAATTTAAAAGATATTGATTCTACAATAATAAATTTGGTCCCAATCATTTAAAAATAATAATAGATGAGAAATTGTCTTTGATTCAGTGGTAAAAGCACATAATTCTCATGTGAGAGGTCACGGGTTCAAAACCCACAAAGTGAAGAAATTCTCTATGATATACACAAAAGTTTGAAAGTGTATTGGTGACTTGATCCCAACCCATAATTAAAAATAATAATAATAATAATAATAATAATAATAATAGATGCATGTGACATGCTAAAAATACATTCAAGTTGATTTGTGGACTTATGTTTGATGTGTCGTTTTGACCTAACACAAAAAAAAAAATTACAGGCGCGTGTGTAAAATTCGTATTAATGGGATATTTCTCAATTAGTAATTATATAATTTGAAAGTAAGTTCCAATTAATTAAAATCATGATCAGAGATACACACAATATACTTAAATAAATTTCAGAAAAATTGTGTGTGTGTGATATTTCATGTATTTTTTATTTTGCACAACAAAATTCACACGCAAGTAAACAAGAAATATAAGAGTATAAATATCAACTTTAGTAATTTTGCGATTGGTAAATATTTTATTTTATTTTGAAAGTTAGTGACTTTTATATACTGTAAATTTATTCATGTAGATTTTGTGCATAACAGTTGTTTTTTTTTTGTCTGAGCATAAAAATTCACAAGAATATTAATTATCATATGGACTATGGAGATTATATATGTCGATGTTTGTTATTTATAATTTGAAATGAAAATCACATTGATTATGATCACAAATAGACGCACACAATAATTATAAAATTATTTTAATTGATTTGTTAGTGTAATATTTTTATGTATCTTTTTTATTTGAGCAAGTAGATCATTTTAATAGCATATATGTCGATTTTGTGGCTTATGGATTTGAAATAAATATGACGTACAATGTGATCCGGCAGATTTGCGAGGTTAATTAGCACATCAAGTATCACGATCATGTATTATAATCAGAGATATATGCCTGTATGTATCAGGGGCGGATCCAGTATTTTCATCGGAGAAAAAAAAATATTGACTCGGATTTAAATCCATTAACTAATTAGGTACTCAATAAAAAACAATGCCTTAATTTCTCTCAAAAACACAATGCTTTAATTTATATTTTTCAATACTCTTAACTTATAATTCTAATTAATTACCAATCATAATTCAAAAAAAATTATTTCAATTGTAACCCTAAATTTAATCCGATTTACAAATCAAACATCTAGAGGGGTAAAATAAATTTCAGGGGGGACAAAGTCGATCGGAACGTTCCAATCTCCACTAAAACTCAAAATTCAATGAGGGCAGCTGCCCCTCCCTGAAACCATGTGGGTCCGCCCCTGTCTGTAACACGTATGGTATGTGAATTGAGAATCCAAAGCCTCTGGATTAACGTACATTTTTAAGTTAATTTTCGAATCGTATAATTAAAATTTGAGTCAATTCACTCCACGTCTATAATGCACGGAATTTAATATTAATGCGGATTAGAATTGGATTGTTCAGATCTTAACTCAAAATTTGAGTTAACTCAGATCAAAGGAATCGAATTCATGAATTGGGACCTACTCAACCACCTACCAATAGAGGGCAAAAAACGTGTGTTGTGCCGTACTATGACTAACACGTTGTGATTTTGGTTTCGTTTAGTGCCGTATTGTGATAAAAATATCTCGAGTGGTCATGGAACGCGAATTATTTTTTCATAATTTAGGTCAGTTTATTCAAGATTCTCCATTTGATCAAGATCTAACGGTTCTAATTACACGTGACTCGCATGATCACGTGCCGTACTGTGACCAAAACTTTTGTGAGTCGTGTCAAATTTTCAAAAGATAGTCACGTATGCGAATAGTCACAACATGAAACACGCAAGCCACGGCACGTACTTGACATAAATTTTGTGCCATTATGTAACAAAGCCAACTCCGCATTGTCATTTTTCTCACTTTACCTGTCAAATAGAAAAGTTGACTTCTAATTTATTTGGAAATAAAATCCGGTGCTTTTCAAACTCCTGCTATTTCCTGCTCTCCTCTGTCTTTTTTTTTTTTTTTTACTTGGAAGCGACTCCCAAGATTTGTATTAATAAAATTAAAAGTCATTACAAACACCTGGCACGTACTCTTTGAAAGTTTGAAGAGAGATAGCGAGAAATACCGACATTTTTATTAATATCCAAAGTTTAATACAAATTATTAATTATGCCCAGAATCGGATCTAATATCGAAAAATACCCAAATCGGCCAGAAAATGGCCGGCTTACTCCTTTTTATTTTTATTTTTTTTAAACCCGCAAATTTTTTTATTCAACTTTGGATATTAATAAAAATGTCGGTTTAATCTTGATGAATTTATTTTTGCTGTTTAACATATTTTTCTGTTTATTTTTTATGTTATGCTACTATTTTAATGTTGTAATACTTTCTGTTTAGTATTATCATGATAATTTATTTTATCTGTAAAATATAAAAATAGTACCATAAAAGCACACATACACAAGAACTGAAATATAGGATAATCCAAATATACCAAACATAAATAGTATATCAAATATAAATAGTACAAAACTAGTAAAAATACAACTAGAACGGAGAGGGGGACCATCGCTGAGGCGGTACTCCGGCGTTCGCCCGGCGCCAGCGCGGCCAGGCTCCGTCTCTCTCGGGCTCATCTGGGGCATCGGCAGACCTGAGTATCTGCTCGGCGGTATCCCATCTGCCATCGCCATTGGAGACTGCCTCTACTAGCGGAGGTGTACTGAAGATAGATGCGGCGAACTCAGTCCCAAATGCAGGCTGAGTATGAGACCCACTACCACTAGCCTCTCCATCATGCGGCATCTCTGTGCCATATCGGGGCCATGCCGGTGCCGTAATGAAATCCTCATCGAATACCCCGAAGTCCTGGAGACTGCACGAGACGAGAGGGACTCGTACTCAGAAGTATCGGTCTCCGCAGGTGGTGGCTGTGGCGGCATCTCTGCCGGACCCTGCAATCATACACATAAATTATTAAATTTGATCTGAATGAAGAAACTTATTAAAACCTGACAGATACTGAAGTATGACATACCTGAGTCTGCACCGGACGTCCATGCTCGTCGTACCATGCCGTCCACCCAGCGCTGGACAATACCCAATGATGGTAGTCCCACTCTGGATGTGAATCTGGGGAAGATGACATATCATCTAGCAGAACCGGGCTCAGGTCGGGCTCCGTCGGATTTATCTCACGCCAGTTGATGTTCTCTCCGGCGTCTCGCAGCATACCGATGATCTTTCCACCGTGCCCGGCATCCTCAACCACATTCGCATTCTTCTTGAGGGTGTGGTACCCAAGCCGTCTCCAGTTCTTCTTTCCCAGCATGGCGATCCCATGCCCGCACTCCTTGATCGCGGCCAGAAGCTGAAAAAAAATTGGCATGTCAGATCAAACCTTGATGAACTACTAAGTTAGACCAAAACTATGTGGTTTTAGGTGCTTTACCTGGCGAGCCCATGCACGGCCGTTGGGATGGTAACCATCATCGGTTTTGATCCTGTCGCGGAGATGGGCACCGTAATCGCCCTGCAGATAGACACTCGCCATGCAGACCTGCGTGTACCAAACATCGTACCTCAACTGGGGATCCCCCTGGGTCTGCTGAATCACATCTGGCTCGTGATAGAAGTCCAGATACTGAGGATCCTGGGCCGTCCTGTAGTATGGATCGAAATGGGTGCTCCAGTCCTTATCCAGTCGCCCTCGGTGGTTTATCCTGTAAGGAAGACGTTAGTTGTAATACAAAGCTATCAAGTAATATGATGTATTTGACAATAAATACAATAGACTACGACTTACCTGTGCAGGTCTCTGTGCGTGGAACTCGGCAAAGATGGGTCTGCGGGAATCAACGCCGCTCGACCAAACTGGCGGAGCACCCGATCTGGATAGTGGTGCTCCACTATCCAGAAGTGTATGAGTGGACCTCGATAGAACCACATCGCCCGCTCCTGCTCGTCACCCACATTGCCCGGCAAGAGGTACTCCGCGTACAACTGATCGTACGGCGTCCACTCAACAAGAGCTTCAGGCAAACTCTGAAGCTCTGACCGGACTGGCCTGATCCCAACGGTAGCACCGTGGGTCCGATCCAAGTAGTGGTGGAAACCGTGCCACTTCTTGGCGTATGCCGGGCATCTAAACACATCTGGCTCTCCCCAATCCGGCGCCTCATTGGGGATAGGACGGCCCACCGGTAGTCGTGACCACGACCAGTGCTGAAGCAGGAGTACCGGCCCGTACATCTGCTTCGCCCCAGGCTGCATTTTCAAGAACATTACACGTCAGTGTATTTTGATGGATTGATTGATTAAATAATTTACACTAAAATAAGAGTTGGTGACTTACCTCACTACTACGGCACAGGTGGGAGTACAGATACGCCAGGACAGCCCCACCCCAGTTGTACGGCGACGGCCGCTCAAGGCCATCAGCAACGGGAGATACATCATCGACATCTGGTCACCGCTGGAATCAGGAAACATGACAGAACCAAAAAGGTCCATCACGTAGCCCCGTGTATATCTGCAATACAAAACATATAAAAATTCTAATAGAATCATCGTATTATAAATTGATTAGTAGAAACAAGTTATAAAATTTACCTCTGAATCTCCAGCTCGGTGGAATCTGCCGAGAGACCCGCGCTGAAGTGCTGCCGTAACCTCGTCATCCGCAAATGGAACTTCGACCTCCCATGGTCCCCAATGATATAGGAAGGCTTAGCTCCCAACAACTCCTCGACATAACCTACGAATCTGGTGTTGTCAGAGACGCCGCCGACAGGTGTGCCACGGATAGGCAAACCCCAAAGAGCACTCACATCCTGGAGAGTCACTGTCATCTCTCCGAATGGCATGTGAAACGTGTGCGTCTCGGGACGCCATCGCTCCACCAGTCCAGCGATGAGAGATGCATTGATGATGCTTTTCTCTGTCCGCACGATGTCCACAACCTAGTAGAGACCCAGGTTGACGAGGTACGGCTCCATCACATCATAATACTGCATGTGAACGCACCGCAACTTTACATCTAGAAGATCGGTGTCATGCGTTGAAAAAGGTAATCCGCATAGTGATAACATAATAAAATTTAAACCCAACAAAATTTAAAGAAAATATAAGAAAAAGAACATACCTCACGAGAAACCAGTGAGACTCGGTGCTCGCTGTGGGGAATCCACAGGAGAGGACTGATGTGATCCGTGCTGCTGGTACTGATCGGCTCGTCCACTAATGGCATCTGGGTAGACCGTGCTCTAGGCATCCTAATATCTAAAATAACATAATTTCGGTGAAATTACGCTTAATTAGCCTAATTATGGTAAAAAAGGACAAAATACCCTAAATATTGGTCATCTGTGCTAATTACACTAAATTACGCTTAATTAGCCTAATTATGGTAAAAAAAAAGGCCAAAATACCCTAAATATTGGTCAAATGTGCTAATTTCGGTAAAATTACGCTTAATCAGCCTAATTATGGTCAAAATGACCAAAATACACTAAATATTGGTCAACTTAGCTAATTACACTAAATTACAACAATATAATCTAAATTCTAACACCTAAACCCTAAATCCTAAACCCTAAAATAAATAAATTAAAAATTAAATTAGATAAAAAAAAAATTACTTCAAAGAAGAGCTCAAATCCGGTTGTGAGATGAGAGAGTTGTGAGGAGGAGAGAGAAGAAGGGGGTATATATAGGGTGAAATGCGGGTTTAAAAAAAAAAGGAGTAAGCCGGCCAAAAAATGACCGGCTTAGGGGGGTAAGCCGGCCATTTTCTGGCCGGCTTGAGCATTTTTCGATATGAGGTCCGATTCTGGGCATAATTAATAATTTGTATTAAACTTTGGATATTAATAAAGGAAGCTGATATGAGTACCCGCAGTTGAGTACCCGCATTATACCCGCACATAAACTATCATAACTGTTTTTGGGAACCGCACCTAAACTGTCATAACTGTTTTGGGGACCTAAACTGTCAAAACTGTAATTTTATTTTACAAGTATTAATAGTAACATTGTGAAGTATTTATACCTATACAAGACAAGTATTTATATCTATACAATGAACTACATATATGATATATGAATTGGGGACCATTACACTGTCAAAACTGGGGACCATTACTTTTACACGTTTTTCAAGGTGGTTTTTTTTTCTCCGTTCAATCTAACCAATTTTTGGGACGATCTATGAGGAATTTTGCAAATCTAAAACCACGAATGTTTTCTATTTTTTTTTTCTCTTTCAAATGAGATCCATGATGACATACTTTTACACGTTTTTCAAAGTATCAAAAATTCAAATATGAAAAGTATTCATACAAAATAGAAAGTATTCATACCTAATATATCAAGTATTTATACCTAATATATCAAGTATTTATACTTAAGATATCAAGTATTTAAAGAAAAAAACTGGACTCATCTTTTACACGGTTTTCAAGTATTCACATACAAAATGGAAAGTATTTATACCTAAATTATCAAGTATTCATATATAATTCATCAAGTATTTATACTTAAGATATCAAGTATTTAAAGAAAAAAACTGGACTCATCTTTTACACGTTTTTCAAGTATTCACATACAAAATGGAAAGTATTTATACCTAAATTATCAAGTATTCATATATAATTCATCAAGTATTCATACCTAAGATATCAAGTATTTAAAAAAAAACTGGACACAATACCTACTCATCTTTTACACATTTTTCAAGGTGGTTTTTTTTTTCTTCGTTCAATCTAACCAATTTTTGGGACGATCTATGAGAAATTTTGCAAATCTAAAATCACGAACGTGTTCTATTTATTTTTTCTCTTTCAAATGAGATCCACGATGACATACTTTTACACGTTTTTCAAAGTATCAAATATTCAAATATGAAAGTATTCATACAAAATAGAAAGTATTCATACCTAATATATCAAGTATTTATACCTAATATATCAAGTATTTATACTTAAGATATATAATTCATCAAGTATTTATACTTAAGATATCAAGTATTTACCGAAAAAAACTGGACTCATCTTTTACACGTTTTTCAAGGTGATTTAATGATTGACAAAGTTAGTTGAGAAAGGAATCAAGTGCGGGTATAATGCGGGTACTCAACTGCGGGTACCAAAATCTTTATTCATTAATAAAAATGTCGGCGAGAAATAGAAATAGCAGGTACTGCTTTTCCTAAGGAAAAAAGCAGATGTTGATCCAATTTCTTGAAGTTCTGAATGACTGGGATTGACTAAAGCCGTTGATCGGCTCAGGCGGGACCCCCTGTCAATGAATTTGATAAACCTTTTTTTAATGAGGGCGGGGCCTACCTGTCAATGTAAGATCCCTTCCCTCCTCCTTTACTTCAACCCACCCCTCGACAGACCCCGCGCCCCCCTCCCTCCGGGCCAACCCAAACCCCTCCACCCTTCGCCTTTCCTCTCTCTCCGCGTGAAACGGGCGTCCTATGGCATGCCCCTGCCCAGAAACCCCAGCCGACCTCTCTTTCTCTTTGCACTCTCCCTCCTTAATGACCAGCCAAGCCAAGGATGCTACCCTGTAAAGACCCCCTCCTTTGCCTCTTTTTTACTGCAGGGAGGAGGAAAGAGCGTCAGAGAAGAGGGAGAAGAGGAGAGTTGAGGCTGCCGTAGGCTCGGTGTGTGGAATCGGCAAAATTGGTAATAACCCGACTTTCCTCTACTCTTTTGATTTTGTAGAAATTAGTGTTAGAAATTCGGTTAAAGGTCTTAGCAATCCAGTTTGTGGGTTTAGAAGTAAATCAGCGTGGTATAAGCATGAAATTAGGCATTGCAATGGTTGAACCCGACATGAATATTAGAATTAAATTATAGCTAAAATGAGAGAAATACATTTTAAAATAATATTTCTAATGAGTTTAGAACGCATCAGAGAGAAAAACTGAGACTGGTGCCAGGGCTGTACCAGCACCGATTTTGTACTGGTACAAGGAGCAGAAGCCCTGTTGATTCCTGTCTTGTTAGAGAAGAAATGTTAAAAGGATGAAAAAGGTAATTTCCGAACATGCCTGGGTTCTAAATATACTCTGAAATTAAGTTTCTGTTTCTGTCCTAATTAATTTACGAATCAGGCTTCTCTGATCAAATAGATTCTAGGACTAGGTTTCTATTTCCCAACATTAGGCACCTCAACTAATAATTAAACTAGCAGCTGTTTTATTTATATTAATATTAGGCAATGACACTTGAGATCTTTTGAATCAAGCGAATTATGCTGCGAATTCAGATTGGCGTCTTAAATCTTTATAATTTCTTTCATAAAATATAATTAGTTTTAGCATTGTGATAATAATACGTAGCTGATCATTTTAAAGGTTGTATTCCATATAATTTAATTAATTTATACATACAGTGCGATGGTCTTAAGGTTTTATGTTTTCTTAGTCGATTTCATTAAGCATGACTAGTATATTTTTCTTATAGCATATAGTGTGGTCATAATGATACTTTTAAAATCACTGCGTTGCATGTAATTTATCTAATTAATTATGTAGGACGGCCCACAGATGTTTCAAATTGCATTGCATGAATTTTATCACGATTCTCATAATACAAAAATATAACAGTTTGCGTATTAAGTTTACTATAAATTATCAACAGAGAGTCAAAGAGTATTCAGGGAAATTTTATTTTAAGAAAAAACTTAAATTAATGTAATTCCTGTGGATATTGGCTAATGGACCGCGTGATATTAGTGATTGTGGGATCTGGATCACTCATGCTTGCTTGCGAGACATTGGGATGTGTTGTATTCGTGTTTCGTGATATTTTGGTAGAATAGTCATACTCAGTTTCGTGTGGAGTTGAAGTGAAGGTGATTTACATGCATTTCTACTTGTATTTATTTTCCAAGCAAGATGCATTATTATATAGGCCATGTGTATAGTAAAAGTAACTTCATATTTGTATTTCAAAATTTTAATTTTGCACAAAATAGTTTGTGAGCATGTAAAAGGTGTTGAAATAATACCTCTCAACTATATTGATTTTATGATTTGAAATGAAGCCCCAATTAAATATAAATATGAATTGATATGCACATAATATGCTATAAATACATTCCAATAAGTTTGTTTATGTAATATTTGTCAGTTTTGCTAGTTTCACAACCATAATCAAGGGCGAATATAATTAAAAACAAGAAGCGATGCACACAACATGCTATAAACCCATTGCAGCAAATTTATAGGCATATATTTAATGTGTCTTTGTTATTTAACGCAACAAAAAATTGGCAAGCATGTCAATGATCCTATTAAGAAAATATTTATATGTTTTGATAATTATATAAGTTAAATGAAGCCCTCCGTAGATTAATGAGTAGGCACGCTCAACATATTGTCAATAAATTAATGCATATTTGTGTGAAAAAAAATCACGAAAAAGTAAGTAATCATATTCATGGTTAGTATTAGTAATTTTATGATTAAAATACTGCACTTTATTCTGTAATTACATTCCAACATATTTTTAGCGTAATAATTGATTTATCTTGTATATTGAGTGCAAAAAAAAAATATATGAGTTTGCGTAATTGTATTTAGATGATATTTGTTAGTTTAGTGATTTATGACCTCAAATGTGGCTCCAATTAATTTAAAAAAATTATGAGTGTGCGTAATTGTATTTAGATGGTATTTGTTAGTTTTCGTGATTTATGAGTTATGACCTCAAATGTGGCTCCAATTAATAAAAAAAAATATATACTCGCGCAACATGTAAATGTATTGCAGCATAATAGTAGTGGTATTACCTGTTACGTGGAAATGGGCAAGCATGGGTGTTCTTTGGATCTTAAAACAAAAGATATTCTGTCTGATTAAACCAGCTTCTAAATAAAATACAGGTTCTCTAATTCTCAAAATAAAGGTATCCTAGTTTTTTATGCAACTTCATAATCATATGTCGTCTATAGTTTTTGTCTTTTAGATATGATTTTGAGAATTCTTTAAAACTATAAATGTCCTCCGTACTCTGCTTCGATAAAATAATATTTATTTCATAATGAATTAAGTTTTTATAATATAATCTTACGGTCAATTAAACTTTGAACTTAAATAAATAATTATCCTAAAATTCTAAAAAAAACTATATAATAAAAAGCAAAATAATTTACTGTATGAATATTCTTAAAGAAAAGAAAATATAAGCATATAGCTAGAGTGGAAAAAACGTGCCGTGTCGTGTCGTGCCGTGACCAAAATGTCAAGGGGTGGTCACGGCACGCGAATGGTCACGCCACGTGAGTCACGCCGTGCCTAACGTGCCGTGACCATACGTGACTCGCGTGACCATTTAATCATAATTTATGTTAGTTTATTCAAGATTCACCATTAAATCAATATTTAATGGTCCTAATTACACGTGACTCGCGTGACTACGTGACGTGCCGTGCCGTGCCGTAACCATGCCGTTCGGTGACGGAGCCGACTCCGCTGTGCCATTTTTCCCACTCTACATATAGCATCTCTTAATGAAAAAAGAGAGCTTCAAAAATATGAATTTTTATACCATAATAAATAAAAAAGAATATAATTTAATAGATAATAGTATTAATAATGTGATCTGGATGAAATATCGAAAATTAATCTGAACATTAACTTAGCATTTCGCTTCGGAACCATTAATGACATATTTTGCGTTGCATTTTGGGTAAACCACTGCCTTGTGGTTGTGGGTTCATTATCTATATACTAACAGACAACAAGACCATGTAGCCTAGTGATGACATCAGCGAGTCCAATCGGACTGGGCCCAGAGTACGACTCTGGTATCTCAACTGTCAAAACGATCATGCACCGTTGGATGAAGCCTCACAAACAAGCGTCTCACATCCCAGCGACCACGTAGCTCTGTCAAGCGCGGGAAACGAAGCGTCAGATTGCGAGTTCCCCAAAACACCCTTCCCTCGTTTCACTATTTCCCAAGCCCAGTCCTTTCCTTTCTTGGAAATAAGCCAGGACCTCAACACACCTTTCGACCCCTTGCTAAGCCTTGCTTGGTATTTTTGCCTCTCCTTCCATCACCCGTAACACACCACTTGTCCACTTCTCTCTTTTCTTTCAAATCACATTAACTTTTTATCTGTTTGTTGAAGATTGATTGTTTCTAACCGATCTGAATTAAAATCAAACTCTTCTCTTTGCTTTTTCGAGGATAAACCCATTTCAAAGCTCCGATAAAAAGGCATTCTAATTTTCGGTTTCGTTTTGAAGCAATGTCGTCATCCATGACTGGCGAAGTGAAGAACTCCCCTTCGACCCGGACCACCTACGTCCCTCCATGTCGCCGCGACAGTGGCCTTGTCACCAGCCAGCTGTCCGATCTATCCCTCTCTGAGAAGGATTCGTCCAGTCTTACTTCGAATGGAGGGATCAACTTCGACGCGTATGACGAAATCCCGGTGGAAACCATCGGCAGCGAGGTACCCCCGCCGGTCAGTAGCTTCTTTCAGATCGATCTCGGGTCGGATCTTGAACTCAACATCCAGCGTTGCGGGTACAAAAAGCCGACTCCTGTTCAGAAGCATGCCATACCCGTTATAATGGCCGGTCGCGATCTCATGGCATGCGCTCAAACCGGGTCGGGTAAGACCGCTGCGTTCTGCCTGCCGATAATAGCTGGAATCCTTAAAGGTCCAAACGGTTTTTCTGAGACGCGGGGCCCACGTGGTGCCGGAAGTAGAGCCGCATCACCTGTTGCTCTTATTATCTGTCCTACAAGGGAGCTCGCTGGTCAGGTATGGAATTCTTTAATGATATAATATTCAATTTGATATTTTTTTTTCTCGTTTTTTATTCTGAATATGGAGTGTTGTTTTGTAATCTGTAGATTCATGATGAGGTGAAGAAGTTTGCCAACAGAACAAGGGTGAGAGTTGCTGTGGCTTATGGAGGTGTTCCCATCTTTCAGCAGGTAAATTTTGGATCCCTCCGAGCTTTGCATTATTGCATAATCAAGAGATGGTGTATTTTTCGTTTCTTTTTCCAAAATTTTAGGGGTTCGTAAAACCCTTTCAGTTAAATCAGGATCCTTTGAGCCTTAGTTTTTTCTTTTCTTGATTAGAATTGTAGTCTGCTCTTTTTTTTGGCAAGTCATTTTAGCAAGATATAAAAAAAATACAGCTCCAATACTTTGTAGCAAGTGAAACAAAAAAATCAGAACTGAAATTGGTAGAGTTGTGTCATGTAATATAATGACATAAAATTATCTAGTTCCATAATTTTAACGTTAACGTAATGTTGCATGATTTATAGTTGCGCAGTCTTCAGGGTGGGGTGGATATCTTGGTTGCAACACCTGGCCGGTTAGTGGATCTTATAGACAGAGCGAAGGTTTCTCTCCAAAATGTTAAGTATCTGACACTTGATGAGGCGGATAGAATGCTGGATATGGGGTTCGAGCCTCAGATCAGAAGGATCATTGAAGAAAACTACATGCCTCCTTCCTCCGTTAGGCAGACTATGCTTTTCAGTGCCACCTTCCCTTCTGAGATTCAGGTACCATTTTCCCTTTTAGATAACACCATGTTTTAGGTGATTCCTCCAAATAACACCCTTCTGTTAGATTTGATGCATTAAAAAGAGAGATGGACTGTTTAATTTAATTTTGAGCTATTAATGTAAAGAGTATCCTCGAGATAGAATGAAAAATTAGGGGCAATTCACGTAACCTTAGGTTTTGCATTTGGATGACCATGGAGGTCGTTGTTATATTAAAAAATGAGAAATGTCATTGTCATTTGCAAATCTTTTAGATGGATCTAATTTACAAAAGACGGCATATATTATATTATTTTCAGAATTTTATATGGTTTTTGCTTGTTAATTGTGCAGAGACTAGCAGCAGACTTCCTGTCAAACTATGTTTATCTGACAGTAGGGAAGGTTGGGTCAAGCACAGATTTGATCACACAAAAGGTGGTTGATGTTTCCCACTTGGATAAAAGAAGGCACCTCGTTGATATCTTGAGGTCCCAAAGCATGAATGCAGCTCATGGAGTGGTACATTGAATTCATCTCATATTTATATTTACCTTTAACAAGGCAATCTCTTGGATCATTTTTCTAAGTTTAGCTGATAATTGTTGTTTAGGTCTGTTTAATGAAAAGTGACACATTTTCACTCGATCAAGGTGATAAATGGATAGTTATGAGTAGAAATTCCCGATAATGTATGGTTATTTTCCTTTGAAAGCTACTTTCAGAATTCTCCAATATGAAAATTTGAAGTGAGATACAAAGTAAATCAATTGTGTTGATGTTATTTTATTATAGCTTAGGTCCCAAAATATCATTATAACTCTTACCATTTGTTTAATTAGTCAGATGTGGTCTGCTTTATTAAAAGTGGGACCTTTTCACTTTGATAAAAGTGTTGGATGGTGGTAATTCTTACAACAAGAATGCCAATGAGTAGTAATTGCTGCAAAAATATGGTGATTTCCTTTGAAAGATACTTTCAGAATTCTCCAATATCAGAATTGTAAAATTAGATGCAAAATAGATTTATCGTGGCACTATTGTTATTCTATTTTTTAGATCCCAGAAAAATCATTATAAGTCCACCAGTTTACTTAAGTAAGATCTTTGCAATATACGTAGTATTAATGTGGATCACACTTTTCTTTTAGAAGCCATTGACTTTGGTTTTTGTGGAAACAAAAAGAGAGGCCGACACACTGGAGCACTTTCTGTACCAAAATGGATTCCCGGCAACATCAATTCATGGAGATAGAAATCAATGGGTAAGATTGCAACTTTTGTGGTCATGTATTGTGTATATTAATATGTGATTTTCTGAAAGGAAGTGGGAGTAGTTGGGTCAAGAGGGGCGGCAAACACTACCTTTGTTGTTTTAGTGTCAAGTGCTTTGCTAGATTAGACATTAGATTGTGTAACATCTGGATCAAGGTAACAAGAACTCTAACTATTGATGCTAGTCAGTTGATAAGTACTTACGAAGGAATCAAATTAAAGTCACATTTTTGAAAATGTTGTAGGAAAGGGAGCAAGCTCTGAATTCATTCAAAAAGGGAAGCACTCCAATTATGGTTGCAACAGATGTAGCATCACGAGGTCTAGATGTCCCGAATGTTGCTCATGTGATCAACTATGACCTCCCAAAGAACATCGACTCGTATGTTCACCGTATCGGCCGTACTGGTCGAGCCGGTAAATCAGGTCTTGCCACTGCTTTCTTTGATGGTACAAACCAGTCTATGGCGAAGGCACTGGCTGATGTGATGGAAGAATCAAAACAAGAAGTTCCTGAGTGGCTCCTACAATTTTCTGAGAGTTCATCTTCTTCATATGGGGGGAGAAATGACTATGGCTATTCTGACAAGCCGACATATGGGAAATATGATGCATATGACTATGGACAGGGTGAGGGTATGACTTGGGGAGCTGAGACTTATGCTCAGTCTTATCCAACTGGCAATGCTCAAATGGGGAGTTATGAAGCTGCTTCAAATGGTTTTGGTTTTTGTTATGGTACTGAGCAGGTGGTTGCAACTGGCTGGGACTAGGCTACATGGTCTTCATGGAAAGAACTTTATATAGGAACCAGCTAACTATAAACATCACTCTGGTTATAGTTTCTTAGGTTGTATCTCTGTCGTGTTGGATGCTAGAAATACTTAGCTTTGGTTTTTGTTTGATGGACATCCATGAGCACTAGGCTCTATGATCAGTTAACTTTTGTTTTTGATATCTGTGAGAATTATATCATGGTTATGGTGTGAGCATTTGCGACTTCATGCTTTGGGCTCGGTGCTATCTTTTTATTTTTGTGTTTTATCATGTCGTTATTCAAATTTGCAAAACATGTTCTGACCAGCTAAACACGATTCGACAATTTGAAATTACAGCTCCAACTATAGTTGTTTCTTCTATGATTTCAACTACAGAAGTTAGATTAGGATCTAATACTTTTACTTGAGCCGTCTGCAGTGGACAAATCTTCGAGCTTTGAGCAGTCTAATGAACTAAAAAATGATATAGTTTTGTTTACTAAGTTAGTTAATAAATTTTAAATTTGACGGTCCAATTAAACCAACATTATTTTGTTTTAATCATTATAATATGATTTTAATGAATTCAAGCAACGAAGTATGTCTTCTCTCATTTTGTAATAGATGGGAATAGTATAAAAATAAAAGCAATGAAGTGCGTACGACCTTTGACATGAATATCGAAAGAAAATATTATAGTTAAGCCAAGTCCTCAACTTTAATATATTTTTTCTAATTATTTATAGTCCATTATTTATAATTAACTTAAAAATTAAGTGGGCATTTACAACAATCAAATGTGTATTTTTATTAATAATTTAGATAAGTAGAAGTTGAAATTAAGAAATGTGCATTACATAACATGTATGTATTTTGTAATAATCAAGTGTATATTTTAATAGGTTTAAAAAATGAGTCTGAAAGCTCAACTATGTTGATACTTTTTTTGAAGTAGAAACTATGTTGATACTTGATAGCTATTTGTAACCTTGTCTAAACTAAAATAGATATTCTGTAGAATAGACGAAGTAATATATAATGGTCAAAGAGATGCGCTATTGTGCTTTGGAAATTAAAGCTTCTGTTTTAATTAGCATTTATATTTTAAGATTTCAAAATGCAAACGATTGGTCCAAACTGTCCAACATGATTTTCATATGAAAATGTGTTTGAAAATCAAATTAAAAAAATTACATGTACAAAATCATTGCTTTTTTATGGTCCAACTTTTTGTTTTTTAAAAACATCACTTTTCTATCTATTTAAAAAAATAGTAAAGTTAAAAAAAATGTAAATTTTGGTCTCAAACAAATTTTAATATGAATATCACGTTGAACGGTTCAAATCGACTATTTAGACTTTAAAACTGGAGATACGAGCACAAATTAAAACAGCCTCTTCAATTTGCAAAGCACCATAGCCCATCTCATGATCAGATATTTATTTTTAAGATATGTAAAAAGTTAGGAGTGGGACTATGGTAATAATATTATGGATCAACCCGTATTATTGATTCATTTTCTATTTTTAAAGTTTAAAGAGTCGATTCGAACCATTAATAATGATCTCCGTATAAAAATGTACTTGTGGACAAAAATTTATATTTTTTTAGAATTTTTTACTATGTTTTTATATAGGTAGAAAATGACAAGATTAAAGTTTTAGACCATTCGAAAGTAGTGATTTTCTACCTATCTAAAAAATAGTCTAAAAAATATAAATTTTGGTTTCCAAATATATTTTAATATAGAGATCATGTTTAACTGTTCGGATCAATTGTTTAAACTTTATAAATAGAATTATAGATCCATAACACAGGTCGATCCGTGATATGCATATTACTATAGCCCCACTCAAAAATTAGAGATGTCTAAAGAGGTTAAATCATAAAAAAAAAATGGTTAATTGATCTGTGTCGGTATATATTTACGTTAGATTGAACAAAAAAAATAAACAAAAGCGCATTTTGGTCAATTTAAAAAAAGGAGATTTCTCGTTATTTTTTTTGGTTGCAAGTTATTGTATTGATTCAAAAAATTATAAGCCAGCTGAATTTGGTTTTATTATGAAGAAATTGGATTTGACTTGAGAGTTTGATTATAACGGGTCTAATTGGTTTTTAGTTTTGTAGTTTTTTAAGATATGAGCATTAACTTAAATTTTTTTATTTAGTGATAAAGACAATGCTCTTTGCGTGAGAAATTACAAATTCGAAAAAAATAAACAAAAATACATACTGGTTAGTAAGAAAAAAAGAGATTTCTTGTTATTATTGTCATTGTAGTAATGCAGTTTGGGTTCATCAGAAACAAATTTACATTCAATAGATACCAGAACCGTCCAATACATATTAAAATTCATACGCAGAAATCGTAAAACAAAACGCACATGACTTTAAAATGTATCAAACGGCTCCAATACCCATCTAATCCAAATTTACTCCGGTTAAGCATCCGACTCAAACTTTTCTCTCCTCGTAGAGGCGGCTCACTGTATATTTATCGTTTTATGTACTACGGACTTGTCTCTTTGAAACTCAGAATAAACTCAGAATTGGGCCTTAAATCAGGTCGGGCTTTTCGGCTCAATCGAAGCCGAAGCACGTCTATATTTAGGCACAAAGTATGGATAAAAATGGAGAGTGGTTGGTCGCGCAGTTTCTTTCGCTTGCTATTATTTCCCTTCTCGCCTCCTCTTGCGGTTCTGAGTTCACAACTCTAGGGTTAGGGTTAGTTTTCCCTTTGATTTCCGTGCATCAATGGAGGAGGTAACAGAGGCTGTGAGCAACCTTAACATCTCAGAGACGCACAAAAAGAACCGGATTCAGGTCTCCAACACCAAGAAGCCTCTCTTCTTTTATGTCAACCTCGCTAAGGTCTCCTGTTATTCCTGACCCTCTTATTATCTTAATTTCAGAGAATCTATTAGAATCAAATTTTTTATTCGTTCTCTCTCCAATCTCTTCCTATTTTGATGGTTTATTGATAGGATTTTGCTTTTGTTTGTGAAAACAGCGATACATGAAGTTGAACTTTCTGCACTTGGAATGGGTATATTTTTAATCAAAGTTTTAATTTATTAGATTGTTATATTTTGCTGGGTAAATCCAGTTTCGTTTTTTTTTCATTGGTGTCCTATGTGTTAGAAAAGAGTGGTGATAATAACCGTTAGATATTACCTATACAATACCTTGCGTTGCCCATTTACCAATTAATTTTAGTTTCTATATACATGATTAGATCTATCTTAAATTTTCTCAGAATATCCTACTTAGTACTGTTGTAATCGTTAAATATGGCTAGTTATTGATGATGTGGTCTTGGATTTAAGTTCTTGATTTTCTTTTATTTCAAGTATCACACATTTTCTAATCTATTTAATGCCAACTAAAACCCTTTTATTTACCCCCCCCCCCCCTTTTCCTCTCTCTGAATATAAATATCATTAGTTATGTAATAAGGCCAGCTAATTAAATCATTTTGGTGTTGATATGTCAGCAATTGCTACTGTCGTGACTGTTGCTGAGATCCTCAAGAACAACGGCCTTGCAGTTGAAAAAAGTAACGACCTTCATTCTTTCTGTATCTTTTCTAATCAATGAGATCACTATCTCCATTTACAGTTAAAATTTTATCGATTGACATTCTTTTCTATAATGTATCCACTCCTGGCAGAGATCATGACTTCCACCGTTGAGGTCAAGGATGACGGAAAGACCAGGCCAATTCAAAAGGCTAAGGTTTGTTTTTAACATGTACCATAATCTGTTTCTTTTCCTCTCAAAACAACAAAAAAAGAGTCATTTAATATCAGTCTGAATTTTTTTTACGAGTATTGTTTATGGCGGTAATGTTGTAATGCAAAAATTGCACAGATTGAGATAATTCTGGGGAAGAGCGAGAAGTTTGATGAGATAATGGCAGCTGCTGCCGAAGAGAGAGAGGCTGCTGCTGAAGCTGACGAGCACAACTAGTTGTTTCTATTTTAGGATTATTGTTCTAGTTGGAACTTTAGTTTGAGCATATGTTAATTTGTTTGGAATGGACGTTAATTAAGAGAACACTAGTTATTAGTGTTCTTGAATCAACATGTTTGGTTGGATGTTGCTCATGTATTGTTATTTGCATGTTCCAATTTTTTGTTCCTGGGATACCAATGTGCTAGGTCAGTTATCTCAATTTATGTTAGCTTTACATTTGCAGTACAATTTCTGTATAGTTGTGGTTTAATTTTCGTTTGTTTTATGGTTGTTTATTTTGCATGTGTTTTTGGAGTTTTTTAATAGTCGCTTACTGAAGTGGGTTGGCGGTTGGGTCATTTAATGTGCTCTTAACTCGTCTCATGAGAGAAAAAGGCGAAATCTTAAAAATGTGCTTGGATTTGGATTTTGGAATTAAATTAAAATTGGTGTTTTCTATTCCATGAATATAGCGTTATAAGTTCTTATCAATACTAATTGAAATGAATGGCAAGACAGCCATTTGATGAGACATTGACATGCCCATTTACCCCTGGCGAGAAATGGCACATCTTTAAGCCTTAGCCCGGAAATAAATCTTGCATATCCATTCCAAAAGTGTTCACTTTGAATGGTCGTTTCTTTGAGAAGACTTATTTGTAGTGGCAAGGTAAGAAAGCCCATTGGGTCTCACAAGATGCTGCCTGTACCAATGAGCTCCAACGTAAGAGGTGCTCTCTGGTACAGAAATAAATCCAGCAAAAGATATTCCAGACTGCCCTTTCTTTGAAACAGCATTCTCTCTCAGAATCCTCCCAATTTTGGAGTTAAAAGTAAAAGCCGCATTATATAAGAGACACAAAAATGAGTTAAGCAGGTATTAAATAGTTATATTCTAAATTTAAACTAAAACAAACTATCACACATCCACTTCAAACGTCAATCACCTTTTCATTGATGGCTTTACTTATCCTCTTCTTCTATCATAATCTTCTTGCATACCTCATAACACATGAACGAAATACCAGCAGCAGGTACCAGCTTCATGTTACTGGGCCCCAGCCCTTTGTAAAGCCCTGCAACACCTTCCTTCTCCAGTATGCTCACCAAGGCATGGAGCATGTTCTTGTAAACCTGCCTGCCTCCAACTGCACCGACCTGCATCTGCTTTCGTGCAACTTCCAGTGGAAAGGTTGCAGTGCTAGATATCGCCCCAGATGCCGAGCCCATGAGTAGGGTTGCTAGGCTATTTACATCATGCGTTTTGAATGTCTTGCAGTATAGTTTCTTGAGGGTGTCATATGTGTAGTAGTTGATGGCGGCATAAGGTACGACTCCTATCAGGCTTGGTGTCAGACCTCTGAACAGCTCAGCTGGTCCCTCCTCCTCGAGTATTTTCATGAAGCAGTCGAGGAAGTCTCTGTAGGCATCTCTCTGTCAACAAGAATCCACCATGTATTAAAAATCTCTGTCTAGTTTCTATTATAATCTCTCTTATTTATGATTTGTTTCATTTTCATTTTCATTTTGGGAGAATTAGTGATTACGTGCATGCAGTGCTTTGACCAACGAACTATTGAATGGGTGGTATTACAATTGCTGCTGAATGGTACCAGAAAAAATAACCATGTTCCTGGATACTTGTTAATTATTTATCAGGGATGAGAGAAAGTTGCTCGGTGCCAGTAATTATATAAGAACTGGGTGATGTTACTAACAAACATGTAATTCAAGGAAGTCGTGGAATATTGCTACTTGTAAATCAAGATAAAATATTGTTTTTAGTTGATTAGCCCACTGACCTGAATAGTGAGCCGAGTCTTGATTAACTCAAGAGGGTAGGTACAGAGAGTGGAGCTGAAACCAGCCATTGCTCCCGCTACAAGTGAGGATGGGACCTGAAGTTTAGGCGGGTCCCCTTCTTTTGGCGACAGCACCTTGTGTACGGTGTCAAATGCAAACAGCTGCACATGGTACCCAGCAAATTAAATTCTACTTGATCAGCATACATGAAAGATAAGAACATTATTGTATTATATATATCAGTCTTTCCGGAAACAAAAAAAACTATCTCCTAGAATTAATTTAAGGCTCTTCTGACCAATGTTATATTGTCTAGGTCACTTTTTAGCAATCGGTCTTCTCATCTGAAAACCTCTATCGAGAATAGTAAGGTGCGGTAGGGATTTCCTCAAAAGTTCAAATATAACCATAGTACCTTACAAATAGGTTATTGTCATCAAGATGTAGCATCATGCTATAAAAGTGTTTTTTTACCAAATCAAAATCTAATGTGCTTTAGTAGACAGAAAATCAGAAAGTCATGTTAATCAGGTTTTGGCCAACTGGTTTCAAGCAGGTTCGGATCATTTTGGGGCAGTTGACTTCGGACCCCTTGAACTTTCAGGATCATACACGGTCACCATCAAGTTTGAACCCAAAATTGCTCTGATTGGGGTCAACTTGGTTTCATGCTGTCATTGATCAGGTCAACTGGTAAAGATAAACCTTGGCCAAATAGCTAATAATAATTCCAGCCCTCCATCGAAACATGCAACTAATACTGAACAATTCTTGGTTGCAACCTGAAAGTTTGAAATTTAAACTACAGCAGTCTGTATTACCAAGATAACAGATTCATGAGATTACAGAATACTTCTCTGATAAGAGTTAGCTTTTGTGGTAACATTATAAATTAATGTGCACAAACAACTAAAATGAAAAGGTTACCTCAATTGCTTTGCTTGGTGCCACGCGAATCACATTGACAAAATTACCACGAAAAAGCCCCTTCCACCCCTCAGTTTTCAAGATTGAGTCGAAAACTTCTCCGGATGAATTCCCATTACTCCCCACCATTAGGTGCGTCCTGATTGTCTCCAGCGGGGCCACGGCTGTTCTCGAAACAGCCCCAGCAATGGCCCCACTCAACAGCCTCTTCAGGTGCGAATTCCCTATCCTTATTTTAAAGCCCATCCCTCCTCCTCCACCTCCTCCTTTTCCTCTGCATGCTACAGACTCGGCTACACCGTTGCCAGCCACAAGGTACCCAGCCTCAGGGGTTGCTATTGAAACACTTGCGAATAGGCCCGAAGTAGGAAAAAATAAATCCTCCACAGGTAAAATGAAAGCGTCGTCTTGTTGGATGTTACTCCATGTGAAACTCGATTCGGGAAGAGGCAACAAGAGTTGGCATCTCTTGTTTTCTATGCATATTGAGTTGTTTTTCGTCATTGATTTCTCGTCTCAGGTTTAAGCTGAGAAATATTCTCGAATTGCAGATGCCCCTGTTTGGTAATTACGAAATAATTACGAATGTGTGAAAGAATACGATAACATTGTTATTAAAATCTCGCATGAACAGTTGATTCGAAATTAAAGCGTCTCTTCTCAATAAAAAAAGAGCCAAATATGGGAACCTTAACCAATGAATAGAGAGAAGAGAATTAAAAGAAACTGGTAGCTCAGAGTCTCTGATACTCACCTGAATCTTCAGTTTGCAAATGGAAGGAGAAAGAGATAGCGCGAAAGAGAGAGATTTCATTCAATCGCTCTTTGCCTCTACGCTTTGCTTTGGCTCCGCCAAGAGAAAAGAGTGTATGTAGTTTATGTACACTTGGTGATGGAGAAGCGTCGGATTTACGGGGCCTCTTCGTTAAATTACCTAAATACCCTTCCTAAATTGTTGTCATGACAGATTAGTTGGGTTAAGTCTGGGGGTAAATAAGTCTTTTGAACCTTTCTGACTCATATTCTAAATTTGTTGACGATTTTGACTCTAATTTATGACAGGCGTAATTCAATTATGAGTTATTATCGCGCTTTTTTTAGGTCGGGAGAGTTTAATGGGAGAAAGCGTTTCAATATTTCATATCCCGGTTTCTTTAATCTTCAGTTTGTTCGAAATTTTCACAAACACTCCCTGTTCGGTGACACCTATTCCCATGGGTTTTAAAGGGAAAATTAGTAGTAATGGTATTTTTACCTATATGGTGTTCGGCAACTCATTAAGAAACCCATTATCTTACCCATTTTGGAACCCATCTTTACTCTCTACACTATCTTTTGTTGGAAAAATAAAATTCACTTGGACCTCCGTTATTTTTCCCAAAAACTGAAACTTGAAGAATCACCATCAAAGTACTATTATTACTACATACTAGTTTAAACAAGTATTATTAATAATTACTCCGTTTGTTTAAATTAATGAAGTTTAAACTGGAATTAATACTTGTTTAAATTCACTCAGACCTAATTAAGACTTGTTTAATTAATTAAACTAAAAATTAATTTGTACAATTAAGCACTCAATTAAACAAACACAATTTAGTAATACAAATGCTAAAATTAATTAAACAAGCACAATTTAAACTTTGCATTGTATAGTCAATTCACTCATTTAAACTTTTTTAGAATTTGATATATATAATTATATTAATCATAATCAGAGATTAGTATTAATACACTTAATATTGTTTAATTGTAGTATTACATCTTCTATAAAAAGAAAAGAAAGCAACATCCAAACAAATTTCCCATGCATCCGAACACCTATATTCTAAAATTTCCCATGAGTTAAATGCCTTTAGTGGAACCTACTTCGCTGCTTGAATTATATACTTCGACCAAGGAGCTTGCAATATCAATTACTTCTTGATTTCATGGTACTGTGAAGTAATTACTTCTTGTATAGATTAAAAAAAAACTTTAAAATAGAATTTTAAAGTCCTCTAAAATTAATTACTCCTTATACTGTGAATAACTTACTTCTTGTACTATATTAAACAAAATTTTAAACTAAAATTAAACAAATTTTAATTGTAAAAAGGAAGAAAACCAACTTTCTAAATATACGAACATACTTTTTAAAATCAAACAATGTCTATTCCCATAAAAATTCCTATTCAATCATACTTAAACAAAGACTAAAATTCAAGCATAATTTAACTTAATCAAACAAAACAATCAAGCACAAAAATAAAAATAATTAATTGATCAATCATGAACTAAAAATAATTAAGCAAAACATAATTTAAAAGTACAAGAAATTTTAAATGAACAAAAACTAATTTTTAAGTTAAGTTCCTATTCTAACGTCTAACATAATCATCTCAAGTAAGTCTAGCAATTTTATCTCTTTTTTCATTTCCTACCTAACATAACCATTCAACATCTACATTCTAACAAATTTTCCATGCATTTTGCCGAACACCTGTATTCTAAAATTTCCCATAGGTTTAATGCCTTTGGTTTTGATAAAATGAAATTCCCATTCCCATATTAAAAATTCCCATTCCCACAAAATTTCCACGTTGCCGAACAGGCCCTTAAATGAATTAAAAGGTATTTAGTGGGAAAGACTGGTAAGTATCATCTGATGCCTTGTTCTGCCCTTGACCTTGATAAAAAAAATAAAAGAAGTATATATTTCTTCTTAACGTCTAAAATTTATATTCTTCATTGATTTATTTTTTTTATTTAAAAAAAATCAAAATAGATTAGTATTTCATAAAAACAAACTATTAGCACCCAAAATGGAATCTAAAAGAAAAGAAGGTTTCGTTGATTTCAATGTATCAATTAAATGAAACTATATAAGTAATATTTTTTTCCTTTCGCTTTATTTGATAATTTCAGTTACGCTGAAATATATAAATCACTTATGCTAGAAGATAAAATTACGTTTTATAATTGTTCTTTGTCGTTTTCGATTTAGCTAATTATTAATTTAACAAAGCAAATGGCGTTTTACTATTTTGAGATTCCTAAAAAGATGGTTTCGATGATTTCAATGAATCAATAAAATGAAAGTAATGTTTTGTCTTTCTTTGTATTTTGTGATTTCAGTTACGCTAAAATATATAAATCACTTACGCTAGAGGATAACATCACGGTTTCATAATTGTTCTTTGTCGTTTTCGATTTAGCCAATTATCAATTTAACAAAGCAAATGACATTTTATTATTTGGAATTCCAAAAACGAAGGTTTTGATGATTTCAATGTATCAATAAAATGAAAGTAATGTTTTGTGTCTCACTTGTTTAACAAAGCAAATGACATTTTACAATTTGAGAATCCAAAAAAAAAGGTTTCGATCGATAATTTCAATGTATAAATAAAATGGAAGTAATGTTTTGTGTCTTTCATCTTATTGAGTGATTTCAGTTACGCTAAATAAAATCACTTACTCTAGAGGATAAAATCACGGTTTTTATAATTATCCTTTGATGTATTTGATTTAGTCAATTATCAATTTAACAAAGCAGATTACATTTTACTATTCTGACAAGATCTGTTGGGCGTTTGTTGGTTAAAAGTTAATAAGTTAGATTATATTATCATTTTTATAGGTGTGGATTTGCTAACTTATGGGCATCAAAGTATTGAACATCCTATGTTCAATGTCAATGAATTAAAAGGTATTTAGTAGGAAGGATTGATATGCACCACATGATGTCTTGTCCCAATCGTAACCGTGATAAAAATAAAAGAATTATATGTTTCTCATTAACATCTAGAACTTTATAATTCTTCACCGATTTATATATTTGTTTAATAAGATTAAAAAAATATCTCACGGAAGAAAATTATTAGCACACAAAATGCATGGAACCCTAAAATAGAAGATTTTAATGATTTCTATTGCATCAAGCAAATGGAAGTAGTATGCATTCGGTTTAATTTGTAGTATGCATTCGGTTAAATGTTTTGTCCAGGAAAATATAATTGGAACTCAGAGCGAATTTTAATTTTCCCAAATGCTAGGGCGCTACTCTCTCTTCATGCATACCAAAACAAACAGTTTCTTACAATGACGTGTCCATTCACTACATATTGTCTTTATTATTTAAGGAAGAAAAAAATTGTCCACCTTCATGTATTACTGTATTAGTGCCTTTTTCTGAAAATGTATTCAACTTTTTTCTAGTGTGTACATGTATATATTATATGTTGGAATTTTATCATATTGAAAATTTATTGACTTTTAGGTTTTTTTTTTTTTTCTAAAAGCATACTTTTACATAATGTGTAAAACATGTATTGTGTTATATTTAAATTATAATAATTATAACACAATACTTTGAGTTCGTCTATGCTATTTATATAAGCATATCATATCATGATATATGCTTATAGGTCATATATATATAGAGTGGCTAAGATCAAAGTGGTATGACCAAGGCCTTTGGTGCTACCAAGTCATTTTTGGATTTTCAAAGTCCAAACGGTCGATCTAAACCGTTAGATGTGATCTCTATATTAAAATCTGCTTGGAGACCAAATTTTACATTTTTTGGAATTTTTTTACTATTTTTTAAGCCACTTTGAAAATTGCTGATCACATGGTCCAGAATTTGGTTGCACTGTTTTTACTGTTCACCAGGATCTGCCATTTTCAAAGTGGCTTAAAAAATAGTAAAAAAATTCCAAAAAATGTAAAATTTGGTCTCCAAGCATATTTTAATATAGATTGAACATCTAATGGTTTGAATCGACTATTTGAACTTTAAAATTGTAAAAACTAATTGGTAGCACCAAGGCCTTGGTCGTACCACTTTGACCTTAGCCACTCTCTATATATATATATTTAAAGTTCAAACAGCTGATCTGAATCGTTTAACATGATCTCCATATTAAAATGTGCTTGGAGACCAAATTGTACATTTTTTTGGAATTTTTTACTATTTTTTAAGATTTTTTAAAATTAAAGATTTTTTTAGAAAAATAATGCATTAAGATGCGTACAAAAACCTTTATTTTTTATACCGCTTGACTTGATACTAAATAAATTTGAAAACTTAAAAAATTTATATGTAAACGAAGCTCTCAAGAAGAAGATTGGTATAAATGATTCGGATCGACTATTTGAACCTTGAAAACGTATATTGATTTATAAATATATGTTATGATATGCTTATATAAGTAGCATAGCAGTAGCCGGGTTCGAATACTTCTTTACATAATGTGTAAAACACGTATGATCATAATAATTATCAAGTATACTTTTACATAATGTGTAAAACGCCAAATTCTTTGAGATGTTACAACGAATACTGTTTTATTAAAAACAATATTTTGCAAAATCATTTAAACATATTTGAAATGTGTAAACATTTACACAGCATATATACATTTATATTATACTAACTAAGTGCCAGTGCTTTGTAACGGGGAATGAAATGAATAAAATGATTTTTGATGATATATAGAGTACTTTGTCAACTCAGAAGGATACATGGAGGTTTTTTTGATTTTTTTAAGGAGTTGCTGATATGTGAAGAATCTGAAGATGCATATTGTATTTCCTAATCCTAATGTGCATTGGTGTTGTTCTCTATATGGCGTGTATATCTATGAAACTGATGAGTGTTGTTGCTATGACAATTAATGAATTGATGAGTGCTGGCAACCGCTTCAGCAACCTGGCTGATAGCGCCGGTACCGCTACTACGAGTCAATGGAATTTCACTTGATGCACCGCAAGCTCTACTTGATATAACTCATAACTTGGAGGAAGATCAAATTGTTACATTTCTCAACCTGCTATGTGATAGGTTTAATTTATATATATGTTCGGTCTGGTTTTTATCACATAATAGCACCAAATATCATGTATTTTAGTATAATATAGGATTAAATACCCCTATAATCAAGTTACTGCATTTGTCTGTGTGTAATTCGCAGGAAAACAAGAAAAAGAAGCTAAGTGCGGACGCACAGCCCCATAGTGCGGCCGCACTCGCCACTTAGAAGAAAATGCAAGCTCCAGAGGAAATGTCCGAGCGGAATGCGGACGCACTAAATATTGGTGCGGACGCACTTCCTACTTAGCCAGATTTTCCAGAATAAATCCAGCAGCAGAGAAGCAAAGTGCGGACGCACCTGACCCGCACTCTGGAGGAACAGAACAGACTGAGCGGAATGCGGGCGCACTGGGAAGCTGTGCGGACGCACTCAGCACTTGGAGAACAAATCAGAGCAGAAACCAAATCCCGTGCGGTCGCAGTGCGGACGCACTTGGGCCGCATTCAGCCTAAAAACTGCTATTTCGGAGGATTTTCTATTTTCGGCACTTCAGACCACGACCCAAAGGTGGGAAATAGAAGGCGGAAACGTGGGGAACACGTTGTGACAGATTTAGAATGATTCCCCACGTCCATATGCTCCAGATCCATTATAAAAGGAAAGGAATTTCTTCTCCATAATCATCACCATTCTAAGAGAGAAATTCACGAGATAGAGCATCAACCACAGGAGCATTCAAGAAGAAAGAAGGCGAATTCTCACAGCAAACGCAAGGAAGACTAAGGTTTTTGATTAGAGAAGGGTGTATTCTATTTCTCTAGTTAGTTTCTCTTTGTCTTTACTTATTTTGTACTTGAATTCATGATGAATACTTGCTTCTCCATGAGAGGCTAGTTTCTCTCTAGGGGTTTAGGTCATGTAGCATGAACTTGTTTAATTCTATTTTACTCGGATTTTAGTTTTTATTATGATTGTTTGATTTGATGTTAATTTCTGTGATTTATTATTTGTGATATTCCATGATTTGTGCTTGAATTGTAGTTATCCCGCTTTGATCTTTTAGACCCAAAGTAGATTAGGATCATATAGGATAGTACAAATTGTTGTGCTTGACTTGTAGTTATCCCGCTTAAGTCTTTTTGATTAAAAGTAGATTAGGATCATATAGGATAGTACAAATTGTGATCGCAAATACCTTAGGATTTGGATTAGAAGCGACCGTACTTTGATATCCAATCCGGAACTATAGGAATTAAGGTTAGGGTTTGGTGAAGGACTTAATCGTGAAGTCAAAACCTAATTAGGACACCTTAGAACAAATATCGATATATACTTTGGAGCATGTGACTTAAATATCCCTCTAGGTTAGTGACAGCCCTAGAATTCGAGGAACATTAATCCATCCACCCAAAGTATTTGTATTAATATTTGTTCCAAAGGCTAACATAGGTTAGAAACCTCGTCATAATCAAACATGAATTTAAACAAACCGAGTAGATAGAATTAGCAAGGGATTGTGGACCGAATACCCCTAGACTTCTCAAACTTGATTTTCTCCCGACTTTTATTGCTTTTTGTTACGAACTTTTTATTTACTTTAATTCTCCTTCAAAAACAAAATTACACAAAACCTCCCTTTTTACTTTTATTGTTTAGTTTTAGAAGTAGTTTTCTTTATTGGAAATTGGTATTTCCCTATCTCCCTGTGGATTGATACCTAAATACTACAAAGATAGGTTGTGCGCTTGCAACTAACATATTCATTGGGTACGAAGGTTTATAAATTTTAAAAGTTAAAAGAGTATAAAAACACTATACCTAAAATACTCAACACTATGGCAACTTTGGAAGGCGAGAAATGAAGAGGTGTTTACTGGTACAAAGGCGCGACCCTTAACTGTAGTGGCCAAAACAAACAGTGCAGTAAGAGTAGACCAAATACCAGCACAGGCAATGCAATCCAGATTAGTTAAGAAAATTGAGGTACCAACTGAAAATTTTGTAGTACTGATGGATGCATCATGGGATTCATTGGGGAGGGCAGGGATTGGAATATTAATTTTTGAACCACAAGGGTCCCTTTGGAAAGTGCTCTGTCAACCGGTACAATCACCAGACGCACAGCACACGGAAGCAATGGCATTAATTTTCTCAATTACGTAAGCAAAGTTAATTAAGGAGCATAATCAGGGGGCACACTTTACTTTTTTCTCTGATTGCAAAGGACTGGTGCAGTCGGTACTCAAAAATGATATCAATCAGGTACCATCTTGGAAAGCTGCTGAAGCGGTTGCGTTGAGTATTAGAGAAATGCACATCACACAACACTGGATTGCATTGAAGCATATATGGAGACTACCACTTCACCAACCGCACTGGCTTCCAAATGCAGCTAGAAATTGAAGTCTGACTTTTGATGGCATACTTACTCAAGGTAGCATCATACATAGCAACATTGGTTTAGAATTGGATCAAAACTTTTTTAGGAGGGAAAATAAAAGATAGAACAAAGATTCAAGTAGAGTAATATTTCAGTAGGTTTTATATTTTCAAGTTGATGTAAGGCTTTCTTGCCAGTAGAAGTAGTTAGAGTAGACTGATTTCATTTTCTCAAATTTGATGTAATAGAATAATTATTATTTTAATGCATGCCCAAGATCTTATTCCTCAAAAAAAGTAGAATACATTTATGTATGGAATTTACTACCTAGAAGCACCTTCATGTGAAAGTGTTGATTTGTTTTGGGAAGAAAAAGTCTCTGTATCAATAGTTAAGTAATTATGACATGCAAGCATCTCGAATTTTTTTTTTATACCCATCCCATGTCATTTCTCCATTTAACCACAAATACTTCAATTCATCGATTAAAGGTTCGAGAAGAATGTCAATGTCCCGACCCGAATGCTTTGGTCCCAGGATGACTATTGCGAGGAACATGCTATCTTTTTTCATTATCATTCCAGGTGGTATTTCCAACGGCGCCCTTGGAAATACTTGCTATTTCCAAGGATGTTTTTTGCGATGGGAGTTTTTCCGAGGGTGGTGCATGAAAATGACGATTTCAGAGCTTTTTCCAAGGGTAAGTCCATGGAAGAAGTCATTTTCCAGCGCATGAAAAAAACAGATTTTCTAGTAGTGCGCCCACGACATCGGGTGATGATACTAACACAATCAATATTTTTATTAATACAATAAATTAAATATTTATTTGTATGGACAAATTTGTCCTTGCTTAACTCTAAATGCCATATTTTTTTAAGATGTAATTTCTTTATATTAATAGTCATTGCTTATTTAGTTTATTTCCAAAACTAAAAAGGTTAATGAAATATTCTTACTGAGAATGTTTTATTTATTTTTTTCAAGAATTTATCGGGCAATCATTTATGGCAGAAAGAATCTTATTTTTTATTAGCTTTAGTTGGATTTGCAACATTAAATATGACATTCCTTACATCATATGTCCTTTTTTTACTGTTACTTATTATGCATGCAGGTGGTTCATACAAATTTTATATTGTTGAGTTTTGAAAAAAAGAAGTATAAACTACATTCAAAATATATTATCATAGTTCAACAAAAAGACACTAAAAACTCTATTAATTGAAAATAAACATGAACTGAAACAAAAAAATTATACCTTAAAAGATTTGTTTGATAGAATAATTTTTCTCTATAAAGAATGGGTTTCTAAATTTATTATTTCTATTTCTTTTTTAAAAGGAAATGTATTAGGTGAAAATTCCAATTATGAAAATAATATTAATAACAAATAGTCATTAATATGAAGAAATAAATTTGTATCTTATTGGTTGGTTGATAATCTCATATACAATTTGATCATTCTTTAAATGTTTTCTCGTTAAAAATAACGTGAATCTTATGTGATTTCTTAATTAGACTAAAATTAATCTTAATCATTAATTTAGTCTTAATTTTTAGAAATAATATTAAAATAAATTATTAAATTATATAATAACAAAATATATGACCATATTAAAAAAAGGTTTTCGAAAAATAATCTAAATATAAATACTATAAGTAAATCGATATAAATATGTTATGCGAGAAATAATTAATCTTTTATCTCAACATAAATTAATAAATAAAAGAGTTTATTCCTGATTGAACATCTGTATCGGGACCGAGGACTTGTATGCTTTCGTTGACCAAAGGGGACTTTTTTGGATGAGACAATCCCTTACTTCCTCATTTAGAACGCTAGAAAAGCAGCCAAGGGAAGATGAACAAGCTGCGCTGAAAGCCGGGGAAGATACTAAGAAGGAAGTCGCTTAAATCTTCTGTCAAATTGAAAAAATTGGAATTAGACCAGCCTTTGATGACATAGTAGAAAGAAGCACTGTGCGTTACCAATATAGGACCGAAGCGAACTATAACTTGTTCCAGAACAACCTCCATCTAGACCTAAACCTTACACCCGTATACCGCATACGCCAGTGGTTGTGGTAAAGGTAGTTCTTTCTTTCTAGCGGACAGTTCGAATTTCAACGATTAGGGAGGGGAATGAAACACTTCGACTTCTCTCGCAAGCGGATGATAACGAAATGTGTTTAGATAAAGATTAATTCTCAAGTTAGTAGCTCTCCACTCTCCAGCATCATAATATATTACTATTTTAATCCTTCTGTTTTTACTTTTAGATAAAATTTTAAGCTGCCCATTAAACACATGGAGCCAACCATACAAATGTACAGTTTACACGTGACGGACAGGAGTTGAAACCTAATTAGAGCGGCAATTATCCACTTCTTTTAGTTAAAAGTTGCAAAAAAAAAACTGTTTATCCGTGAGCTGTGGAAAACCATTCTTGTTCAAAATGCATCTGAAGCTTTTCAAATACCAAATAGATAAAGGAAAATTCCATGCCAGAAAGGCATGACTCACTTGCAACAAGCTATATATTATATATCCATATATGATCCAACAAGGATATCACTTTATCTTGCACGCAAGCCCCTTAAGATTAACCAATATCTGGTTTTTTAAACAAAATTACAAGTTACCTTTTCCCTCCACTCAAAAACTTATTTTCCTTTTCAGAGAGCAGATTGGTATTAATTTCTATACGTATGTTATATATAAACTACCAGGATAGCATACGAATTTAACAAATTTATTTGGAGAATGAGGTTCATGGCGCTGCTAGCTATAATAAGCTTACTGGTATTATCCAAGGAAATTATACTGGTACGAGGAGACCTAGCGACCGCTGCCTCATATGGCCCTCCTTATACCCGTAAGTACTTTTTTCTTTCTTGCAAATTTAAACCAAACACAAAAGTGCTTGTTTTTATTTTATCTTTTTTTTTCTGAATGATTGTATAAACATCATCCATGTGTCTTTTGTAACTTATTTGCTCCATTCCTTGCCTCCAATCCAAATATGATTGTCTTTCCTTTTATTTAAATAATGCTCATTTGCTGAGTTTCATATTTTGGGAAAAAAAGCATTATACATATACTCCTTTTGTTCTTGTTTTCATTTCTATTATTTATTATTAATTCGATTTATCATATTTTCTTTGATGATTTTTAATTAAGTAGCAAGTTGGCGGATGAGTAATTTTTAGGTACCTTTAAGAATTACGGTATAACCAAGTTAATTATAACTAAATATCAATTACCTTTAAGAATTACGGTATAACCAAGTTTCAACACATTTCCATTGAAACTTGAAACTCATAAAAAGATCTGAATATTAAGCTCCACAATTTAAACCTCTATTTCTTTCTTTCCTTCAGCAACACAGTGCAATGGAAACAGCCAAGACCAATTCCCTCCAAACAGCATGTTTGCGGCTGTGAGCACTGTCCTGTGGGACAATGGTGCGGCATGCGGGAGAAATTACATTGTCAAGTGCCTCAGCGGAACCGGTGACAGACCGTGCAAGCAAGGAAATATTGTGGTGCAAGTCGTTGACAAGTGTCCGCAAGACCCGTGCCGTGCCACTCTCCTTTTGTCTAAAGATGCATTCAATGCTCTCTCCCGCTCCCCCACTGCGAAGCTCAACATAGAATATGCACAGTATGACATGCTCTTTGTATTTTTTTATATATATGATCCTTTTCTTATCTGTCATAATCAAAATTAATGGAGAAATTGTCTAAACTTGAGCAGAAAAAAGTAATTCCAAGGTATGCATTTATCTTATTGCAGGAGATGAGAATGCAGGAAGTGTTGTGACGGATAATGATATTAGCAGCGCTGCTTTAGCTTCGTACAGCGCATGTGTCATATGTTTTTTTCATTTTGACTCTATAGTATATGTGCTGCTAAAGCCAAAACAGCACTGTCAATGTCTTTAACCTGTTGGGAACCTTACCGCCTTCTACACTGACTTCAAATATATTAATTAAAAGACATGATACGTGCAAGTTGATGCAGTTGATAGTTCAAATAATGGAGCGAGCCTGCCAGCGAACTTCAAATAAAGATTCTTATTGCTTATTATTTGTGTTATGTAACCAGAAATAATGATTCTTTCCTGATCTGATTTGATCCGAAGCCATCCGATTTTATAGCTGGAGATCAGTCCATACCAGATCAGGTTTGGTCCGAGGACATTCAATTTTATGTGAATTAGATTATATTGTCAAATCTGAACATTACCCCTAATAATAGCTTCCGAACCATTGTAGCAGAATGTATGGAGTCAATATTACAGTCACTTGTGGCGAATTGTATTCATATTTGTTATTAATTTTTTTGGATAAGAACTTTTTTATTTAGAAAAAGTATCTATAATTAAAGATTCAAAAAATTTGGGATACAAATACAAATTGATATTATGCGAATGAAGATACAAATCGGATGTCGGATAAATACAAATAAGAATACGAATATAATCCGGATAGATAAAGAAATAAATACATCATAAAACAGTGTGTCATCCACATGTAAAGTTTTATATCATAATATTAACCTAAATATTATTATAATAATTTTTTAACTCGCAAAATTTTAAGAAAACTTAGTCACCAAATATATCATAATATCATGACAAATTAATCAATTTATTGAGCCAAGGCCATCTCTGTGGATCCGTCACGTCTTAATAATGGGTAGAATTAAAATGAAGAAAGAAATGAAAGTATATCATATGATCCGAACTCTTATGGGCTTCAATATATATAAATTAAAACCTACTCATGGGCCCAACAACCTGATATCCAGTTAATCTCGAAATTTATTATATTTGAAACCGTATACGTATTTGTTAATATTTATATAATATGTATTTTGGATTCGGATAATAGTTAATTCGGATAATGGTAAATAATGATAAGAACAAGAACAATAATAAATAATGATAACAAGAATAATGAAAATAAAAATAATTACAACAATGCAATGACAATAAAAATAATATATCAACAGCAATATAATCATATTAAGGATATAATATATTAACAACAATAGACGTAATGATCATAAAATAATTATAATAATAATTACAATCATTATTATTAATCAAATATCAAACGGGCGAGCAACATATATTTTTCTTTGGTTATAGTGCAGCAATAAATAATATTAAGGCTGCACAACTTTGATTCCTGAAGAAGAATTTTCTATTAAAAAGGATATCATATTTTTCCAGACTATTAGATTAATATGAAGTTATGGGCCGACTACTTTTTTAATCAGCATAAAAAATAACGGCCTTTATGCAACTTTATTTTTGTATCATCCGAGCAAATTAAACAGCAAAATATAAATATTCGTTGCTCGTTTCGTCAATACAGAGTATTTAACTTCAAAATTCTTTATTTAAAAAGTTGGATGGGTTTTGTAAATCCAAGTTGGGAACAATTTCACACAAATAATTTGTATAAGATAGGCCATAAATTTTTCCTTTTTAGAATCTCCATACAAAAAAAGAGTATTACAAGTTAAACAATTTTTCTAAGGCACGCTGTCAATTGCGAGAAAAATAAATTTGTTGGTTAAATATCCAACTACAAAGAATAAAAACAAAAAAATTGAATTTACAATGGTAAAAAATTTAAAACAATAGATCAATAAATATCATTTTTTTTAACGTCTCATCAAAACTTAATATTTAGGACAAAAAATAAACGGCCTTTATAGGATCCAAGTTAGGAATGATTCTGCGTATTTGCAGCCGAAATTTTTAATTATACCATCTTGAAAAAAAATAAAAATAAACCAAAATACCTCCAAATCTGGGTTTTTCCATAACTACCCAGGCCGCAGAACACCGGTGCAGCCCCAGCCAGAGGAGCGCACAATGCCCCTGCGACCCCAATTTTTTATTTTATTTTCAGAAAGGTTTTTTATTTGGTTAGAGTTTTGATTTTAAAATTGTTTGAATTTTTTTTCGTTTGTCGGATCAAATATAAAGAAGCCATAATAATAAATATAAAGGAGCCATAATAATCTAAAAATAAATATAAAGAAGCCAACAATAGAACAATATAATGCTAATGTTCTCACGAGTACAATAAAAATACGTCTAATAAACCTAAAATAACAATGTTCTTACGAATACAATTATCCATTGATTGGCTCTCAACCTGCAAATTTTTAAATAGTGACTATTAAATCTGATTGTTTCAATCATTTTTAAAAAATTAAAATTGAATAGTAAAAAAAATTAACTACCTTGTGCATTACAAGCAGCTCTATTCTGTCTCTCTTGTGTATCTCGGCCGGCTTGGTGTTTTCTTCTCCTATTATTTAGTACATCCATCTACATCGGAATCCTGTTGTGTCGTCTTCTACCCAAAGAAATATTTTTTTGTTTCTGGAACAAGGACAGGGCCCTCGTGTTCAGGCCATTCTGACTGATTTTCATACACATGCCATTCAGCCCTCCATGTGTTGATCAGTGTCTGGATGTGGTAGTAGTGAATTACAAAGCTGTCAAGGTCGATGCCTCGGAGACGGCAAACAGACAGAATATGAGAATACGGTATTATGTCTAATTGAGGCTTCTGGTATGTGCATTCCACCGTGTTATCATCCTGATGGCCTTGGTAAACCGGCCAGAATCGTCAGGCAGGAAAGCGTGAACTCTCTCTTGTGTGGAGGTTACCTCGAACTCGTTGTAGTTGCCAAACCCCCCCAAGCGTCTTCATAGTATTTGACCTCTCGAACCGTTTGTTAATAAGCTACGAACAATTAAAAAAAATGAATAAGTGATTTTTTTAATGAAGTTAATTAAAATAGATGAAGAAAAAACTAAAACTAAAAATACCTTATGCACACGACACGAGAACTGTTGACCTTGTCTGGCTTCAAATTCCACTTTGGCCCTCCTTTGCGCAAACCATGTGAGACATTTGTAAAATGTGTCTTCAATTATTGCTGCCCGGTAACTTACGAGATGACCTAAAAACATTATTTAGCGACTCGAAACCGTTTGTAGTCATAATTCCCCAACGGTAACCACCGTCCAGCGCTTGAAATATCTGCGGCCCCATGGCTGGGAACCGTTGGGCTGCCCTGGGGCCGCACCGGTGTTCTGCGGCCTGGGTAGTTCTGGATAAACTCAGATTTGGAGGTGTTTTGGTTTTTTTTTTTTTTAAGATGGTATAATAAAAATTTCGGTATTTGCAGGTCCAACATGAAACCCATAAGGGTACTAGCCGAACTAGTATGTTTTTTTTTTTCTTTTCTTTTTTATCATTTCATCAATTAGGGCATCGATATGCATTTTACCAATATAATCAATTCATCAATACCGAGCATCAAATTTCAAATATAGTAAAAAAAAAATGTTGTGCCTTTTATATATCATTCTTCTCATCCAATCAATCAAGTAGAAAATATAGTTATTTACGTTATCAACTCTGTAGATTTGATATAATGGCAAAGAGCAATGTTGTGCGTAAGACGCGGATTCAAAATTTGAATGAAAAAGTCTCTTTGTGAACATTAGAATATAAAAAACTTAACCTCCATCTTTTTCTCTTAAAAAAAAAAAAAACGTTCAGTCAGCATTCAGTCCAATTATTTTATTTTTTGCTATGCCATTTAATCAACATCAAATGGGGCGGATCAACTTTTTTTTAATATTTTAGAATCACTGAACAAAAAAGGCATTGCGTTTTTAATCCCTACGGACTACGGTAAATAATGAGAATACAACATTCTTCTAATAGACCGTATTTTTTTTATATGCAACCAATAGGAAGTATTTGAGATAAAATTTTCCAACTTTATGCATCTGATAATCATAATACATTTGATGTATAATCAACTACTTGAAAAAAATATAAATTCTATATTGTTTATACAGTAAAAATTGATTATTAAGAAAATTTATGGACTTTAATTCGAAAAAAAAAACTGAAAAGCTTATAATTTTTTTGCAAAATATATTTATATTGTACTCATCTGCTCAAATCAACAAGACTAGCATTATGGCATCAAATTTGACCCGAATGAAAAATTTAAAACAAAGGATATATGCATTCAATTATCGAATCCTCCTATATTTAGAGATGTTCATATTTTACAAAAATAAAGGGGTACGCAAAACTGTAGATGAATGAAATACGGACTGATTAGCCTACGAAATCTGAACCGGTCAAGGTGGATCCTACGATCAAGATGTAGCAGTGCAGACGCCACGTCTGAAAAAGCTAGCCGTCTGATCTTTATCTGACGCTTGATATTCTCATTGATTAATTAGTGCGTATGCAAGGTAAAGCTGGAGTTCTCATAGTTCTTTTGAGAAAGCGCGTCTAGTTTGATTTTTAATTTCTCACACGAGATGAGATGCTAGTACTAGAAAGAAAAAAAATCTTAAGACTGTAGCTACTTAAAAATCGAGAGTTTAAGTTCTATTCACGACTTTGCAGCTTCTGCGAAGATTTCAAAAAGATGTTTAATTTCACGCAAACAATTAAACAAACAAAGACGACAAGAAATCGAACACCAAAAATATTCCCCACCTGAGACTCGAACTCTATACCCGAGTAGCTACTGTAAAGTGTATGGAATCGGGCAGTCCAACGAGCATCGGATCAAATTCGGTGCGGTATCCGATTGAAACTCTATACCCGAGTAGCTACCATCAAGTGTATGGAATCGGGCAGTCCAACGATCATCGGATCAAATTCGGTCCGGTATCCAATTGAAGCTGATCTGATCCACATTAAGATTATTGCGAACAATTTCAAATTTGTACTCATTAGATGCACACAAATCTTAATAGTAATCGAACAGTTCCAATTAAATATTAAACTGAATTTTATCCGATGCTCATCAAATCGCCTCTATTTTCTAGTTGTATACCATCACATAAGATTACTACACCTGTAACATTATGCAAATCACGTATACGTATATGAAATTGATAACTGGAAATAAAATACGACATGTCTGAATGTATTTTTCAGTAAAATATGTTACATTCAAAGAAAGATAGCATATTTTTGAACAAATTAACAAGATAATTAAGTTACTTGATGTGAATTACAATAAAATTGATAACTTGTAAAACTTTGTTTGACTGATGTTAATTTGAAATTTCTAAAATATTTAGAAATTAAATATTCTGAATAGGAATTGAAATTAATATGATATACAGTATATAAGATTAATAATAGAAATAATAGAAAGTTAATACATGATAATGTTTATATTTTTCTTAATAAGTATTGGGACTAATATTAAAAAAATTGGAAATTTAAGGGTTTATTTTTTTGGAAAATTATAGCTAATGGAGTTGATTTGTAAAATCTGAAAACCCAAAGGTTGAAATTGGAAAATTTACATGTGGGACCCACATATTTTTTTCTACATCCTAATCTCTCTGGCTCTTTACGTGGCAATCTCTCATCCATCCCCCAACGCTTCTAAGCAGCTAGTTAGTGTGCTGCTTGTTTTTCCTTGTTGCATCTATTCCCTCTATGGTCCTCTCCACTCGGTTCCTCTCTCCCTCCCTGAATATGGAAACTTTGAAAGAGGCAGTGGAAGAAGTAGATAATAAAAGAGGAAGTGGAATAAGCTATGTGATGATGGTGTATCTTTCTTTTCCTATTTGATTCATGGTACTCTTTGTCTCCCCATGTTCTTTGATCTCTTGGCTTAATTTCATTAAATTCGGTACCAACTGTTATCATCTATGTGTATGATTTTGTCATCTTTGGGTAATTCCAAATATGTGTGTTAATCCAACTGTCCACTGGTATCATCGGCATAAGCCCTTGATTGGTCTCTAAGGTAATAACTTGTACATGTAATGAGAAAAAGTGTGATATAAATACATGTTTTACTGGTATCAGCGCATTCTAGCTTTCTGATAAGTTTCTGGTACAAAGCAGGGTGTTTTCTGCAAATTTCAGCATTTTGATTAAAATTCTGATACTGTTCAGGGTCTGTTTTATAAGTTCCTAGTTTTCTGTACAGTTCTGGAGCAATTATGCATCATTTAAGGATCTTTTCTATTAATTTCCAGCATTCTATACTACCTTGAATGGATTCTGGTAAATTCCAGGGTCTAAAATGCAAAAATACGTTTCTGACAGGATTTGGGGACTGAACTGTGACAAAAAATAAGTTAGTTTAGAAAACAGTCCCTGGCAGGGACCTTTTTGTGACAGGATGTAGAAATTTGTAAGAAGAGCCATCTTCTCATGAGAATTTCATGAAAATACTAGATTAAAAATGTATAAAGTATTTGTAATTGTATGGAATAGTAATTTCAGTTAAAGCATATACTGTTTTGAAACTTATTTGATACATTTTAGGTATATATAAATAATATAATTTGAAGAAAAGTGGTCAAGAAGCATAAATTTGTATTGGATAATTACTGTACTTTAAAATGGAGGAACTGTTTCAACTTTGATTTTTAACTCGAGCCTTAATCCTTACAATATTATGTATGTAATGTTAGGTGATTTGGATTATCAAAATCTTATTTCACATAAGTAATTGATTTGGATGTGTATCTCTTAATATGATGTCATAGTCCTCTCTTTTGAAATACAAGAAGAGTTACATGAATGATTTAATTCTTACCTTACTTTTCTTGTTCGAATGCTTCTTCTTTGCTGTTACTGCTATCGTGACACCGGCGACAAGTTGATATCGACGTATTCGTGTTTTATGGTATAAGTTTAAGTAGGACCGGACTAAAGTATTATATGATTAATTAAGCAAGTTAATAATAGACATCATCAAAATACTAAGTTCATCTTGTTAATTCGACATAGGTGTTCGCTCCCAGATGAGAGGTACAGAGTTTCACCACAGCCTAGGCTGTGGAGTTTAAATCCTATTCAACTCTTGGACGAAGGTTGCAAGTGCACAACCCTGTCTTTGTAGTTAGAACGGGTGTCGATCCTCAGGGACGGACTATTTTCTGAATCTTAACTAATCCTGGTTAGGTACTAGAAGTTGAATGTTTGGGGTGTTTGACTATTTCTAAGGTGTATGAACAAATCAATTGAAATGAAAGAATGTATGAACAAGTATGAATATATGAACAATGAATTAACAGAAAAGAATCAACTAAATGTTTGTATTTTGTACTATGGTATAAAATGGCGTTTCAAGGGTTTCAGATTTCATCTTCAACTTTGCTGCTCAGACCTGCCACGCGACCCGCATGCTTTCGCATGAGACCTTTGTGACGCGACCCGCATGCTTTCGCATGTGACCCGCTTGGCCTTAAGCTCTCCGAACCTGGCACGCGACCCGCAAGCTGCGGCTTGCGACCCGTGTGATGCGACCCGCGTGCTAAGTCACGCGACCCGCATGGTCCCTTGAGCTGAGTCTGCACATGTCAGAAACTTGCTGTTTAAGTCGTGTAAGGTTAGATTGACCATACCTAGTGTCACTGAACCTCAACTTTCGTGTGTTGGCTTAGCAGACCTGGTTTGGAATTGCAATTTCACCTTCTCGGGTTTAATCAAACTGTTTGATCTAAACCTAAGTTCTCAATTCTGTTTACTAAAGGTATCCACAAGCTGAGCAAGAGCAAGTGAAAACTTTCACCTTTCGGCTACTCGTTGACCTCACTTTTCGGTTCTCAGACCTACCTCAAGTACTTAATCTAATTTGCAAGAAGCATCAAGCCTTTGGTACAAGAAGAAATGCCTAAGGCATTCAACAGTAAGCAATCAAGAATCAAACAATTCAGATCAAGCAATATCAAATAAAACAAGAATCAAAGAAACACGAAATAACAATAAGAATCAATCCATGTGCATCATCAAACAAAGTATCAGACTACAAATCCAAACCCTCGAAACTACAGTATCTACTCAGACATCAATAAAATCAAAACAAGAGAGAGAGAAAGAAAGCAAATCATAGTGAGAGAAGAGGTAGAGAAGAGGATTGAAGCTTCAGGTTGAGTCTTCTTCTCCAGATCGCCTCCTCTTCAGCTCCAGATCGTCTCTCTCCTCTTCACACTCCGATCTCTACTGTCTCTGGTGAAAATCGTGGAATAATCGGATGTTATCTCTGTTGCCAGGCCTGCTACATATATAGTTTCCTTCGTGGGCCTTAATTGGGCCTGGCTCAGTTAACTCGACGCGACCCGCATGAGTTTCCATGCGACCCGCGTCAGGTGGCAAGGATGCAAGCTGTGAGGGTCGCGTCTGAGGTCGCGTCTAGGCTGCGATGCGACCCGCATCAGGTGGGACGCGGGTCGCGTGGGGGAAGTCAGAACTCTGCCTTTTGCCTATTTTTCACCTATTTCCTGCAAATCAACCACAAAACTGTAGCAGTACCATATTCTATTGATTTTCAATATAAACTATGCAATTTAGTGGTCAAAGTCACAAGGTCTGGTCTGGAAACAAGACGAAATAATAGATGAAATATAGACCTATCAATAGGCGTAAATACTACGAAGCTAGACATGACGAGATTTCCGGGAGCATCTATCTTTCAGTGATCGACCGCTTCTTACTTGCCTACAATATCAGGTGCGGAGTTATTGGATTAGTCTGAGATTCATGACTAGAAATTAAATCATAACTTGTTGTGCATTTTGAATATTTGATTGACTGCATTGATTGAACTGTTGCATCATATGCATAGCCCAATAAAATTGAAACTGAATTACAAGTAAGTCTGTTGACTATCATGTTGATATTGTTTATCGATTGGTTGATTTATATTGCAAATGATTGATTGAGATCACAGTGATTGAATTGATTGAATATTGAATATTGTAATCCTTGAACCTCCATATAGTGGAGAAAAATGATTAATATATTGTAAAGTCTAGCTAGCTACTAGACTTTACTCCAGAATCCTTATGCGCATATGATGAATGGCCCCAACTGAACCTAGTACCGGATGAATAGGGGATATTGAGTAAATGAGAATTGTGATTGTAAGACTAATGAACTGTGGTAACTGTCTTATCATTGATTTTCTTTCCGATAATGACGGCATTGTAATATTGATTATGTATTGTTTCCGTTAACAAATTGTCAGTATAGTTAGAACAGTATAAGTCCTAACACGACATATACATGTTACGGTATCTGTTAGTGTTACCATACTAGAAATTGTAAAGTTAAGAAACCAAACGTTACCAGACATTATGGTTTAAAAGATTTTGACCCAAACCATTTATTCTAATAAGATTCTTAGAGTTCTTATTTATTTATGTAATTTTTGTTATTCAATTGGATACTGTTATTGAGCATTTGCATTCGTCATTATGAAATGAACTGTTAATTTCTCGTGCGGAGATTACATTATGAATATGGATTTCCTTCAAATTCAATAATCTGAGTGGCAATCAGCACTGAGAAATAATTTATTATTTCTCACCCGTTTTTTCTTGTGGAATTTACAGGTTTGTTAGACGAAGACAGAGATTCGCTTATGCGTTATAATTGATAGCAAGGCCACCTAAAGATTTGGAACCGGGGGTTATTATTTCTGTCAGGGTGCAGAGAGTGTATCTCTAGCATCATCCACTGTAAAATGTCAGATAATTATTGTAAATAAATTAGGATGTGGCAAAAATAATGGATGTTATTGACAATGCATAAAAAATATCTATGCTTTATGTTACGCATATTGAATGGTAAACGCAATAGAATTGTTATACCTCCGGATCGGGGGTGTGACAACACCACTTGCCTTCCTATATAATATAAAAAAAAATGTAGTAGGTTGAAAATCAAACCATTTAATTATTTAATACTCATGTTATTACAACAAAATATTTCTCCCATCTGGATTTCAAACTCATGCCTTCTCATATCAGAGACCATGTGCTTTTTCCACTAGACTAAAAACTAGTTCTTGTAATATCAAATATTTAGTTAGCTATTTAAACTATCACATCACACGGATCCGTAATTTGTTCGAGTCGAATACGAGTTAAATATCTTGAACCAATCCAATAATAATAAATTATATCGTGCCTACGGGATTTTATGCAAGAAAAAAAATTCATATTGATCCAATTCAAATCCAATCTCATAACATTTTTTTTATAAGAAAAATGGAGGACTTAACCTATTAATTTTTTTTAATGTCTATAAAAAGATTTCATTCGGATTTCTAATATACGACCTACCACATATAAGGTGTTGCCCTTTAATACTAAATTAAAAATTAGTTTTTAATTATGACATTCTTAAATACAAACATGTCAATTGTCTAACAATAAAGAGAAAATATTGACAGTTATTTGAGAAGTTTATGTATGCTATCACAATTTATAAATCACGGGAAGGACACAATTTATAAATCACAGAAAAGGACAGTTTTTTTTTCCCGTTGTAATTGCAATAAATGGTTTTGATACTCATGGCGCCGTGATTTTTATTTTTACCCAAAAAAAAATTTATTTTAATATAAATAACCACGTTTTTAAAAGAATTTTATTTCTGCCCAAACCGCATATATTATTTGCGGTTTGAATTAACAATTCAAACCGCACAGAATATATGCGGCTTGAATTGTTATTAGCCAAATCTAATTGATTCAATTGTTTTCATGGTGCATTTCAATATTATATATTATTTAGTGGGACCCACGTTATTTGTTTTTATGTTTTGACCTTACCATCGATCAAAACACGTCCATCTTCTCTTGATTTCAATATTTATTATATTTACACGTCGTCTTGATGGGACCCACTAAAAAAGCTAGTTATTCAGTTGATTAAAATCAATGATAAAGGCATACACAGCTTAGAACTCCCAGATGAAAATCTTGGTGTGCATGACTCAGGGATCAGGTTAGAACTATGTGGGTGGTATGTTTTGAATATTTTGATACCGATAATATTTTCAAATATTTAGATGGTAACTAAAAAATTTCGGAATTGGTCATCAATTTACATTTGTATATTTTATTAATTCTCTGTTGATCAGTTTATCATATTAATTTTTTTTATACTTGAATTTAATAATTTTTTTATACTCAAATTGCGTCTTGACATCATCTCTGTGAAAAATAAAAAAATATTAAATTCAAGTATAAAAAAAATTAATATGATAAACTAATCAACAGAGAATTAATAAAATATACAAATGTAAATTGATGACCAATTCCGAAATTTTTTAGTTACCATCTAAATATTTGAAAATATTATCGGTATCAAAATATTCAAAACATACCACCCACATAGTTCTAACCTGATCCCTGAGTCATGCACACCAAGATTTTCATCTGAGAGTTCTAAGCTGTGTATGCCTTTATCATTGATTTTAATCAACTGAATAACTAGCTTTTTTAGTGGGTCCCATCAAAACGACGTGTAAATATAATAAATATTGAAATCAAGAGAAGATTGACGTGTTTTGATCGATGGTAAGGTCAAAACATAAAACAAATAACGTGGGTCCCACTAAATAATATATAATATTGAAATGCACCATGAAAACAATTGAATCAATTAGATTTGGCTAATAACAATTCAAGCCGCATATATTCTGTGCGGTTTGAATTAACAATTCAAACCGCACAGAATATATGCGGTTTGGGCAGAAATAAAATTCTTTAAAAACGTGATTATTTATATTAAAATAATTTTTTTTTGGGTAAAAATAAAATCACGGCTCATGGCGGCATTTGCGTAGAAATTTTGTCAATAAACAATTAGTTTCACTTTACACAGATCAGGACTGAAGGATAATGATTTTAACCTCTCATATACTGATATAAATTAGCACTCTTCATTAAAGACTAATTAATTAATGATCAATAGGAACCTCTCGTATTTGTTCGGCTGTCTTTGTCCTCGTATTTGTTCGGCTGTCTTTGTCCGGTCCAAAAAAATTCCCAGCTATCACAATTACGAATAGGAAGCGTGTTGAAACTTCGTGACAGATAAGCCCTTCTCAAGATTTCTATAGATTTATTTTCGTTTTATTAGCTGACAATATGAAGTTCCAATTTGAAACGATAGTTAAATTGTGTTAATTTGTTTTATTATAGACGCAATATATATGCCGTAAGCAATATATTTAGATATATAATAGAATTATGAAACAAAAAAATCTGTACAAGTTGGAATTTGCGAGATTGAATGGGCCCAATCAGTGGGAGCAGTAGATCTTTGTTCTTATGTTGCGTCAAACAATCACTAATAAAATGAAATTAAGGTTCCGATCCATATTTTTTCATAAAAGAATTAGTTATTAAATAAACAAATTGAGTTATAATATTGTATAAATATTTATTTTTGGGTTTAAATATAAATGATAAAAATTATGCTTTCTCATTTCTGAATGGTCCACCAATGCCACGTAATGTGAAATAAATAACAATATTTCATTAAAACCAAATTTTACTATTTTCGGATTTATAAAAAATGACCCAATTTTTTGTAATCTTTTTCTTATTTGAAGTCCAGTTTTCAAGCACCAAAAATAAATCAATAAACTTGATACCCTATAAATATTTTGATATCGAAAACATATTCAACTGTTTAAATGGATTGTTCGAATATATAAAAGTATTATTTTAAATATTTATATTTCAGCTGAAATATAATTATTCTATAACGTCCTGCCAATTTAAAGGTGCATAATTTCAATAGGGGAATTTCATGTATATCCCTCAAAAATTTCAATATTACATATTTATCTCTCCAAAATCAGTAATTACATATTTATCCTTAAAAATTGTAGAAACTCACATATTTGTCCAATCTAACTCTATAACATATCAAATACCTCCAAAAATAATTAAATAATATTTTTTAAAACTTTAAAATTAATTTTATAATATTAATTAATAATATATTGACCATTATGCCCCTTCATTTCTGTCTTTTTAGTCCGCCTGAGTTCTCTTCTCTCTAAGACGTCAAACCTCCCGCCTCTCTCTCCAAACGAAGATGGAAAAATTAAAGTAGCAAGGGGCGACATAAATTTATGAGAGGGGAGGCGACGAGGAAAGACGGGGAGAAATCTGTAATTTGGCACGTTTGGAGAGAGAGGCGGGAGGTTTGGCGCCTTAAAGAGAAGATAACTCAGGCAGACTAAAGAGACAAAAACGAAGGACATAATAGTCAACATATTCTTAATTAATATTGTAAAATAAATTTAAAATTTAAAAAAATATTATTAATTATTTTTTGAGATATTTGATATGTTATAGAGTTAGATTGGACAAATATGTGAGTTTGTACAATTTTCAAGGATAAATATGTAATTATTGATTTTGGAGGGATAAATACGTAATATTAAAACTTTTGACGGATATACATGAAATTCCCCCCATTTGAATAAATCGTAAGACCTATTTTTTCGCTTCATCGGAGATCCTTTTGCATTCGGAAACTGTTTCAAGTATTCATATTACCAGCAATTATTTGATCAAGGGTTAATCTTGCTTAGCATAGATAATTACCACTGATAAAAAAATGAGATCAGTACCTCGGTTCTCGGACCTTCTTCCCTTGCATTTGATCCAGCCGGGAACAACCTCTCCGACCCATGTGCTTCTCTGGTCCCCCCACATCCTCCTTGTGATCTGAAATATGGATAAGAGTTTGTGCTGTTTTATTTATTGTAAATTGTAACCACCATTAATTTATGGATTAAATGATAGCCGAACTTTACTACAACAGCACAACACCAGTCTTGAATGGAGAAGGAGAGGGGGAGATCTTTTTTTTGAGATAGAAAGATCTATCAGTGATTTCCTCGTAAGATCAGTGTTTTTAGAATTTTCGGAGTAGAATTGGTGAGCTTGACTCAAAAATTTATCGGAATGATTTCAATGACAAATTTAAACCGTTAAAACTGATTAACTTCGAAAATGATGCGTCTACATATCAAATTTATAAATATTTGAATTAAATAAGTATAAAAGTTTATATGTTAATTTTCATACATTTATTTTTCATTATTTCTTGACTGCTTGATTTCAAACTAAATAAATTCAAAAATTTATGAATTTTGATATGTAAGCATATCACTCGTGAAATAGAACAGTTTCATCATTGAATTTGTCATTTGAAGTCGATTTCATAAGTATTGAAGTTAACCTCACTTAATGACTTCATGAGCTTAAGAACACCCTAACTCACTCGAATTTTCAAGCATTTATAATTTTTTATTGTTACAAGTTTAATTTTTAACACAAGTTTTCAAAGTGAAAAACTACATTACTACCATCGAGCAAAACATTTAAGATTCACCATTCTCTATTACTATTAATTTAAGTTAAGACTGTCCAGATTGAATTAAATAGCGACCGACACAGGCAGAAAAATTGTAATTTACTCAAATTAAGCAAAACTGGATACACACGCATATCAACTTATCAACAATAATCGAAATTGAGTGTGTAACTGATGCATATTACATTATTACAACTACCGAATGATAAACTGTCATGTCATTACAGTTATACAACTTGCGAATTAAGAAAGCGGTTGGTAGGATCTGGCCTCTGAAAATGCAGTGAGAATGTCCAATTCCAGACTTAGTTATTTTTTTTAATTATTTTGCATTCATATTTTATTTTTAAGATTATGCTTAGTTCACAGCTAGGCACCAAGAACCCTCTTTCCAAACAAAATCTATTTGTCTTAACCCGGCCCCAAACTTTGGTGGCAGTGTACTCTTTGTCCGCTCTTTTAGTCTTGAGATGCCACTGACAGCTTTTTGTTCAATGTTTGAATTATTCGAAGAGTAAGGCTATGCATTATGCATATTATGATCAACTCGTACTATAAATTTATATCTTTATTTTTATAATTCAAATAATTAATCCAAATTATTAAATATAATTTTCATATCATAATGTACTTGCATATTAAATTTTATATTTATCTAGAATTATTTTAATACTTTTTAGATAGCTAAAAAATTGTTTTTGGATGGTTCAGAATTTTCAAATCAAGTGATTTTCTTTCTATTTAAAAAAATTCTAAATTTTAGTTTGCAAGTAAAATTTTGAAATTAAGCTAAAAAAAACACCCTAAATCCACTCTAAAAATTTAAGAGTATCACTAATTTAAATATAGTAACACCCTAAATCCACTCTAACCTTTTTAAAAATATTACTAGTTTAAAAAATAGCAACAACCTAAATCGCTGTTAGTATGATAAGATCACCAATTTAAAAATAGTAACGGTGTAACACTATTTTAAAGCGGATTGTGATTCAAATAAATTTTTGCTACTTAAAATAGTTCGGATTAATGACTATTCTGCAAATCCAATCATACCATGGAATTAAAAAATTATACTTTCTGAATTAGTGTTATTATTTTGAATAATATAAAATTATATTTTCTGAATTAGTGTTATTATTAGAAAATACGACTCATCACTTTTTTTACACTATTTTTACACACTGACCGGAATGGAGAAAAGTCCGACATTTTTATTAATATCCAAAGTTTAATAGAAATTAATTAATATACCCATATCCGCTGGTAAGTTATAAAAATATTTAATTCAGTACTGGCCGGAAAATGGCCGGTACCTAATTTTTTTTTTACTACAGTACCGGCCATTTTCTGGCTGGTACCCAATTTTTTTTTTTTTTAAGAATGGGCATAACATATTTGGCTAGAAAAAAAAGTCGTAGGAAAGTCGGATTAAAGTTTGCACTCGGTTTGACTAAGATCAAACAAATACATTTGGTTGGATGCGTGTGTTACATCGGTTGCATGTATCGGTGCATCATTGATATGTTTTTGCAATGAAACATTGATGTTTTATTAGCCGAGTAGTGCTAAAAAAATATCGGTGCGTCGCTGATATTTTATTAGACTTAGCATTGGCAATTAAGCAGGTAGTGCTAAAAAAACATCGGTGCGTCATTGATGTTTTTGCAATGAAACATCGATGCACTTCTGCCGTCGTTTGGCCGTGCATAAAACATCGGTACTCAATTTTAGAGTGCTGGTTATTATCAAATTAAATTCACTAGCTGCATGCGAACACTAAACTTTAGTGTCATACGACACTGTAAAAAAAAATATGGTTTCTTCAATCCGAGTTTCCTACGACTTTTTCTTTTAGCCAACTATACTATGCCCATCCTAAAAAAAAAAAAAAAAAAGTACCGGCCAGAAAATGGCTGGTACTATAGTAAAAAAAAAATTTAGGTACCGGCCATTTTCCGGCAAGAAAATAGCCGGTACGGGTGTTTTTATAACTTCCGAGCGGATATGGTTATATTAATTAATTTCTATTAAACTTTGTATATTAATAAAAAATGTCGGAAGAAAAGTATGTCTGATAAGCTTTCGACCTATCTTAGTTTGATGGACACCAAAACCGTCCGATGTACTTTAAGATGCATGTGTACTCACTCTGAGATTTGCACGCACAAATTTAAAGTGCATCGGACGGCTCCGGTGCCCTTTGGACCTACTCTTTTCTCACTCCGTTCCGACTTAATGTTAATTGTAGGTTCTTCAATGTTAAACTTTGTTGACTTGGGATACGGCGTGGATGTATTTCAGCTCTCTGAAATAAGCGTAACATAAGGATGCTGATATTAGTACAATAATTTTTTATTTTAACACAACAATATCAAATTTTTAAATTTATGGATAGTTTTGTCCCTCCATACAAAGATCTCTTCGAAATTTTTATTAATACCCTAAAAAAAAGAAAAATTAGCAAATATGTCCTCAGTATGAAAATATTTTCAAAAACGCCCTGACCGCCCAGTCATTGGGCGATTTGCTTTTCATACCTGACCACCCCACGTTTGGGCGGTCTGCTGCCTGTACCAAACTGCCACATTCTGGGGCGGTCTGCTATAAAAACCTCTATAAAAATCAGTTTTCTCTCTCCTGCCCACTCACAATTCATTCTAACTTAGCTGAAAGAGAAAAAGAAATAATAGAAAGGTGATTTTTTGGCGATTTCAGGTATTTTTTTATTTAGTTTTATTTATTATTTAAAAAAAAATTAATTTAATATTGTAAATTTTTTAATTTATATATAACTGATAAATGTTTATTGGCTAACGTAGTTCCCAAAAGAAAAAATGTTGATTGCATTGTATGTGGGCGGGAAGATTATCCGTGGTGCGGAGGGAGCAGTACACGAAATATGCAGCATATGGCTTCGAGGTTAATGAAAATATCACATTTCTGGAACTTAAGCAAATGGTATACGAAAAGACTGGTGTAAACCCCAACCAGTATGACATAGACTTAGCTACTCGGATTGACACATTCAGGGGGTAATATACCTTACTTTATCAGATATCCAATAACATATGAGGGATTATGGAGGGGTGTTTATAATCAATTTGAGTCAAGGAATATCCCGGTAATTGACTTATATTTCAGGAGAGTTCCGCGTCAATCCGGGGTTGGACCTTCTAGGAAAATACAGGTTATGACAACCCGGTGTACCACAGCTCGGTTTATGACAACCCGAGGTACCACCACTCGGGTTATGACAACTCGGGTCATGTACCACCGTATGAACCGTACGTACCACCCGTTTATGACAATTATGTACCTGATTATACCACTAATTATACCATGGATGATTATGCCACTGAGCTACCACCACCACTCTTCCTGAACCCGTAATCCAAGCTAGATTTCCATTTGTACCAGAGTCAATACCTAGACTCTTACCCGCTGTTACCCGAAATAATACTCACATTGATGGTGAAGGGATCGATGCCATACCAGAAAATGAAATGGACACGGGTGATGATTGGGAAGGGGGTTGAGATTATGATCACTTATCAGATGGTGATGCAGATGTCCCTTCCAGAGAAGATAGATTTTTTATTAGAGATCAGACAGATAGGCATCCGGTCACCACATTCAACGATACTAGTTCTTTTGAAGAAGAAGACATTGGTTACTTTGGGAAGCGCGTCGTATACAATTCGGAGCTTGCCCCGCAGCATGTTTATACCAACATAGATGAACTTGGAAAGAAAATCAATAAGGTTCATGTTCACGGCAACTGGGAGTGTAGAGTACAAAAAAGGGACCGAACAAGGTTATTTGTGGTTTGTAAAAACGCACCGCGTTGCGAGTTTCGTCTTTTTACAACCCCTGTGTGTAAGGGAGAGGCATGGATGATTAAGAAGTGTGAACCACCTCAAACATGCAAGTCTGCATCATCAAAGACAGACCATGCACAACTTACGGCATCACTTATTCCCGATATAATTGAGACATACATTAATTCGGACCCATCGATAAGCATTAAGGAGGTCGCTAGGAGTGTCAAACTCATTTACAAACATGCAACCCCAAAATACAACATGTTGTGGAGATGACATGAACTTGCGATTTGGAGAATGCTCGGTAGTTAGCAGGGTTCATACAATTTGCTTGCACCATTGCTCCAGGCCATAGCAAGTACAAATCATGGCACAAAATATGAATGTTGGAATGTCAGCATATTCGATGTCGATGACGCTAAACAATTCAAGGCCATAGCATGGGCTTTTGGTCCATGTATTCAAGTTATGTCATACATTAGACCGGTCATCAGTATAGATGCATGCTTCATGTCTGGCCGTTACGATGGGAGGTTGTTGATAGCATGTGCATGTGATGCTAAAAACTAGTTGTTGCCTTTGGCCTTTGCAATTGTTAAGAAAAATGATGGTGACAATTGGGGATTTTTCATGAGTTTTTTACGAAGAGAAGTGGTTGGGAACATGTTCTTTTGTGTCATATCAGACTAGTACAAATGAATATAATATGTTTTTATTGTACCGATTTCGGATGGTCGACAGCCGACGGCGAGTGTGTGCATAGGTTGTGTATGCAACATATTGTAGACAACCTAAATAAGAATACCGGATACGACAAATGGGTTGCAGACACATTCAAAATTGGTTGCAGGAGGAAGAAACCGAGAAGGGTGGAAGAGATGTTCAGAGATTTTGCCAAGATATGTATATTGTATATTTAAAATTTAACATATTTTAGATGAAATTTTACTGAATTATTTAATTATATTTTTTCATTTCTCTATTTGACATACAAGCTTATCTTTATTTTTGTGTAGTACTGTCCAAAGGCAAATACCTACTTACTTAAGGTGGGCAAAAATAATTTCAGAGATCTGCAAGAGCCACCCGCATATGAAAAAATATTTCAAGCCCGTGGTGGAGATTACCGATGGGGAATTATGACCACAAATGAGTCCGAGTCCTTGAATAATGTTTTCAAGCAGAGCCGGATGTTGCCCGTGGCAGCAATTGTAGATGACACCTTCTACAAGTTAAATGCATAGTTTGTTGAACGGCGTGCTAAAGCCCTTGAATTACTGACCAGGAATCAACGTTTTCAACAAGAGTGGAGGGAAAACTAAGAAAACATAGGGAGAAATGTGCAGCTATGAACGTTGTCCCGTATGGTGATCAACGCTTGGAATTCAAAGTGCAATGTCCAGGTGAGTACGTTCCAACCAGCCGTAGACCAGATGGGACTATGGAGTTTGTGAAAAGAGTTTCAAGTATGTGGTTATTTTCGGACCTGACAATACTGAAATATGTATATGCCAAATAATCCAATTAGCTCACCTACCTTGTTCTCATGTTACGGCGGTGTGCTGAGTGAGAAACTTCTGCGATGATGATTTTGTCGCCAACATGTACCGTACCGAGTACCTTGCGAGTACTTGGGGTGGATCTTTCCATTCTTATCCTAACCAGCATGTGTGGCCGGCCTATGTTGGGGATAAAACCCTTCCTTTAAAGGGGTAGATCAGGTTAGGGAGAAGGAAACAAAAGCATGATGTAATGATCATGGACCAGATGCAAGGACATCAGGCTCGTTGTTCCACTTCTGACAGGCAGCGAGCATGTATATTTTACATTTTATATCTGATCTTATATTTTACTATGTCAATATCATACTATGATTGGTGAATTGGAATGCAATGCAGATGCCACAAACGAAGCCAGTGAAAGAGAAAATGTTAGAGTTGTTGCTGAGGCAACCGGTAGAAGACAACCCACTCATGAGAGCCAAGCATCTGGTAGCCATGCAGAGACATCCGGTAGTGTCGCACAACTATTTGGAGCAGACCTAGAACTCGTCGACTTAGTTTGTTGGGACATCATCGCTGATTACCAAGTTACTTGAGATGCATGTTGTGAACTATTTTAGTTGGAGTTTGTGAAATTAATTCATATGCTTGAGTTTTGTTTCATAACTTAATTAAATATACACAAATTGAAAACATAAAATATAAATAAACACTAAATTGATGAAATAAAGTCTACAGAATAAATACTTAATAAGTAGTACTACTTCTTACAACGAGACTTGAAAGTATATGAAACAAACTAATCATCCGATGTTGGCGGATCTGGATGAGTAGACGAAGTGCTAGCCTTACCAGTATAAGTACAAAGAACAAACTCATCGTCCGTGGCTAGCGACTCCGGATCAACATTTTTTTTTCAAACAATAACCATTGGGGTTTTCCACAAAATCATCATACGAAATTTCAAACCGAATAGGTCGCCTAAGAAATTGCTCCATAACACAGACTTGACAGTTCTTTTTATCCCTGAAGCATACTTGACAGTTTTTTTTCCTCATTCTTTCCTTGACCACTCATTGACCCTCCTCTGTGCACCTGTCGATTAGAAGATGTACCTCGATTATTATTGTCCATCCTTCTCGTCTAAAAAAATGAATTACAAAATGAATTACAAAAATGAATTAAAAAAGTTGAGGGACTTATATGCAAAAGGGGAGGCGATCTGTTGGAGAAAGAGAGAAAGAGAGGAGAGAGAGTGAAAACTTGAAATGAATGGAATGAAAAACTGGAGGACCCTCCAATATATAGGCAATAGCAGACTGTCCCAGTATGGGGCGGTTTGGTACAGGCAGCAGACCGTCCAAACGTGGGACGGTCAGGTATGAAAAGCAAACCGCCCAATGACTGAGCAGTCATGGCGTTTTTGAAAATATTTTCATACCGATGACAAATTTGTTAATTTTTCTTTTTTTTAGAGTATTAATCAAAATTTCGGGTGTCAAACAAACGATAGCAATTTTTAAATTATTATAAATTTGAACTGGAAAAATCTTTTACAAATGCACTATTCGTTTTGTGTTATATAATCAATTTTATAAGTGCAACGGACAGCTACTACATGATTTATTTTGTTCCATTTAACCAATATTTAAACACAAGCAGTATATATTTTTTTTCTATTTTTTCGAAGTCTTCACAAGTCTACATGTTTTGCCGACGAACAAGTCAAAATCCTCTAAGCAAGTTAAATGTTATGGTGTAACATACAACTGACAGAGGGACCCGCAAATTTAATCCACTTTAGTTTTACTTGTTTCTCATGGCAGGTAGGGGTTGTTGTTTCAAACAATTCTCTTTTTTATCTATTTGACTAATTTGCAAAACATACAATTATTGAATTTTATGATTTTCTCTATTTTAAAAATTATGCAGATTCAAGACAATTGGAATTGCAATATAAAGTGTTTGAACCGAATATATCATCAAGACATTTATCAAGATTTTAAATTGTAAAATTATAAACTTGGTAAAGTGCTTTTGGTGTTGTTTTTACAGTGACAAACATTGGTAATATTTTGCAAACGTTATAACGATTTTGATGTGTGAAAAAACACTTAGAAATCAATTGATCAAAGGCCAAAGAAACTACAAACGATGAAAACGTTTGTCAAAACGTTGTAACGTTTTAAATAATTTCAAAACTTCAAAATGGCTGTTTTGATCGATTGATTTCCAGAAGAAATTGTCTAGTAACGTTTGAACTGAGCTCACAGAAAAGAAACCTAAATTTGAATTTTTGAACTAAACGTTTTCAACGTTTTGGATAAATGTTGTAACGTTTTATACCAGAAAGCTCTTTCTAGAGCTGCCACTATAAATAGAGCTTTAGGGCTCTTCTCCAAACAACTATTAGCTGCCCTTAACTTTCAGAAGCGATTTTTCTGTGAGCTTGAGTTCCTCCATTGTTATGAGAACTAAAACTTCAATATCCCTCAAACAATCTCAAATCCACTTCACTAATCTTGAGTTAGATTAGGTTAGAGTGAGCTTTTGGGTGTTTTTCTTGAGATTTCGAACTTAGAGACTTCATTCTCTACTCAAGTTGGCCGTGTGACTTCCCGTTGGGTTGTAAGGACTCACCGGTTCACAAGTTGTAATCTTTCTTTTTGGATAATAGAAAGGCGCACCGAGAAGCGGTTGCGACGCCCCGAAGACGTAGGCATTTTAAGCCGAACTCCGTTATCATCCCGCGCGTCAATTTCTCTAAACTCATCTACTTTACTTTATTTGCAATTATTTTCAGTTTTTAAATATTAGTGGTGTCTTAGGAACAACAGGGGTGTTCATAGGATTCGGTTTAATCGGTTTTAAATCGAATCGAGATAGTTCGGTTTAAACGGTTCGGTTTAAACGGTTCGGTTTTTCCGGTTAAATGGATCAGTTCGGTTCATTTTTCAAACCAGTTTAATAGTTTGGTTCGGTTTGGTTTAGAAATTTTAAAACCGGTTAGACCGAACTGACCTAAATTTTTAAACTCATCCCCAAATATTTAAAAATTATGACAAAAATGTATATTGCTTGGTTCGGTTTAAAACCAATTAAACTGAACCAAATAAAATTTTTTAATTCGTATTTTAAAAAATTCAAAAAATTAACAAAAAAAATATTTTTATGATTAATATCCTATTTTGGTTCAACTGAACAAACTAAAATTTAATTTGGTTTGTTCGGTTCGGTTCTTATTCGATTTTAATTATATTTCAATGTGGTTCAGTTTGATTTTTAAAATCAAATAAAACTTTAGTTTGCCTATTTTAATTCGGTTTGAACCGAACCGAACCGATGAACACCCTAGTGGCAGGGAAGTGATAGCGTCATAACATATACAGTTGGTCAAAACCAGGTCACAGAGAATCCTGATTCAGGACAGAGAGAACCCTGAGCAACGTGTCGAGACTTTATTCCTGGGAAGTAAAACACGCTTCCACGATTCCATTCCACATTCGCCCCGGGCCTTGTAATAAAAAAAGAGAGAAAAAGATTCCACATTCCCCGCCAATACCTCTTCTCGTGACATAATTCATCTAATTATCGGTGAAATAATCTAATATACCTGCTAAATAGTAAATAGCTCAGGATTTGACCCGCTTCACAATGTTCTCTTCGAGTGATGTGAGATAAGGTTTCGCCACCTCCTACTAATCTTTGTTCCTGCCTTGTTCTCTCCATATCTCCTTGTATATATTAAATTATCCCTTGATTATCTTATAAATAAATCGATTAATCAACCTGCTGATACATCCTTTACATCCTTACGTTTACCGTACTACACAACTTAATCAATGGGCCCACCGATTTAAATTCCCAGTCTCTTACTTAAAGGTCCTGTTCGGCCATGCCTTGGAAACGGTGACGGGAATAGGTTCTGGTCTAATTTGAACTGAAACAATACTGTGCACGTGGAATTTTGTGAATTTTTCTTTTCCTACGCGCACAGTAAAGTGCCGAACAGGACCTAACATTTTGCTTGGTTCACGCCCAAAAAAAAAAAAAAATTAGAGATAGAAAAAGAAATGAGAAAGTATTATTACATTTTATATTCTTTAATTTTATTTCTCTTATTTATATTATTTTATATTCAATTTGGAAATTAATAAAATAAAATTTTGAAACTTAAAAGAGATTAAAAAAAATCTCCATTAACTTTATCATTTTATTTAATATCTAACCACAGAACAATTAATTATGAAATTTTAATCGTCGACCTTTCATCCAAACATGGTGGTTTAAAGGACCACTTCGCCTAACGGCTGGTAGCCTGGTAGTTTAGTAGATTGTCGTAAAAACAATGAAGCAACGAGATATTATACCGCCGCGGTCATGCTCTTTTTCCCCTTCGACAGAACGGGTGGCTCACATCTTCCCACTTCGCCCCTAACACCCGATCTTCTCCCCTCTATCTCCTCCCCGACATATTTCGTTACACTGCATCTTATTTACTCGGGGCGGTGACGTACATTATTCACCGCGGTTACCAAACCCCCACCTCTCTCTGTTAAGACTCCTACCAAAGCCAACCGTCGTCCATTTATGACCTTCGACCTAACCGATCCGCTCACCATCCGTTGATCCTTCACCCAACTCTCACCCATCCATCTCTTGCAATTCATCAATAAAACCCCTCATATTGGGCGTGGCGATCAGATCGGATCGCTGGCGGTGCGGCTACACGCCGGCGCCTGAGATGGAGACGAAACCTCCACTACAACAGAGAAAGTGGGTGGTGCCTCTTCTAGCCTCAGCGCTCTTCTCCTCTCTTCTCATATCAGCTTCTCTCTTCTTCTCATCCTCTAGAGCTCTTCTCTTTTCTTTCTCTCCAATCCCCTCGCTTTCTGGTGAAGAGTCGATCTTTGTTGAATCGAAGCTCAGATTATCTCCTCCATCCACTGCCAATGCTCGAAAGGTGCCTCGTATCGCTTACCTCATTTCTGGATCTGTTGGAGATGGATTGAGCTTGAGACGGACGCTTCGGGCTTTGTACCACCCTGCGAATACCTATGTAGTGCACTTGGACCTCGAGGCTCCAGCAAAGGAGCGGCTTGAATTGGCTCAAGAGGTGCGAGCAGACCCGGTTTATGCGCGGTTCGGTAATGTCAGAGTGATCACACGTGCCAACCTAGTGACCTACAGGGGGCCCACCATGGTGGCAAATACTCTTCATGCAGCGGCTATTTTGCTAAAGGAAGGGGGGGATTGGGATTGGTTTATCAACCTCAGTTCCTCCGATTACCCATTGGTCACGCAAGATGGTAAAGATCCAATTTAACATAAAAATTGAAGCATTTCATATTCGTGTTTTCCTAGTAGGAGGACCCTTAATAGTCCCAATTACCAACCTACTTTAAATTTGTTGTCTTTTTTTCATTCCTTTTTGGTGCTATGTTTGATTCGGCTGAAATACACTTACCGAATTCCTGTTAATTGTTGGATTCTTTTTTACCAATTCAAGGGGCGATGTTGTCTAGAGCAGGTATATAGTTTACTACTCGCGTCCTGTACTGGGGGATTTTAATATTAAAATACTAGATATTATTACATTCTTAGTATATATTAGATTCACCTAATCTCATCCACTTGTTCTACAATTCTGTTTTGATATCACTTTTTTCACGACCTTATATATAAACAATATCATCTGAATTTCCAATTTTTTATCAATTTTTCCTATTTTTTATATGATTTTATTTTTTTTTGTAGTATGACTTATTCAGTTATCTACTTATCTTACTAATTACCAAGTCGAAAAGGGACTTTACAATTAATTGCTTTATTTTGTTTCAGATCTGCTGTATGTTCTCTCAAGTTTGCCAAGGCAAATGAACTTCATTGAGCATACCAGTGACATTGGATGGAAAGAGTATGCACTTCATCTTTGTATTTTATTTATTTTGTTAATTCTTATAGTAAGATGAAATTACTTTCATATGGATTTGGTGAAAAAATGTTACTGATCAAGAAACTCTGGTGTAGATATCAAAGAGCAAAGCCAGTTATAATAGATCCAGGTCTTTATAGCTTGCAAAAATCAGATGTATTTTGGATTACGGAGAAGAGAAGTGTACCTACTGCATTCAAGCTTTTTACTGGTATGTGCATCTGACTCTGAACTAACAATACATGGTTACAAGTGTTACGTTGCATTCTAGCAACTTCAAGTCTTCAATTCTATGAGCCATCTGGCCCCATCTTTTAAATTTTGGTTTGCAAAAAGTCATGACCTTTTTATATTTCCAGAGCTCTCTGTATTGAATTAATTGCTATCTGTTGTTCATGAACTGTGATACTCATTTAACTTATTATTATATTAAAAGAAGTACAATATCTGTCAGAAATAGACCAATCCTATCTCAGAATCAGTGTAAATCAAATTTTCTGCTCTTCTATCTGACACTCTGAGAGTTTCTAATGTTGTTGGAATAATTGCTAAAAGTACATGTTCTACAGCCTTAGTAAAATTAAGTAAAACTAGCTCCATCCCTGGACAGATTGCTTATCTGATAATTGCTCGAGTAAATACACCCTGATACCCAAGCACTGCCCTTTTCTGTTTTGGTCCGTGGACATTTTTTTTTACCAGTTATGTCTATACCATCCTAATCAATAGTCTTAACAAAGATTTGAGCCTGTGTTATTGCATGGATTCAGTCCACAGATAACTAAAACCCCTTTCAAAGCTGAGTAGAATTTTTGTCCATTTTCTTAATTTTAAGATTATGGTTAGGACTAATAGGTGCAGATCCAATGTTTATGTTGTCAGCAAGAACATTAAACTTGATGGACAAAAACCAAAAGTAGGCAGTACTTATAGTTTATTCTTTATTTAGTTATATCAAGGTCAGAAGCGGAAATAGAATTTTGAACTATGGGGTCAACTATAGAAAAATACTTTCTTGTAAAGACTAAAGAGTACAAGGGTCCATCACAGAAATCTTTTAAGAATTTAGGTCCATTGTAGAGTATCTATGACAATTTTTACTTAAAATACATAGAAATATGGCATAAAACCATAGAATTTTGGAGAATGATCTTCACGAGTATATCCAATTTTTATTGCTGCCTGATTATGAGTACTCTAAATGCATTTTTCTTGGGGACCCCTGCCACATATCCAAGCCTTACAATGGGGTTATGATAAATGGAAAATTTCAGGTTCGGCATGGATGATGCTGACACACCAGTTTATAGAGTTTTGCATATGGGGATGGGACAACCTCCCACGCACGGTGCTTATGTATTATGCCAATTTTCTCTCATCACCCGAAGGTTACTTCCACACTGTCATCTGCAACTCCCCTGATTTTCGCAATACGACTGTCAACCATGACCTCCATTTCATCTCCTGGGACAACCCCCCAAAGCAACATCCCCACTTTCTAACCCTCGATGACTTCCCCAACATGGTCGCAAGTAATGCACCTTTTGCCAGGAAGTTCCCCCGTGAGGACCCTGTGCTCGACAAGATCGACAAGGAGTTGTTGAGGCGGGATGCTGATACCGGTTTCGTGCCTGGTGGTTGGACTGATTTGTTGCGCAAGAATGGGAGTGATATGGGTTATTATGTCAAGGATGTGAAGGATCTGCAGCCTGGAGATGGGGCTCAGAGGATAAAGAAGTTGATTACGGGCTTGATCACACAGGAGGGTTTTGATAATAAGCATTGTCTCTGAATGATTTTTACAATAACAAGTTGTTTGGCTGCCTGACCAGTGTGGTCAGGGAAAGATTGGTAAAGAGTGGCTGATCGGGCAATTTTATAGTATAGTTTAGAGGGGCACGATCGAGTTTAAAGAAAGACAAGGCTGTTCATATTATGTTGAGATGCTGTTTGTGGATTTGGTTGGGGGGGGGGGGGGGGGGGGGGGGGGGTGGGGGGGGGGTTCGATATAGGAGATTAACACAGCACGCTAACAAGCATCTTGTTAGGTGCTAGTTTTTGAAATAATAGGTTTTATTCAGTCTCATTACTTGTGGCGGTTGTTACATAACAGCAACCCCAGAGGGTGTTAACATTCATGTAATATTATTCTTTTACTGGTGTTGATGACAATATATATAGGCATATGTAATATGATGATTGAGTTGTGTTACGAACTTACAATTAACTTTGTGGTACTGGTGCAACTTGGGACATTCAGATAATCAGATGTGTAGGAAGACGTTGTGGGCTTCAGATAAAGTAAATGGTTGACGGTTGATATAGCGATGCTAATGCAACAACGGTGAATATATAATGCGTTCAAGAAATTTAACAGGCTTCGTTGCAGTACCAACTGTTCATATTTACGAATGAAATTTCTTTCCGGAAGTTCCGCTGTGTTTATAAGGGTCTCGGCCCGTTAAAAGTCGAAACTTCCCGAGTAAAATGTTGTGCTCTCGCCCGCTTCCAATTTTGCCAATGGGCCACAAGCTTTAATCACCTGACCATAAACAATTCGAATTTGTATCCTCTGAGTTAACTCAAATTTTGAATTTAGATCCGGACAGTCCTATTTAATTCCGAAATATTAAAAGACATTACAGATTTGGACCGAATCGGTCTGAATTCTGATTGAACAGTCTACGGATAAACTCAAACGGTGCGTTAATGCAAGAATGTGGACAAACAATTTCGAGTGATTCGGATTTACAACATCCTCTCTCTTTGCACGCATTTAATAACCTGCCATTAAAGGGATCTCATTTAGCATTTTCCATATTTTCATGCGAGCGGTTTTGTAGTTCTATTAATATTGAGAGGTTCCTTACTGAAAAACAATCACGGTCCCTAACGCACAAAGGGAAAAACTTAGAAAAAATGAAGGGAACACGGGCGGGGTTTTTGGATTGATATAATGACAGAGCAGTTTTCAAGTTACGCAAAGCACGAGTCATATACTGTGTTATTTTAAGTAAAGGAGTTTGGGAGTTTGGACATACTAGATCTTAGACAAATGAACACAGCTATATTAGTGATGGTGGAAATTTTAGAATCAGAATTAAATACACTTATGGAAAAGGGTGATTCAATATCTGTATTATTCTAGTTAATCCATTGTTATGTCTCAATTCTATAAAAATGTCATCAAATTAGAATTTCTAGGACAATGTAGTGTGGTTTACCAACTTGGTACCAACTCTCAACTTAGATTTTGGAGAGATGTCTTGGACCAACAACACTCTTTAGAAACACAATTCCCTCAGTTGTTGAAATTTGTACTAAACCAAATATCACTCTTCAGTCTTCAGTCTTCACGAAGTCCTACAATCTCAAGGGGGCATTACTTTTAAAAGACAGCTAGATTCTGTGATGTGTGAAGAATGGCATCAGATACTACATAAGATTAGCATTACATCTTTTACTCATGCATCTGATAAGATAGCCTGGAAATGAGAGTTCTCTTGGATGTTTTCTGTAAAATCTTGGTACAACTTTCTTAATTTTTTTTGGGGGGGGGGGGGGGTCAAAATAGCCGAAGCATTGTTATGGTGGCAAGTAACCCTCCCTCATAAGATCAAAGTTTTCATGTGGCTCATGACCAACAAAAAAATCCTGACCAAAGTTAATCTAAGTAACAAGGGATGGACATGAAGCCTCAAGTGTCAATTCTGCACAAGGATTGAGTCTACCACTCATTTGTTCCTAAAATGCCCTTTTGCTCCACATATTTGGTTTTGGATGGGTCTCAGTCAATCTCATTTTAAAAACTGGAATAGCATACATGATATTGTAGATTTTTCTTGTACTTTAGATAAGCATTCCCAATTAGCATTTCTCATTGTTTTGTAGTGTTGTTAGTTGGACTATATGGAAATTAAGGAATGAACTGTGTTTCCAACAAAAAAATATTAAGACTTTTAGATCTGTTATTCTCATGATAATTGCTTTGGTTAATTATTGGACAGGACTGGTTAAGAGACAAGCAAGAGATTTAATCCCCAGCTAGCTACCAAACGACATTGATGATATTCCACTACAGATCTGGGATTGATGATATTCCACTACAGATTTGGGATCCAGAAGATACAGAGTTAGTTTTGTACCAGTCACATGGGGAGGAGGAGTCTTCATCTAGCAGTTCTGCGTAGCATAGTTGATTATTTAGATTAATTAGAATATGCAGTTTTTGGTTTGTAATAATTCAGGTTGTGTGTTCTGATAAAGAAGTGATGATGAACTTCTTTAGTTGCTTTTTGCAGTGATTCACAGATCCCTTATGCATGTAATAGTTCAAACTCTGGTTCTTTAATGAAACGAGTTTTCAGCCTTTTATCAAAAAAAAATGGTGGGCTCTTGAAAAGAAGAAAGTTCCAACAAAATACGTTACCCTCATTAAGAATATATACGATAACATTATGACTAGTGTTAGAGCATGCGATAGAGAAACCAGTGACTTTTCTCTTAAGATAGGATTACATCAAGGGTCAGCTTTGAGCCCTTACATTTTTGCCCTAGTATTGGATGAAGTTACAAGGAACATACAAGGGGAGATCCTTTGCTAATGATGTGGTGCTAATTGAGGAGAGTATGATAGGAGTTGATAGGCAACTGGAGTTGTGGAGATAGACTTTAGAATCGAAGAGTTTTAGACTTAGTAGGACTAAAACCGAGTATATGAGGTGCGAGTTCAAGGGTGTCAGGTCAGATGATGGAGATGTCACTTTGGCCGGACAAGTAGTACCTATGAATGACACCTTTCGATATTTGGGGTCGATGTTGCAGAGTGATGGCGAGATTGATGAAGATGTTAGCCATATGATACGAGCGGGGTGGGTCAAATGGCGACATGCATTTGGCATCTTATGTGATAGAAAAGTTGCACAAAAGCTCAAAGGCAAGTTCTACATGACAGCGATCAGGCTTGCGATGTTGTATGGTGCAGAATGTTGGGCTACTAAAAGACAGCACGTCCGGAAGATAAGTGTAGCAGAGATGCATATGTTACGGTGGAGCTGTGGTCATACAAGACAGGACCGAATTAGAAATGATGATATACGTGACAGACTTGGGTAGCACCGATTGAAGAGAAACTCGTCCAACACCGCTTGAGATGGTTTGGGCAACTCCAACGGAGGCCTCCTGAGGCACCGGTGCGTATTGGAATTATAAGTCGTATCGAAAACACAAGGAGAGGTAGAGGTCGGCCACGATTGACATGGGACAAAGCAGTGAAAAGGGACTTGAAGAAATGAAATGTATCAAAGGAGTTAGCATTATAGGCCTTAGGTCATAGGACTAGTATTATAAGCCTTAGGTTATAAGACTAGTGATTCGGAGTCAAGGACGTAGAGTTTAGGATTTTGACCCATACGATCTATAATTTAGGCATAATATAGTTAGTATTAGTACTATTATTATTGATACTATTATTATTATTATTATTTTTTTATTACTATTTTTTTATTATTTATTTTGACTTTATGATTATAATTGAGTTTTATTTTTAGTCTATCTCAAAAATAAAAGTTCAGTGTTGTTATTATTGTTGTATTTATGCGGCATGGATCAAAACCTGCCCAGTCAAAATTTTCATCCATTTTAGTTTTTTACGGTAAATATATCAACAGAGTTGGTCAGACTTAGGTCTAGCATGTACGAACTACAAAGTTAAAATTTAAAAATATATGACCGACACAAATACACGATATTAAAAATTAAAACTCTGTCAATATCTTTACTGGTTTTTACGCACAAGATCGGCAAATTGGGATATTTCTCAGCAGATTTAGATTAGTTCTGCGAATTGAAAAATAAAAATGATACCCAAAAGTCTTAAAAACCTTTCAAGTGTTACAGCAAGTGCAGAACTTAGAATGATTTGATAATATATACAAAACATAAATTATAATTAACAGAACCAATCATTAATATTTCATTTTGATAAAATTTAGAATATGAAGCAATTAAACAAACAATATTTGAGCCGGTACAACTTACTACCAATTCGTTTTTACGGTTTACAAAGTTCAAATAGTCGATCTAAAGTGCTCAACTTGTTCTCCATATTAAAATATGCTTGGGACCAAATTTTACATCTTTTGGAAATATTTTATTATTTTTTATTGATATTTTAAAAATCACTATTTTAAACTGTAAAAAAAAATTAGTAACACCAAGACTATGATCACACCTTAGCCAATCTCACAATATCTGAGCCATAAAGTACAACTTACTAATTGAAATATAATTGATATTATTGCTATACTCTTTTATAAAATGTATTCGATTAAATAATTAAAGAGTCTGATCGGAATGACGACGCAATCTCTCAAACGGAAAATAGAAATAGAATTTATGTCGTGTTTGTGATTAGAAGGAGTGTAAGCCAGAGGCATGATTTCAGTCGGTGCAATTTGGAGAGGCCGAATCGCATCAAAAGTGTAGAGATTCGGCGATAAACGATTTCATCACAGTAAAAGTACGTAGTTACCCTCGTTATCTCTCTCCCAACTTCCTCCCCTTCGATCTCTTCAACAAGTCCTGTCTTTAAGAGTTGAAGGTCCTCTTGTCAGGTACACCAAAACCTACTTGGAGTCTAGTGAATTTGAGACCAAAGCACCATAAATCCATTCTCTTGAATCTCCTCTTGTCAGGCATGCCCCCAACTTTCGTTTTTCTCTCTTCAATGTTGTTGTGAACCACCATCCCATTTCTCAATTCTTTCTTCTTGCTTTGGCCGACCAAGATGGTAGTAATTGTAAATTAAGCTTATGTTAGATTCTGTTTTCACCGTTCAACATTGAATTCTTTTATTTTATTTGCAGGTTTTGATCAATAAAGTTAAATTCTGAATGAAGTCTGAATTATAGTTTTATTAGTTTTTATTCCGATCAGATCCAAAATATGCACCCTACAAGTAAGAAATAGAATTCCATCTTACAAATCATGCATTAGTTTCTAATATTAAAATTGAAATATTATTGAAAGAATGATGCACAGACATTTTTCAAATGATGCATATAATAAAATAATCAAATTTTAGGGATTAAAATTAAGAATAAACCAGAAATTATGATTCCTACATAACCTTTACTACAATTCTGTATATATTTAGGGTCTGATCTACGGAAATTAAATGAAAGATTGTCAAGATGGTTCTAAATATATTTAATGCTGCACTTTGTTCAGAAAAATGACACAAGCATTTTGGAATGAAAATCAAGTAACCCAAATTGATGTACTGTTGAGAAATAGAATCTAGGATCTCAGATTAATTATCATCATTGATCTAGAATTAGAGGGCTAGGATTAAATCAAGGAGTTAAAGGGGTCTCCTTGCATATAGTCAACAATAGGTACACTGTACATAGGTACCAACGGTACAGTAACGGTAACTTGATAACTTGTAATATATATAGCGATCATCACAGAGGAAATAAATAAAGTTTTCATTCTAATAATATTTGCTCTCCTCAGAAATACAAAAATCAACATGGTATCAGAGCGTCAATCTCTGTGACCGAAAAATCTCACAAGGCTCCTTACCAGTAAAACTGGTACATCAAACAATCAAAATCAAAACCCATAGAACCGCAATCTAGCACAACAAACAATGAATTCAGAGGGGCAGCACTCTAGAGAAGCTACCAATACCTCAAAACTCACCAATTCATTGCTCAATGGCCAAAATTACCTCTCATGGGCAAGATCTGCAAAACTATCTCTCAGTGGAAGAGAGGTTTTAGATTTCATCACAGGAGAGTCAAAAAAACCGCAACCAGAAAAAACCGAGGCAACTGAGGCCGAAAAAAAGGCAGCAAAACAATGGCAATCAAAAAACGACAGAGTCATGACATGGCTCATGCAATCGATGGAACCAGGAATCTCAGACCTATTCCTCGGCCATGAAACAGCATTCGACTTGTGGGAAGGTATAAAAACCATGTATGGTCGACAAAATAATTATTCCCACATCTATCGAATAAAGCAAGAAATCCACCAAGAACAACAAGGGTCAAGGAGTAACACAGAGTACCTGGGGGCTCTTCAAAAAAAATGGCATGAACTTCGGGTTTATCGACCACCAATAGCAGACCCGATAGTAATACAAAGGGAAGAAGAGGACAAAATCTTCCAATATCTCGCGGGTCTCAATCCGAGTTACGATGCCGTAAAATCACAACTCCTCTTAACAACCACCCTTCCCTCTTTTGCCCAAATTACTAACATGGTGGAGCAAGAAGAGAGCTGACGGCTTGCTATGGGTGGTCCACAAGCTGGTGGCAGCGAGGGACACGAAACCCATAGCTTCGCCACAAAAAACCCCAATTTCGGCAAAAACCCTAAATTCCAAAATTACTCAAATCAACCGAATACTAAGCGAGTTGTGTGCTCTCACTGCAAAAAGGAGGGTCACCAAGCCGAGAAGTGCTACTTCCTTCACCCCCATCTCCGTCCGAAGTGGTGGGACTCAAAGCCGAGAGGGGGAGCGGGGGGAGCAGCGGACTGGAATGAAAATAAGAAAAGAGAGAAAGAGAGAGAGCCGCTCGGTGGTCTATTCACTCAAACCGGGTTCAGTGTCTCAAATGAACCGAAACCCAATTTAGCTGGCGGGTCTGGTGGGTCAGACGCTGGCGGGTCAAGCGGGTCAGATCCTATGCAGCAGCTATTTGAGCAATTTTCTGTGTGGATGAGCAACAAAAATTCAAACAACACTTGTGGTATTGTTTCTCACTCAAATAATTTAAATTTATATAACCAAATAATTATAGATAGTGGAGCTACCGATCATATGTTCGGAAATGAAAAACTCTTTACCAATTTAGTCATGACCAAAAGCAATCAATATGTATTAGTAGCTAACGGCACGAAAGTACAAATAGACGGTTTGGGTGAAATTAATATGTGTAACAAGAAAATTAATAACGTGTTATATCTAAAAACTTTTCCTATAAACCTACTTTCGGTAAAAAAATTAACTCATGATTTTAATTGTAATGTAACATTCTCTTGCAAAAATGTCATCTTTCAGGACCGGGAAACCGGGAGGAAGATTGGGGAAGGTTTCCTTGAAAACGGACATTACCTTTTGAATTTACAAGAATCAATTTTTTGTGCTTCCGCAAAGTCCATTAATCATGATATTTGGCACAAGAGGCTAGGGCATCCGTCCGATAGGGTCTTAAATAGTGCACTAGATTTTTCTTTTCAAAATTGTATTAGTTGTGATATATGCAAGTTGGCAAAACAAACAAGGCTTCCTTTCTCTCAATCAAATAGCAAAAGTGAAGCATTGTTTGATTTGGTCCACTCCGATGTATGGGGTCCGGCCCCGATTAATTCTTATAATGGATTTAAATATTTTGTTATATTCATTGATGATTTTTCTAGAGCTACTTGGCTTTATTTACTAAAATCAAAAGATGAGGTTTTTAATTGCTTTCAAGAATTCCTATGTCTCATAGAAAATCAATTTGATGCAAAACTTAAAATTTTTAGATCGGATAATGGGACGGAATTTGTGAACAAAAATTTTATCACTCTTTTTAATAAAAAAGGAATTATACATCAAACAACTTGCATCAATACTCCCGAACAAAACGGGGTGTCGGAAAGAAAAAATAGACATTTATTAGAAATGACTCGTGCATTATTATTTCAAAATAATGTTCCAAAAAGATTTTGGTCGGATGCCATCCTTTGCGCTACTCATTTAATAAATAGATTACCAAGTGTTATTTTAAAAAATAAAAGTCCAATGGAAATCCTTTACCAACGCAAAATTAATCTTGATTATCTAAAAGTATTTGGTTGTGTATGCTTTGTGAAAATTAAGAGAAAAGATAAATTTGATCATATGTCAACAAAAACTATTTTTCTAGGGTACTCCTCATATAAAAAAGGGTATAAATGTTATGACCCTATTACAAAAAAATCATTTACTTCTAGGGATGTTATATTTTGTGAAGATAAGCCGTATTTTAAAGAAATGGAAATAAATGAAACACTACATACAAATGAACAAATGAATTCAATAATACCTCGAATAGATGATCAAGTAGTTTCACAAGAGACTAACCATGAGGTTGAGACAAATAACCTTGAAGAGGAAATAGATAACATTGACACTAATGAGAATGAACGAGAAGAAAATTTAGAAGTTAGACGATCTATAAGAACACACTTACCATCTACTAGACTTAGAGATTTTGTGACTTATACCGTTCAATATCCAATACAACAATTCATATCATATAGCAATATTTCTCCCTCTTACAATGCATTTCTTACCTCCATTGGAAAAGAACTAGAGCCTAATAATTACCAAGAAGCCATCACCAATCCGATTTGGTGTAATGCCATGAAAGAAGAGCTAAAGGCTCTTGAAAAAAATGAAACATGGGTAATTGTACAATTACCAAAAAGCAAAAAACCCGTTGGTTGCAAATGGGTATATAAAACCAAATATAATAGTGATGGTACCGTACAAAGGTACAAGGCGAGATTGGTGGCCAAAGGGTATACCCAAACATATGGAATAGATTATAATGAAACCTTTGCCCCGGTAGCAAAAATGAATACCGTTAGAATTTTATTTTCTATCGCGGTAAATAACAATTGGAATTTATACCAAATGGATGTGAAAAACGCCTTTCTTCAAGGAACACTTGAAGAAGAGGTATATATGAACCTACCACCCGGTCATAAATTGGAGAACAATTCTAATTTAGTTTGTAGGTTAAATAAATCGATCTATGGATTGAAGCAATCTCCACGAGCATGGTATGGAAAGCTTAGCTCATATTTAAATTCTTGCAATTTTACAATTAGTAATGCCGACCATTCCTTGTTCACCAAAAGAGATGGAAAAAACATAACCCTTGTGCTTGTATATGTAGATGATATTATAGTTACCGGAAATAACATAGAAGAAATTAAAAAAATTAAAAGTCAATTAAAAGAAAAGTTTGACATCAAAGACCTCGGATACTTGAAATACTTTTTAGGAATAGAGGTAGCGTATTCAAAACTAGGGCTTTTTATCTCTCAAAGGAAATATACTCTAGACCTCTTGAAGGAAACCGGTAAATTAGGTTGCAAACCGGCCTCCACTCCTATTGATAACAAATGCAAATTAAATAGTGAGGATGGTGAACCATTAAAAGACATAAATCAATTTCAAAGGCTAGTCGGAAAATTAATTTACCTAACGGTTACCCGTCCGGATATTTCTTTTTCCGTAAGCCAAATTAGTAAGTTTATGCACTCACCAAGAACTCCACACCTAGAGGCCATAAATAGAATTTTGAGATATTTAAAGAAAAATCCCGGTAAAGGAGTTTGGATGAAGAATAATAGTTCTAATGCAATATGTGGCTATTCCGATGCAGATTGGGCCGGTAGCTTTGATCGAAAATCCACCACCGGCTTTTGCACATTTGTAGGCGGAAATTTAGTCACATGGAAAAGCAAGAAACAAAGTGTCGTGGCACGATCTAGCGCGGAGGCGGAGTATCGAGCCATGGCATCAACCGCAAGTGAACTAACGTGGATCAAACAACTACTCAACGACATAGGCATTACAAGTGATCAACCAATGAAGATGTATTGTGATAATAACTCCGCACGACATATAGCATCGAATCCGGTATTCCATGAGCGAACCAAGCATATAGAAGTGGATTGTCACTTCATTAGAGAAAAAATTCAAGCAAAAGAAATAGAAACACCGTACGTTAGAAGTGAAGATCAATTAGCGGATGTCTTCACAAAAGGCTTGGACCCAAGACCATTTGAGAACATTTCAAGCAAGCTCGGATTGTACGATATATACATTCCAAGCTTGAGGGGGAGTGTTGAGAAATAGAATCTAGAATCTCAGATTAATTATCATCATAGATTTAGAATTAGAAGGCTAGAATTAAATCAAGGAGTTAAAGGGGTCTCCTTGCATATAGTCAACAATAGGTACACTGTCATAGGTACCAACGGTACAGTAACGGTAACTTGATACCTTGTAATATATATAGCGATCATCACAGAGGAAATAAATTAAGTTTTCATTCTTATAATATTTGCTCTCCTCAGAAATATAAAAAACAACATGTACGCACTGAGAATTATACACACGTGAAATATAAAAATACCGACGCATATGATAGTCTGTAATTTATATAGTTGTAAGTTTTTTTTTTTTTTTTTTTTATATTTACCGTAACCTTTTCAATTTCAGAGAAGTAAACTACAGCAGATCGCAGGGAGAACATGACAAAGTTTCTTTGCTCTGTCTTGGGCTGAATGGCTACTCCAACTCGGGTGGGACCCGCTAGCATTGAGTTTACCACCAAGCGACATTCACAGGCCGATTGGCCGTTCTATTGTGGTCTCTCTCTTTGATTATTCGTGAAACTAGTCACACGAACCCGTCAGTATGTTGATTTTTACCCGAGACACTTTTGCACAGTACAGTTTTAAGTAGAAAAATGTCAGGAAAAGAATTACTGAGAAAATTGGAGAGGAGAGAGAGGACAGGTAACACCGGGACAAATATCCTCCCCGGTACCGTAAAAGATTCCCTTCACTTTACGGTTTGAGATTAACTCCCAGCCGGTTTAGGATTCGGGCTGACGGAGGGGGCAGTATTATTTTGCTTTGAGATTCGTGCCAAGTTAAAAATAACGGTCCAGATCAAGTAATTGTAAAAGATTCCCTATTACGGTACCGGGGGTGATGTGAATTCGGTAACACCGTAAGTCCGTAACACACATCTCTGTTCCTTCGGATCTTAACACGAAGCCCGCTTCTTATTAGGGTTTTTCAAAAACCTTGGTCGGAAACTTGATACTAGAAACTTGCGAACTTCCCCTTTGGACGGGCTGGAAGAAGCTTTGCGACAATGGCGTCTTCTCACGAGTTGCTCGCCACAATTGAAGCAGCCATGCTGAGCTCCTCTCCACCCTCCCCCGCTCAACGCATAGAGCTTTTGCACTCCATTCGCGTCTCCCTCCCTTCTCTCCAGTCCCTCCTCTCATACCCAGTCTCTCTCTCTCTCTCTCGCTTGCGCATTTCTCTTATCTTGTAATTCACTGTGTTAGTGTTTTTTTTTTTCATGTGTTTTATCTCATATATATTCTGAGGTGTGATGTTTTCTATGAATTAATGCAGGGTCCAAAGGAGTCGGATAGAGCTCAGGTCAGGTCAAGAGAAGTTAAACTTCCCAACCAGCCTCCTATCCCTTTGGACGACACTGATGTTGAGATTGTATGGTTTTTCCCTCTCTTCTACAATAACCTTCTATGTGCAAATTAAACACTGTTATGTTTATATGTTAATGTGCTTCTGCAGGCACTAAAACTGAGTGATGATCTCAATCTTAATGAAATCAGCTGTGTTCGATTGCTTGTTTCAGCCAACACGGAGGTAAATTTTATTATCTTTTTCGAAAAAAAGTAGCATTTGCTACCTATTTCATTAACTGATACCAAACCTTACAAAGAATAACAAATATCCTGTAATAGAGGTAAATATTTCTGTCTTTGAAAGATTTTGTTCTATCGATTAATAATTTAAGGGGTTAACAGAAGTGTATTTTTTTTTTGATAAAAGTGGTCAAAACCCACCTGTTTCATATAAAAACCCAACAACAGAAGTACATTAATTGGCCACTAATTGCGAATTGTAGTGGGCTTTGACTGGACGGGATAAACTGGAAAGGTACCGCCTGGCTGCGGGACTGTGGTACATGGAAAGAAGGGATCTGATAACTTCATTGTATATTCTTTTGCGGGTGCGTTTTTGTTCATTCTTAATATATTGAATTTTCTGTGCATATGATCAACGATGGATTTATTAAATTGTTGAAAAATTCTGTATTGCAGTCTGTTGTGCTTGATCAAGGGACGGACCATGATCTTTTGGCCGAAATCCAAAAGCACTTAGAAGATCTCTTTAACTCTGGCCTCAGAAGCCGCTTGGTCTCCCTCATTAAAGTAAGAATCATAGTACCTTCTCTTTTCTTTAGAACTATTCTAATACCTTTCGGTTAAAGTACACACTGGCAGTTTACAAGGGACAGTTTATGACTAGGGACAGTTTTACCTGGCTTTACACGGATAATAATAAATATACTAATGGGTTCTGAGGTCAGGCTCAGATCATGTTTTCTTGAGTCATGATGGGTTGGGTTGGGTCAGCTCTGCCCCACTGGAAGGTCGGGTCAATTAACCAATGTTTTTTTACTAAAAGAGGAAAATGAAAAGAAGAACAAAAGTCTGATATATACTCCAGTGTGCCCTATACCTAGAGTCTGTTGTCTCGCCCATCCTGATCGGGTAGGCTATGGGTCCAGATGCTACTTCTTGACTCCTGTGGGTTCACTTGAACTCAAGTTACTCAACTCATTTCTTGTCTGTCTGCATTTCTATCTAGTTCTAGATTTGAACAATTTTGTTTTTGTCAATCATAAATTTCATAAATAGGAACTAAACAGGGAAGAGCCTGCTGGTTATGGCCGTCATAGTTCAGAACAATATGTGAAAGATACAAGGGGCACTCTGGTTGAGAGGCATGCCATTGTTAATCGAGAAAGGCTAAGTTTGAGCCAGTGCCTTGCTCTCTCTATTCTGATCTCCCAAACAAGTATGTTTATATATTTCCCCTTTGTCCTTGAAAATACAGAAAGTAGCATCACCATTGGAGAATGTCTTTTGGTTTTCTATTGTGACGGCAAATTATTGGATCTCTTCATAGTGGTTATAAAAAAATTGCCATGTGCTTGGATTCTATTGATGCAGTACTGATGACATTTCCTCAAACATTTGATATGTGCTAGTTTTGGGCTTGTTTTGATCAATAATTCGCAGTAATACTACCCCTTTACCCCCAAATCCAAAAAGGCCAATAATAGAACAAAGGGAAAAAAACAAACAAACAACAGAGCAACTTTTCCTCTGATTATAAAGCAACCAAGCAATTAAAAAATGTGCATACATTCGCATCCAAAGATAAAAGGATAAATGAAAAGAAGTTAAACTTTTGTATAAATTATAGAAACTATACCAAGTGGTTAAAAAGAAACCACTGATTTATATTGATATAGACCACTACTTGTATAGCTGACCTGCGTCGCGTCTCATTAGTAAAATCCTTGGTAATCACCTTATTCTTTTCAATGCCCATCCTTTGGGATCGCTGACCCGTACAACTGTAAATTGCAGTCTAAACTGCAAGAAGTTATAATACCTAGCTTGTGTTTCACGATCATTTTCAGGCCCAAAGGATATAAAGGATACATTTTTAACACTGAAAGAGTGCACAGCTGAAGCAAATGAAAGCACTGGAGTTATTGAACTTCAGGTTAGATCATAGTTTTTCCGATCTTAATACTGAAATGAAAATATTTATTAATTCTTCTTTTTTTATTTTATTACAGATCATATATGCGCTAATGTTTACTGTCGTCATTGCATTAGTTTCTGATGCCTTGAGAACTTCACATCTGTCATCAGATGCTTCCTTCAGACAGGAATTTCATGAATTAGTACGTCGATCATACCTTTCTATTCAATCGTATTCCGTTTTTTTTTTTCTTCTTGTCAATCTCTGCATGGTTAACTTATGACAAGTGCTAATGTTTCTTAGGTAATGACTGTGAATACGAACAGTAACGTTGAGGATTTTGTTGGTGTGGTACGCCTTGCTTGGGTGGTGCATTTGATTTTAACTCATGATAGAATTGCTTCAACGGGCATTGTTTCAAATGTTTCTTTGAGGGAGATGAGCAGCATTTCCACATGCCTGGAGCTTGTTTGCTCGAAAAATGTTTTCCAGTTTTTACTTGCAAAGGTTATTGCAGGTGCTGCTTACAAGGTGCGTGTCATAATTGATGGTCATTTGCATCGTCTTATTTTGTTCTTTTGTTGTTTTATGCATAAAGGCTTTCTGAAAACTCAATTTATGCTAAACATCAATGAGACAAAATAACTAAAATCATTGTTTTGGTAACAAACGCAATTTCGTAAATTTCCTATCGTTTGTAGTTAAAATTAGATTCTGACTCGTATTCAGACCAAAATTTTATCGGCAGACTCTCCAGGACTAAAATTTTCAATGTGGGACTTAAATTTCTTCTATGATTTTTTTTATAATTTCATTCTTGCATTTACTGTCTAAGGTAGTTTTGATTTGGATTTTCTGCAACATACATTCTATCTCTTGACCTGAAAAAAAGATACAAGGTTTTTTTTTTCTAGTAGCCTCATTTACTTTTTTTGCTCTGGCATTTTTGTAATTCAATGCAGAATGACGATGAGGACATGACTTACATGTACAGCGGTTACTTGCACAAAATGATGATGTGCTTTGTTTCAAATCCTATCTCTAGGGACAAGGTCATATATTCATCTTCCACGGTTATAAAGTATTTTCATTGTTTTGTCATATAAATTTGTATAAGTGTACCAATTTCCGTTCCTAACCATACCATAATGGTGTCAATTGGATAACCTTTTTCTGCTGTTGCTTCTTTTAAGTTTCATTTGCACAAGCAATGTGTAATTATAAAATTCTTATCAAATAACACAATATATTTCCTCTATTTGGAATTATAAAAATAGAAGTTGTTGATTTCTTCCATATCTTTTGTATCATTCCAACCTGTAAGAATAAACAGTTCAATTTTGATAAGGGATAATTTATTGGGTATGCCTCATTGCAACAGGTGAAGGAAATGAAAGATAAGACTATGAGTACACTTAGTACGGACATGTTAGACGATTTTGGGGATGATGCTATGGTTAACTGTCATGAACTTTCACTGGCCACCAATCAACCTTTTGTCTCTCTCTTGGAGTTGGTTAGTGTGATTTATGAGGTACAGCTTTCTTTTCCTCAACTCTGTTTCCATAAGTCTCTCCTGTCAAAGTTAGGCGTGGAGAAAGTATTATATTAATTATCACCCTACAGTGGTGGCAATGGCTTGAGTTGATATTGTTTAAGTTTTAAAAAAAAACCAGACCTGCTAGTTGTCTAGCACCTTTTGATTTGGACCCTATAGTGAACTCCTCATGTTGGCTATAACCAGGCTGGATCAACAAGTGCCAGCTAATATTTCAATAGTTAGAGTTAGTTTGGAAGGGTCTGTGTTGTCATCATCAATCTAAATTTTTGTCAGCTGCTTATGAGGTAATCTATTGTGGGTCTCTCTCTCTCTCTCTCTCTCTCTCTCTCGCTATGCTAATTAAGTCAGTGTTTTTTTGTTTCAACAGAAAGAACCAGAGTTGTTGCACGGGAATGATGAGGTGTGGCAGTTTGTTATTCACGCAGGAGAGGATCATACCAACATTCATACCCTCGTCTCTTTCCTAAGACTCCTTTCTACCCTGGTAAATAAATCCCAAAGCAACCTCTTCTATATTGGTCATTACCAGAAGGTCTCCACTTAAAATTGCTTCGCCCACCTTCCAAACTCTCTCAGTTGGTACTTGAACTGCAACTGCAATGCATACATGATTGATGCCCTCTGACATTTTAGGCTTGCCAAATTAACCTCTTTGTTGGTACTGGACCAGTATTGTGCATATATATGTTGGTTGGTACTGGGATTTGAGCTCCTGACCTCATTGTGATGCCCCCCAATTACTTGAGATACCAGCGATTAGAATTTCTTTGGTTTATTATGTGTTTACCTTGCTTTTAGCAAGTGAAGTTGATGTGAAGTAGATCACTAAGATGCCTTGGTGTTTGGTAGTAGTGAACTAAGTAGATTAAGTAACTTTGAATAAAAAGACCAAATTGTCCTCGCATACTATGATAGCAAATGAAGTATTAAGGGTACAAGTGTCGAAAGTTAGAGATTTGGTGCCTTTTAAGTTCAAAACACCTACCAATAACTTGACTCTACCTTAAAGTACCTTAAAGCATTTCCATTTGGTGCCTTGAGCACGTAAAGCACTTACTAGTTTGGTGCGGGTTCCTTTCTAATTTGCCAGGCTTTGGATGAAGAGGGTGCCACAAGAGTTCATGGATTGCTTCAAGGTCGAGCATTTAGCTCAATAGGATGGAGCAAACTTTTTGACTGCCTCACAATTTACGAAGATAGGTTCAAGAAGACTCTTCAATCCTCATCCACAGCAGTGTTGCAAGATTTTCCCAAGCCTGAAGCTCAGGCACTTGTTGCCTATTTGAAGATTCTCAAAAAGGTTTGTTTGCTATTTATTCTACTCATTTTTCCTATTCTTTTTTTTCTCGTGTTTTGGCCAAATAAAATCTGCATTTACTATTGCAAACCTTTTTAACCCTCAAATCAAAACTAAAACTAAACATTCTTTCATTCCTTTACATATAACACCGAACAATTAAAATGAGGTTTAAGGAAATGATGAAAAGTTCAACCAAACTTTGTTATAACAAGTTGCAAAATTGGAATCACCATGAAACCTACTTCGACTTATCTAGTGTGAACCAGGTATTGTAATAAAAAAAAAGGCTAATTACAAGTAGGTGCAAACTGTGTTTATTTAGCACTGTATTACTCTTTACTCGCATCAAGTTTACTGGTAAGGTGCTATCGAAAGATGTTGTAAAAAGTATTTCATGTAAGTAGGGTTCTGTGCAAATAGAATAATATACAGGGTACCATTTGTAAATAATGTTTATCTGCTTCTGTGCATGCTACTGCTCCTGGAAAGAATTCTACACTATTAAATTTCCACTGTTTGCTTCTTGCTTCTCATCTGCTACTTTATTCAGTTGATCTTTGTAGTTATTTTTGTTTTCTTTTTTCTTTCATTTTTGCCCTTATGTAGGTGGTAGAAAATGGAAATCCAGTAGAGAGAAAGAAATGGTTCCCTGATATAGAACCTTTATTTAAGCTTCTTGGCTATGAGAATGTGCCACCATATCTCAAGGTAAATTCACGATCTTAAATCTTTTTTCTTTTATTAGTTCATTTTATAGTTCTTTTGTTGTTTCCTTTTGAGTTCTAGAGATTTTTTATGTGGAATATGGATGACAATTGTCTAAATTTTTTTACCTAATTGAAAACAGGGAGCTTTACGGGAGGCTATAGCTGCATTTATCAAAGTATCCCCGTTCTTGAAAGATGTTATCTGGAAATACTTGGAGCAGTATGAGCTTCCAGTTATTGTGGGCCCCTCAGTTACTACCACTGCCGGCCAACAGATATCAACTAAGGTAAAAACACGTGCATGTTTTATAATTTGCTTGATTTTTGTTTTTCTTGTCTGTTTAGTTCCTTCTAATAACACTGATTTCAGTTTGTGCGGTCAAAATGATTGATCAAAGGAAGATGAAACATTAATTTAGACAGTCTTAGTGCGGAGGCCATTTTTTGAAACATGTCTACTATTGCACAAATTGGGCTTAATATTTGATCAGTGTAGCTGTTTTGAGTAAACTCCGTGGTAACTTTGGCATACTTGTTTTAGTTTTCTCTGACGTGTAACTATGCATGACAGCAATATGACATGAGGTATGAGTTGAATGAAGTAGAAGCAAGGAGGGAGAGGTATCCTTCTACAATATCATATCTCAATTTGGTAAATGCTCTAATCAGGGAAGAACGTGATTTGTCCGACAGCGGGCACAGGTACTGCTGATATTTTCCTTTTTGACTCTTTCTTCTTTCATTTTGTTATTTCGTGCAATATTTGATGTTGTGTTACTACAATAAGAGTTGTGAATATTTTGTTGTTTAGGTTTCTGGGGATCTACAAGTTTGTTTATGAGCACGTCTTTGGGCCTTTCCCTCAGAGGGCCTATGCCGATCCCTGTGAGAAATGGGAATTGGTGCTTGCTTGCCTTGAGCACTTCCATATGTGAGTATTATTCATTGTTAATTTTGCCTATTTTCTTATCTAGTTTTGTTTTGAGTTGCATATGTACACTCTTTAGAATCTACTTTTGGATGTGAAAAGATGTTATTTCATGGCCACATTCCACTCATGACTAAGTTAAAGCATCTAGAGTGGCAATGAAAGGTCCAACCTTGTTGATCCGTTGGATGTGTTAGGTAGAGGTAAGGTTTTCTTGGCCTCTGTTGCTCTGAAATGACCTGAGCCTAACCTGTCTAGTTCTGAAATTAACTATAGTACTACACCTCACTTGCTTGAAACACTACTAACAGGGTACTAAGCATGTTCTGGACAAAGGATTTGGATTATAAAAGTGCTGCCATTGACCCCTCACTTGCTACATCTCTGGAGGCTCAATTACCAGCTTTGGAGCTGATGAAAGTACTGGCTTCTTTCCTGTTCTCTGATTCAAACACATTGTTGATGAATCTCCTTTTGTATTATTGTCTCTGGTCTAATTCAATTATGAAAGCATTTTTGGTCTTTTGGAGTGGCCCGTTTGCATGTCTGTTGGGGTGAAACTTGGCGGGTTACTGGATTGATCTCAATTATGATTAGTTTCTGGCTTCTTATGTTTCTGATTAGTTGTTTGTTGTTTGTTTGAAGTTTTATATTGGGACAAAGGGCTTAATTTATATGCAAATGTTAATAGCCAGGCAACACCTCCAATTATGCTCCTGCTAGTTAGGGCCTGCATACATGTCTTGGTCCGGAAGCAACAATCAGCAACACTTGTACTAAACAGGATGCTTGCAAATAACAATCCCTTAAATGTACTGGCCAATAGGCCTCGACATTTTAAAATTTGCAATTGATGTCCCACATTTTTACATAGACTTTAAACACTGCCAACTTTTGGTTTAGACGATTAAACAGTGTATTCCAGAAAGTGTTGCTTGTGCCTCTGAACAAGAAAATTTTACCAGGGTTGCAAATGGATATCTTAAAATACTGTTTCGAAAACTTAATATTTTTGTTTAATTTTTGGTTTTTAATTGAATACCCAATGATACCTCTGAAAAGATATGGGCAATTGTTATTTATTTATTTAATTTTTTTTTTTGGGGGGTGGGGGTTGGGGGGAGACACTTGACTTTACCAAAAAAAAATAGGCTTTGAAAAATGCCAAAATGAGATATTAGATATGATGGTGCTATTTACCATTATTTTAATATTTGATCTAACCTAGAATTCTAATGGATGACAAGGGACATGTGCTAAGCTTGACTGACGGTTACTGCAGGATCTGATGAGTGGCAGGCAGGCATTTCGAAATGTGATGAACATATTGTTGATGGGTGTGGACACACTAATTGAGGAGCGGAGCACAAAGGTTTACAGCCACCTCCTGGAGAAAGCTGTGCATCTCTCTCTCCAGATCATTCTACTTGCATTGGATCATGATTTAAACCTTGCTGATGCATGGCGCCCTTTGTATCAGGTCTCTCTCTATCTATCTAAAAGCCAATTCCATTCACAAGCCAAACAACTGAAGTGGCCTTAAAAATGTATATACGCATATGCCCTAACAGCATTTCTTTCATTAGGATGCACATAATGACCTCCTATTGATTCCTCAAAGGATCGCAAATATGGGCTAATTAGGTTGTTCACTTTTATATGATCTCTTTATTAGTGTTCTTCTCCTCGTGTGAACTTTTTGTAGCCCTTGGAGGTCATATTAGCGCAAGATCACAAACAGATAGTTGCTTTGCTTGAGTATGTGCGATATGAACTACTACCTGGCATTCAGCAATGTTCAGTAAAGTTCATGAGGATTTTGAGGTATGTCTTATTACCTTTCTGGAGACTATTGTTTAGCTAATCAGGTCAACTTACCATACTCGTGAACATTATTAGCTATGATTGGCATCTGCTTACAGCATGACTGGTAGCATCTATTGTTTTGCTGATGATGTCCACTCACCCTTTTATTGCCGATTACTAGCTATGATTCATGATTGGCACTTGGGTACATGAATGCAGCATGAAATGCCTTTGTAAGCAAAAGCTCAGATAATAATTGGTTAATAGTATGGTAAAGACTTGGGACGTACCTGCTTCTCGAGTATCCATATTGAAAATTCTGCTCCTTATCTTAATGTTGGAAACCCCTTCTGACAGTTCTCGAATAAGCGGTCTAGTACAGATCCTACTCAAAGTGGGTGCAGCAAAGTCTTTGGTGGAAGATTATGCGACTTGTTTGGAGTACCGGTTTGATGAGACTCAGGCTTTAGAAGAACAGAAAGATGACATTGGTCTCCTCATACTTCAGGTTTTAGTTCTATTTCAACTTTAGTATTAGAAGAATGAGGTCTCCCTTCCAGGGTTAGAATTGCATTGCATTGTATCTGTATGGTAATCATGATTATTCAATCAAAATCTCTCTTATTTCATTTACCTTTTCTGCCATTTTTGGATGGTCAATGGCACTCAAAGAGTATAGTAATGAACTAGGGCTATTTTGGTTGAAATGGATGACAATTGAAGCTCAATTATTTACTTGACTTGGTTGGTATTCTAAAGATTATTTGTAAAATTGCACAAAGCATTGCTTCGTTTTGCCCCTGAAAATTCTCGTCCATTTGGATCGGATAGATATCTGTCTTACTGATGTCATTTGTTGTCTTTCTGGTTTGCTTTCTTGTCCTCTTTAATTGTAGATGCTTATTGAAAACATTTCTCGTCCTGTGCCGAATATTGCACATTTACTTTTAAGTTATGACGTGGAGAATCGTATGGATCGTACAAAATTGCAGCCTAAATTCTATTACAGGTTAGCTTTATTATTACAAGCTTTCATTTATGTGGTGTGGTCTTTATTTTGGATTGGCATTGAGTTCTGTTTGTTGGATAACTAGCATTTATAGTGGGAATAAGCGGCTAACCTTGAGAGTATTTTCCCTGCAGTTGTTTGAGGGTCATTCTTGATAATCTGGAAAAGTTGTCTAGGCCTGACATAAATGCTTTACTGCATGAGCTCAGTTTTCAGGTTTATTTTTTTTTGTTATCCAAAATTTGACATGATGTGGAACGCTGAATCCTTGACCATATGTTTGCTTAAAGTAAGGTGACAACTGGCTGGATAGGTTGGGTTGTTTTGAATTTATGTTGATAGAGCTCAAGTTGGATCATGCTTATCTTATTTCAACATTCCCTCCCATATTAAATTGTGGCTACATCACCAAAAAGAAATGGCCCAAAACTGCAAACAGATCAAAAGCTAAATCTGAAATTCTGCAAGACGTACTTGATTTTCGTGAAACCTAAAGAGTGTGAAAATCAGTTGCAGAACCTGAGATAACCCAACGTGAATGGCTGGAAGACCAAATTAACCTTAACATGAAGTAGTCCCTTCCTGTTTGCTATTTCTTGTAAATTGGTACTCTGTCAAATTATACTGTGGCTAAATTGAGTGATAGTGGTGCGATGAGGACTAGCCAAAGTTTGATAGACTTTAGGATTAATTGCATTGTGGGTTTGCGGTTTTCATTGTACCAATACCAAATATAAGATCTGTTCTTGTCATAGCAACTGAAATGATTGATATCAATTAATTTGATTGACGTACACAGTCTTTTTCTCCCTAAAATGCCCAGTGCTTACATTCCTTTTCTTGTTGGAAACATAAATTTATCTTTCCTTGGTACACAGCTTTTATACGAGTTAAGCCTGGACCCATCAACAGCCGGACCTATTATGGATCTTTTGAGCACAAGGAGATATCAGTTCTTTTGCAAGGTCATTACTTGTTCATTAGAAAGATTGTTATTTTTGCTTCTTCTTTTGTGCAGGGTGCTGTAATTGCAAGGTCAATTTATCTATTATTTTGTAATTAAATTGCAGCATATTGAAACAATTGGTGTTGCTCCACTTCCAAAAGGGAATAGCAGTCATAATCTTCGTGTCAGTACACTCCATCAGGTAAGGTCACAATTTCATTTTTTTATTGCTTGCAATTTGACCACAAGGATAAAACTCATGTGTGCTTGCTGCAAATTACTTTATTTATTTATTTTAAATTTACTTTAGTTTGAAGAGAGCTTGATTGAACCATTTACAGAGAGGGTGGCTGTTGAAATTATTGGCCCTGGAGTTGCATGTAGCTGACACTACCGAGTCTGCACACCGTGAAACTTGTGTTGCTATTCTCTCACACTCTTTCAGTGAGGTGAGTACTGGCAACGCCTTTCAGGCGGATATCAATACATCATGGAACAAGACTCCTCTAAACAAAAACAAGGCATGTTATCCTCTCTGGCTTTCTCTCTATGCACAAACACAGCCTCATAATATTTTCAAGAAGAGTGAGGCTATGGTACTATGCATAGCGCGGATTGGTCGTACTACGGATCAATATTTTTATTTTCAAAGTCAAAATGGTCGATCTGAACCGTTCAACATGATTTTCATATGAAAATGTAGTTGCAAACTAAATTTTACATCTTTTAGATTTTTTTACTATTTTCTAGATAGGTAGAAAATCACTACTTTTGAATGATCTAGAATCTTTAGATCAAGTGATTTTCTACCTATCTAGAACAATAGTAAAAAAATTATAAAAAAATATAAAATTTGATCTACAAGTATATTTTCATATGGAGATCATGTTGAATGGTTCAGATCGATTGTTTGGAGTTTGAAAATCAAGACATTGATCCATAGTACGAACCAATCCGCACTATGCATAGTACCATAGCCTCACTCTTTCAAGAATTATAGACTACCTCAACCTCAATCAAGCCACAGCCTAGCTAACTGCAGCAATAAGCAATATTTGACTTTATTTAATTTCAGCCGGAGTGACCTAAGAACCTGACTACAATTTAGCCTAGTAGGCCCCAATCGCAACCAGAAATTCTCCGATGAAACCTCTTTAACATGGACCGCATTAGCCTGAGATCCGAACTGAACTGAAACACATTAAATCTGAAGTACAGTAAACCTTACCTGAGTGACTATATACCTGAAATTTACATGAAGTGAAAGTGGTCGGAACTGTCTAACCTAGATTTGTATTGGTCTGAATTCGACTGTAACCCAAAATTACCTGAATAGATTTGGCCTGAGCCTAAACTAATGCACACCACCCTGCTCACAAGCTTGTCCCTATACAACTTCAACTTTTAGTTGCTCTCTTTGTACAGATGTATCGTATGAAGTGCAAATGTATGGGTGTGATGCACACCATTTGTTCCTGTGATAGGGAGTACAGTCATATGTTGGGTGCAATTTTTGCATTTATTTGGTCCATGTTCACCTTGTGATTAGTTTTTGAGTTAATGTTCCATGTGCAGTTATGTATTCTGTGGGTTATGTATTTGTGTAACAAACATATGGCAATGCACATTAGTTTTCATCTTTCTCTCTCTAATCTGGATCCTTGTTTATTTCAGCTGTTGGAGTTGCTTAATATTATGCGGTTCAGGTGTTCTGATGCTGATACAAAATACCCACAGATTCTTACCAGCAGTAAATATGAATCAAAGGTTGGTTTTATTGCTTTTTGGGTCATGGGTAACATGAGTTTTTTAAATTATGTGTTGCTTTATTTTAAGTTTCTTCCATATAGGTTCAAGAAATACTAACTCTTCCCGAGACCACTGAGCTTGGTGGTGTTTATTGCTATTCAGAGAGAGGTGATCGTCTGATTGACATAGATGCATTAGATGATAAACTTTTTGAGGTATTAATTGGTACTCCTTTTGGGTTTATTGTTGAAATTTTTGTACTTGAAGCATTTTGATTAGTGGTTTGACATTGCATCCTCTAAGTGTTAGAATGTTAGTGGCACATGCAATGTGTTTGCTATCATGAAATCATGACTAGGGTTGTAATGCTGCTGCACTGTATCATTTTTGTAACAGCCTGATGGCTGCATGTAACTCGCATCATATTTAGGTTTTGGTTGCATATTTCTGTTTGTTTACTTGTATTTTTTTACTTAGCTTTGTACTTAATGTAGTTGAGGTTGGTTCGAGGCCAAAAATTGAGTGTTGGCTTAGTTGAAGTACAGAAGTCACTATATGCACAATTGAGGGTTGATTCTGACTTCAGTTTTTGGGTCCAAACAAAAATTGAGGGGAAAGCATTACTGTACTAATGTTGTTTTGTTGAGGACTCTAGTTTAACCCATAAACTCTGAAAAAATTGACAGCTAAGCAATAGAGAAAACCTCCTAACTGTGATTCTTGATTTATCTATTTTTCAGGTCTTTCTTTGAGATAAATTAGTTCCTTAAACTAGTACCAAATATTCAACACTTTACCTAGCTGGAGTACCTTGCTTATTGATCCCATGACTTGCAATGTGCCACCATAAAATATAACTTCTCTTTGTTTGTTACTTTTGATTTGTACAGATGTCTGAAGAAATGGGTCTTAATGCAAATGAGGCAGACAAGGAAGAGTTTAGGGTATTAACTCACAATTTGATGAGATGGGGTTTGAGATACAATAAAGTTCTTGAAGAACAGACTGCCCAACTACACATGTTAACTGGATGGTCTCAGATTGTCGAGGTTTATCTTTTTTTAGTATTCCTTTTTCTATCTGTTGTTGCATACATGAGTTTTTTTTTTTTTTTCCTGAGCTGGTGTGGCAATGTGTAGATCTGGTGACATCTGTCCAAATTAGAGACTCTCAGCCCCAGTAAGCTTTGAGTTATGAGCTGGGCCTTTATTTAATTTAATCCATTTTTTATCATGTAAAATACATCTATACAATTAGACCTCAACTAAAAGTCTAAAACTCAATTTAGCCTGCCTTTATTGCAATTATTCACAATCAAAGTCCCTACAGTTCAAAAGCTTTTAAAATAAAGAGACAACTAAGAATGAATTATGGTCAATATTTTATTAAGAAGCACCATTGCTTGTGCATTTGCAGTGGCAGTTTATATTTAGTAATGAAATGGAATGCTTGAGAAACTGTTCTTGTATGTTTCTTTTCTCAGGTTGCTATTTCTAGAAGAATGTCACTTCTTGAAGATCATTCTCAGATACTATTTGAGTAAGTGATATACTGAGATTTGGTCTTTTTTTTACCTGTCAATGTCGTTTATCACATTTTATATTTCAAACAGGCTGCTTGATGCTTCTCTCAGCACAACAGCTGCTCCAGATTGTTCCAAAAAGATGGCCATCATACTGACCAATGTGAGAATAATATTGAATTACTAATTTTTTTAATATGTAAATTGCACTTTTATACTCAAAAGTATTTAAATCTGCACTTTTTATACTTTATACTTGAGTTGTTGAACCAATCTTGATGGTTCTTCTATTGAAGGTTGCATTGACGTGTATGGCTAAACTACGAGATGAGAGGTTCTCTTGCCCAGGTAGCACAGAATCAGATGGAGTCACTTGTCTTGATATAATATCAGGAAATCAATTGCCTAGTGGAGCCTACCATTCAATACTAGTCAAACTCATTATGGCACTTCAGAGAAATGAGTCGTCAGAGCCCTTAAGAAGAAGGTACTTTGACAATTCTGTGCAAGTTGAAGTACCAATCTATTAGAACTAGAGGCAGCACATCAATAGGTTGGATCAGCACAGATCCCAACCGATTAACCCGTTAGGTTGGTCTTAACCAGGTTGGGTTGGTTAGCCTATTCGTTGGTTATGCTCACCACTGGTAGTTCTGCAATGCATGTTGCCTTCTGTTCTGTTTTTTTTTCTCATGAAAAAATGGTGCGCTAATTTGGAATATTTGCCCTTTTTAATTCGACAGAAGAATTAATTTTTGAGGGCTGTCGGTTCAGCATTGTTTTCTGTTGCTGACATGGGCCTGGCATTAACCCACCCTTTACTGGGTCATTCAAACAATTGGCAGTGTAACTGGGATAAACAAATTCTTTACTTGATGATTTATGCAGGCAGTATGCACTACTTCTAAGTTATATGCAATACTGTGGAAGTATACTGAATCCAGATGTACCTTCATCGGTACTTCGCTATTTGCTTTCTGAAGAACAAGCTGAAGATGATGAATTTTATCTTCACAAGGTCTCTTTCTGTGCCCTCTTTGGTGTATCAATGTTAAATAGTGAGTTATGCAATGGTCCTTTTCTATATTGGCAGGTTGTCCTTGAGGTATGTCACTCCCTGTTTTGCTGTCTGAAGCCTTACGGTTTTTTTTAGCCATATACATCACCATATGCGCTATTTTGTCCCAACTTCTATTTAAAACACTTGACAAAGATCTGAGCAAGCACTGATGTTGAGTGACACGAGTCATTCTGGTCATCTTTCAATAAAAAGTGACCCTTTGGCTTGCACAGCAACAAATATATCAATCGGTACTTTTTTACTGAGAATAATGGATTGGATTCTTCAGGACCAAATTGGGATCCTTGAAATTTGATGAACCAAGGTGGGAAGTGGATATACTTCAAGGACTATCTGAAGGACTTGCTCTTTGTTTGTATATAAATAATTTGTCTTTTGTGCCTTTTCTTCAAGTTTGCTGATTGTTCCTCGATGTGTTTTGTTTGCATTTGTGTGTATGTGGTGAAGATTGGCAAGGAACAGAATGATTTGGCAAGAGCCAACTTCTCCATAATAAGGAAAGAAGCTCAGGCTATTGTTGATTTGGTAACACCCTTTAACATTTTTGTCAATCTCTATTTCTTAAAATATAGTGTGCTTTTTATTATGGGATCCCATGTTTGAGGAGAGCTATAAATAATAATTAAAGTAATGTTGATTCCCTGCTAGTTTTGCCTATATTTTCTTGTTAATTTCAAATTTCAGGTTACGAAAGATGCAATGCAAGGCAGTGAAGCTGGGAAGGCCATTTCCTATTATGTTTTGGATGCTTTTATAAGTATTGACCTTGAAGCGTTCTTTCTAAATCAAATTCAAAGCAGAGGACTTCTAAGATCAATCCTTTTAGATATCAGTAGCTCTTCCTCAAAGGTTTTTTTCTTTTCTCTGAACTATAACCATTTTTTTTATTAGTCTCTTCTCATTTTTAGAACCTCTTTGTGAAAGGATCTTTTTTCATGTATAGTAAGATGATCTAACAACAATTTTAGAATAATAATTAGCAAGATGATCTAATCTCGTAGATAATATTCAAAAGATCATTGGGGTTAGGTTTTCTTTTCTTGCTCCTTTTTTATATTATTTGTTATCTTCTTCTAGGAAGTGCCAATTTCACTGGAATCCTCACAACGGTTGTGCACTATGGAAGCCGAACTGTCATTACTTCTAAGAATATGCCACAAGTATGGTAAGCATGGTGCTCAGATTCTCCAATCGATGAGTGCTCTAGACCACCTCTCTTCTTGTGCACTTGTCAGTTCGCCTAACATGGTATGATATTAGGTCTTTCTTTTCTCTCTTTTCATTTGGCTTTCTGTACTTGCTCGTAAAGCTTCCGATGAACTAGGTTTTTTTCCCTTGGGACCTTATGAGCTACTTCATTGCTATCTTCACTTTATTGGGGTTGAATTAGATTTTCTTTGTAGAAGTCCTTTTGTAAAATGTGAAACTTTGTCTTTTTTAAACATATATTTTATTCCGGATGGAAACATAATTTTGAACAAAAGAAAAGTTTATATACAGGTACGTGGGATTAAGGTGTGTTAGATGGAAACAGATCTTAAAGGTTTGATTTTGGGTTTGGGCATGAAGTTATTTTAATTTTAATTTTATTTTAAGACATAATACTCAACATTTCTGGTACTGGTGTTGTGGACCACGATTATAACTCAATATTTCTCTAGGGAATTTCATGGAGTGGCCATGGTAGTAAAGAGAGAGTTGGTTGGTCCCACAGAGAGAAGTTTGTTACTCCCATATTGAGATTGGTGTCCTGCATTACATCACTTGTCGACTCCTCTGAATATTTGGAGGTAACTTGTTTTGCATAACTTCATCGATTTCAAGCTTTTTTTCTCCGTTATTACATCACTTTTAAACCTTCTGCTCTGAACTGTGTTATAAGTAATTACGTACTTGATTAAGATAGTTCTTTTTAATTTTATTTTTGTTACGTTTAGGAGAAGAATGAAATATATTAGGTCTATAGTTATTTAGTTTTAACAAATAAGGAATATGTTAATTCGAGAAGATTCTTGTGATTCTTTTTTCTGTATACTTTAAGGCCTTGATATAAGAATTATGCTTGGTGCCTCTTTTGGGAATATGGGTGGTGATTTTCCTGCCAGTATGTTGATATAAAAAAAAATATTCTTGCAGGTGAAGAACAAAATAGTACGTGAGGTGTTGGACTTTATTAGATCCCATCATCAAATTTTTGCTCAGATTTTAAAGGAGGATATTAAGACAACAGATGAGTCTTCTCTTGAACGGGTTAACCTAGCTGTCTTTATTCTATGCAAGGTATAGTTTTACTTTGAATTGTGCAATTTGTCTTGGATAAGTTATCGGTTTTTTTGACTTCAAGTGAATCTATTTTTATTAAGGTTTGGCCATATGAAGAAAATGACGAGCATGGATTTGCTAAAGAGCTCTTTTCTAAGATGCTCTCCCATTTCAAACTTGTTCACTCTTCATCTGATTATATGCAATTATCAGATTTGCCTGAGGTATTTTCCTGCTTGTTACTTTCTCTCTCCATTTCTTTCCAGGAATATCTTCCTACTATCTGATTGCTCTGTCATACAATGTTGGGTTGGGCAAACCTAATTGATATTTTACCCGTTTGCCAAAACATTCACCATTTTATGTTTTTGGTTAGGAAGCATATCGTATTCTCATTTTGTAGGTGAAAAATCATTGCAGTTTGATATATTTTGTTGAGAAAAGCTTGAATGTTTAAACTTTTATATGGACAAGACTCATCGATTTCTCAAATTCATAGAATATATGTGAAACAATATTTTTCATGATATTAATATCAAATTAAGCTCAGTTGCTGAAAATTTCTGCCAGTCAAGTCACCAGATCTCTCCTGATGCAAATAAAATAGTAATACGCAATAGTTAATTCAAGTTATAATTGATAAAATGATAAAATTGGCACTGGTGAGAACTTGTACCCTGTCTTTAAAATTCTTTTTCCATCACAAATATCTTAAAAAGAGTTGTTATCTGCAAATAGCGCACCTAGGAGGATGTACCTTCTTTTGAAATTGATTTTTTTGTTGTGGTTATCATCATTATTTTTCTGCTTATATGTTTTATCTATTTTTGCTATGTAATAAGGATAAAAAATGTGAGGTGATGATGTCCCAGTTGTCCTTTAGCCTGATTTCATACCTCTACAATCTTGTGAGGAAGAAGGAAATGTGTCTTCTGGTGAGTCTGGTTATTTCACTTTTGTTTGTGTGATTGTCCTACTTGTCGATTTCTTTGTAAGTTCTTTTGTTTTTAATAGGTGACTGATCCTTCTTGTTCAAAACCTACACTGGAAACTCTTCTGTCTCTTCTTATTTCGGTTGATACTGCTCTAGAAAGAGCCAGTGAAGAGATATTTGTATTACTCAACAAGGTAGTTAGTGAGCTTTCCCTTCGATTCTCCCTGATATTTGCTACTTTGTTTATTTATTTTGAACTATCATAAAACCATCACTCTGGAACAGTGCTGGACAGTCCTTTAGTTTTAATTTTTCTTGTGATTAAAGTATTTTTTGTCTTGGCTTAATTCTCTGATTATATTTTCTTTCATTATTGTAGATCCGAAACATCAATGAACTATCAAGGCAAGAGGTTGATGAGATAATAAAGTTATGCAGCCAGCGAGACTGGATCTCTCCTTCTGACAATATACGCAAAAGGTAACATAAAGAAAAAGACTTTTAGCATATGAAACAATGGTTTTTCTTGAAGCATGTGAGTTATATAGATATCTGATGTGCTTGAATTATGAAAAAGATTTATGACATGAGATCTTGAATGTAAAATAACAGGAGATACGTAGCAATGATAGAGATGTGCCGTTTGGCCGGGAATAGAGATCAGCTTCTTTCTATTTTGCTCCAAATTGCAGAGTCTATAATCCACATTCTTCTCCTTCATCTTCAGGATTCAGAGTACGTAAACAAACCCATCCAATAACAACACACACATACACACAACCGACAAAGAATAATTGAAAATTTAGAAAAATGGATGAGGAGCTAACATTGGGATTGCAAGAGGTACCTGATCCTCGCCAAAAGGGCAAAAGCAACATTTTTGTGGTACAGTACATTGAAAATTGGGTCAGTATTTCCATTGTTGGGAGGGACTAAAATGGTGCTGGAATCAGACAGGATTGGCTTGTTCATTACACTTTCTTTTACATTTAATATATTATGATACTTTTATATTATTATCACCTAATACACTTCTATTTCTATTGTTTCGTGTGACAGGAGTGCTGATCAACGGGATCTGACTTCCTTTTGCGAGAAATTGCATCCTGTTCTTGAGAAACTAGAGCATTTAAAAGAGGTAAACCCTGAAATATAAGTTGTGCCGTTGGGTTGGTCTTGTTTATTCCATTCAACCTCTTTTTTTTTTCCTTTCTTGAGAAAAAATGCATTGAGCTACCGATTCCATTGCAGAATTCAGTAAATTAAGACCATTCTACCTCTTGTATTATTGAAGAAGACAGCAGTCTTAATGAATCTAGCTATTACAAGGTGCCTTAATCATGGGCGGGTATCCAGCCTCTTCAAGTATAAACAGTATTAAAAAAAATATGAAAACATCGTCTTTAATTTAGCTTATGCACAACTAGTGAAATCACTTGTGCGCAACTTGGGGATGCACAATTGTTTTGTGAATTGTTTGTGTAATTTGTATAGATATAGATACGAGCATTTCTTGTACTTGGAATAAGACTATTAAACTTGATTGCTTATGATTTCTTTTTTGGTGTGACACCTGAACAGGAAAAAGCCGGTCAAGACCTCAAGTTGTTCCACAGATCTGTGAGCACGCTAAAAGAGATGTCTATTAGAAACATGTCTTTCTGATAATTAAATTTTCATCTCCTTTGAGAGTGTCTACTTATTGTCAAATTGGTAAGTACTAACAGGACAAAACACAAAAAGGTAATGTTGGTCGATTAAAAGGTATATTTATTTATACATCGTATCCTGCTTTGTAGGGATTCCTGTCAATCAGAGGCTAGGTAGTGCACGCCTTAATTAGTATAATTAGTTGGTTTTCAGCCTGTATATTCAGATGTTGTGCAACTCAACATATTCTTTTACTTATCCCACAAGTATGTGTTTTAGGTACAGCATTATTGCTTTGTTTAACTGTTGGTAATCGCAGTTGGTCTGCTTAAAAACCAAATCCACAGAAAATACTGCCATATCTAACTGTCGAAAGATCACATTCAATTATTGTCTTTTGGTCACATTTTTTATTTGGTATTTGACCGTGGGGAGGGGCACAGAGAGAGAGGGTCATCAGGGTTACGGTCTAGCAGTAATGGTATTGTCTTTTATAGAAGAGATGTAAGGATGTGATACTCAGAGAGAGAGACCATTGGCAGTCACTGGCAAGTTTTTTGAAAAAAATGAGGGATGGGGTAGCACTAAAAATAAATGAGAAAAACAGCAAGTACTCCAGTCAGATTAGGTTTCCTCACCTTTCAAACAAGATTTTTACTTCAAACAATGGCAAGGCACTATACACTTTGGCATAGGTTATACAAGCACGTCAATATAACATGGTGGACATTAGTTCAATATTTTCTCTGTCCTGTCCTTAAATTTAAGAACCGTGTCACTGTATCGGCACCTAGGCCCTATTTGACACTTGGCCCATGTTGAAACAGTTTGTTATTATTTACATCAGGTGCCATATTTGACCCTTGGTCCATGTTGAAACAGTTTGTTATTATTTACATTTATTTACAATGCACAGATAATATGAGGACTGCAGATGCAAATTGGAGTTATGATAGTATGAGCCGGAGAATTTCTTCAGAATATTCAAACGACTTCTCAGTTTCTTCCAGACAGTGATTTTTCTCCTCTCTTGACCAGCACTACGAAACAGCACAAACATCAGAAATAGTTAAACTTTGAGATCTCGGGTGCAAAATAAATGCTATGACAAAAATTAAGTAATTAAGGTTATGAAATGGAGATCATACAGAGGAGACATGATTGAGCTTAATCCTGACATTTTGCAACAATTGTGGAACACTACCCTCCCATTTGTAGAATTCAAGTACCTTCTTGTTTAGTATCTTCTCAGCCACCTGTTAATACATATTGCCATCATCACATTAAATAGAACCACTGTTCTTAAATTTTAATTTACATTAATTTAACCAAATGAGAAAAGTACCTTTTTGCCAATTATACGACCGCCAGCTGTATGAGCGAAATAGATGTTGTAGAAGTGGCAGATGAACGCGGGTGGATCATTCTCGGATAATTGTTGGAGATAATTAGAATATGCAATGCCGGGTTTAGATGACTCAGGAATACTATACCCGGCTTCTTTGAACCAATCCAAATCCTTGCTCAGTTGTCCTGACCTCTCCAAGCCTGTACTTTTAAATTCACCATCTGCGACCAAAATGATTTGTCTCAGAACCACTCGTTCTATGCCTTCAAATTCACCAAAACACCAATCTTAACTCTTAAGAGTTGCTTAAACCTTTTTTTCCTTTTGACAGATACTCAGATCTAATTCAGGCTAGTTCTAAGATATGTCAGTGTCGCTTTGCCCCACATAATTCAGTTGTCAATAAATTACTTGGAAGTGTGAAAGACAACCTTTAGATAAGAAAAGGACATTAAGTTGAAGGATTTTTTTTAAGATTCCTTTTCCACTTTCCCCTAGTTAACCAGATATACCAATTATCCACTGAATTAAAGATGGAAAGGGACCTCCTTATTAATGAAGTAACGCAACAACATAAAATAATTTTTAGAGTAGAGAGGCACGACCCGTACAGTTAAAGGATTAGTTTTGGCATGTTTTACTGCAAAAACCATACTGAATTGATATACGTTTTAATGCAAGACATGTTTTGGATACAAATTTAAACGAACCAATTTTGTATCATGAAAACTTGGTCCCCAAAAATGAAACTATACCTCCCTTTCCAGAAAAATTCACTTGAGGGGGTAGGAAGTAGCAACGATCTTCGGAGAATAAAATATCGTTAGTTGGGGGATTCATTTGGAAACAGAGAACCGATGGACACAAGAGGTGAACTAGGTGGTGCATAGATGAACTTCTAATGTAATTCAATAAAAAAAGGTGGAAAGAGAGCTGAAACTTACAGGAAGGATGAGGCGCTACGGTGACAATGCGTTCAAGAGTGTCAAACACAACCTTACTATCAACAAGAAATTTAAGATAACCATCTACAGATGGGTCCCAGGCGGCGATTGGTGGGCCCACTGGTTCCTTCTCCCCTTCCCTAGCCTGATCTTTGGTGTGCATTTTCATCGCAACTGCTCTCATCTCATCAACAAACCCCTTCATCTTCCCTCTCTTATTAATTTGTACTTCTCTCTGTTTCTTTGCAGGAGGTAATTATGTTTGGTTTTGTGGTTTCGTTTATTTTTTATAGACTAAGGATGCTGAAAATGAATAGCAGCTTCTTGAAGCAAGAAAAAATAAAATAAAATAAGAAATTCAGTGAAAGATACGGACGTTGAGATTCGCTGTGACAATTCTATGTAAAAGTTTAAATTGCAAGTCACAGATGGCTTGGGTCCACAAAGCTTCTATTATTTGAGGGCCCGCCTTAAGTTGTAACAGAGACTGCCCCAGTGACTTGTAACATAAGCTTCTATTATTTGAGGGCCTGCCTTAAGTTGTAACAGAGACTGCCCCAGTGACTTGTAACATAAGCTTCTATTATTTGAGGGCCCGTCCTTTTTAATAAGGGTCCGCCTAGCTCTCCCCCGTGAATAATCTCCCGTTTCATCCTCCGTCAGTTGTATTAATTAAGGTAGTTAGTTAATTAGAATTTATAACTGTCAGTGTATTTTAGGAATTTGCAGAAGTATTCATATGTAGCACAACTAGTATTCATCCAGTGATGTGAAGGTATTCACATTTGCAATAGAAACATATTTTGATATATTACAACAAGAAAGTAGGGGGACAAACAACATGTGTGGGGGACCGCACAACTGTCAGAGCATTAATTAAGTGGGGGACCGCATAACCGTCAGCGCATTAATTAAGTGGGGGACTTCTAACTACCTTCAGCTCATTTTAGAATTTTGCAAAAAAAATATTCATCTGTAACACAACTAGCATTCATCCATCTATATAAATGTATTCATCTTTGCAATAGAAGCATATTTGGACACATCAATCACTCATCTTTTACACGTTTTTAGAGATGAGTTTTTTTTTTCTCCGTTCAATCTAACCAATATTTCTGACGATCTGTGAGGAATTTTGCAAATCTAAAACCACCACCGTCTTCTACACAATTTTCTCTTTCAAATGAGATCCATGATGACATACTTTCGAGTTGTCCGTTGCACAAGTATTCACACCTCGTCATGCAAGTATTCATTCCGCATTAAGCAAGTATTCATCATCATCGTGTAAGTGTAAATAGTTAATGTACCAAGAGTATTACACGTTTTTAGAGATGGATTTTTTTTTCTCCGTTCAATCTAACCAATATTTCTGACGATCTGTGAGGAATTTTGCAAATCTAAAACCACGAATGTCTTCTACACAATTTTCTCTTTCAAATGAGATCCATGATGACATACTTTCGAGTTGTCCGTTGCACAAGTATTCACACCTCGTCATGCAAGTATTCATCCCGCATTAAGCAAGTATTCATCCTCATCGTGTAAGTGTAAATAGTTAATGTACCAACATATTACAAACATATGTGCATACCAAACAAATAAAAAGTATTCATCCATAAGATATCAAGTATTCATACATATAAGTTAAAGTATTTATGCCTAAGATATTAAGTATTCATCCATAAACGTTGAAGTATTCATCTCTAAAACATTAAGTATTCATCCATATGTACTTAGTACGCACTGTTCTAATTCACCATTAATGAAGTTTTGTTCTTTGCAAATAACTCGGATCTGACCCGGCGGAGGCGGATCTGACCCGGCGGTCGACAGTGATGGATCTACTCCGGCGGAGGCGGAGGTGGGAGAGAGAGGAGGCGGAGGTGGGAGGTGGGAGACGGAGGTGAGAGACGGAGGTGGAGGTGGGAGAGAGAGGCCGAGCGGAGGCGCAGAGGGAGAGGTGGGAGAGGCGGGCGGAGGTGGAGAGGGAGAGGTGGGAGAGGTGGGAGAGGGAGGGAGAAAGAGGAAAGAAATAAATGGAGAAAATTGGGTAATTAATTTGTAGGTCCCACTAGGTAGTTAGAATTTGAATTATAGTTAGAAAAAGAAGTTAGTTAGTTGGGGGATGAAATGGGGGATGGATAGAGGGGGGAAAGTATAATTACCCTTTTAATAAATATCCTCTTGCATTTACCGACATTTTTATTAATATCCAAAGTTTAATCGAAATTAATATTTATGCCCAGAATTCTGGTTTTTCGCCAAAAAAGCCCAAGCCGGCCATTTTATGGCCGGCTTACTCTTTTTTTTTATCCGTATTTTACCCTATATATACCCCTTTTTTATCTCTTCTTCTCACAACTCCCTCATCTCTCAACTGAATTTCTTCTCTTCTTTAAGGTAATTTTTTTTATTTAATTTAAATTTTATTTAATTTAATTTAGGATTTAGGATTTAGGGTTTAGGGTAATTTGTTGTAATTTAGTATAATTAGCACAGTTGACCATATTTTAGGGTATTTGGTCTTTTTTAACATAATTAGGCTAATTAAGCGTAATTTAGCCGAATTTTGGATAATTACAAAATTAGACCATTTGAGCATATTTTACCGAAATTAGGCTATTGTAGCATATTTAAGGTTATTTTAACTGCAATTAGGTTATTTTAGGCGCAATTGGACCCATTTTAGCATGTTTAAGCAGAGTTAAGACATTTTTGTCCCTTGTTAGCATATTTTACCGAAATTAGGTTATTGCAGCCTATTGTAGCATATTTTAGGTTATTGTAACCGCAATTGACCTTTGTAGCAGGTTTAAGCAGAATTAAGCCTATTTTGGTCGTTTTTAGCATATTTTACCGAAATTAGGTTATTGAAGCCTATTGTAGCATATTTTCGATTAATGTAACCACAATTGACCTATTTTAGCATGTTTAAGCAGAATTAAGCCTATTTAGGTTGTTTTTAGCATATTTTACCGAAATTAGGTTATTGTAGCCTGTTTTAGCATGTTTAAGCAGAATTAAGCCTATTTTGGTCGTTTTTAGTATATTTTACCGAAATTAGGTTATTGTAGCCTGTTTTAGCATGTTTTAACCGCAATTGGCCTATTTTAGGTTATTTTTGACATCAGGATGAGTAGAGCACGATCTACTCGTCGTCCAGTAGTGGACCAGCTAATCAGTACCAGCAGCACCGAGCATATCAGTCATCTCCTGTGGATTCTCCACGACGATCACCGAGTCTCACTGGCTTCTCGTAAGGTACATATCTTTTTTTAGATTTTCTTTCAATTTTGTTGAGTTTAAATTTTGTTATGATAACACCGTGTGAACTACTTTTTTGAACGGTTGACACATTTTTTTTAGATGTGAAGTTGCGGTGCGTTCACATGCGGTACTACGAGGTGATGGACCCGTACCTCGTCAACCTGGGTCTCTACCAGGTTGTGGACATCGTGCGGGCGGAGAGAAACATCATCAATGCATCTCTCATCGCAGGACTGGTGGAGCGATGGCGTCCCGAGACGCACACGTTCCACATGCCATTCGGAGAGATGACAGTGAGACTCCAGGATGTGAGTGCCCTTTGGGGTTTGCCTATCCGTGGCACACCCGTTGGCGACGTATCTGACAGCACCAGATTCAGAGGTGATATCGATGAGTTGTTGGGAGCTGATCCGACCTCTCTCATTGGAGATCGTGGGCAGTGCAGATTCTATATGAAGATGACGAGATTACGAGAGCACTTCAGCACGGGTCTGACGGCAGATTCCACCGAGCTGGAGATTCAGAGGTAAAATCTATAAATTGTTTATATTAATCAATTTCCAATATGAGGATTCTATTACATTTACTATAAATTGTTTCTATTACTTTTACTATAAATTGTTTCTATTAGATTTTTTATATGTTTTGTATTGCAGATATACACGGGGCTACGTGATGGACCTTTTTGGTTCTGTCATGTTTCCTGATTCCAGCGGAGATCAGATGCCGATGATGTATCTCCAGCTGCTGGCAGACCTTGAGCAGCCGTCGCCGTACAACTGGGGTGGGGCTGTCCTAGCCCATCTGTACTCCCACCTCTGCCGTGGTAGTGAGGTAAGTCTCTAACTCTTTTCTTACTAAGTATTTAATCAATCAATCCATCCAAATACCCTGACGTCCAATGTTCTTGAAAATGCAGAAGAATGCGAAGCAGATGTACGGGCTGGTACTCCTGCTTCAGCACTGGTCGTGGTCACGGCTACCGGTGGGCTGACCTATCCAGAATGAGGTGCCAGATTGGGGAGCGCCAGATACTTGGAGATGCCCGGCATACGGGAAGAAGTGGCACGGTTACCACCACTACTCAGATCGGACCCACGGTGGTACCATTGGGATCAGGCCAGTCCGGTCAGAGCTTCAGAGTTTGCCTGCCGATCTTGTTGAGTGGAGGCCGTACGATCAGTTGTACGCGGATGAGCTCTTGCCGGGGATGTTTTTGTAGGAGCAGGAGCGGGAGATGTGGTTGTACAGAGGTCCACTCGTACACTTCTGGGTAGTGGAGCACCACTACCCAGATCGGGTACTCCGTCAGTTTGGACTAGGGCCGTTCATTCCCACAGATCCATCGTTGCCGAGGTCCACGTTCATACACCTGCACAAGTAAGTCGTATCCTATTGTCAACTACCTCATATTACTTGATAGCTTTGTATTGCAACTAACGTGTTCCTTACATGATGAACCACCGAGGGCGAACGGACTGGGACTGGAGCACCCATCTGCAAGACTACTATAGTACGGCGGGGGATCCCCAATATATAGACTTCTATCATGAGCCAGATGCGATCGTTCAGACCCAGGGGGATCCCCAGTTGAGGTACGATGTTTGGTACACGCAGATCTGCATGGCCAGTGTCTATCTGCAGGGCGATTACGGTGCTCATCTTCGCGACATGATCAACACCGATGATGGTTACCATCCCAACGGCATCACATGGGCTCGCCAGGTAATGCACCTAAAACTACATATTTTTTTCCTAATTGAATAGTCATCAATGTTTGATCTGACAAAATAATTTTTTCAGCTTTTGTCTTCGATCAAGGAGTGCGCTCATGGGATCGCCGTGATGGGAAACAAGAACTGGCGACATATTGGGTACCGCATCTATCTTCGGTACACCTCCGCCAGTACCGACAGTCTCCACGGGTGATGACAGATGGGATACCGCCGAGCAGATACTCAGGTACGCCGATGCTGGTGTGGAGACCGAGAGAGACAGAGCCTGGCCGCGCGAGCGCCGGGCGAACGCCGGAGTACCGCCTCAGCGATGGTCCTCCTCTCCGTTTTAGTTGTATCGTCGCTAGTTTTGTACTATTTATATTTGGTATACTATTTATGTTTGATATATTTGGATTATCTTATATTTCGGTTCTTTTGTATGTGTGCTTTTATGGTACTATTTTTATATTTTTCAGATGAAATAAATTATCGTGATAATGCTAAATATAAAATATTACAACATTAAAATAGTAGTACAACATAAAAATATTTAAAACAATTGAATAAGTGCGTTAAACAGCAAAAATAAGCTTTACAGATTAAAGGCACACCAATTAGCGCATCCCGAAATAAATTGAGTCGGTGTGAGTGACATAAGTACCCAGAAAAATAGTTAAAAAAAAAATATTACAATACAATGACAAAATAAAATTACACTATATACAAAATAGTTTGTGTAAAAAAAAAAAAAAGAGTAAAATGGCCGGCTTACTGAGAGAGTAAACCGGCCATAAAATGACCGGCTTGAGCATTTTTGGCGAAACCCGAGGATTATGGACATAAATATTAATTTCTATTAAACTTTGGATATTAATAAAAATGTCGGTGCATTTATCTCCTTGTTTCAATAAATACAAATGTTCTTATGAACGCATTTTTATTTTTATAACTAGATTTTTTTCTATGATTATTTAAAAAATAAAAAATAATGAACAATTTATATCTTAAGTGTAAACACTTGAGAAATTTTTATATAAACAACTTACACATTAAGTATAAATATTTTTGAATGTAGATAAAAATAAGTGCTATGATTGTTGGCATGCTCAAGTTAATAAATTAGTGCTGGTTTACCTAGCACTATGACTCGATAATATATAACTAATTTTTTTCTTTAAGATTTTGTTGTAGGTGGCATGTAAACCTCTTAATTACAGTATTGTAAGATTATATTAGCATCCTAATAGACACATTAAGTCTTTAATAGCTCACTATTTTTAATGATTTTCTATTTCTTTTTTCTTTTCTTTGTTTATTGGCTAGTAGGCCAGATGGTTTTCTGTTTCCGATGACTAGGGTAAAGAGGATTTAAGAGGAAGCAAGAGCAAAAGTGGCTATTTTGCAGTTTTACCCTTTCATTTCTTTGGAAATTTGTTCGAGTCCTTTTTTTGAATGGTTTCCTTCAAAACTTAGTTTGTACCTTTTTGCCGCGTTCTAGTAGTGAGTTTTGACACACCATATTGTTTTTTTTAGAGAAAGATAAAAGTCTAGTCTTTTAAATTTCAAAATTTCAAAATATTTTTTATTTGGGTTTCGAATTTATGATCTCTCACACCGATGATATTGTATTTTGCTACTAGATGAAATGATGATTCTTGGCATAGCATATTCTTCTTGTCAGTAATAATTCCAATAACAAAAAAGTATACTGAGCTGAGTATCTCCAATATGCAACAGGAAAATATTTTTTTATCGACAACATGGTATAAAAGAAATAACAAGTTAATAAGGTTATCAATAAAAGAAGATACAAAACCAAATATATTCGTTATTTGTACTAATTGTAACAAAGGGACATTGCTATAGAAAAAGAATCGGATTATATGTAATGGAGCAAAGCTAGTGTGTGTTGTATTCATCAAGTGTGTTTGACAAACACAACTCTGAAAATTTATAGAATTAGTTTCAAATGATGAATCAAAACCATTAAAACTGATCTACTTCACGAGTGATGAATGTTAATGCAAAATTTTTAATGTTTTTAAATTCATTTAGTACAAAGTTAAGCAGTAAAAAAAATGATGACACATGACTGCATAAAATAACTTATAAAAAGTTCATTTTTTACCGCTTGACTTTGTACTTAATGAATTCAAAACTTTCAAAATTTTGTATGTGCACGCATCACTCATGAAATATATTGGTTTCTACAGTTTGGTTTCATCATTTGAAACCAATCCGAGAAATTTTTGGAGTTGTACTCACCAAATCCTCTTGGTGAGCACAACACACGCTAGCTTAGCTCTATACGATGATATGAAACTAATGTTAGATAAAAAAAAAAACTCTGTATTGGATGAAAAAATAAGTTGTACAAAAATAATTTTAGATTATATACAAACTGTTGGATTTATGGATTATGTATTGCAAGATTTGAACCAAGGTGCATGAATGGAAATAGAGAGATATTCATGCATGATCCAAGAAAGATGTTAAATCAGTGAATTTATTTTTCCTGATATTTAATTTAAACTAATTAATTGCTTAAATTGAGAGAATGTGACCTTGCTCCCTCTAAGGATTAGGTCGGCTATCAACTACTTACTCGGGACTATAACCTATATGGACTTGAAGGCTAGCATGTTACATGACACAATAGCTTTTTAAAGGAGATCTGCCACAAAAAAAAAAAATCCTTTCTAAAAATTTACTTTGGAATTAAAAGCGGCCATGCTGAATTAGAAGGAGCATTTCTTTGAACTAAATGATCACTTATTCAAATAATTGTCATACATTTTAATCAAGTCAAAATGTCAAATACATTTTCATAACAGTTAATAATTATTTTGAACTTTCAAGCTAATATTCGAACTCTAATACGAATTCCTTTTAATCAGAATTAATATTTATTTTTAGCACAACGCGCATCTTTTTAAACTAAAATAGATAACAATTTCATGAAGAATTATCAATTGCGTACATCCAGCTTTTATAAATACACACATATTTCAAGGAAATTATTACTTCGCTCTACAGCTGTACTAGAACCTTTGAACGAATTAGACACTTCATTTTTACTATTAATGAAATTTTAGAATAAACACCTACAGGATTTTTGAAAGGTGAAGATGCTGGACGTAACTGTAATAATCCTAAAAAATGTAAACATTCAACGTTCATTGTTTATTGGAAGCGAGCGCAGACAAGTTTACAGTGTTTAAAAGTATTGTATAAGAAAATAAATAAATACCAAAACAGTAATATTTTAAATTTGAAGGACCTTTGTATGATTAAAAATTAAAATACATAATTAGCAAGGGGGAAAGCGCCCAAAAAACATTCGTAATTCACAAACCCAATCGTGCACGTCTTGTAAATACGGGAAAGGTAATAAAATAAATTACAAATCAACTTGCTCACTAAAAAAGTGGGGTACGTTATACAGTGGCAAAACAACCCTTGGAAAAATAGAAAAATCCAAACAAAAGAAATGTGTTAGAGTGTCTGTGTTACATATTATATTTCAATTAACTGGATCAAAAGAGGACCGACAGCTGCCCCGTGAGCGTTTCACAACAATATCATATCACATTCTACCTTTTTTTTTGCCGAATTTTTTATTTATACCATAATAAAAAAAAAAATAAACCAAAACATCTTGGAGAATTTCATATCTACCTGGGCTGCCAAGTCAATCTGTGGCTCCATTCTTGACGGGCCGCAGATTGGCTTAGTGCCCCCCAAAAGCCAAAAAATGCAATGTAATATTAAATATATTTATGTTTTTGAGGGGCCTCCAAACCAATCTGCGTCCCTCCAAGAATGGGGCCACAGATTGGTTTGGAGGCCCTGGTAGATATGGAATTCCCTATATTTTGTGGTGTTTTGATTTTTTTTTTAAATGGTATAAATAAAAATTTCGGCTTTTTTTGTGTGTGCTTGTTAGTAAAGTAGTACTCGAAGGTGAAATCAGAAATTTGAATTTGGAAGTTGAATGAATAAATATTATATAATTTTATTATATAAGGAAGACTGATAATAATATTTTTTTTATAAAAATTATAAATTATAAATGACAAAAAAAACTCCAATTTATGAGGGAGACTAATTATAAAGGACCTAATCGATGTGATATGACTAAATAATTTCTTAACATAATTTTTTAGATATATCATTCTTATTTTTTTATTTTAATTTCACATCAGATGATGTAATAGACGAGTATGTTAAAATAAAAATAGACAAATTTAACATTTTCTCGATTGATGACGGTTTCTACAATATTATACTTTTTTTTCTAGATGCATATTTTATTTGAATTATATTTTTTTGAGAAGCATATTTTATTTGAATTATCTAGCATTAGATTTTATGATTATATGATATTGCATATCTATTAAACATGCACTTTTAACTACATCATTTATTAAATCGATCATCAAATATGAGATTATATTCTTAAACCATTTGTTTTATATTAAAAATATATATTAATTATATTTCTCCTAAATGATAAAGTTCTAGCTCCATCAACATTGATATTGGAAATATTAATTAAACCTCACATTTTCAAAAATCGTTATATAGTACTATCTTGAATAAATCGTTGCTAACGGAATACCGGATTAATGTTTGCTATTTAATAAACAGTTGACTATTTAATACATTGTTTTGAACGTATAAGTGTCAGATCGTTACTAATTGTTTATTTCAAGAGAAATCGTTAGTAACGATTTATGATGAAAACTAATTTTTTGCCTAAGTTTTAAAGCTATTTGAGAAAATTGTATAAATAACATATCTGATCAGGTAAAAAAAAAATCTTATTTCTTTTTTCCTTCATTCTTTTGCATTTTAGTTTCTTTCTATTTTACTTGTTATACTGGAATTCACAATCGGTAGCATTGCTATTATTCATTCGGATCTCTACCCGAACTATAACACCGCTAATGTTTTAATACAATTGTCTAAGGGCTTACAACCAAATTTTTTTTTTTTTTTTTTTCAAATTTTCATTTGCTCATGAACTTTATATTTGTTACAATTTTGAAAAAGGTAGGGGTAAGAGATCAGGTGTTTAATTTGGAAAGAAAAATTGAAAATATTAATGGCGCATGAAATAGTCACAAGAAACTCTTAATTCCATTGAAAAAAAGGTAACTTGGGTTTGTTGATTGTGCTAATGGATCTGTTGTGGTTGGTTTTCACTTAGGGTGCGTTTGGATGGGCAACTAATAGTCCTAACCCGAGTTAGCGATTATTTCGAACTACTATTTTATGTTTGGATGTGTTTGGGTTAGCAAAAAAAACTATTCTTTGTTTGTCTTTTGTGAGTTAACATGCTATGCTACTAACCCAATCAAAAATTGAGTTAACTCACAATTCTCACCAACCCATACTTCATCCAAACGCACCCATAATTAACTTGTATATCGTTTACGTTTTTTTTTTCTTCTAGAAATGCAAAAATGCATCCTCAATCTTTTTTGCATTATTTATTTATTTTATAAACGCATTTAAGTTTGTTTTCACCTATTACCTTAAAATGAATATTCTGTAACTTTATTCCACAGAATACTAGATTTTCATTACTCAACCTTTAGATGGTACATCTCTTTCAAACTGAGGGCTTTCAAAACAGAAGAAAAAGAAGAAGAAGAACGAAATCCATGTATAATTAGCATCTGTACGCAATAAAATGCCAATTTTTTTTAGTCAAACCAATAGAAAGGCATTGAATTGGAGGCATCTACGACTTTAATGAAGCGTGAAGCCTCTATTAAAAGAAATTATGTCCATAATCTTCAATTACAGTATAATAATATCTCAAAACAATTGAAAAAAAAAACTAACACGAATCAACTAATACAATTTACTTAATCATGTATGAATATTAAAGCAATTTACTTGACAACCCTGACAACTAATACAAATCAACATTAAAAAAAAAGGCTACTATTATGGATATACTCTCTGCAATTTTAAAAAAACAGCTCATGTATTAAATTTAGTATAATTCTCTAATAAACTTATTGGTCATCACCTCGAGTTGTTAGAAATTTTACCAGTTTTAAATTTGTGAGCAATTGATAGATTCCAATAATTCCCAAATGCAGGCGCGTAAATGTAAAGCTAACGTGTGGTTTATCCAACAACTTAGTCACGTTACTTGACGTGTATAATTGCAATGCTGTCGGAAGAGCCGACATTTTTATTAATATCCAAAGTCAATTACAAATTAATAAATATACTCAGAATTTTTTGGTTTTTCGAAAAATGTCCAAACAGATCAGATTCTGGCCGGCTTCTTCCCTTTTTTTTTTTTAGAGACACTATGAAGAGCAAAATAATGAAATCTAACACTGAAATTCGAAATTTTTTGTTTAAATTATTTGTTAGATTACTTCTTTTGATGTATAATTAGCATATTTATACTAAAATACGTTAAATTACTTGAAATTATATTGAATTACACTATATTACATTAAATTACCTAAATTATGTTAATTACGCTAAAATACGGTAAATTACATATGAATATGGATGATATCTTCATTGAGAAGGCGAAAAACGACAACGAAACTTCAAACGGCCATAAAATGGCGCTCGAGTGTCCGATTTCAACAAATGATCACTTTTCGGAAAGCTTGCTAAAATACGCATGCGTTAGTGCCCGCGATGCCAAGTTCAAAATTCAGAAGTGCCAAAAAAGAAAGGGAAGAGCCTCAAAACTTGAGTTGAAGTTTCCGATTAAGATTTTCATTTCTATTATTCAATATAAGTAGCTCAGTAAATTAGTTATATAATGAACTTGTAGAATACCAATTTTTACTATTTTTTATGATTTATGAAAGATGGCACAAAATCGGTCTAATTTAGCGTAATTTTGCGTAGTTTAGTGTAATTCAACATAATTTCAAGTAATTTAGCGTAATTTAATGTAATTCAACATAATTTCAAGTAATTTAGTATAAATATGCTAATTACATCAAAAGAAGTAATCTAACAAATAATTTTAAAAAAAAATTCGAATTTTCAGTGTTAGATTTCATTATCTTAATCTTCATAGTGTCTCTAAAAAAACAACAACAAAAAAAACCGGCCAAATTCTAGCCGGTTTGGACATTTTTCGAAAAACCTAGAAATTCTGGATATATTTATTTATTTGTAATTAACTTTGGATATTAATAAAAATGTCGGTCGGAAGAGTGGAATTCATTTCATCGACGGTACCGTAATAGGGAATCTTTTACAATTACTTGATCTGGACCGTTCTGTTTAACTTGGCACGAATCTCAAAGCCCAATAATACTTCCCCCTCAGTCAGTCCGAATCCCAAACCGGCTGAGAGTTAATCTCAACCGTAAATAGCTAATTGTAAAAGGGAATCTTTTACGGTACCGTCGAGGATATGGATTCCGGAAGAGTGAACATTATAATAAAATTTCGTGGCTCAATTTAGAGAAGATTTTAATAAGTTTGTTAAGAGGCTACATGGGAATTCAAAATCTATGTTGGATGTCTACCATTGGAATATCGGAAGCGGGCTGTTGGCCTTTGGGCTTTAATGTAAGACACTTCTCAAAAAAGAAGAATAAAAAATGGGGCATTCCGAGAATTGAACTCGGGACCTCTCGCACCCTAAGCGAGAATCATACCACTAGACCAAATGCCCTTTTTGTCCAATAATTTTCTATTTTTTCTCAAATTATGTCGTTTTACATTTTCACTTTCATTTCATGAGTCTAGTTTATCGATTTTTTGGTGAGCATAACTCTAAATTTATTGGATTGACTTCAAACGACGAATCTGAATCGTTAAAACTAATCTACTTCACAAATTATCAGTGTTGTTAAATGCAGACGCATGGATCGCATATGCGTATGCAGTCGGAAACTGCATGAAAATCTTCATGCGGTCCCATATATGCGTTTTGCATATACAACCACATATGCAATCCATACTGACTGTATATAGACCACATTATATCATGCAGTCCATATAAATGTTTATTTAATTAATTAAAAAAAATTTAAGTTCTGATCAAACATTTATTAATGAAAAAATGATCGGATATGCAGTAAAACCCGGACCCAATTCTTTATATTCATCCAGACACAAGTCCAATAAAGTGAAGCTTCTCATAGTCCATGCAGCTTCTTTTATAGTCTCTCAATTAGTTTCTTTTTGTTTTTGTTTTTAAGAGCTGAAACTAAAGAAATGTTATTATACCGTTTACTTCAGACGAACGCTCTGGATGAAATTCATGTGAATTTAGTATTTACATTATTTTATTACTAATTTTGACCGAAAGATTTGAGCAGCTGAATTTATGGCTCATTATTGGCTATTGGCTATATATGTTTAAGTGAAGTTTCTCATATACTACATATACATGTAGTATAAAATACACGCATATGAATATATATCTGAATTCTCATTTTAAAATTCACATATATAAGTCCGCATGAAAATCCGCATATGTGGTATGCAGTGGCCTTCCGCATGCATGAACAAAACCACATTTAACAACATTGCAAATGATGCATGTACATGCAAAATTTTGAAATTTATTTAGTACATAGTCAAACGATAAAAAAAAGTTGAAAAATGAATGCATTGAATTAATTAATAAATTTTTTTACCACTTCACTTTATACTAAATAAATTCAAAAAATTTAAAATTTTGCATGTACGCTCGTCACTTGCAAAGTAGATTGGTTTCAATGGTTTGAATTCATTGTTTGAAGCAGATTTTGAAGTTATGCTCATCAAGTCTTCTTTATGAGCATAGCACATGCTAGCTTTAATCAATTTTTAATGGGGCAAATTTGTGAAATATTTTTGTTTTTAAAAAATTTGGTCAAAATATCCTTCAAAATTTTGATAGATAGTCCTTGTGAAATTCAAATTAATCTCTCTTCCCTTCCATTATGTTACTTCCTCAAAACTGATCCGTAACTCCCCTTCTATACAATAACTGATCCAGCATGACAAATTCTGTAACATTCTGTAAGTTTTAAGAAAAAAAAATCACTTAATCCGTAATAGTATATCTTTTGCACAACTTTTAAATACTTTCTACACACGAATAAGCTAATTTTCATCAAAACTTGTCCAATTTACAAGTAAAATTATTTAATTATTCTACTTCAAAAAAAATATAATTATTTTTTCATCAAGCATTGTAAGGAAACATCGAATAATGTACTAGCTTGGTCTATGTACGTGGTAATCCTTGGATTTGCATCACAAAGTAAGTATTATCAATTGTTGTACCTACAGAGTTTAGATAATTAACAAACGGGGGGTGTCCGACGCCCATTGAACAAAATTTTGGTTCGATGGGCAAATTAACCGTTCGATGAAATGGGTCACTTGATTAACGAAGCGGTCAGCCAAATCCGAATTTAATACCCGTTTCTATCAATTAATTAGACTCTTCTTCGTTTCCTCCAATTAAACCCCAATATTCTATTACGGGTGCTCTGTCTCTCTCTCTCGTTTGTGATTATCTCTCTTTCTCCTTCCCCTTTTTCCTTCTTGCAATCACTTTAAGCTCCATGAAGCAATTAGTATCGCCTACTCTCACGAGGAATTTAATGCAAATAGTTCTACAAAGTTAGATATGGAACTGTATAAAGCTTTTAAGGTTTGAGCCGCCTTGTGAAACTTTCGTGTGATGAAGAATGGAGATGCCTTGAATAATTATATTCTTGTTGCGGATTAAGGTATCATCCAAAGTAAGAAAGAAATCCCGTACTCTTTCCCCTACTAAATTAATGTTGAGTATAGGGCTAAAGCCTAAAGCACCCTAAATTGAAGAGACTGTTTTAGCTTCTTAATTGCTTCTCTAGGGAGCATTTTTCTTTCTAATTCAATCATTCTAAATACGATTAATTTTGTTATTTCTGTCAGATAATTCCCCAGTTGCACTTGACCTGTGAAGCATAGGGAAAAAGCAGGTCCAGTTGCCCCTAATGGTTGGTTGGACCAACTATAAGTGCGGAGCCTATCAGGAGTATCTACCCAGAGCTGGTAATTCATCTCTTTACAATGAACCAAAACAGAGAACCAAGACTCCGTACAATTGACCGTTGTATGAGACCCACCTCTCTCTCCTTCGCTATTTTAGTTTCCTCTGTCAACCGCAGCAATCAATATGGACCGAACAGAGAAGAACCAAAACTCCTTGTACAAAGAATCTCATATTGATTATACTCCAAGTCCAGTCGCTTTTTTCTTAATTGACCGTTGTAAAAACCCACCCTCTCTCCTTCGCTCTTTAATTAAAACCTTAATTTTGTTATCCATTTCATTTCTAATTTTCCACGCCTCAGACAGAGACTTAGACAGAGAGAGAGAGTCCCCTCTCCTCCTCCTCCTCCTCCTCCTCCTTGTCTTTCTAAACCTTGAACGATTTATCTCTCTGGCTTACTCTGCTCTGCTTGGGATACGTGTTCTTGGAGGTCCGGCCAGATCTACACCTCTGGGTACTCTTCTCTCTCTACCCCTTCACCCTCTCTCTCTCACACACAAACACACACACTCTTTGTTGGGAGCTTCATTTCTTGCTATTTCAAGAATTTTGTGATTCTGCAAGAACCGATCAATTTATCTTTTTTCTTTCTCTCTTCTTAAGGATAAATTTCTTACTTCTATAGAGCGACACCTTTATGAAACAAGGGTGATTGTGCTATGCCTTCACACACAAACTCGTGTTAACCTCTTTTCTTTGAATTTGATCCATGAATCCTTTTTTTTAGACTCGCTTTTGATCCATACATTGGATCCAGTTCAAATTTAAAATTTCCTAGTGATGCTTTATTTTTCATATCCAATGGGTGGAAATAAATCTCAAGCTGCGTTTCGGTAAAGCAGCAGATAGGGTAAATTGTTGTTAAGCAACGTTATTAGATAAGTCTTATATTTACTAGGTTTTTTTTGTTTTCAGATAATATAACTTGTGAAATAAAAAGCACATTTTCTTGTCATATATATGTTGGCTTTACTAGCCTGTTTCGTTGTTTTGGGTTGTTTCTCTTTTAAAGATTGTTTTCTGAAAGATGACTTTTGAAATAAAAGTGTAAGCCAAGTTTACTTTATGTCAACCATTTTGCCTCAATATTATAATGTTTGACTGTTCTTTGATATCTATGCTCCATCTTAACAGTTTCCCTGAGATGTGACTTGGCAGCACCAGATGGCCACCTTGGTTGCGACTGGATACCTTGACATTGCCCCCGATTTGCATGGCTATGAATGACGGCACTGGCGTGCGAGCCGATCCTGCTCTTTAAACCATTTTCATACATCAGTGATATCATCAGGTTCCTCAAACACCTTGTGCCGTCACGTGTAAGTTTGTCATATTTGCTTTTCTCTAGCAAATTATCAAACACCTTGTGCCGTCACGTGTACTCACTTAAACTTTGTTTCATTTTTGTTCCATCTTGAGGTTTCTTGGATCTACAAGTTTGTTTATGAGCACGTCTTCGGGCCTATGATGATTCCTGTGAGAAATGGAAATTGGTGCTTGCTTGCCTTGAGCACGGAAATATGTGAGTATTTCATTGTTAATTTTGCCTTTTTTTCTCATCTAGTTTTGTTTTGAGTTGCATATAGTGGCAATGAAATGTCCAACCTTGTTGTTGTTCAGTTGGATGCCTTTTTTTGCTATGGAACGATTTGAGTCTAACCTGTCTAGTTCTGAAAGTAACTATAATCTACACCTCACTTGCATGCTTGAAACACTACTAACAGGTATACTATGCATGTTCTGGAAAAAGGATTTGGATTATGAAAGTGCTGCCATTGACCCCTCACTTAGTGCTTCTCTGGAGGCACATTTAATTTAGGCTCACAAACACACACACTTAATTTGGGTGAAATGGATAACGATTGAAGTTTTTATTATATACTTGACTTAGTATTCTAAGGATTAATTGTAGAATTGCACAAAGCATTGCTTGTTTTGCCCTAAAAAATTAAAGTCCATTTTTCTGGTTTTTTTTTTTCCTTTTAATTGTAGATGCTTATTGAAAACATTTCTCGTCCTATGTCGAATATTGCACATTTGCTTTTAAGTTGTGATGTGGAGAATCGTGTGGAGCGTACAAAGACTGCAGCCTAAATTCTATTACAGGTTAGCTTTATTATTACAAGCTTTCATTTATGTGGCGTGGTCTTTATTTTGGAGTGACATTTCTAGTGGGAATAAGCTGCTAACCTTGAGAATATTTTCCCTGCAGTAGTTGTTTGAGGGTAATTCTAGGTAATCTTACAAAGTTGTCTAGGTCTGACATAAATGCTTTACTGCATGAGCTCAGTTTTCAGGTTTATTTGTTGTTATCCAAAATTTGGCATGATGTGGAACCTTTGAAATTTTTTAAAAACCTATTCTCAAGGTTAGAACCTTTGAAATTTTTTAAAAACTTTTAAAATTTTTCAATGGTTTTTGAAAAGTTTTTAAAAGTTTTTAAAAAATTTCAAAGGTTTTTAAAAGTTTCTAAAAAATTACAAAGGTTTTTACAAGTTTTTAAAAAATTTCAAAGGTTCTTAAAAATTCTGAAAGGATTTTAAAAAGATCTGAATGGGTTTTTAAAGATTTTTAAGGTTTTTTAAGATTTTTTAAGGTTTTTAAAAGTTTTAAAAGGTTTTTAAAGGTTTTTTAAAGGTTTTAAAAACTTTTAAAACTTTTTCAAGGGTTTTAAAATGTTTTTAAAAGTTTTTAAAAGGTTTTAAAGGTTTTAAGGGTTTTAAAGGTTGTAAAAAAGTTTTAAAGGTTTTTAAAAGTATTAAAAGGTTTTCAAAGGTTTTAAAATGTTTTTAAAAGTTTTTAAAGGTTCTTAGAAGTTTTCAAAGGATTTTAAAAAGATCTGAATGGGTTTTTTAAGATTTTAAAGGATTTTTAATTAGAAGTTTTTACAGATCTGAATAGGTTTTAAAAGTTTTTAAAGATTTTAAGGATTTTTAATGTTTTTAAAAGTTTTTAAAGTTTTTAAAAGTTTTTAAGGATTTTTAATTAGAAGTTTTAAGGTTAGGTTTTAAAAGTTTTTAAAGATTTTTAAAGGTTTTTAAGAACTAAAAAGTTTTAATGGTTTTAAAAGTTTTTAAAATGTTTTTGGTTGTTAAAGGTTCTTTTAAAAGTTTGTAAAAAGTTGTTTTGAAAGGTTTTAATGGTTTGAAAAGTTTTTAAAGGGTTTTAAAGGTTTTTAAAGGGTTTTAAAGGGTTGTAAAAGTTTTTAAAAGGTTTTTTAAAAATTTTACAAGAATTTCAAAGGTTTTAAAATGTTTTTAAAGGTTCTTAAAAGTTTTTAAAGGGTTTTAAAATATCTTAATGGGTTTTTAAAGATTTTTAAAGGTTTTAAAAGTTTTTAAAAAATTAAGGTTTTTAATGGTTTTAAAGGTTTAAAAAGTTTTTAAGGTTTTAAAAAGGTTTTTAAAGGTTTAAAAAGGTTTTTAAAGGTTTCATAAAGGTTTTAAAAGTTTATAAAAGTTTTTAATAGTTTTAAAAGGTTTTTAAAAGTTTTTAAATGTTTTCAAAAGGTTTTAAAGGTTTTTAAAAAGGTTTTAAAGGTTTTTAAAAAGGTTTAAAAAGGTTTTTTAAGATTTTTTGAGGTTTTTATGGTTTTTCAAGGTTTTTTTAAGACTTTTTTCAAGATTTTTGAAGGTTTTCAAAGGTATATAGTGTTTTAAATGTTTTTAAAGGTTTTTAAAAGTTGTTGAAGGATTTTAAAAAGTTTTTAATGGGTTTTTAAAGGGTTTTTAAAGTTTTTAAAGATTTTTAATGGTTTTTAAATGTTTTTAAAAGGTTTTTAAAGGTTTTAAAAGTTTATAAAAGTTTTCAAAGGTTTTGAAAAGTTTTTAAAGGTTTTTTAATGGTTTTTAAAATTTTTAAAGATTTTTAAAGATTTTAAAAGTGTTTATTGGTTTTTAAAAGTAAAAGTTTTTAAGGTATTAAAGGTTTGGTTTTAAAAGTTTTTGAAGGTTTTTAAAGGTATTTAATGGTTTCAAAGATTTTTAAATGTTTTTTTACAGGTTTTAAAAGGTTTTAAAGGTTTTTAAAACGTTTTTAACGGTTTTTAAAGGGTTTTTAAGATTTTTAAGGGTTTTTTTAAGGTTTTTCATGGTTTTGAAAGGTTTTTAGGTTTTTAAAGGGTTTTAAAAGGTTTTTAAAGGGTTTTAATTTCATAGGATTTTAAAGGTTTTAAAGGTTTTTCATAGTTTTTAAAGGGTTTTAAAAGTTTTTAAATGTTTTCAAAAAGGTCTTAAAAGGTTTTTAATAGTTTAAAAGGTTTTAAAGATTTTTAAAACGTTTTGAACGGTTTTTAAAGGTTTTTAATGTTTTTTAAGTTTTTTTAAGGTTTTTCAAGGTTTTTAAAGGTTTTTAAATGGTTTTTAAAGGTTTTATTGGGTTTTAAAAGGTTATAAAAGTTTTTAAAAGGTTTTTAAGAGTTTTTCAAGGTTTTTAAAAGTTTTTAAAGGTTTTTAAAAGTTTTTAAAGGTTTTTAAAAGTTTTTAAAGGTTTTTAAAAGTTTTAAAGGTTTTAAAAGTTTTAAAGGTTTTTAAAAGTTTTTAAAGGTTTTTAAAAGTTTCAAAGGATTTTAAAAAGATCTGAATGGGTTTTTAAAGATTTTGAAAGGTTTTTTAAAAGGTTTTAGAAATTTATAAAGATTTTTAAAGGTTTTTAAAAGTTTTTAAAGTTTTTAAGGTTAGGTTTTAAAAGTTTTTAATGGTTTTAAAGGTTTTTAAAACGTTTTTGGTTTTTAAAAGTTCTTTTAAAAGTTTTTAAAAAGCTGTTTTGAAAGGTTTTAAAGGTTTTTAAAGGGTTTTACCTTGTTTTAAAGGGTTGTAAAAAGTTTTAAAAGGTTTTTTAAAAGTTTTACAAGGTTTTCAAAGGTTTTAAAAATGTTTTAAAAAGTTTTTAAAGGTTCTTAAAAGTTTTTGGTTTTAAAAAGATCTTAATGGGTTTTTAAAGATTTTTAAAGGTTTTTAAAAGTTTTTAAAAGGTTAAGGTTTTTAATGGTTTTTAAAGGTTTTAAAAGTTTTTAAGGTTTAAAATTAAAGGTTTCTAAGGGTTTTATAAAGGTTTTAAAAGTTTTTAAGAGTTTTTAATAGTTTTAAATGGTTTTTAAAAAGTTTTTAAAAGTTTTTAAAGGTTTTCAAAAGTTTTTAAAAAGGTTGTAAAAGGTTTTTAATAGTTTAAAAGGTTTTTAAGGTTTTAAAAGGTTTTAAAGGTTTTTAAACGTTTTTAACGGTTTTTAAAAGTTTTTAAAGATTTTTTGAGGTTTTTATGGTTTTTCAAGGTTTTTTTAAGGTTTTTCAAGATTTTAAAGGTTTTTAAAGGTTTTTAATAGGTTTTATAGGGTTTTAAAAGGTTTTAAATGTTTTAAATGTTTTTAAAGGTTTTTAAAAGTTGTTGAAGGATTTTAAAAAAAAAATTAATGGGTTTTTAAAGGGTTTTAAATTTTTTTAAAGATTTTTAAAGGTTTGAAAAGTTTATAAAAGTTTTCAAAAGTTTTGAAATTTATTTAAAGGTTTTTAAAGGTTTTACAATAAGTTTTAAAAGTTTTTAAAGATTTTGAAAGATTTTAAAAGTTTTTATTGGTTTTTAAAAGGTTTTAAAAGTTTTTGAAGGTTTTTAAAGGTTTTTAAAAGATTTTAAAGGTTAATGGTTTCAAATATTTTTAAAGGTTTTTAAAACGTTTTTAACGGTTTTTAAAGGGCCTTTTAGGTTTTTAAGTGTTTTTTAAGGTTTTTCATGGTTTTTAAAGGTTTTTAGGTTTTTAAAGGTATTTAAAATGTTTTTAAAGGGTTTAAAAGGTTTTTAAAGGGTTTTAATTTCATAGGGTTTTAAAAGGTTTTAAAGGTTTGTAAAAGTTTTTAAAGATTTTTAAAGGTTTTAAAGGTTTTTCATAGTTTTTAAAGGGTTTTAAAAGTTTTTAAATGTTTTCAAAAAGGTTTTAAAGATTTTTAAAACGGTTTTAACAGTTTTTAAAGGTTTTTAATGTTTTTTAAGTTTTTTTAAGGTTTTTCAAGGTTTTTAAAGGTTTTTTTGGGTTTTAAAAGGTTATAAAAGTTTTTAAAAGGTTTAAAAAGGTTTTTAAGAGTTTTTCAAGGTTTTTAAAAGTTTTTAAAGATTTTTGAATAGTTTTAAAGATTTTTCAAAGTTTTTAAAGGTTTTTAAATAGTTTTAAAGGTTTTTAAAAGTTTTAAAGGTTTTAAAAGTTTTAAAGGTTTTTAAATAGTTTTAAAGGTTTTTAAATGTTTTTAAAGGTTTTTAAATGTTTTTAAAGGTTTTAAAAGTTTTAAAGGTTTTTAAAAGTTTTAAAGGTTTTTAAAAGTTTTTAAAGGTTTTTAAAAGTTTTTAAATTGTTTTTAATAGTTTAAAAGGTTCTTAAGGTTTTAAAGGTTTTTAAAGGTTTTTTAAGTTTGTTAAGTTTTAAGGTTTTACAAGGTTTTTAAAGGTTTTTCAAGTTTCTCAAGGTTTTTAAAGGTTTTAAAGGTTTTAAAAGTTTTTAAAAGGTTTTATAAGTGTTTAAAGATTTTTAAAGGATTTTAAAGGTGTTAAAACTTTTTCAAGGTTTTTAAAATGTTTTAAAGGTTTTCAAAAAGTTTTTAAAAGGTTTTTAATAGTTTAAAAGGTTTTTAAGGTTTTAAAAGGTTTTAAAGGTTTTTAACGGTTTTTTAAGGTTTTTCAAGGTTTTTAAAGGGTTTTAAAGGGTTTTAAAAGATTTTATTGGGTTTTAAAAGGTTATAAAAGTTTTTAAAAGGTTTTAAAAGATTCTTAAGAGTTTTTAAAGGTTTTTAAAAGTGTTTAAAGGTTTTAAAAAAAAATTAAATGTTTTTAAAAAAAATTTAAAAGGTTTTTAATAGTTTGAAAGGTTTTAAAACGTTTTTAACGATTTTTAAAGGTTTTTTAAGGTTTTTCAAGGTTTTATAGGGTTTTAAAAGGTTTTAATTTTTTTTTGAAATGTTTTTAAAAGATTTTATAAGTGTTTAAAGATTTTTAAAGGGTTTTAAAGGTATTAAAAGTTTTTAAAGGTTTTTAAAAGGTTTTAAAGGTTTGAAAAGGTTTTAAAGGGTTGTAAAAAGTTTTAAAATGTTTTCTAAAAGTTTTCAAAGGTTTTCAAAGGTTTTAAAATGTTCTTAAAAGTTGTTAAAGGTTCTTAAAAGTTTTTAAAGGATTTTAAAAAGATCTTAATGGGTTTTTAAAGATTTTTAAAAGTTTTTTAAAAGGTTTTAAAAGTTTTTTAGGATTGTTATAGGTTTTTAAAAGTTTTTAAATGTTTTCAAAGGTTTTCAAAAGTTTTTAAAGGTTTTTTTAATGATTTTTAAAAGTTTTTAAAGATTTTTCAAGGTTTTAAAAGTTTTTAAAGGTTTTTAATAGGTTTTAAAACTTTTTAAGGTTTTAAGGTTTTTAAGGTTTCTAAAGATTCGTCAAACCCCGATCCAACCTTTCCGAGATGTGTGCGGTTCTGAGTAGTGCATGATCGAAATTCCATAATCCTGATACCTGATAATTAATGTAGGCAAGTAGTGTATGATCGGGGATCATGATCTGATTCACAGAATCCTGAATCTTGATGATCATATAGGCGTGATTCCAATTGTCCATGATTGAGATCATGTAGGCATGATTCCAAATAGCCCACGATCCTAATCATATATATCTTGAACACGGAGATCTCGACAATTGTCCATTGTATAGTTGTATTAATTACCCTTTCCTGAATACTTGTGCAAAAATTTGATTTGGACCTGAGATTTTTCGAGAAAAGCAACTTTTTTTTTACACATGTTGCACTTGATATTTGTGTAACTATCAGGATACATGAGCATTGCTCTATGATCAATTGGTTATACTTATTATTTTGTGATTTATTTATTTTATTGTTCTTAATGTTATTATTATTATTATTATTGTTATTATTATTGTTGTTGTTGTTGTTGTTGTTATTATTATTATTATTATTATTATTATTATTATTATTATTCAGAATGATTTTGGTTTTGTTGGTTGGATTTTGAGGATACATCGACTGGATTTGAATACTGCATTGAGATATTTCCAATATTTCATTCTTTGTGAGTTTCAGCAGGGGCTGATCCAAATAGGTCCAGGGCTTTAGATTTTGAAAAAAAAAAAAAACATGAATTTTCTGCTTTTGGTTAATAAGTTTTTCTACTTCTATTGGAGTGATATTTCTTTCCAACTCATTTTTTTTTTCTTTTCCGCTACAACCCAAATTTAGCTTCTTTTTTTCGCTGAAGTTTAAGTCTAAAAAAACTAAACAAGTAGCGAAATTAAAAAATATAAATATTGAGTAGGAGACATGAATAACGATTTGCAAAATAAAATAAAAATAAAAAGAGAAACAATAAGAAGGAGACGCGATGGTTCAGTCATTCGGGCGGATCAGCGACTGAGAAATTTTTGGATAACTTTGCCATTATTTTTTACGTACCCTGACCAAATTCTTGAATTGTTCCTGAGTTTTAGGTAGAAAGTGTAAGGCGTTGAAATAAGGTGTTGAGCTTCATTCACAAAAGTGGTCATTTCTTATAATCAAGTTGCTAGTAATTAAGATTTTTCTCAAAATGTTTATTTTTCACAATATATATGCTTCATTATATATAATGAACAATTGAGCATACTGTTCAGCATTTTTTCCCTTGAATATTTTTATATTTTTTTAGAGATTTGTAATTTTTTAGATTTGTACGTAGTTTATAAGAGGATTATCTACGTCGTCCATGTCTTATCGTTTTTGTCCTTACATTGAAAATAAAACATGAAGTTCAATTTTTTTGAGAAAAAAAAATAACTACAGCTAATAAGATATAACATATTAGTTGAAAACCAAGAAAAAGAAAAGGTCAAACTCTATTTTTACCTCATACAAGTATTTTTTTAATAAAGGTTAGATATTAAACCACTCAACTATTTAATATTCATAAAGATTCTTTCATTCGGATTTCTAACATGTGACATCCCGGATATCGCTTTTGCCACTAGATCAAAGGCTAATTTATTTGAGAAAGAAAAATATTTCATATAATTGCCCATGTTTAATGTCCTAGCATATATAAATATGAAACATATGAAAAGAAATTAAAGTATATAACTTTCCTGCTTTATTTTCTATGCTCTTCATTTTTTCTGTCTTTTTCTGCATTTGGTTTTATGAGAGAGAAAGAGATGTGAATGTAGGAAAAAAATTATTTTTCAATAAAAAAAAAAGAGAAAGGAAACCATAGAAAATGTGCGCAATATAACCTCATATCATCACATAGTCGATACAAACAATGGAGAACTTGACAGCCAAACACAACACATCAATTTACAACAAAAATAAAATAAAATAATAACAGTATAACCTAAACTAGAGCTAATTAATCCAACAGTCCATAACCAAATAAAAGAACAATGTCTTCATCCTTGCATTTACACCCCTACGTTATATGGCACCCCAATCAACTAGTTCTCAATTTCATTAAAATCATTACCAATATCTAACCTTCAATTGATCGTCCAACTTATCCAAGCCAAATAAGACAAACTGCACAGCATGCATAATTCGGTTCCAAGAACATAAAAAAGTCAAAACCAATATACAGAAATTAAGATAAGACCTAAAAATCTAGGACGCAAAGAGTTAGCTATGGTTGATGCGGCAAAGGACCGAAGATGTCGAGAAAAGTCGGTGACCCGAGCCCACCGCTCGACGTAAGCCCGTTAGGATGGCCCAAGAAATCGGTATGGTGGTGTAACCAGCCCTGAGAGGCAGCTGCACCTTCCTTCAAAGCACCACCTCCCCGAGAAAGCGGGCTGAGATCATGAAAGAAAAGAGTAGGCGATATTGGGGATTGAGGTGACGATTGCCGCTTTCCAGAGCCGGCAGTATGATTTATCATACGTGCCTTCACTTTAACCGGGAATTGGTGTTTTTCTTTGTCGTTGCTTTGGTCATTATTCGTTGTCAATTTCCGGATTTCGCCAGGTGATGGCGAGTTGGGACCCGTGAGGCGTTGCACCATCGACATGAATTCTCCGGCCTCGACATGTATGATCTCGGGTGCGACCATGTAGATGATGACGGGTTTCTTGACCGGCTTTTGTAGTTTGTGAGAATCGGCGCTGACCATGAGAGGTGTCGGCCGAGGCCCCTTCAGCTTTAAAGAGGACATTTATTTGGTTTGATTTGGTACAACCTAATGAGTAAGAAAGGTGGAAAATGAGAAGGAAACGGTACTAGGGTTATATAGTAGGGGACTCTTTCCTGTGGGCCTAAAGTCAACCCTTTATTGGATGTTGATGGCGTGATGCGCGCATGCATTTGATATGCCCAAGACCATGTCATATATCTAATTATCAAAATACAAGCTGGTGGCAGCCTCTAGCTCTAAGTTGTACAATTAAATAAAACAAAAGGTAAAGGTTGTTGTCACCAAGTTGTCATCGCCTAGGTATTCCGTGAAAAGACTACACCTTCCTCATGCTGCAATTTCAAGTGTTGCAAAACATAGCTGTTTAGGTTAGTTAATCGGTCGATTAGTCGTTGGCGGTAATCAAATTATTATGGATTTTTCCGACTAATTGACCGATTATTTTCGATTAATCGTTTGGCGGTACCCTATCTGTCCGTGAGCACATACCGTTATTTACAACACTGGTAATTTCTACCGGTCTTAAATTGTTCAAGAAATATATAAATTGACCCATTTTTCATGTTTAAGTAGATAATTTCATATCTCCAATTAAATGAGGTTTTTTTAAATGCTTTTAGATTGAAATTGTACATGTCTATTTTACTTTTAATCGAGGTTTAACAAATTTTTGATTGTTCAGTAAACTTATAAATAGCATTTTTTTACTGTTCACAAAGTTTAGATGAACCATTCTCTCTATAACTATTATTTTTCTTGACCTAACTCAGTCTTCACCTAATTTGAATGTAAAATTCGATCCACCCTCTGTTGGTGACAGAAATTAGGTAATTTGAATTTGGTGATGCAGAGCACATCCTAATAAATTATAACCTAATTTAATGGAAGGGGTTAATATTTCAAATCAGCGCAAGAAAATAGTTTATTAATATATGTCAATTTTGGATTACTGAACAAGTTTTGTTTATTAAATTTGATTGGTCGGAGAGAGAAGTCAGAACACACGTGGGATCGACTAACATCCCTTGGTCAGAGAAACCGAAATCCTCTCGCGTGTTGGATTATCAGAAAATTATAAGAAATTTCATGCATATCAAAATCTACAGATTAATTTATAAAAAATTATGTTTACGGAAATAATTATGAATGTAGAGCAATTATTGATTGGTTGTATCGTAAAAATTATTGTTAAAATATTTTATTGTTTATTTTCTGAAAATCTTGTTGTGGATACTTATTATTTATTAATAATTAATTAATATAATTTAAATAATAGAAACACCATAGGAACTTGTATATGATTAAATGCAATAATTTAAATGTACATCAGAGTGGGATAAAATACAAGTTTTTCACATTGCTTTGTACAGGTACAATTTTCACTAAATAGATGAACTGTGGAAACAAAAGGTTTTTACATTTGTTTTCTAATTGAACAAGTTCCCATTATACATATGAATGAGAGATTGAGAGTATAATAAGGTCTCTATTCCTTATAGCACAGTTCATAATTTGAAGGGAACGGTGTGCCAGAATTTTCAGAGGTTCAGTTGCCACAGTGGAGGAACTGTTGGAGCAAGTAATGGTGCAGCATCAATACTCACAAATAAGAATCAATTCATAGCTGCAGTGTTACAATGAAGGAAGGGGGCACAGCATATTTTTTCTATTTTCTTTTTCCTTCTTTTACCATTTTACCCTTCTGTTACTAATTCTGTATTTTTTCCAGTTTTCTTTCTCTTTCTTTTTCTATTTTTAGACTACTTTTCTTTTCTTAGCTCATCATCATGAGCTACCTTGTATTTTCTTTTTATTTGTTACAAAACCCTTGTAACACCTTATCATCAATGAAACGAGAGCACAACTCTTATTTTTCCTCAAAAAAAATAAAAATGATAAAGTAATAAAGTAATAAAGATGAGAGAGAGTCAGAGAGAAGAAGAGAGAGAATTGTCTTCGTCGGAAAAAAACAATGAAATCCCAATGCATTTTTAATTTGAATCCCAATCCGTATCACCCAACGAACAGATGCAAGGAAAAATTATCTTTTGGTTGAAGTTTACAAGTTCCCATGACGTGGGTGCCTCTGAACAGGCCTTCTTGCTTTTTTTTTTCATTTTGTAACATTAATTACATTTTTCCTATTAAAACAATACAAATGAAAATAATATATGTAAAATCCCTTTATGTCAAGACATATTTTTTGTGTCCGAACTGGTACTAATGTTTAGTGAGGTCAGTATTGAAGATATCTAATATATCTAATAAAATAAAAAATAAAAATTCATACCATTTAATAGAATTTTGTTAATTGAATAAGGTCAATTATCATGGTGCTTCACAATTAATGCTCCTGTTTCAATTATGGTTCAATAATCAATACAGGAGTTGAATCTTTCTAAAGAGTGGATAACTTCAATTAATTAAATACAACATCAATTAACCGTTGAATTTTGTACAAATATCGACGGCGTTGATTTTTATATCTTTACCAACTTGAATTAACTTCGGCAATGATTCAACTGTCGACTGTCGTACACGTGTCCTTTGACGGATAAACCTCTGCGCCTCCATGTGTTAATTTCTCACATTATAGCAGCCACTGACAATCAACTCAAGGAATGGGAGTAGGTCGGATGGGCATCGGACCTACCTCGGTTCGACGGGTTTAATCACCATCGATTTTCTTTTAGATTCGTGCAAAATGCTTTAAAACCCGTGCGTTTATGTTTCAATTTTGCAGCGCACAAATCACTCCGTTATCCTACGGTAGATCTGCCCATCGGAACCAAACTAGGTCCGATGGGCATCGGACCTACACCCTTCCCTCAACTCAAAAGGTTCAAATTTTCTAATGTTCATTATTTTGATCGACAGAGTGCAAAGAGTGCTCATTATTTTATGTGAACAAAAACCAAGTAGCGCATATTGTTGCTGCAGGTGAAGAATTAAGTTACCAAATAAAGATACGGACCCGTTCAAAGCCGCCTATATACTAGACCCAGGCTAATTTTGATCGACAGAGTGCAAAGAGTGCTCATTATTTTATGTGAACAAAAACCAAGTAGCGGATATTGTTGCTGCAGGTGAAGAATTAAGTTACCAAATAAAGATACGGACCCGTTCAAAGCCGCCTATATACTAGACCCGGGTAGCCTGCCACGTCACCACGTTCATCGTGGGTCCCACATCATGAACGTGTAATTGGAATTCATAAAGGACTGATTGGCCGATTTGGAGAAGGTTGAGTATTAGGAAAAAGAGGTTAATTAGTTTTTAAGTATCTTTTATTGTTTTAATTAACGATCTTTTCAAAGGTTCTTCAAGACATTGAACCCGCGCACTAGTGAGTCTGCGTGACGTAGCTATATTGGAGCTAAATTATGGGGAAATTTCTTGTATACTTCTAAAAATTTCAAAATTACGTATTCTTTTTTCTAAATTTCAAAACTCGCAATTTTTTTTTTTTTATTAAAACTCATTTTAAATTTATAAAGTATCCATTTTATCTTTTATTAAGAAAATAACAAATATGTAGCATGTTTTAAAAAATATAAGTCTTTTAATTTGTCACTTTTCAAGAACAAATAAGTCATTTCTCTATCTCTGACACATACACAGTTACATTTAATTATATAATATTGTGTAAACATCAGAATTTAGAGAAATGGCTCATTGCTCCTCAAAATTAATCAATTAAAAGACTAATTTTTTTTTTTTTAAACATGCTGCATATTTTTTTTAAATAAAGAGTCAAATGTGTACTTTATAAATTAAAAATGAATTATAATACAAAAGACAATAAAATAAGTACATTTATGAGTTTTTGAAATTTAAAAAGAGAAATATGATATTATAAATTTTCGAAGAAAAAAATACGTAATTTTGTAGTTTTCAAGGGATATACATAAAATTGAAAATTCCCCCTAAATTTTTTTCTAGTTGCTAAAAACTTTATTCAAAATAATAATAATAAAAAAAACATTTCTCCGCCTCTGTTGCTCTTGCTCTAACCGTAGGATATTTTGAGTTCTAAAAAACCAAGCGCTAATTCGATAATGACTGTTATCTTAACTCCGACCCGACCAGCAAACCTCGTCTGCAATCTCCCTCCCCCATTATTTCTTCTCTCATCACCTTCCGTTAACAATATTTGCGTAATTTTAACCTCTCTTACCATTGATTATAACAAGGCGGAGGTGTCCTACCTCGGACTATGGAGATGTGTAGTGAAGTCGTCTCGTCTTGTATCTTGAACCGGATTTGATGTGGCACCGTCTGATGCACAGTTTCTCTGCCATGGCAAAGCCTCCGCCGCCTCTTCCAGCCTCGAAAACAGGGCAGTGAAACACACGCCTTGGCTAAGACAAGAGGTGTCGTAACAGGACTGGATGCTTTCCTTTTCAGGTTTAAAAGGCTTTAAGCCAGAGAAGAGATTATGAATTCAATCTTGGAAATGTAATCATTGTATTAGCCTCTGATTGTTATTACATGGCGCTATTTATAGAGAACATAGCTGCTGAAGTATTTTACAGTAATTACAATCATGTCCTAACTAATTGTAGTTGTAACAATCTAATACATGTAACTAACTATGCTGAGAACTGGACTCATCCAGTTGTATGTTATCAGCCCCCCCGCAAGCTGTAGGTGAACTAGTCACTGTAAGCTTGGACCGAAGAAGCAAGAACCGTGGAGCAGCCAGGGGCTTTGTGAGTGCGTCGGCTATTTGATCCCGGGTAGAAAGAAATTGAATTTGCAAAGACTTGTTGGCCACTCGTTCGCGAACAAAATGGTAATCAATCTCAACATGTTTCGTTCTTGCATGGAACATAGGATTCGAAGCTAGATAGGTAGCCCCGATGTTGTCACACCACAAGCAAGGAGGATGAGAGAGAGAGATGTTGAGTTCGGCTAACAAGTATTGAATCCAAACAAGTTCGGCACTCGTAACCGCAAGGCTTCTATATTCCGACTCGGTGCTGGACCTAGAAACCGTGGGTTGCTTTTTAGAGCTCCAAGATATGAGATTCGAACCAAAATAGATGCAAAAACCGGAGGTGGACTTGCGGTCATCCGGAGAACCGGCCCAATCGGTATCACAATAGGCATGAAGAGAGAAAGAGGAAGCCGGTTTCAAGAGAAGGCCATGAGAAGGTGAGCCATTTAAGTACCGTAAGATCCGCTTGACGGCTGCCCAATGAGAGACGGTGGGAGAGTGCATGAATTGGGACACTTTGTTAACCGCAAAGGCGATGTCGGGTCGTGTCAATGTGGCATATTGCAAGGCACCAACAATGGATCGATAGAGGTGAGGATCATGAAACGAGTCACCATCATGTATAGAGAGAGAGCAATTTGGAACCATGGGAGAAGGGCAAGAAGAGGCTTGGCTCATGTTAGCTCGTGTGAGAAGATCACGAATATACTTGGATTGAGAAAGGTGGAGACCGAGAGGAGAAGAATTAACTTCAACTCCTAAGAAGAAATGCAATGGGCCCAAATCCTTAATGGCAAAAGAAGCTTGCAAAGATTGGATCAGTTTTTGAACAAGAACGGAGCTACTACCCGTAAGGATAATGTCATCAACATAGACTAGAAGAATAAGAATGCCTTCATGGGAAGAAAAAATAAAGAGAGAGGGATCATATTGAGAAGCGAGAAAACCTTGGGCAAGAAGAGCAGAGCTTAAGGTATGAAACCAAGCTCGAGGGGATTGTTTTAAACCATAGATGGCCTTGGAGAGACGGCAAACATGATCCGGTTTGGTGGGATGCACGAAGCCCGGCGGTTGTTGCATGTAAACCGTTTCTTGAAGAGATCCATGTAGAAAGGCATTTTGAACGTCAAGTTGGCGAAGAGGCCACTTATGGGTGAGAGCTATGGTGAGAACAATGCGAATTGTGGTAGGGCGTACAACCGGGCTAAAGGTTTCAAAGAAATCGATGCCCTCCTCTTGATGAAAACCTTTAGCGACTAAACGAGCTTTGTAGCGCTCAAGCGAACCGTCAGCACGACGTTTCACTTTGTAAACCCACTTGCAGCCAATGACATTGTGATTTGGAGAAGGAGGAACGAGAACCCAAGTGTGATTCAAAATGAGAGCCTCATGCTCTTTGGTCATGGCTTCAACCCATTCTTTGTGGTGTTTGGCTTGATTGTAACTTGTTGGTTCGGGTAAAATAGAAGATGTGGTGGAAAGAGCAACATGATCAGGGAAAACACGCAACTTGCGAGTGTTATCACGTGTTCTGGTTGTCATGGGATGAGTAGAGAGGGAACTGGAGCAAAAAGGCTGAATCAGAGAGCTGGCGGGTGTAGAACAGGGGTTAGAAGAGGCTGGCGCGCAAGTATTGTTTGAATTCAAAAAGTGGAGGGGAGCCGGATCCGATGCAGAGGAGGAAGCACCCGCAGTATTAGAGGGTTGGACCGGATCCGATGCAGCTGTAGAAGCACCCGCAGAGGGTAAGTCAGCCCCGATTGGAGGAGGGTCGGGCAGGACCGAAAGAGGCATTGAAGAGGGATCTGCCTGGTGAGTTGTTGTGTGCTGGGAGTCCGGATTGTCTCCAATAGAGCAGGAAATGGAAGGACGAACTGGGAGCAAGGCTAGCCATGTTGAAAAATCAGAAACCGACCCCTGTAGTGATGAATCTGAAAAGGAATTGCTATGAAAAGGAAATGTCAGTTCATCAAACTTAACGTGCCTAGAAACATACATCCGATTGGTGGGTAAATGAAGGCATTTGTAGCCTTTTTGAGACTAGGCATACCCAAGAAAAACACAAGGAACCGATCTTGGTTGTAGTTTGTGATTGTTGTAAGGCCGAGTAAAGGGGAAGCACAAGCATCCTAATACCCGCAAGAGATGATAATCCGGTTCTTTGTTAAAGAGGGAGAAGTAGGGTGAAGATTTATTGTTAATCGAAGGTTGACGATTAATCAAGTAAATCACACTAGAGAAAATATCGTCCCAATATATTTCGGGGATGGATGCATGTTGCATGATAGCAATGGCAAGCTCCACAATATGCCTATGTTTGCGTTCCGAGACCCCGTTTTGCTCGGGAGTATATGGGCAAGAGATTTGGTGAATGAGAGAGGGAAAAGACCGAGTAATCGGTTTGTACTCGGTTCCACCATCCGAGCGAAGAATTTTGATCGAGGTCTCAAGTAAATTTTCAACTTGAGCCTTAAATAATGAGAACACATGAATTAAGTCACCTTTGGACTTCAAGAAGTAAATCCAAGAAAATCGAGTGTAATCATCAACAAAAATGACATAGTAACGAAAACCGTTATGAGAAATAATGGGAGCGGGCCCCCAAACATCCGAGTGTATCAACTCAAGTGGCTTAGAAGTAATAGAAAAACTAGATGAAAAAGGTAAACGACTAGCCTTTGCCATACAACAATGATGGCACAATGACAATTTATTGGATGTACATGGTAAAGCATGAGAATTAACAATGTGAAAGGTAGTAGAAGAAGATGGATGTCCAAGGCGTGCATGCCATAAATCGACCGAAGCCCGCTCTCCAAAGCAAGCTTGAAAAGTTGGTCGACTAGATAACACATAAAGACCCTTAAGTAGCTTGACTTGGAGTATTGTCCTCAAGGTGCGGCGCTCCTTAATCACACAAGTATTAGAACAAAATTCAATGAGAATTGAGTTGTCATGCAAGAGTTTAGATAAACTCAAAAGATTCTTTGTAAAAGAGGGAACATAGAGTATATCTTTGAGTTCAAGTGTGAATTGAGAGAGAGATAATTGAGTGGATCCAATATGACTAATTCTCATGCCGGTACCATTGCCAATAAATAGAACATCCATACCTTCATAAGGCATGTATGAAGACAAGTTGTTGAGATCCCGAGAGACATGGTGAGTTGCACCCGAATCCAAATACCATTCGGATCCTTCATATCCAATCTGATTCGGTACAGCAGTAAAAGCCTGTGCTGCGGGCTGAGAGGTTTGAACCAAATGGGATTGGTGACTGGACGGAGTCGCCTGGGCTGAAGAGTTGGGCACAAAATCACCTATATACCAGCAGTTTTTGGCACTGTGGCCCTTTTTGGTGCATAGTTGGCAGAAGGTATCCCTATCTGGGTTATATGGCCTGCTGGATTGGGTATTGGGCTGAGAATGAGGCCCGGGAGGAGGGTTCGGCAACAGAGGTGCGCCATAAGAGGGTCGCGGGTTGTGAGAGGAAGCGGATCTATACCCGAGGCGATAACTAGGCCGAGACCCGGATCTGTTACCGGATCGGTTGTGGTAGGCGGGTCGAGATCCACGTGGTTGAGTGAAATAGGCGGAGGAATTAAGAGAGGAAGAAGAGATACTAGATTGGGATTGCAGGAGCTTCTCATGCGAGAAAAGAAGAGATTGGAGCTCCGACAGAGAGATCTCACCCGGACGAGCTGTGATAGTGGTAACTAGGGCATTGAAATCGGATCCGAGGCCTCCTAAGATGTAAAGAACAAGATCTTCGTCTGAAACCGGCGATCCGATGAATGCTAGGTCGTCTGCCGTAGAGCGCATTTTCTTGAAGAATTCAATGCAAGAAGAACCTCCCTTTGTTGTGGTTTGTAATGAACGACGAAGTTCAAGAAGTCGAGCTCGGGAAGAAGATGAGAACGACTGAATTAGATCGGACCAGAGCTCAGCGGTGGTGGAGCAAGAAACTACTTCGCCAAGAATTGTTTCGGATAGGGAAGCACGAATCCATGCCAGAATTAGTTGATCCTGCTGGCACCAGTGATCATAAGCTGGATTAGACTGGGAATGGCCATCAGTTGTGACTGTAGGTGTCGGTGGAGGAGAAGCAAGGTATTTTTGAAGCCGATGACCATGGAGAAGTGGAATGATCTGAGATTTCCACGCCAAGAAGTTTGTCCGAGTGAGCTTAGTGGAAACAGGAAGATTTAGTAGTACAATCGATTCATTGTGAGAGGGTATGGAAGATCCAGATTGGGGAATTGAAGGATCAAGAGGAGGTATTTCGGAGGTAGAAGAAGACATGGCTCTGATACCATAAAAGGCTTTAAGCCAGAGAAGAGATTATGAATTCAATCTTGAAAATGTAATCATTGTATTAGCCTCTGATTGTTATTACATGGCGCTATTTATAGAGAACATAGCTGCTGAAGTATTTTACAGTAATTACAATCATGTCCTAACTAATTGTAGTTGTAACAATCTAATACATGTAACTAACTATGCTGAGAACTGGACTCATCCAGTGGTATGTTATCAAGGTTGCTTAGAAAATTATGTGAGCGTCCTTTCTCTCTATTCAGTATTATGCTTTCTTTTCTTTGTTTTGTTGTTGAATTTTTCCATTTTGTAGGTTAATTAACATCTTTTTTGCAGAATTTATGAGTTGACTTCTGATTTATTTATCAGTCTTGATAGCAAAGTAGATATTTATTGATACAATTAATCTATTTTCCATAGAAATAACAAATGTCTTATATATTCAAAATTGTTCGTCCAATTTGTTATCCATTAGTAAGATAACTAACTAAATTGTGAAATTATTTTTTCATCAAAAATTGTGATTTTTCAAAAATTGCTAACCAAGAAATAATTGGTGAATTTAATTTAGAAAATGATCTCTATATTTTAAATTATGAAAAAATCAATCTAAATATTAGAAAATAAGAAAATTTAGGCACTCTTTGACATACAAAATTAGGACATCCTTTAGATAAAATTCTAAAAAATATTCGTGATTTTTCAAAATTAGATTGTAGTAATTGTGAAGTTTGTAAATTAGGAAAACATACTAGATTACCATTTCATTTATCAAATAATAAAAGTGAGAAACCTTTTGAGTTAGTTCATTCGGATGTGTGGGGTCTCGCCTCAATTGAGTAATTTAATGGATACAACTATTTTGTCATTTTTATAGATGATTTTTCTAAAACAACTTGGTTATATTTATTAAAAAATAAAAGTGAAGTCTTTTCTCATTTTCAAGAATTTCACAATTTTATTGAAAACCAATATGATGCAACAATTAAAACATTTAGATCTGGTAATGGAACGAAGTTTATAAATCAAAAAAATTCAAACTTCTTCAAACAGAAGGAAATTTTACATCAAATAACATGTGTCTATACACCTGAACAAAATGGTGTTTCCGAACGAAAAAATAGACATTTGCTTGAAATGACCCGAGCTCCTTTATTTTGAAAATAATGTACCAAATATTTTTTGGTCGGATGCCGTCCTCACCACCACATATTTAATAAATAGATTACCTAGTGCCAATTTAAATTATAAAAGCCATTAGAGATCATTTACCAAAGAAAGATTAGAAGAGGTGGCCTCTGCTACATTTAATATTAAGGAAAAAGGACAGAATAGAAATACGCTATAAAAAAAATGGATTTTAAAAGGACTGAATTGTTCGTCAGTATTGATAATATTTGGGTGCACATGCTATGTACACAAAAACAAACAAGATAAATTGGATTATACGTCAATTAAAACTTTTTATTACATCTTCATACAAAAAAAATATAAATGCTATGATCCAATTAATCAAAACATTTCTATAAAATGAACCATATTACAAAAATATTGAAAAAAAGATCAACATTCAAGAACCATCAAATATATTTATAATGCCACAAATTGAGCATTTGGAGGTGGATAGACCTCAAATAGAAAATGAAAGTGAAAGTGAGATAGAAGACAATGAGAAAAATATGGAAGAAACTAGTGTAGAGGAAACTCCACTAAGAAGGTCATCAAGACTAATACAACCATGACAAGGTTAAGAGATTTTGTGACATATAAGGTAAAATATCTGATTCAAAATTTAATTTCTTATAAAAGAATCTCAACTCCACATAAATTGTTTCTCACCTCTATTTCTATAGAACAAGAAACAAACAATTATCTTGAAGCCATAAAAAATCCGGTTTGGATCAAAGCCATGAAAGAAGAGTTGAAGGCTCTTGAAAAAATAAAACATGGATAATTGTACAATTACCAAATAATAAAAAACTCGTAGGATGTAGATGGGTATATAAAATCAAGTATAATAGTGATGGTACAATAGAACGGTACAAGGCTCACTTGATTGCCAAAGGATACACACAAACCTACAGTATATACTATTATGAGACTTTTGCACCCATTGCCAAAATGAATACCGTAAGAATTTTATTTCCAATTGCGGTAAACCAAATTGGAAACTATACCAAATGGATGTCAAGAATGTCTTTCTTCAAAGAATACTTGAAGAAGAGGTATATATGACTTTACCACCTGGTCATGAAAAAAATAACAATCAAGCATTAGTTTGCAAATTGAAAAAGTCAATTTATGGATTAAAGCAATCTCCAAGGACATGGTATGGCAAACTAAGTTTTTATTTAATTTCTTGCAATTTTAAAATTAGCAATGCCGATCATTCCTTATTTGTTAAAATTATAGGAACTAACACTACTATTGTACTAGTATATGTTGATGACCTTATAATCACCGAAAATAACTAAGAAGAAATTAGAAGAATAAAATTCCAATTGCGAGAAAAATTTGACATTAAGGATCTAAGTTACTTGAAGTATTTTTTGGTATAGAAATAGCTTATTCCAAGAAAGGGTTGTTTATCTATCAAAGAAAATATATATTAGATTTATTAAAAGAAACCGGTAAAATATGATGCAAACCGGTCTCAACACCAATAGATGGTAGATACAAATTAAATACCGAGGGTGGTGAACCTTTCGAAGATGTGAACCAATTTCAAAGACTTGTAGAAAAATTGATATACCTAACCGTAACTAGTCCGGATATTTCTTTTTCGGTAAGCCAAATTAGTTGGTTTATGCATTCACCAAGAACACCACATTTAGAAGCAATAAATATGATTCTAAAATATTTAAAGGGAACACCCAGAAAAGAAATTTGTATGAAAAACAATCATTCTAACAATGTGTGTGGCTATTCCGATGCAGATTGATCCGAGAGCTTCGATAGAAAATCGACAACTAGTTTTTGCACATTTGTAGGTGGAATTTAGTCACATAGAAAAGCAAGAAACAAAATGTCGTGGCACGATCAAGCGCTGAAGTGGAATATCGTGCCATGGCATCCACCGCAAGTGAGTTGACATGGAAAAACAACTCCTTTTGGATTTTGGAATTCAAATTCAAGTGCCAATGCAAATGTTTTGCGACAACCAATTGGTACGACATATAGCATCCAACCCGGGTGTTTCACAAGCGAACTAAATCGAGGTTGATTGCCATTTTATTAGAGGAAAAATTCAAGCGAAAGAAATTGAAATTCCGTTCGTAAGAAGCGGAGATCAATTAGCAGATGTCTTTACAAAAAGTTTAGATCCCAAACTATTTGAAACAAATATAAGCAAGTTAGGGTTGATTGATATCTACACGTCTAACTTGAGGGGAAGTAACCCAGATGGGGGGAATTCTTTGTTGTAATAACGAGGATATTAAATAGGTGGATGGCTTGACCTCCAACTTTACTCAAAAAAAAAAAAAAATTGAGAGGAAAGTGTTGAGAATAATGAAGATTAGGGACTATTAGCCTCAGATCAGATCCGTGAGGGTTAATCGTCATCGGCTTAGATTGGGAAAAATAAAGAGTTCACATTTTTTAGTAAAAAAGACATCTCTAACTTTTTCCATTTATAGAATGCCACTGTATAGGCAATCGTTAAAATTTACAACAGTTATTTTTTCTTTTCTGCTATATAAGCAACAGTGTAACATCTTTACAATTAAGATTGCAATAAACAATTTCACAATCATCATTCATGTTATTATTCCGCAAAATCAACCATGTAACTGCTTGTTTGGTAAAGTTTTCTATTTGAAATTTAGATTAAAATAGTACTGCTTTGCATGATTTTTGTGCGGCTCTTTCTTTCTTCTACCTTAAATTATTTTCGCTTCAAAATAGTTTTTTTTTTTCTTTTCGACTATTTAGGTTTCATTGATGTTCTTTAGTTGTGGACTCAAATGAATTAATTTAAAATTCATCTACTCACTGTCTTTAAAATTCATTTGTGAATTGATAATTAATGTTTTGCATATCAAAGGTCATTTTTTCACAAGAATTCCTCCCCTGACATGCTATTATCACAATTACACAGGAACCACACAAACCTGTTGCTATTATCCTATAACGGCATAGGAGTTCGTATGGAATTGTTGGATTTTGAACAAATTGTTCTGATTGGATCCAACAAGATGACTTGGATATAAAATAGCACATCCAAATTAAACCATATTAAATTATTGATCCCTGCCGTCCATTTTCGGTAAGGGATTCGTAAATATTTCATTGGAGCATTCACTGCTATTGTAAACATCATTTGTAAATGGTATAATGAGTAAAGTTAGCGTGCACTATGCTCACTAAGAAAAGTCTTAGTGAACATAACTCTAAAATATATTGGATTGGCTTCAAACGACGAATCTAAACCGTTGAAACCTATCTACTCCTTAAGTGATGTGTGTACATGCAAAAATAACAAATTTTCGAATTCATTTAGTACAAAATCAAGCGGTCAAAAAAATAAATGCATTAAAATAACTCATAAACCTTCATTTTATTTTTAACAATTGACTTTGTACTAGATGAATTTAAAATTTTGAAAATTTTGCCTGTACACACATCACTCGTGAAGTAGATCGGTTTCAATGATTTGAATTCGTCGTTTCACTACAACAGCCATACCTTTCTGCGACCAGCCAAATCGGTCGCAGAAGGTATTTTCGCCGGTCGCAGATGACCGAAATCGGTCGCAGAAGACTCGAATGCAGTTGCTCCGTCGTTGATGACCACCCCGCTAACGTCACCGGTCGCAGAAGGGTCAACGCCGGTCGTAGATGACCCCTATAGCGACCGATGAAATCTGTCGCTGATACTGTATACTGACATGGCGGAAGACCATCAGAGACTGCTTGTCCCGTCGCTGATGGACCAGAATCGGTTGCAGAAGGGTGTTTTTTTTTTATATTTTTTTGTTATTTTTCTTTTTCCCAATTTGTACGAAACGTACCAAGCACCAAGCAATAAAAACAGAATTCACAAGCAAATATACAATTTACCGTCGTCGTTCTCGACAAATATACAATTCACAAGCAATTCACAAACAATTCACAAACAATTCACATGCAAGCAATTGAACAATATAAAATACTGGTACGAAACGTACCAAGCACCAAGCAATTTAAAAGAAATTCAAAAACAATTTCAATCGGTACGTACGACGCAGTTCACAAAACGACATAAACAAGAAATATGCAAAGTATTACATAAACATCCAATATCAAATATCTAAAGTACGACATACAAATCAAAACATCATAAAACTAGTCATCTCCTAAATCATCACCGCTGTCATCCTGCGCATCGGGATGGTGTAAGCTAGAACCTCCCTGTGAAAATATAACTAAAGTTTTTAGGGTTTACTGTTTAGGGTTTACAATTTTCAGGAGTTTACTGTTCCGTTAATTGATTTGCCATACTTGGTGTTCTTATTGGATTGAAACATACCCAAAAATTGAATTCCGTACCTGATGAGACGAAGAACGTCCCATAGTTATCGCCGTGAGCATTATTGTCTGTGTTGGCGTACCAGACGTCTGCGTCAAAAGCGGGCCAAAGGGCTCGATCAGGCCCATATTTTGCGCTCATATCCCGATCGTAGTCTTCCTGCAAAATTTATAAAATAAAACAAAAATAAAGTAAGTACAACAAAGAATGAATATTAATATAAGATTGTTATGTTTTATTACCTGTGCCTTTTTCGCCCTCGCGGATATGAATTGCCCCGTCTTCTTGCTGGTATGCGTCGGCGTGAGTGATCAGAGTCAAAATAATGATGAATTACGTAGGGTTTTGGCTTAGGTTTTGCATATTTTCTCACACTTATGTTTAATTAATTAGAGAAAAAGGCTACTGTCACCATTATTTAGGATTTATTACAGAAAACAAGTTTTGGGACTATTTTACACCAAATAGAGTAAGAATCGGGTCAATCGGATCACCGACGCTTATCGATGAAGTCTCTGTTACGGCCCGTATTACCTAATATGGACCAAGCCTAACACGGACCAGGAGATAGTGTGATACGCATTAAAACCCTCAGCGACAAGGTCTCAATACGGACCGTATCACCTGATACGGACCGTAATCGAAGGTGCCTCTTGGGGATTAACTGCCGACAGCTGTATCCAGATCAGTTCCTTAGCCCCTACTCAACCTCCAGACGTCCCTCCACTCCTATATAAGGCCCCTGGGCAGAAGAATAACTTATCTTTGTAATTAGGGTTAGATTTGATTAAAGAGAGAAGAGAGGAGTGCTTGTAACCATGCCGTTCCGCGGCTAAGTTCCATTTCTTAGGGCTAGGCAGTAAACCTTGTTACTCTTGATGTTTTGATATATATATTTCTGTTGATTATGATTTCTTGTTGTTTAATCGAAATGCTTTTGTGATTTACTATCTCTTCATCTAACTTCGATGATCTAGTTTAGTTCGTTAGGGTAGTGACAGTACTTTAATGATAAGAGAAACTATTTGTACGAATTAGCCTCGTTGAGATCTATTGGGTTTATGTGAAGAAAACCTTATCGGGGAAACCATAAACCGGAACAACAAAACGCGAACCAAGTTCCATCATTTGCGTAAGGAAACTCGCAGTGATCTATGTAGTAACTTGTGTATTTAAGAGCTCAGTCGTATGCGTAAGAAAACTCGCAGTGTCCTATGTAGAATCTCGATGAAAAATCTGTCATTATTGCGTAACATAACTCGCAGTGACCTATGTGGTGTCTTTCATAAAACAACAACAGGAAATCAGACCCGACAGGAATATATTATCGAAGCGAATTGAGTAGCAATAGTGTGCCGAAACCCTATGAATTCTCATCTCTATCTTTATTTTAATTACTTTTAATTGCTTCCTAATTTACATTGATCACAACAACAACTCTCAATTTTCAAATTTTGTCTAGCCTTTCGAAAGATTGTGATTCGATCGCTCAAGACTCTGAACTAATATTTCCTGTGGATCGATCTCGAATATACTACTCGATAGAATTGTGCGCTTGCAGTCCGAACCGATAGCATTTCCGAGTTTATAAATATTAAAAGAAACATTGCTCTCTTTTGAGTGATCAGTGAATAGCTCGTCAGACCACCTAGGCTCGCGCTGATTTTCATTCTCCTATTATGAATAAACATTTCAACACAAATAAAATTATCAAAGTTAGTTCGAGTAAATTGAAATTGGAATTAATTGTTTTGATAAAATAAAACATCTTACGAATCTTTGTTTGTGAACCAGCATGTTCACTGAGCCCGTGGTTGCAAAAGAACCCTCTCTAGATGAGGCCCTATTTTGTTGATTTTGCTCGTTCCACCTAGCAAACTCTTCGGTGCACCAATAGTCGCACAATTTGGGCCAGTTACCCGCTGTTATCCAATCATACGTGCTTGGCACCCCTCGGTCCTTCAACTCCAGAATGCTATCTCCATACCTAGCTTTTGCTTCGTCTCTGCACTTGTGAAGCAGATTTTGGAGAGCTTTGTTAGCTATGCTGGCGAAGGTCTTCCATGCCGAATCCATGTCTTCACCTGAGGGAAACTGAAAGTGCATCTGCATGCATCATTAAAAAGTCGTTGGTTAGCTTAAAAAGAGAAATAGTATGTTGCCAATTTTAAAAAGGAGATTTTACTCACCAAAAACTCGACCTTGACCCTTTTTTGTACATCGTCTGGATAGTCATCAAATTTCGTGTACACAGGAATAGTGGGTAATTTAGTTTCCGAATGATAGTGAACACGTGCGCATTGAGAGATTATTTTGTTGACATTTTTTGTCGCTTCCAGCACATCTCCAGCAAAAGATCTGCAAATAAAATTAGTTTTGAAACAACTACAAATGGATAATGCTACATACTCAGAAATGCACAAAAAATGAATGTACCTATAACCGACCCGACGAATCACCGGTCTGTCCTCTGGCCTTTGCGGCAGCTGAATATATGCATTTCGGTCGCGCGAAGGGTGCTTGGATCCATTGGATGATGCCTCCTTCTCCTTACCCTTTCTGCTCGGCATACCTGCAATAATCAAGACTAATTAACCTAATTAACTTAATTCGTATGAATGTTCCTAAAGCAAGTTGCTTTTCTTTTTTCAGGCTTTAACAAAGAATATAGATTTCAGATTTCCATTCTTATACTCTTAATAGGAAAAGGAGAAGTACGTACCAGATTTCCATTCTTATATTCTCCAATTAACACCATTCAACAGAGAAGCATAATCGCTGGTACCATATACCAGTAACAAAAAATCGACACAGCAAACCAACAGAACAAAGGAACCAGGAAACAAAAGGGGAACACAGGAATCAAAGGCCATTACCAGTACACACTGGGCTGGTACGACTGGTACCAAGTGCCATAATAGTTCAACCCCCAAATGTTCAATTTTCACAAACAAGCAAGACACACCAATTCGGGAACAAGCACACAGAACACAACAAAGACCCACAGAACAAAAAGACAACGGCTCAATAATTTAACGCGACAGTTGACCAATTCATCACTATCCGAATCGGGAAATTCAACAACCCGAAATTAGGCATTTGCAATTCAATTCTTACTTACCATCACCCAAATCAACGAGGCTCAAGTCATAACTCAATAGAAAATAGGTAGAGAGGGCTCAGCCCCATGTCACCCATCAAGCAAAAAAAATCACAGAGACAGGTCAAAGAGGGGGGCTCGGTGCCTGTCCCGTAAACAACATCACAAACATTTCAGATTTCGTTAATATTGACTTTATCCCAAAATCACTTAATAGGAAAAGGAGAAGTACGTACCAGATTCGGGGGGGCTGGCGGGCGGCACTAAGAAAACACGGGCTGCAGTAAGAAAACGCGGTCTGGCTGGCGCGTGGCAGGGTCGGGCGGCAGTACGAAAACGCGATCGGGCGGCAGCGGGGTTACCGATTTTTTTTTATTTTGGCTAAACCTAAAACAAAATGCGGGATAGAGAGGGAAGAAAGACTTTGGCGGGGATTTAGGGATACCCATCAGCGACCGGGCCAAATCGGTCGCTGAAGAGTTGGTCGCCAGAACGTTTAACTTTTTTTTTTTTTTTTTTGGGGTCTTCAGAGACCAGCGACCGGACCGGTCGCTGAAAACCGGTTATGTTGTAGTGTTTGAAACCAATCCAATAAATTTTTAAGTTATGCTCACCAAGCCTTCTTGGTGAGCATAGTGCACGCTAGCTAGCTTTGTTACATAAAAAGAAATTCTAGTCAAAGTTCATCACAATGCCAAGACAATATTATTTCAATAGATCATATACTAGTACAAGCCCTCAAACATGACATAACATAAAAATTTCCAAATTACGTAAAAACGCAAACAACAGAAACAATATCATAATTGATGATGCATTTGTATCCTGTTTATATACTAATTATATGCTCTCGTCTCCTCTCTTAAGCTTCCGGTATTAAACACCTCCTCAATGCACCCTGCAGTACATTAAATGAATGAAGCAATTAGGATAAGAGTTCAAAAGGGAAAGAAAAAAAAAATGTGCTTTTGATGAATAAGATAGTGTGCTAAATGTTGCAAATATAACTATCATAATCACTGATGAGTTAATTTAAGTCCCTTCAACATATGCTGAGTTTAGTTTGGTCTTGATAAGGTATTGTCATCTTTTAGACATTATTAGGTGAAAACATATATAGGTAATTGACATTGAATGATTTAGAAATTAATATAAGTTCATACTTGGAGCAGTCGGTGGAGGAGCTGATGGCGAATGGCACATTGACGCCACACTTGCTGGGGAGGCCAGCGGCGGCACCAGCATTGAAACTAACGGACTTGGCAAGGTTCTTGAGGCAGTTGCACGCCACCTGGCGGTCGGCACCTGTCGCCGCCTTTGAATTCAGGCTCTTCACGCCGCTGCAGCAGCCCGCAGATGGGGCACCCTGGCCGCTTCGTGCATACGTCATGCACGGGGCCACAGCAGATGCCACGTCCCGGCATGTAATAGCATTTGCAATATGTGGTGCAGTAAGGAGGAGGATGGCAACTGCAGCAGCGGCGACAGCAACGCTGCGGATGTTGAAGCATGCCATTGTAGAAGGAGGGGGTGTGAAAAGAGCTTGTGGTGCTAAAAGATCAGTTGATTGAAGGCCGATTAGTGGTGAGATGCTATGGCTTAATGGGGGGTAAGGAGAGGGTTTATGTAGCCGTAAAAGAGTCGTTAATTAGTCACAATTGATGGACACTACACCTAATTGCTTACTAGCTATGAATGCATGATTTCTCTTAGGAACCGGGGCAATTATTTTGGTGATTATATTTGCCTAGGCATTTCTCTCATGCATTTGCTACTGGAGATTAAAAGATCGTTTCTCAAGGTATTTGCACAAATTTACACTTTTATTAATCAACAATTACTTTCTCTTGCTCTTTTCCTCTGTACCAATGCTCAAATTAATGTTTATGTATATAACATGAAGAAGACTCAATGGCTTGCCCTTTTATTTATTTATTTTTATTTATTTCTGTGATGTCTTATTTCATGTTAATGTAGAATCCAATAGCAATTATTCTGCCCAGAGAGAATGATGGTTGTAACTGTGGGAGGAAATGTTTGTACTGGTACAGTTGGGACTCTTTAATGACAATCATTGGTGATTTAAAATTAAATAATTGCGAGAGGTATATGTATCTAGTGGTTTGCTCCCGGGTACCTCGGGCAGGGCAGGGCAGAACCCGTCCCGGGCAGTGGGCAGGACGGGTACGGGTACAGCGGGTACCCGGGTACAACGGACACGGGTAGACGGGTTTTTTTTTTTAAAACTCCGCCATGCCCGTTTCAAACCCGTGCCCGTCCCGGGTAAACGGGTACAACGGGCACGGGTAGATGGGTTTTTTTTTTCTGTTTTCTGTTTTGTTTTCTTATTTTTTTTTACCGTGTTGTACGAATATTATTACGTGTTTATAATTCGACTTTTAAAATCTGAATAGTTCAATATCAAATATTGTATATATATATATATATACATAAAATTATCAAGTCACATCTTTATAATTCCTAGATAAATAAAATTTGTAACTCATATATAAAAATTATTTGTGCGAAAATTTGTATATTTATTCAGCTAAGTACAAGTCTAATTATTTATTTTTTTACACGAGTAATTTTATTTTATTTTCTAACTCTCATTCTAATTATATAGTTTCATAATTTATTTATATCTCGAAATTTGTAGTTTACATTTTAAATTGATAATATATTTTGTAAACATTCAATTTAAATTGATAATATAAATCTAAATTAAATAAAAATTAAATATAAATATAAATTCAAATCTAAATTTAGATGCAAATTAAATTAAATCTAAATTGAATATAAATGTAAATCTAAATTAAATTAAATTGAATCCAAATCTAATTTAAATCTAAATTAAATTAAATAAAAGGAAAAAAAAACAAGGCATTTCAGCCTCTGGAGTCTGGATTCAGCCTCTGCCGAATTTCAAAAAAAAAAAAGCCTCTGCCGAATTTCAAAAGAAAAAAACAATCTAAATCTAAATTCAAATATATATTAATAGGTTAAATAAAATATAAATCAAAAATATCTTAAATCAATTAATTTAAAACAATAAACATTTTAAATTGATAATATATTTTGTAAACGTTCAATTTAAATTGATAATATAAATCTAAATTAAATATAAATATAAATTCAAATCTAAATTTAGATGCAAATTAAATTAAATATAAATTGAATATAAATGTAAATCTAAATTAAATTTAAATTGAATCCAAATCTAATTTAAATCTAAATTAAATTAAATAAAAGGAAAAAAAAACAAGGCATTTCAGCTTCTGGAGTCTGGATTCAGCCTCTGCCGAATTTCAAAAAAAAAAAAAGTCTCTGCCGAATTTCAAAAGAAAAAAACAATCTAAATCTAAATTCAAATATAAATTAATAGGTTAAATAAAATATAAATAAAAAATATCTTAAATCAATTAATTTAAAACAATAAAACCTATTCAAAAAATTTCTTAAATCACTTACTTTAAAAATAAATATGAATTATTTTAAAACAACAGATTAAAAAATAAAAGTTACCCTCCTCCTTTATTCTGGGCTTGGGACCGGCTATGTAAAATAACATAGGCGGAGTTCTAACTTTTTTTTGTTAGTAATTCTTCTTTAAAATGAATAATTTAAGAACTAATTTAAACGTTTAGAAATTATAATTTAAAAAATAACCATAGAGATTAAAAGAGGTTAGAAATGTATACCGACACTACATATCTAGTAGTTTGGATTCATATACCATTGTTCGCTCTCTTTCGCACCGTCTGAATCCGAATTAGCCGCGGGCCGCGGCTCGGTACCGCTTTCTTCAGTGTTGACTCCGGATGATGATTCTTGATGATCTCGATGTTGGTTGCGCTCATCAGCACCAATCCAATCTTTCAAGCACACAAGTCTCTCAAAAACATGTGCACCCAATTTACTGCGTTTGTCGGAGAGGATCATGTTCGTCGAACTAAAACAACTTTCGGAAGGGACGGTTGACACGGGTACGGCAAATACGTCGCGGGCCATCATCGCCAGTGTTGGATAGTTTCTTTGATTCCTCTTCCACCACGTCATGATGTCAAATTCATCTTCTTTTTCGTTTACCCCCGCAAAATAGCTCACTAACTCGTTTGTGAATGTGTGCGGTTGGATCTCCGATTGGAAATCTGCTAACAATCCACCATTGCTAGTGCTTCTGGAAGTGGAACTATTAAAAAATTAAAAAAATTAGTGGACAAATAATGTAGATATTATAAATAATAAAGATTAAAATAATGTAGATATTTAAATTGTTACCTAGGGCCGGCACGGGACGAAGACGGGTTTTGGTTGTCACCCATTCTTGAGTGGTATATGGTAAACATCTCATCGAACTTCGAAGTCACGAATGCCTCCACTCCGGTGTTGTCTAAATGTAGATTATCTTTGTACGCTGCAACTATTTTGACTGTGAAATACTTCTTCTATACCGGGTTGAGGCAGCTTGCGATAATGGCCATGAGGGGTACATCGTCCCAATATTTTAGAAAATTTTCTTTCATGGCATCTACGATCGGTGTGAGAGTGGAGTACTTGCTTTCAGCTTGTTCCAATTCACGGTACACCTTGGAGATGCTATAGAGATGTTTGATCAACTCAAATGTCGTCGGTGAGTACGAGCAAGATAATTTGACGGTTGCATTAAAAAAGGTTCCTACGAAATTACTCAGGGTTTGTAGTTGGTCCCATTCGTCGAGGCTGGGCTCCAATGTCATTCCCTCAGGGGTGGAGCCTCTCAAAAACTCTCCTATGACGGCTTTGTAAGGAAGGCATCGGTTCAGAAACCTATAGGTAGAGTTCCAACGGGTATCTATATCCCAAGGAACTTTCAACTTGCTCAATCCATAGTTGACGCACATCAAACCAAACCGTTGTTTTCTTTCTTGGTTTGAAACAATATGGGACAAACAATCCTTTAATTTATTGATCAAATCTCTTACGGCTTCTGTTTTAAGGCCCGCCTTCACGACGAGGTTAAGTATGTGGCAAGCACACTTTTGGTGAAACATTGCACCATTCATAATCGGGTTTAGTGACCGTTTAAAAATCTCAATGGAAGCTATATTGTTACTAGCATTATCGAATGAAATAGAAAAAATCTTGTTATCCCTATCTCTCTTAAGGTTATACTCTTGTAACACCTCAATAATGGATTTGAAAATTACATGTGCTGAGTGCGGAGAATCTAACACACGAAAACTTAATATCTTTTTTTGTAATACCCACTGATCAGCGATCCAATGGCCGGTAACACAAGAGTACCCAAGGCCATGTTTACCGGCAGTCCATATATCGGAGGTAATTGAGACCTTATTTTGTTGGTATGCAAATATAGCTCGGAGCTCATCTTTTGTTTTGGTAAACTGGTTTTTAATTTCACCAACCATCTTTCTATGATGGATCATCTTGTACATTGGTTGAGCACACCCCCGAATGACTAATCGGGCAAAACTCATACAACCACCCATGCTTATTGGTTGTTCTTTGTGGGTAATGTACCGGGCCAATTCACTAAGCATTTTTGATTCATCGTATTTTGGGTTGGTTCTAGTACCATCCGCGTTCATAAGGGTTTGGATTTGTCTCGGTCCAACATTTTCACATATAACCTCACCCTTCCTTTGGTGCATTTCGACATGTCTTTTAAAGCTGGTCATACCACTACTTTGTTTATACACAAAAAATGGTTTCTTGCAATTTTGTACCTTACATTCAAGGGTTTGCATGTTGCCATTCTCATCTGTGGTCACCTTGTACCATTTGACCCACGGCTGATTGTATTCAGGAATTCTTCTAGTCTTCTTTACCAACGGCTGTTCGGGGGGTTGCTCAATCGGAGGAAGGATTGGTTCTTCTTCAATTTCAGTGACACTTCTCGACGGAGTACCTTCTATAGGGGGGGTGACTTGACTCGATGCTACAGAAGAAGTGCCTCCATATGCATATGGTGGTGTCGGTTGATGTGTTTCTTGTGGAATATACATGTTTGGATCGTTTGAAGTATAATACGGTGCATACATTTGGGGGGGTTGTTGATAATTTAAATCTAGCGTTTGATCCCTTCTTTGATAATTTTGTGGATAATTTTGTGGATAATTAGGTGGTGGCATAGGTGGGCCAAAAATTTCTTGTGACATTCTCGCTCCAAAATCTAAATTCTCATCGTGAGTAGGAGATGTCATCTTTTAAACATATTCAAAAAAATAAATGTAAATTACTTCACATATTCAAAAAAAAACAATATAAATCTAAATTAAATTAAATCTAAATTGAATATAAATGTAAATCTAAATTAAATTAAAGAAAAGAAAAAGAAAAAAAAACAAGGCAAGCCTCTGGCTTTCAGCCTCTGCCCTCTGCCGAATTTAAAAAAAAAAAAAAGTGCCTCTGCCGAATTTCAAAAAAAAAAAATCTAAATCTAAATTTAGATGCAAATCAAATTAAATCTAAATTAAATCTAAATTGAATCCAAATCTAACATAAATCTAAATTAAAATAAAGAAAAGAAAAAGAAAAAAAAACAAGGCAAGCCTCTGCCCTCTGCCGAATTTCAAAAAAAAAAAAATCTAAATTAAATCTAAATCTAAATTTAGATGCAAATTAAATTAAATCTAAATTGAATATAAATGTAAATCTAAATTAAATCTAAATTAAATCTAAATCTAAATTAAAAAAATAACTCTAAGTCTAATTCATAATAATCTAATTCAAATTTTAAAATTCTAAGTCTAATTCAAAATAAATACAACTTGTTCTAACTTATTTTAAAAATCTATTTTAAAAAAATAACTCTAACAAATTTAACTTATTCAAAAAAATAACTCTACCAAATCCAACATATTCAAAAATAAAATATAAATCTAGCTTATTTATCTAACAAATATAACTTATTTATCTAGCAAAATATAAATCTAACATATTCACATATAAATGTAACATATTCAAAAAATATAAATCTAACATATTTAAAAATTAATCCGAAATTAAAAAATAAAATCTAGCCTATTTTAAAATAAATCTAACATATTCAAATGATCAAATAACATATTCAAAATTTAAAAAATAAAATATAACATATTCAAAAAATACAATCTAACCTATTTAAAAATAAAATATAACATCTTCAAAAAATAAAATCTAACCTATTAAATTTAGATCCGAATTTAAAAAATCAAATATAACCTATTTGAAAAATCTAACCTACTAAAAAAATCCAACCTATTTATAAACAAATCTAACATATTTTTTTAACCTATTAAAAATAAATCCGAATTTCAAAAATAAAATCAAACCTATTCAAAACAAATCTAATTACTTCACATATTCAAAATAACAAATCTAACATATTTTTTTAACCTATTAAAAATAAATCCGAATTTCAAAAATAAAATCAAACCTATTCAAAACAAATCTAATTACTTCACCTATTCAAAATAACAAATCTAACATATTTTTTTAACCTATTAAAAATAAATCCGAATTTCAAAAATAAAATCAAACCTATTCAAAACAAATCTAATTACTTCACATATTCAAAATAACAAATCTAACATATTTTTTTAACCTATTAAAAATAAATCCGAATTTCAAAACTAAAATTAAACCTATTCAAAACAAATCTAATTACTTCACATATTCAAAATAACAAATCTAACATTTTTTTTAACCTATTAAAAATAAATCCGATTTCAAAACTAAAATTAAACCTATTCATAACAAATCTAATTACTTCACATCTTCAAAAAAACAAATCTAACATATATTTTTAACCTATTAAAAATAAATCCGATTTTCAAAAATAAAATCAAACCTATTCAAAACAAATCTAATTACTTCACATCTTCAAAAAAACAAATCTAACATATTTTTTTAACCTATTAAAAATAAATCCGAATTTCAAAAATAAAATGAAACCTATTCATAACAAATCTAATTACTTCACATATTCAAAAAAACAAATCTAACATATTTTTTTAACATATTAAAAATAAATCCGAATTTCAAAAATAAAATCAAACCTATTCAAAACAAATCTAATTACTTCACATATTCAAAATAACAAATCTAACATATTTTTTTAACCTATTAAAAATAAATCCGAATTTCAAAAATAAAATCAAACCTATTCAAAACAAATCTAATTACTTCACATATTCAAAATAACAAATCTAACATATTTTTTTAACCTATTAAAAATAAATCCAAATTTCAAAAATAAAATCAAACCTATTCAAAACAAATCTAATTACTTCACATCTTCAAAAAAAACAAATCTAACATATTTTTTTAACCTATTAAAAATAAATCCGAATTTCAAAAATAAAATCAAACCTATTCAAAACAAATCTAATTACTTCACATCTAACAAATCCAACATAAAATAAATCTAACAAATTTAAGTACTTAACAAATCTAACAAATCTAACGTAAAATAAATCTAACAAATCTAATTACTTAACAAATTTAACAAATCTAAATTAATCTAACATGAAACTAAATTTACTCTACAAAAATAAATTAAACTAAATTTACTCTACAAAAATAAATCTAGCATAAACTAAATTTACTCTACAAAAATAAATTAATCTAACATGAAATAAATGTAACCTTTAAATCTCGAGGGAAAATCTTGCGGGAGGTGCCGAACTTCGTAATTCCGATACCTTCGTAATTCCGTTTGCGTATTTGTAGAATGAATTAAATTTACAACTATATTTTTTTCAAACAATAAATTTAAAAACTGAAAATAGTAAAATTTTAGATTGAGAGAATGAGATTATGAGAGATTGAGAGATTGAGAGAATGAGAGGGTGTGAAAATATTGAGAGGAAGAGGGGTGAATATATAGAGTTTTGATTGGAGGGAGAATAATATTTGAAATTTAATAAATCCGAAAAGAAAAAAAACAGAATTGACGGGTGGGACCCACCCGTACGGGACAGAAATGACAGGTGGGACCCACCCGGTTTGACTGATTTGAACCGGTACTGTAGAACGGCTCAATATTTTAACAGAGCAGTTTTAGCTTCATGCAGCGCACTAATCAACTGCCAGCTAGTTTAAATTCTGTACTCCGTGCGCTGCATGAAGCCAAAACTGCTCTGTTAAAATCATTACCCTGTCGCCAGTGGGGGGAAAAATATTTGAAATAAAGGGGTTCGGGTAAACTCGGGCGGGTACACGGGTCCGGGTACACGGGTGCATGGGTGCACGGGTAGCGGGTACACGGGTGCGGGTACACCTGGGGCAGGTGCGGGTACACGGGTAGCGGGCACGGGTACGGCGGGTGCGGGTACACCCGGGTTTTTTTCCAAAAATAGCCGCCCTGCCCGTTTGAGACTCGTACCTGTTTACCCGGGTATACCCGGGCACGGGTACGGGTACCCCGGGCACGGGCGGACCGGGTTCGGGCAGCCCGTTAGGGGTAGTGTCAAACCACTATATGTATCTGTAGTGTTCTACTGTTGTAATCGAAGTAAGGAACTGTAAGGATAATGACATATACTGTTACACATTCCTGTTTCATCCGCATATTTGCATGCATAGTTTTTTTTTTTTTTTTTAAATTGTTATGTATTGATGCATCTAACTAAAGTGTATGAATCACACACTGTTTAGCCGTTTAGGAGTGTTTTCTTTTATGAAGAAATATGTTAAGGATTTAAAAAGTTTAATCAATTAAAAGGCGCAAGTTTAGTGATTAAAGTGGTCTTTTGTGTAAACAGTTATATGTTTGAAATTTAATGTATGCGCTAAAAGTGAGTTGAAAGATTTTAATCTCCATCTCATGTTTAAAGAACAGTTCGCACAAAGGCATATATATATAGTTAACATCTCCAAAAAAAACATTAAGGAATTGATGAATTGGTTGAGGGACTTCATTTATCATACAGTTTCTTTCCTAATTGGTAATGAGTGGAAGGTAAACATAAATTAATAAATTCGGAGTTCAATAATTGCATTATTCTTTAACAGAACTATACGTATACTAATATGTTGTCTATGTAGGCCATATCTATGTACAAACGCCGTCAACTTAACTGATATTACAGATCCGTACTAATTTTTTATTTGTCTATCTCTGATATTGAATAATTGAAAAGAACAACATTAATATTTAAATTTTAAAATATTTAACAATAATTGATGTATAATTGAAAGCATTTGTTCGGAATTATCTGAATGCATCATGCATGTGCTTTAACTTTCTCCTAAAATTGAGCTGGGGAGGGATCGCTCTTTCGCCATAGGCGATTTTGGCGTTCCAAAAAAACTCAAACCCTAGTCAGCCGCCACCTTACTCCTCTTCCTCACTCCCTCCATTTCATCCCTCTCACCTCTTTTAGATCTCAATCCGACACAGTGATATTCTCCCCTCTCTCGTCTCTACCTTCTCGAGCGGAGAAGACAATGAGAGAGAGGGGAGGGAGTCGAGCCGAGCCGACCGGAGCCGAGAGCGCGGTATCGTCGGAGTTCGGAGCGTAGAGTCTCTACCAATCTTGATCGGAGCAAGGGGTGGGTAGATCTAGCCGTCGGAGTGCAGCGATGAGTAGATCCGACCATTGGAGCGCGGCGGCTATCGGACCCGGTCGTGGAGAGAAATGGAGAATGAGGTATTATGGTGTTTAAGAGTGTCAATAAGTAGGATTAGATGATGAGAGTAGTTTAAATTAATTAATGAGAATAAAAGAGTTTAGATCTAGTAATTAGAGTCATTTGACTCGATGTAAATACGTTTTTTATCAATGAAATTATTAGTTGGCATTTAAAGCCACTAACCTTCAAAAAAAACTCTCCTAAAGAAGCGCTTTTTAAGTATGATGGTCGACTGAAGGAATTAGAATTGTATTTTTTTTTTTCAAGGGCATTTGGGTAAAAGAGGGCAGTGATGATGGGCATCAAGATGAAGATTTGCTCGATTGAATACATTTTATTTTAAAGTAATCCAATAAATTCTCATCTTCAAGCCCATCACCACTGCTGGATTGGAGACTTGAAGTGTTGCAGATGTGAAGATCAAACAATGCCCTATTTCAATCTTCGGTAGCTCTCTTTTGAACTCATATTTTGTAAATGATTATTGTACTGGTTTTTCTGAGGGTTGTAAATAATGGTATGCGCTCGTCGGATGGATGTAAATAATGGTATGCACTCGTCGGACGGACATGGTACCGTCAAGCGATTAATCGGAAATAATTGAAAATAATATGCCGATTAGTTGGAAAAATCCATGACAGTTTGGTCATCGCCAATGACTAATCGGCCAAAACGGCTGTTTTTTAAAACAATGGTTTTTCTATGTAATGACAATATGCCTACGGGTTAAATTAAAAAAATATACATAGAGAGATGGACTAACTTGTTTTGGAAATTAAAGAAGGTGTTTTACTTCCCGCTCATATCTTCATTTTTTAAAGTTCAAATAGTCGATTTGAACCTTCCAACATGATCTTCATATTAAAATGTGCTTGGAGACCAAATTTTACATTTTTTTTGGAAATTTTTACTATTTTCTTAGAATTTTGAAAATCATTTGTGAATTTTTTATTATTTTTTTATTTAATGAAAAGCTATGATTTTCAAAAAAATTTAAAAATAGTAAACAATACCACAAAATGTAAAATTTGATCTCCATTACATTTTTTTTTAGAACTTTTTACTATTTTCTTAGAATTTTTTAAAATCATTGCTTTGCTGAATTTTTTTTTTATTTAATGAAAAGTTGTGATTTTCAAAAATTCTAAAAAAATAGTAAAAAAATTTCAAAAAATGTACAATTCGGTCTCCAAGCATATTTTAATATGAACATCATGTTAGAAGATTCAAATCAACTATTTGAATTTTGAAAATGAAGATAGAAGTGGGAAGTAAAACACCCTCTTTAAATCCCAAAGCAAGTTAGCCCATCTATATATATATGAGTAGAACTAGGGTGTTCTTAAGCTCCAAGCCTCTTTGTGAGCTTAACTCAAAAATCTATCGGATTGGCTTCAAACAACACACCCAAACCGTTGAAACCGGTCTACTTTATATATATATAGGAAATTGCTAATATGCTATGCATAACATAGAGGGCCTCCGTGCTACGGCTTAATATTTGAGTTTTCAAAATCTTAACGGTTGATCCGAACCGTTCAACATGATCTCCATATGAATATGTACTTGCAAACCAAATTTTATATTTTTTAGAATTTTTTTACTATTTTTTAGATAGGTAGAAAATCACTTGATCTGAAAAAGAGGTGGCCTCTGCTACATTTAATATTAAAGAAAAAGGACAGAATAGACATACGCTATAAAAAAAAATGAATTTTAAAAGGACTGAATTGTTCGTCAGTATTGATTCTTAGACATTTTCTAAAAGGTATAGGATCGATTCAACGCTTACCGAGTCCAGGTGATTTACCTTCCTTCTGACCTTAGAACCTTTGTATATCATTTTCAGTTAAGAGCAGCTCAAGAGTGTGCATATTAACTAACAGATTATTACAATTGGAACAATACTAAGTCTAAATGGGTTTACAATGAATGTTATATCAGGTCAAGTGGTGAGAGCAAGGAAAAGGGATTGGCATAAAAAAATGGCAGAACATTTTTTTTTCTTAAATTCTTGAAAAGTAATAAAATTAAGGTTAACCTAAAAGGAAATAAACGAATCTACTTAACCCTAAAGCAGAACCAACAATCTCATTACAAAAAATATGATTTTAGTCCTTGTGATCGTTCCAGGTACAAAAAACAATTTACAATAGTGCAACTAAACAAAATGTTAACTGAGATTATCTCTATTTTTCAAACTTGTTTTGAAACCTGGGATAGACACAAGAAGTCGCTGAAAATTTTCATCTAGAATAAGTCTGCACCAAGCCATTTTTTATAGTATTCACAATTCCTAGGTGAAATAACACCATCAGGAGTGCAGTCTCTGAGCCGCGGGCACACACCGCATGGGATGGAAGCCAAAGCACCAGTGCGGGCCCCACTGCTCTTCTGAACCGTCCTATAACAAACCTTACCAGCAGGCACATTTACAAAATCACCCTTCCCAGTGCTCTTGACCTCCTCCACCTCCTTATCCAGCACCAGAGCCTCCAGAACATCCCCGATTTGTTGCAGGGTGTATATTAAGTTGGCATCTGATCTCTTCATCCCCTTCCATATCATGTCAGCAGTTGCGGCTTTCAGCACCGTGATCTGTTGCTTGCATCTCTTTTTCACATCATTGATTACTTCTGTGTTGAGGGACCCACCAGAGAACCATGTTCCACCTGTTTGTGTTGGATGAAGAAGAGCAGAACCAGCCAAGGAGCTGAAGTTAGTGTCTTAAATTAGAACCCTTTCCAAACTTGCATTTGTATGTGGTAAAGCACATTATTTATTTGTGTAGCAAACATTATTGAGATCAATAGATGTAACAAGTGCCCAGTATCAAGATCAACATGCAAATATATTCATCGCCAATTTGGTAGAGCACGTTATACACATGTGCGTGCTTGTGTTTGGAGGGAGTGAGTATACAGGTAACAATCACCCAAATTATAAACTGAAGTTATCATTAAAAATTATGCCAGGTTCCTGATATTGCAACTTCACCTGAACTAGCACCATTTAAAAATCCTTAACACCCGATTGAACCCAAAGATAAGCACAAACATTGTTGAGCTAACCCTCAATTTCATTCTAATTCTGTGTCATTTAAATTTTATTAGCAAGATGCCTGGGCTAGAATTTGTTACCTGTAATCTCCTCAGAAGGCTCAAACTCAGACAGCATGTAGACCTTTTTGGCCTTATGCCGTATGTCCTTAACCTCCTTTATTAAGTTTGTGGCCAATAACATCTTGATTTGTTTCTGAAGTATGTTTTGTGGAATCTCGGATTCTCTTTTGATGTCAGCCAGCCATATTCCTCTATTGCCTCTGCTTCTAATTGAAGCCAGCACCTTATCTCTCTCGGTAAGTGCTTGCACAGGGGCGGTGGCTAATCTCGAGTTTGGATCAGGCCGGGCCCGCTTCCTAGATGGCTCTGGGGTACTCATGTTTCTTCTCTTTACCAATGACTGTGCATAAATTTCAAGAAGTAAAAGTAGCACAATTATAGTATCTATTTCAAAAGGCTATAACGAATCAGCATGGATAATCAGACTGTGGAGTACTGAGATATTATTGTACTAAGCAATTAACAACAACAATAAATTCACATGATGGGGCCTGTCTCTTCGAGCAAGCTATTTGAATTTCATCCAGATCCAAGATACAATAACTTGTTTTTATACTTGTCAGCCTCTGACAAGATTTCAAAAAAAAAAATAACTTGTTTTTAGCGTATTAGAAAAATTGTTTTGAACGGGTTCAAAGCATTCTTCTCTGTAAGCGGAACATATTGTTAATTGCCAAATTCAGATTTTGGTTTAGGTTATACAATTAACAACTTTTGGTACAGGGTCAGAATCCATAAAAACCAAACTCAGAAAATACCAGAATGCCCAAATTCCCAAACTAAAACAAAAGTACCCGAAATGCCAAATTATAAAATACTCAAAATCAAGCAAACCAGTGACAGTGCCAGTAATAGATTAGAGAACTTGCGGGGCAAGGAGAGAAACCAAGGGTATGGTGTTGCAAAGGAATTTACCGAGTTATTGCTCAACACACGAGAGAGACGATACTGCTGCGTTAGGAAGGGGAAGAGAGAGGGATGGAGAGAGCGTGCGGGAAGAGAAATCGCGGTCGTGTAAGAGGATGGAAAAGGATTCCTCTGCGTCTGCGGCGCAGTCGACCTGGAGGATCGAGAAATGTGTGCGTGTGTTTGAGATTAGCGCACTCGGCCTACGGGCAGATCATGAGTCAGCCCAAGTAGGCCCATAATAAAACATATTTTTAATCCTGTTCCAGCTTTGGGCTTTACCAAACTAAGAAGAGCTCAGTGGACTCCTTCGGGGTTCCGGTTCGAATTTTCATGGAAGACCGGGTCCACAACCAAGCCTACGTGGTTGGAATCTGTTTGCACTTCAATGCCTTTTGCTACGGAGGGAAATAGTTGAATAGAGCAAGAGAGGGGAAGTGAACATCGGCCTTTCCGGATCTCAGCTTGATTTCTTGAAGGTATGATAACTGGATAGAATCTATATGGGCCACAAAAGGCCGAGCATTTGAATCCATTTTCAATAACTTTCTTACAATAAGTGAAGTCCCTGGATCCTTTACAAAATTGTTCCATCCCATATGAAATGTAGAAGATACAAAATTTCTTATATCGACTTGAATCTATTTTGTTTCGCGTGCTAATATGATGGTTCGAAATATCATATCTTTTAACTTGTCAGATTTAGCATTTGACGCGTGCTGTATGATGGTTTGAAATTTCAGATCTTTTAAGTGGTCAGATTCAGCATTTGATATTTTAGTTATATTTTGAGCGCTGGTAATTATAGATAGGTATAGGTCGGTTAAAAGTTCGATTTTGCATCAGGAACTCAGCTCAGGAATTTCCAATGGTGTGCTATAAGCATGGAAAAAGTTCCAAAAAATCTGTTTCTTAATTAACATTTGTCGGCACTCATACGATGCATGTATCCCCTTTTGGTCTTTTCTAACAGGGCGTTTAGCATTTGGTGTAGTACGACCAGTAGAGGCCTACGAAACCTTCATCATATAGGAAAGGATAGGAAAAGGGCGCCAGGGATCCAGACTCTGAATTCATCAGTAACTCACAAATAAAGAGGATCCCTAAGAATTAGATCCAACTAACGAGCGATATTCTGAATAGCCAACAGCAAATTGCAGTATGTGGGTCACACATAAATCGACATTTAAATTTCTGAAGTCATGTAAATACATCCTTTGGCTGCAACACTGTCATTCAAAGAGTTTAACTATCATGTTTTAAGGGGAGGGATCACCTGACAATGAATGGACCCCTCCCTATTTAAAATGCATTATGTTTCCATCTAAGCAAACCCTATCAATTGATACCAGTAACCCAAGAGATTGAAAAGACTACAAAAGTTGAGATTATAAAAGCACAATCATGCCATCTACTAAAACTTCAAAAACATTTTTTTCAATCTTACAAAAGTTGCATATCAGAAAGTCTCCACCTCATCCACGCTGTATCAAGTATACCTGACGTTATATTTATAACTGTTAGTTAAATTTCATGAACTTAATACACACAAGGGTACAAAACCAAATAACCTAAATGAGAATTGAGCAATAAACTGATTTCTCAACCTCGCCTTTCCTGCCTCTAACCAAAACGCTCGAGAGACCTTCAGATGTGTAAAGATGCGCAAAATGGGCATCACTTGGCAGTTTGTTCAAGCACAGGAACCTTGTTCCAACTCTCTTCAAGCACGTTGCTCTGAAGTGGCGGTAGAGAAAACACACTGACAGTTGAACTCTTGCTCCTTATCTCTTTCAATGAACGAAGGGCTGCAACAGTGCTCTTCATGTACATGCTCTCAATGTTTTCAATTTCCTCCAACCCAGGAATGCCTTCAGTGCCATTGGTTATTGATGGGCTGGGCGGTATTGAGGAAGATTTTGGGTCGGGTGTGAGGTGGGTCGACGCGTCTTCACCAGAGATAGAGGGTTCGTTGGTGGGGAAGAGTCTGTCCAGCATGGTTTCACATTCTTTGACGAGCTTGTAGAGAAGGTCGGTGGTGAAGAAAGGTTGCTGAAGAACCTTCTGGATAAAAGGGAGGCGGATTAAAGCACCAGTTCTCTTGTCATACTTCTTTAGTATCTTCACCAATCCTGTGAAATAAGGAGCAAAATATTACACACATAGTTCAAAGGATTTCAAAATTTACCCTTAAATGCATCATAGCATAGCATAGCCTCTATGAACTATGATTTTGGTATGACATGTACATCATCATTGAACTCAATGGAAATGACATGTACATCATCATTTAGAATCATTTTTTTTTCTTTAGAAAAATCACGTACACAAATATTTCAGCAAAGAACAAAAAAAACTGTCAAAACGTGAAATGCATTTATTCAAGACAGACCAACCAAATTGTCCCATGTCCAAATTTTAAAGATAAATATTTGAAGTATATTTTCCATTATTATTCATATTGGAATCTAATGAAGGACTAGAACCACATGGAAACCCAAAGATCAAGCTAACCACATATCCAACTTACAAGAGATAAATGTACGAAGTAGAAAATGAGAAAATATTTTATTTAGTAAACTTCCGGTTGGGTTTCATTTCTAGCCTACCCCAACTTATTTGGGAATAAAGGCTTTGAAGAAGAAGAAGAAAGTACATATTTCCTAAAAGAGCTAAAGCTTAGAATAATAAATATATTAAAAAAAACTAATTAAAACAAAATATTAGAAGCAATAGATATACTAATACACTTCGGATGAACCTACCTTAAGAAAAGATAGACATTATTACACGCAAAAAGAAATGATTTTCCAAATAACTGATACAATGTTTTCAAAAGCAGAGATTCAACGGCTATAGAACCGTCGAACTTGTCAACTTCAGGAGAAAGGAATTCTATTGCAGCCAAAAAGGAAGTCCAAAGAAGTAAAGATTAAAAATCCAAATAACCTCCGCATCAACAGGGAAAGAACCATAAAAAACATGGCTTGATATAAAAGATAGATATTTTACTCAAAAAATATATTGCTCCTAGGACACGTTGATTTGTTGACCATACTAAGCTGATGTCAATATAAGAAATAACAAATAGAGTAAGAAAATAAGCAGGCACTCAAAGACAGGTCACCCACATTAAGTTTACAAAAAATTCTTGTCTGATACTAAATATTCATGTGGATTTTTCCTTTGTATTATGCTTGCATTATGTAATTATTTTAATGTCCCTGTGTGCTAAGAAAAATGATAGGTAATGCAGCTTGCCACAAACAATAACATCCAAGTACTGATCAGCCCAACTTCTGAGCTTAAAGCCTTAAAACATATGGCTTTGTCAAATTCCCTTATAACCAATCAGTATAAACAATAGAATACTGTCTACACCAGAACTTCACCAACTGTAACGCACTGTCTAATTTACAATTCCGCAGGTAATTGTTTAAACAATATCCATCCTTCAATAAAACAGAATCCAAACTCTTTGGGGTATATTTTGTTTAGAATTGTCCTACACTGTTTCAAAACTAAATTAACCCATCAGAAGCCAAAAGTAGCAAATATATCATGCGTGATAAAAAAAAGGGTAGCAAAATCCATCATAAAGTTTATACCAGTATAATTAAGCGCGCTGTAGTTCTCAAGAAGAACCATCTCTCCGTGAAAGTCAACTATTTCCTTCCTGACCTTCATCAGCTCCTCCTTGGATTCCTTCCCCACAACTCTTCTCACCCTGTCCTGTAATTCCTGCACAAGCAAAACAAATATCGTTAATATAAATAACAAATTGAGGTCTCTTTGCTACAGTAATAATTCCATAGTTTGGAAAAGATGTGAGATTTCTGATCACATCCTCGGCACGTTTATAGAAACTGAAGTTTATACAAAATTTGCAATTACCCAATAAAGAGGAATTATACGAAAGAAGCTTAGATTATTGAGCAATTATGAACATAACTGCAGATCAAAATGGAAATTGTGCAACCGAGCTCATAGAAGATGAAATAAAAGACCTTTTGACGGATGATGTACTCTTCTTCCTTCTCGACAAAGAAAGAGTTGAATTTGTCGAGTTCATCCTCAAGCAAGCGCATGAAATGGATCTCTTCCCTCGTCATGGTCGACTCACCTTCGACGGTGGCGGAGCCCTCGTCGGCGACTCTCGCGCGCTTGGCAGGTCGCTCAATAAGTTTCAACTTCTTCTTCAAATCCTTGTACGACAAAAACTTCTCGCGCCACTCGGGCAAGGTCTCCTCTATCTGATTGCTCAAGCTCTTCCCGAACTTCATCTTGTATTTGTGTACAGCAACTAAAAAATGAATTGAGGAACTCGAGAGGGGATCGAGTAATAGAGAGAGATTGAGAGGAGGAGGAAGGGTAAATGGGAGGAGGCGAACGAAGAATAGAGGAATTATAAGAGAGGAAAGTGAAAGGGAGAGGGAAGGATATTCGAGAAAGAGAACATTCGTAATGGGAGGGTGAGAGGATATCTTCGGTTTTATTCTTCTCTGTGGTCTCTCTTGCTGTTCGTCTTTCTCATTAACTAAATCTCGGCCGCACCTGGTTCATTCCGTAGATTCATTTAAAATACTGTTGTTATATGATCGATAGCTGTCGAACTATGTATGTATCATGGAGTCGTAGACAATTTAAGTTTTTTCCTAAACATGTTTATATATTTCAGTAACGGATGCTTACCTGAAACTTGCGAGATCTAAATAATACTATTGAAAGGTCAAGAACTATTGAATACATTGAAGTGTTTCTGTTCAATTCTTTATTTTGTTGACTTAAACAACTCGTTATATTCTATATTTTTTTATTTTTTTTTTATTTTGCAAATGAGCCCGTAGGCGATATTCTATATCTTATAATTTTACAATTAAGTAATCACTAATCGATACTAAATCATCAATGTATATAGACAGATTATCTTTATATGATTCATTTGACCTTTAAATCTCCGAACTCCTTGATAATGTGTTATATAAACTTTTCATCAAAATAACAAACACGATATTAACAATAAATATTCAAATGCTAATAGCCTAATAATCATAACGTAATGATAATTTACCTTGTAGCTAAAAGACATCGTGTAGCAATTTTAATTTATTATATACTGTAATACCTTTTAGTTATTTTTTATAATATTTTTTTCCAAAATTACAATATCTTTTTACGCCTTGCTGGATTTTAACTTATTTTATAGTGAAAAATGACGATGTTACTGGCCATTTTAATGAGAACCTCCTCTTTTTAACCATACAGATGAATTTATAATTTTATTAACAAGATAAAAGAAGCTCAAAACTTGTGTATTTTGGCCTTCAAACAACTGTAGCATAAAATCAAACAAAATATCATATGTTTGCAAATTGAATTGCAAAATTCTAGTTGGTACTTTCAATTTCACTTTCATAGATGCAGTGCAATTGTGAATTTTAAAAGATTTCACTAAATGAAAACTTGCATCTCCACTTTCACTCTCTCACAACCAATCAAATTCGCTGTTGTGGCATTAAAATCAATTGCATGGATGTAGGAGTTGTGAAATTAAGTTTGAAATTAATTTCTCTTTGCTCTTTGACCGTTGTTTGAAACTACTAATTAGTTTCATGGATGAAGATGCTCTTAGTTTAAAAAAAATATCTTAAATTCTTACTCTCACTAAATCACTATAAATAATATTGAATAATAATACATACTTGTGAGAACCATCATTTAGTCTAGTGTCGAATACCAAGCTCTCTGTGCGGGTAGGGGCATATTTAGGTTCATTGTTGGGATGGCTAAGCTATCCTATAATTTTAAAATTTTAGTTATGTATATTGAAATTTAATTTAATTTTTTTTTAACTTATTATATAGTCTGACCACACTCATAGAATATCAAATGTTTATCCAATAAAGAAAGAGATTTTAGACACCTAAAGTTATGCTTACTCAATAGAGATATTCTATAGACTATTTACTTGTAATTTAGTGGTTAAGAGATTTATTTTTGTGGTTGAGGTGACTTAGGTTCAAATTTTTCTCTCCACATTGTGCATTTTTTATTTTAGCTCTCCTACCAAGATTTTTCAGTTCCACTCCTGTGTGTGGGAGATCGCATGTTTGAAACCCGAATAGAAAAATTCTTGTAAATATTAAATAGTTAAAAGACTTGACCTCTATTCTTTACTCAAAAAATAATAATACATGCTCTACTTGATCTGAGATTTATTTTGTCTTTTACCTCAATAATATCTTGTAAAACAGTAATATAAGTAAAATGTGCGTTTTAAGGTCTAAACTAATAAAAAATAATAATAAAATTAGAAATGGGATCCTGGAAAATATAATTGGGATTGTTCACAGTGCATCGAGGACGGAGTGGTCATGGTGTGTGGAAGAAGTTAAATATCTACATGTAATTTAGGAAAATCCCCCGTAACTACTTTCCTCGGATATAAGCTATTACAAGCCACAGACCGGTGGGCCAACAGCATCCATTAACAGGTCCGTCAGCGAACTGGAACATAGTGGGGCCCACTTGATGTACTCGCAACACACTTTACTATATAATTCTACAAAAGACAGACCGGCCTCTACAGTGTTCTGTTACTTACGATAATCATCTCCAGGTCACACTCTTTATCCCCGGCTTCTTGACTTTTAGGCAAAATTGGCTATATATTAATTAAGGTATAGATAATATACCCGTCAAATTTTAGCAAAATATCTTTTCGTCGGAATTTTAAATTCGGATATATATTTTAAAAAAAATAATCCGTCTATTTGTAGGTTTTGATAAAGTTAGAGAACGTCACGGCATATCCGCTTGGATTTTGATTGGTTCATGCTGAATACCTGTTTTTATTAAATTTAGAGTAGATGTGATTAAATATGAACCAGTGGCAGGGGAGATGGGGCAGGCCTCCTGTTTTGCTGATTAAATTGATAATAGAGGAAGGCTAAGGTTAATGGGGAGGTCGATCCCACTAAGCGTTCTTATCTCTTCAGAAAATAATAATTGAGGCAAGCAAAAATAAGGGGCTCCACAAAAGAAACATTTATCCCAGCTTAAGCATGTGTTTACATGGTACTCGTTTGTTTGTTAGCGTTGCAACGCAGTTTGTACTCTTTGATATTCAAGTTGAAATCAACACTTTAAAATATAATGACTTGTTTTTTTCAGAGATCAAATAATTAAAACACACGCTTATATAAAAAGTTGACAAAAGATTTTTATTTATTAAAAAAGACAGAAGTATATATCCATAATTGTATTATGTTTATATTCGAAGCAACTCACGTTAAAATGGAAAATTTCTCATTCGAGATTAAACATGTGTGTTGCAGCCAGCTAACTAACTATTACATTTGTGGTCAAATCAAATAATATGTGATACATCATTCATAAATGCACAGGCAAATTAGAGAAAAAAAGCTCTAGTTGGATATTGTAGCAACCACGAGACACTCCTTTCGCACTAAACAAAATACGAGAAAACGTCAGACTTTAATATTGACATGGTCAGTCGCAACACGTATTTTCAAACTACTATTTTATTGTACTCATGCAGATACGATTTTAGTCAGAACCGCGTACTCAGTATAATAATTATAATAATAATTATTATAATAATAAATCTTAACACCTTCATCTGAGAAATCCAAAGCATCTGTATTGTATGATTCAAATCTAAGGTTCAGATCTCCAGATAATTGTTCTGGTAATTTTGGTTGGGTTTCTAAACATTATTTTTGTGGCATTGTACTATATACTGTAGCAACCACGAGACACTCCTTTCGCACTAAACAAAATACGAGAAAACGTCAGACTTTAATATTTGCATGGTCAGCAACACGTATTTTCAAACTACTATTTTATTGTACTCGTGCAGATACGATTTTAAGTCAGAACAGCGTACTCAGTATAATAATTATAATAATAATTATTAAAATAATAAATCTTAACACCTTCATCTGAGAAATCCAGAGCATCTGTATCGTATGATTCAAATCTAAGGTTCAGATCTCCAGATAATTGTTCTGGTAATTTTGGTTGGGTTTCTAAACATTATTTCCGTGGCATTGTACTATATTAGTACATGACAAGTTAAGCTGTCCCCACCAGCTTGCCTGGATGGAATTTGAAAATGGATCTACCGGAGAATATCCTCCATCACTTTCCATGTCACATGTCACATAAAAATGCCACCCCTGTGACATGTGGAACTGATAAGGTTAACTTGCGCGGTCGAAACTCGAAAGTTCAAACTTAAAATTTAATTGGAAAGTGATTTAACGGAGAGAGGATCTCCTGTGGAATATTCTCTATCAACATCCCAATGCAGCAAATCGCTGTTCTGTTCTGTTTGGATTTTATTTAGCATTTGAATGTGGTATAGATACTAAGATACCCATGCTATCTATGCATTTCTATTCGTAAATACATTTTACATCTAAGCTACTTTTAAACTCGAATTATTTTTCAGTGATATTATAATTCCTTCTAGAAGGGTACAATTAGTTTCATTCTATTAAATAGTATTATTTTCTCCTATTATATATCAACTCAAATGAAAACGTATGTTGTTTGATGAATAGGAGTCGGTAAATTATTAATCAAATAGGGTACAACAAAAACTAATTGCAGCACAACTGAGTTGTTCAGCAACACAATTAGAATTAAATCTCAATCTGATAAGGAGTTCATGTTCAATTGTCTTAATCCACAAGTAAAAGTTAAGGAAACTTAATTCAGAGTAGAGGTGTCTTAAAGTCCGGACAGAGAAAATGAAGCTCAAGTGAAAAAAAAGAGGGATGAGATTTATTAATAATAATTCATTTTTTTTAGAACCAGTCTTTGATCTAGTGAAAAAAACAACTGCTTTTTGTATGGGAGGTCATAGGTTCGAAATCCGGAAGAACAATCTTTTGTAAATATTAAATAGTTTGATGGTTTGATCTCCAACTTTTATTAAAATAAAAAAATTCTCTTTTATGTGTCTACAAATCCGAATCCATGAAATTTATATATATCATAAATGTACGTATGATTCACGCTTAAATTAGAAAAAAAAAACAATTATAGATGTTTTGCTGGAGCTGATAAAGATACAAACATATCTGAATAAAAAAAATCATCCAAATGAAAGGTCGTATACACGAGGGCATGATTCGAATTGTTGAAGAGAATATCCAACTCATGGTTGTCCGCGTCCTACATTTTTTAATATTTTGTTTGCTTGAAAGTTGAGAGATCTCCTTTCTCAATTAAAATTTTTAAACCGCGAATTCTGGATTTGAAAAATTCAAAGTCAAAACCCAAACACGTACTTGACCCCTAGTAATAATATTGTATCTAGAGATTTTTTTTTTTCTGAAGAAAAAAAAGAGGTTTGAATTTGAATACAGCCTTAATTTATTGGGACTTGCTGTCACTTTATTATTTTTAGAATATCTCTTGAATTATTGCAAATCGGATCCATTGACAATTTACACAATATATTTATAGGCAGAATGTACAATTTCTATTGCTATTATACAAAAGAAAAGAAAAAACTTGGATCCAATCGAGATGTCCATTTACAAGACTGGAGACAAAATTCTGAAATCTTCGCATTTGTAACAATTTGACGTGTTAAAAGAGTTCTGATTCTCTTTATCCAATAGCGAGCTTTATTTGGTAAAAGCTTATGAGAGAACAAGGATGTGGTTATAATTGAACTATTTAGAGGGTCATATGTAAAAAAAATCCTAAGTGGAAGTACTGTGTATCATGTATGGTCATTCATACATCCTCACTGTGTGGAGAGATAAAGATTCAACATACAGGTGAAAAAAAAATGATAATGAGACCACATGATTCAGACTTAAATATCACATCTGCTGACTGACACAGTGAAGAGTGACACAAAAACTGATTTGGTCTATAAAAGAAAATGAGAGATTCACACTTAAAAATCGCATCTGCTGACGTAATGAACAGTGATACAAAATTTGAATATTTATATGACGTATGTTTCTTACGAATATATTATATATGTACACGTAATTAAAATATCTATAAGACATTATTAAAATGATGTGACAGGAGTCATTCACCGGAGTGTTGACAGGACGTCCAATTATATCCATTTAGAATACACTATAAAATTGATGTCTCCGACATTATTGTTTGACTGAATCTAGTGATTCCATTCAAAATCCACGTAATTATTATTAAGTATAATATTTTTTTATGACCAAAATTTATTTACACCAGAGATTAAAAAGGTACTTCAATACAAATACTTAAATTAGAAGAGGCCGAAGGTTCTCCAAGCTTCCATTTGAATTGGAAATGATACTCTAGATTACACTTTTACAATGTTTTAGATATTAATACTAGACAATTATATGCTTGCAATGTGCTTTATTTTCTTATTTTCAGTTAAAAGGTCATTATAAATAAGGTTGTAAATGTAAGTGTCAATTATAATTTAATTGACGTGTATCTATCGAAATTATGCATTTTAGTGTATGCTAACTTTAACAATAAAGCCTAATAACCTTCTTGTGCTCTTATTTATTAAAATAGAAATTCAAATAGAAAAACTTCAGTACTCACAATCAATATACATCCCTCTCGAGTCTCGACTCTCGAGACACACCAAAACTTAAAACATGTTACATATCGAAAGCCACATAAGATCCTGATCTTGGTTTCCGTGAACCAATAGCGAACACTTATTCTGGGAGCACCGCAAGAATATACGGAAGAATATACGCAGCATCTTTGTAGCATATGCTCTAAAAATTCTTCCAATTCTCAAACCTCGCGAGTCGTGTGACCAATCCCAGTTCTTCTTGTACCTCCACTAACGAAGATATATGATATTTGTTTTGTAGCTTTTTCTTAAAAAAATATTATCATAATTGCATCTTGAATTAAATTATAACATACAGTTAATGCTGATATTTTAAAGTGCATATAAAATCCAATAATTATGTAACGCAATTTTTCAACGGGTGTTTCTAGTTTCAAGACCAATTGTGGATTTGGAAAAATAAAATTTTGAAAGTATCTTTTCAATTTTCTAGAATTTGCTAGTGATGGTCTTTATTATGGAATCAAGCATATTCCTAAGCATCTGTGATTACAGTGAATGATCAAAACAGTCTCGGGTTTAATTAGATAATAAAGAAACGCCAATGCAAAATATTTTGCCACTTGGCTGGTCACTTTTTGGCATGTAATAGTGTGATGGTTCTCGACTTGACTAAGTTAGTGGATAAATAGGACGCGGTGAACATGTTAATTATTTGATTTCGTCAGATTAATAATTAAATTATTTAGTACCAATAAAATAAGTCAAATCTTACATTTCGTCGTCCTTTGGTCCCCACCTGGAGTTCGTGATGGAAAACAAATTATGCGTCAAACAACATGAGTAAAGCCGTCTCATTTATGTTATCCATAATAAAAATATTTTCAAATGTCTTCATTCTTCCGACAGAAAAAACGTGATATAATATAAAAATACAGTCACTCCAGCAGATTTATTACCTGCACGTGATGTTATTTTTATAGTTCTCTAAATATATAATTTCCGACGAATTATACGTCAAACAACATGAATAAATTGTTTCATCTTATGTTATCTATAAATAATAATATTTTTTAAATGTCTTCGTTCTTCCGACAGTAGAACATAGTACAATAGAAATAATCACGCCGACAAACTTATTACATGCACATTATATTAATTTTATAATTCTCTAAAAATATAATTTTACAACTATTTTACATATTTTCTTCCTTGAACAACAAAAATAATGACAACTTCTCAATATGTCAATTATAATTTCCCTAATCCAGACTCCGGCCCCAGCCGTCCAGGCATTCGGTTGAGGGTTTCTCAACCTACTCTTTCTCTTCAAGTGGGTATAAAGAAATGTGAAGTTCTCTAAGTGCATGAATATTGAAATGGTTTCTCTGTCCAAAGATAGGGTGTCATTAATGTAAGAAAACAACAAGGGGCCCCAAAGAAGTGGATATTCCACTTGGAGATGCTCTTTTTAGATTTACCAATAGGCAAGAGGAAGAAGTCCACGTGACATATTCTTTGTGAGGTATATTCTCCGCGTCTGGTGCTGTCGGATTACAGGATTTTTAATTTTTGACAGGAGTTCCATGTAGATCCTCTCCAGTGTGGAACCAATTGGATGGTTCCAGGATCGTTTACAACGATTGTAAGGTCTGACGGTCCAGATCATCCTTGATCTAATAGATTTACAAAGCACTGGCGGTCAAATGTGCTTTGAATGGTCTGGATCTATTCAACTGCTATTCCGAAATTTTGTATTAAATAATATTTTTTTATTGCGTTTTTAGAATTTAAAGCTTTATTTCCTGTGATACATCGTAGAAATAATCAGGGCCGGCCGATGCATGAAGAAATAAGCCCATAATAATGTAAATATCAAACCTATAATATTTTTAAAAGAAACTATTATTTCATATATACTCTTAAAAAAAATTCAAAATTACGTATTTTTACTCTAAAAAAAACATTATACATATTATCTTAAATTTATAAAGTACTAATTTTATTATTATTATAAAATAAAAATATATAATATCTTTAAGAGAAGAGAAATATTCCGTCCTCTAATAAATAAATTCAGAGAGTGTTGTATATCAGCTAGATTTGGTATATATATTGTTTCTCGACTAGCATACAAGTATACAACAGAGATTACCACGAAATGAAGAAAAGAAGAAGTTTCTGGACTAATATACTGTTTACCATTCAAACACATTTATTGGGCTGTATGAGAAATGATAGAAGGATTTTATTGGGTTCCCATTTTAGTTTCATTTGGGCCGGATAGTCAGTTAAAACTGAAGAAAGGAAGTTAAATTTGTATGGACATATTGAATATTATAATATATTTATGAAAATATTAATTATTTTGAAAGTTTGAATGGGCACACTGGAAATTTTTCCTAAAACTAAAGATACTATCAGCTTTTTTCTTCATATATCCGAACCTCTTTCACCGACACGGCTGCATGATATGGGTATTCGGATCCAGTGCAATACCTTATTATGTAGAATGAGATCTGATTCGTCCGTTTCAATCTGACACATATCTCAAAATAAATCCCTCTTGTATTCTTAACAGGCTTCAAATTAATTTTGACTTGACAAAACTTATGATATCTAACTCCTTGCAGGTGATTAATGCTTGATTTTTGTGGCAACAACTTTTTTCTTTTCAAATTCAACAAGTATGACCAGAGGACTACAAAACTTATGAAGTAACTACTCTAACCCAATTGATAGCATAAATACAACTATTATTGTTTCAAAGACACAAATTTTCATGAGTAAACTACTAATTAAGAATAGACAATCAAATTTGCATGATCTTTTAACATGCACGAGTCATCAATTATATATCCAAATATACAAGTCATGCATGGAAACACAATAGATCAAATACATCTTCTAGCTATATTTACAGAAAAATTTGTATAACAACAATTCAACTAATTAATAAATAAAATTTAGAGAACGAAATATTGGAGGAAATCAATGTTTATTTTGTGGACATGAACAATCCCGACTAGGAGATAGTTGTTCCATTACTATGATAGTTAAGGGAGATATCGTGGTGAAGCCACTTCAACTGTAAGAACTACAAAAGAACACATTACCAAGTCTAATTACCAACAGTTCTTGTATTGTATGTAGTACATTCGGTGTATGCCTCATGTGACAAATGGATAAATAAGTAGAACTTAAACACCAATAGTTCTTTTATAACCAACCGTTGATGAACCAACACCAACAATTCAACTAAAGGAATGTTGTTGAAAACAAAATATTTACCAACAATTCATATGAATAAACCATTAGTATTGAGGGTATCATAACACCAACGGTACATTTCAATGAACTATTAGTGATCACTGACTATTATTTAAAATAAACCGTTGATGATGTATAATTTACCTATGTAACTTTGTCTATTCACTTTCTCTATTATTTGCTCTTAACTAAAATGAATCTGTCGAAGAAGAAACCCAAAAACCGGAAGACCCAACCGCCCCAAATCGAGTTCTCCCCTCCGACGGATCCCGATCTGCATCAAAGCTCCTCATGATCCCCACTTGTTCCAACTCAAACCCTCACTTCCACCTCTCAATCGAGGTCAAGCAACCTCGCCTTGCTCTCCGATGCGGCTATGCCTTCTCCTCTCTTTCAGTCGACCAGATCGAATTGGTGTACAACGAGGCGGGTTGCGACACGTTCAAGGCTGCGGGAATCCTTGGTATCCTGTATCCATCTAGAAGTGGAATAGGAGGAGGAAGATCGTCACAACATGGGGCCCACTGTCAGTGAGAATTCTTCTCAGAAGAAGGTCAAGAAGGCGCGGCCGCGGCATGTAGCAGTTTCAAGTGGCATGTTTTCTAGTGTGATTGGGAAGGATTATATCGGCTCTCACTTATAAAGTAATGATAAAATCCAAAGGGAGGGGGAGTTCAAGTACAGTGCCGAAGAGGCTGAGGGGAATAGTAGTGGAATAGAGGAATTGTGGAATTCTGAATTGATCACTCCAAAATATTCCATTATTCCATTATTACGTTCGGCAAGCATGACAATTGGAATTGTGAAAATATAAAGTTATAAAATATGAACTTAATAGAGAATGTGAAAGGTATCCACTTTGTAACAGAGAAGAGAAGAATGAATTTTATTTCATTGAATCTGCTTTGTACATTGTCTTGGTCTCTTTATATAGAGATCCGATTCTATTACAATTACAGTAACTAACTGTTGCTCTACAGTAACTAAATGTTACAAAGTCTAACTAACTGCTATTATCTAATACCCCCCCCCCCCTGCAAGCCAAACGTGGAGAGTTAGAAACATGCAGCTTGGATAGGAGAAACTGGAGCCGAGGAGCAGTAAGACCCTTGGTAAATATATCAGCCAGCTGGTCCTTAGTGCAAATGAACCGAACTTGGAAGGCCTTAGATGCCACTTTTTCGCGAACAAAATGAAAATCTATCTCGATATGTTTTGTTCGGGCATGAAAGACTGGATTGGAAGCGAGGAAGGTACCTCTAAGATAATAACACCAAAGGGTAGGTGTCGATGTAAGAGGGATGTGAAGTTCCTTGAAGAGACTTTGAAGCCAAACCAATTCCGCAACCGCACATGCCATGCTACAGTATTCAGCCTCTGTGGAGGAGCGAGACACAATAGTTTGCTTCTTGGAACCCCATGAGAGGAGGTTGGAGCCAAAGAATACATAAAATCCTGAAGTAGAACGCCTATCGTCAGGACACCCCGCCTAATCCGAATCGGTGTATGCATGAAGCTCAAATGAAGAGTGAGCCGTGATGTGAATGCCATAAATGATCGTGCCTTTGAGATACCGAAGGATCCATTTGACAACATCCCAATGTGCAGTAGTCAGAGTATGCATGAATTGGGAGGCTTTGTTAACAGCATAGGTAATATCGGGTCGGGTAATTGTTGCATATTGAAGAGCACCGACAACGCTTCGATAAAGAGTGGGATCGGCCATAGGTGTGCCTTGAGTTTTGGAAGATAGACTCGGTGGCCAAAATAGGAGGTGGAGCAAGGTTTAGCGCCATCCATCTTGGATTGAATGAGAAGGTCATGGATGCAATTCGGTTGAGATAGATGAAGGCCATCCGAATGTGATGTGACCTAAATTCCTAAAAAATAATGCAAAGTGCCAAGATCCTTAAGGGAAAACTGAGAAGACAGAGAAAAGATGAAAAAGGTGAGAACCTTTGGATTTGAACCCGTGACTATGATGTCATCGACATAGATGAGTATAATCGAAAGAGAAGAAGAAGAGGCACAAATGAAGAGAGAGGGGTCGGATATAGATGCCTTGAAGCCAAGATCGACAAGGGCCGAAGCAAGCTTGTGAAATCAAGCATGTGGCGCTTGTTTGAGTCCATACAATGCCTTATTGAGACAACACACATGGGTGGGTTTAGTTGAGTCAATGAACCCGGGTGGTTGAGCTATGTAAACACATTCCTCAAGATCGCCATGAAGAAACGCATTGTTTACATCAAGTTGTTGAATGGTCCATTTTTGAGACACGACAAGAGATAGCACTACTCGAATTGTTGTTGGTTTGACCACTAGACTAAAAGTCTCATGATAATAAATTCCTTCTTCTTGTGTGTAGCCTTTCACCACAAGTCGCGCTTTGTGCCTTTCAATTGACCCATCGGCTTTATTTTTATCTTGAAGATCCATTTGCATCTGATAACATAATGAGAAGGAGAAGAAGGCACGAGGTCCCATGTGTTATTGTGAGCAAGGGCATTGAGTTCATTTGCCATAGCCGGCCTCACGCCAAGCGGGATCATTATTTGCAATAGTGAAGGATGTTCAAGTTGCAAATTTGGCAAATGATGTTTAGTCGTGACAAAGGTGACATGATCTGGAAATTTTCATAGTCTATGATTGTTAGTTTTGAATCGGGACAACATCTGATGCTGGGGTTGCACACAAGGGATATGAGGTTATTGAGCTAGCGTGCTTGTAGAAGAACTGAGGGACCCAACTGGAGTGGAGAGAAAAAAATCAACTGGAGAGGAGGAAGACAACACAAGAGCTGCTGGTGCGCTGGATAACAGAGGCAAATCAGAGGCTACGGGTTGGATTATAGAGGTAGCAGGCCGTGAGCTATGGGCTAGAATTTTTGATAGAGCAAATAAGGGCAAAACTGATTCTGTGGCAGCAGGAACTAGACCCGAAATGAGGTCACAATCAGTAGCAGCTCCAGGGGCTTTAGAAGAAAAGGGAAAACTTGTTTCATTGAACCTCACACGGCGACTCACATAAATTTTTTGTGTAGGAAGATGGAGACATTTGTATCATTTTTTAGAAGAACAATAGCCCAAAAAGACACAAGGAAGAGATCAAAATTCAAGTTTGTGAGTGTTGTAAGGTTTGAGAAGAGGAAAGCAAAGACACCCAAGAACTCGAAGAAATTGATAATCGGGTTATCTTTGAAATAGAGGAGTGTAAGGAGAGGTATGAGATGATGTTGTAGGTGAGAGCCGATTGATAAGAAACACCACGCTTTGAAAGATGTGATCCCAAAAATGTAGCATAATGGAGGCATGTGACATGGTGGCAAGGCTCAATTCAACTATGTGGCGGTGTTTTCTCTCGGCAATGCTGTTTTATTGCGGCGTGTGAGGGCAAGAGGTTTGGTGCACAAGTTAGGGATAAAGACGAGAGATTGGTTTGAACTCGGTACCTCCATCGGTTTGAAGAATCTTAATAGAAGAATTAAATAGATTCTCCACTTGAAGTTTAAACTTAGAAAAAGCATTCATAACCTCATCCTTAGAACGAAGAAAATAAATCCAAGAAAATCTGAAAAATTCATCAATGAAATTCACATAGTATCTAAATCCATCATGTGATACAATTGGAGAGGGACCCCATAAATTAGAGTGAACCACCTCTAAAGGAGAAGAAGCAAAGGAAAGAGAAGAAGAGAAGGGCAAAGCATGAGCCTTGGCTTTATTACAATGAGTACAATCACTTAATTTATTTGAATCTAAAGGAAGCTTATGAGAGTTTATTATTAGCCTATTTGTAGAGGGAGAAGGATGCCCCAACCGAGCATGCCAAAGATCGGCCGAGGTCCTCTTGCCTAAGAAAACACTAGGTGAAGAAGTAAGCTGATACAACCCACTAGTGAGGTACGCTTGAAGAAGTTGTCTCATGGTGTGACGGTCATTGATTATGCAAAAGGAAGGAGAAAACTCCATAGTACATCATTATCACGTGTAAACCGAGATATACTAATGAGGTTTTTTGTTATTTGGGGCACATGAAGAACACCTTTTAATTCCAATTTACTACTATCAATAGGAAATGAACATTGGTCGATGTGGCAAATAGGAAGAGATGAGACATTACCTACTTGAAGAGCATCATGACCATAGTAGGGTGCGAAGGAGGAGATATTATTGATGTCGGAAGTCACGTGGTGAGTGGCTCTCGAGTCGAGAAACTATTCCTTATTGGGAGAAGCCACAGTGGTATTGACATAGACTTGAAAGCTTGAAGGTGCCTCAGCAGTGTAGGCATGATCAAATCGATACCAGCAAATCAAAGCCATGTGCCCTCTCTTGAAACACACCTGACAGATCGATTTCTCCTCACTGGAAGAGACAAAGTGAGAGTAGTTTGAACTACCTGGAGCTGAAGAAGGCGGATTCAGGTTGAGGCCTCTACTGCCAGGGTGAAACTGAGCCTGAGACTGGTTTGGGCCGCCTCTCCCACGACCTTGAGGAGTAGGTAATAAGGGTAGGCCTGAAGCTGATTTGGGCCTCCTCTGCCTTTGTTCCCACGACCTCGCCCTCTTCCTCTTCCATTGGAAGCAACATAGAGTGCAATATTGTCAGTAGAGGGAAGGGAAAGTGCTCGATGTTGAGTGTTGAGCAAGGATTTGTGTGAGAGAAGGTATCCATAGAGATCGGCTAAAGTAACCGGCTCAGCACGAGTGGTTAGTACAACAACAAAAGAATTGAAATCGGACCCGAGTCCATTAAGAATGTATCGTACCAGATCCGAATCCAATATAGGATCACCAGCAGTGGCCAATTGATCCGTAAAGCCACGCACGAGCTCGAAGTATTCGTTACAAGACTTGCCTCCATGAACTGTTGTTTGCAGGAGACGCCGAACCTCCATGATGCGAGCGGAGGAAATGGCGGAATAGACCCTATGGAGGGCTTTCCAAAGATCAGCTGTTGTCTGACACGAGACATACTGAGCAAGAACCGTGCCGAAAATGGTAGAGCGGAGCCACCCTAGCAAGAGGCGATCTTGCCAATGCCATGAAAGAAAGTCTGAGTTCGAGACAAGGCGTCCTTCAACCTCAATTTGCTTCTTTGGCGGAGCTGAAGATCCATCAAGGAAATGCATGAGACCGAATCCATCAACAATAGGTTCGATCTGAGAACGTCAGGTAAGAAAATTGCTCCGATCGAGCTTGGTGGAAACAAGTATGGTGATGTGGGTGACAGCATCAAAGGGAAGAACTGGGGCGGAAGTGGGATGGGAAGTCAAAGAATCTTGTGAAGTCATTGTGACTAACTAAGACTCTTGATTAGATCTTGAATTTTGTAATCGGATCAGAGAAGAACTATGATACCATGAAAGGTATCGACTTTGTAACAGAGAAGAGAAGAAATAATATGAAGAAGAGAAGAATGAATTTTATTTCATTGAATCTGCTTTGTACATTGTCTTGGTCTCTTTATATAGAGATCCGATTCTATTACAATTACAGTAACTAACTGTTACAAAGTCTAACTAACTGCTGTTATCTAATAAAATGACTATTATAACCTTATTGACTTTTTGTGTATACTTTTACTACAGCATGTTGCTTAGCTAGTAAATTGTCAATGAAATGTAAAAAATAAAAATTGCCCTCAAGAAATACAGAAAATATAAAACCATGCAATGATTAAATCTTAGAGCAAACATCAATGCAAATTAATTAAAAACCATAACGAAGTTGGTACCAATAAATTCACAAATGGACAGTCACACCTTTCTTCTCCAACAGCCTCAACATTCTCAACTAGTGCAGATTCTCCTTTGTCTAAGCCTAATTTCATTTCTCTTCGATAACTAAGGCTAGTTTGTTATCTATAATTAATAACTGACTAGAGTTCTATATAAGCATCGCATTGTACACAAATTAGAGAGGATGAAATATTAAAAAAAACATTTATTCAAATCATCTTCTTATAAAAAATTTCAATATGTCATACTCGTAAAACTGAGGATTACCATGTCTTCAAATGAGGCTCCAACAAACACTGACTAGAGGGCGCATGTAGATAAAATATTTTAATGTATTCATGTAAGGAGGGAAGCTAATGTTATTGCCCATAAACTTGCTAACTTAGGTAGAATAGAGCAGTTTAGTTACAAAGATTTTTTCCTTTCCTCTATTTAAAGATAAAGAAATGTAAGTTATGTAAGCTGTACTGGTATTTCTGTGATCAATGGAAGCTTACAGATGTTGTTTGAGCGAAAAAAAAATAACCATTTTCGCTCAAAGATACCAGAAGAAAGCATCAACTTGAACAGAGCAATTTGAACGAGAAAGCATCATACACAAGAGCAAAAAGAGAAAGAGCAAGATGGATTTCATTTGAAAGAGCAATTTGCGTCCATCGATCTTGTAGTCTTAGTTTTGCAAATCTCACTCCAGATCATTAGAAAACAGGTAAGGACAATTTGCAACGGATACGAATATGAAAATGCTTCCATTCGACTCTTATCATACCCGTTGACACCCCTACATCCAACCCAGTTATCAAACTGGTTCTCAGGTTTTGCCGCATTTAGAACGCGGAAAGAAATAACAATTCATTTTTTAACCTGTCGGTTCTCACGTTTTACCCGTTACACAATTACGTATTGTATTCTTGTCGCAAATATTCCAAGTAAAAATAGAGAGGAGAGAATTTTAGAAATATAAACGTTACTAGCTTCGAGCTTCGGGTAAGAATATTGACAACATTATTTTAACTTTATGTGACCCACAAGTATTAACATTCAAAGCACGTGCTGTTATGATTGTTACCATGAACCCAACAAAAACTCAAAACCAATTATCTGACATATAAATAGTCAATTCAAAGTACTTTTCATATATGGACTATAATCTACATGAATCAGCGGAAGTCGAATTCCTTTGAAAACATTTAGTTAAAACTCACAGAACATTTTCCATTTTGGTTAATATTTTTCTTACACGAGCACAATGCAGAATCAACATCATGCATTAGCGATTTATAAACACACCTGGCATATAAAACGCCTCAAGGTTAAAGCCCAATATACATCTCTGGACTTCTCTATGAAATAAATCCATCCCGTTGAATAATATCTAGAGACCAAACCCAGTACTGAAAAGTGAAACACCTCACAATTATAAGAACAGCTGCCTTTTGAGGCCTAATATAAGTACTAGATATAAACGGGCTTTGCGGATCTGAAAAAGCAAGAGAAAGAGCGATACAAGTCATACAATCCGACCGATTATGTCGAAAACACTCAGAAGGTTTCTTCTTCGTCGCGAATAACTCGCTTCACTCTCGAGCTTGGCTGAGGCGAACAATGGCGGGAACCCTGATTTAGGTTTGTGACTGAGAGGATCAATTTTATTTCATACCCGTTTTATTTTTTTTAGAATTTTCTTCTTTCTCTTCTCCGTTGCCAATAAAAATCCTAATTGGGTCTCAGCATGAAGTAATTGGCATTTACTATCGTACTCTGTTCTCAGTTTTACTGGTTTGTGTTAGCGCATTATCTAACTTCTTTTATTATGTTATGCATTGGATGAGCCTACTTAATCGATTGCTTTACTTTAAATATCAAGGCTAACCTGTTTAATTAAGTAAAAACACATAAACCGTTGTGCCTGATAGAAAAAAAAAATCAACTCTATTGAAATCTTTTAAGGAACTGCCACAATTATTCTGCAGTTCAATTGATTTGGAAATGATATATGTTACTCGTTTGCATTCACCTTTGCAAAATGTTATTTTAATAATCTTATAATTGTTCAGATACTTGTGAATTGCATATTAAACTTGGGAACAACTCAATTAAAATTTAGAGAACTGTTCACAGTTAGTTTGTAGTTCAATTGATTTTGGAAATGAGATATTCTTCTCTTTTGCAATCACCTTTGGTGTTATGTTAATTAACCAGGTTATATATGTTAAGATGCTTGTGAAATTGCACATTGACCTGTGATCATTCATCATTTGTTAATTGTTTTATTAAGACTCTCATATATCTATGCAGCTCAGGAGATGTTTTCTGGCCGCAAGGTTGATTACCCTTTTACACACAATGGATTGTAGTGGCAATAATGTGGTTGAGAACTTGTTGACATCCGATGATGTCGCTGGCACATCTGAAGGTAATATTAAAAGCCAAGGATTAGAATTCCTTTGCTGGTTTTTGTTTTTTGTTTTTTTGTTTTGTTTTGGTTTGTTTGCAGTTTAGAAGTAACCTGGGTTTAACAACTGACTTAACATGCAGTTCCAGTCATTTTTGTTCTTTCCTTTTAACTTGACTTAGAAGCTTTACTTCTATTGTTAATATTGGCTGAATTTTGTCAAAATTCAACTTGAAGGTCATATTTGAAACTTAAAACAGTAGATTATTGTGCTATGAGGGCACTAAGATGTTTTTCTGGGGTTATTCACTAATATATAGGGAACATAACATTGTGAAAAGGAAAAATATCGCTAGTGGGCAACCGGCTAACAAATCTAAAGGTAGCCCCAGAAATGCTCCTCTCACTTTTATTTTTGATAAACTTACACTGTGAGCCCTCTTACTGTGTTGAGTTTACTTCATTTCTGTTTTCCCAATTCTTTTTGGTATTCCCCAAATGGCATCCTCGGTAATTGAGTTTTTTTAAAGGAAAGGGCTAATTCAGTCAACACACAAGAGAACGATTTTGGGATTACCGAAGAGAAAGTTTGGCATGCATTCTGAACAAAACACAATAATTACTTAAGATCTCATTGCTTTGTCTCATATTATCTTGTCTGACAGATTGTTCTCGAGTGAAGGAACATAGCTATGAGCAAAGAGAAGCCCTCCCCGGAGAGCCACGTTGTACCATTTGTAGCCGTTATGGGGAGTACATTTGTGACCAGACCGACAATGACATATGTAGCTTGCAATGCAAATCCATACTCTCTGAGCTCGCTGCTCGAAAAAATAACAAAATAGAAAGAAAACCGATAGTTAACATTACGGCCAGTGATGAATGCTTCTACGTCAGAAATGAGGGGTTATCTAATAATCAAATTGCCTCCTTGAGAAGCAAAATGGGAATATCTGTAAAGAACGGAGAGTTTGTGCCTGACCCAGTCATGTCATTTTCTTCTTGTAATCTCCCTCAAAAGCTTGAGAACAATATTGAAACTGTTGGGTTTGTTATGCCAACTCCAGTGCAAATGCAAACAATCCCAGCTGCATTGAGTAACAAAAATCTTCTTGTTTCTGCCGAGACTGGTTCTGGCAAAACGGCTTCATTTCTAGTCCCGATCATATCTCGCTGCTCACAAGTGCGGTCAGAGCAATCAATGCACAACAAGAGGCCTCTTGCGATGGTGCTTGCTCCTACCAGAGAACTATGTGTGCAGGTGGAAGAACAAGCAAAGGTGCTAGGCAAAGGCCTTCCTTTCAAAACTGCACTAGTGGTTGGGGGAGATGCAATGCCTAGTCAGATATACCGTATAAAAAATGGCATAGAGTTAATTGTAGGCACACCCGGTCGTTTACTTGATCTTTTAAGAAAGCATGATGTAAACCTGAGTGAGATCTTCATTTTGGTACTGGATGAGGTAGACTGCTTGCTTCAAAAAGGCTTTATAGAACAAGTCATGGAGATTGTTAAGGCACTATCACAGCCTCAGGTTTTAATGTTCTCAGCCACTATTTCAAATGAGGTGGAAAGGATGGCAAGTTCAATCGCCAGCAACTTGATTCACATCTCATGCGGGAAAGCAAATGAGCCGAATAAGTCAGTTAAGCAAGTCGCCATTTGGGTCGAGTCTAACCAGAAGAAAAAGAAACTGTTTGAGATACTGTCTAGTCCTCGGCATTTCAAGCCTCCAGCAGTGGTTTTTGTTGGTTCTAGGCTAGGATCAGAGATGTTGTCAGACACTATTACTGGTAGTACTGGATTGAAGGCCATTGCAATTCATGGGGAAAAGACGATGAAGGAGAGGAGAGAAGGCATGAAAATGTTTCTGACAGGAGAGGTCCCAGTGGTGGTGTGTACCGGTGTTTTGGGACGCGGTATGGATCTTCTGGGAGTTAGGCAGGTTATAATATTTGACATGCCAAGTAGCATCGAGGAATATGTACATCAGATAGGGAGGGCTTCTTTTAAAAAGGGGGAGGAGGGAACAGCGATTGTTTTTGTTAATAGCGAGGATAAAAAACTTTTTGGTGATCTAGTGCGGATGCTCAAATCGGCAGGTGCAGCTTTGCCTCCCCAGCTTTCCAGTTATATAGCTCCAACAGGTGCTTCTCACAGCACGCGTATTAAGAAGAGGAGAGTTGGACTCTAGGTTTATATTCCTTCTTGCTAAAATTATGATAAATACTGATGTTAATCTCAAATGCTTAAATGGGAGTGTTTGGCGTCTATGAGAACTCTATCTGTATATTTGAGAAAAAATAGTTTTTCTGTGTGAAAAGTTTTAGTATTTAGATGGGAGTACAATAGATTTCAGACAATTGAGTTGCTGAAACAACGGTGACCAGTTTAAAGAAGTCAAAAAGAAAAAAAAAATTAAAAGAATGTATAACAGTATCTGCTTTCTTTCTACTTATTGTTCCACTTGTTATTATGTTAAACAACAATATAACACTTGCTTGGGGCAGACTGGTACATTTTTACACCAGGCTCTCCCGGCTGTTACAGTTATGTTTAATGTCCTATCCCATAACCGGATGCTTGCACCTTTGGAAGATACCGGTACCATGGCCTGCTGGAGTGATCCTTTTTTTTTTTTAATATCTCCTCTTCCTGCTGTTTCTTTCTTTCTTTTTTAAATTTTTTTAAAATTTCTGGCTGTACTGGATGCATCCCAAATGACATACAGGCTGCCCTTGTGGGCCTGTGATTATTGGGACTGGTATGGGGCCTCTTCTTCATCTTAGTTTTCTTTCACGTCTTCTTTTTCTTGCTCATCCTTCAAATTCCTTTTCAGTGGTTTGAAAATCTGCTATGTAATCAATAAATTAAGCGGACCTGACTTGTTTTGGTGGGGACATAACAGCTACGTTTTCTGATGTTTGTACTAGGATTGCTGAAATTGTACAAGCACAATCATATCTTTTTCGGTTTCCCTTGGACCATGGCAACTGCAACGTAAAAATTTATTATTATTTATGATGTGATATTCTCATTAGTGGATAATTATTTTATGGAAAAAGAACTATATAATCCTGTCCTTTGGTGGTTTAATTGCACAGAACAATGTTTGCATTTTACCATCCCAGCTTTTATCAAGGAAAGATATCGATCCACTTATACAACAGGCAAGGATCTTCAAACATAGTGTTCTTTCTTACCAGGGCATTCTAGGTCTAAAAGAGAAAAATAGGGGAGTGAAAAGAAAGCACTTTGGCAACTGGTACGGTAAAGCATTGACGGACCGAGTTAAATATAACATGAGACCACAATTGATGCTATAGCAAGGATACGGAATTTGTTATGCATATATTGATGGAATTTACATAAGACAAATAATATATCATTAACACCAATCCTTTACAGACCGAAATTTTTATTCATAGAAAATAAAAAAAAAAATAGGAAATGACACTGCTGAATTTTAAAATAGAAAGACAAGATCACCGTTTGACGTTAAATCATACCACAACCACTGCCAAAAAAAACCTTATATTTGTGAGACTCCAAATGAAAACAAATATTGAAAAAAAACCAAAAAAAAAGGTGGGACGCCAAATTAGACAAATATAAGTTTAAGCAAAAACGAACCTGATATGACAAAACCTATTAGTTTGTGAAATGTTGTATTTAACAAATAATATCGTAGCAAATGAACATGTCCCATGTTGATGTTGACTAGGATTTTCATGTCAAACAAGGGGAAACTTTGAGGATAATTTTTGCATGTTGTTCCTTAATTTTGGATCATGTCATTATTATATTGTGTTTTTCTTTCAGGCATAGTTTGCAAATCTGCTAACATGGCAAGTAGCTGAATATTTTCAATTTAACATGAAAAAATTCCTTAAATTATATATGTCAGATATGGCATCGCGACATAGGGCTGGAAACCCTTGTTTACTTTGTCTAATTTGGCATCCCATATTTTTATTTTGTTTTTGTTTTTTTCCGATATATGTTCTCATTTAGAGTCCCACATATATAATTTTTTTTTTGCAGTGGTTGCGGTATGATTTGGCGTCCCATAGGAACGTCAAACCGTGATCTTGTCTTTCTATTTTTAAATTCTACCATGTCATTTCTCATTTTTATTTTTATTTTTGTATTTCCCATGATTAAAAATTTCGGCTTTACAGAGGACCACGAAATGAATTTGAAATCTTTGTAAAGAAATTCGTGTATTCTTTTTAATGTCAATTCATTCAACCGATAAACCGAACGGTTTAAGAGATGTTGTAATCCATTTCCCTTATCACCATCCATTTACTTGGGGAATTCAATGCATAAATCATAGTAAATGAACCAGTACTGTGGCTAACTGTTTGTGTGATACGGTACAAAAAAGAAATGCCTCTGTTCAACTTTACTTTCAATTATTTTTATTTAACTGAAACACTTGGTGAAGGCAAAGTTTTAAGGCCTATTGGCTTAAGCCGGACTTGTTTGGTCCTGCTTCAGATCAGTAGAGAGCATGGCTTGTATGGATCCGTATCCTCCCAGGTACCTGACTCAACACAATTGAAACGGATGGCCCAGATTTACTCCCAGCCGGTGCCTACTCGGGATGACATAGGGGGTCAGTATTATTTATGCTTTGAGATTCGTGCTAAGTGAAAATGAACAATTTTAGAACGTCCGATTCAATTGTGTTGAGTCAGGTACCTGGGAGGATGTGAATTCTGGCTTGTATGGGGCTATATTAGAAGATCAAATTCTAGGGACATTAAAACTTTTGCTGATGCACTAGCGCACTTCATTTTAACAAAAAATATTAAATTCATTGCAACTTCTAGACAACTTTAATTAGCCAAAACTCTTCTAGAAGGCGGTCTTCTTACATTGCTTCTCCTCAAACGTAAACAAAATGAAGAAGAATAAACAATATTTTCTCAGTTCAGACTTCAGAGAAAAAAATAGAGATTTTTTTTATTGAAGACCTTGTATTGATTTAAAAAAGTTACAAGCTAATTATTACATGATATTAGATAATAAGTGTTTTTGAAAGCATTCAGCTGTAAATAAATAAACACACAGGGGTGTGTGTATCCTGTGGACACAAATTTGATCATTCTTGTTTGATTGTAATTATAGGAGTGTAGTGATTGTTTAAACTATGCGCATATTTTTTCTTTTGACAGACTACACCGTATCAAACCCTTCCATGTGCATGGCTAAGAAGACACTCAATCATACTGAATCAGAAATTAAATCAACCGAATCAGGACAGTCACCGCTTAGAGAAGTGTGTAGCCGAGAAAACACTGAATAAAATCAGATCAAAAACTGAATCAACCAGACCATAATAGTCAGAGAAAAAGCCGCCAGCATTGAAGCCAGAGATTTGACAATTCATTGTAACATCCTGTTGCCGTACAAAAGAGCGAGCCAAAGCTAATAATGGTTTGAATAAGGTGCAATAAATAAGCCAAGAGCAATTCATATTTTGCATTTAATGCAGTTAATGTTTTAAGTAACAGGTCTATATCAAGGTTTCAGTTGATGACATGATGTGTATAAAGGATCTATTGTGTACGATAGCTAATTCGATATAGAACTTTTGAACATTTAAGTATTTATGCTTTGAACTACTATGGAAAAGAAGAAAGAAAATAGATAATAGTTTTTTTCTTTAACAAAAAAGTTGTACATGGTACCATCTGTTCTTCGTATTAATTATATACCTTTAGACAAGAGTGGAGTTAGATTTTCAAGTTATGAGAATCAAACGCGAATAAAAATTAATCATATAAAAATTATATGTTACTTATGGCGATTAATTTTACACCACTTATACTATTTTACTTTAATTATATAGAAAATAACTACAATAATGAGACAGTATCCGCGGGGTATACCAACAGAAAGATGATTTTTCTATTAGCTATGGGAGTATTCGCAAGGGTATACCGACAGTATCTCTCGCGAATACTGTTCCATTATTGTATAAGATACATGTAACAAAAAATAAAAAATAAATGTAATTGACCTTTATTCCTTAAAAGTGGCTCTGCCTCTGCTTTCAAATGTAAAATCACGGTACCAATAAAGAATACCAAAGAATCTAACAAATTAGACCCTCCAATTTATTATTAATATGGTGTCAACGGATATCCACAATCCGATCCGAATCTACATGAATGAATCCTATGATCTTCAAAATGATCCACTTTATTAGTTAAATATGTATTTGCATCTTGCACGATCTGAATCTAAAATTCATTAAGTATTCGATAACTAATGTTATTATAATATACTAAATATGATTTGAGTTGTTTCAAACCTATATGTATCACGTATGTTTAAAATAATCATAATTAGTCATCTAACTTAGTTTAATTAAGTTCATTTTTCTTAATTTGTATATTTCTAATAAAATTACTTTATTCAATCGAGTTAGACATTTAAAGTAAACATCTAATATGATCCGAATCAATTCAAAATACGCTACGATAATGGATATGGATCCGTACTTAAATCTTTAATTTTTTATTGAATATAGATCAACATATGAATGTTATAAAATTTAATAATTTATATTTTGATTATATTAGAATCCCATTCGAATACTGATTCATTGGCGGCTCTAATTAGTGAGCTCTCCACGAGTCTCAGGCTCTCAGCTGACTTCCTTAACCTAGCTGACATCTCCTTTTGCAACCTTCCTGAACCCTCTAGCGCATGAGATACAAGAAACATGTGAATACCGGTCTCAGTCTACACATCATAAGATGTGTTAGATATGCAATATGCTTGAATTTTTCTGATACGGTAGGTCGACAGGCAGATAAAATTGACACGATATAAGATTTCACGTCCTTGTGACCGCAGACTCTCACTTCAAATTAAGATTCTTGTTGAATGCGTCATATAATGAGATACAATTATAAATACATGCACGAAGACCATTAAGTTCCTAAGTTTTATAATCATATCATATTATATATAAGCATAGTTGAAATATCTCGTGTTCGTGTCTCACATCCTTGTTTTCGATTTTAAAGTCCAAATAGTCAATCCGAACCGCTCAGCATGATCTTCATATTAAATCAATGTTTTTCAAAAGATTATGGACTGTCCAAAAACAATGATTTTGTATATATATCTTTAAAAGATAGTAATAAATTTCAAAAGAATAAATATAAAATTTGATCTACAAGCACATTTAAATACGAAGATCATGTTAAGCGGTTCAGATTGAATATTTTGATTTTGAAAACAGAGATAATGATGTGAGACACGATTGAGATATGAATGACATGAGTTATTTGAACCCAAATACTAAATAATAGATGTATTATAGATACTACTGTACGCTTAACCTAAATAAATGGAGGATCTGAAATATAATTTCTTGTCTACATCGAAATTTGGGAGGAGAAAGAGGAGGACGGGCCTGAAAATAATATTTTTATAACATAATTATAATAGAATACTCCAAATTAAATTAATTATCAAAATCCTCAGGGAGCTACGTTGCACACTGTAGACTTGTAGGCTTGTAGCTCAGTTCTATGATCTCCGCCTATCACTGTAGAGTTGTAATTTTCATTGGCATAGGTCGCATTGTAACGTTGGATGACAAATTCAACACATATTTATTACAAATTTTGTCAACTGCTATGAAGACAAACTCTCCTTCCAATAGCTTCCGAAGTTAGGGACATCGGAGAAATCAAGCGCTAGGTGCAATTAACCTGCAGTTATCAAGCCAATTAGTTAGACAAAGATATTGACAACGCACTAAGACAAAACGACATTGTCAATATATTTACTTCAATTGATTAAACAGGAGCAACATACTAACTATTTAATATCTCGGTGAGGTGATAACGATACCTCAGTTACAGTCTTAATTAGTCATCCAAGTGTACATCATATATACCATCCAAATGTGCACACGCATGATAATACTTTTGATGTTTTGAGATTTTGGTTTATAAATCCAATTTTAATTTCTCAACATAAAAAAGGTATAAATCCAATCCCAGACTACCATGTATATTTTGATTAAAAAGAGAGAAGCGAAAGCGCTGTGCCAACTTCCAACCTACCACAAAGGAACTTAGATATGAGAAATTAGATCCTATTATGTACATCTTCTCGAACTTACTTGTAGGGTTGTGGTGAAGTCACTATCTGATCTCAGATGTGAAACATTATTTTATGCATCACATTTCTATTTATATTTCCTTTAAAAAAACTCGTTATTTTATTTGTACAAAATACTAATTAGTTTTAAAGGGTTTTTTTTTTTTTTTTACGAAAGATGGAGATCAAGCCTCTAAATTTCAAACCTATGTTATTATAACAAAATATTTTCTCCATCTGAATTTCGAACCCATAACCTCCTACATCAGAAAGCATGTGTCTTTTGCCACTAGATCAAATGTTGGTTCTTAGTTTTCAAATTTTAAAATCTGCTTATATTTATTTACATAGTCAGTCTAAAAATCATGTAAACAAAAAGCGGATAATATTTAAGAAGAATTCGTAATTTCAATTTTTTTTTTATACAAATACTTTTAAAAATATGGCACATTTAATGAAATTATTTTGGGAAATGAAAGGGCTTGTTACTAGGGGTGAAAAGGGTATGAAAAATTAGATGTGGATATCCAATATCTTAATATCCGTGTGGATACGAATACAGATATGATTTTATGTTTCAATTATTCGTATCCAAATAGTAGATATATATCATATAATTTAACACATATTATGAAAAAATTATGTTATTTGCCATTATAATTAGATGTATGTTATGAACTTTAGTATTTTTAATAATATTTTTTTAATAAATAGCTGATCAGATCCGTATCTGTATCCGGAAAATTAAAAAGAAATATGGATATGATTTTACCACTATCTGCTATGTATCCGTTCTGTTTTTACCCTTACCAGTTTCACACTTAAACACATTTCATTTTGAACGAAACATAAATATAGCTGTAGAATAATACAAACACAAAAAATACTGATACGTCCTATCTTCGGAGAGGCTAGGCCGTAGTTTGTCGGAGTGGATGTTGGTAAGGTACGCGACTTTTCCCCGTATGTACTTTGGGTGAATGAATTTGCCAGCCTTTGGGCACGGTTGAGTTTGAGGTCTTATATAAGTCGTTCCGCATAGAAACGGTAACACCCGCATAGAGTAACACCTGTATAGGAACGCCCGCATAGGAGCAGTGATCTGGGCCTTATCAGAATAGAACTCTGTTAAAAATCTTACAGTAAATAGAACTCTGTTAAAAATCTTACAGTAGAAAAAAGAAAACGGGAAACATGCCGACATGTTAGCCCATACCGTGCCCTCTCTTAGCCGAAAATAATGTTTTTAATACGGCACGAATTTTGACAATTGAAAAATTGTTGTTTTCTATTATAGCAGTAGAATTATGGAGGCATGCTATAGTTTACAACACTTAAAAGTAAACTTCTATTTTAGTGATGCAAAGCAGTACGTAGTTTTAGTAGTAAATAGATATTTTTAGATCAATTAAAATGGACTTATTCATGACCCCTATTTTTCCTCAAAATTAAAATGGACTTATTCGACATCTGTAATCGTAAATATATAGCTTATCAATTATGTAAAAAAAGAAAATATCTTTCTCACTTAAAATATTTGTATAATGCGGAAAGCTTACTCTCGTAATTATCAAAATCTATTGATTTCAACTTTTGATCAATAATCAAACAAACATTTAATGTATTGTATCAGATTTAATATATAATTAGAACTAGCATTTGGTCTAGTGACAAAGGCACATGATATCTAATGTGGGAGGTCATGGATTTGAAATCTGAATGGAAATTTTTTCGTTGTTGTAATAACAGAGGTTTAAATAGTTAGGTAGCTTAACTTCCAATCTTTATTAAAAAAAATAATATATAATTTATTTAAGTGACCCAGAACATTTTGATTTTTTGTTTTATTTCTCCATATAGAAGAACGACAACATTGTTCTTCACGGAGGTTTGGTTTATGATTTTGTTGTGTTGAGAACAATAATAATCGGGCCAACTTATTTTTTTTTTCGATAAAGCAGGACTTTCATTGTGTTTTGTAAAATTAGTTTAATTGTGTCTAGTTATTTAATTTCAGTCATTTTCAAACAAGTATGTTTTCGAAGTTTTTCAACGAGGAGAAATGTTCGAAGAGTGAAAATTGATAAAATTGTTGTCAACGAAGTAAAATTAAATGGAACTATTAAAAAAATAAAAAGCAAAATCATAAATGAAATTAATAGTATATTTTAGTCTCTTTTTTTATGTCATCGTAAGAAAATAGTATAAAGGTGATTTTTGCATGAACTGAAATAGACCTAAGCCCGCACTTTTATTATCAACAGATAAAATAGTGCGAATGCAGTCGTGCTGATTGCTGAACAGATATGAGATATCTGTCTTCTCATTTTTTTATTTTTTTCATTTTCCCACTATTTAAGGAAAGGCCGTCAGAGAATTCAGATTCGATCCGTTTAAAAATTGGTAGTAGGAAGTGCGTAGTTCGCAAAGAATTGAATGCTCATTAAAATCGATCCCAGCAAATCCGCGTCGCTGCAGTACAGCAGTACCTGTCCCTATGGGCTGGGTTCTGTCCATAAGGCTTTTGACAAAACCAAGACTAAACCGTCCGATCCGCGTCAAAAGATAAAATAGTGCGAATCTCAACGCAGATCGGACGGTTTATCATCGGCTTTTGATAAAAGTAGTGCAAATCCCTTTGGACAAAACTTAGTGTTGTCCCTATACCCCCTACCCACATGGCAGTGGGGGACTGGTGGGACTCCAACATAGGAGATTTTATAGATTTTTGTTTTGTTCTGATGGAATCAGAATTCGCATCCTCTGAGATATCTCTACTTTTGCGTGTTTTTCTGGAAAATCTCAACCGTTCAAATACGTTCTCCACGAATCTCAAAACACAAATAATACTGGCCCCCGTGCTGTCTCCAAATAGGCACCGGACACGTCGGTCACGCAAAAATTGAGATATCTCAGAGAATACGCACTCATGGAATCAAGGGCTTAATTATAATTTGTTAAGGCATTGAATAATCAAACTTTTTAATTAGCTAGGCCGACTGGACCGAGGAACTAAAATAGCATGCTCGTATGTTGCATTATCATCTGTTACTACCAAGTAAAATCCATGTTGTCCACTTGACAGTCATAATCCAAAAAAATATATCAGTTAAGCTATCCGTTAAATTATTTCAATTTGCACGAAAAGAAAGGAAAAAAAAATTCAGTAGAAATTAATAGAAATGAAGAGAGAGAAACAGAATAGTACAATAGTTTTTTTATTGGTAGAAAGATCGGTAGAAATTCTACCGATCTTAAAAATCACAAAGTTTAAAACAGTATAAAATTCTACCGACCTTTCTGCCAATTAAAAAACTACTGTACTCTTTCTATTCCTCTCTCTCTTCTTTTCTATTAATTTCTATCAAAAAAAATTTCGGAAAAGAAACGGGTGGATAGAGACATAGAGTAGATGGTGAAGGTTGGTGAGAAATGGTTCAGATCCTCTGCGGCTCTAGTTTATTAAATTTGCAGTCTTAATTAATTACATAATATTTATTCCCCTAGCGTGGTTGTGACGCTCTGTGTTTCAAAAGATGAAAAAATATAGTTATTATAGTTCTATAAACATGCTAGTCTATGGATGAAAGAAATTGTTTTTTTACTTGAGATTTATTTGGATGAATTAGAAGAATCTCAAACTTTTGAATATACCCGTTGAAAATTTTGAAAAAATGATCACAAAATATATAAGAATTATATGACAATGTCAAATATAATATAATAATCATCCTACCTCAAACACAAGTTTGCTACCACAACAAATGTTTCATATATTATATTATAAATTTCCATCATCCTTCTATTTAAAAAAACTAAAGATAAAAATTCATCTCACATAGTGTATTATTAATACTTGAGTGCCCGGCCTTAAAGGGGGTTTCTTAGACTTAGAAGTAAACAGTGATAATACAAATAAAATTACATACATGAACATATAGATAAAACTACATCAGAGTCATCACTTTTTTATTTATAGTCAGACATCTAGCATCAAATTTGCAAGTAAACATATAAACTCTAAACTAAATCTTATTTATAACTTCAGCTTATCCTGCTAATTAATTGAATCCCAAACGACAGCAGGAAGAGATGGGAGAACAGGATTAATGGACCCATTGATCTTTAAATATGAGTGAGGCTATGTAAGCATATTTATTACCGATCGACTTGTGTATGAATCCGTATCTCTATTTTTAATTCAAACAGTCGATTCAAACATTAAACACATTTTCTTTATGAAAATGTACTTGAAGATCAATATTATTTTATTTTTAATTTTTTAACAATTTTTTTAGATAGTTAGAAAATTACTTGATTCAAAAATTCTAAACAAACCTAAAAGCAGTTATTTTCTATCTATCTAAAAACATAGTACGTATTGAACGTTTAGAAATAAAAATCCATAATACAGATTAATTCGTAATATGCATATTATCATATCCCCACTCTTTAAATTTTATGCCTTCATATATTTCATTTGTCATACATTTTCGCTATACTACACTAATTATGGTTGTTTTTACCCAACTGTAGTAGTGAACTGGCCGGGCCACTTATTTTCTTTTTTGAGAACTTGGAAGATGCTGCCAAGGATAGCTGGGCCACTTATTTTCGGTGAACATATTTAAACCCTTCAATTAATTATTGATTTCGTTAATCAAATCTGTTTGGTCTCAAATTATCTTGAACCGTGCAAAACAGCAAAAGATGTTGCGTAATAGGAAATCCAGCACATCTGTAGTTAGTTTTCATTGAGCATTATTTTTTGCAACATCCTCAACATGTACGATAATAGGAAATCCAGGCTGGAGGATGGAGAGTTGGAGACACAAACACCGGTTATATCAACTGCTGTACGGCTACCCTGACTATAGTATAAAATATAAAATGTTAGAAGTATGAAAAGAATTTGAACGCGGTATAAATAATTGAGTAAAGATGTTGTCCCCGCACTTCAGTCCCATAAACGTCCCTCCATTCTAACTAACTTTGTCAGTTATTAAACCACCTTGAAAACGTGTAAAACGTGTAAAAGATGAGTCCAATTTTTTTCTTTAAATACTTGATATGTTAAGTATGAATACTTGATGAATTATATATGAATATTTGATAACTTAGGTATGAATACTTTCCATTTTGTATGAATACTTTCCATATTTGAGTCTAGTTTTTTTTCTTTAAATACTTGATATCTTAAGTATGAATACTTGATGAATTATATATAAATATTTGATATCTTAGGTATGAATACTTTCCATTTTGTATGAATACTTTCTATATTTGAATATTTGATACCTTGAAAAACGTGTAAAAGTATGTCATCATGGATCTCATTTGAAAGAGAAAATTGTGTAGAACATGTTCGTGGTTTTAGATTTGCAAAATTCCTCATAAATCGTCCCAAAAATTAGTCAGATTGAACGGAGAAAAAAAAAACCACCTTGAAAAACGTGTAAAAGATGAGTAGGTATTGTGTCCAGTTTTTTTTTAAATACTTGATATCTTAGGTTTGAATACTTGATATATTAGGTATTCATACTTTCCATTTTGTATGTGAATTAATTTAATCAATGAATGAAGCACTGGTGGTGTGATCCACGTGACTTTTTGGTTGTGGTCCCCAATGCAGTCTGACAGTTACTGCTCCCGAAAAGTAATGGTCCCCAGTTTGTATGTGAATTAATACTTGATATCTTAGGTATGAATACTTGATGAATTATATATGAATATTTGATATCTTAGGTATGAATACTTTCTATTTTGTATGTGAATTAATGTATGTTGAATGGGGGACCGACAGTTGTACTTTGACCGTTTTTAGGGGACTGAATGGGGGGACTCATAGTCCATCCCTAAATAATTAACGATTCAAAATGCTGTAGCAGTTGGACTGTTCTTTAAACTTTCAACCCAGCACATCGAAATACAACATTTTTCCCCTTTGTGCTGACCTACTCCGAATTCAGCTCCAAAACACAATTGTATAACAGTAAATTACTACACGCAATTGAACCGAGCGACAAGACGGGGGCCCCATTGTGACTAGTAGTAAAGAGCAAAGATTCTCTGTAGCATGCAAGCACGGTCAGATGAGAATCAATCGCATGTCTGAACTCTGAACTCTAAAATTGACTTTTGACCAAATACAAGACGTGTCAGAGTTGTTTTCCACAAATTATAGATAGGCATTCGCCACAGAGAACCATAAATAACCAGTCAGAAACGTCAAACCATACGCTGTAGCCTGGAGCCCTGGAGGAGACGTTAGACAGAGGTCATCAACGCACCAAAAGTCCAAAACAAAGAAGACTGAGGCGCAAGTTTTGATCATTCTCTCGAATTGTAAATTACAAAATATCGTCATTGCTGTCATTAATTATTTTAATGACAAATTGCCTGATCGACCCGTTTCATTCCCATCCCCACTTGCACTGCTAGCCCCATCCCAGTTCGCCCCTCCTAACCACACCATTAACTTCTTCGCTGTAAGCATTTAATGACATCTCTCCTTCTCCTCTAGATTAGTCTCTCTATTCAACTTCTCTCTCAGATAAGCCTTCCCTCGTTGTCCCTCTCTATCTATTCACTGTGCCCCACCTTCCTTTTGGCTGACGAGGTGAGCAGGATCGAAAACTTTTAGGCCCATCCTTGTTCTTTTCTTAATGATGAAAAGCCCCACGCCAGTTGAATCAGATCCCGGTTTATCTCGCTTTTACGTCGAATTTCAATGTGAGTTAGTTCAAATTCCACGAGTTGGTCGTAAATAGTCACGATATAGAGGATTTCTCTCTCTGGCCATGTCATGTCTCTTGCTAAGCATCTCAATTATGCATACTGCAAAACCCAATCTCACCTTAGTTCTATGAGTCCGTTTCTCTCCAAATAAACATAAAATTCTGTGAAACCCAATCATTTAACATCACTTTAAATCCATAAGCCTGTTGTTACCACACAAGCTTATTCACTCCCAAACCTTACCTTGCTTCTCACCAGTGTCCTTTTCAAATTTAGTATACCTCTTTGAGTGAACTCCTGTTAACCATTCTTTCTCTCTGCTGTAAGTTAACAACTGAACTTTCAGAGATGAATGTCCCGAAATTTTTTCTCCTTGTCCTGTTTCAAATCGTTCTCAATTTCGCCCTTGTGACGGTGCCATGTGGTGGTAGCACTCTGAAACAAGTCCTACCACTAGGATTCCAAGGGTCCCAAATGAATTACATCGACAATGATGGTTTCTTTCTCGTTTCCAACAGCTCAAACTTTGCTTTTGGATTCATCACACACACTTCGACTGACACCACATCCTATCTCTTAGTGGTGATACATAAGCCCAGCCTGACCACGGTCTGGACTGCCAATCAGGGTAACCCAATTAGCTACTCTGACGATTTTTTCTTTGATGAAACCGGGAATGCATACCTCAAATCAAAGAACTCAATTGTTTGGTCCACTGACACCTCGGGTAAAGGTGCTGTGTCGATGCAACTGCTTAATTCGGGCAACCTAGTTATACTTGGGTCCGACCCCTCTTCCCCTCTATGGCAAAGCTTTCTCCATCCAACCGACACACTCCTCTCTGGCCAGAGTTTTGCCGAAGGAACAAAGCTGGTCAGCCTGTCAGATAGCCAGAATTTGACTTACAGTCTCTCAATAGAATCAGGGGATATGAGGCTGTATGCAAATTTTCCGGAGGTTCAGCCTTACTGGTCTATGCGACAGGACAATAGGACAATTGTGAACAAGGTCAATGGAGATTTGCATTCGGCAACCCTGGTCAATAATTCATGGAATTTGTATGATAAAGGAGGATCTCTTTTGTGGCAGCTTATTTTGTTAGACGGGGAAAGTGATGCCAATATCACTCTGGCCGCAGTCTTGGGCAATGATGGAGTGCTCTCTTTTAAGAATTTGCAGAGCAGCAGTGTAGGAGGAGGCGGGAGCAGTGTGATAAAGATTCCAGAGGATTCATGTGACACTCCAGATCCCTGTAACTCCTATTATATATGTTACAGCGGTAGGAAGTGCCAGTGCCCTGCAGTCCTTGGGTCTAACTGTAACACCGATATCACATCTCCTTGTAGTTCATCAAGCTCGAAAACATCATTCTCATTAGCCAAACTGGATGATGGTGTGCGTTATTTTGCAACTAAATTCGTCTCGCCGTTTGCCCAGACGAACCTGACGGGATGTAAAAATGCTTGCATGAGCAATTGCTCCTGCCTTGCAATGTTCTACGATGGAAGCTCAGGTCATTGCTTTGTATTTAATCAGATTGGGAGCCTTCAGCATAAAGGTGGAAACTCAGGCAATTACTCTTCTTTTATCAAAGTCACAGGTACCAGTGGGGGAGGCTCGGGTCAGGGAAGTGAGGGGGGCAATGGTGGGAATAGACACCTTATCCTTATCCTAATAATCTGTCTCACAGCCGCACTTGTGATTGCTGGTCTGGCTTTGTGTGCCATACAGATTCACCGCAAGAAGAGTGTATCAGAGCCATCCCAAGAGGGTTCCTCAGAAGACGAAAGCTTCTTGGATGGCATATCTGGAGTGCCGATTCGTTTCAGCTATAGAGAGCTTCAATCTGCCACAAACAATTTCTCTCAGAAGCTCGGTCAAGGCGGCTTCGGAACTGTCTACCTTGGCCAGCTCCCTGATGGGTCCCGTATTGCAGTGAAGAAATTAGAAGGTATAGGCCAAGGGAAGAAAGAGTTCCGGGCCGAAGTGAGCATTATTGGTAGCATTCACCACATCAACCTCGTGAAGTTGCGTGGTTTCTGTGCAGAGAGCACACACCGCCTCCTTGCCTATGAGTACATGGCAAACGGATCACTGGACAGGTGGATATTTCAGAGCCGCGACGAGAAGCCTAAGCTCGACTGGAGCAAGAGGTTTGATATCGCTCTTGGTACAGCAAGGGGACTTGCTTATTTACACCAGGACTGTGAATCAAAGATCATTCACTGTGACATTAAGCCCGAGAATGTGCTTCTTAATGATCACTTCTTGGCAAAAGTGTCAGATTTTGGGCTCGCTAAATTGATGACCCGGGAACAGAGCCATGTGTTCACAACACTCAGGGGCACAAGGGGCTACCTGGCACCAGAGTGGATCACCAACTCTGCAATTTCAGAAAAGAGCGATGTGTATAGCTACGGCATGGTGTTGCTGGAAATAATAGGCGGGAGGAAGAATTTTGATCCAGCGGAGGGCTCAGAGAAGGCTCACTTCCCTTCATATGCATTCAAAAAATTGGAGGAGGGTAAACTGAAGGAAGTGTTTGATGCGAGGTTGAGGTCTGATGACAAGGATGAGAGAGTGGAAGCCGCTATAAAGGTTGCATTGTGGTGCATACAGGAGGATTTGACGCTGAGGCCTTCTATGGCGAGAGTGGTGCAAATGCTGGAGGGATTGGCTGATGTGCCCATGCCGCCGGGTTCATCCCAAATGGGGTTTCGGCTCTATGCAAATGTGTTCAAGTCAATGAGTGATGAGGGCACCTCTTCCGGGCAGTCTGACTGCAACAGTGATGCGTATCTTTCTGCTGTACGATTGTCTGGTCCTAGGTAGAATCCTGTTGTGCAGGAAGGAGGCGGGCCTGACCCCACCTCAAGTCTTTTTGAGAGTACTTAAGATTTTGTTTTTGTTACATGCACTGTCATATACTGTACAGTTCTGAAAGGGTTTTTTTTTGTGCTGTTAGATTAGCTTTCTGTTGTTGTATTGAGTATTGATGTAATCAAGTTGATAGTGGAATATTCTTTAAAATTAGGTTAGTTTTTGAACTATTAGAGAACTTGCAAAGTATATAAAAGGTTATGGTGTTAATGTTTCATTGAATCTTCGTCAATCAATCACAAATTTTACTCTAGAACCTTCATTTCTTATTAGTTTAGAGATATTAAAGTTGCCTTCCAAAATTGAGATGACAACCTTATTTTTGTGAGGCTTGCTTACATGCTAACTGTGGCATATAGCAAACCAACAGGGGCAATATGGTAAATTTAAAAGTTAACTGGTCATCAGATTTTTGTTCTGAGCCGAATGATAAGTCAGAACTTCCAAACCAATCAGACTACAGAGAAATTAATCCCAGCCTCCCATCTCTGGTAAGTATATTTTATTTTATAATATTCCAGAAACATTTCTTTGATTTAATTGGGTTTTTGTTCATCTAATAAGTTCTGTGTGTTGATCACTTGTTTTATATTTTGACTAATAGAACTTTGCAGTTCAAATATATTTATTGTTTTGGGTAAGAACCTGAACTATAGTGAAATATGAATAATTATTGGTTTCTCATAACTGAGAAAGTCATTTGCCTCACATATACACAAAAGTAATGATCGGTCCACCATACTCGTGTGATTCCAGACCTGCCGAATGCGTGCTGTTGTCTTTTACTCTTATATTTAGCAAATCAACTGGAATGACTAGAGTCCATTCCTTTCTAGTTTTAGCAATTAACAAATTATGCTGGTGGATGCATGCCGTGAAGCAGCACCAAAAGGTATTGGTTTTACAGCAAATCAACACAAAAATCTAAGAGAAGTAGAGAACCTTGTCCGCATTTACATATGCAACAGCACAGAATACGATGCAAAACAGTGGTCATTTCCATCTTAAATGTTCAGACCTACTAGAAATCAGATGTACCTCAGTTGGTCCTTGATATTTTTTAATCATTTAATGTTCCACAGAAAAAATTACGCCCCATAAACAGCAAAATGAGAGTAAAATCAAAAGATGGTCTTTCCGTGCGCCAAGCTGCAACCATGTTTATTGTTCTTGTTAATGTCAACTTCTAACTTATTGACAAGAGTAATCCATGCAAAATGTAGGGAAATCTGGCGCTCACTGAAATTCATGCCAGACATTAGAGCTAGCACTCGTGATGTACAATGGTATGGATAGTAACCATACATTTGCTGCTATAAATAAAGACATGTTATTTGTTGCTAATTTTTCTGTTACTTGATTATATTTTGCTGCCAAATTAATTATTGTTATTTACTGGCATTCCTGGTCTCTGCAATTCTTTGCACAGGAAGGACGATAGCGATCTAGTTTGGTATAACCATCTTTTAGAGGAGAAAAGAGTGTTAACAACGATGGATTTCTGTATTCGAGAAAGGCAGAAGAGGGAAGAGTAAGTGGGCGCTGTCTCCTTGGCTGAAAAGAGTTGGGAGGATACTGGGATCGGATACCAATTTCTAACTCTCTGCAAAATGACAAAAATATCCATTATGCATTTATGCTTGCTATATGATTGGATCTTAACCTATGTAATAACCAATTAGACACCCAGACAACTGGCTCCAAAAAAATTTAGACTGTCCAATAAAAAAAATCAAATGGTCAAAATAATCCAGTCTTGATTGAAGCGAAGCGTCATCTTTGTTGAAGATAGATGCTGCTGCTGTTTTCTTTTGCTCTTGATAAATCAAGCAAATTAGAGATGAGGCGGTAGCACAGTTGGCTAGGAGAAAAAGAGTTCTAGGACTTTGGTTATCCAAAGGTCGAGAGTTCGAACCCTGCTCACGACTTCGCAGCCTCTGCGAAGATTTTCAAAAAAGCAAATTAGTTAATGATTATTTGAAAGTGCGTCATCAAGCATGCAGTGTATCAAATTCCATCCCTTTTATAATTAACATCATTGATTGTCACATATTGTTTCTACCTGCGCTTGCAATTCTAATTATTTACTTCAACAAAATTCTGTGTTTCTCGTTGATTTCAAATCATGCATTGCTTCTAATCCTTCGAAGTGATAAACTAGAGAAAACAATATAATCAATGTTGCTGGTGCAGCGCCGGTACATAACTGGTATGGGGCTGGTATAGTCCTGGTACAACAGAAAGGCTTTCCTACTATTGCTAATGACAAATGAGAATGCTGGTACAGTACTGGTATGGCTTGAATGGTTTGGAAGATGACTTTGTCCCCTTTAATTTTCTTGTTCTTTTCATTTTTATTTTTATTTGAGCTGAGGCTAACTGTTATGGCCATCTGAATTTCCCTTCTTATCCTTTTTCGTTGCATGTACCGTACTTTGTTACGGCTCTTCTGATTATTTCTTGCTTTGTAATTTATCTTTACTTTTTCCAGTTTTAATTAACTCTGCTGCATGCGTAGGACATAAGGTCGGAGCATATGTTCCTTAAAAATTTAAAAAGTAAAAAAAATACCAGTCTCCTAATTTATAAAATGTTGCATGTGGGGTTAACATGAAAATTTAAAGTAGATGGAACTGTACTTGATTGATCAGTAGATATTTATAGAACTAGGAATTGGAAAAGCACATGCTTCTGATAATTAGCAGTTCAGTACCAATTTATACTAAAACTTATAGCATGAGCTGTAGCCTGTAAGTGATCCACCAGCTCACTACTATGCGGCTGATAAGGTAACTCTGTACCAATTTTGTTATTGAAATGTCTTTTATACTTTGCTGTTTTTTTTATCTTTTTAAGTTTTGTATGGTTCATACTTCATAGCATCCATTTCACCAATGCAAAAGTAGCATCACTGAAGAATGGCGAGGTACTCGTTTCCCCCATCCATATACCATGCCCAGTCCCAATTAAACAATTAAACCTCAAATTAACAAGAAGCACCCTGTCATATAACTCGACTATAGTATTGTTTCCATGGTTGTGAAATTGATCGTAACCAAGCACAATTTGCAAAAGTTGAGATTTTCTGAATATAGATTGAATTTTGGAACCATAAAGGACTTCAAAAATCTGTAGAACCCGGAAAAGGTTGTCTTTTGAAAAACTTGATTTTAGAAAGCTGATGGGCTTGGGCCTGATAAGTTAATTTTTATTTCTGTGGAAAAGTGGCCTAGCCACCGGATTTAGCACGGAAAGATCAAGTTCAACGAACCGTACTGAGCTGTACTTAGTACTTGTATGCTGTATCAAATCCAGCAAGTGGGGCCTCATCGGCGAGAAAATTTGAGACCAAATTTAACGGGACAAACCAAACTTTCTAGAAAGGGAAAACCAAATTCTGTTAATGACTTTGGAGTATCATACTCGGGAACATTTCATTTTTAATACTTTTTGTCATCATCATATTTAATTTGCCCCCTTAAATAGTTCAGCTTCGAGTAATCCAAAATTGTGGATATTATTGTATGAAGCCAAAACCTTCTTTTTCTTTTTTCTTCGTTTTTCTTTCAAGAAGTTGCTTTAGGCAGTGATTTTCATTATCAAAAGAATCTTAGATAGAGCTATCATTAATTGATTTTGTTATTGAAGGTAGGAAGGTACTCTGGTGCCTTGTAAAAATAAGTGATTCTTCGGTGCTATCAACAATACGTGTGAGAAAGAGTCGACAGGCTATAATATTCGTTGTTTCTCGGACTAACCTTACAAATTATGATTTGATTCAAGCGATGCTTAGGCTGAAAAATAAATCTGGTCCTATTCTCTACAGTCGTGTAAAAGATAATCCGTAGCTTTTGACTCGCGGTTTGGTTGAGATCGATTCGAATCTAGTTTGAGCATGACTGACTTGATCAGTTTATAGTTAGCTCAACCTCAAAATTGAAAATCATTTTAATTGACCACTTAGAGCTCCGATTCGAAACAGTTCACCATATAGAGTATCTTCATCTCTCATATTATTATAGTTTTTTATTTGAGATGAGAGTTTTTATTTCAATTTCAGGAATGTACAAGAGTTTCTTATTTAAAAACTATGCATAGAAGTTTTTTATTAAACGCTTATAAACTCCATGGCGAAATCATTATCTGAAGTTTCTTTCTCCTTGAGTCTATTTATAATTAATCGCTGACATGGCCTCAATAGAAACTCTAATTTCAATTTCAAGAATGTGGAGGTTTATAAATTAAAAGAGACTTAATTTCTATTTAGTAGTTAACAGTTATTTAGAAATTAATTATAGTTGCAAGGATGGAGATGTATTTTCTTAGAAATATTTTGTTATAAGGTTAAATATATAAAATAATGATAGTCGGGCTCATATAAGCTTGAGCTAAATTCAAGTTTGAATTATTTAAAGCACAGTTAAGCTCTCAATTTAAACTTGACTTATACTTAAATTAAGAGTTTGCTCGAGTTCAACTAAGACGGAACACATTTAATAACTTTTGACTCTATTCAAAAACATAATTCATTTTGTGTAGAATTGTACACAGAGAAGATAGGAAGCATATCATATCTAATCTATCTGCAAAAGAAAAAGAAAAACTAAGTTAGCACCAGACTAAGTCCATATCTGTCCATGCCAAATACTGTTCTACCGACGGAACTTTGGAACCTTCTTCAATACTAAGAAAAAAAATTGGTTCCTACTCAACGCCACGTCAAAATATAAGCGATAAGGTAGGTACATTAATCTATCGCATCAGTCGTTAAATCAACTATTCTAAATTAATTAAAATTCTGTTTATAGTCGTCATTAAGGCCCGGGGACTATCTCAATTTTTTTGTAAGCACTTTTGACAACCAAAAAAATACGAGAGATTTTGACACTTTAATCTGTCCCATCTCACCAAATGGCCAACCTAATCTTGATTGCGCCATTGCATTGATTAATGAATAATATATGGTATTCATTATTACAGAAACCAATATCTAAATTTGATAGGATATTGTTACCTAGCGTCAATTTTTTCATCTCCGATTTGGAAATATGAAAGGGAAGTTGGTCGGTTGATGTAGAAATCCCTTGTTGAATTTGGGGTACCAAAAAAAAGCTTTTTGATATAATCAGTATTATCTTTGAAATTCTTAGTTGCCCTTGAGCGGAGCACCCATGGCGCCCACCGGTGAATGGCAGCTTATCACCAACCGCCGCCGGAAATACCCAGAACACTGGCGAACTCCAACCAACCGCCCCCTTACCCAAGCTCCCCCTACCAGCCATACGCAGCCAAACCTAACCCAATGACCTACGCCCAAGCTCTGCTCAAGACAATGCCACCTTCCCCAACTCCTCTACCCACCTCACCTACAAACAACAACTCTACCTCCTCCTCCAGCTCTCGTGTCCATTCCCCACGAGTCCAGCCAACACCCACCTTCTATGTATCACCTCACAACCCCACTCATCTCAGGTTCCCGCCGTCACCATCCTTTCCGGAATGGAAAGGACGCTGCTTCCGGTGCTGTCGAAGTGGCCACACCAAAGATCTCTGCCGGAATAGAGCCCGTTGCGGTAAATGTTGGAAGACAGGTCATGTTGGAAATCGGTGTAAGGTTCCCACTCTCACTCCGGCAGCTCAGCCCACTGCTAGAATCCCAAAGCCAACTCCAACGACGCTCAAGGAACCTCTATTTGATGAAATCCTGACCGACACTGTCCCCCTGGTGAGCCCCTCTCTACCTCCTAACCGACCATTCAAGGCAGTATGCTACATTCCTAGGGATGCAACATATTTTCAAGAGGCTCAAGCTCTGGAGAATGCGGTCATACTCGACACCCATGAGCCCGACTTGGAGTTGAGTGTGGACACGGTTGCCAAATATGCCACCAACACCAAATTGGTCTCCTTGAATGAGATCTCCATAGCCATTCTTCAGCGTGGAAAATACCTAATCAAATTGCCGCCTGAGGTAGCACCGGAGTCCTTCATCAAGGCCACATCGCCGGACTTGTGGGATTTCGGGTTCACGTTCCAACCTTGGTCCCTCCTGGAAGAGGCGGCCATTGTAATCCCAACGTTCAAAGTCCTTCTGGGAATTGAAGGCATGCCACCCCATTTGTGGATAGAGGACTATGCCATCATCGCCATCTCCTCATTTGCTACCTACCTGGGATCCTTTTCTCAGCCTGACTCAGCTAACCTCAAACAGTGGTTAGTTGTAGCCGCCACCGATGATCTTCAACTCATCCCTCAACATGTTAGAATACGTGTAGGAGGGTTAGAATATCTCGCTGATATCAGACCTCTCAAAGTGGTCACTGGTCCTATTTACCGCCGCTCTGACATGCCGGCCATGCCAAGAACCTTCACCCGGCCGGACCCTTTTGCTTCTAGTGATGATGCTTTCGAAGATGGTCGACCACAAGATCTCGGTGAGATCATTCGTATCCCCAGGCGGGTAATGGAGGAATTTTGCCAAGGTAGAGACCCGGCAACCCTGCCACCGGCTATCAAAACATATCTCGCCGGATCTTAACCAAAAAATATTACCACACACCCACAAGGCTGCGAAATGGCCACAACTGATCCCGTGAGGCTCATTGCAGTGACCACACCTGATCAGTTGCCGAAAGCCGACAAGCAGCTGCCTTCAAACCAAAGTCCTGGGATGAATATGGGGTTTACGCAGCCTACTGCGGGTCACGAACTGCCACCAACCCGACCCGGCACCAGTCAGTCCATGTTGATGCAGGATACACAAAATTCGGAGCTCTCAAACCCAAAGGACGCGTGTCGCATGCAAGCAGAGAATAATCACCGTACACTGACTCTGTCCCCTGAACAAAAGCAAAAAGTGACACAACTTCGTTCCCCTGTGACCATTCTAAGGAGAGAAGTGGTGCAAACTGATTACCATAAAGAAGCCACTCAACCGCGTTAGCCCGAGCCTCATCAGCTGGGTCACAGCCCATCAACGGGGAACCTTCTTGTCATATTCACAATCACGCGTGGCATGCAGCGGAGCCTGCCTCAGAGCATGTGACCCCAGTCAACATGTCTCCTAAGGAAAGGTCACGCAACAGATCTGCACGTGGGCCATCCTCCTCGGAGCTCACAATTCGAGAAATCCGCCTAGGAGTAAGGCACAAACACAAGGCCACAATGAGATCAAAATCTCTGTTGGCCTCTGGGCCTTCCAAGAAAAAAGCCCAACAAGCTACCAATGACAAAAAGACCCATTCTCAATCAAATTCGGCTGGGCTTGTAGAAGTGCATGTTCAGCAGAATTTTTCAGGGGCCTTGGCATCCAGGCTGGGAGTCCAACATTCAGATTTACTCCAAATAATTTCTGAGGAGAATGAGCAACGGGCCTCCACCACTGGGGCTTCAACATCCAATGCTACTGAAGATTTAGAAGGGGCCTTCAACTTTAATTTCGATCCATCTTCAGGTGATGAGATGGACTCCGACATAGATGATTAATCCTTAGGGATTTCTGAGAGTTTCTACTAGGTGTTGCTATTTTTCCATTGTATCTAATGAAGATTAAAAGATTAAAAATTCTTTCTTAGAATGTAAGGGGACTCGGGGATAGTACTAAATGCAATGTGGTGAGAAATTGCATCAAGGAGTCCCGATGTGATATTTGTTGTTTACAAGAGACAAAAATTAATGAAAATGAGTTAGACTATGGCTATAGAGCACTTCCATCTTTTTTTGATAGGCAGATAACATATATAAATGCCATAGGCTCATATGGGGGAGTTCTAATAGCTTGGAAAAGGAATTACGAACTTCTTAATTGTTGGTCTACTAAACACACTACTACTGCCTTGTTGAAGCAGACCAGCACTGGACAGCCTTTCTTAGTTACTAGTGTTTACGGGCCTTCTCAAACGGCAGACAAATTGGGTTTCATCCAGGAGTTGAGATTACTTAGTACCCGTATTAATAAACCATGGGTGCTTCTAGGGGACTTCAATCTGGTATGTTGGTACACAGACCGATCATCAGACCTGAGCTGCTATAATCTCATGACGGCATTTAATGACCTAATCAGGGACCTAGCGGTTATAGATGTTAACATCTCTAACAGAACATTCACATGGAGTAGCAAGAGGCCTACACCGACCTTTTCTAAAATAGATCGAATTTTCCTCTCCAATCAGTGGCTGCAAGCTTGCCCGAATACAACATTGAAAGCTCTTGAAATGGTAATTTCTGATCATGTCCCTTTGTTACTTGATTGCAGGGGTGCGCCTTAGAGACCGACACAAAAGAGGTTTGAAAACTCCTGGCTTCCATATCGCCAAGTCAAGGAGATTGTTCGCCAAATTTGGGGGGACTCATCGGGGCCGAATCAAGCAGGTGACCCCACTTCCGAATTCCTGCGGAGAACAAGCACTATGCACAGCAAATTAGCGGATTGGCACAAAACTAACTTCGGACAAGCAGCACAACAATTACAAGAATGCAAGAGATTAATTCTTCAATTTGACATGCTGGAAGAAAGAATGGGGCTGCTTCAAAATCAATTCAAAATTCGACAACAGTTGCGAACAAGGGCTTATGAATTGGCTAATTTAATTGAAGAGCGGTGGAGGCAATGGTCCCGATGTAATTGGCTGAAGAGTGGCGATAAAAACACGCGATATTTTCACTCTTATGCCTCTGCCAGAATGCGACGGAATGCCGTTCATTCAATTACAATTCGAGGGGTACAAATCACCAATGGTGACGAACTCAAAAGTGCATTCCTGGAGCATATGAAGAACATTTTAGGCCAACAAAGACCAGTCATTGCTTTCAGCCCGGAGACACTATACCAACCGATTTCAGAGCTCCAACAACTACAGGCTCCGTTTAGTGAAGAGGAGATATATGGAGCCGTCACCCATCTAGCGACAAACAAAGCCTCTGGACCTGATGGACTAACAAATGAGTTCTTAAAAGAATACTGGCCATTCTTAAAAGGAAGTGTTTTACACTTATTTCACTCCTTTTACGACCATGAGCTAGATATGTCAGAGATTAACAAAGCAAATATTGTTATGATCCCCAAAAAGACAGTGGCTGATTCTGTTGGCGATTATAGGCCTATCAGTGTGCTCAATTTGATCCCCAAACTCATTTCTAAGGTCCTAGCTAATCGATTGCAGTCTTGGCTACCTGCACTAACCTCCCTAAATCAAATTGCCTTCGTCAAGGATCGGCACATCGCGGAAACCTTCATTGCTACACTAGAAATTCTACAGCATGTCACCACGACAAAAAGATCGGCTATATTTGCCAAAATTGATTTTTCGAAAGCGTTTGATTCTATCAGTTGGTCCTTCCTGTTGGGGGTCATGCGGGCACGGGGATTCCCGCCACGATGGATACAATGGATTCAAGTCATGCTCGACACTTCTTCTTCCCGACTGATCATCAATGGAGAACAAACAGTTTTTTTCCGACACAAACAGGGAGTTCGGCAAGGCAACCCATTGTCGCCTATGCTATTCATTATAGCATCCGATGTGTTACAACAGATGGTCCAAGGGGCCAATACTTTACTACAGACTCCTATTACTGCCAAGTTAACCGATTCTATCATGGCTCTTCAATACGTCGATGATACGGCTTTAGTGGTCAATGGTGATCCGACTACAATTCTAACACTGAAGGTGGTTCTCAGGGCCTTTTCTAAGGTCTCTGGACTTGAAATCAATTTTGACAAGAGCTGCTTTGTGCCCATTGGAATGGGGCTAGAGGAGACCGATCTAACAGAGCTGCTATTGGGATGCAAAAGGTCTCAATTCCCTGTGCACTACCTGGGAATGCCTCTCACACTAAATAAACCAGGGAGACACCTCTTCATCCCTCTTATTGATAAACTAGACAGAAGACTACAAGGATGGAAACGGAAATTGGTCTCGAGGGGTGGGCGACTTCAACTTGTCAAATCAATCCTCTCCTCCATTCCTATCTATTTTATGACGAGTTTTCTCTTACCAAAGTGGGTGATTGATCGCATTGATAAGATCCGACGACACTTCCTTTAGGGGAAGAACAATTCAGATGATAATGGAATTTCTTTGCTTAACTGGCCGGCGGTTTGCCAGCCAAAGAGGTGGGGAGGAATGGGGTCATGGACCTCGGTTTGCAAAATAAGGCGCTATTACTTCGATGGTGGTGGCGAATATACAACAATTCTGGCTCCCTTTGGGCAAGGGTTATCAAATTGCTAAAATACACAGTGGCCAATTCAGATATACCTTCTCTGTGGTACGCTACTGGTACGTTTTTCTGGAGACAACTCATCAAATTATACCCCCTCTTTCAGTGGTGCACGTCTTGGGATATAGGCAACGGAGCAAACATCTCATATTGGTATGACAAATGGGGTGAAATGCCAATACAGATTAGACGAGCGCCGCGACCGCGTCAATGGGCAATTTCCTTGCAGGCGGCACTCCCTATCATCCAAACATTGTCTCCGGGAGAGGAGGTGCGGCCACAGCTTACTGACAGCCAAGATCTTATACGTTGGAGATGGTCAGTAGATGGGAATTACACTGCTGGTTCCGTTTATCAGACAATTAAGAGTGGCGGCAAGATTAAAGATGCAAATCACAGTTTATAGAGGTACAATACACCCGAATCCGTTAAAATCTTCACCTATCTAATGATCAAGGAAAGAATCCTCACTCATGACATAATGGAGCAAAGAAGGATACAATGTTATTTAAGTTGCGCACTGTGCCAAACCTGCCCTCTGGAAACTGCATCACATTTGCTTTTCGGATGCAATTACGCTAAACGGGTGTGGGCTAAAATTGCCGGCATTGTGGGGTTCCGGTTACTAGTGGTCAGGGATTCGGTAGAGGATACATGGCATAAGTCGCTACAAAGGTTTCGAGGTAAGATTCTCAATTGGAAGAAGAGAGGTCCGATTCTTCTCACAAGTGTTTGCTGGCATATTTGGTGTCAAAGAAATGAGAAGATATTTCGAGGAAAAAACATACCTCCTGAACTGCTGGCTGTGAGAATAGTAGAGGTTGCAGAACAGTGGTGGAAATATTGCTAAACCTGTTGGCAGTTGGTCTTTTTCTAGTTTTACTATGTTGCACTTCTCAATAGGGGAGAAATAGATGGTGAAGGACTATAATGTAATTTTATTACTTACTTGGTAGCCTCTACCAAGATTTCAAAAAAAAAAAAAAAGACTATCTCAATTTTGTAGTAGAACTCTTACCTCCTTTTGTTAAACTCCGTTCAGTCTGAAGTTCACGGGAAAAGTCATTACCAGATGCTGGCCGTGTATTTCATTTACCCTTTGTAATATTAGCTTCTGGTCATTGACCTTCTTCAATTGGCGAGCAGACTAATATGCAATCTAAGGGGTCTTAGATCGTTCTGATCTGAAATGGACGGTTTATATATGCCTAGGACCGTCGAATAAAATCCTTGAGAGGAGGCAAACTCGTCCCTTTTCTGTTCTGTTCCACAATTCGTACAGAAAAAAAAAATGAAAGCGCGAAGGAAATCAATTTCTGCAACAAGACTAAATCTCAAATGCAGGTGAAATCGATTGCAATTGATTTCAAACAGAAAGAACAAGTAATTTGAGAAAAAGGAGTAAAAGATAAGAACAGCGAAATGGATTCTCCAACCGAGAAATCACTTTTCATAATATTCAAAAACATAAAAATGGTTCTATAGTTGTGATCCCTTTATATAGGCGATCCTTTTACAGCAAACAGAAAGCAAATTGGTAAAGTAAATTCTCCTAATTAACCTCGGACTGCCATGCCAGAGGGCGTATGCTGACATGGCCTAACAAACTAACGAACCTGGAGAGATCACGCGAAAAGGATTTGTGCCATCATCTCCAGTTATTCCAATACTACTTATCTCCATTACTGATGCTCTAGGGTCCACTTGTCATGTTAAATGAACCTCACGGTAAGTTAACTCTTTTATCCTCCCTGGTCCCACTTGTCAGTCTCCATCTCTTCCTTCTCTGTTAACGGCTCACGTTGTTTCTCTTCTTCTCCCTTTTCAATTATTCCAACAGTAACTCCCAAATTCCCCAAATCAACGAGACCTCGTTGCACTCCACCCCCCTTAGCAAAATTCGTGTCCTCACGAATGAACTCTGGATATTGTTGACTGATAGTTTCAAAATTCTCCCAGGTGGCATCTTCTTCTGATTGACCACTCCATTGTACCAGAACTTGTACCAATGGTTCATTGCGCTTTTTGATCATCCTTCGTGCCAGAATCAGAATTGGAATGGGTTTATTGTGAGCCTCAGGTCCTATGACAGGCAAGGTTGGAGAAAGGGCTTGTGCATCACCCAACTTCTTCTTGAGTTGCGACACATGAAACACTGGATGGATGAGTGAATCAGGAGGCAAATTGAGCTTGTAAGCTACATTCCCAATCTTTTGAATCACTTCAAATGGTCCATAATATCGAGAACTTAATTTCTGATTCTTCCTCCCTGCTACTGATATTTGTCTATATGGTTGTAATTTCAGGTACACCCAATCCCCTTCATCAAATTTCCTCTCACTCCGATTTTTATCAGCATTCTTTTTCATGCGATCTTGAGCCTTCCTGAGATTGGATTTCAGCTGTGTGAGAGCTGCCTGTCGATCCCTCAAAAAGGAATTCACAGACTCCACCTGACTTTTAGGAGCACTAGCCAAGGCCAGCTGGGGAGGGGCATAACCATATAAGGCTTCAAAAGGAGTCAGTTTAATTGCACTGTGCCAAGTAGAATTGTACCACCATTCAGCAAGTGTCAGGTAATTCATCCAGCAATTCTGTTTCTCAAACACCATACTCCTCAAATAATGCTCAAGGCACTGATTAACCTTTTCTGTTTGACCATCAGACTGTGGGTGATAGGAGGTACTCATGTTAAGTTTGACTTCCAACTTTTTCATCAATTCCTGCCAAAACCTACTTGTAAATATGGGATCCCTATCAGATACTATGTTCAGGGGTAGGCCATGTAGTTTGTACACAGTATCCATAAAGGCTTGAGCTACTGTGGTGGCACTGTATGGATGGGTTAGAGGGGTAAAATGGGCATACTTTGTAAGTCTATCTACTACAACCATAATTACCTCATAGCCCTTTGATTTTGGCAACCCAGTTATGAAATCCATCCCCACACTTGACCAAGCTTCTTCTGGTACTGGTAATGGCTGTAGCAGCCCAGGGCTGGCTGTATGTTCCACCTTGTTGAGCTGGCAGTTTTCACAATTTTGCACAAACAAATGCACCTCTTCTTTCAATCTTGGCCAATAAAAAATTTGTTTTACTCTCTGGTAGGTTGCAGTGATCCCTGAATGGCCTCCTAAGCTTGAACCATGCAACTCTTTCAAAATTCTGTCTCCAATCACCTTGATTCCCTACACATACCCTTCCTTTGTATCTGATTACCCCTTGGTATTCTGAGAGATATTGAGGTTGCTCCTGCTCAGTGATTGCATTCAACTTCTCCTTTAATCTTTCCACCCACTCATCTCCTTCATAGCTAGATATGACCTCCCACATCCACTGTGGTTGCAGTTCACTGACAGCACAAATCACTCCTTTTATCTCCAACTCAGCCCCACCTTCATCCCTTCTTGATAGAGCATCGGCTACTTTGTTCTCTATTCCTTTTTTATATATTCAATTTTGTAATTCAACCCCAACAACTTACTCAAACCCTTGTGCTGCATGGGAGTGTTGATCTTTTGCTCCAACAAATATTTCAGGCTAACCTGATCAGTCTTGATAATGAATTCACCACTCAAAAGGTAGTGTCTCCACTTAGTTACTGCAGTGTATAAAGCCAGCAGTGCCTTCTCATAAGTGGATAATGCTTGGTTCTTCAATCCCAATTTCTTACTCATGAAAGCAATGGGTCTCTTACACTGCATCAATACAGCTCCAATACCAGTCTGACTGGCATCAGTCTCAATCACAAAGGGATGTGTGAAATCTGGCAACTTGAGTACTGGTGCTCTCACCATGGCTTGCTTCAATTCTTCAAAAGCCTGTTGTGCTGTCAAAGACCAACTGAAAGCATTTTTCTTTAACAAATCAGTCAAGGGTTTAGAAATAACACTATAGCCTTTGATGAATTTTCTATAGTAACCAGTTAAGCCTAAAAAACCCCTCAACCCCTTGACAGTCTTTGGCACTGGCCAATTAAGCATGTCATCTATTTTTGTGGAATCTGTGGCTACCCCCTCTTTTGAGATGACATGACCTAAATATTCTATTTTTGTTACCCCAAATGAACACTTAGATCTTTTTACATACAATTGATTCTCTTTTAGAATTTCTAGTACTGTTTTGAGGTGTTTTAGATGTGAGTCTAAATCTGAGCTATACACTAAAATATCATCAAAAAATACTAAAACAAACTTCCTCAAGTGTGCCTTGAAAATGGTGTTCATCAGAGCTTGGAAAGAGGTAGGAGCATTAGTCAACCCAAATGGCATCACCAAAAATTCATATAACCCTTCATGAGTCTAGAAGGCAGTTTTGTGGATATCTCCTTCATCCATTCTGATATGATGGTAGCCAGACCTCAAGTCTAACTTTGAAAAATACTGTGCCCCACGTAGCTCATCCAACAAATCATCAATGATGGGTATGGGAAACTTATTCTTCACAGTTTCAGCATTCAATCTTCTGTAATCAATACACATCCTCCAACTGTTATCCTTCTTCTTTACCAGTAGCACTGGAGATGAATATGGGCTGGTGCTAGGCCTTATGAACCCTTGATCCATCAGATCTTGTACAATCTTCTCAATCTCAGTTTTCTGGGAGTATGAAAATCTATAGGGTCTTAGGTTGAAAGGTTGAGAATCAGGTTTTAAAGGGATTTTGTGATCTATGAATCTGCATGGAGGTAAGGTTTTGGGTTCTTCAAAAAGAATTGAGAAGTTTTGCAACACTCTTTCAATTTCAGGAGCATTCTGGCATGATTGAATGTCCTTCACTTCCTCCAACCTGTAAATTTGAGCATAAAAGATCTGGTTGCCACTTCTGTACTCTTTCTCCAAATCTACTTCTCCTTCTAAGAGTTTCACCTCAGCTCTCATGTCATATGTGACCAAAACTACTGGCTTCCCTTCACATTCTACTCTCATCTCTCCCTTACTCAATCTTAGCCCCACATCTCCCATGCTAGCAATCCAGTCATATCCCAACACTAGATCATACCCCTGTACCCCAAGTACCATTAGGTTGTGTGCTGAAAAAGGATGGTTGTGAATTTTGAATTTAACCTCCTTGCATAGGTTTTTAGCCATTTCTTTTGTACCCCATGCTCCTCTAACAGGAAGTTTTGGTGAAGGTGTGGTGGGAATATTCAAATTTTTCACTAAGGTTGGGTTTATGAATGAATGAGTTGCACCAGTGTCTACTAATATGCAAATTGGTTCTTGGTCAAGTTGACCATGGTACATCAGGGTTCTGTTGCAACCACTGCCACTAAAAGCACTCAAGGTGACAATCTGGTGTTCTTTTACCTTCCCTTCTTCTTGCTCCTTAAACTCCTCATACTGTGCTTCTTCTACAATCACTTCTTCCTCCCCTTCTTCTTCTTCTTCTCCTTCCAACAAATTTACCCTCCTTGGACATTTATGCCCCTGACTCCATTTATCATTGCACCTGAAACATAAGCTCATTGCTCTCTTTTGGTCCAAGGTCAAATTGTTTGGTGGTTTGTTGAAAGGTTTGTGAACAGGTGTTGATTCAATCATCTGAGGTTTGTTTGGAGGTTTGATGAAAGCTTTATTTGGAGTAAAGGTTCTAGTATTTGGAGTAGGCATGGTTCTCACAAAACTGGGTTTTCTGTCACTGGGCCCCACTACTACCTCTAGATCTAAGGCCAGATTGAAAGCATCATTCAGTGTCTGTGGTTTAAAGAGATGGATGGAGTTTTGGATTTCCCCTTTTAACCCACTTATGAAGCTCCACACAAAGAAAAATTCATGTTTAATCCCAGTTTCAGCTAATAGCCTTGCCTTGGCTTTCTGGAATTCCCTTATATACTCATCTACAGTTTCTACTTGTTGGGTTCTCCTGAACTGTACCACTGGGTTTACACAATTTCGTTTTTTAAATCTCTCAAAAACTGCATCTACTAAAATAGGCCAAGGTGGATTTGGATGCTCAACTCGGTAACAGCTGTACCATTCATCAGCATCACCCACAAAATTCACTGTCGCCAATCTAGTTTTATAGATTTCTGCAGTTTGATTCACCTCAAAATACAGGTTACAATGGTCTAACCATTTAGTGGCATTATCCCCTTCAAATATCGGAAAATCTACTCTAGGCATGAGTATTTTCTGATTATTGTAATCCTGGTACCGGTTACTCCTACCATTACCAGTTTCACCATGGCCTTCCCTGTCAGGTGACCAATCTCTTCTATCGTCCTTTCCATCTTTGGATCCACGATCCGATGTCGGAGTAGGGCCACTACTAGGACCTGCACCTGAGTGCTGGCTGGAGAGGAAGGATTTCAGCATGTTTGTAAGACTATCAACTGATACCTTCAACTCCCCAATTCGATCGGAGTGATCTCTGAACTGAGCTTGAGTCTGCATATCCATCTTCTGGAGCTGAGACTGGAACTGAGCTTGAAGCTGGTCTCCATGTGCTTGCAGGGTGGATTGCGACTCCCTTGACAGCGATTCGATCCTCTCATAGATGGATGACAGATCAGCTGATATCTCTTCTGGTATGTCGTTATTTCGCAGCCTTGGCGGCATCTTAATTGCTCGAACTCACACTTCCCAGATGTAATCGTAAGCTCTGATACCACAACTGCAATGAGACTAAATCTCAAATGCAGGTGAAATCGATTGCAATCGATTTCAAACAGAAAGAACAAGTAATTTGAGAAAAAGGAGTAAAAGATAAGAACAGCGAAATGGATTCTCCAACCGAGAAATCACTTTTCATAATATTCAAAAACATAAAAATGGTTCTATAGTTGTGATCCCTTTATATAGGCGATCCTTTTACAGCAAACAGAAAGCAAATTGGTAAAGTAAATTCTCCTAATTAACCTCGGACTGCCATGCCAGAGGGCGTATGCTGACATGGCCTAACAAACTAACGAACCTGGAGAGATCACGCGAAAAGGATTTGTGCCATCATCTCCAGTTTTTCCAATACTACTTATCTCCATTACTGATGCTCTAGGGTCCACTTGTCATGTTAAATGAACCTCACGGTAAGTTAACTCTTTTATCCTCTCTGGTCCCACTTGTCAGTCTCCATCTCTTCCTTCTCTGTTAACGGCTCACGTTGTTTCTCTTCTTCTCCCTTTTCAATTATTCCAACAGTAACTCCCAAATTCCCCAAATCAACGAGACCTCGTTGCAATTTCCCCTTCATTTTATTGGGCAATTCAAACCTAGGACAAATTCCAGCAGCAACAACGACGATCATCTCCCGAGAATCGAAGAAGAGAGAGAGAAATCTATAGTAAGTTGTTCGGGTGGAGCGATAGGCGGAGGGGACATGAGCGTAAAGCGAGGAGGGGGAACAAGGGGAAAGGGGATGAAGAGAGTGGGGAAGTATGAGATGGGGCGGACGATTGGCGAGGGCACGTTTGCCAAGGTCAAGTTCGCCGTCGACACTGACACCGGCCATGCCGTCGCCATCAAAGTCCTCGCCAAATCCACCATCCTCAAGCACAAGATGGTTCATCAGGTCTCTCTCTCTCCCTCTCTCTCTAATATTTAATGTTCTCTTGGGATCTCATACCTTGTGATTAATGTATGTTTGAAAAGATCAAGAGGGAGATATCGATTATGAAGATTGTGCGTCATCCTTATATTGTCAGACTGTATGAGGTAATTTCAGTTATGTTGTTTGTCACGTTTTTGTTTCGGTTTGTTGTGTGTTGCTTAGTGAGGGTTGTTTTGAAGTTATTTGAGAACTTGATTGTATATTAAACAAGAGGAGGGTTCAAATGCCAAGAAACTTCATTTCTTGTGTCTCCATGATACTTCCGTTTTTAGAACTAAATAACATAAAATTTAAAACTCAAATGTCAAAATAAAATCGTTAGATATGATCTATATCGTTTTTTCTATGCACACGTAAAAGATCATGGTATTTTGATTTTGTTTCGATTAGCATCATGAGCTTGCAAAAATACACCGATATGGATAAATTCTGGACATCGATTTTTCAACTTGTTGATTCATATAAAACCAAAATCGAAAAGTGATAATTTTTTATGCACATGTAGAGAAAATAATATAGATCATATCTAACAATTTTGTTTTGACATTTAAATTTTAGATTTTTTGTTATTAGAAAATTAAAAAATGGAGGCATGATGGAGGCATTTGAACCCTCATTTAACAAAAGCTAAGCAAAAAAATGGTAAAAATAACGTACTGGTATTGCTTTGGTTAATATCCGTACCAGTACTCAATCTGACCTAAACCAGTGCAGTGATGTATATTGTCACTGATGGCGGGAGAGAGTTTTATCAGGATGGCCAAATATAACTATCTATTAGGACTTTTGTGAGTATTAAGTATCTATTTTTACAAGTTAATTTTGTAAATTTGAGTGAGGTCAACTGCTTCCTATCCACCTCTGCCACTGTAAATTGCACGAAACATTTTTTTTCTTAATTTGGCAAACCTTAATTTCATTTGGGTTTACTTTACTTTGGTTAGGTTCTGGCCAGCCAGACAAAGATATACATCATCTTGGAGCTTGTTACTGGCGGTGAACTCTTTGATAGAATAGTAAGGCTTCTTCTTGTTTTCCTAGTACAAAGTGATATCTAGTACTACTCAATCAGCAAATCAGGTGCTTGGGGAATTTTCAAGTTGCTGAGGTGGCATGTCAAAAGCCCTTTGAGTAAACAAGTTTAAAGGTGGAGTCAAGTTATTCTGGCCTTCTTTCAAAAGAAAAAAATGAAGAATGAAGTAATAAAAATAAACCTGGGAGAATATCTTGAGTACATTTTTCTCCTTTAGTTTTTACCTGGCTTGCACTTGTCTTTGATTGTGCAATTGCAGCAACACTTTCTTTTTTACTGTTTTTTTTTTTCTGAGTTGTTGGTTTAGTTTTAATGCCACACGATGTCGTAGGTTCACCGAGGGAAGCTTCCAGAGCACGAAGCCAGGAGGTATTTTCAGCAACTTATTGATGCTATTGATTATTGTCACAGCAAGGGAGTCTTTCACCGTGACCTCAAGGTTTCCATTTTTTCCCTCAATTAAAGTAGCAAACAAGTATATCTATCTATATTCTGATGTAGTGTTAGTTTTTTGTAGCCTGAAAATCTTCTTTTAGATTCAAGTGGGAATGTAAAAGTTTCTGACTTTGGTCTCAGTGCATTGCCTCAACAAGTAAGCCTCTTACCCCTCGCATTTCATTTCTAATTGTTCTCATTTCTCTCAGATTTATCATTTACTTTAATCTATCTTATGTAGGGTGTTGACTTACTACATACAACTTGTGGAACACCGAACTATGTTGCTCCTGAGGTAAACATATGCATTATTTTTTTCAAATTTTATTTGGTACAGTACTTATGACATTAATAGACATCTGAATTCAGAGAAATGGAAAGTGGAATTGGAATAAAAAAAATTGAATTTTCCATCCTGATACTCTACACTTGTAGGTGCTAAGCAAGGATGGATATGAGGGATCAGCTGCAGATGTATGGTCGTGCGGAGTTATTTTATTTGTTTTGATGGCCGGGTATCTTCCCTTTGATGAAACTGATCTTCCGGCTTTGTATAAAAAGGTTTCCTTTCATGTTCGCATTTTGTGATAAAGTTAAAAGATATAATCTGAGGTTAGTTTGTTTGTTTATTTAGACCCAAAGTAGCTTATAGAATTTGAAAACTCTCATGCTTGTCTGTAGATAAAGGCAGCAGAGTTCTCCTTCCCACCTTGGTTTTCTCCAGGAGCAAAGTTATTGATTAAGCAAATCCTTGATCCTAATCCATCAACTGTGAGTGTTAGATCTCCATACTTCCATTTTGTATATTTGTTGCTATTATTGCATGGTGCAGTGTAATTATGGAATTTTCTTTTTCACTCCAGCGTATTCGCATAGAAGGGATTAGAAATGATGCATGGTTCAAGAACAATTATGTACGAAATAGATCTGGTGAAGATGAAGAAGTTAGCCTTGATGATATTAATGCTGTTTTTAATGATATTGAGGTTGGTTTTGTTTGGACTTCAAGTTTCTCTGTGCATATCTAAAGTCTCTTCTACTTATGTTTTTTTATTTTTCATCGTGTGATTGAATTTTTAATAATTTTTTTCTAAATGAAGGACCAATTTGTAACCGAGCAAACAGCAAATAACGACAGTGGCCCTCTGATTATGAATGCATTTGAGATGATAACTCTTTCTCAGGGCTTAGATCTTTCTGTCCTTTTTGATCGGCAGCAGGTACCATAAATAACCTTATATTGTTTCCTATGAATGTGGCATAACATTGCTTGGGTTATGTTCGAGTCAATTTCGTGCCAAATTGCTTTGAATTGGGTCATCTGCTGTTTAGTTCGGTTGTATTATTAGCTGTCAGCTGACCTATATAATAGTATTATAACATATGGAGTAAAATATTCTAGGTTATATAATTACGAAAGTACCCAACTACAGTAATTGAATAGTGGGGTAATGGGCATAGAAATAGACTAATATAATAAAAAAATTGTTAACTGTATCCTTGTCCTAAAATATGCAAAGATAGGATTATTCATCAAAACCACAATTCCATAATATTCCTGTCTCTGTACCTCCCTGTATATGAATTCAAGACAGCACAAATTGCAATCCACCCACTTTCATCCCTACATTTCATAATATTTCAGTCTAAATTAGGTTTCTGGTGTGTTTCAGTCAGGTCAGACTTTTTGCAATTCTGTTTTTGTGAATATTTTTTTTCTGTTAGGTAGACAAGATACATTAGTCGCATCTATAGTGGATTTGCGGTCGAAGTATCCCAAGAAATTTCTCTTTGAACTAGCATGTGATGCTTTCTCGTTTTGTTTCTCTTACCTTCTTTCTGGAAAATCAGTATCTGATTTATCATGTTAGTTGGGAGTGCAATATAGCTGCTATAATCTGATAAACTTTTGATAGGAGTATGTGAAGCGGCAAACACGTTTTGTCTCAAGGGAACCGGCAAAAACAATAATAGAGACCATTGCAGCAGTTACTGAATCCATGGGTCTTAAAGTACATGCTCAAAATTACAAGGTAATCTGGATTTTTCTTTTTTCTTTTCTTACCTTTTGTCGTGACTTGATGATGTAATTCTACTTTTAATTCTTGTTTTCTCTATTGTTAATTATACTTGAAACTTGGACCAAGCTTTACTGTGATGTTGACATATTGTACAAGTCCCTGCAGAAAGAATACCATCTGACAAATGCTCTAAAAAAATATTTGATGATTTCTTGAAGCCTTTCTTGTCTATTTTTAATTATGAGTTTCTTTGGCAGATGAGATTAGAGGGAGTGGCCTTCAATAAATTGGGCCAATTTGCTGTTGTTCTTGAGGTGACTTATTATAGTTATGCCCTTCTTAAATTTTTGCTGTGCTGAGTTTGCATTGCACTTTGCTCTCTTTCCTTACTTTTTTTGTAAGTTATTTTTAACAGGTTTATGAAGTTGCACCTTCTCTATTCATGACTGATGTTCGTAAAGTTGCTGGGGACACTTTAGAATATCACAAGGTTTTCATCATTATTCTATAAATTCATTATCTGAGGCAAAATGGCCTTATTTCATTTAGTCCAATTACCACAAATTATCTCCTCCAAATATTATTTAACTCACTATTGTTTTCAATCAAAGAAAAAACAGTGGTATTCTGGAGTACACATCTGTTGCTGCAGCTGCGTTGGCACCATTATGTCATTATTTGACCTAGATTGGTAATCCGATCTATCTCTGAGTTGCTCCATCTAATGCTACTGGAGTATTTGGTGTTATCTGAACTGCTCAGATGGTGGAGAGCGAATAATGACATGATAATGCTATGAGAGTTGTGGCAGCAGATGTGAATTGATATTATACGCTAAATTTCGTCGGAGGTCACTAAACTTCACCTTTTGTCACGAATTGGTCACTCAAGTTTACTTTGTTCCTCCGTAGCCTTTGAATTTTTCATTTGTTCTAATCAAGTCACTCTGTCACTATTTCCGTCTAAATTACTAACGGAATATGGTCACCCATCTCCATGCATTTTGTTAGTATTTTAGACGGAAATAGTGACTTGATTGGAACAAATGAGAAGTTCAATGGGGAACAAATCAAACTTGAGTGACCAATTCATGACAAAAGGCAAAGTTTAGTGACATCCGACGAAATTTACCCTGATATTATATATATATGGAGTAGAACTTTACCCTGATATTATATATATATATGGAGTAGAACTAGGGTGTTCTTAAGCTCACCAATCCTTTGGTGAGCTTATCTCCCAAACATATCGGAATGACTTTAAATGACAAATCCAAATCGTTGGAACCGATCTACTTCACGAGTGATACTTTTACATGTGAAATTTATAAATTTTCAAATTAATTTGGTATAAAGTCAAGCGGTAAAAAAAAGAAGGTTTATAAGTTAATTTTAATAGGTTCATTTTGTATTGTTTTTTTACTACTTGACTTTGTACTAAATTAATTCGAAAATTTATAAATTTGACATGTAAATGCATCACTAATGAAGTAGATCGGTTTAAACGGTTTGTATTCGTCGTTTGAAGTCTCCGATAGGTTTTGGAGTCAAGCTCACCAAAGAGCTTGGCTAAGCTTAAGATGTATTTCTACTCGTATCTGTGTCACTTTTAATTTGCTAAAAAAATATATTTTAAATTATATGTTACAATTTCAAGCCTTATTACATTTTATGATGTTTTACTTGTAATTTCTTGCTCCCTTATTAAAGAAACCTAGATCTGGAATCCTTAAACTAAATTGTCAAACTATGTGTTCATGTATGTGTCTTTTTGGGTTTTGACTGGTCAAGGTCGGAAATTATTATTGGCCGGTGTTACTAAATTGTTAAACTATGTGCCTTTTTGGGTTACTTATGGGTATAAGTATTGTCTGATCTGCTGAATTGTGCAGTCAGGAATTTCAACTTGACATGGAGCCATGGAGGCCCTAGGCTAAGAATTTTAACAAAGCAGTGGTTAAAAGACCTAACAATTGAGAACAAATTTTAATCTCAAGTTACTATTATTGGTCTAGAGACCTAAAAGGGACCCAATACAAGCAACACAATTATCAAATAAAAATAGTTGTTTTTTTCTTATAATAATAAGTAACGACTAAAGCACTAACAGGCAGGGACCCAGCCAGACCCCCCAGCAGGTCTAGAAATCCAGACTCAAATTGTGACCAACCAATTGCAATGGTTGGCCTGAACAAACTACCCAGCAAGTGAATATGAAGCTTGTTATTATAAAGATGTTATATCTATGCAATGCAGTTTTACAAGAAGCTGTGCAGTAAGCTGGAGCATTTAATATGGAAGCCAAAAACAGATAGAGAATCTCGACCTGCTTTGCTACGCCCCACAACTTGCTAATCACTCAAAATCAATATGTCAGAATTCACTTGTCCTTGTTGCATTCCTCGGTGTAGATAAAACCTAAATAAGACTAGCTAAGCTTAGTGTCATGGACATAACGTCTAAGTGTGGTTGTTTATTTAGGTTTCTCTCTTCAGTTGATTTGCAAGGTTTTTTTGTAACAACTGATAATGCGGGAGGGTGTGTTAGATTTATTGTATGAAAGAATGTGTTTGGGTTTTGCTCCTTGAGTTGATGCCTTGCTTTGCTCTAGCAAAGAGCGGTATGGTGAGCTTTTTTTTTTTTTAATTTCACAAATATATGCTGTAAATGATATTTGAAGAATATATAAAACTTCTCACAATGGTGACTCCTTGGCTGATATGATTTTATTATTGTGTTCATGTATTCTCTTAGCATTGGAATTTGTCCTTTTTGCTCAAACACGAAACTTTGTTACAAGTGTCTCGTTAAAATCACCTTGAGTACCTCTAGGGCTCTATGGCTCTATCCGTCTTATCCGGCTTTCTGCTTTTGAAGTACTGCGCTAGTTTTTTATATAGCAGGTCCTTTTGTTTTTAGATTCAACAGTGAGGCTAGTGGTAATGTCAAAGGTGTCAAGTCAGTTGATTCTGAAATTTCATGGGTACTCGTTTCTCCTTTTATCTTTTCTTCAAGGATAGACACGTATCTAGTTCTCGTAGACTTGTTCCACAAACACACGGTAGCTCCTTGTTCGCGGCTTCGCGCACAACTTAGTCAAATAATTGTTGACTACATTTATTGAATCTTTGCATAGTAGGCAGACAGGCAAGGCAACATCACTTGCCGGGTGATTCTTTGTTGTTCGCTAGGAATGGAAGTAAGCAAGACTTCGGCGATCCTCCCGGTGAACTGACCGTACCCCAAACCGACACTGGTTCACAAGTAGAGTATACTAACTAGAGCGTCGAGAGAACATGTCGAACACGGGGTCTCGGTTGATTTTCCTCCTTTAGCGTGGCTTTTCCCTTACTTCCCTTCTTCTGCTTCACACAACCTTCCTTTTACTTTCTGTCCGGCATCCGACAATTTGATGTGCTAACGCGTTCACAGACAACGGATAACACGTTTTGACTTTTGAGTGCTAAAATGAGTATATCATTAAGGAGACATGGTTTTGTGTATAACCTTCTCCATGTTCTTACGTAACTTGGTAATTATACTAGAGTCCGGCTACTATAACACTAGTGTCATTTCAAACTAAATAACACCACATCTTAAACCATTGGATCTACTTTAATATTCGTGCAAGACACTAGTGTCATTCCAGCTCTATCTTGTACACGAATATTAAAGTAGATCCAATAGGTTTAAGATGTTGTGTTATTTAGTTTGAAATGACACTAGTGTTATAGTAGCCGGACTCATTATACTAGGGTACTATATCAAAACCATAAGACTGCCTTTTAGTTTCCTCACACGCTATATGACAACTGTCCTCGATCTAATCATGCTTCGATCTCGCCACTTGTATTACTGTAGCGAGACAAATTAATTTGGGACTGCAAGTCAATTACGGTGTCCCTAATTAAAAAAAATTATTCTGGGTAATAAGCGGCCTTCTTTCTGCCACGTCATGGTTCATCCGTTTATATCACTAGTTGTACTATTTTAAGGTTTGCATGTTGCCATCATCAATTTAATTATATGAACATTTGGTTTTGCTTGTTAATTTCGTGTTATTAGTTGCCTTCTTCTAACTTGGTGATACTTTGTCGTGAATTCTAATTCCTTCCTGCGGATAAGTGAGAACTAAGAAGAAATGTTTCGAATTTCTTCTCTTTTAAGTTTCTAAAGCTCTTCTTGTATGAATTTTATATTCTCTTAAACCAGTTTAAATTAAAGATGATAATATTATATGGAATTGCTAAAAAGAGTTGAAGAAATAAATCACTTTAAGTTCAGCGAGGTTACTGTGAATTCAGTTGTAACAAACAGTTCAAATTGACCAACCCATTCCCAATCCCAGTTCCAGTTGGAGACCAAACAGGCCCTTAGACAGCCTTCTCATTTGCGTAAGAACTGCTCGAGGATTAATGTACTTCTAGAGGAGTTGATCGTTTGAACTAGAGAACTGTTGGATAATAAAAAATTGGAAGACAAATGCGAACTATTTTACATTTGTAGACAAGTGATAAGCATACAAGTCGGACCTTGACATATGAAAGGCTCCTGAAACGAATACATTGAACCTAGTCGGTTAGTCATGATTCAATTACCAAACATACAGCCATCACAAGAAAAGACATTTATTTATAGTGCAGATTGAACCATACAGTAATGAACACAATCTCAAATGTAACACAAGCCATAGACGATCATGATCGCCATCATTATTAAGATAGAAGCAGCGAGGGTTCGCTTCTCAATTCTGAATTCTCATTTATTTGAGACTACAGAGGTACACTTCTCAAACATTAACAAAATTATACCAAAGAGCAATGAACACAATCACATATACAATCGCAAGGAATGTTTCAATTGCATTCAAGAAAGGTTCAGTATCAAAAGCATACCAAAGAGAGATGAACAGAATCACAATTATAACACAAACCATAAAATACTTTCATTATTATTATTATTAAGATAAAAGTTGCAGCAATTACAGTTCTCAACCATTAGCCTGTAAAAATCGGGACTCAAGCTAAAAAACAAACCATAAACAAAAGGTCGTGACACTAACTTGAGTCCCATTGTATAACCAGGCATCCAAACAGAACTGCACAAAAGCAACCTTCATACAACAAGCCACAGTACAAAGACATTCTCATAAACATCAACTTCCCACAAGGAAATCAAAACAGCTAGAGGGCGTACCTACCCATTACATTGACACTAGAAAAACTGCTAATTGCTAGCAGCCTTTGAAACAAAAGAAAAGAGAGAACAAAGCCAAAGCACCTGAACAGGAAATACCAGCTCCGGACTTAACAAACTACATAAAAACCAGGAATCGGTTTGTAACTGCAGCCACGAGGACCAGGGTCACAACAGGAGGAAATGAGCAACCAAATATCCCCAAAAACAGACTCCCTGGAAAGGAGAATCTGTAAAAAAATTGGATATTCGGTAAAAGCTCCCCCACAAATAACCATGTCCTACGCAAAATACGAAAGCCCAATGCCTGTTTCTGACACGAGCCAAAAAAGAAACCCCAAAAAACTTTCACTACCACCACCTGTTCTTCATATACTTAAATGTTGGAGTATCAGAGCTGGATTGATTAAATGAGGAGGTCACACCACCAGAGCTTCTCCTCCAGTGATGCCAGATTGTAGCTATTTACCAGATTGCAAGATAGGAGATTGAGCCCTTCAAGAGACCTTCCCATTTTCCCCAATGAAAGAACGCTCTTCCCAGTCAGCTTTTGACAGCCGGCCAAAGAGAGCACCCGCAGTTTAAGCTGCTTGGCAGATGCCAGGGCAGCAACACCAAAGTCACTCACCATGGACCTCGACAGATCTAGCTCCTCAAGCACGACACACCTCTCCACAATTTCCATTACAGTCTTGTCAGTCACCTTCTTGCAGCCATCTAGGTTAAGCAACTTGAGGGTGTTTCCATTTGCCTTCACCAGAGAAGTCGCAGCAAGGTCTGTCAGATTTGCATTTTTGCAGAGATTGACATTCACCAACCGACCAGCACAGGTGTTGATCAGGGGAAGGAGGCCGTGGTCGCTGACCTCGCCAAGGCCGCTCAGTTCAATGCTCTCCAACATGGGGCAGATCTTGCCCACCATGACCAAGCTGGCATCACTGAACCCAGGGCAGTTGCGGACAGTCAGGCAACGAAGGGAGGCACATGACGGGATTTGAACCATGCCAGGAGGGGTAATGATATCCTTTATCCCCAAGCATTTCACCAGAGAAAGGGACTTGAACTTGGGGCCACACACAATCAGTGCGGAAAGAACACTGTTAAGTGTGATACTGTTGCACTCCTCGAGCTGGAGGCTCTCCAGCAACGTTGCTGCCTCAAAGAATGCCTTCACGCCGGCATCTGACACCTGACCACATCTGCGAAGGTGGACCTGTTTCAAACCCGGGCAGCATTTAGCAATGCATGCAAGACCGAGATCGGTTAGCCCGGGGCAAGATATGATTGCCACGGATTTCAGTTTCTGGAGACCGAGTGTATTGGCCATGACCCAAAAACCCCTCTCAGCCACTGATTGGAGACCTGAGAGAGTCAGATCAGTGATTGCCTTTCCATGAAAACCCACATTAGCAATAGCATGGTCACCAATGTTCAAACCATGAAGCTTAACTTTAGCCAAAGAGGCACCAGCAGAGGAAACAAGATCAATAATTCCTTGGTCCCCCACAAGCTGACAGTTCTTGATGGTCACAGACGCCAGCTTGGGGCAGCACCGGCCAATCGCTTGGAGGCAATCATTACCAACCCTCACACACGATTCCACATTAAGTGACGTCAGATTCGGGCACTTGCGGGCAACGGCAATCAAACCCTTGTCAGATATCAGAGGGCACTGGACTAGATCAAGCTTCTCCAGCAAGGGACACCCATCAGCAATCTCAGATAAACCGGCATCGGTTACATGGGGCACATTCCAGATTGAAAGTACAGCAAGAGATGGGCATCCACGTGCGATAGCAGCGAGACCCTTGTCAGTGACCCCACGTGTCGGGTGGCTCCCCTGGATAAGCAGCTTGCTTAAGCCACCACGGAACCCGCTGCTGATGGATATGGCAGCGAGTCTAATATCAGTTGCCTTCTTTCCCTCCAAAGTCCGGCGTATGCACTCCTCGCTCTCAACCTCCTCCTCTACATCAATCACTGGCTCCTCATTAAGATCCGGCAAGGATGTCTTAGTTTCCTTTGGGATTTCAGATGAGCGGATGGAGCTCAAAACAGAGAGCCACTTCTTCGACACGCATGCAGAGGCACACCTCTCCTGAGCACCAGGAAGGCGGCGCAGGATTTCAAAGAGGCACTCGTTAGGAAGAGCATCGATATAGCATGGCCTCTTTTCCGCCACCTTCTGATTTAATTTGGCAAATTGGTTGTCATCAATAGCAAAGCAAAAGGGGGCAGTGATGCGGGACCTCTTGCAAGGGGGTTGGTAAGCAGCCACCCCTGCATAGTGTGGGAAGAGAAACCCCTCTGTGCATACTTCATTCTTCCCTGTTTATAAGCAAAGGGATTTTATTTAGAGAAGCACAATAGCCAGAACAAAAAACAAATAAATAGCTTCCTCTTATATTTAAACATTTCACTTGTACCAGATATCCCAGGGAAAATATAAAATGCAAGAAGACTGATCAGGTCTATGTTTGATGAGTAACTACCAATCAAACCACCTAAGGACTCAACACTAACAGAGTTCTGGTCATGTAAATTAGACACAATCGGAACTCTCTCTTTTTCTTAAAATTAAATACACAGATAATTTGGAATCAATAAGATAAATTTAACTTCTGGTAAGAAAAGCCCCAAATTAATTGGATCTAGTCAAAGCAACGATTTCAGGGAACTGTTTTCCTTTCGGAAATAACCACTGGCCAAATTAAACAGAAGTAAAAGGGAAAAATACCTGGAAAATTGACAAGCGCTGGCATGGCTGCAGGAGGAGGAAGGAATCCAAGCGATAGGTCGAAGCCACGGACAGCAGAGAGAGAAGAAGCAGCAACACCACACGATCTATCAATCTGTGACTATCAGAAAGCATTTACAAGATCAATTCACCCGAAGAAGAAAAAAGCATGTATCGATTTAGAAACCCTATTGAATAGGGAAAAAAAGAGAACAGAAGAGAAAGGGGGCAGGTAGGAGGAGAAAATGAGAAATGAAGAGAGGAAGTTTGTATTAAAACGAGAGGCGAGTGGAGCACCTCTTACCTATTTTATCTATATCCCGAGGTAACCCAAAAGCAAGTGGGAGAATCGGACGGTTAGATGGCGTCGACGTGTAGATCCACGGTCCGATTGAATCGTGTGGGGGTATCGAGGAGCGAATCGGGGGTGAGGATAACTAGCGATAGAGAAAAAGGAAGACGTTGCTTTTTCGTTGGCAGGAGTCCACAAGAAACGGTAACGGAGCCTAGAGGATACGACTGTGTGTATAAACTATAAAGTATATAATAAGAATAATTTGAGTTGTGTATATTTTATAAAGTGATGATGCAATAATAAAAAAAGAGGAAACGAGGATCAGAGGGGGGTGTACTCACCGCTTTTGAGCAGGGAGCGGGGCCCAGGAAGAGACCAGCTAGCAAGGTTCAATGTATTTGGCACCTCCGTGCCATGGATGCTTACCCCCTCTCAGGCCAGATGGGTTGGGTTCGGCCCCTCTGCGCTTTGTTTCATTTGACTTATCCGTGGGCGGTCCCATCCCAGCAGCACTTGCAATAAAATAAGATGGATACCTGTACCATCCACTGTTTACCTGGTTTTGTCATTTTCTCCGTTTTACTGCGACAGATGGTTCCGTATTAGCCGACATTTTTATTAATATCCAAAGTTTAATACAAATTATTAATTATACTCAAAATCAGACTTATTATCGAAAAATACCCAAGCCGGCCAGAAAATGGCCGGCTTAGGTCCCTCCCTAAGCCGGCCATTTTATGACCGGCTTGGTACCTTTTTTTTTTTTTTTTAAAGAGAGACACTGTGAAGATCAAATTATTAGAGTCAAATATTTCATTTCTGAGTTTCGTACAAAATAATAAAGTACACACAAATTGCAAATAGAGTTCACACACTTTTTACAACATGCATACAAATCACCTATTATTACTACGTCTAAAAGGTAATCCCCGAAGTAAACCACTTGCGAAAGATGCCCTACGAGATGGTCTAACAGATGGCTCTGGTTGCTCACTAGATGGGCCGGCCTGGGCTCCAGATGGCGCTGCTTGGCTTGTAGATGGGCCGGCCTGGGCTCCAGATGGCGCTGCTTGGCTTGTAGATGGGCCGGCCTGGGCTCCAGATGGCCCTGCTTGGCTTGTAGATGCTCTTGTTGTGCGTCTAGTAGTGGACCTCCTCGGTTGGACAGATGGCTCCCCTTGCACCCCAACCGCCTCTCCTCCTATGGCAACCGCCTCTCCCATTGCTTCGGCATACATAGCAGTTGCATCTAAACGGCTCGTAGCTGTGCTACGCCGTGACCCTCCGGACCCACTTCCCGACGCCATTACTCGCTCATTTTCTGCCGCATTTGCTGCGATTCTTGCCTCTGCATTTGCATGTGTTACTTAGTAAGTTGGTATAAATTGAAAAGAAAAATAATTTTTGATGAATGTTACATACCTCTTCGTTGCCTATCAGAAGTGGAAAGGCGAGGATGATGCCCCCTTCGTCTACCTTCCATTTCATCCATCGTCATTACACGACGGGTGTGTTGTCGCCTCCCCTTCCTAATCCAACCACTACTCGGAAGGATTCTGTCTCCAGGATTAGGAGGCCAGTCTCCCATATTGCCAATTGGATTGAACACATAGCTCCAAGTACTCACAAGATAGGGTGTTTTATACCAGTCTGCAACAAAGTCGTCATCTTGCCAGTTTCGGTCACGGCAAACAGCTATGACATGAGCACAAGGAATAGAAGTTAATTGGATACCTATGCAAGTGCATTCCATTTGTCTGTCGGGACCGCGCGTCACAATATACATGAACTCCCTGTGAGTGGATTCCATGTTGCCCATGTCGCTACGGGTGCAAGGAACGTACTCATTTGGGGATGAAACTTGGTACTGACCTTGGCCCTGCGTGTAACGCACCAATCGCATTTTTCCAGCTTTCTCCCAACGTTTTCTGATCTTCTGCAAAACCCGGTCAGACAGAACCTGTCCCTTGTCTTGTAATTCCATTGCTCGCTGACGCCGCTGAACAAACCATCTGTTGCACGTGTAGAATGTATCCTCCACTATGGCACAAACAGGCAATCTACGGCTCGTTCGGAAGACACTGTTGAGAGACTCGGAGCCGTTTGTTGTCATGATACCAAACCGGTATCCTCCGTCACAAGTTTGGAAAATTTTCTCATAATTGGACGACTCCATCACATCATTAGGACGTACTTTGCCCACTCTCTTTAAATACGCATTGCACTGCGGATTTAGCTGCAAAAAAATAAAGGGGTGTTATTTCATTTTCATAAAATTCTTATAAGATAATTAAACGAAATGTTATAAGTTAGACATACATAAGCAAACTCTTCGAACATCTCTTTCAATCTTCTCGGCTTCTTCCTCTTTGCTCCTTCTCTGAACCTCCATCCGTACCATCTGTCTCCTCCACAGTTCTTGACCAGGTTCTCGGCAACATGCTGCATACAATACATGTGCACAAAAAGCTCGGGAGGCCACCCGTATTCAGCTGTCAGTGCAGCTTTGATCCCTTTGTGCTGGTCCGATATGACACATACAAATCTACTACATCCGAGCACTTCATTCCTCAACTACTGCAAGAAAAAACCCCAATTCTCAGTATCCTCCTGCCGCACAATTGCAAATGCAATAGGCAACAATTGGTTCTCGGCATCGTAGCCGCAAGCTATCAAAAGCCTCCCCTCATATCGCCCAGACAAGAAGCAGGCATCGATGCTGATCACTGGTCTCAGGTACTGGAACGCCGCAATGCATGGACCAAACGCCCAGGCTACGGCTCTGAACTGGGCAACACCTGGCATGATTAGTCCTGTTTCCTTATTCCATACCGAGCTGGTCAGAAATTGATGGGTCGAGCCGGGATTGTTGTGGCAAATTGCAAGCAACAGTGGTCTCAGCAAGCTGTACGAAATCTCCCAACTCCCAAATTGTCGGGCTATTGCCAGCTCACGGCCCCTCCACAGTCGGTTGTATTTAGGTGTCACATTATTATACACAGACAAAACAATGTCTGCTACCGTCTGTATGCGCATACATGGGTCCTTTTTAATGGCGTTCTCAATGACATCGGCAATGAGCGATGCCGTTAGACATTCGTGGTCGTCCCTCATGTGCTCAGTCCTACATGTGTGAGGCATGACTTGCTTAGTTATAACTCATGCGTCTCCACATCCCGTCGGCTTTGCTCTAAGCTCGTAACGGCAATTCTTGTCCTTGCACAGCAGAGTAACCCGATCCCTGTCACTTTTCCAAGATCTGAACTCCTGATTCTTTTTTATATGGTGCTCTTTGATCTTCTTCATTAGGTCTTCTTTGCTTTTAAAATATTGGTTTGCAGCAAGCTCACCTTTGTACTCAATCCGTTGCCCATAATAACCAATATCTGCTTCTCTAAACTCAGACACATCATTGAGGTCTGGGAACGGGTGCGTATCAGTCCGGCCACTAAGCGGCCCCCCCTCATCAGTATGCCTTTCAGCTGTTTCAACCGGCCCATCTTCATCGCAACCTTCCATGTGATCTGAATCCCCCCACATTTCTCCCTCAAATTCATCCTCGCTCCTCAGCTCGTCCTCCGGTATTTCATTAATATCTTCAAAGTTCGGGCAGCTTGCATCGTCTACTGGTGCAGGTCTGGGGTAAGGTGATACTGGAGGTAACGGTAAAGGAGCCACATTTACGGATCTAGGTGGGGTTGAAACTGAGTGTCTTGGTCTGCCTCGATTGTGTCTAGGTGGGGATGCAACTGAGTGTCTTCGTTGAGGTGCTGGTGGAGTGACGTAGTTGTAGGGTTCTGGGTCAGGTTCGTTGAGGAGTAAGGTGGAGTCACGTCTGTAGGTTTCTGGTTGTGGGCTATAATGTGGTGCCGCTGATCCAGAGCCCGAACTTCCAACCCCGGGCTCTACCGGAACTCTTCTAACAAATATTTCTATTAGATAATTACCCTGGGACCTCAAATGACCAAACATGCCTCTCCACGTAGTCTCATCTACCAGTTTCGCAACCATAAATTTTCCGCTGGAGGGATGGCAATATCGGGTTGCCAATTCTAGGTCACACCTTTCTGGGTTGTAACCGGTGTGTGTGTAAACTAGGGATTTCAGGTCTAAAAGTGAGATGTCATCTGGAATCATCAATGAATGAGCTGCATCTTTGTTGTAATACGCCCCTTGTGCACTATTAAGCATCTTCCCACCATAGTGTAATGAAATAAAGGCCATGGTAAACAAACTACATTTTAGAAAATGGTAAACATTGTCAGGTTACTAAATGGTAAACATTTGTCAGGTAACTAAATAGTAAACAATTGACTGGTTACTACTTCTTTTTGGGTTTAGGGTTATAGGGTTATAGGGTTATAGGGTTATAGGGTTTTAGGGTTATAGGGTTATAGGGTTATTGTTTTAGGGTTTTAGGGTTATAGGGTTATAGAGTTATAGGGTTTTAGGGTTATAGGGTTTTAGGGTTTTAGGATTATAGGGTTTTAGGATTATAGGGTTATAGGGTTATAGGGTTATAGGGTTATAGGGTTATAGGGTTTTAGGGTTTTAGAGTTATAGGGTTATAGGGTTTTAGGGTTTTAGGGTTATAGGGTTTTAGGGTTTTAGGGTTTTAGGGTTACAGGGTTACAGGGTTACAGGGTTTTAGGGTTACAGGGTTTTAGGGTTATAGGGTTATAGGGTTTATTATTAAATTTTTTAATAATATAATTAATTATTCTATAAAATAAAACATAATAATAAAAAAATAATTTAAAATTACCTTAACAGTAATTTCGGCAGATGCCTCGGGGTCTGTGCCCTTGGGATGAAGGGAGGGGTGTGTTTTATAGAGTTTTTGGGGTAAAAAAAAAAAAGGTACCAAGCCGGCCAGAAAATGGCCGGCTTAGGGAGGGACCTAAGCCGGCCATTTTCTGGCCGGCTTGGGTATTTTTCGATAATAGGTCCGATTCTGGGTATAATTAATAATTTGTATTAAACTTTGGATATTAATAAAAATGTCGGCCGTATTAGTGCATTTGCAATTTTATTTGCTGCACAATCGAATTTGAATTTTTTTTAGTATTACATGAAGGTTGAAGTTCTTAAATTATTTTTTATTAATAAATCTTAATTGTGGACATGTAACTCACATAAAAAATAATATTTTAAGTAATTATGTTAAGCTGTTTTCAATCAAATTTGAATCCTACTGTGTTGTGTACTTTTTAAAAATTGAATTAAAGCTCAGGTCTCTTAATTGAATAACTTCAAACTTGCTTAAAGGCTAACTAAGTATGCTCAGGTCTCTTAATTAGATTAAAGGACAGGAAAAAAAAACTTTGAAAAAATGGAGATTTTTTTTTTCTGTATTAGTTTGGTGATATTGAAAAAATATATAATTATCTTCTTAAACTTTTTCCTAAATTTTCTTTATAGTCATGTTACATAGCTTTCTAAAAATTGAAATCCATATTTTAATAGTTACAATGAATAATTCAACCGATATAGGGCTGGGCAAAATTGCTCGAACTCGCAACTCGCTCGTAACTCGCTCATTTACAGCTCGCTTTAACTCGCTCATTTACAACTCGAGTTAGTTACAACTCGAGTTAGTTCCAACTCGAGTTGGCTGACTCGTTTAATAAATGAGCTGAGTTTGAGCTGACCCCAACTCGCTCATTTATAACTCGAGTTACATAAAGTTACACAGTTTGGACACAAAAAATCCCAAATAACCAAAACCAAATCCAAACTCGGCTCAAACTCGGCTCAAACTCAGCTCAAACTCGTTTATAACTCGTGTTGTATTGATTTAACTGGTTAAACGAGTTTATAAACGAGTTGTGAGCCAACTCGAGTTGATAACGAGCTGAGTTCGAGTTGGCTCTACAGCTCGTTACTACCATCCCAACTCGAGTTGACTCGCTCATTTATTTAATGAGCTGAGTTCGAGTTGGGGGTAACTCGCTCAAACTCGGCTCATTTACAGCCCTAAACCGATACATTGGTTTTACCAGAATATTTATTGATTATATTTTAAGTTTATATTTTTTTATTCACTGTGTCTTATATGGAAATAAGAAATTGTTCTATATGAAAATAAGAAAAAGTTAACAAGACACAATTCAATGTACAGAATTTTTACTTACGTTATGTTATCATAATATGCATATCTTTATCCATTGTATCTTAGACTGAACAAGCAAAAGTTAACAAAAAATAATCAATGTTCCAATATTTACTTCGTTATATATCATAAATATGCATATCTTTGTTCGTTGTATCTTAGATAGAATAAGAAAAGGTTAACAAGAAAGAATTCAATGTTTCCAATTTTTACTTGCGTTATATATCATAGATATGCATATCTTTATTCACCGTATCTTAGATAAAATAAGAAAACATTAACAAGAAAGAATTCAATGTTTCCATTTTTACTTGCGTTGATATACCATAAATATGCGTATCTTTATTCACTGTATATTTAGATAGAATAAGAAAAAGCTAACCAGCAAAAATTCAACGTCCCCAACTTTTACTTACATTATTATCATAAATATATTTATGCATATCTTTAATCACTGTAACTTAAATAGAATAAGAAAAGGTTAACAAGAAAGAATTCAATGTTTCCAATTTTTAGGTACGTTATATATCATAAATATGCATATCTTTATTCACTGTATCTTAAAAAGAATAGAATAAGAAAAAAAAAATAACTATGCATATATATATATCATAAATATGCGTATCTTTATTTATTGCATCTTAAATAGAAAAAAAAAGTTACTAAATAATATTTCGTTGTCTCTATTTTTTACTTGCGTTATTGACTGTATCTCAGACACAATAACGAAAATTATATATAAAAAGAATTTAATGTCCCTAATTTTTACTTACTTTATATACCATTTCTGCTCGTAAAATTCATATAGCGAATGAGAATGACAATTTTAAATCACTGGATAGTAATTATGAACAAATTATGTCCATAAATAATCATGATCTCTCTTGTGCATTTTATTGAACATCGCAAGACACGTCAAAATCATCTAAACCGTTATAATTGTACAATGTTTATAAACGCAAAAAGCAAACACTTTTTCATATTGAATTTAATAGTTTAGTAACATTATTTGGAATTTCAACTTGAATTATTAGCGGTGAAAAAATATTATACATTTTGTCAGTAATCTAAAAATGAAAAAGAACAAAACAAAAATCATTTTAATTGCTAAAGATAATTTTGTCCAGGCTCTTTATCAATGAACGTACGTCATTTTATTTGCAAGCGTTAATTTTATTTTTCAAATATAAATTATGTATAAATTTTAAATTTTCACACAATTCATGTTCAACACAAAGTACGTTTCGTGCGTCTATCAATAAACAAGTTGAAGAAATTATTTAGCTTCATAACAAAGCAATTATTTTAAGAACGAGCCTTTGATATAGTGGCAAAAGCATATGTCTCTTATATGTGAGGTCATGACAAGGGTGCAAATGGGTCGGGTATTATTCGATCATATCTGCATCTGTATCCGAAAATTAAATATGGATATCCGAAATCTGAATATCCGTGTGGATACGAATACGAATTTGACTTTGAATTTTAATTATCCGTATCTGAATAGTAAATATACCATACAGTTTACTACATATTATAAAAATATTTATGTATATATCTACGAATATACATATTATGAAAATATTTATGTATATCCGATCCGTATTCATAAATTAAAAGCGGATACAGATATGATTTTACCACTATCCGATCGGTATCCGATCCGTTTGCACCCCTAAGTCATGAGTTCGAAATCCGGACGGAGATAATCTTTTGTTGTAGTAACAAAGATTTAAAAAGAGTGTTGAGTGGCTTGACCTAACCCTCTAATTAAAAAAAAAAAAAAAGCAACCATTTCTACGGTGGATTCATCATTCATGGCTGGTTAACCGATTCAATTTCCTTTGTCTACCAGCATTAATATAATATTTGTTTAGATACCAAAATAATACAAAATATGCATATACAATGTTTCTCTGGAAACGGGTCAGGTTAACCAACCGCCCACTGGACTCAGTTGCGTCTCCGCTGAGCTGTATAACGGAAACGGTTCACTGTACCCGTGTACCGCTACCACCCGCCCACTGCATGGTCCTGCCAATCTGCCCCCTCTTTCAATTTCGGATTTTTTTTAAAAACCGTAAATAAAATAATTAAATCTACAAAACCAACATGATGACAGCAAGATTTACAAAAACCATCAGAACCGAGATGTCAATTCGGTCCCAATGATTTTTTTTTCTCCGGACCGAATTGGCAATTCGGTCCCCCTCTTTTTCACAACAAATCAATATTAAAGCTTGTGGCCGATCGTGTGGCCCCTTTGGACCGAACAGGCCTGGACCTTTTTTTCTCCGGACCGAATTGGCAATTCGGTCCAGTTTTTTTTTTTTTTTTTTTTTTTTTTTTTTTTTTTTTTTTTTAAGAGACAAATCTAACACTGAAAATTAAATTTTTAAGAGACAAATCGTCGATCCAAACCGTTCAACATGATTATCTAAATAAAATGTGATTGAAAATCAAATTTTACATTTTTTTGAATTTTTTTACTATTTATTAAGATGGGTACAAAATTCAATGGTCTGAATATGACTATTTTTTGTAAAATACTTAATAAATAGTAAACAAATTCCAAAAAATGTAAAATTTGATCTGCAAGCACATTTTATTGTGGAGATCATGTTGAACGGTTTGGATCGACGATTTGGACTTTGAAAATGAAAAAAATTGTTGTTGTAACTTTAGTATGAATATGCTAATATATGTCAAATTTTGCTCATCTCTAAAAAAAAAAAAAAAAAAAAAAACTGGACCGAATTGCCAATTCGGTCCAGGCTAAAAAAAACCTCTGGACCGAATTGGCAGTTCGGTCTGGCTTGTTTTTTGATTTTCTGTGACGCTACGCTTTTTCTACAACCGGTGAAAAACAGCAAGACCGAATTGCCAATTCGGTCCGGAGAAAAAAAAATCGTTGGGACCGAATTGGCATCTCGGTTCTGATGATTTTTGTAAATCTTGCGGTCATCATGTTGGTTTCGTAGATTTAATTATTTTATTTACGGTTTTTAAAAAAAATCCTTCAATTTCACGCTTAATAAAAATATTAAGGGAGCGCTTCCCACTTGTGCAATCCTACTGGGCCTACCTCTGTAGACTGTAGGTACACGTTTCCGGTCCACTTGTATGTACGCTGAACGAGTTGCGTTGATTCAGAAATCAGAACCCACTTGGAATTTATAAATGTTTGCTTAGTTTGAAGGGGGAAAGAACATAGGAGACATGCATGCATCTTGTTGGCCACCCGCGTTAGTACTTAGTACAGCTTCAAATTGCTAATAGTATACTTGGAAAATTAGAGCGGATATGTTTACCGGGTCAAATTGGTAAAACGGAGCCATAAAATATTGCGGTGCATGCATCGTGTGCATCTTGGGGTATTTTATTATTATTATTATTTTGTCACTTTTGGGTACTTTTGACATCGCCTTCTCTGGTTTTGTACGCTTTTTCTTGCAAGTTGTCTGAAAACCATAATACACCAGGCCACTTGTGTGGTTCGTAGGGTCTGAGTCCACTCTGAAATTGATTGGTTACATTGAATAGTTAGGGTTGATCTGGACCGTTTGATTTTAAATTGGATCATACAAATCACACTTGATCATACCAGGCTGTTTAAGAAACTTAATTTTGAGGACAGCGGGATACAGATGTGATTTAATTCTGATTCAAGAAAACTGCAAGAAAGTTATCTTAGATAATTGATAGTTAGTTTTTAATATCATGTAAATAATTTAAAACTAACAAAATAGAAGTTTGCACTTATTGGTTTTCTCTCAAATTATTTTTCTCTCCTACAAAGTTGATAATTCGTTCACTGCAAAAGTTAAAATTTAGGGGAAAAAAGAAAATTGACAATTAATGCCACTGTAAAAAAATAATCTAAGAAAAAATTGCCGGCAATATTTTTTAAAATTTAAATTAAAAAATCTAATTGATTATTGACTAAGAGATATAAGAACAATTACAATTTGAAAGAAAAATCCATGGACGCTCAATTCCGACACCAATAAATCCATGCTGCCTGCGCTACTACTATCGTAAAATTCGAACAACTCAAAATTTTGGGTAAATTTCGCTGGAGGTCACTAAACTTTGTCCTTTGTCACGAATTGGTCACTCAACTTTGATTTGTCCCTCTATAGTCACTGAATTTTTAATTTGTTCCAATTAAGTCACCATATAATTTTTCCATTCAAAATATTAACGGAATATAACTTTTCTGTTAGTATTTTGGACGGAATGAGCATATTCCGTTAAAATTTTGGATGAAATGAGCATATTCCGTTATATTTTGGACGGAATGAGAATATTTCGTTAATATTTTGGATGAAAAAATTATAGGATGACTTGATTGGGACAAATTAAAAGTTCAATGTCTATGAAGGGATAAATCAAATTTGAGTGACTAATTTGTAACAAAGAACAAAGTTTAGTGACCTCGAGCAAAATTTACCCCAAAATTTTCTTTCTTATTTTTATCATGCATGATCCCAAAATCATTATTTCATATGAATCTCAAACTTCAAAATATTTTTTTGTTCGATCGATGCATGAATCAAAATAACAATCTTGATGCACATATGATACCAGATTTAATGGTAAACAGTTATTTAAAACGTAATAACATAACACTCTTGACCTTAAAAAGAAAAACATAACACTCTTGCTCTAATTCTGTTTTGTAGTTTATCATTCTATGTGATCGTGAAATAGTATCTAAAAAATAATAGGATAAATTTCGCTGGAGGTTACTAAACTTTGTCATTTGTCACGAATTGATCACTCAAGTTTAATTTGTCCATTTTTAGTCACTCAACTTTGTCATTTCTCCCAATCAAGTCACTCTATATTTTTTCGTTCGAAATCTTAATAGAATATTCTCATTCCGTCCAAAATACTAACGGAATATACTCATTCCGTCCAAAATACTAACAGAATGAGCATATTTTGTCCAAAATACTAACGAAATGAGCATATTCCATTAGCATTTTGGACGGAAAAGTATAAAGTGACTTGATTGGGACAGATGACAAAGTTGAGTGACTAAAAATGAACAAATCAAACTTTAGTGACCAACTCGTAACAAATGACAAAGTTTAGTGACCTCCAGCAAAATTTATCCAAAATAATAACTAAAAGAATATGATGAAAAGGTGATGAAAGAGCAAAGAGTGTTACCATATTATGTTTTAAATTAACTGAAAAAAATGCAAAAAGAAAATTATATGCTATTAGTAGAGTTGGACTATTGTGCTTCATGAAGTAAAACTTCACGTTTATATTTTGTGATTTCAAAATTCAAACAGTCGATCCAAATTGCTCAACCTGATATTCTATATTAAATTGTGCTTTGAGATCAAATTTTACAATTTTTTTGAAAAAAATTTACTATTTTTTTGAATTTTTTAAAATTGCTGATATTTGATAGTCCACAATTTTTTTGAAAAATAGTGATATAAAAAAAATCTAAAAAAATATTAAAATTTTCCAAAAATTGTAAAATTTGATCTCTAAGCATATTTCATTATGAAGATCATGTTGAATAGTTTAGATTAACTTTTTGAACTTTAAAATTAAAGATATGAGCGTGAAGTACACGCTTTCTACTTCATGAAGCACAATATCCAACTCTTCTTAATTCTTATATTATTTTTACCTTAAGCACTCTTTAAAATAGCTTTCTTGCATTTATAAAGTTTCTTGCGTACAACAGCACTCTTACTTGAAAACAATGCTAAAAACGAGAATTACGAAACGATCTCGAATCAAAATTGAGTGACCTTATTTGCAATTAATTGGAAAGGGAAAAGGGTAGAGTATGGAATTTTTTTGAAACAACGCAAATCATTTTATTTTCATCAAACAACTCCTCATTATGATATGACGATAATCATGAACTAGGACGGATCTAAAGGTTAACCAGGAGGTGCTCAACCATCCTTATGATTTTAAATTTTTAATTATGTATATTGAAATTTATTTGATTTTTTTTTACTTTTTGTATAGTCCAACTCTTCTAAAAAATATTAAATGTTTACTCGTGATTTAGTAGTTAGAGTTTTATTTTGTGCTTGTAGAATAATTACAATGGATATTAATGAATATGACCATACAAAAAAAAAAAACTTAATTGGCACGGACAATTTTAAGATTCGTGCAAATTAAGTTCGCATGAATTTTAATTTAGATTGGATGGTCCCGACAAGTATCAAATTGAATTTGATGTGATGCCTATCAAATCAAGTTCATATTCAGTATGATACCCTACCATACGGAATGAAATTTGCATTGTCCGCTTTAACCTGACACAAATTTCAAAGCAAACTCCCTATAATTTAAATCGGTACCGAAATAATTTTGACTCAGCTAATAATTATTCTATCTCTTTCATACCACACAAATACTCATCCCCATTGGACCACCCTCACTCCAAAATATAACAGATCATTCAATTCTGTAACTGTAACGAGCCAAGTGGCCTATCCATCCCATATTCCCATCCCAGTTTAATTTGGTGATTTATCCCATCTCTGGACGCGCTAAGATCCGTTTGAAATTTGTTTCAGATCAGTTCATTTTATGTTGAGATGAACCAACTTCAAACTTTACATGGGTAATGTTCAGATCAAGACGTCTCTCTTCTCATTCGGCGCAAGTCGCGTCGAAAAGATTTAGGGAGTTGATAGAGCGTTTCATTTTTTGTTCTGGATTCAGAGTTTCAGACACAGTCGGATTGCGTTAGGCTTGTATCTTTTAGATGATAAGATCCCACTGGATATACGTCTATCATCTCGTCTCGCTCAAATTATTTAATATTTACAAAAAATATTTAGTTAAGTTTGAAACCTCTGATTTTCACTACGGAGAATATTGTTTTTGTTACTATATTAAAGACTGATTCTCGTGTCGTTCACGTCTAATTACTTAATTCTCTCGGTGAAAATTATGATTGCTGATTGATTTGTGTGAAAACATAATAAGTTGAAAAAAAAAATTAAAGAGAGAGTTTGCCTGTAAATTTCTTTTTGAACCATTTGTTCTGCGGGTTATTTATTTAAAAAAAAAATCAAAATTCATTCTTAAATTTTACAAAAAAAATACTAAATTAGTCTTTAAAACTTTCCTACATATAGTTGTTGGACTCAACGTTGATCGTCATGAGAGTGATGATGTCTCGCAATCGTAATTTTGTGAGCCATCTGATCAAGATCAACGGTCCAAATTACAATCTGATTTTGAAAAAAAAAATTTCATTTTCTGATAAAAACCATCTGATTTTCATGAGATGGTCCGAGTTTAAAGTACAACACGCTGATCCCATCAACTATCTAACATTAGATTAAAAATAAAAAAAATGTCCAAATTACAATATGCTTTTCTAAGATAGAATTTCATTTTTTTTATTTAAATCATCCGATTTTCACGAGACGGTCCACATACGAAGTACAATGCACACACTCTACTCCCATCACCACTATAAACATAGGTATGGAGTATTATTTTTTGTCATTTTTATTGCCACAAGAATTAATTTGTTTTACAAGAGAATCTTAAGTAATTTATAGTTTTTAAGGTTCAAGAATTCATCTGGTGCAAATACAGGTTCATGGATTAATTTTATTCTTGAGTGAGGTTCCGTTATGGTACTACTATGCATGCATAAAGCAGATTGGACCGTACTACGGATCAATATTATAATTTTCAAAATTCAAATGATTGATCTGAACCATTCAACGCGATTTTCATATGAAAATGTACTTGCAGACTAAATTTTACATTTTTTTGAAATATTTTACTATATTTTTTTTTGAATAGATTGAAAATCACTACTTTTCAATAGTCAACAATTTATAGATCAAGTGATTTCTATCTATCTAAAAAAATATTAAATTTGATCTATATGTATATTTTTATATAGAAATCATATTGAACAATTTAGATTTATTGTATGAATATTGAACATAGAAATATAGATTCATAATATGGACCATTATATGCTATGCACGGTACTATAGCATCACCCTTTATTCTTTACAAAATTCGCTACCAACTTGTTTTCTTTTTCACGAAAGCTTCAAAAAAAGGTCGCTACAAATAAAAGTTCGGTGACTCAGCTGGTATTTTTCACAGAAGTATAAGAATCAAAACCTAATTTTATATTTTGTTATGATGTTAACTTCCGATTAACATACAACAATTTGAATTTTTTAGTACCACGAACTCGTCAAACACAGTTAGTCAATTTTATCATCTATTTTTAATTTCCAATCTCAACCGTTTAACTTTAATTATTATTCGAATTAATTTATCATTAAATAAAAATTATACGCATGTTGTAAGGAAAAAAAAGTTGAACGATTAACTTCTAAATTCGTATAATTATGTGCTTCGTATGTGATAAAAAGTTGAATTAATTTATGTGATAAAAAGTTAAATTCGTATGTGATAAAAAATTATACAATATTATAGTTGTTTTCCGGACTTTGATTTTAAAGAGAGAAATTTATGTAGGAGAAAAAAGTTGAATTAATTTCCATTGTTATAGAAATTTTCTATATTTGTCTATATCTTTTGGGCTCAATGTGATAAAAGTAAAAAATTATTGGCATGATTTTAACATCTGCTTAAAATTAAATTTGCTCTCGAAACAAGACAATTTAAAAATTGATTTAACTTGATCTAAAATTTTAAATTGTATACACACACGTCTACACTTAGAATTACGTCATATTATGATTTTTTTTTGTGATTAATAAATTTCATAGGAGTCAATATGCAAAGGTGCATAATAAATTATATTAATATTGAGATTATCATGCATAATTTGCACAATGAAATGATATATAATTATTCCATTAAAAATTAAACATTGGACTGCTAGAGAGAAGTATGATTGTAAAGTTTTTTTTTTTTGAAAGCTTGGTAGTAGATTGTAAAGTCAATACTTAAACCTCAACATATGGAGGTGAGGATCTTTTATATGCCGATTTCTTTTTTGAAATATGGGTTAGGGTCAAGCCACCCAACACATTTCAAATCTCTTTGTTTTAATGCAGAGAATTTTCCCACTTTGTTGGTTTCAAACTCATGACCTCCCACATGAGAGCCGATTTTGCATGGCTATTTTATTACGATAAAATACTACAACTTATTTTTCGTTAATATCTATCGATTTAATACTTGGTTGTATGGAATCCCACGTTACTTCTGTTGTTCAAAAATAAGATAAATCCTGGTTGTTGGATTGATATCTTGTCAAGTTCTTAATATAAATCGAATGATACGAGATAATTGCGAGGGAGAAGTAATCATATTGAAGAAAAATTTATAAATTTATAAATCTCACGGGATCTTACAAAATTATAGTTTTAATGCGATAATTAATTTGATACATTATAGTTGGGCAATACGAGATTGAAATTTTTGTTTATAAGTTTATGTCATTTATAGTTAAAATGAAGATAAGTTTTTTTGAGGGAATAAAATGGAGATAAGTACCTCCATTGAAATTTAAATTTATGTTTAAGATCAGATAAAATAAATACAATTGAAAGCCGAATGAATAATAAAGTAAATTACAACATGTCAAATTTACCGCAAAATATTGATTTTTCGAAAAGTGTGTTTTTTTCATAAATTGTTTTTTTTCTTTTGCATTCATCATGTTTGAAAGCACGAGAAAATGTTCTTTCCAAAATATATCAAATACCGATTTCAGCCTCTATTTTTTTTCTTTCAGAAATGGACGAGATAAATCTCATTTCTTCATTTGATTAAAATATATAAAAGATCTTTAGACCACACATGTTTTCTTTTTAAGATCTCTCTTCAACCGTATGGCTCTTATCCCTAGAATTTCATACTCGATTTAAAAAATATATATTATAAAGTAATTAATATCTGACATAACTTTAAAAGATTATCCCTTTTTATAAAAAAAAATATCTAATTTTTTTATAAGTTATCACGAGATTATGCGGAGTTATAATAACTAATAAATTAATTTCCGAAAACTCATACCATAAATATGCATCAAAATGGTTACAAAAATCTATTGAATTGAATGTTTGGTTAAAAAGTAATTATTGTTAAAATCTAAATTTATTTTCAAAATATGGGCATATTTTCAAAATAAAGGACAAATTTCCAAGAGGATAGTCAACTTTATCATCTATTTCATTTTCAATCTTCATCGTTTAACTTTAATTAGTGAATGTACAGGCATAACAAACTTCAGTAGATTCCAGATGGAAATCCAGTGCGGTAAGTGTGACCAATTATTTTGCATATTCTTTACGTAACTTTTTTTTGTGAAAGTAATTTAGTTTAAGTTAGTTTTCTTCGGTATCTTAGTAAATTAATGTTTTTAAAAAAATTACTGCTAAAACTTAATATATTAGATAATATATATAATTGTGCGCAACAAATAATATATTTATATAATACATTATATGTTTATTGAAAATTTTACAAGGTTTCTTTTTGTTAATAATATTATACATAAGCAAAATATGTTATTACTTTATATTATTTATTCAAATGCAAACTATATACAAGTATAATTCATGATAAATTTGTGAGAGGTAGTTCATTATGTATGATGGATTAGAATCATTTATGGGTGATCACATGCAATAAGTATGACAAAACTTGTGCGATTTTGAGCTGGTTGCATAATGACATGTTAAAAGTTTGCATATAATTCAATTCATGATAAATTTGTGAGAGATAATTCATTATGCATGATGGATTAGAATCATCTATGATGAGTGATCCCATGCAATAAGCACGACGGAACTTGTGCGATTTTGAGCTGGTTGCATAATGACATGTTAAAAGTTTGCATATAGTTCAATTCACGATAAATTTGTGAGAGGTAATTCATTATGCATGATGGATTAGAATCATCTATGATGAGTGATCCCATGCAATAAGCACGACAGAACTTGTTTGATTTTGAGCTGGTTGCATAATGACATGTTAAAAGTTTGCATATAGTTCAATTCACGATAAATTTGTGAGAGGTAATTCATTATGCATGATGGATTAGAATCATCTATGATGAGTGATCCCATGCAATAAGCACGACGGAACTTGTACAATTTTGAGCTGGTTGTATAATCGACATGTTACTATTTTTTTAAAAGCTTGAAGGATTGAAACTTTTAAAGAAATACGTATTAGGTGAACTAATGAATGTATAATAATTGGACAAGTGAATTGGACACCTAGCTAATATACAAATCACCGATTTGGATTTAGTTCAAACAATTTGCTTAAAATGCATCAACATGCAAAATTTAGTTAGGCACACCAATACAGTGTCAAAACTACACCAATTCCTAATAATAAGAGAAAACCATTTATTCGTGTTAGAGTGATAAAATTTATTCTTTTATGTAATATGAATCAATATCCGTAATTTATTTTTGGAAGAGTTTGAATTATTAATCTATAGGAAAAATCCTTATGTGTTACGGTAAGATAACAAAATTTCTGTTATTGAATATTATTTTAAAGAGGATTTGTTGTTAAATTATAAGTTTAATATTAATAAAATAACTGAAATTTTTTATTTGGAGCATTTTCAAAAAAATTAAAATCCAACAGTAGCATGCATTTTTTTTAAATCTCGAAATCATGACATAATAATTTAACAACATATCCGTTTTAAAAATAGATGAATATTGATTCATCAGTATAACATAAAATGAAGAAATTAATATTGATTCAATATAACTAAAATTTACATTGTTGAATAATGCAAAAAGAGGTGATATATATGCTCCGTGGGAAGACCGGTCTCCAAGCCAGAATCCATGTAGCAAATTTTGAATAAGCTCCACCTCAATTGATTGAACCATCACATGTTTATTTTGGCATAAAGAATTTCAAACTAAATATCTAGAAACCTTAGACGTCATCAAAACGACGACCAAACTAAATATCCAGTCGGCCGTGCTATTTCATTTTCAATATCAACCGTTTAACATTGAAAAATAAAATTGATCGATTAACTTCTAAACTCGTACAATCATGTGCTTCATATGTGAAGCGTTAATCTCACTTTTTTTAAATATATAATTATATTACATTATAGTTGTTTTTCGGACTTTATTTTGAAGAGAGAACTTTATGTTGGAGAAAAAGTTTAATTTCATTGGGTACCAACATATCAAACTTTAGTTGGAAATTCAATGCGGCAAATGTGATCAGTCCTTTTATATGTTTTTCACGTAATTTATTTTTGTAAAAGTAATTTAGTTAGGATTAGTTTTCTGTAGTATCTTAGTAAATTAATGTTTAAAAAAAAATGAAGTATTGTTAAAATTTGATCTATTAGATAATATAGAAAATTGTCGTAACAAATAATATATTTATACAATATATTATATTGAGGAGGGTTCAAATGCCTCCATTATTTGTGCTTCCATAATGTCTCTATTTTTTAAACTTTAATAACTCAAAATTAAAACTTAAAAGTCAAAATAAACCGTTAGATATGATCTACATTATTTTATCTATGCATATGTAAAAAATTACGATATTTCAACTTTCTTGTGTTTGTCATCAAAAACTTGTAAAAATGTATTGATGTGGATAATTTCTAGATGTTCATTTTCAACTTATTGATTTACATAAAAACAAAAATGAGATGTGATAATTTTTTACGAGCATGTAGTGAAAATCATATAGATTACATCTAACTATTTTATTTTGACGTTTATGTTTTAAAATTTTAAATTATTAGCGTTTTAAAAATGGAGGCGTGGTGGAGGTACAAAAAATGAAGGCATTTGAACCCTCCTCTTATATATTATATGTTTATTGAAAATTTTAAAAGGTTTCTTTTTGTTAATAATATTATACATGAGCGCAACAAATAATATATTTATACAATATAATATGTATTATTGAAAATTTTAAAAGGTTTTCTTTTGCTATGCGCGAAACAAGACAATTAAAAAATTGCTTTTAACTTGATATAAATTTAAAATTGTATGCGCACACGTCTAAACCTAGAATTATGTCATATTATGATTTTTTTGTGATTAATAAATTTTCGTAGGAGTCAATATGCAGAGATGCATAATAAATTATATGAACATTGAGATTATCTTGCATGAGTTTGCACAATGATATGGTATATATAATTATTCCATTAAAGATTAAATATTGGATTGCCAAAGAGAAGTATGATGGTCAAGTCAATACTTAATAGACCTCAACATGTGGAGGTGAGGATCAAAATAAGACAAATCTTAGTTGATGGATTGATATATTCCAAAGTTCTTAATGTAAATCGAATGACACGAGATAATTGTGATCAGGGAGAAGCAACTATCTTGAAGAGAAATTTAAAACTACATAAACCTCACATGATCCTACAAAGCCATAGTTTTTAATGCGAAAATTAACCTGATATATTACAGTTGGATAATAAAAGATTGGAAATTTGTTTATAATTTTATGTCATTTATATTTAAAACGAAGATAATTATCTAAATCAAATTTATATTTATGTTTAAGATCAGATAAAATAAATACAGGTAAAAGCCGAATAAATAATAAAGTTAAATTACAACACGTCAAATTTACTGTAAAATATTTTTGTTCGATTTTTTTTTCATTCAGCGTGTTTTTCCAATATATCAAATATCGATTCTAATATATATTTTTTTAAAAACAGACGAGATAAAATCTCATTTCTTCATTTCATTAAAATATATAAAAAATCGGTTGACCAGGGTTTCCTTCTTAGGCTCTCTCTTCATCCCTATGCCTCTTATCACTGGAATTTAATACTCGATTTCATAAATACATATAGCAAAGTAATTATTTCTGACATAAATTATAAAAATTATCTCTTTTTTTATAAAGAAAAATAATATCTGTTTTTTTAAGTTGTTGCGAAATTATGCACGATAGAATTTTATTGGTACGATAACTCGTAAACTAATTTATGAAAACTCATACCATAAATATGTATTGAAATGATTACAAACATCTACTTAATTGAATGTTTGGTTAAAAAGTAAAATAAGTTGTGAAAAATCTTGATTTATTTTCAAATATGTGTATCTTTTCAAATGATCTTATCTATATTAATATTACATTTACTAGAACAAAATTCAATAAATTAAATATAATTCATTAAAGATGGTTCAAATAAAAAAATAAAAAAACGCAAAATAAATTCAGATTGCAGAAACGATAAAATTCATTAACGATAAAACATTACTGATTTAAGTAGAAAATATTGTGTTTATTTTTTTATAAATTCTGTCACACCTAGGGGTGTAAATAGTATGGATAATATCCAATTTGTATTTGATCCATATTTAAAAAATTAGATGTGGATATCCGATACCCGAATATCTTTGTGGATATGGATACTGATATAGTTTGTACGTTTCAATTATCCGTATCGAATAGTAAATATATAACATATATTTTAATATATATTATGAAAAAATTATGTTATTCACTATATAATTAGATAAATATTATGAACTTAGTATTTTTTAATAACTTTTTATATTATTTTAATAAATATCCGATATGATCAGTATCTATATTCGAATCCGTCTGATATTCACTCCGTATCCGTATCTGAAAAAAGAAAAAGGAATATGGATATGATTTTACCACTATCCGTTATGTATCCGCTCTGTTTCACCCCTACACTGATACCTCATGTTTATATTGTTTAATTATAAAATATAAATTAAACCTTTACATCTTATTTTTAATAACACTTTGTGAAAAAAGAAATAATATTTAGTACGTAGAAAAATAATTTGGCCGGACTTAATTTTTGTTTTTTTTGCAGAAAAGGTCCGTAGGCATTATATTGATTAAAGGATCAAGTTACATTGGTCAGTAAAAAATACATGATAAAAAAGAAAACACCATAACGATTGAAAGAAACTACTAGAAAAACAGTTATCTCATCACCAGACACCTAAAAGAGAGTATGAAGAGCCGATGTTCAATAATAAAAAATAATAATAAGTACGAAGAGCCAATGTCAGTTATGTATGGGACGAGACCGTGCCAAATTTACCAGATTATGCGCCTCAGTGTTGTGACTTCACGACATGTGTAAGCATTGATACAAAACGGTTGTTAAGACAGGTGAGTCCAGATTGACATGATATCAGGTGCGCCCTCAATTTATGACTTGCACTGAAATTTTGTTGAAAAATAAATATAATTTACGGATTGAAATAAATGTTGTCCGAACAGGTTCCGAGCCTACGGGTTCTTTATCGAAAATAACGAAAGAAAATTAAGAAAGGTGCTCGGTGGCACACAGATGGACGACAAGTAACTTGAATTGTGCACACTCACTGCCTCTAACTTGGCGCTGTCAATAAATTAAAACAGAGTGCCCCTTGGCTCTTCACAAAAGAAAGGGTCAAAACCAACTGGAGCATCTTGATCCTCTGTTACAAATTTTCTGTGAGAAATTCTGTTGTAATTCACTGACCGAAGGATTGCCCCAAGTCCCCAACGGTCAATGAGTCAAGCTCGGCAATATAATGTATTATAAAGTATCTGTCACGGATAATCAAAATATCCAATGTAGTGGTGGTACCTTTTACATAACAGTAGAGGTCCATTACACACGCAATGACGTGACTAGTACATTTATATTTATATTTTATAAAATTTATACAATGTATCTATTAAAATATTCTGCACGTTCCTATCTCGCTCTACTGCGAATCTAACACGACATTTACTTCTGATTTTCTTTTCAAATTTTGCAAAAAGATCGCGTAAAGTTAGAATCATTCAAGCAACTTAGAAAATTCCATCTTGTCCTGCAAATTTTCAGAAGTTTCAAATTCTGTATAATTATATTTATATATAATTAATATATAATAAAATAAATTTATACGGAATTGATACATGAGTCAGTGTTTAACAAAAAAAACATGAATAACGTGCGGTTGTGGGTTGATTGATAGAGCAATGATCCTAGGGGTGCAAACGGATTGGATACTATCCGACTATATCCGGATCCTTATCTGAAAATTTAATACAGATATCCGATATCCGAATATTCGTGCGGATACGGATACGGATATGGTTTTGAATTTTAATTATCCATATACCATATATTTAATATATATTATGAAAATATTTATGTATATATCTACGGATATTCGATATCCGATCCGTATCCGTATGTATCCATCTAATATCTGATCCGAATCCGTATCCGAAAAATAAAAGCGGAAACGAATATGGTTTTACCACTATCCGATCTGTATCCGATCCGTTTGCACTCCTAATTAGGAGTGTTCAAATTGTTCGGTTTATTTGGTTTTTAACCAAACCGAAAAAGTTCAGTTTAAATGGTTATGTTTTTTGGTTTAAATGGGTCGGTTCGGTTGAATTTTTGAATAAGTTTGGTTTGAATGGATCGGTTCGGTTTAGATTTCTCAAAACTGATGAAACCGAACCAACCGGTTTACAATGGTTAATTTTGAAAGTGGTTCAGTGGCTCAAGTCTTTTTTCCCTCAAAAGTCAAAACCAACTAACCCTTCGTTTCTTTCCTTTTTCCTCTATAGCCCTACACTCTTCTCTCGTACGTTGTCCGACTTCAACTGTTGTCCGTCGGTAGTTTTCCTCTTTTCTCTCTCTTACATTTGAGCAAGTTTGAAACCCTTTTTACCTCTTTTCCCTCTCTCCTCTCTTGCTGTTAGTTTTCACTCATGCTGCGTACCCTTTGATTTCCTCCTATTAGTTATCTTTTTATTGTGTGGTGTGAAATTTCTGTTTTGATTTCTATCTATTAGTTTGCACTCACACTTGGACAAGCTTGATCTCTTCACTCGCTGTTGTGGTGTTTTTTTTTTCTTTGATGATGCTATTGTGATGTTGAATTGAAAGTTGGGCATGCTATTTTATTGTTGTCGGTTTGCTAATTGTGCCTCCTTGAACTATGAGCTGATATTGTGATTTATGTGAGCTGAAATGATTTTGAATTAATTAGTTACCTCTGATCTTAACATGTGTTATTCAATCATGTTAATTCCTATATGGTTGGGAGCGAGTTCAAATTTCTTTTTAGGATTTGTCGTATGAGTTTATCAAATAAATTTCGGTTTGTTCGGTTCGGTTGTAATTCAGTTGGAAAGTTTAGTTCGGTCAGTTCGGTTCTATTTTTAAAAACCGAACAAAACTTCGGTTTGCCTATTTTAATTCGGTTTCAACCGAACCGACCGTTTGAACACCCCTACCCACAATTGATCCACTAGATGATAAAATGCATTACTCAAATAATGAATATTGACTTGTGCCTTGAGTCTTGACAGACAACAAAGAATCATAAATTTGGAACAACATTAGTCATCAATTATTAATCTTTACTGCTCCAGAACGGAGGGATAAACCGCTCATTAAAGGAAAGGAAGGGGAGAGATCGGGGTGAGGCAACCTCCGAACAGTGATTTTACACCCCAAATCGGAGGTGACAAAACTCGTCAAAAATCAGCGAAGCTTTTCTTCCCTCCGAACAGTGCTCCTTCACCTCCGCTCCCTCTCCGGTTCTTCTCTCCTGGAGAAGGGGAAACTGTCGGGCAGGGCCGGTCTGGGGTGAGCGTCTCCCTCGCACAGTGATTCTCCCTTTTCTTTCTTCCGCATCTCTCCATCTGGAACACGCTCTTAAGGAGAGTCTTTTTTTCGCTTTATGGATTATTGTCATTAATTTAGTTTAATTGAGATTTTGAATTTTTTTTGTTCAATTAAATTCTTAAACTACTGTGTTTGATTCAATTGAGTCTTTGAACTTTTTAGTTCATTCATGTCTCTTAACTGAAATAAAAAAAAGTCTCTTAACTGCTGTATTTAGTTAAATGTAGTCCTCTATTAATTGCATGTTAATTTGAGTATTAATTGTACTAGCATATCCTCAAATCAACATTTGTTGGGTTTTAACTATCTCACTCAAATGGATTTTCTCCAATATAGGGGGTGGGGGTAGAGTTCGGATCTTCTAAAGTAATCTAATTTTTGAGTTTAGATCCGAACTGTTAGATTCGAATCGGATCGTCAGATTAAAGAGCTTCGTGCTCTTCACTTTGGACCAGATTGATTCGGATTCGAATAAGACGATCCGGATCTAAACTAAATGGGTTACTTTAGGGGATACGGACCGGGAGGGTTTCCCCTTAGCTACTAGGGGGTACAATTAAAAAAGAATGGTTTGGATTTAGTTCTACTCAGGTTAAAAAAAATTTGGCGTGTATTGTAAATATAGTGAGGTCTATTTTAAAACTCATGTCAGAGTTAAAGAACAGTTAAAATTTTCTAATTTTACTCTTTAGATAACTTAAGGTGATACAGATTGCACGAAGGTTGGAGGAGAAAGAAGTAACAATTTATTCAATTAAAAATTTAGATGATTAGTTACGGTCCAATTTGTGTTAATAAGATTCTATAACAATAACAACTGATAGAAAATCAACACACAGATTAATATAAGGATTTAATTAACTCAAAAGACAATATTTAAAAGGCTTAATTAAACAAAAAAATCAATTAAACTAAAACGATATTTTTGGGATTTATCGAACCAAAAAAAGTTCCATGACTTGATTACCAAACACAATAATTTAGAGATAAATAAACGGACTCTTTTCATTATCTTTCCAAGTGAATCTTGCCTTTCAATCAAAGCGAGTATTTCACAAGGAGCAAACAATTCCATTTTGTTTTTCGCACACAAAAAAAGGACTTTCAAGGTAATATCCAATTCGAAATACTTTTAATATAATCATTTTTAAACTAATCGGCACTCACCTAAAGTATTTCCCACGCCTATATGAATTCATATCACCTACGTTACCTTACCGTTTGCATTTAAATCCACTCTGTTTGTTATATATTAGCAAAGTAGAACACAAAGTAGGTTGCGATATGGATAGACTTCAAACGACGAATTATTAATGTAAACTGGTTGTGAAAGAATATATAATTCAAACGACGAATCCAAACTGTTCAAACCGATTTACTTTTTGAGTGATGTGTTTACATGCAAAATTTATATTTTTTTGAGTTAGTTTAGTACCAAGTCTAAGCCGTCAAAATGTTGAAAAATGATGTATTAAAATTAACTTTAAAACTCCCACATTTGACAGTTTGACTTGATGCTAAATAAATTCAAAAAATTATAAATTTTGCACGTAAATACACAACTAATAAAGTAGATCGGTTTGAATAGTTTGAATTTGTCAATTGAAGTCAATTCGACACATATCATACTAGTCATACTCATTTGATATTTGTTGTTGCGATATTAGCAAAACTCGCTACAGCTGGTCAAATAATTAAACTAACTCTATAAAATATTGCAGAGCAAGTTTGACGAACTCTATTCCAAATCTCATTCAAGGGACAATATTAAAGAAAAAACATTCAACTAATTTTTTTTTTTTTAAAAAGGCCAAGGTCCATTTTCATTTTACTGAAAATTAAATAATTACAGCCAAGTGTCAAAGTAAAGCAGGTGCACCATCCACGCAATAACAACACATCCAATAAGCAACCAGAGAATAACAGATCCAACTTTTAGTTACTGCTAATGACAAAAAAAAAACTAGATTAGCTAATACTAAGCCACAGAGTATTGGGCTGAGGGAATATTGTCCTATCGGCAAAAAGTTGCAGTGAGTCTTCTGCATGGTCAACTAAGGAAACCCATCAGAGGGGGCTGGAGGCTGGTACACCACCATCTCCAGGGGCATGTACTGCGCCAGTGGAATGGCATCTTCTAAGATAGGCATCCATTCTTCAGCAGCTTCTTTGAGTTTTTTCTTCATAGCCCCTGACCAGTATACAATTAATGATTTGATTAGTAAAATTAAGTTTCTAGCAGAAGATAGGGAACTACCAGTAAAGCAAATTTCATTCCTGTGTTTCCAGAGAGACCAGCATACAGCACTGATAACAATGAGGAATCCATTTTTGTGGACTGTATCAAGGGTATAAGCATATTCTATTAAATCTGGTAATGTAGCCCATGTATGCATTATAGTTTGACTTTTCCCTAACCAAAACCAAATTTGTTGGGCATAAGAACAAGTAAGGAACAAATGATCAATTGTTTCAATACCATGACAAAAAGGCATTGGTTATCACCTAACCAACCTCTTGTGAGGAGATTATCCTTTGTTAGAATTTTACCATGTTCAACCAACCACATAAATACTTTGATTTTAGGTGGAATTGGAAGATTCCACCACATCATAGCTTTGCTTGGTTGAATACCCCTAAAGTTAAGCAAATTATAAATGGAATGAGTAGAGAACTTCCCTGAGGGGTGCCATCTCCATTCTATAGAGTCATGTGGCATTGTGAAAGATGTGATGCTAAGAATATATAGTAAATCTGCCCATTCTATTTTATCTAAGCCAAGTAAGGTAGTTCTAAATTTAACCATTTGTCCTTGTGAAAGAATCACATCATAAAGTAAAATATTGGGGTTGAGACATTTTTGAAAAAGACTAAAATATTTTGATGCTAAAGGACAATCATGAAGCCAGATATCTGTCCAGAACCTGACCTGAGTGTGAATACCAGGTGTATATGAGACACTAATATTACCTAACTTTTCTAGAGAGAGAAGAGTTTTCCAAAAGTGTGAACTAGGCATGTGTGTCCCTATTACATATTTATGTAGAACTACAGTTTTCCAAGTACCTTGATAGCAATTATTTTTAAGTTTCCACCACCATTTGAGGAGGAGGGAGAGATTCATTTGTTTCAAGTCTAGGATTCCCAAACCCCCAAATTGTTTAGCTATACATGCTGCCTTCCAATCTAGAAGGGAATATTTTTTTTTTGGAGAGGATCCTTGCCAAAGGAATTTTCTTCTAATTTTGTCTATCTGATGTAATACAGTAGTTGGGATTTTAAACACTGATAGGGTATACAAAGGAATGGAAGAAAGGACTGAGTTTAGAAGTGTAATGCCACCCCCTATAGATAACAAGTTACCTTTCCAATTTTTTAGTCTACTTTCTATTTTATCTATTAAGAATTGCCAATCTAGAACTTGAAGCTTTTTGAAGTGTAAAGGTAAACCTAGGTATGTAAAAGGAAAATTACCCCAGTTACATCTAAAAAGTTGAGGTAAGACTGAGTTGTTATTCACATGAATGGGGTACATTTCAATTTTATCACAATTCATTTTAATACCTGATAATGCTTCAAAAGCCATCATGGCCCACCATGCTGCCTCTACATTCTCTTCCTGAGCAGCCAGGAAGAGGATGGTATCATCAGCATAATGGCAGTTTGTGATGGCAGTGTGGTCTATACAAGAAGGTCCTAACCCTTTAATTACAGAAGTTTGTCTTCCTCTACTAAAAATCTTACTCAAAGTGTCTGCAGCTAGAATGTAGAGGAAGGGAGAAAGGGGGTCCCCTTGTCTCACTCCCCTTTGATAGTAAAAGTATTCTGTTAACTCTCCATTTATGATTAGACAGGATTGTGAGCTATACAACCAACTTGTGATCCATTTAATCCATTTTAGACCAAAATTTCTACTTTCTAGAACTTCTAATAGATAATTCCAATGTATCTTATCATATGCTTTTTCAAAATTAACTTTGACTACTACACCAGGTTGTTTCATAGTGTGACATGAGTGAAGGATTTCTTGGCTAAGTATAACATTATCTAGAATAAATATATTTTTGAGAAAAGCAGCTTGGCTATTATCTATGATTCTAGGCATAATGGATTCTAACCTAAGTGTAAGAATTTTAGAGAGAATCTTAAAACTACAATTAACTAAATTATAGGTCTAAATTTCTTAATAAGAGTAGCATCTTTTTCCTTAGGTATAAGACAGATACAAGACTTATTAATCTTATGTAAATCTAAAGTATTTTCATAGAAATAATGAGTAAGAAGCATGAGATCTGATTTAACTACCTCCCAAAAAAACTGATAAAATTTAAATGTGAATCCATCAGGGCCAGGGGTGCCATTTGGGTCAGAAGCAAATACTGCCACTTTGAGTTCTTCTTCAGTAAATGGTCTTTCCAACTCCCACTTTTCTAAGTCAGTTAATTTATCAACTGGATCCCAGAAATTGGAAGTTAGGAATCCATATTTATCACCCTTGGTGCCTAGTAGGTCCTTATAGTAAGCAACTATATGGTTTTTAATTTCAGTTAAGTTGTTAGTACTTTGAACATTAATTTCTAAAGTATTAATTCTATTTTTCTTGGCTCTATGAGAAACTATAGTATGAAAGTATTTTGTGCTAGAATCCCCTTCCTCAAAAACATTCAACTAATGGTCTACGTCGAGAACAAATTTCATCCTGTTTGATGAATTATAAAAACGACCAATTTTTGGTGCTCGAGCACTTTAGGGTTTACTACTTGCTCTCAGATCTCTGATCTGTTGTTTGTAAGTTAACTATCCAATTTCATGGCAATGAAATGGGCATCTTGAATGCCTTTTATCAAAAAAATAAAAAAAAAACGACCAATCTGTTAGCTCCATTTGAATTTGGTCTTGTTTGTTAATTGTCGAAAGCCATTTGGGTTTGTGTGATAGTTTGCTCTATCTTCAATTATTTCTTATGTGCTATATACGTTTAGCAGATTTACAGGTGTTGGGTTTTAGGTCCAAACTTGGGCGGTTGGGCCAAGCCAACCTACCTTTTGCAATTCCCAAATGCTATGTAACTAATTAGACAAGACAAGAGGATCTCCTTTTTCGTTAAATTGATGTCTTCACTGAATTTGCTTCGGTCAATAAAACAGGTGGTGATATGGGACCATATTCCCCCCCCAAAGAAGTACTGATCTGGGACCATGTACTCACTAGTGTTCATCTTACCTGTCATTGGTTGCAGGTAACTTCCTACCACCCCCCAAAAAATTACATATGTAGGATCAAAGAAATTTAATTTGCATTACATTTAAAATAAGATGGAACATTATCTCGTGCAAGGTACAATACTGAATTGAACCATTACTGTTAGAAATAATTTAGCATTACAAAGTAGGAATAAAGTTGATACACTATTCTTTTTGTTTTGTTATTGAAGAAATGAGGTGTCCAATGGGTTACCAGCAAAATGATTAAAATGATTAGAGACGAATCCCCCAACATTTGAGAACAACAAAATGAAGCCATGCTGAGTTTAAAGCAGTTGTGTGCAGAATTATTAATGTAAACTGGTTGTGAAAGAATATATAATTCCATAAACTTATCAGCATCACTCGGGTAACATCATCAGGTAGCAAGTAGCATGGTATTGGTACCACTGCCAAACACAATCATTATTGGCCATTAAAGGTAAAAGGGTAAATTTCAAAACTGCGAAAACATCAGGCGCAATCGTCTGCTTACTAGAGAAGTATCAATTGAAATTACACACCATATTACCATACAGAGTCCAAAGTTGCAATGTTGACAGGTGATATGAAATGGCAAATTGCATCAGCTAACACTATAACAGTTTTATGTTTTGTATTGGAGAATACAGACTCAGAAATAACATTTACAGGAACTTGCACAGCCTGAAAGCAATTAACTATGCAAAATTCTCATCTAGAAGGTAAAGTAGTGCCAATTCTGAACATGTTCTATTTGAATCCACCGGATACCATGTATGGAGGCGCCAATACTAATGATGCTTTTCGTTTATTAAGACTAGTTTGTTTGATATTTTGGCAATTTATACTGGCGGTTCTGTTGTGATTATATACAGGACTTGAATAATGAAATCAGATAAATGAGTGAATTGTACTCGATTGAATAAACAAAAGTAGGATTCTGGTAGGAACTGAATACATCGATAGAGCTATTTGAAATCTGAAACAGGATCATGCCTTCTATACAGTTGTATTTGACAATAAAGATATAGCATATTGACTTCAATAAAAAAAGAAAATAATGCAACAACCATTAGATGTAATTAGGAGTTTGATACAGTTTGCGAATCTCAAATAAGGAGACTTGCAAGTAATAAATACGAAGTTCATCTTCTCGATAAGACATTCCTTTGATGAATTCATGAGTCATGACACAAAATCCTGTTGCAAGCATCTTTTAGCTACATCAAATTAGCCATAGCCAACGTTGAAATAATTATTCCATCGCAGCAGATTTAATAGGGAGCACAACAAAGGGTTCTGACAGAAGACCAGCACAAAGCTAATTCATCAAAGGTCCAAAAGAATCAATGATTTGATCGATGCTCATCTTCTATAACATACATTTGATGAATTTTATTGCGAACATATTTAATTGTTCAATATTTCAACTCCAATAAAAAATAGCTGATACTTCCAATAGTCGACAAACATTTGAACTTGTTTCAAGTTTCAACTACTCTCAGCATCTTTATTTCTCAATTTTTATAGCAGATTCGTGAGAAAGTACAGTGAGGAAAACAGTTTAGACAGAAAACCACCACAAAATCTTCACTCCAACTATAAATCTGCATTTCCGATGCTGATAGTCACAACATGACCTGCCTCTTGCGAGTTACCAAATGTCATGCTAGTAAACAAGTAAATAACATATACAGACATTTGCAAAATCCAAAAACAAGGAATTTTGCACAAGAAATGGAGTGCCAGCTCTCAAGATATACTATTTTAATCCACCAGATGCCACGATTTGGTCAAATAAAGCACTCAAATAACCAGAAAATGACTAATAAATAACAATACACAACACAGTTACAGTTGATTGTAGAGGGATGCCGCATGACAATCTAGGGATCAGTAAAATATGCATCAGCTCCTAGAATGGTTCTCCATCCACTCCTTGAAACAGTTTACTCACACATAGCATAATAGTTCATCAAAGTTCCTACTATTTTTTCTCCTCTCTCATTTTTTTTTACCTTTTCTTTTCTTTTCCAGAGGAGCACCTAATCATACATCCCCTCTTGCTCCCACACGTCTACCAGGAAATCTACCATTTCCTGCACTCACAAATAACCAAATTATGAAGATAAAATTCAGTAAAATGAAGGGAATAAGAGGAGATAATATAATGCTGCTGACAAGAATTCTTACAGAGAGAGGAATAGGCTGTGGAAACGGCTTGTTGGTTCCCAGCAAACTCTCATACGTCGCACTCCAACTGCAAAGGACCAAATGTATGAGAAAAAAAAAAATGTATACTGTTCATCAAAATTTTGTTACTGCCAGCATAATTATACACCCATTAGTAGTATGCTTGGTCTGTCATATGTCGGTAAAAGGCCTAACTGGCCCACCACCAACATTGGAAGGCTGGTGCTAAACCTACAATTGAGCCAGGAATAGGGGTTTAAAAGGATCAGATCGGACGGACAATAGACAACCGTTATCCATATGGTAGGCTCTTAACACAGATTGGGATAAGATATTATATACATATGGACATGTATCGAAATAGTAAACAAAGAACACATAAGCAAATACGATATAATCGGATATTAGAATGGAACTATCAAATGTTTCACAAAAAATAACATATATTATATGTACATTCATAACATCAGCGACGTAATATTTAAAATTGCTTGCTAAATATAATAAAAATTAGCTAATAAAAAATTGATCAGTAATTATTATCATCTTATTTGTCAAATGTTACAATGAATTATAAATCTATCGAGTACAGAATGTGAGTAGATGTAATTGAGTATTTGGGCCTAAAGATTATCAATTGGGTTGGTATAAAATTTTATATTAGCTTCCAAAGTCCAAATTGCAATGATATATGGGCATCTTGAACGAATATCTGAATACCAAACAATCCGGATCCAGATAATTATCCATATCTACTTTTAAATTGAATTTTGTATCCGCATCCATCGATATCCATATCTGATTATCCGTATCTGCCAATATCCGGATACGGAATGTGAGTAGATGTAATTGAGTATTTGGGCCTAAAGATTATCAATTGGGTTGGTATAAAATTTTATATTAGCTTCCAAAGTCCAAATTGCAATGATATATGGGCATCTTGAACGAATATCTGAATACCAAACAATCCGGATCCGGATAATTATCCATATCTACTTTTAAATTGAATTTTGTATCCGCATCCATCGATATCCGTATCTACCAATATCCGGATACGAATCCAGATACAAATGGATATAAATGATCCGTTTACATACCCAGCTGGGATATTATACTTGAACTAAAACTAACCAAACTATGGAAAAGTAACTGCAGGACAAAATTCATAATTCACATTTCTACCGACAAGCATGATTTTAGTTATCCCAACTATACTCCAGAACATACACTACAATATAATTTACAAAGAAAGAACAGTAAGTACCTTAACTTCGGTTCTTTAGGATGGTGCGAGCGGGGATGAGAAGGCTGCGGCTTTTTGTTCGCAAGCCACTGCTGCCTGGTCTGATTCCAAAGGATTAGACCATGATTTACAAATTCACCCGGGGTCAAAGTTGGATTACTACTACTGGCAGTGTGATCGATGGCAGTGCTGAGGGAAGAAATACTCCTCTGGGACTGGTGAGCGCTATTGTCCATCTCATATGTGCTTGTGCTCCACAAATCCTCTGATAGGCTCCCTTTGCCTCTCTTTACACCAGTAACGCTTCGACCCTGTATCCTCAGACCTTTGGAGGGCTCGTCAACTGCTGTTATTGGGCTCGACTTGGAACAGCATGCTAGACAACCTCTGCTCTGTTCCAAATCCCACAATTTTAGACAATTATATTCTATTAGTTTCAGTGTGGTTCCTTTACCTCCCTCATGTTTGACTTAATTGCATGTAACCCCCCTCAACTTTTCAGTTGTGGCATGTTACCCCACTCTACTTCTGAACCCCATCTAACTTTGTAGCTGCAAGCACTAGGAATTATTAGTAGAGTTAATAATGTGTTGCTACCAAAAGTACCATGGTTGGTAATTATGTATATAAGTATTTAACTATATATGCAATCATACACGGGAGTACCAAAAAAAGTTCATAGATATAGAGTTTGAGAATTAAAAAAAAATAGATGAAGGGAATGCATAGACCCGAAGTTCTGTAGAAGATGAAATGCACCACCTCAAATCAATTCAGGATACACTAGCCTGCTAAAATAATTTTACACTCCAGTGGTTCTGGATGTATGTTCTGAAAAACTAACAGAGTTTAGGTATACCAAATGAAAAGGCGAGGGGAGATACCTGCTGTTAGCCTTATATTTTGTTTTTGTCTTACAAAATTGGGATGACTATGGCTAAGACAGGGGGGGTAGGGGACCTCCTAGGCACTATAGCTCAAATAAAGATAAAATTTTAACTTGAAAAGAGAGGGAGTAGACATACCCCATGCATGCAAAAAATCGTCGGATCCAAGCAGAAACCGATCTGCTTAGGTGCATGAAAACCTCTTGCACCTCCCAAATTAGTGCCAATTGACGCTCTTAAACTCAGAGCCTCTTCTTGAACCTAATTACACAACCCCAATTGAAGATTCAGAATCTACCTAATATATAGAAACAAACAGTCCAGATCCAATCTATTACCGAATCATCTTCGATTTGAGAAGCCTCGATTGTAAATTTAGGCAAAGAAAAGAAAACGAAGAACGGAAAAAGGCACAAGGAGCTTACCACTTGCTAGCCGAATCAATCGCTAATCGCTCCAAATTTGGTAAAGGATAAAAATAAACAAATAGCGAGAGACAGAAAGAGGAACAGTAGAGAAAGGGAAAGGGAAGAAAGAGAGGAAAGGGACTATACGATTTGCTTATCCGTATTACCGTATAACAGGTCAGGTGAGGTTGTGGGATTCAGGAATAAAAATAAAGAAATAATACAAGGGAAAAGATTAAGAACCAAGCCGATGTGGCAAGGCGTCAACACCCAATTGACCAATTCGCATCCTCAGAGATATCTCATATTTTGCGTGACCTTTTGAAAAATATCAACCGTTCAAATACGTTATGCACGATTCTCAAAGCTCAAATAATACTGCCCTGCGCTATCTTCGAATAGGCACCGGACACGTCGGTCACGCAAAGTATTAGATATCTCAGAGGATACGCATGGGGGAGTCCACGGCGAATAGCGATTGGTCAATTGGTCTCTGATATGTTTACCAGAGCCCGGAGTCATGTTTGAGTGGAAAAGCTACGCACGTTGCTGTGCTGTTCGGCAAAACCTCTTAGTACAAATCTGTCTACAGGATTAATTCTTTAAGAAGACTTAAAGAAACTGATGTTTGACCGTCTTAATTTGTAAATAATAGTTAAGAAAGTTAAAAGAAGTGGTAGAGATGCTTTAAGATCCGGACAAAAGAGGCTAAAAGAGGTGATTTTAATCCATGGTAAGGAACTAATGTTTGACAAGATTAAACAGCTAAGAAAGCTAAATGAGGCTCCTTTAGTCTTAAGGAGACTTAAAGAAACCTTGCCGAGCAATACCGCTGTATTTATTTCCTATATCAGTATATAGGAGTAAAAGTACGACTGTACGAGCCAAAAAAACTTCAATTAATTTGTTAAACACAAAAACTATGAATTTAACACAGTGGCGCAAGTCAAGAAACACACGCAAAAAAAAGACGATAGTTTGATCCTCGAAAATATAGTATATAAAAAATGTACCGGAACCTTTTTAATGAAAAAAATGTTAAATATGAATAAAGTAAAGAGTTGTTTATATATTTTTATCTAAAATATCAATATCTATAAAATCATATATATAATAATTTTTCAAAGATTCATTTAAGCTCACCAAAAGTTGATATGAGTTTAAGGGTTCTAGTTCTACTCCATTTCTTATAGTATTTATAAATAGTAACTTCTAGAAAAAATGAGTCCAAGTGTCCAACAAATGTTATATGTTTTGTTGTATTATATAATGGTACATGCATGTTGCAGTTTAATATAGTAGAGTAGAACTAGGGTGTTCCTAAGCTCACAAAGCCTTTTTATAAGCTTAACTTATAAACTCATCGGATTAGTTTCAAGTAATGCATCCAAACCGTTAAAACCGATCTACTTCACGAGTGATGAGTTTACATATCAAATTTATAAATTTTCAAACTAATTTAATATAAAGTCAAACGGTCAAAAAATGATGAAAAATAAACACATTAAAATTAACTTATAAATCATTTTTTTTTTACCGCTTGACTTTATATACTAAATTAGTTCGAAAATATATAAATTTGACATGTAAACGCATCACTCATGAAGTAGATCGGTTTCAACGGTTTGAATTCATCGTTTGAAGCCAATTCAATAGGTTTTTAAATTAAGTTCACAAAAGGACTTGGTGAGCTTAAGAACACCCTAATTCTACTCTAATATAGTATATTATATTTACTTGTATGTTATTTGGATTGGATTAGATTGTATAAATTATTGTTTTAATCAATATTAATCCGTTATCTGTCTATTAAATAACTTAACAAGCAAGAACTAAGTACGATAAAAAATTTTAGCATATGAAATTAATTATTAACAAATATAAATATAAAATTCTTTTTTGCCAAACCCGTATCATATGGGTTAGCAACTTTATGCTTTATTTAGGGTAAATTCGGCACACTTATCATTCTAACATTATTGAAGTTTGATAGCTACATCGTAGGGAAACAATTGAAATTTGATAACTACGTAACTGGAAAATATATGCATAATGGTCCCGGTTTTGTACTTTGGTTTGAGCATTGTGGAAGGCCCGGATGTGAGGCAATAAAATAAAAATAGTTGTAATTTTCAATTAAAATTGACGGAGAAAATTCATTGACCTTCTTATTTTACAAAAAGATACATTTTATTTTTCTATTTGAAAATTATAGTGGATCGGAAGAGAAAAAATTATTTAACAACCAACAGAAAGTAGTATGAAGGTATATATTATTTTTCCGGTAGGCTAGTTGCCAAAAGCGGGCTAGCTATGAATTAGATATTAGCTGATATTACATAAAGGTAATTAAATCTCAAATATAAGACTTGTCAAATTGATACTTTTTATTTCGGAGAGAGTAAGTTGTATGTGGAAAGTCACCGGGTTGGGCTCGCCCTGTCTCTGGAAGACAGGTCGAGATTGTGTAAAATGGATGTCGGTTCCCGAAGTGGGAATGTTAGAAGGTATTCGGACTCTATCCTCTATGATGCCTCGCCTGTGTAGTAAAAGTTCGACCCCTCTTTCATGAGGCGTCCTGCCTTAAATAGCTCATTCCCTAATCGTCATTCCGTGTTGTCAGAGCGGTTATGAGAGTTCGCATATGAGCGGTTACGCTTCATAGAAGCGGTTATCCTCGCATAGGAGCGGTGACGCTCGCATAATTTGGCAGTCACTAAATCGCACCCATCTCGTACGGATACGAAGGTGGTGACCATAATCCGAGTCCGAGCTGGACTCATGTTGGACGAGGCCTTGTTGGGCCACATTGGCCTAGTTGCTAACGGACTTCGGGCTTTTCGTATTTGATCTCGGGTTGGCCTCTGAGGGAGTTTGAATCCCGATCTATTCTTAACCCATGAGCGATCCGTGGAGACCCATGGTACATGGTCCTATCACAAATCATCAAGTATTTAATTTCAAAGTTAGGTAAATCAAGTATGCTGAAATTTTTTTAACGCTTTAATTTACAAATAAACGTTCACCGTTATATGAAATATACTTAATTTATTGTAAGAAATTTATTACTTTATTATGTGATTATCTATTGAAATTTTGTTATATCTTTTTAATGTTATATTTTATTTGATAATATATGTCTCAATTTAAACATCAAAATGTTTTTGCAATATATAATTTTATTTTGAGATAAAGTCCGAAAAATAATCTACTCAAACTAAAAAAGTATATGAGAATGAACTTAAAGGCAGAAAATTATTGTTTTTCATAAGATTTTGGACAATCTAAAAACAATGGTTTTGTATTTATCTAAAAAATAGTAAAAAAAAGTTTCAAAAAAATATAAAATTGGTCTCCAAGCACATTTTAATATGAAAATCATGTTGATCGGTTTGAATCAACTGTTTGGACTTTGAAAACATAGATAAAGATGTAAGATTATTGGGACAAGAAAATAGTGAGGCATTTTAATCCTACTCATTAAAATATGTATATGTTTTTTTTGATATTGCATTATATTTGATAGATTTTATCTCAATCTAATTTTTTATCTGCAATATTTAATTTTTATTTTTAAAGCGAAACTTGAAAAATAATTATAGCTGAGTAGAAAATATTTTTTTTTCTGCTCATATTTTAGTTTACGTGCTCCCTGAAACAAATCCCACGAAACAAAGCTGCATGATGTCAGATCAGAAGTCTATAAAAAATAAAAGAATTTCCCAAATTGATATTTTTTCTTGATGAAAAACCCGTAGGTATCCCAAATTGATATTAAAGTAACTCCAGAATCGACAAAAATTCAGAGAATACGTATATAACGAAAGTTGCGTTAATCGTGCTTAACCGTCAAAGGAAACGATGATTTCAATGAGATTTGGCGATTCTGTCAAGGTATAAAGAATCTGATATTTCTCCAGCATCTCTAATAGCTTGTTCTAGTTGTATTATTTTCTATAGACAAAATAGTATCTAGGTTTATTAATTGGAATCGAATCTCTTGTCCACATATGAGCAGAAAATTCTGTCCATTGAATCTAATCGTTCGCTGCTGCCACGAATTCAAAAGAAAAAAAAAAAAATCCATTCATTCATTTATTCAAATTTGAATGATTATAATTAAAGTACGAAGAATATTTGAATTTTTAAAAGACAATTTATATTTCAATTATAATCGTTCAGATCTAAATAGATGAATTAATGGACTCAATGAGCAGGATTTTCAAGATTCAGTTCCTAAGCAGTTATTGTTACGGTATATCAATTCTAGCACTTGAGAGTAGGTCTGATGGGCATCAGACCTACTTTGGTTCGATGGGTTTAATCACTGTTGATTTGCTTTAAGATTCGTGCGGAACGCTTTAAACTTTGTGCGTGTCTGTTTCAATTTTGGTGCGCACAGATCTTAAATTAGATCAGACGGTCATAATGCTCGTTGAACCTAAAAGTAGGTCCGATGGGCATTGGACCTACCCGTTCTCCAATTCTAGATCTTATTCTCCGCGGAAGCAATATAAAATAAATAATAAATGAAACTTTACTTTAATAATCTCATTTTTTTTTCTATCTCTTTTTTTTTATGAGACAACTCTTTTTGTCCAAAGAGTTCACAAAATCTAAGATTTAAAGTCAGATTTAAATATCTAATTTACGTCAAAATTTGCAGAAATAATTTAGATTATGGAATCTTTTAAGTTTATTAAGTTCTGAATTTAAGATTTGCGTCAAAATGGATAAAACTCAATTCCCTTTTCATGATCCCTGCCCAAAAGACCCGAGTATGATACTTTGATTCTCATTCTTTTCTCAAAATTTGCACACATATAATAAATTGAAAACATTAGTTATTCTGCACATATGGATATGATGTCCAGTCAAACATATTAAACAAGCTAATTTTGAAAGGTCTTGCAGTTGCAGAGCTCCCATTTTATTTGGAATTCAAGACAGTGCCGAAAAGTGATCAGAAAGCTAAAGCCGATATTTTTTTCGATTTCTTCGAAATTTTAATGGGAGCTAAGTCAAAGAAAATGCCACATATTTACTGGAGTAATTTGTACCAACAAATGGAGATGCAAAATTTAGGAGATAGCATTTCGGCCCAAGAAATTATGCAATTCAAGAATTACAGAGCAAAAAGATCTGGTCCTGACAGATTTTCAGCAAAATTTTATAAAAAAAATTCAGACATCTTGATGGCCGATATATATGAAACTTTCAGAACTGTGACTGAAAATAACCTTTTATTGCAGCCATCAAATATATCAAACGCTCCGGTATGGTGGAACCCAATTTGACTACCCGGTTACAACCTGGGAGAACCTCAACTTCCTGGTCCAACTCCCAATCTACTTAGACCGAGCTCTAGTGATGCAGGACCTAGTCCCTTGGTGTCTACAACTTAACATCCTAGCAACGGCTTGGGACCCCATCCGGTACCTTCTTCGACAACCTACCTTTGCGTATCACATCCAGGTGGTTATAACCGGCTTCCCGTTACCACTATGGCATGAGTTCTACATAATCCGTTTTTTGTCAACCTTGGGAGAAGTCATATACATTGCTGAAACAAACTTATATGGCTACGACAAGTCACGCATTGCAGCCTCTATACGCTGCTTAGACCCGAGAGCAATACCGAGATTGGTAAATGTGCATTGGGAAAGGGTCTGGGCGGAATGCCGCATCCACATCAGGCACTGGGATGACCTCCCCTACATTCCACCCCGTATTCGGCCATACCCTGACTTTGCCGACCCGGCTAACCCCTACGGAGACGACACATCGGAGCGGGATAGCATGTCCCCTATCCGAGCGCATGCAATCAGCTGCCATGATAGATTACGAGAAGCGTTCCAAATCCGGCAACCCCAAGCCAATGCCTACCAACAGGCGGCCAGTGAAAGACAACCCCAAAACCATATAGATGCAATCTTCCTGCGAGCGTCCCTCAAGATAGGAAACATGCATGCATTCCCCGAGCATACTCTGCTAGCGCAGAGCCTCTGCACTATGGCCATGGCAAAGCAGACCTTCCATCCTCAAGCTTCTTTTTTTTCCCCCCTGAAAAATAATAGAAAATTCAAAAAACAAAAAATTGAAGCATGCATGTTGCCAGGTGTCATCACCAAGCCCGCTCATACCACTCACACAACAATACAACAAACCGAATGCAACCCACCCTTCCCTCCAAACCTGCCCCAAGACAGCCATACCTTGCATGGACGACAAGTGGAACCCGAACCTGACAAGAAATCCCAACAAAATCCAATTGCACCTTTTTTTGCTACGGACCAAACCTTTCCATCTTTGTCTCATTCCAATATTCTTCCTGTAGCCTCTTCCCTAGACCGACAAGTGGTCATTACACCCCATGCAAAACCTCCACAAAAGCTACCTCACTTAGGAAAAGACCCACATACAATACCCAATGCGGGTCAGCAAATACTCACACCTCCCAACCCGCTACACAAAAAACCAATACCACATACCCATCCCAACTTGTCTCTGGATTCTACCCTTCCTTCTTCAGCTAAGAGAAATAATCTATCCAACAAATCTCAGACATATAATACCTTCTCATCAACACAAGCAAAACACTCAGAGACACCAAGTCCCTCTATACTTGGACCACACCCTCCCACTAAGAATAAACGGCAAAAGCTCATCACCATGCAGCACAACGACGAAATCTCAAACCTCTTTGCAACAATTGCCCCAACTCGAGACAACAAAAGAAGCCTCAACGTACCTCAACACATTACAGCAACTAGGGACTGGTCACTATCCTGTTTGGCAAGGGTAATGACTGACCGACCAGTCTTCGACGACAACTTCACCACCATCATGATGAACAGTTGGCAAGCTCACCCGGCCACCCGAATCTCTCCAATAGCGCAACGCACATACCTTATTGACTTTGCTTGCCCAAGGGAAATGCAAGAAGTGCTTCGCAAAGAACCATGGTATTATAGAGGTGATGTGGTATCACTACGCAAGGTAAACGAGCCGTCTCAACTAACACCAACCTTTGTCAACCATGTTTCAATCTGGACGCAGTTCCACAATGTCCCTCCGGAGATGTTATCTGCTGAGGGCATACTCCATCTTGCACAGGACCTAGGCTCACCCGTATCAGAAGTACACCAGGGATATAATGCTGGCAGGCTCTTTATGAGAGTTAAAATCTCCTATGTTGCATCAGAACCGCTTCATGATAGCATTGATTTAAACCACCCGACGCGCGGACGAGTACCAGTGTATCTAGTTTATGAAAAGGCGGCGCGACTTTGCCCGTACTGCGGCATAATTGGGCATGACTTGGCAGGCTGCGCAAGTAGAGGAAGAGTCCTCCAACTATGTGCTGACCCCGCCCACAACCACCGCCATGAGCTTCGGTTGCTACGTGATCATCGAAAAGGAGCCTGGATGAACTGTCCCACTCTCGTACCTCGACCACTCTCACCAGATGCCACAGCAGATCCTAATTCTCCAACCGAATCACCAACTAACTCGGACCAGATGGTCCACACCCCCCTGGGCACGGCTCACACGCGACACAACATGGGCCGCATGATACAGCACACGGGCCGCATGGAACAGACCAAGGCCCGCATGGAATGCACCGCTCCCAGGCTGAACAGGCAAGCCCACTGAACTCGACACCTGAAGAGGAATTTCGGACTACACAACTCCAGGCACCTGCTGCCAATCCACTACACTACAACCCTGACTCACCACGTTTCAATGTTGGCCCAAGGAAGTTACGCAACACAGCAGCAGCCTCCACAAGTAATTCTCTCACGGCCAGGACAAGCACACTCTCTATCCGTGACATTGACCCTCTTGTTGAAAATAACAATGACCTTTCTCCTCCTCCGGGATACCATAAGCGGCTTAGGGCGGCGAGCCCGCAATCGCCGTCGGGTGAAAAATGAATATCCTGAGTTGGAACTGTCGCGGGACTGGAGGCTCGGCGACAATTCCGACACTCACCATATACCTCCTATCTACAAAAGCTCACCTTGCATTCATATCAGAGACTAAGTGCAACACCAACCAGGCTATAAATCGAACTGCTCATCTCCCTCTCCCACACTCCGAAATCATCCCATCTTCCGGCAAGAGCGGCGGTTTATGGCTACTGTGGTCCGACGATATTAGGTTAACTATATTAGAAAAATCTTTTTATTTCCTTTTTGTAAGAATAGAAAATGTACTAGGGTCATGGATTTTGGGACTTATTTACGGTGACCCTCACCACTATGTATCCGATTATATATGGGAACGCATTTTGCACTACTCTTGTCTCTCACTACCTTTGTGTCTTGTTGGCGATTTCAACTCAATTCTATCAACCTCTGATAAGTTTGGGGGATCATGCAAAACAGCTTCACACGTACGCAAGTTTCAGCAAATGGTTCAATCTGCCGGGGTTCTTGACCTTGGATACAAGGGGCCGGCCTATACCTGGTGCAACAACCAGCCGTCTAGCTCACTGATCATGCAGCGCTTAGACAGAGCGCTTGCATCAGTAACTTGGCTGATCAATTCCCTTCCGCGGCCGTATACCACCTGCCCCGCTTCAACAGCGACCACCATCCCATTTTAGTTAGAACCAACCCCCCTCAACATCAAAGCTGGAAACATTTCAAAATAGAAAATTGGTGGTTTCAACACCCGGATTTCAGCACAGTATGCAGCCCAGACATGATACCAAATGGGGCGACGTGGGCAGCAGCAGTGCAACACATCAAAGCAAGAGTCACAAAGTGGGTCAGAAAAATAAATAGGCCGGATAAAGAGCTCATTGCAATAGAAGAAGAGATGGTAAACTTGCAAACAAAACCACCGAACACATACAGCAGTGAACAGGAGGCCGAACTACAAGGAAGCTATAATAGGTGCTTGCAACAGATCAACAGCTACTGGCACCAACGATCGAGATTGCAGCGAATTGCCGAAGGAGATCTCAATACCTCATTCTTTCATGCAACAGTGGCGGGAAGAAGGCGGAAGAACACAATACACATGCTTCAACTTAGAGATGGAACATGGACGGTGGATGCAGCACGCATCAGAAGAGAATTCACCGACCACTTCAAGCATTTATTTTGCCAACCTGAGCAAGCACAGCGAGAATGGCCGAGGGGAGTCAGGGAGGCCTTGCAACGGACGCTACCGACCTTGAGCACTCATGATGGACAAGCTCTCACACAACAGCCAAGTTCAAATGAAATTGCAGCTGCCCTCTTTTCTTTAGGACCGGATAAAGCACCGGGACCTGACGGTATAAATGCTCGCTTCATGCAAACCAACTGGAAGGGGGTACAACCTTGCACTGAAAGGGAAGTAAGAGAATTTTTCTCCTCTGGATATATGTCACCTTTCATCTCAAAATCCAACACGGTTCTAATCCCAAAGAAGGAACACCCAACCAGAGTCACGGACTACAGACCGATAAGCATCTGCAATGTTACTTACAAAATCATCTCCAAAATTCTAGCTACACGCTTGAAACCCTTCATAAGTGCACTCATACACCAAAACCAGGCTGCTTTTACAACGGGCCGAGTCATATCGGACCACATAATTCTAATGAGAGAAATCCTTCACACCTTCTCCTTGCCCTCCTATAATAGGTCAGCTTTTTGTTTAAAGTCAGATTTATCGAAGGCTTTCGACAAAATGAGCTGGTCCTTTATCGAGAGAACCCTTCATCAATAAGCCTTTCCTACGCAATTCATTGCTTGGATTATGGCATGTGTACGCTCCAACCACTTCACCATCCTATTTCAAGGGACAGGAAACGGCTTCATCTCACCGTCTCGGGGCATCAGGCAAGGATGTGCACTATCCCCATACATCTTCATCCTGTGCATGAACATTCTCACATCAATGTTGCAACACGAGTTACAAGAAGGTGGTCTACAGGGCTTGAGACTGGCACGATTGGCTCCACCACTGACCAACCTCATGTATGCAGATGACTTACTAATTATGGGGTCGGCACAACCAAGGAAGGTCAAAAGGATACAGGAAATTCTTACCATTTTCTGTGAGATTTCGGGACAGGAAGTCTCGCCGGAAAAATCTAAGCTCTGGTTCTCTAAAGCAACACCACTAGCACACATCAGATATGCTATAAGAACCTTTAAGGCGATATTTGCTGATGCAAATGAAAGGTACTTGGGATGCCCTGTCAACGTAACTCGACCACAGGCATACCAACCACTGCTAGAAAAAATTGAAAGTAGGCTTCATGCATGGAAGGCCCGATTGTTGTCGCCGGCAGGAAAAGTAGTACTCCTCAAATCAGTAATAGAGGCTTTGGCAATCTTTCATATGAGCAACTCATTACTACACAGATCGGTGATTGAAAGAATTCAGTCACTGTGTGTGCAGTTCTTTTGGGGAAAGCCGAGTAAAAAGGGTCTATGCTACATCAAATGGAAGAAGCTCACGTGTCCGAAATCAGAGGGTGGATTGGGGCTGAGGGATCTACAAACGCTAAATAACACTATGGTTCTCAAAAGCATCTGGAGTATAGCTTCGGCTAGTGAGGCATTATGGGTGCGTATCATGGCAGCTAAGTACCACCCATCAACTACCTTCTGGCATACAAAGAGAGCACACACATGTACACGATTTTGGGCTGCTATCATCAACAACCGAAGTATCCTGGCAGCTAATTTAAAGTGGAGTCTAGGAGATGGTCAAACATGCCATGTTCATAATCAACCGTGGTACAGTGCATGGCAATCGAATATGTCAGCCCCAAGGCAGCAACAACATCAGCGAGTAGCGGGATTGTTTGATCATAACACGCTCACCTGGAACATGGAGGCGCTGACAAACTTTGCGGGAAGCGAGTCAGCAACTGACATTGCAACCGAGTTAGCTCAGGTAATGCTATACCAGGGTGTAAAGGACCGACTAATGTTCACATGGGCATCGAATGGGGAATTCACGGTTAAAAAGGCTTATCAAATGGTGTACCAACTGCAACCGGACAACAGGTATGTTGCTTCAACAGCTGAATCAAAGATATGGAAAGCCATTTGGAAGAACAAGGATGTCACACCCCGGGTGAAGACCTTTTTCTGGAAGGCCATGCATGATGCACTGCCGACAGGAGTAGCCCTGACACGGCGAATCCGGAGCATAAAGCCGGAGTGCAGAATCTGCGAAGACCCCGGTGAGGATGTCATGCACATGCTCTTCCACTGCCCCCATGCACGAGCAACATGGTTCCTGTCACCACTGGGTCTGCGAACTGACAGCCTCCGGCATTTGACCCTGAAGGAGATACTGATAGCACTATGGGAGCGACTCAACACTTCGCAACAGGCATTATTCATGTCAACTGGATGGCATATTTGGAAGACCAGGTGCACAAATATATTCCAAAACAAAACCTGCAAGCCCAACACCACTCTGAATGAGGCACTGGCTCTAATACTTCACTGCCATTTTAAAAATGGCACCAACTTTGAGCCAGCGCACATCGATACACCAAAACCGGGAGATCATACGGTATGGAAGGGATGCGGGTTAGAGGGATGCTGTTGGGTAGATGGATCAGCAGGCACTGTTGATACGGCTCAAACAAGTGGGGGTGCGGCCTATGTACTCTACGCCAGGGAGAAACTGCTCCAATACGAAACAAAATACATGGCAACCGCAAACTCACCCTTTCAAACAGAGGCGGAGTCCCTACTCTTGGCGGTACAGGCAGCCCAGGAACACCGACTCCAACATTGCACCTTTTACTCGGATTGTCAGCTGCTCATTAAAACCCTTCAGCAAACACGGAGATTTGAGACAATACAGTCGGCCGATTGGCATGCCTACCAGACACTGGTACGTATCGCTCAGATCATGATCTCGAATCCGGGGTACTGCTGCAAATTCACACCAAGAGAGGAGAACGTGCAAGCGCATAAACTGGCAAATGTTGCTCGAACCCGAAAAATCACGTATCTGGGTTTTACTTTGCCAACGTTCAGTCAGAAATAGAGTCAGGAGTAAGAAAACAGTAGTCTTCAATGTATAGGTGTTACAGCTCAGGGAATGTATAGTAAGAGCAGATGTAACCTCTATAATGCTGTTGTTCAATGACAATGCCTAAGGGCTTCAAACCAAAAAAAATATATATATATATATATCTCATTCCAAAAATAAAGCATGCAATGAGACATCAAGATTTTAGACCGATAAGTCTTGTGCACGGTATACAAAAATATTTTTCAAAGATCTTAGCAAATAGATTTCAACACATATTGCACAACGTGGTGGACGTGGCACAGACATATTATATCAAAGGTCGACAAATTACCCCGAAATTTTTAAAAATAGCATAATCTGAAAAAAAAAATAAACCAAAAAACTAAGAAATCTGAGTATTTTCAAATCTACCACGGCCCAAGAACACCGATGCAGCTCCAAATGCTGGGGACCGCACAGGCATTCTGTTGCCCCAGCCAGGGGTCCGCACCGGTGTTTTGCAGCCCCAAATATTTTCTTTTATTTGGTTTAATCAAACTTTGAGATATTTGTGGGTCCAGCGAATTCCAATTGGTTTGAAAAATGGGGCATAGTCAAACTTTGAGATATCTGAGATGGGGCACAAATGCCAACGCAAAATCTCATTTTTTATTAAACAAAAAAAAATGGAGCCGCAGAACACCGGTGCGGACCCTTGGCTGGGGCCGCACCGGTGTTCTGCAGCCGTGGTAGATGTGGAAATACTCAGATTTCGTGGTTTTTTGATTTTTTTTAGATTTAAAAATTTCGACATTTTGGAGGATATATATAGCTGTGACCGAAATTTTTAAAGTTAGCATCTCCAAAAAATAATAAACCAAAAAATCACGGTTTCTGGGCAATTTTAAATCTACCACGGCCGCATCGATGTTCTGCGGCCCCATTTACAGGGGACCGCAAAATGCCGATGCAGACCCTGAAAAAGGGCCGCATAATGCCGGAGTGGTCCCTGGGTCCGCATAATGTCGGTGCGACCCTCCCCTTTTTTTGTGTAAGACTGAAATATGTAATTTATTTTGTATTTTTTTTTATAAAAATACTTATATTTGTTTTAATTGATATATTTTTTGTTGTATCGTATTTTAGAAATGTCATTCGTTTGAATAAGTATTGCCCTGCATACGGTTTTATTTTGTGTACAACGAGATAATGATATAATGAACAAACTAAATAAATAACAAAGCAACAAAATAAATAAGTGACATAATCTAATAAATAAGTGTTCAGCATCTGACAAAATATTTAACGCGTGCAGGTACCGGTCAACAACCACCTGTTATTTATTTAAATTAGAACATTGTTTACAAGTAAATCTGATATTATTTAAATTAAATAAGATACAACTTACATACCTGCTCTGGATAGTCCGGATAGTCCTTGAATTTCGCCCTCAATTTTGACAAGCTGATGGTACTGGGCGAGATCACAACCTTCTCACCTTTCTTCTTCTCTTTCTGAGCTCCGAGTGCGAGTACCCCAACAACTCCAGGCACAATGGACGGAAGTCCCCATACTCGACGCCCATCACCGGCTCCCCAGTAATAGTCATACCCCACAGACAGCTAACGTCATATAGGGTGACTGTCATCTCAGCATGGGGGAGTGAAAGGTGTACGTCTCGGAACGTCATCGCTCAACGAGCCTGGAAGATAAGCCCTCGTCATGGTTCTCCTCGGCCATCTGGGATAGTTGAAACAATCCCATCGCACGTAATATCCCCTCGTACGCCAACTGGTACAGTAGCCACATGCGGTTGTGATGAACCGTAACTGCATCCAAACCTTGCATTTAATAAAAAAATCAGGTCAATTCCATTCATAGAAAAAAAATTAGGTAATTAGTATTTTTATAAATATGACTAATTTATAACTTACCCCAGTGGCAACCTCTAGAATCCGGTGCTCCACATTCGGGTACCACAAGAAGTCGCTGACCCTGTCAGTGCGACTCCGAATACCCAGAACATCTGCCAACGCACTCTCGATGTACTGGGACATTTGATATGGAGTGGCTATAGGGCCATGTTGTGTACCTCTATTGGAAGATGGTACACCCCTACTGGAAGACGGTATATCTCTACTAGATGCCATGCTGTATTTGATAATTGTTTTATATTAGTGTTGGTACTAATTTTGGTAAAATAAACTTAATTAAATTTTGGTACAAGTCTAATTTAATTCAAATAATTAATTTTGGTAAAATAAACCTAATTAAATTTTGGTACAAGTTTAATCTAACTCAAACAATTAATTTTGGTAAAATAAACCTAATTAAATTTGGTACAAGTCTAGTTTAATTTTGGTGCTCAAACAATTAATTTTGGTCTTATTCTAATTAAAATTTGGTACAATTCTATTTAAATTTTGGTCCTATTCTAATTCTAACCCTAAATTAATATCTAATTCTAAACCCTAAATCTAAATTATAAACCTAAATCCTAAATCTAAACCCTAAATCTAATTACTATTGTAAACTAAAAATTAAAACTAGAAAAGAAGAATAAAACTTACCCGAGGTTGAAGGAATTGAAACTTCTTTGAATTGATACAAAAAAATGAAACCAGTGGACCCCTTATATAAAAAACTTACCCGAGGACCGGCATTATGCGGACCCAGGGACCGCTCCGGCATTATGCGGGCCCCTTTTCAGGGTCCGCATCGACATTCTACGGTCCCCAGTAAATGAGGCCGCAGAACACCGGTGCGGCTGTGGTAGATTTAAAATTGCCCAGAAACCGTGATTTTTTGGTTTATTATTTTTTTGGGAATGCTAACTTTAAAAATTTCGGTAGCTGTGAAAAAGAAATGACAGTGATGATGTTATTTACAGATAATGTTTTAAAATATGATTTTTCAATATTTATGCGATTGACCACTAAATAACGCATAGTATATGTTGAATTACGTTTTGACAAAAATTAAAAATTTACAAACTAAATAAATTCTTTTGAGGATATATGTAATTTGTATATATAAAATATATTAAGATATTAGTATAATTTTAGATTTATTAAATTGCCAAATAAGATCTTCGGTTTAACATGTCAATCTAACCTGATAAAATTTGAGAAGATATCGAATATACGGTGCATATCGTTATATATGCATGTAGCTTTGCATTACGTAATCATATCACGGACAGCAGAGGCAATATATATACTTCATAATATAACCCTTGAAAATGATAAATTTTAAAACTTTATATATAGGTAAACCGTTTTCTCCCATATATGCCTTGAAATTGTAAACAGAAATAATTGAACATTATTATTTTAACCAGAATCTATATTCACCATTGTTCAGTTGACATACTTTTCAATTTTTTACTTTCGCTAATGCCTTGAGATTCACTTTTTCAAAACATGTCCCTGAAGTGTGTAAATATATATGAGGAGGGATCCACTTACAACAAATTTGAGTTACAACAAAGTTACAACATTCATTTTTTTCATTTTCAAAGTCCAAATCGTCGATCCAAACCGTTCAACATGATCTCCACAATAAAATGTGCTTGCAGATCAAATTTTACATTTTTTTTGAATTTTTTTACTATTTATTAAGTATTTTACAAAAAATAGCCATACTTAGACCATTGAATTTTGTACCCATCTTAATAAATAGTAAAAAAATTCAAAAAAATATAAAATTTGATCTGCAAGCACATTTTATTTAGATAATCATGTTGAACGGTTTGGATCGACGATTTGGACTTTGAAAATGAAAAAAATGAATGTTGTAACTTTGTTGTAACTCAAATTTGTTGTAAGTGGATCCCTCCTATATATATATAGCAGACAAAGTTTTCAAACAGGGGTGATTTAATATAAATTTTCTTTTTTCATTTCTTGAAAACATTTTCTTACATTTTATTTTATTTTATCTTTCGTAATACGACACTTCTGGTGTCCATTATCAATAAAATTAGGAGGCTTAATCTCCATTTTTCTTTAAAAAGATAAAAAAAAATGTTCATGAATGTGAGTCAGATAATTAATTCAATGAGAGCAATTTATACATAAAAGAGAAACCTACTTCTACGCCTAGTGTTGTGACATGTCTGTGCCAGTTGTTTGCTTATATCTTGTCTACAAGTCTCCAATAATTATTTCTTTTTCTGTTTCTTCCGGGAAACTTTTGTAAAATAATTCTTTGTTTATTTATTTGGTTACTCAGCTCTAAACAATTAATTATTAATTTGAGAAGCTCGTTGGAATTACAAGTCTTACAAATGCATCAGCTATATATTTTGATGCATTATATTAACCAAGATTGAGGTTGCACCCAGTAGGGATTAGTGCTTTAATTTTTAATAAAAAGTTCCAAAAAATAAAATAAAATTAATTTTCAATATACATAATTAAAATTTGAAAATCACATGAGTGACTTAGTCACCTAAACAATGAACCTAGATCCGCCGCTGCATCCAAGATAATGTACAACAAGGTTGTACAAAATATGCAAATAAGGTTGCCATGCACATCTCTACATTTCAGAGTAGATGCTATCTCAACAATTTTGCACAATAGTTATATGGCAATAGAAAGAGCGATATTGCTAATCACACAATTCATTATTTAGAAAGAAAGATGTTCAAGAATATTTAGAGAACAAATACATGATGAACAAGACCTACTGGTAGGGGTGAAAACGGTATGGATAATATCCGATCCGTATTCGAAAATTAGATGTGGATATCCGATATCCGAATATTTGTATAGATATGAATATAGATATGGCTTTACGTTTCAATTATTCGTATCCGGATAGTAGATATATATATATCATATAATTTAATATATATTATGAAAAAAATTATATTATTAACCATTATAATTAGATAAATATTATGAACTTTAGTAATTTTAATAGTATTTTTATATATTTTTTTAATAATATCTAATCCGATCCGTATTCATGTCCGAAAAATAAAAAATAATATGAATATGATTTTATCACTAACCGCTTCATTTTCACCCTTACCTGCTGGAGCAAGTTGAAACACAGTGGCAATATATAATAATGGCAATCAAATGAAGTATGGCGAGGGCTAACTGTATGGAGGAACAAACTCAGTTGAGATACCGGTGCATGTACTTCGTTTATTTTTTTTTCTAAACCTTCATTTTACCTTTTATTTTCCCAAATTGCTAAATTGTTTTGGGTTTCTTTCTTTATAATCCACCAGGGGTGAGCCTCGCTTTGCTTCGGCTGTGACAATTGAGATTTAACAGATATATTTTATGAAACTATTAGTTTACATATAGAATTAAATGGAACATATTGATGTATAACAAAGCAAAAGCGGTACATAAGCATATCAATAGTGAGTACGAAAGAAACATAATGATCTTTCTAACTTTGGCAAATTCATTGTGATTTAATTAGACCATGAAAGAATGCAAAAGAAAAATTAAGTAAATAACAGCACCGTGTGGGAATACTCTCTTCCAGCTACAATTTGCAATTGTGATAGATTATTATCTCTTCCTCGTTCCAGTATAGAGAAATGTCTTCCTCCACAAAAGAAAAAGAACTTTTTTTTTATAAAACTACCAAAAATATTCAAATATATTAGTTTGATTGGTTTCTATATATTTCAATTCATGCAGAGGATCAAATTATTACTTTGCCATATATCTCACAAATCTCTTAATTTCAAGTGTGCTATTACTTCTATATCACTGCTCAACACTGAATTGTAAGGGGAGGGGCTTGGGTGCAAATCTCGACAACTCAACACGAATCTTGATAAAATATGATCCATTCGACTCTGGGCTGCACGTGCAGCGCAACAGAGGATCTTCCTCTGAATTCCTGAGACTTCTTTAATCTTCTGTCCAGCCCTCCATCTCTTCAGATCTGAACTGGAACTGGAACGTTACAACCATGCAAAATATAGCAGAATGGTATCAAAATTATGAAAATTGACTCTAAATAAGACCAGAACTAATTGAACCACAAATATGCTAGAATTGAATCAAAGTCCTAAAATTTACAGCGAAATCTTTATGAAATGTCAGAACTTATTGAGCAGCCCCAATATAAAACTGAGTGTTGTTAGAGTCGAAATAGATATGACAAAATATAGGTACCAAACCGATGCAACTCAAGAATCATATCTGACTGAATCCCTATTGGAAATCTAGGTTAGTAAAGTAATATTCAATTTCTGTGAAAACTAAAAGAACTCTGACACCAAATTTTAGCATCTAGATATTACTCAATTGAGTTTGTTCATCAGTTGCAAGTGTGTGAACCATTACAATTGACACTTTTCTCAAATTGGAAAAAAAGAAGAACAAATAAGATAGCAATGAATTACTAAAAGTATTCTACTTGAAATAAGAAATAGTAATTCTGATTACCTTTGAAATTTGTCAAAGTGAAACATATGTATGTGACAGTTCAGTCCAATAAAGGTGCTAGATGAGGGTTGATCAAGCTTCAGTCGAGAAAGTCACTGTAGAAGAGACGACAGTTTTTATTAGGCCTGAAATTTGAAAAGGGTCAAGAGAGTATCATCAATAAAATGATTGGAACATTATACTTTTGGAGAGGGACTACAATATCCATTTTCATTTATAAGGATAATATCCTGATTAATTGATTTAAGGCAATAAATGGAAATTTGAAAGAGTACAGTATCCATTTTCTGTGTGTAAATTAGGCAAATACACATAGCAGGACTATGCCGTATAAGTGTATGCATCTTGATATGATTGTGTTTGGGTACAATAGTATTGCACAATGATATAATCTATTAGGTACCAAAACTCTTGTATGCAAGCAGTAATACAAAAATACATTACACTGTCACATCGGCAGCTTAATCATTAAGGAAAAAGAAAACAAATATTGGTATATTGAGGGATTTTAAATTTTTTATCTGCTTAAAACATAAGGGTAAAAATAGCAGATTCAAAGCTGGTTACATATACATAGAATTTAGATATCTGATACACCGGTAAAACGTCCATGTACCAGTATATGTAAACCACCCATACAATCAGTACTATATTTTTATGCACCAAGACATATAATTTGTATGAGCAGTGCACTTACGGCCAAACATGGGTGATGCCCGTAACTGGAATCCACTATGGGTTACTATTGCTCTCTCTTTTTCCTTCCTACTCCATAGCCTACCTGACAAAATTAACATTACTTATATATGAGACTTTGGCTGCACAATTAAGCATAAAAGCTTTTAACATTATTTGAAAATTTAAGAGAATTAAAATAAAACGTCAATAAAAGTAAAAATATGATAACCAGATAAAATACAATGGAAATATGAAAAAGAATAGATAGTTCACTAATGACAGGTTTAAAGTAAAAAAAATGAAATGAAATTAGAAAAAAGAAAACAATACCATTTCAAGAATGTGATTCCTCTAACTGCAACCTGCTCATCTGACTCTCTTGAATTAGGTTTCCAGTATACATCTTCATCATTTTCCATCTGTAAAATGAATAATCGAACATGACAACTTATCAGTGATACATATAAATTTCATCGTTACTCGGAAAATGATTGTTTCAAAAATACTCGGTTATTATTCTCCTGTTGTCACTTGGGTGCATGCCTTGAAAGGGGGAGAAATTTGGTTGTAGCTTCCTATTTCTGACAAAAATCAGGCAAACCCTAAATCGGAAGAGGAAATAAATCGAGTGAAGAGCGAAATCGGTTTAGAAAAGAAATTGAAGAAGAAAGTACCTCACCGTAGAACAGGAACAATAGTCGGAAAAGAAGGCACCTCAACGGAAAAACGAAGAGCGGTTCGTTGAAGAATAAACTAAATGGAGGCAACGGATTGGACAATCCAGACTGTTCGAACTCGATCCCCTGGATCGCCGCTGGAAGGAATGAGCAGAAGAAAGAAAGAGCGGAGTCCAAATTTCTGGAGAAAACGAAGAAATGAAGGTTCAAGAGAGAAGAAAAGAAAGGAGAAAGGAGAACTTTCTAGAGAGAACAGGAGGATACGGAGAAAGATGAGAAGAGAGAGCGAAGGCGGGGAAAAAACAATTGGAGGGAGCTTGTGGCGCTGACAGTGGGGCCCACATGTCGGCCTCACTGTAGAATGTACTGTAGCAAGACCCTATGAGGATTATATATATATAATAGATATGATATTACAAACCCCCACGTAGTCAGGGGCGGACCCAGCCTAGTCTCGGGGAGTCAACGAATCCATATCCTCCCCGGTACCGTAAAAAGGAATCTTTTACAATTACTAAAAGAATGGTCCAGATTATTTCTCAGCCGGGTGCCTATTCGGGATGGCGCAGGCCCAATATTATTTGTGCTCTGAGATTCGTGCAAAGTTAAAAGAACGGTCTAGATCCACTAATTGTAAAAGATTCATTTTTACGGTACCGGGGAGGATCTGAGTTCGGGGTCAACTGTCCCTTCCTGAATTTTGAAGTTTTATATAAATTTATAGGTTCGGATCAACTTTGCCCCCTTTTGAAATTTTATTTGTCTCCTTCTGGACTTTTGGTTTGTAATTAATGTTAAATTTAGAGTTAAAATAATGATACATTTCTTGAATTCTAATTGGTAATTAGGATTAGAAGTCAGAGTATTGAAAATTAAAAATTAGAGCATTATTTTTTATTTAATACTGATTAGCTAATGAGTTTGAACCCAATTAACTATTCAAATCCGATTCGTTATTTTTTTGCCCCTCCCGGATAAAAATCTTGGATCCGTCCCATGATGTAGCTCCTTTATCATAATAATCAAATAAGGACTTTGACCTTTATTTTTATCAAAAAAAAAAAAAAACATGGCTTAAAAGTTGTTCTTTTGAGCTCCAAGTGGCATAATCAGGCTCGAACTCAAATTGATTACATAAAGACAATTATGGAAATTGGATTGGCTCGTTTGAATCCACTTTTTCAGCAATTAAATGCCAATAACAAGTTTCTAGCGTTCGAGGTTCTTTTTTTTGAAAACCTGATAGAGGCTATCAGTATAATAGCGTTCGAGGTTCATTTGAACCAGAGCCCATCCGGAAATTCTGGTACTCTTTAGAAAAGGAAGCATTATGAGTTTATGACGGGTGATTATGATGTATGATAAAGTGGTGTCAATTTTTTACACGGATAGATGAGCGAAATGTATCGGATACAGATGACGCTAAATATGAATTGTTTTTATCCAAATTGAGTCAGATGGGTTGATCATGATGCATCTTTTTTACTTGAGCTGGGTCGAGTCGTGTGTCATCAAATAGGTTTGTTGCCATATCGGAACCATCCGATCAACATTATAGTTTTTTTTTTTTTTGTGTGTGTGATGAAAATCAACATTAAAGACTTAAAGTTCACAAGGACAATTTGCATATACGTGCGGTTCCGACACAACATCAGGCCTTCCCAACTATATAAACAAATTGGATCGGAATTTAAGCTGACTCAACTTGTCTAGCTCTCTTAAGAAAAAAATAATTTTGAGTCGGAGAATTTATATAATGGGCTTTTAACATCTGCTTTCCTCCAAAAGGTGGCTTAACAGTACTCTTTGGGCTCTGGCCCAAAACATTTTCACAGGAAGTATCGACTTTCTTAATTGTTTCCTTTCTTCTTTCTGATTCATGCTAGAACAATAAAAATGAATTGCTTCAATTTATATAGCAGCTACTGAAATACTTTCCGTAATTTATGCAGTAAATAGTCACAATAAACTACCTAACTGCTTTAACACGTCAAAAAAGAAAATGTAAAATTGTCAAAAGGCAAAATTGTGTAGGTCCATATTGGATCTTTATCCAGAGTCCATCAAGTAACAACCCAAATTATTTCTGTGATTAGACAGCCTTTTCTATTAATTATTGCCAGGTGTGCTATTTATACTTGCATTATGTTTCTGTCATATTCGTGGGCCTATGGATTAAAAATTAAAATTAAATGGTCCCCCAAAAAAAGGGACGTCTTCTGTGTGCAAGAGCTGCCGACATTTTTATTATATCCAAAGTTTATTACAAATTAACAAATATACTCAGGTTCGGTGGAAATTAATAAAAATACTCCTACCGGCTAAAAAATGGCCGGTACCTTATTTATTTAAATATCGGTTATTTTCTGACCGGTACCTTATTTATCTAAGTACCGGCTATTTTCTGGCCGGTACCGTATCGTATCCGAAAACACGGGTAAAGCGAACCTGAGTATATTAATTAATTTGCAATAAACTTTGGATATTAATAAAAATGTCGGCAAGAGCTGCACCTGCACTAGCAAAACACTTGTCGTTTTTTTATTGGGGCAATCTTAAAATTTTGAGCGATGAGAATAGCCAAAATAAAAAATAAAAAATTTAATAGGTTCACGACAAGAGTAGAATCCCTCCGGAAATTCTGGATCGTAAAAGAAAAAGAAGCACGTGGACATGTCTTGCGTTACTTGCGTATGGAAGTGACCTTTAATTCTTTAAAATCAATAAGTAAAGTTTTACAAAATGGGCTCTTCTTCTTTTCCGGCCTTGGTTGCCCGGAATTTTAATATTAGGCCTGTAAAATCTGTGTCCAATTCTAAGACTGCTATTGTGGGCCCACACCTGTCTTCATATCCACTGCTATCCAGATTCCGATCAAGTAGGGTATCCGTTTTTTTTTTTTTTTTTTATGTAAAGGCAATTGCATTAAATTAAAAAAAAAAGTACATTACTAGAGAGCTACAGTACCATTAGCAACATACAAGCCAAAAAAATTACATTTGGTACGTGCCAAAATTGTATATCAGGATTCAGGACCCAGTGAACTTATCAGCCGAAAACCTATTAGTAGACCCACTCATCCACCCTTATCAGTACATATAACTAGACACTCTGTCAGTGCGGCTAGAATTTGAGCTAGGGGTAGGCAAAAATCGGATTCGGGTTCGAATAAATTAACGGGTTCGGGTTCAGATTCAAGACAATTCAAAAAAATAGCAAGAAATATATTAATTCAAGAAAAATATCAAAGGTTTCAACTAAGTCAAAAGTTTATAACAAATATTCTTTTACATATCAAAAAACAAGAAATATATTAATGCTACAAAATCAAGTCAATGGAGGAAGCATTGTTCTACGGTTTTTCATATTTGAAATCGTTGCATAATTCGTTCATCATCTAACTCATCAAACAACTCATTCTCAACGTAAGTGACCAAACAATCATTCAAGAATTTATCTCCCATTGAATTTCTTACTCTGTTTTTCACATAATTCATTGCCGAAAACACCCTTTCAACACTAGCCGTAGCCACCGGCAATATCAATGCTAATTTCACCAATTTGTAAACTAACGGATAAACAACGTGCCTCCTCTTTTCCACCATTTTTTTAGAAAGTTCAACTATGTCCTTTAACTCTAAAAAATCATCATCACTTCGCATATCCATGCGATAATTCTCCAATTGACCACCTAGGACAAGAAGTTCATATTGGTTGAAATCCGAGGGATAAAATTGACGTAATTGAAGCAACATGTCTTTATTAAATAATATAAAAGAGTTATTCGGATCTAAACATGACATACAAATAAGTAGCTTGGTACTAGTTTCTGTGAATCTGTCATTAAGCAATTGCATATCAATAACCGTGTAAAACAGTTCAACACGATAATAATGCAAATTAGTTGTGTTCGTTGCTTGTCTCTTTGGCTTACCGGCATACCTATCCTCCATATTTGGGATGTCTATATCGTGCTTCACACAAAATAGACACACTTCTTTGAATAATGATTCCCAACCACTATCCCGCATATCTTGCAAGCGAGCTTTAGCAAAATTCACCAAACGCATAGCATTCACCGTATCTTGCTCTTTTCGTTGCAAGGCTTGCGATAGATCATGCGTGATGAGTAATGAAGCTCTCATGAGATGACAATTGAAAGCAAAATCAAAAGATTGGATATGAAATAAAATACCAGCCGCCTCAATTCGTTGTTCTAGAATCGTCGCATCCTTTTCTATTTCCTCAAGTACACCTATCGTGGCTGAAAATAGTGCAATCACACCATTTAAGGTCTTGAAATGAGAACTCCATCGAATATTACATGGACGTGCAAGACCCATTTCTTGGTTCAAACCACTTCCGGTTATAATCTCCTCATTTGAAATAGCTTTCACAATTCCAATTCTTTGCTTCTCGCGTAATTGATCACGCCTTTTACAAGATGCACTCGCAACATTGACAACCTGAGAAATAGAAAATGATAGTTAGTTAAAATTGAAGTTGATTTTTGACAACATGAACGAGAGTTAGTTGACGTTGATGAGCCAACCTGAGAAACCATTTGAAAAAACAAGCCAATCTTGTGATGATTCTTGGCAACATGAACGAGAGTTAGTTGAAGTTGATGAGCCCAACAATGCACGTAGTAAGCGGACCCGTTCTCCTTCATAATCAATGTTTTGAGACCATTGAACTCCCCGCTCATATTACTAGCTCCATCGTAACATTGACCACGTAATCTAGACAATGTTAGACCATTCTTAACAAATAACCCCTCAAGTGCCTCCTTCAAAGACAACGCTCTAGTATCGGGAACATGAACGATACCAAGAAACCGTTCAACAATAGAACCTGTTTTGTTTACAAACCGAATCATAATTGCCATTTGCTCTTTGACTGAAACATCTCTCGACTCATCAATCAAGACAGAAAACAATTCATTGCCCAGCTCTGCAAGTATCTCCAATATCGTCTCCTCTGCGGCAGAATTGACTATCTCCTTTTGGGTATCGGAGCATGACATCTTTCGGTTTTTAGGAGCTTTTTCAAGAATCACCTTATCAATTTGTGGGTTTAGATCTCCTGTATACCTCAAAAGATGAAGGAAGTTACCTTTACGGTTAGAGCTCTCTTTCTCGTCATGTCCGCGGAATGCCAAACCTTATTTTGCGAGAAATCGACAAACACGTACGGAGGCTTTTAACTGCACTCGATAATCCATCCCTTCGCTAACACTTTGTCTCTGAATGAGAGTTTGGATGCTCCGTCTTTCACCCATCAAATCCAAACATTTCATTTGAGCCTGATTGTGCTCACTATTTACATCACCAACATGATCATCAAACCCTTTCTTACATTTCCAATTTCGATACCCCTCTCCTACAAACTTCGTTCCTCCACCTGATCCAAGATTTTCCGGTCTAAATAGATAGCAACAAAGACAGAATGCCGCATCTTTAGCAATGCTATACTCCAACCAATAGGGGTATTGATTCTTAAAAACCCACCTATATCTCTTTGGGGAAAATCGTGATTGTTTGGTTGACATGGCCCTTTGCCTAGATAATGTCTACGTATATTATCCTTCTCATTTGGTGGATATTGAGATATGGGTGGCCTTGAAGCGGGATCAGAAGGAAGAGGTTCTTGTGAAGATGAAGAACGAATAGGGCCTAAGCTAGACCCTATTTGTTGTGATCCTTGTGAAGATGAAGAACGATTAGGGCCTAAGCTAGACCCTATTTGTTGTGATCCTTGTGAAGATGAAGAACGATTAGGGCCTAAGCTAGACCCTATTTGTTGTGATCATTGGATGAATCAATTGGAAATTTAGGTTCCGTCTTGTAGTATCTGTTCATTCTCTATTAACAAATTTAAATAAAAAATTAGAGTTACCTTACTAATTGGTACACATGAGAACAATAAATTATATGTAATTCAAACAAGATATTCAATCAATCTATCTATCTTCATCAATTTCATGCTACTCGGATCATTCAAGCAATTCTATGTAATTCAAACAAGATATTCAATAAATCTATCTATCTTCATCAATTTATAAAAATTCAAACCTATTCAATCAATCTATAAAAATTAATTCAAACAAAATATTCAATTAATCTATCTATCTTCAATCAATCTATAAAAATTCAAACCTATTCAATCAATTTATAAAAATTCAAAGTTTCAAACCTATTTCTTTCTCCACGGCGACTGGCGACTGGCGACCTCGCGTATACAGTATACTGCTTCGGAGTTCGGACCTTCTGCCTTCGGTGAATCCCGCCGCTTTGGTCTCTCCAGTTTTCTTTTTTTTTTCTACCAAGACTTCCACGCTTCGGTGAAAAGAGAGAGTGAGAGTTGCTGTTGAAGCACATTGGGGGAATCCCAACACTGAATAGAAGATCCCTCCGGGTGTATATTTTTTTTAATTCATTTTGGGCTTTGGAACATTGGAGGCCGCTGGACCTTTTTTTAATCTCGGTAGGCAGACAAAAAATGTGATTTGGAAGTCCCCGTAAATTTTTTTTTTAATCCCGCTGCTTGGACTTTTTTTAATCCCACCGCTTGGACTTTTTTACTCAATAGCATTGGCAACTTTGGAGGCCGCTTGGACTCAGGAGTAGGCAAATAATACAACAGGGGTAGGTAAAGCTCCAAATGTTTCGGTTCTATAATTTTTTTTTTTCAGGGGTAGGCAAGTGCCTACCCCTGCTACTGTGTAGCCTCGCCTCTGCACTTTGTTATATAAGTAAGCAAGGAAAAACAAAGAACTCATACATGCCAGGTTCACATACATGCCAGTATGAACCGACAGTTGTCCATGCCCAGATGGAGATGACTGAGCCAACAATCATTATTGCCCTCAGCAAAACACACTAGATGAAAAACAAATTAAGCCTGGAATATCCAAAGTTGACATAGCCCATTCATGTATTATTTGAGAAAGAGAGGGAGAGAAGAAGAAAAAGGAAGAAGCCATAGAAAGAAGAGAGCGAAAGACTTGAGGAAAGAGGAGGAGATAAGCCCGAAATTGAAAGCAACTACTCAAAACAGCAAGGAGAAGCTGTAAGAAGAAAGGGCGTCGAAGGCAGGAGCAGAGTGGAATGAGGTGGAGGCAAATAGGGATAACCATCGCTCAAGCGATATTTTAAGCGGCACCGCTTTTTTTTTCTTAAGTGACCTACATGTCACATTTTTTCTTTTTCCTTACTGCGTGTAATGTGAAATTTGTACCGTTCGTTTTAACTCGCACAAATATTATATATATAACTTGGCATGAATTTTAAAGACCTACGTGTATTTATGATTGATCTGAAAAAATCATTACTTAAATGAGATTACATAGAATTATGCGGTGCCACAGGGGATGCGCTTCCTTCGTATCCTGCGTATATCACTCAATCTATCCAATTCTTTTCGAAGATAACACTTGTCACCTTCTTTGTTAAAAAATGTTTAAAAATATATTTATTATTATTATTATTATTTTTAAATAGTAGGATTAAAATATTTCATTGATTTTATGCTCCAATTATGCCTCATATACTTATATTTATTTTTAAAGTTCAAATAGTCGATCAAACCGCTCAAGATGATCTCCATTTTAAAATTTGCTAGGAAACCAAATTTTACATTTATTTTTTATTTATTTTACTACTTTTTAGATAGGTACAAAAAACATTATTTTTGAATTATTTATAATCTTATGAAAGATAATGATTTTGTATCTATTTTAAAAAATAATAAAACAATTAAAAAAAAGTTGGTCTCCGAACCCAAATTTTTTTTTATATTAAAGATACTGATTTTATATCCACAGAATCGATAATTAGTAGCCAAAAACGCTATTGATGCCGACATCGCTCAGGCAATACCTCAAGAAAAGTCCGATGTACCTCATCTACCTCGAGCTGAATTTACAGATTTGAAACCTTATATCAATTCAAACAACAAAAAATGAAAAAAAAAATTAAATCAAATTAAAAAAAAATTAGACTTACATATTCTCTGTAGGGCTCCCAGGTCACATACTCTGGATCATCTCTCATATGCTCGATCTCCTGTCTCCAGAATATGATGCCGAGTAACGCGCCATGCCCTGACCCGACCCAATTTTCAGATAGCAATACTTGGCGTCGTATGCAGGTCAGTTGTCTAGCTCGGGCTTGCCCCATTCCGGCACATCTGTCTTCTTAGCCAGGACTGGACGGCCAACGATCAGATGTGCGTACGATCAATGCTGTAGTAACATGCATGGTCCAATAAAAGTCTTGTTCTTCTTCAGACAAGCATTGTTAAGACCCGTGTACAATGTTAGTGTTAACAACAAATTTATTATGTATTCATACAGACGGAATATACGAACAATTTTTTACCTATATAACAAATTTAACAACAAAATATACGTTTTTTTCATGCAGGCGGAAAATTATTGCATACCGCACATACATATTTTAATGCAGACTCATATATACACATTTTTAAATGATAAGAAGTCAATTCTCACAGTCATAACAAGCCAATAAAGTAATACACAGAGTTATGAGTCATGACAATATCCAATCCATGAACAATTTTTTATGTAGAAACTAGAAAGTCCATGACAATATAATAATCAAATCACATAAATTATTGATTATTGTTAGACAGTGCCGCATGTACTATTATGTATTCACATAAACACATATACGGTATCATATTTCAAAATTTATACGTGACTGTATGACATTTTGAACATGGCAGCAGATCATATACCTACATGGCCACGTGTTAAAAAAAATGGATATATCATATAATTATTTATTATATTTTTAATACCATAAAAAATAAGTTGATCCTAGAGACGACCTAACCAAAAAAATTGTGGACTCCTGCTGGCCTGCACCAGATTTACCGAACTAGGCCAGGCTTCATGCCATTTCTAGTTAATTCAAAAATAAAAACTCAACATCAGGAAATCCAGTCACAAGGATGGTAAGACTAGAATTCAGATCCTCTTCAATACCGTAATAGAGAATCTTTTACAATTATTGGATCTGGACCGTTCTTTTTAACTTGGCACGAATCTCAAAGCCCAATAATATTGTCCTATTCCGAATCTCAAAGCGGCTGGGAGTTAATCTCCCGTAAAGTGAAGGAAATTTTTTATAGTATTGGAGAGAATACTTGTCCGGTAAGACTACTCTAAGATTTATTTATTTATTTATTTATTTCAAAGCCACTTTACAAATAGGTTGAATGAAAAGTTATTGCTTTTTCTCCTGCTTGTGGTGCTTACGGTAGACTGGGATCACAGTGGCCTCACAATGTGACCATGTGGGCATGCGTACCAATCAATTACGATATCCTTGTATAACTTTTAGTTGTTCTTTTTCTTTTATTTCCTTAAACATATTAAAATGTTGACACCCACCTAGAGTGGGAAAAATGGCACGGCGGAGCCGGCTCCGTCACGGAACGGCACGGCACGCGTGTCAGTTACATGCCGTGACTCGCGTGTCGCGTGCCGTACTCATCTTTTGAAACTTTGGCACGGCACGACACGTAGTCACGCGAGTCACGTGTAATTAGAACAATTAGATATTGATTTAATGGTAAATCTTGAATAAACTAACCTAAATTATGATTAAATGGTCACGTGAGTCACGCGAGTCACGTATGGTCACGGCCCGTTTAGGCACGGCACGTGAAAAATTAACTTGGTCACGGCACGGCACGGCACGAGATCAAAGTCACAGCGTGTTAGTCACAACACGGCACGGCACGGCACGGCACGTTTTTCCCACTCTACACCCACCATTTCCCCGCTTCATTTTGTAACGAGGCGTTGACGAAACTGCTAAAGATATTGATATAAGAGTTTATGCTTTTATGTAACACATAAATAATAGAACTAAAATAATGTTAAATATGACTCTTGCATTCAGAGACAGATTCAGAAACAAAACACTAAGAAAAGTACAATTATTTTTCTTTTGGCGAATCGAAGCAGAGTAGTGAACCTCTTTTTTCTTCTTAGCAAATCAACGAATTTTCTGAACGGAGTAGTGAATCATACCGCATTTTTTTTTCTTTTTTTTACACGAATCAGTCTGGACTGACTTTCTTTTTCGCACAATTTTTTTCTACTAAGTCGTGGATTAAATCCAGAGGTAAGCCTTCCATTCAGGGGTAGGCACAGATATAAAATACTACGGGGTTTAAAAAAGTTTCGAATTCCAAGATAAACACTTGTCTCCCCCTAAACCTCTTTGAATCTGCCACTATGTGCGCTAGATGAAGTAAAAACAGCTCAATTAATATCTTTACCTTACAAAATGTAGAACGAACCGATCGAAGGATGTAAGAAAGCAGACGTTTCCTAAAGAGTTCATTAAAATTAATTTTCTTTACATCATTTAGGAACAAGAACAAGCTGAGCCACTATTATGTAAGTTCGGGTGAGTGAAATAGCCGCTAACTCAAGTATAATATAACAACTTATAAGTAAAATAATACAATTTTATCTTTAACGCTGACAAGTTGTCGTATTATATAAGGACGGCCAGTTTATAAAAAAAGTACGACAACTTACAAGTAAAATAATACAATTTTGTAAACCATTAGTGGGCGAGGGCCCGCCCCTAATCTATGATCCTGATACCTTATTATGTTTTTTTTGTCTAAATATTATGTAAAATTATATTGAATGAAGTTGATGACACATTGACCATATTTGTGAGCATTAGGCTTCAATTACAACTAAATATATACGTATTTTCAGATACTTAGAAACTACATATAAAGACTCTTTTATATATGAAACTGGAGGGAATCATTATTGAAATAAAGAAATCAATATTCTTTATTTCATGTAAGACAAGTTGTGATCCGCAGGAGGAACTTGTGTCTAATTTTCTAAATCAATAATAATAAACTAATAAGAATTAATGTTGATTTAGTGGTTAAAATAACGTCTTTTTGTGTGATATTGTAGGTTTGAATTCTGACTGGAAAATTTCTTCAAAATATTTAAAATTAAAAGATTTGATCTTATTTTTATGTGAAAAAACAATAAAAAAATAACATGATGGAAAAATGTTGCTGGTTTCACGAAACATTCATCTTTCGAGTTTTTCTCGGATATGTATATATAAAATTCAAAACAATGTCAGCAAACGTAATATGGCACTTTCCATTGTTTTGTAATTAATTAATTCAGTACCTTAGATTCTTCGAATCCAGCCCCGTTTGAACAACGTGACCATAGCGAGCAGGTCCTTTTCACATGTAAGGGGTTATTAAAGGAAGATATAGGGTTCTATATCAAATAATAAATCAGGGACCTCTGAGGAAAAAGGGGGTTGATTCAGGTGAACAAAAATGATGATGCAAATGTGTTTCTTTTAATGGATATAGAAAACTGATGGGATGTAATGCGCCGAGATTTTTATTAATATCCAAAGTTTAATACAAATTAATATTTATGTCCAGAATTCTGAGTTTTCGCCAAAAATGCCCAAGCCGGCCACAAAATGGCTAGCTTACGCTCCCCTCTAAGCCGGCCATTTTGTGGCCGGCTTACTTTTTTTTTTTTTTTTTACACAAACTATTTCTTCTTGTATATAGTGTAATTTTATTTTGTCATTGTATTGTAATATTATTTTCTTAACTATTTTTCTGGGTACTTATGTCACTCACACCGACTCAATTTATTTCGGAATGCGCCAATTGGTGTGCCTTTAATCTTTAAAGCTTATTTTTACTGTTTAACGCACTTATTCAATTGTTTTAAATATTTTTCTGTTTATTTTTTATGTTGTACTACTATTTTAATGTTGTAATATTTTCTGTTTAGCATTATCATGATAATTTATTTCATCTGAAAAATATAAAAATAGTACCATAAAAGCACACATACAAAAGAACCGAAATATAGGATAATCCAAATATACCAAACATAAATAGTATACCAAATATAAATAGTACAAAACTAGCGACGATACAACTAAAACGGAGAGGGGGACCATCGCTGAGGCGGTACTCCAGCGTTCGCCCGACGCTCGCGCAGCGAGGCTCTCTCTCTCGGTCTCCACACTAGTATCGGCGTACCTGAGTATCTGCTCGGCGGTATCCCATCTGTCATCACCCGTGGAGACTGTCGGTACTGGCGGAGGTGTACCGAAAATAGATGCGGCGTACCCAGTCCCAAAGGCAGGCTGAGTATGAGACCCGCTACCACTAGCCTCTCCATCATACGGCATCTCTGTGCCATATCGGGGTACTGGCGGTGCCGACGTGAAATCCTCGTCGTATAACCCGAAGTCATGGAGACTATACGAGAGGGACTTGAGATTAGTAGTACCGGTCTCCTCAGGCGGTGGCTGTGGCGACATCTCTGCCGGACCCTGCAATCATACACATAATTTAGTAATTTTGATCTGAATGAAGAAATTTACTAAAACCTGACAGATACTGAAGTACGACATACCTAAGAACCGGACGTCCATGCTCGTCGTACCATGCCGACCACCCAGCGTTGGACAATACCCAACGATGGTAGTCCCACTCTGGATGCGAATCGGGGAAAGGTGGCATCTCATGTGCTATAATCGGGCCCGGGTCGGGCTCGGTCGAATCTATCTCACGCCAGTTGATGTTCTCTCTAGCGTCTCGCAGCATCGTGATGATCTTCCCACCGTGCCCGGCATCCTCAACCCAATTCGCATTTTTCTTGAGGATGCGGTACCCAATATATCGCCAGTTCTTCTTTCCCATCACGGCGATCCCATGAGCGCACTCCTTGATCGAAGACAAAAGCTGAAAAAATTATTTTGTCAGATCAAACTTTGATGAACTATTAAGTTAGGGGAAAACTATGTAGTTTTAGGTGCATTACCTGGCGAGCCCATGTGATGCCGTTGGGATGGTAACCATCATCAGTTTTGATCCTGTCGCGGAGATGGGCACCGTAATCGCCCTGCAGATAGACACTGGCCATGCAGATCTGCATGTACCAAGTATCGTACCTCAACTGGGGATCTCCCTGGGTCTGAACGATCGCATCTGGCTCATGATAGAAGTCCAGATACTGGGGATCCTCCGCCGTACTGTAGTAGACTGAAAGATGGGTGCTCTAGTCCCGGTCCGTTTGCCTTTGGTGGTTCATCTTGTAAGGAAGACGTTAGTTGCAATACAAAGCTATCAAGTAATATGAGGTAGTTGACAATAGGATACGACTTACTTGTGCAGGTCTATGAATGTGGACCTCGGCAACGATGGATCTGTGGGAATAAACGGCCCTAGTCCAAACTGACGGAGTACCCGATCTGGGTAGTGGTGCTCCACTACCCAGAAGTGTACGAGTGGACCTCTGTACAACCACATCTCCCGCTCCTGCTCCTGGAGACACATCCCCGGCAAGAGGTCCTCCGCGTACAACTGGTCGTACGGCCTCCACTCAACAAGATCGGCAGGCAAACTCTGAAGCTCTGACCGGACTAGCCTGATCCCAACGGTACCACCGTGGGTCCGATCTGAGTAGTGGTGGTAACCGTGCCACTTCTTCCCGTATACCAGGCATCTCCAAGTATCTGGCGCTCCCCAATCCTGCACCTCATTCTGGATAGGTCGGGCCACCGGTAGTCGTGACCACGACCAGTGCTGAAGCAGGAGTACCGGCCCGTACAGCTGCTTCGCATTTTTCTACATTTTCAAGAAATTAGACGTCAGTGTATTTGGATGGATTGATTGATTAAATAATTTAGTAATAAAAGAGTTAGAGACTTACCTCATTACTACGGCACAGGTTGAAGTACAGATGGGCTAGGACAGCCCCACCCCAGTTGTACGGCGACGGCTGCTCAAGGTCTCGCAGCAGCGGGAGATACATCATCGGCATTTGGTCACCGCTGGAATCAGGAAACATGACAGAACCAAAAAGGTCCATCACGTAGCCCCGTGTATATCTGCAATACAAAACATATAAAAATTCTAATAGGAACAATTTATAGTAAATGTAATAGAATCCTCATATTGGAAATTGATTAATAGAAACAAATTATAGATTTTACCTCTGAATCTCCAGCTCAATGGAATCTGCCGAGAGACTCGCGCTGAAGTGCTCCCGTAACCTCGTCATCCTTTTATGAAATTTGGACTTCCCATTTTCCCCAATGAGATAGAGAGGATCAGCTCCCAACAACTCGTCGATATCACCTCTGAATCTGGTGCTGTCAGATACGCCGCCAACGGGTGTGCCACGGATAGGCAAACCCCAAAGGGCACTCACATCCTGGAGAGTCACTGTCATCTCTCCGAATGACATGTGAAACGTGTGCGTCTCGGGACGTCATCGCTCCACCAGTCCTGCGATGAGAGATGCATTGATGATGTTTCTCTCCGCCCGCACGATGTCCACAACCTGGTAGAGACCCAGGTTGATGAGGTACTGGTCCATCACCTCGTAGTACCGCATGTGAACACACCGCAACTTAATATCCAACAGAAACGTGTCCTGCGTTAAAAAAAGTAGTCCACAAGGTGTTATCATAACAAAATTCAAACTCAACAAAATTTTAAGAAAACCTAAAAAAAGATATGTACCTCACGAGAAGCCAGTGAGACTCGGTGATCGTCGTGGGGAATCCACAGGAGAGGACTGATATGCTCGGTGTTGTTGGTACTGATCGGCTCGTCCACTACTGGACGACGGGTAGACCGTGCTCTACGCATCATGTTGTAAAAAATAACCTAAAATAGGCCAATTGTTATTAAAACATGCTAAAACAGGCTACAATAACCTATTTCGGTAAAATAAGCTAAAAACGACCAAAATAAGCTTAATTCTGCTTAAACATGCTAAAATAGGTCAATTGTAGTTACAATAACCTAAAATATGGTACAATAGGCTTCAATAACCTAATTTCGGTAAAATATGCTAAAAACAACCAAAATAGACTTAAACATGCTACAATAGGTCAATTGCGGTTACACTAACCTAAAAATGCTAAAACATGCTACAATAACCTAATTTCGGTAAAATATGCTAACAAAGGACAAAAAAGTCTTAACTCTGCTTAAACATGCTAAAATGGGTCAAATTGCACCTAAAATAACCTAATTGCGGTTAAAATAACCTTAAATATGCTACAATAGCCTAATTTCGGTAAAATATGCTCAAATGGTCTAATTTTGTAATTATCCTAAATTCGACTAAATTACGCTTAATTAGCCTAATTATGTTAAAAAGGCCAAAATACCCTAAAATATGGTCAACTGTGCTAATTACACTAAATTACAACAAATTACTCTAAATCCTAAACCCTAAACCCTAAATTAAATAAATTTAAATTTAAATTAGATAAAAAAAAATTACCTTAAAGAAGAGATGAAATTCCGTTGAGAGATGAGGGAGTTGTGAGGAGGAGAGAGAAAAAATGAGTATATATAGGGTAAAATACGAATTTAAAAAAAAAAAAAAGTAAGCCGGTCACAAAACTCCCTCATCTCCTTGCACCTTCTCCTATGCCAAAACTCCATTAACGTGCAAGCTTTGAATCTCTTGCGAGATCAAATATTTCTCCCCAAGTTATCTGCAAACAAATACCATTTCATCTCATGTGATAAAGAGTGATTTGAACAACAATTTGGTAGGTTAACCAACGAAGCCCACAACTGTGCATGCAATCAATTTTTGATTCATTAAATGTTTCTAAAAGTTCCTCTCAATAGAAAATTGAATCAAATACTTCCAAAAAATGTCCGCTTTCAAAACTTCAATCAAATGCTCCTAGAAGTTTTCATCCATAAAAAATCGGATCATATGCATCCAATAGTGCGAAGGGGAGATAAAAGAGTTTAAAATCGTCGCACGAGAAGGTGCAAAGGGACATAAGTGTTTGAAAGAAAAGGATATGTTTGTCATTTTAATTTTTAAAATAATTAAATTAAAGGTTAAATAAATCAATGGAGATATTAGATATAATTTTAAGTTGTTATGGGGATATTGAATATTACACTTTCATGGAGAAATTAACTATTTTAGAAGTTTAGATGGGCACACTAGAAATTCTCCCTTGTTTATATTTTTGTAGTAGCATTAATGGAAATTTATAATGTGGATAGTTAATATTTTTGTCTACATTTTTTTTTGGTTAATTATGAAAAATAGAATTGTCATGATATGAGGAAAGAAAAATACAACATTATAAATATTAAAACTGTAGTACAAAATGTAGTAAAGTATAATTGTCTTACAGCATCTCAAATCAGAACCAACAAATCTCTAAATAATAAACCCTAAAATTCAATGGGTAATCGAACACAAAATTCGCCCCCTAGACCGAATTTTGTGTGGCTTTCTGTTGAGTGGGGTGGGAGGAGGGGCAGGGGGAGGGCTCCAGGTCCGAATTCGTATCCTCTGCATTAACTCAAAAGGGAATCTTTTGAGTTAATGAATCTCAACCGTCCGATATGTTTTAAGATTCATGTGAATTAGATCTGCATTAATATTAAAAGGCCCCCTATGTTATAAGCAGGAGCCGGATTGGCTTCGTTTAAAATCTGATGGTTGAGATTCATTAACTCAAAAGATTCCCTTTTGAGTTAATGTAGAGGATACGCGTTCCTCCAGGTCCGGGGGTACCAAATTATAAATCCGGTTCTTGTTAAATTCTTAAAAAGAAAAAAAAAAATCAACCCCTTTCTCTAAAAATTCATTTGTTTCTATGTAATTGCAATGTCTAAAGAAGAAATTATCTTAGTCTTGCGAAGGAAATAATTTGGTCATCTCTTTTACTCCTTTCCTCTTTAAAATTTCCTTTTACTTGTGGGAATCTTCTCTTGTTCTTTTTTTTTATTGATGAAAATAAAGGAGGTTTTTCAGCTATTTACTTCAAAAGTATGGTGAAAATTATAATTATTAGGTAATAAAGGTGAAAGTCTTCATGGTCTCATTAGTTTTTTTGCGGTATAATTTGAAATTGTTAGGTCATAAAAGGTTAAAATCTATTTGATCTAATAATAGTTGTTTGACATGTTCAAGAAAAGCCACAAATGAATTGTATGTCCGAAATTACTAAATCCAATCAAATGTCACTACATGAGGTCAATCTCTCCGAAGTGCCGACACAATATGATCCGATATAACACAACATGTTATTATTAATTCAATTTATATTATACAAATGTCCATATTATGTCGACATGAATACAAAATTTGTCGGACATTGGAGGAAGTGTTTCTACAGAGAATATTATCCACTGTTTTTTTTGTTCTTTTGTTTTAATTTGTTTTCCTTTTATTTATTTATAATAATTCCGACAACAACTTGAGCACAGTCATGGATAGCAATTTAAAAAGAAAAAAAAATACTACTTCAGAGCTCCTTAAAATAAGATTTGGCACAGAATTTGCTGTGTTACGACTGACACTCCTTATTATGTTCTAACTTGCATTGTTATAAGCTCTGTTCGGCAACATCTGTTCCCCATGAGAATTCACGGAAAAAATGACCTTATGAAGAAATTTTTCCAACAAGTGTTCGTTGGTCCTGTTAAAATTCTCTTTTTCAATAACCCATAGGCGTTGTTCCCAATCTTTTCTTCTTACTTGTGAGAAAAAAGAAAAAAAAAATGTTTCGTCTCCGTTTTCTTTCCCAACGTCTGTTTCTCATACTTACGATGATGCCTTGATTATTACAAAAACACTTTATAGACGACCAAATTGTGTTACAATGCATTCTTATTCAATATTAAGGCCCTATTACATCTTATGAACCAACATTTTTATTAATATCCAAAGTTTAACAGAAATTATTATTTGTGTCCAGACTCCCGAACTTTTGCTAAAAATTAATGCCCAAGCAGGCCACAAAATGGCCGGCTTGGGTACCCCAGTAAACCGGCTATTTTGTGGCCGGCTTACTCTATTTTTTTTTTTTTTGAGAGACTATGAAGATCAAAATATTGAAATCTAACACTGAAAATTTGAAATTTTTGTTTAAATTATTTGTTAGATTACTTCTTTTGATATATAATTAGCATATTTATATAAAATACTCTAGATTACTTGAAATTATGTTGAATTACACTATATTACAATAAATTATGTTGAATTATACTAAATTAAGTTAAATTACAATAACTTCGCTAATTATGCTGAAATACGGTAAATTACGCTAACTACACAAAATTACGCTATAGTAGACTGATTTTGCTCATCTTTCATGAATCATAAAAAATAGTAAAAAATTTAGAAAATAGTAAAAATTGGTATTCTACAAGTTCATTATGTAACTAATTTACTAAGCTACTTGGATTGAATAATAGAAATGAAAATCTTAATCGGAAACTTCAACTCAAGTTTTGAGGCTCTTCCCTTTGTTTTTCGGCGATTCTGAATTTTGAAATCTAGCACCGTGGGCACGGATGCATGCAAATTTTAGCAAGCTTTCCGAAAAGTGGTCATTTGCTGAAATCGGACACTCGAGCGCCGTTTTATGACCGTTTGAAGTTTCGTCGTCGTTTTTCGCCTTTTCAGTGAAGATATCGTCCCTATTCATTTGTAATTTAGCGTAATTTACCGTATTTTAGCGTAATTTAATGTAATTTAGCATAATTTAACATAATTTAGTGTTATTCAACATAATTTCAATTAATCTAGCGTATTTTAGTATAAATATGCTAATTATACATCAAAAGAAGTAATATAACAAATAATTTAAACAAAAATTTCAAATTTTCAGTGTTAGATTTCAATATTTTGATCTTCATAGTGTCTCTCTAAAAAAAAAAAAAAAATGGAGTAAGCCGGCCACAAAATGGCCGGTTTACTGGGGTACCCAAGCCGGCCATTTTCTGGCCGGCTTGGGCATTTTTAGCAAAAGTCCGGGAATCTGGGCATAAATAATAATTTCTATTAAACTTTGGATATTAATAAAAATGTCGGTCTTATGAAGCATATGCATAAACACATTAATAAAACAAAATACAATTTAAGTCTTTGTTTAAATTAAACAAAGCACAATTTAAGTCTTTGCTTAAATTAAACAAGCACAATTAAAACTAATTTTAAGTTAAATTTTTCATTCCGACATCTAACAAAATCAGTCCACATAATTCTACCACATAATTCTAGTAATTTCATTTCACTCATTTATATTTTATGAGAATCTGATATGTACAATTTTATTAATCTGAATCAACAAATAATATTTATGCATTTAATATAGTTTGATGTTAGCATTAGATCTTCTACAAAAAAAAATAATTGAAAAAAGAAAGATAAAACAACCTTCCTAACAAATTTTCCATGTACATGATGAACACCTATATTATAAAAAAATTTATGGGTTTTTGATCAACTTGAGAATTGACAAATTGATATTCTCGTTCCCACAAAAATTATCATTGCCAAACATACCCTAAATGTTGAACTCAATTTTTCAAGTTGGACAATAAATCGACTATCTTTTGACAAGTTATGCAGTTAAAATCGACATAAATATCCATAATATAGAGTCCAGCTAATATAAGTTTGCCATCACTGATTATCAGTGAAGTTATTTACAAGAAACGATATTAATGTATCAACGCTGATAATGTCTTCTTTACTTGTATATCTTGTTTATCTAAATAGTCTAGTTTTTCAAACCAGACTATTTAACAAACTCTAGAAATTATCAAATTAAATAAATTAATATTTATCAAAATATTAAATAAAATAATTAATACTTGTTTTTAGTGAAATCATTTTTTTTGGGTAAAAAGTCCAATGCATATTATTAAACGTAAAAATACATTACATGAGAACTGCAGCATGCATGCACAAAAAATAAATCTAATATGTGCCTATATTGTATACTAAGGCGTATCAGTGAACCTAAATTTACCCACCCTTACCAGTACATAAACGAGACACTGTTATAGAAGTAATTAAGGAAAAACAAAGAACTAATACATGCTAGTATGAACTGACAGTTGTTCATGCTCCAATGGAGATGAGTGAGCAAGCAATCATCCTTGCCCTCAGCAAAACACGCTGGGTGAAAAACAAAGTAAGACTGGAGTATTCAGAAACGACACAACCTAATCCTGGATTATTAGATAAAGAAGAGGAGAGAAGAAGAAGAAGAGAGAAGATAGAGAGAAGAAGCATGAAAGACAAGAAGCACAATAAGCCAAACACAACAACAAACAATGCACAAACATATAATATAGCATACTATATGTACAACTCGTTTTGTTCTCTCTTCCATTGCCAAAGAGGAGAAGAAGAGCTCAAGAGAAGAAGATAACAAAAGGGAATCACTTGTCTTGGAGAAAAAGAACCCCAAAATAGAGAGTGGTGGCCAGATCCACTAAGTGGAAGCACCGAAAATGGTGACCAGATCCACTGGACGAAAATATTTGCTCAAATGTAGGCGAATCATAGAGCGGTGGCCAAATCCACTAAGCGGAAGAACCGAGAGTGATGATCAGATTCACCAGATGGAAGCACCTGATCAGAGATGAAGGTGTAGATCGAAGATAGAAGCGAAGAAAATGACAGAGAGGTGCAGGGGAGGGATGGGGTGAAGGCCAAAATCACTATAGGCATAGAAATCAATTCAATTTAATTGAACTACGTTATTTTTATTTTTTTAGTAAAGATTAGAAATCAAGTCATCTAATAATTTAATATCCATAAAGAATTGCCCTTTCAAATTTCAAATTTGCAACCTCCTACACAAAAAACATTACCTTTGCCACTAAATCAAAAATTAATTTTCATTGAACTACATAAATTATCTATTTCTTTCATGTAAAACAAGTTGCTGTCACGGGAAGAAAAATGTCTAGTTTTTCAAACCAAGTAACAATAAAATAACACACACAAAAAAGTTTCTAGATGGTTGATAAATCTATTATTCGACCTTTTCTAGCAATCTAATGGATAACAAAGTCAGCAAACCTAATTTGCTGTTTCCCTTGTTTTTTCATATTTAATAATTTAATAAACTAGCACTTTTAATTTTTTTTTGTAACCACGTGGATATGTGATCAAGGCAAGGAGGTTCTTGACATAGGTAAGGTTTCTTTAAACCTTCTAAAAATTAAAGAGGAGTCTCATTTAACTTTTTTAGCCGCTTAATTTTGCTAAATACGGGTTCTTTAGCACGGATTAAGATCATCTTCTTTAATTTTTTTTGTTCGGATCTTAATTCTCTATTTGGGTCTTAAGACACTTCTACCATTCCTTTAGCTTTCTTAACTATCACTCATGAATTAAGACAACCGAACATCAGTTCCTTAAGTCCTCCTTAAAACTTAATTCTAGTGCGGATTAAGAGATATTGCCGAATAGACCCATAGAGTTATTTATTTTTAAGTAAATGTTGCTATCCAACCATTTAATATTTACGAATGATTAATTTTTTTTTTTTCAGATTTTGTAATCTGCAACCTCCCATCTTTGTCACTGATCTACTAGACTAAAGACCGTCTTTTTTTCTTGAGAACCTTCACAGAAAGTTCCATAAAGAACGAAAGTGGAATTATATAAATTTGTAAATGTTCGGTCGGATCAGCAACTAACTGTGTGCGATATTAAAAAAAGAACGAATGAAAAGTAAGTGGAGAGAATATTCGAGCATCTTCATTTTGTCGCATAAATAAGTTTAACAAATATTCATTGATCACTTTTAAACCATTTCTACTGTCATGATTTTTTCTGCCAAATAAAAAAACAACTTTGGCAATTTCTCAACCATTTTTTAATTATTTCCATCCTTACAATGCATTCTAATATTAATTTTGTGAGACATATAAATATTACATATATTATTTTGACTTGTAATATATTTCATTTACAACTTAAAATTGACACCTCTTATTAAATACAAATAATGATGTGATATTTTTAAAATGATTATTAATTAAGCAACACACGTTTAATAAAAAATGTATTTTTTTATATCAGCATTTTGTAATTTATTTTGCATGTGAGATTGAGATGCTTTAATATAAATTCTGCATTCATTTTATAATTTATTTGAGATTTTCGACAATTGTCATAAAATTTGTCTTTTTAAAAAAATCACAGATGCATTGCCATCAGTTTTTACATCTACTTTATGAATCGTTTGATCATCAATAAAAAGATATATAAATAAATAACGATTTAATTCTTACATTATTAAAATGACTAGACAAATACTAGACTGGTATAAATATACACTAATACACCGTATCCAGTATTGATAAGTTTAAATTACACACTACTATCAAATATGTTCATTGAATGCAAACTGAAATGCCGGAACTACTGAGTAAAAATTTTTAGGCTAATTGATTTTCATTTTGATATAATTCTCGTATTAACTTATTGATAAGACAACAAAGTGTTGATTATTATAATTGACTATGCAGGGTCATGCTATTTGCTATATAGTTTTGTCTGAAAAAAAAAAAACTTTTTTTAAACCTTGTTAGTTACTGACTGTCAAGTAAAAAAAAAAAAAAAATCTCTAGGCAACTTGTTGAACTTTCCGCAATACGGTCAATTTGGCATCATTAATTAATTGCATATTGTAAGGGCAAATGTAATCACATGAATTGTGCTGTCATTAATTACCATGGTGATTTTGGTGTCGTTACCGTAAAAATATTAACTGAGTAGTTTTTGCTTCATGCAGCACACAGCCACAGATAGTAGAACCACGACAACACTTGAGAGCTCTGTCAATACTGAATTCGACTGTGCTGATAGAACTTGGATATTAATCCACCGTCTCAAATTCACAGCGATGACCGCAGATGCGGACACGAGACAAGTCTCTCTGCCTGATTAGAGCCTGATCGTGACGCAATCTCTTTCTCGGTCTTTAGACTTGAGGCCCCGCAAATGATCGCTGTATTTTTTACCTATTGGTTGGGAAATTGCGTGGTCCACAGAAGAGAGACAAAAAAGACGACGGTTGCAAGTGGTAGCCAAATTGCGGATCGGTGGGGTAGGGATTCGGATGGCGTCTCCTATTGATCCTCCAAAATCAAAGTGGGACTGGAATCCCTTCCCATATCCAGTTCTAGCCAATTATCCATCGCCCCCATTTTTGAATTCTTCTCTCTCTCTCTCAAAAGGTATTATTAGCTCAGCAACAATAATTTTGGGTTTTGAAAAGTGGATGTTGGAGTGATGCATGATGCATCCACGCATTGGTCTATGACTCGTGATTATTTATTTATGTCTTTCTTTGCAAGTTTTTTTTTTTTTTGGTTTTCATTACAGCCCGTATGTCTTTCTTTCTTTGCAAGTTACAACTCAATGATGATATGTGATGTAGACATAGAAGATGAGAGCGCCTTTTATAATAATTAATAACAAGTTGAATATTAAGCAGAATCCCCGAGTATATGCACATTGCTGATAATAAGTCATTCAGGTAGGGGTGTCAATGGCACCCTCGTATTTGATAAGACGGGTATGCTTAAGATTTTTTTTCGTAAATTTATCAGGTACTGGTATGAGTAAAGATTCGTTATCTAAACGGGTAAGAATACGGGTAAAGCATATTCCGTACTCGTTATCGAATCGGGTAATTATACAAAAATTGTATATATTAATGAGCAATGAATGTCAATTCTCCAATAAAGTTTAGATCTTCGAAACACGTATATATGTGTAAAATGAATGTGTTTTAATATTTTTTTGTAAATAATAAAAATAATTATTATATTAGCATTACATTTACCAGCTACTGTTTCGTTATTTGACAACCATAACGGGTAAGAATAGGGTACGGATAAGTTAATTTGTAGTGAGTAAGAGTAAGGTACAAGTAAGGACAATTTGTAATGGGTACGAGTACAAAAATACTTTCACCCGACCCTTATCGTACCCGTTGACACCTCTACATTCATGTGTCTATTTAATTTTTAAAAGAAGATACGGTGACAATGACTTAATTAATTTTGATACTTTTTTTAAATTAATTCAAAAAAGTTTAGTTTTAAAATAGAAAAATATTATAAAATATATTCTGTCTTGTAAATTAATCGTAGATCAATTATCGCATAATTTGAACATAATATGGTAATCTATCAAATTTAATTAAATATAGATCGTTGTAAAATTCGATTAATTTGATGAACAATGAACTCACCACAAAATCAAACAATGTGTATGATGTGATAAACATGTAGATAAAATTTGAATTGTCCGATTTCTAAGTAATAAATTATTTTTAACTATTGTCAAAAATATTAAATCAATTTGTTATCACGGACCGACATTTCTGAATACCTAAAAATTGTACCCAAAAAAGAAAATGCGTGTGCTCTTGTCAAATCAATAAAGCTAGATTATAACCTAGTTTTTTAATATTGTGTGTAGGGTCCTCTTTAGAGCATCTCTATTCTGAGTCCGCATCGTCAGCATTAACTCAAAAGAGCATATGCTCTTTTGAGTTAATATATTTTGACCGTCTGATTTTAAACAGAGTCAATCTGACACCGCCTATAAAGTAGGGAGCTCTTCAATATTAGTGCAGATTTAGTTGGCACGGATCTTAAAGCTAATCAGACATTACAGGTGAATTTTTTTTTGAGTTAATGCAGAAGATACGAATTCTCTATTCTAGCAACTAAAATGAATTTCTAAATAAAGTTAATTACTTTTTAGAGACTAAAGCCTCTAAAGTTTCTAAATTTTCATATTTATGAAATTAATTTTAGAATTTCTCTTAAGCCACATCAGTAATAAATTAAAAATGAAAAATAATTTGAGCTAATTATTTGACCAGCGTAGAGTTTATAAACAGTTTCTTAAATAAAAAAATTTCCTGCATAATTTCTAAATAAGAAACTATCCCATAGTCCTGAAATCGAAATAAAAACTGTTATTTCATATCTAATAATATTGAGGTGGAGATGCTATAAGTTTTTTTGTTTTTCTCTAAATTTTTTCACTATTTTCCTCATCAGCACTCTTTTGTGAGATTTCTGCGACGTAATATATGTATCATTTCATGCAATTAATTCAATGCAGCATTTGATCGAGTAATATATTTACGATTCCTATGGTAATTTAAACTGTCACAAACGATTCGAAAAAAAAAAAACAAAGTTGTGCAACTGGCTTCATTAACAGTGACACGTGGTTGGAGTGGCACACGATTTGATCTTGTTGGTCTAAACCGTGGATGTTACGTTTCACATTGTTGAGTATCATGGATTTAAATCTGCTCTTTTTCTCACATGCACTACATAAATATGGTACAAAGTCTATTTAACATGAACTGCATAAATGTTAGAATTAATTGCTTTAATGTGCGTCAAAATTTTGCATTTTTCGATTTCCCATAAAAATTTCGAAATTACTTATTTTCTCACAGAAAAAAATATACACCCTTCCTTTCATTCCCGATCGACACTCCTTCTATAGTATTCTTCATTTAATAACGTTATCTTAATTTTTTTATAATTTTAATTGGAGAATTGAATAAAATGGAAACTAATTGGAACGTTATTAAATGGATGCACCACATCACCGATTAAAAATATTTGTTTTAGAAACCATGCATGATATTACGCGAATTTTCAAACAAATTTTGAAGTTGTCGTTCAACCAAATAAATTAATCCCGTGCACCCATGACCCACCTGATGAAAAACCGGATACAGTTCATAGAATATTTACTAAACCAATTTTTGTTACTTCTTATTAAACGGTATTACATTGAATAAATCATATTATTGAAATTGTTTTTCCGGATTACAATTTTTTTTTAAATGGTCCAAAAAAGTCCATGAACCAATTACGTAACTCTGGATTCCAAATATAAAATATGCAAGTTTAGCACAAGGAGTGCTGTTCTTCGAAGATACCATGTTAAAGTCACAGAGACACAGTTCAATCACGACTCAAGGCACGGGCTATTGAATTTTTTAGAAGAACTTTTAAATAAACCCCCTTTAGATGGTAAAAATATTTTATTCAATTCTCCAATTAGATAACGTTCCATTTAAAAAAATACAAATAATATAATATATTGTTACCGTTCAATCATCTAACGCTGAGATAACATATTTTCGGCTAAGCATTCCATTTTAAAATTGTCCACCGTCTAATTCAGTATCATTACCGGTATAACAATATCGAGTTTTCCGTTATAACGGAATTTTTTTTATGTTAGTTTATTACGGATTTACGGTACATGTTTTTATTATTTCATAAAAGACCTTTTATAAAATTAAGTCTCATTATTAAAATCAAATGTAGTTAAAAGAAATTATAAAAAAAAAAAAAACGGGGAGACGTTGGGAGACGGTGTTTACCTCTCTATGATAAAAGAAATTATTAAAATCAAATGAGATGATTCCAAGTTTCCAACCCATGTTTCCACCACGTGAAGGTGTTTACCTCTCTATGATAGAAAGAAAAATAATAAGCAATTCGAGGCAAAGCCGTTGGGAGACGGTTACCTCGCTTCATTATTCCTGGAAATAATTTGCCTTCTGGTTTGCTGCCCCGAGACAAAGGATAAGAAGGGGGGTTTAAAAAGTCTAAAACTAATTCACGTGAAGCTGTGCAGACGATCGTGTGGTGGAACAGTATAGAGAAAAGTACTGTGTGCTGTCACAGAATCAGAGCACTGATCTTTAAAAATCTCGTCGGAGTCTAAACTGTTGGATGCTGATCGGATGATTTACCAGCGGTGTTTCATTTACAACATCTTTTGTAGCAGCGGATCAAGAAGTGTTCGCTATTCCTCCGGTCATATAAAAAATTATATTGCTCTGTGCCATAATTTCACGACGCATTCCCTTTACAAAAGTTCAAAATTTAATTCAACCACATTCACCGTACTAAAGGACAGCGCAGAGGCAAAGCTAAATGGAAGAGATTGAACTCTTAAATATTTAACAAAATTTACATTACTCCTTCAGGAATGAATTGAAGCATACAGAGTTGAATTTCCTTTGGAGAGACAATTGAGGGAAATTAAGAAGCTACTGGTTAGACAAGAGAAAAATAAAGAGAAGAATAATTAAGGAGAAACTAACCACCTAAACTTCTTTTTCTTGAGAAAAAGAAAACTAAGAACTTACTCAAGAAAGAAAATTAAATCCAAATCTATACAAATCGATGCTCAATAGGTTTAAGCTGGGACACGGTGCAAGCGGTCACGCAAAATACCTCGGTACAGCGCCATTTGATTGGCCGGCATTTGGGACCGAACTCGGCAGCTCTTCTCCACGGATCTCCTTTTCGGTGCCTCGGCCTGGAAGTAGAATTCCTCGACTTGATCGGAAAACTTAACTTTCTTCCCGTTCTTCTTCTTCATCTTCTTCTCCCTCTTCTTCTCAGCATCTATTGAGTTCTTAATGCAGGGGCGGAGGGAGAGCGAGTGAGGCTGACCAGTGGGGTCCAGAGAGAGAGGCGCTAGGGAGAGAAGGAGAGGCTTCTGTCGACAGAGCGTGAAGAGGACGACGGTGCCAGATACAGCCATGGCAGTCGCGGCTATCGCCAGGCCTTGTGAGCTCATCATTTTAATTCTCTCTCGGTAGCTGAATTGGAATTGAGGAGATTGATTGGTGCGGGGTAACTGGGCAAGTAAGAGAGGAGTTGAGAGGGTAGGGGAAGAGGGGGGTGGTTACCGACTTGGCAATTTGGCATGGAAGAGAAGGTTCAACGGCCTTCGAGATTTCTTATACCTAGAGAAAGACCAGGGTTGGGCCCAGTCCTGAGGGAGTGCGTATCCTCTGAGATATCTCATGTTTTACGTGAACGACGTGTCCGGTGCCTATTCGGGGATAGCGAGGGGGCCAGTATTATTTGAGCTTTGAGATTCGTGCAGAACGTATTTGAACGGTTGAGATTTTCCAAAAAGTCACGCAACATATGAGATATCTCAGAGGATGCCAATTGGTCCTGAGGTAGGAAACGAGAAAGATGTTAAGTATGTCAACAAACAACAGCTGGGGCCCTTTAGGCTGCGGACTTCCGTATAGTTGGTTGTTCTTCTATGGCTCTTTGCTACAACGTTCCGTGTGGGCGACCACACTTGTTCGTCATTAGATATTATTTTGAGTTCGGATGGATTGACCATTTTAATCACCGTACAAATTAATTTGTAATTTGAAAGTTAATAGTAAAATCACGATTAATTTGTATTTTACTAAAGAATTCATTCATCAGTAATGATTTTTATGAACATGTATAATATATATAAAACTATTAATCATTTCCGTTTCAAATGGATGAATCATATCACCGATTAAAAATATTTGTTTAGAAACCACTATTTTACGCGAATTTTCAAACAAATTTTGAAGATGTCGTTCAACCAAATAAATTAATCCCGTGCACCCGCCTGATGAAAAACCGGATACAGTCCATAGAATATTTACTAAACCAATATTGAGTTACTTCTCATTAAACGGTATTACATTATATAAAAAAATACAATTCAAATTGTTTCCCCGGTTTACAATTTTTTTTTTTTTTTTGAAATGGTCAAAGAAAGTCCATGACCCAATTAGGAAAGAGTCGAGGTAATATAATATTACTGATTAGATCCGGACCATCTGATCAAAATTAGACTAATTCGATCGGTGAAATGCACGAAACCTCTTTAATATTCATACCGCTGAAATGTACGGAACTTCTTTAATATTTGTGTGAATTTTGATCAGACGGACCTGATCTAAACATAAATATGATGTTACCTTAGATATATGAAATTATGAATTCATTAGAAAACATTGAATTTCAAATATGAAACAAGAAAGTTTAGTAAAAGGAGTGTTGTTCTTCGACACCATGCTAAAGTTACAGACAGTTAAATCAAGATTCACGAGCTATTAAATTCTTGAATAATTATTTTGGTACCCGCAGTTGAGTACCCGCAGTTGATTTCTTTCCCAATTAACTTTCATAACGGTATAACTAACTTTGTCAATCATTAAACTACCTTGAAAAACGTGTAAAAGATGAGTCCAGTTTTTTTCTTTAAATACTTGATATCTTAAGTATAAATACTTGATGAATTATATATGAATATTTGATATCTTAGGTATGAATACTTTCTATTTTGTATGAATACTTTTCATATTTGAATATTTGATACTTTGAAAAACGTGTAAAAGTATGTCATCATGGATCTCATTTGAAAGAGAAAATTGTGTAGAACACGTTCGTGGTTTTAAATTTGTAAAATTCCTCATAGATCGTCCCAAAAATTGGTTAGATTGAACAGAGAAAAAAAAAACCACCTTGAAAAACGTGTAAAAGATGAGTAGGTATTGTGTCCAGTTTTTTTTTAAATACTTGATATCTTAGGTATGAATACTTGATGAATTACATATGAATACTTGATAATTTAGGTATAAATACTTTCCATTTTGTATGTGAATTAATTTAAACCATGAATGTAGCACTGGTGGTGTGATCCACGTGACTTTTTGGTTGTGGTCCCCAATGCAGTCTGACATTTACTGCCCCCGAAAAATAATGGTCTCCAGTTTTGGAAAAGTAATGGTTCCCAATTCATATATCATATATGTAGTTCATTGTATAGATATAAATACTTGTCTTGTATAAGTATAAATACTTCACAATGTTACTATTAATACTTGTAAAATAAAATTACAGTTTTGACAGTTTAGGTCTCCAAAAACAGTTATGACAGTTTAGGTGCGGTCCCCCAAAACAGTTGTGATAGTTTATGTGCGGATACAATGCGGGTACTCAACTGCGGGTACTCATATCAGCTTCCTAAATTCTTTAGGAAGAAGTTAAATCACGATTCACGAGCTATTGAATTTTTTAGGAAGAATTTTTAATGGACACATGAAGAAGTATTATAATTTCTGACTCTTTTCCGGTCATCTGCGCTCAATCTTTCTAGAGATGTCATAAATTGAACAAAATCTATGTATCGTGATTCAAGAGCCAGATGGTATATTAATCATCTCATCAAGTTTTTACAACAGATTTCATCACAATACAGTGCACAACTACTGGTGCCTCGCATCAGCACAGATAAAAATCCAAAACAAGAAATTGTATTCTACATTCTTCTGCTAACAGCATCTCAACCAGAGCCTCCCCTCCTGTAGGATCTTCTCTGCCAGTACCCATGGTGGTAGTCTGCTTCCTCTGAACACTTTCATTTCGCTCTCTCCAAATCCCCCACGTAACGCAGATGAACCATGTTATCCATGTTTTCTTCTTTGCATACCTAGGACTTCTTACTCTTTGCTTGAAAGCTTTGTTGAAATCAAACCAGATTTGCTCAATGCTGGTATCCGGTTTGAACAAAGTTGCTCCCAGTCGCGATGAAATGATCCACCAGACATGAACAGCATTAGTGTTTTGAAAAAACCCGGCCGGTCCAGGACCGGACCGGCCAAACCGTGGACCGGACCGGGGTTAGGTACGGTCCGGTCCGTGGACGGGCCGGTTTGGTTTTCTTCCCACAGACCCGGACCGACCCCCCCTTCTTCTACCCGTGGACCCGACCCGTCCCGGACCGGACCAAATCCGGACAGGACCGGACCCGAACCCGCCAGACCCGGATTTTCTACTGTAGCAACAGACCGGAACCGAACCCGCTGCACCCGTGAGCCGCGCATACACCGGCCAGTGAACCACGCCCGCGCCCGTGAGCCGCGCATACACCGGCACAAAATTGGTTTTTTTTGTTGGCAGCGGGATTCGAACTTGGGACTTCTCTCAATACAACCAAAACCTTTAACCACTCCGCCACAGTTTAACTTGTAATATATATATTCTAATAACTTTAGTATTTGATCTATTCTTAAATGAAGCCTTTAACCAGAGTATCAAGATTCGTGCTCCAGAATTAATGATTTATAGTTTAATACTACTGTTCTGTCTGGAACGCACATTTTTTGTTTTAATTCAGAATAAATTAAACTTTAAAGTTTATTATCTTCCCTTAAAAGTATAATAACTGTTATATATCTAAAATATTTCTAAAGAAAGCTAATATATCAATATTCTAAAATATTTCTAAAGAAGCTTCGATCAAAATATTTAAACTGAACAACTGAGGCGGAACTAGAAAATTTAAATTGTAGAGCTCAAATTTAAAATACCTAATTAATGCACGTGATTAGAATTTAAACCCAAATCTCTACAATATACATAATTTAAACCCAAATCTTAAGACAATAAAATAATAAAATGGTAATATACATAATTAAAAAATTAAAATTATAGGAGTGATTAAGCATCTCTTGGCTTGCCTTAAGATTCGCACCTGCGGAACAACTAATACTAAGATTCATATATAATTTGAATGTCAAACCAATAAAAAATGAATTGTAAAATAATAATGCAACATAGGTCTTGTATCCTAATTAAGTCTTAAGAATAATAATGCAACATAGCTAATAAATTGAATATTGTAATTAAATAATGCAACCTAGCTATTTTATAATAGGAAAATAAGGAAAATAAGTCATGAAAGGTTATTCATCATGTTGACTAGTCAATTAATAACAATGAAGGTGGCAACAATGTTCCATAAATAACATTTCTTATTTCAAAATGATCAAACAAGCTTAGAAAGTATAAATAATAACTAAGAATATGTATGTATTTTACCTAGAACTATTGCTAATTTAAAATTTAGAGTGAGGCTATGGTGCTATGCATAGCACAGATGGGGTCCGTGCTACGGCTCAAAATTTGACTTTTCAAAATCGTAACGGTCGATCCGAACCGTTCAACATGATTATAAAATGAATATGTACTTGCAAACCAAATTTTATATTTTTCCGAATTTTTTTACTATTTTTTTAGATATGCTTTTTTTGGATGGTCCACAATGTTCAAATCAAGTGATTTTCGAAAAAATAGTAGCAAATTCGGAAAAATGTAAAATTTGGTTTGCAAGTACATATTCATTTTATAATCATGTTGAACGGTTCGGATCGACCGTTACGATTTTGAAAAGTCAAATTTTGAGCCGTAGCACGGACCCCATCCGTGCTATGCATAGCACCATAGCCTCACTCTAAAATTTTTTAGCACAAATATTGACAACATATTTTACTTAGAACTATTGACAACATATTAACTTAACACAAATACATGTAACTAGCTTATAATTTTAAAATGAAACACTAACAATGTGACATATCTTGAAATAGAACTAGGGTATTCTATTCAATATATCTTTATGCTATGTCATATTAATAAAAAATGATAACATTTAATGCAAGTATTATCATTAATCAAATAATTTGAATTTTACAATGATTATTGGAATTTTTGAGTTTGGGGACAATATGGTGAATCGATCATTTCTGAAGGTATTTATATCATCTGGTATGGATCAATTCAAATGAATTGGATCGAAATCCCCAAAGACTGGGATCAGTGTGCAATAATTTGTGTAAAATTTAGTCACTAATTATATTTTCATATAAAAAAATATAATGAGCAGTTCAGATTAACTGTTCGAGGTTAATTGTTTTTAAATCAATTGTTCAAAAATATAATGAGCAGTTCAGATTAATTGTTTTTAAATCAATTGTTTTAAAATAATTCGGTTTTAAAGATCAAATAATTCGTCATTTTTTCCTAAACAATTGATTTAAGGAATTTTTGTAATATCAAAACCGAATGTTTGTAATATAAAAAAAATGATCTAATTAGGTTTTGTTTTTAAATAAATCAGTTTTAAATTTTAATAAAAGTGTTGGAATGTCGTGAATTTTAATTTATATCGTATTATAATAAAAATTGTTTGGTTCAAATAACAAACTTATTGAATTGAAAAAAAAAACAGCAAAAAAAAAACAGAAAAAAAAACGGGTTGGACCGGACCCGACCAGACCGTGGCCCCCCGGACCGTCCTGGACCGTGGAACCGTGGTTTGATCACGGGCCGGGTTCGGCCTCTGAAAACCGGACCCGTGAACCCGCCGGACCCGTGGACCGGGCGGGTTTGGACCGGACCGGACCGGCCCGCCCCGTTTTCAATTCACTAAACAGCATAGGGGCACAGGAAAAAAAGATGTAAAGCCGACTCAATCGGACATGAACTCTCAGGGTGAGGATTTTAACGGCAAGATTTCGACTCAAGGCAGGAACGAGGTAAGAGAGATTTTTTCTTTGGACCATTCTGTCCATGTTTCAAAAACGAAAAATAAAGTAACACTAATATATGGACAATCTGCATTAATGGAGTAATTAATTATTCAAATAAATTGAAAGATTTACTTTCTTAAAACCGGTGAAGTCAAATTTCATAAAATTGGTGAAGGTTGGATTTACTTTCTGAAACGTAGGCAGAATGCAATTTTTTTAAATAAGAACCACCACGTGAAAGGTCGTTCAAAATACTCGACCACACCTTTATCAAAAAAGAATATCTATCACATGCAGAGAAAAATTATAAGTGACCCCAAAGTATCATGGAAACAAATTTTCTTTAATTTTGATTTGTATGTCCTACTCATAAACCATATTTTTTTTAAATTGATGCCATAATTAAACTATCATACAGAGGTAAAAGAGAAGTACAAACTACGTTATAAAATTATTATATACTGTTTGTTGCATTAATATTATAATTTTAGAAATTTAAATGGAAATTCTAAATTATTTACTTTTCTAATTATCAATACATTACATTGGCATCGGAAATAACAACATTTAAATTTGTTTAGCGTAAGATCAAATGTCGAGCTCAACATTAATATTAACAGTAAATGAGGAGGGTTAAAAACATAAATGTATCTATTTTTTTTGTTCCCGTCGTGTCTTCATTTTTCAATTTTATAATAATATTTTTTTATTTTTTATATATCAAAATAAAACAATTAGATATAATCTATATCATTTTCTCTACATGAATATAAAAAAAAAATATCACTTTTCAATTTTGATTTTATATACATTAATAATTTGAAAAATCAACGTCCAGAGTTTATTCACATCGGTATATTTTACGTGTGCGTAGAGAAAATAATATAGATATATCTAATCATTTTATTTTGACATTTATGTTTTATATTTTAAATTATTGTAGTTTTAAAAATAAAAGCATGATGGAGACAAAATATGGAGGCATTTGAAACCTCGTCAAGATAAAATAACCAATCTTTGATTTAGTGCAAAGAACAACAATATTGGTGTATGAGGTTGTAGATTTAAAACTCGGATAAAGATTTTTTATGAATATCAAATAATAGTCGAAAGGCTAGGTTTCCGTCTTTCTATCTCAAAAAACTATTAATAGCAAACAATTATTTGCCTCGATTTTTCTCACCTCTTGGGTCTTTTGCGAGATTAAATTTTAATTTCATAATTTTTCGTAAACAAGTTCTGCTTGTGAGTGACATAGAACCACATCGAAGATTTCAGTTTGTCATTTAAAATTTAAAATTTTAATTTTTGATGCATCACACATAGTGTTGTTATTATGTGTTGCTAAATAAAAAGCGGATCAGTTACATTTTCTGAAAATAAATCTGCTGTGATTCCCCGAGAATCACAGGACTCTACGATTCCGATTCCAACTGTTGGTCTTTTTCGAGATACATGCATGAAAATTTACTTTTCTGAGAACGTTTATGAGATCCGCACAAAAAAATTTGAACGGTTGATCTCGGAATTTCAGAATCCTGCGATCCCTCTCGGAATCACAGCAGATTCGGACTCCATTTTTCTTGATATGAAAGCTTGAAGCAAAACCCATTGACTTTCACTTCTTTTCACACTTCATTGTTCCGTGTGTTGATCACTTCATATGCAATAGACATAGAACTGATGAAATTAATACATGCAGTTGAATGTTCAGCTTACTTTGAATTAATTAATGGCTTGATGAATTAATAAATACAGCTGAGAATTCAATTTGTTTTAAGAAAAAATTAAGGTAACCTTCAAACTCAATTACAGTTGAGAGAGTTCAATTAATGACCAGCAATTTGCACACCATATTACTTGTTTTTCAAACAAAAAGAAAACGATTCTTTTGTTTTATAGATATACAAGCAGTGGTGTATCACTGTATCAGTGTATGGTGTATGAGCGTCAGCGTCTGTATTTGGATTTGGTTTAAAGAATGAGGTGGAAATTGAAATTGCAATTTGCAAAGCAACTCCCAGTGCAAAGGTTGGGCTCAGGTCAGTGTCTCACAAAAGTAGACAGTCTAGATCCATCTCCCTCCCAATCTTTCGCTCTAGTTTAAAGAATTGTATCTATGGATAAATATTTTAGAATGGACATTGGAATGCTCTAGATACATTGAATTATATGTATTGATGTGTTGATAAAAGTTTTAGAGTGAACAATCGTATGATTAGAAAATATGGAACTGTATGTATGGATAAATATTTTAGAGTGGAAAGTTGTATCATCCGAATACATTAAATTACTTGTATTGTGTATGTGTATTGTAATCAATTCAGAGATATATTATAAAAAAGCAAAAAAATATTTCATACAAAATGACATATTTTTATAAAATATATTAAATTATATGTATAAATAAATATTTTAGAGTGGACAGTTGTATGATATACTGAATAATATGTATGGATAAATGTTTTAGAGTGGACAACCGTATGATCCAGATATATATTGAATTATATGCATGGATAAATGTTTTAGAGTGGACAACCGTATGACCCGGATACATTGATTTATATGTATGGAAAAATATTTTAGAGTGGACAACCGTATAATCCGGATACATTGAATTATATATATGGATAAATTTTCAGGACATGGATAGTTTTTAATTTATAATAAATTATCTAATTTTTGTTCATTACTCGTAATATTAAATGCTCTATTTAAAATAATATTGTTAGATCGATTTGATCTTATGCTTATTAAGTTGGAAGACTGGAAGATTAATTTGAATTGTATGTATGGATACATTTTTATAGAATGGGCATTTTTAAGATTCATAATAAATAATCTGACTTTTTTTCATTGCTCGTAATACTGAACGACTGTTCAAGATAAGATTGTTTAGATCGATCCGATTTTATGCTTATTAATAAATTGGAAAGTTTGAAGAGTTAGATAACTTTTTATGAATTAGCAACTTTAATAAGAGGATTCGGAATTTGTCCGATGCCCTTTGGACCAGAGCTCATCCAAAGAACTTTTTACACCGTCGGATTGAGTGATTAGATAAAAATAGAAAATTATTTTTTCATCTCCGTCTAAATCAAATATGGTAACTTTTTGTTTCTTATTTGAATACTAAGCTGAAGATCAAATAAAAGGAGGTTTCCATTACTTCTCAAAGTCTCATTTCTTATTAAACGATATTCATTAACAATTTTGTTTCAAAAAAATAAATAAATAAAAATATAAAGTTAGAGATCACAATTAGAAATATAAAGTTAGAGATAAACAATTGACTTGTTCAATATTATATTTTTATTCTAATTCTAACCTATGTCAATATTATCTCTAACTAAAGTGACACTCAATTATATATGAATTGATGCAATTTAATTTTCTTTATTTATTTTATCTGAATAGATTGAAGAATGATTGATCAGTTAATATTATTTCTTTTGATTGAATAAAGATTAGAATTAGAAAATGTTGAGGTTGTTTGAATGAAAATATAGTTTTCAAGCAAACTAATTCAAAAAAATTTGAGCAAATATTGCTGTTATTCAGATATATTTTTTCTTTATCATAACTTGGGTTTTTAAGTTTTTTGTGCTCATCTTAGTTTATGCATTAAAAAGAGCTAATGATGAAGATTAGTAAATTTAAAAGAGTTAATGGAGGCATTATTTGTTTTGTTCTGTTAAAAAATAGAGAAGGACAAAATATTCATATATTTTTTTTCCGAAACAATTAAAGATCCATTTCCCAATTATAAATATCATCATAATCCAACGAAGCAGGAAACCTTTGGACATAATCTGGTCCAAAGGCCATAGGAGCAAATAGAAAAAAACAAAAAAAAAACAAAAACAAAAAACAAAAAAAAAAGCAGGAAACCTTTGGACTTAATAAGAATGTAATTTACAGGAGCAAATAGAAAAAAACAAAAAGGGCAAGTAGAGAATCAAGAAAAACTATATGCGTGTAAGACTTGCCACAATTGTTAAGTTAGGTCTATTAAACAAACTTAACCTACAGTCCTACATAATCGCATTTTATATTATTGTAGTGTTGCCAATGCCAAAATTGGACCAATTGGAACGGGTCCTTCGCTGAATCTAAGTCATGTTAGAGTCTAATTTCTTGCTGCTGATGGTAAATGAGAGCAACAGCCGCCCACTGATTAAGTGCTTTTGAGTTTAGTCGTCAGTTATTTTAGCACCTGGTTTCGTTTTTGAGAGTTTTGAATTCTTAATGCAGAATATTTTATTTTATTATTTTAAATGCTTTTATAGTACTTTCGTATTCAGTCAGGTGTCCACGTAATATAAAATTTTCCAACTTACAACAAATTAAAAGTCATATCACATAGTTTAAATATTATACTGTAAATATCCGAAAGTACTATAATCATGTCATAATTCATATTTAAAATGTAGTACTGAATATTAAATTAATTATCTATCAGAGGAGGCATTGTTGCTGATTGTATATAGAAAGGTGATTGTCAAAACTTAAAAGTCAAGAAAAAATTTGAAGACCTCTCGTAATATTACTCCGTTCTTTTATTTTGGTTTTCTTTTTTATGTTCAATACTTATTTACTTTTTTTATTCAAATTTAGATAAACTTCGGCGTTTCAATATATAAACTATAAGTTAAAACCTTGGCTGCTATCTTGAAAAGAACTATATTTAGATTTATTTTTATAAAATGATCAAGTAAAAGTGAGCCTTTTGTTTAATATAAAATCACCAAAGGCAAAAGTGGATGTAGATTTTTTTTATTGAAAGTTAAGTACTCGCTAATTGAAAATTATATAGTTTATTTATCATTTTAAGTATGTAGATCAAAATAAAGTACTTTGGCACAAAACGTAATTAAATATATATAGTAATTTTTTTAATTTAAAAATCATAAAAAAATACGGCGGTTAATTAACACCTATTATGCTCATGCAAATAAAATGCGCACAGTCAGGACCATATGCTGGTGATTCACACCTAATCAACGAAAATCTTTTCCTCAAGGACGAGAGACTTGATCCAGACAACGTTGAATAATTGTGTACGGTATTAGGAAATAAAGCTTCTTTTTAATATTTTATTGGCAACTTGATTTTGATGGGACCGTGGTTTGTCGTTATTGGGACACTTGTCGATACCAGATATCAATCAATTCCTTAGCTTAATAGCTTTTAATTCATTGCTTGATGTATGATAACATCTTATTATCTTATCATGATGAAAGGTTCGACAAAGATGTTTGATGTTGTCATCAAATCATGCGTGTCCATGATAATATAATTACTACATATAGAATCTTGACTAAATAAAGTTTGTAGATGAGAAGATTTTAAGCAAATTTTCATTATTTTTCCTGATAACTTTTAACATCTTCAGTATAAATCCTTTCTCCAGAAGATTAAAAAGCTACCAAGCCATAGATTATTCTATTTTTTTTTTTTTTTGAAATGCTTGGTAGAAGCTACCAAGTTTAGCCATAGATTATTCTTTAGATTGTATTCTCATTAATAAAAAGAAGTAACATTATGCAATTTATCATAATATTTCATAGACGCTAGGAATGAATTACCAAAGTTCATAGCTTTATAACCAGCATCTTAAGATAATTTAGCAAAATTGCTACTTAATTAAGAAAAAAATCAGCGCTCAAAACATTTATATTGATTCTTACGCAAAGGAATAATCTCCAAATTTCTTTCCATATTTGCTTAGGGTGAAGCGTGTCGTATAAATTCAATGAATGCCGAGTAGTTTGGCGCTGAGACTGGATCATAAAAGCCGCTATAACAAAACCTCAATTATTGCACTGATCAATGATTTAAAAAAAAAAAAAAACGATCCGCTAAGATGTTGATAGATGCTTACAATGCTGTGTGTAAACTGATAAGTGAAAATCTTTCTCCACCACCAATTAAAAAAGATCAACTACTAAACTGCGGCCATTGTGCATAGAGAAATCACTTTCTTGAAAGACAGTACAAATTGGTACAAATAAAGAAGAAATGTCCAAATTTTCCACTTCTTGAACACCGCTTTTCTTCTCCTTTTTTGTGGGTATGAATAGATTGTCGGACTTTTCTAGAAGATAAAAATCCAACAAAAAGTGTGGAGAACAAAAATAGGGTCACACTTCTCTGTTTCTTTCTTTTTCTGCTGATTTTAAATTATTTTCCTGGTCCCGAAATCACACAATGTGTTCTGCCAAAAAAAAAAAAAAATCACACAATGTTGCTCGTATTAGATAAAGATGGTATGGTAGGGTTCTTACGGGATCTTTTTGTCCCAAGTGCAAAATCGTTCACCAATTTCAAAATTTGTCCATTCCAGCGTAAAATGGCAAAAAACAAAATTAAATAAAAAGGAAAATGACAGCAAATTGACGGGTCAATTTGTGTTAAGCCGGTTTTGGATAGTCTTTGAGCAAAACTGCCTTGGATCAAGTCGCTCCAGATATCTGGATTTTGGTCAATTGGGACAGGTTATAGACAAGCTGTGAATTTGGTAAATTGAGAATGTTTACCTTGGATTGAATTGTTGTGGGTTTAATTTGGGTCACACTAGGTATCCTGTGTCAATTTGGCATTGATGGGTTATACTAGATATGCTAAGTACAGAAATTCAGCAGTCAGCACAGGATCATGTTGTAAATGCAGAAACTACAAAAATGAAATTAATATTTTTGTCTAGTTGGCATTGATGGGTTATACTAGATGTGCTAAGTACAGAAATTCAGCAGTCAGCACAGGATCATGTTGTAAATGCAGAAACTACAAAAATGAAATTAATATTCTTGTCTAGTTGTCTCTGGTTCAAGGCTTCCAAGCTTTGTTTCTCTTTTTTCGGAAATTGTTCAGTGTTTGCTGGCGTAGCACTGTAGCATTACAACAAAACAGGACAAGAAGAGAAATTAATACGCAGGGCAACATTCTAGATGTTGCCAGCACTAAAAAGGAAATTTTCCCTAGAAACACAACATAGATAACAGAAAGTACATGATAGCTGGTACATTCTGGTACTCGCCAATGCATTACAGAGACCCCCAAAAATAATTGATTTTCTTTTTTGAGAAAAAAAAATAATTGATTCAGTTTGGCCTGTATGTTTTTTCCTTTTCAACTTCTAAGTTCTAACACGTGTATGTGAATCCGAAATTATGGAAACTTTCAATCAATAACCACTATTAAACACATGCTACATTCAGTATACAGGTGCAAGGTCAAAAATATTAGAAGACCAAGCGCAACTAATCCAAATCACTGGATCCCTTCAGATCTATACCAGTTAGGTACAGACTGGAAGATGTTGCTTTACAAGAGGCAGGCGGCCAAAACAATCACAGCCTTTAATTTTCAAAAAGAAGCACAATTATCATTCAAAAAGATTATCTGAACAAAGGGACAGAAATATAAGCTAAGAGTTCCATATGCAGCCTGCCAAACCTCAAAAAATTTAAAAAAAATGTAAAAGTTGATTACCAAGCACATTTTAATATTGAGATCATATTGGAGGTTTGGATCGACTTAGACTTTGAAAAATCATATTGTAAGATGTTGTAACTATAAATGTTGTAAGTGGATCCCTCCTCTATACACACACGGTGTACCCTTCTGAAACTTAATATCAGATATCCTCATGAATCTAATTGAAATATCAAAGCCCCTACCAGTATTATTCTGTACCCACTTGGATGTTGACATTTTCTTTTAAATTTATCATATTTCTAAGTTTCCGCTCTCTAAATCAACACCGCCAAACCCAGAGTTCCAAAAGGAAATAAAGAAAAATATACATCAAAATTATGATTCATATTGAGAAGATACATTTGTTTCCTGTTTACATGGAGGCTCAGGCAGGGATGTTGATAATAATTTTACTGATTCTGCAGAGGTATCCATGACATTTTTGAAATTTTGAAGGGGTATATGTAACATAATGATCTGCAGGTACCTATCAAATGTCTAAGAATAAGAGCAAAGTTAAAACAGAGATGATATCAAGAGATTAATAAGAGGCAGATGATGCTTCTTTCCTCAAAAAAGCAAGGTTACTCGATACAATATGAATAGATCAAAAGTAGTTAGATAATGCTTCTTTCAGACTTTTTTAAGATTAATTTAAGCCGTGAGTAGATAACATAGGATTTCTTGGTTAGTATTCGAGAAGCAGACCATGGAATGCACAGAGACATGCAAGTTTTGCAAAATTGGAAGACATGAAAGAAAGCAACATGTACCTGGAACCACATCTTCAATAATGCTTTTATTAACCAGATCCAAAGAGAAAGAAACTTGCCAAATCCGCTATATTATTTATCTCAGTAAAAAAAAAAAACCCTAGAACCTAAACAAGTCAATTTTGTCCTTTTTTCGCCATTATATTAATCTCTACATCCAGCTTTGTAAACATTGCTGGCCAATCAGCAAAAATGCTTTATGATCCTCCCCTCCTCAATCAAGGGAAAGGTTCTTCTTCATACTTTCATAAACTAGATAGGTAATACTTGCTGAAGGAATGACTTTTAAGAGATTTGGGAACATGCCTTTATAGAATCCTCTCACCCCTTCATGTTGGAGGGTCTTCCAAAACACATCACCCATCCCTCTATAAGCAGCTTCTGCATTCATCTTTTGAGCTTGTAGTCTGTAATTTATTAGGCATTGATGATGTATTAGAAGTGTTACAAAATATTTATCTGGTGATACAATTCTGCTTTCTTGAGAAAATGGCTTTACAAAGATTTCACATATCCAATTCTGAAGTTGTACAAGATCCATATGAATTTGTTACGTAAGGTTGCATGATTGCAAATTCAGTGCCTGAACCAAACTGGGCTGGACCCAGCTGATATTGGGTAGTTACTGGGCTCAAACCTGTACCCAATATCATAATGGGTATGTATATGACTGTATAGATTTAGTATTTGAGGATCAACTAAGAACTATTGTAATCTAATTATTTTAAATAGTATTATTTCAGTTTATTTGGGCAGCATTCATATCTCTAACAAAATTAAGGACCTGGACCCACCCCAGCCCCAACCCACATCTGACCATCTTTGGGGAAAACATACTCCAAAATACTCAACTACCCATAGCAGATATATTAGATGCTGTGTTTTGGTTATTTATTCTACCTATTCAAGACCTGAAACAAATGGAAAAGACAAGAGAGTATGGCCCAAATAGCGGGCCCATTTTTTTTAGGATAGGGGTTTGGGAAGTACAAAAGGCTGCTAGTGCATCTGCAAATTGAGTTCACTTTTTGAGAAGAAGAAATTTTACTCATCCAGAGAGCAAAAAAAAAAAAAGCTGTTTTCAACACAGTAGTGAATTTCACCAATTTTTATCGAATTGTATTACAATTGACTCAATAATGACATTATATTTTTTCTTATACCTTTTGTTTTGTTTTGATAGCGACTATTGCTTATTATTTGTTTTTTTGCTATAGAAATTAAAGGAATAAAAAAAATCCCAGACAAGAGAACAGATATGACCACTTACAGAGGTAATATAAATAAAAAAACAAAATTACCTAGTTCTGATAACCTGCAAAGGGTAAACACATGTCGCTCCAAAAGCCCCGGACACAGTGCCGCAGCCAATTTGAGTTAGTGGACCAGGTTCTGCACAGTACAAGTAATTCATTTCACATATGAAATATGAGGCTGTACAAGAAAATACAAGTTCACATATCCATAAAATTCATACCACTGTCTTTATGAATGTATGTTCTCGACATGTCTTTCAAAGTCTCGTAGGCAGCGAGATCAATCCCAGCATAAGGAATTATACCAAGAAGGGACGGCACAGCACCTCTATAGAAAGCTCGTGCTCCCTCCTGCTTCCATATGTCCCTTGAGAGCTCCCCAATGCTAGGAACCTTCCCAGATTCACACACAAAAGTTTGGAGACGGGTCTTAACTAAATCAACTGGGTAAATTACGGTTTGTGCCACTGCCCCAGCCAAACCACCCGCAACAAGTCGTTCACTTGGACGGATTTCACTCTTGCTATTGTTATCCCCTCTAAATTTCACAATATATTCCTTCAACATTTCATAAGTGTAAAACCTGATTGCACTTTCCGGAGCCACCTTCATGACGTTCAAACCATTCCCTCTAAAAAACCCCAAGAAACGGCCTTCTCGCCATATGTTCTTAATAGCAGGTACAATTTGTGCATGTGTAGTCTGAACCTGCATGGCAACCTTAAGACGGTCCAGCGGGGCAGTGGCAGTACGAGAGGCAGCTCCAGCAACCCCGCCTGCTATTAGGTACTTGCTTGCATCTAAATGCTTTCTAATACCAGCCGGAATCACTGCCTGTTCACCTATATCTACTAGGCAAACTTTCTCCCAGTATTCATAAATGTTTTGTAGTGTGGCTTCATGAGGGTAAAGTAAGAGAAAATCCCTCCATTCTTCAAAGGTGATAATTCTGTTATTGTCCTTGTCCACATGCTCCACTAACCTTGATAGCTCCTTCTCATCTATTTCTATGCCTGCAAAACATAACAATTTTTTTTTTTCAGTAACAATGCAATATCAAGATGCAACGAAGAACGTTAACATCAATTTCCAAAATTAATTGATTGATTTCCAAATAACCAAATCTTCAACCCCAGCCCCACCCTTCCTTTATCTAACCTTTATTCAAATTTAATGCATCAAGGTTTTAGTATTTTCATATATCTCTTTAATACGACTGCTTAGAATGTCTGTTCGCTGTTCAGGCACAATGCCAGAAAATATTTTTCTTAAATCGAGCTCTTTTGTAGTAGATTTTCTTAAATCGAGCTTGCATTTGGTCATATGGTAACTAACCAAATGTTTATTTTATAAAGAAAGAAATACTACATCTACAGGAGACATGTTTTACATTTCTACAATAAAAGAATTTTGAACTGAAATATAAACTACACATTTACATGGGACTTCCAGCTAATGTTTGTAAGGTATTCGGAAGCCAACCCCAGCAATAACAAACAGATAGCACTATACAGTGTACGCCTGATCACTGAAGAAATCATATCCATTTACTGTCAAGTTCTGGTAAAGGGACGAATAATTGATGGTTTAGACTTGAGATAGATGTTACAGAGATATAGAAATACTCCTAAGGTAGGCACTAGAGTTGAACTCCAATAAAAGAGAGACAACTCTAAAAATAGTCAAAGAGTGCCCTTAAAGTGGGCAATAGTCAATATGGATAGAAGTAGGCCTAGCACATCACAGATGATGATGGACCTCGCCTCTCTACAGAACAACGCATGTTCAATTCATGCAAGAGCATCCAAAAAGAGATGCATGCTGGCGTTAAAGAGAGCCCTTATTTCAAGAAAGAAGAAATAGCCAATATGGACAAAGAAATCAGTTTTCACTCATTTATTTCAACCTTTGATGGACATTTGACAATGACTACTTAGAACTGAAATTCCTCTAGTGTCCAAGGTCTAGGGTTGCTGGTTTACTGATAACTTCTCGGAAAAATTGTCTTCCCTCCCCACTCCACTCTGTGATGAATTTAATACCTCCATTTTGTTTGCACCTCCGAATCCGGATAACATTTATTTCTCTCACCTTTCTACCTCTGCAAAGGACATTAGGTTCCTTTATTTTTTATTATGTTCAAGTCCCATAGGATTGTTAGCAAATTCTAATCTTTGGTATATCTTTCTATCTATATTAGAACTTAGATAAATTGGCTAAGAAAGACTAGTGTTTGTTTAATATTACCATACTGCCATAAGAATCAGAACCATGTACGAAATGATGCAATGAGAAAAATACTGGAACAACTAATCAAAAGGTGTAGGCATTGTTTCCACCTGTAAAATAAATATGTCAGAACTCAAACAATGAGCACATAAATAACCAAGCCATTAACCTCTCTCTCTCTCTCTCTCTGGTGAGGAAGGAGCTGTACTATGAGGTTTCACCTAAGTGAAGAAGCCCAGAGAATGCAGGCACTTAGAAAAAGGTGAACTGAAAGAAAACTATGAGTTGATTGTATGAAGAAAAGGAAGTTGTGATATGAAGAAACGAAAGTTGTAGCCTGTTAATCAAACAGTTATTCTAAAAGTTTAAGCTGTTAGAGGAGGCAGTCGTTTGATTTTCATTTCTCGACACTACCCCTCATTTGTGGCAGTTTGTTTACAGATACACCACATGAAAGACTATTGAAAGAGTAGGCGACCATTTGGTTTTTATATTCTCATCGTAGCCTAAATTAAAGATAGTGCAAAGCACTTCCCAAGGGCTCTCACAAGAGCCCATTATACCGCTTGGAGAGAAACAAGAATGCTCAAGCTAGCAGCACCTAGGGTCCATGAAGAAGGCAAAACAAAATCAAGACTTCATGCAAGCCGAGATTATAGTAATGCTCGCTAGTTTGGTACCGAAACATTGCACTAAAAAGCAACAATTAAATCACGTACCGGCATTTACAAGGGCAAGCCAAAGCTCCTCAGGCAAGATGCAGCCATGATGCTTGACATCAATTGCTTGAAAGATGGCATACAGCTCCAACTCCTTATCATCCATATACCTCCTAAACTCATTATACCCAATCTTGCCATCCCGATCAGCATCACACACCTTCAAGAGATCCCTTGCATATTTATAATTGGCCGGTATGTTAAGTGCAGCGAGCCCCAGCTCTATCTGTTCAAAGTCCAGACTGCCTTTCCCTAAGACATCAAAGGAATTGAACAAACTCTTGATTCTTACCTCCCTCTCCTCCTTGGTTTCTTTCAGCGCCATAAGCACACGCTCCATTGATACCGGGACTGGTTTCTTAACCTGGTTGCAATTGCCTGGCCTCTTTGCACCGCTGCTGTTTTTTTCTGTCACTGTTGTCACCTTGGTGGGGAACCCCACATGGCGTTGGTTCGCCGCAGCACTAGACATGCTTGCAGAGACAGAGCGAGGGGGTGGCCAGTGGGGACCCAGGCACCCCCTATTCTATTGTTTGTGAATACCTTACTTACAATTAGGACCTTCTACCTTAGCAAGCAATGCTCGTTGCTGCTATGGTTTGGAAGATCTATCGGCAGCCCATGATCCAATTTATTGCGCGAATTTTCAAACCGTTCTGATTTTGGTCCAGAGAACGCTTGAATTAGAAGAGACTCACCGTCCGAGTTACGCCGATTCGTCCTTCTTTTCGTTTGACTGATTCTTCAGATTTGATCTTATACCGATTCGATTCTTCAAAGGAAAGTAGCAAAGGTCGGTGTGATCGATTGATGATCAGCGGTCAGCTCTAAGTCGTGCGAGAAATCAAACCCTTCAATTTCTTTTTACTCCTTTTTGTTGGGGGTCTCTTTCAACCCGAGTCTCGAGCTCTGAATTCTAAATTCTCAATACTTTTCCAAGAGGACTTTGAAAAGAATTTTTTGAGGAAGAGAGGAGGAGAGAATGAGAGACGAAGCGGTGAAGAGAATTATAACTTTACTATCGCTAATACGGTTACGCCGAAGTACACACGTTTAGCAGAGAGCAAAGGCAGTTTGCGACAGTGTACAGACAAAACTTTTGTGAAGAGAACGCACGGAGGAGCTGGTACAGCAGATATGGTTAAGAATACAAGCTTTTCAACGATCTTTTTCCACACAAATATCTTTTAGTTCAATAAGCATTAGCATCTATAAATAATATTAATTTGAATAATTGAGATTAATCCTTTTTAGTTAAAAATATCAACAATAGAAAATATGCAATATTTAATAACGCAACGTATAATAATAGAAAAATGTATGGCAAAATAAAGTCAAGATATCTTATACAAAAAATAGCATAGATATTTAATGTAAAAGTTCCTTCCATTAATATGATAGGATGCACACATTAATTATTGAGATGGTTTGAATTATTTTCATTTCTTTTTAAATTTTGTCGCACTCTTGCTATTAATTAAAATTATTAATTTTCAATCAAATGATTATATAAAATTGATCATACATATTATATAGAATAAGATTATGACTGGTATTATTTATTCGTCACCTTTGCATAATGTAACATCCCGGTAAACTTGATAATTTTTTTTAAAAGATATTGAACTTATTTATAAATATTAGAAAAGTTAAAGGTTGAAATTGCAAATAGTCAAATTAAAAAAAAAATATGCCAACGTAGCATTTTGCCGCGTGGCTGTCATGCATACCCCCTAATTCTTTTACCCGACCCTTAAATGGGTGTCTCTCTCTCTCTTTTGATGTAAGAGATGAAAAAAAAAATGAAAACCGAAAATGAAAAAGAAAAGAGAAAATTCAAAGAAAAATAAAGTAAATATTATGATAAATATATTTATATTTGATTTCATATCCGATTGGAATTCTGACTACGTCGCGTTGATTCTGAATAGTCATTGCATCTCAAATTGGATTTCTGGGTCGATTACTATCAGGTAATTGGACTTTTCTATAATTTGTGTTTTCGATTTGTATAGTTGAATTGAATATTTGAATTGGGTATTGGATTATGAGGCATATTTTAATGGGATAGCAGGTCTGAGGTTCGAATTTGATTATGAACTGATGAGATTGTGTGTACTGTGAATGTGAAAATTGTTTATGACAGACATTCCAAATGTGTGAATACTGTGTGACTTATTTTACTGATAACCTAGACCCAGGTGCTATCATCGTTAAATATGCAAGCATAATTTGATGTTAATTTGTGTGGATTAATACAGTCCGTTTGAAATGATTGTTTAATTAAGTCAATTATAGAGAAGCGCGTCGTTAAATAACCAGTTATTGAGCTTTGTAGCTTATTCCGTATTGTTTCTTTGTGTTTTTGTTTGCGACGTAGGTTGACGAGACGGCGGATGGATGCGAGGATGTCGTTTTGTCGCATCGCGTGTCTGGCCATCGGCCGGGAATCGCGACAAGAGAGGCCCCTCGCATCCATCATTCGTCCCGTCAACCTACGTCACAAACAAAAACACAAAGAAACAATACGGAATAAGCTACAAAGCTCAGTAATCGGTTATTTAACGACGCCCTTCTCTATAATTAGCTTAATTAAACAATCATTTCAAACGGATTGGATTAATTCACACAAATTAACATTAAATTATGCTTGCATATTTAACGATGATAGCACCTGAAGTCTAGGTTATTAGTAAAATAAGTCACACAGTATTCACACATTTGGAATGTCTGTCACAGACAATTCCCACATTCACAGTACACACAATCTCATCAGTTCATAATCAAATTCGAACCTCAGACCTGCTATCCCGTTAAAATATGCCTCATAATCCAATACCCAATTCAAATATCCAATTCAACTATACAAATCGAAAACACTCGAAATTTTTAAAACTACCATTGTTTAAAAAAAATAAACCAAAAAACCATCGTTTTTGAGAAATTCGAAACTAACACGGCCGCAGAATGATTCTGCGGACCAAAATGCTGGAGACCGCACAGGCGTTCTGCGGACCCATTTTTTTTCAAACTTTGAGATATCTCATAAATGGGGCACGCATTCCTAGAACAAAAAAAATATTAAAAAACCAAAAAAATTGAGATATCTCATACAGATGCACGTGGTGCCTCGACCGCAGAACGCTTGTGCGGTCTCCAGCATTTGGGTACGCATAATCATTCTGCGGCTGTGGTAGATTTCAAATTTTCCAAAAACGATGGTTTTTTGGTTTATTTGTTTTTAAATTGTGCTAACTTTAAAAATTTCGGCGAAAACACAGATTATAGAGAAATTCAGTTACCTGATAGTAATCGATTCAGAAATCCAATTTGAGATGCAATGACTATTCAAAATCAACGCGACGTAGTCAGAATTCCAATCGGATATGAAATCAAATATCAATATATTTATCATAATAGTTCCTTTATTTTCTTTGGATTTTCTCTTTTCTTTTTCATTTTCGGTTTTCATTTTTTTTTTCATCTCTTACATCAAAAGAGAGAGAGAGACACCCTTTTAAGGGTCGGGTAAAAGAATTAGGGGTATGCATGACAGCCACGCGGCAAAATGCCACGTTGGCATATTTTTTTTTGTTTAAATTTGAATATTTGCAATTTCAACCTTTAACTTTTCTAATATTTATAAATAAGTTCAATATCTTTTAAAAAAAATTATCAAGTTTACCGGGATGTTACACATAATACACACCCGCTTGTTATAAAATACACGCTTAGCTATTTAGCTTTTTTAAAATCGACAGCGGGTTATCAAACTTAGTTGAGGAGTGATATATTGGTTGGTCATTCATCGAGCATATTGAAAACGTAATGGTTCGATTTTATGGGTACTTACTCAGAGATTAAATAATTATAGAATTACATAAAATATGACATGCAAATTATCCACACTATAGAGAATACATTTATTATTCCACTTTTAATTTATTATTTCATCGGTTGTCATGGTTATGAAAAAAGAGAGGAGGATTTATTGGTTGTCGTGGTTATGAAAAAGAGACGAGGATTCAGATATTCTAATTTTGTGTCTACATTATGTCTTCATTTTTTAAACGCTAATAACTTCAAATTTAAATTCAAATATTAAAATAAAATTATTATTATATTTGATCTATATCATTTTTTCTACGCACATATAAAATATTACGACATTTCAATTTTATTTCCGAAAATTTTATTAATATCCAAGAAAAATATTAAATTTCAAAATCTACACCCTGTTTGACAAGATTTCGAAAATTGTTCAAACTGCAGATTTATTTCTCGGTTTTGGATTTCCAGAACTGAGAAATAAATTTCCGGTTTTGGTTTTGAAATTCCAAAAACGGAAATTAAATTTCCTGTTTTAAGCTTTTTTAATTAAACAGAAAATGTTATAATTTATTTATTTTTTGTATTGAAATATTAGAAATATTTTATATATTTCTTTTAAAATAGATGGAATACTATATAATTTGATTTATTAGAAAGACTGCGACAAATAACCCGGATCAACATTTTTCAGGCCGGTTTTTTTGCGGCTGTAAGAAAAATTAAAATATTCCTTTGTGTGTTATTAGAAAAAAAAATGTTTTGAATCTGAGTTATTGATTCCGGTTCAAAAGTCACTTCTAAGTAAATACATAAAATATTGTGATCCTTCTATTTTAATAAAAAAAACAAAAAAAAATTCTAACACATCAAAACCGGAAATTTATGTTTAATTAAAAAATTTCGGACACATAAAAAAATTTCTGTTTAATTAAAAAAAAACTTAAAACTGGAAATTTAATTCCCGGTTTTAGAATTTCAAAACCAAAACCGGAAATTTATTTCCCAGTTCTGTAAAATAGTGCAGTTTTGGAATGCCTAAAACCGGGAAATAAATATGCGGTAATTTGGCTTAAAACCGGAAAATAAATCTGCAGTTTGGACAGTTTTCAAAATCTTGTCAAACAGGGCGTAGATTTTGAAATTTAATATTTTTTTTGGATATTAATAAAATTTTCAGACTTTATTTTGATCGGTATCAAGAGCTTGCAAAAATACATTGATATAGATAATTATGATAGTTGATTTTTCAACTTATTGATTCATATAAAAATAAAATAAAAAAGTGATAAATTTTTTATGTGCGTGTAGAATAAATAATGTAGATCACATCTAACAATTTTATTTTGACAAATAAATTGTAATTTTTTTGTTATTATAAAATAAAAAAATTGAAGTATAATAAAGACATTAAAAATAGAAACATTTGAATCCTCTCGTGACCTCGTGAAAAGAAGTTATTTTCAATCATTTTCTTTGCAAATAGTTGTAGTGGGATCTCATGTATATTTTACAATTATCCAATGGTAAAGCGATATATTTATGATAAATAAAAAAACATTTATGCTGGCATGCGGATCTGATCAGACGCGATCATTGCACCGACAGAACATATCACCATTATTATAAAATATAATAATGCTATATAATATTGTGCAAATATATGAAAAATTTATTTGTTCATTACGCCCGTATTCTAAACATGTTATATACGACGAGCGGGGGTCCTGTCCGGGGAAGCCTAGGAGGGGAGGACACGTAATTTCCCTTTGTTGGTTGGTTGGCAAACCACCTACCTCAAAACCAAGTTTTCGACGTTGTTTTAATTGTTTGACTGGGTCCGGTTGACTAGAGATCAATCGGTCCTTGAACTGAATTCAGATCCTTAACCCAAAAATTGAGTTTTGGATCGGAACCGTCCGATTCGATTCCGTGACTATCCATCTAAAGTGGAGCGCACGTATTTCGAGCGACAAATTCGAATTCCGAAACAATATCAAGCGACGGATTCAATTCAAACTGTCCTGATCCAAAACCCAAAAATTGAGTTACTTTAGAGAATCCGGACCCCCTTGAACTGGGGATTTCAAGTTTTCAACCGAGTCAAAAAGTACAGTAAATAATGCCTTTTCGTGTTGAAAAATATTTGAAGGAGAATTAATTTAGTATTTTTTTTTTCTGGCTTCCTTCTGTGCTTCTTTTTGACGGGTCGAAGTTGTCCTCTACTTTCTTGTTTGAACTTTTTTTAGATAAAAGATAAAATTAAGCTTTTCAATTTAAATATCTAAAAGAAATTAATTTGATTATCTAAACTTGCTTCTTTTTGACGGGTCGAAGTTGTCCTCTACTTTCTTGTTTGAACTTTTTTTAGATAAAAGATAAAATTAAGCTTTTCAATTTAAATATCTAAAAGAAATTAATTTGATTATCTAAACTCGCTTACTCTATGAGATTATGACCATAATTTGATATCTTAACTGCGGTTCCGAAATTTTTATTAATACCCTAAAAAAAATAGCAAATCTGCTCTCTGTGTGAAAAAATTTCAAAAATGCCCTGACCACCTCATATTTGAGCGGTCAGCTCTCACTACCAAATTGCCCCACGTTTGAGCGGTCACCTCTTAACACCAGACCGCCCCACGTTTGGACAGTTTGGTGTTTAACTTTTTTTTTTTAAATGTTGTATTACTGTATTTTCTTATGTTAATTTTTTTTTATAATTTTATAATTTACAGTTCCATTTTTTATAATGATTTATAGTTATAATTTGTTATAATTGACAATTATATTTTTATTTGTTGTAATGTTTTATTGCAGTTTTATTTGTTATAATTTTTATAATAATTTATAGTTAAGTTTTTATAATTGACGATTATAATTTTATTTGTTGTAATGTTTTATAATATGTTATATATTTATTGTAGTTTTATTTGTTATAATTTTGTTTAATGTTAGTTTTATTCGACTAGATAAACAACAAAACTAAATAATCTAAATGGTAAGTCTACAATATAAAATCTAGCAATTCAAACATGAAATATAACAATCCAAACATAAAATACTACAAATTTAACTAACTAAAAAATATAAAAAACCTAACGACGATGGCGGCGACGACCGGAGAGATCCAACCTAACAGGTGGATGGCGGTCCCTGGGTGGCAGCTAACGCCTCAAGTGAACCTCCTCCTCCTCCTCCTCCTCCTCGTCATCTTAGAGATCGTCCACATCCATCTCGCCATAATGGCTGCCCATGGATCCTCCTCCTGCAAAGATAACTGATCAGAGTCAAAATGATGATGAATTACGTAAGGTTTTGGCTTATGTTTTGCATATTATCTCACACTTATGTTTAATTAATTAGAGAAAAAGGCTACTGTCACCCTTATTTATGTTTTATTGCAGAAAACAGGTTTTAGGACTATTTTACATCAAATGGAGCAAGAATCGGGTCAATCGGATAAGCGACGCTCATCGATTAAGGCTCTGTTACGGCCCGTATTGCTTGATACGGACCTAGCCGGATAGGTAGACCAGGAGATAGCGCGATACGCATTAAACCCTTCAGTGATATAGTCTCAATACGGACCGTACCAGCCAGTACGGTCTGTAACCAAGGCGCCCTTTGGGGAATAACTGTTGACAGCTATATCCAGATCATGTTTTTTGGCCTCCACTTAACTCCAGACGTTCCCTCACTCCTATATAAGCACTCTGGACAGAAGAAGAAACCATCTTTGTAATTTGTATTAGATTTGATTAAGTGAGAAAGAAATGAGTGATTGTAACAATGCCGTTCCGCGGCTAAGTTCTTTTCTTAGGGGCTAGGCAGTAAACCTTGTTACTCATGATGCTTTGATATACATATTTTCTGTTGATTATGATTTATTATTGTTTGATTGAAATGCTTTTGTAATTTATTATCCCTTCATCTAATATCGAAGATTTAGTTTAATCTGTTAGGGTAGTGACAGTGCTTTAATGGTAAGAGAAACTATGGTGCACGAGTTAGCCTCGTTGGGAATCAATAGATTTATGTGAAGAAAACCTTAGCGGGGAAACCATAAATCAGAACAACAAAATGCGAACCAAATTCTATCATTTGCATAAGATAAATCGCAGTGATCTATGTAGTAACTTGTGTATTTAGAGATCTGTCATTTGCGTAAGATAACTCGCAGTGTCCTATGTAGTATCTCGATGGAAGATCTGTTATTTGCGTAAGATAACTCGCAGTGTCCTATGTGGTGTCTTCCATAAAACAACAACAGGAAATCAGACCCGACAGAAGTAGAATTTTAAAGTGGATTGAGTAGTAATGGTGTGCCGAAACCCTAGGAATTCTCATCTCTATCTTTATTTTAATTACTTTTAATTATTACCAAATTTACATTGATCACAACTTCAACTCTCAAATTTTCAGATTTCGTCTAGTCTTTCGAAAGATTGTGATTTGATCGCTCAAGACTCTGAACCAATATTCCCTGTGGATCGACCTCGATTATACTACTCGATAGGATTGTGCAATGGCGATCCGAACCGATAGTATTTCCGAGTTTATAAATTTTAAAAGATAACATCGCTCACTTTTGGGTGATCAATAACTGTGTACGGCAAACCCCTGGGAGATACTCCTGGATCACCGGCTGTGTACGCATCTCCCATGGATTGGCCTCCCAGGTAGAAGGATACGTGGCCGGAGGTGGTGTGCCAAATATAGCAGAGGCAAAGGCATCTGCAGCCTGTGCCTCACTCCCACTAGCCTCGTTGTCGTGCTCTCTGGTCTCTGCGTATCGTGGTCTGTGGAGGCTTTGTACCTCATACCCGGTATTATCTCTAGTAAGGTTAGTCATAGTGAACTCGGGATTGGTCTGCTAGGTAGGAGCTCCATCATGCATGTAAATAATGTTAGTGTTGCGACATACAAATAACTAGTAAGTTAATTAAATAATAAACAAAATCACTGACCTCGCCAATCTGCACCGGAACTCTATACTTGTTGTAGTAAGCATTCCATGCGTTGTTATTCAACACCCAGTTGTAGAACGCCCAACCCGAGTTATCCTCTGCAGAATTGAAGATAACTTAATAAGAATAGATTTTTAAAGAGAAATGATTGTGTATGGCACCTTCATATTAACTTGTAATCACTTGCAGGAGGTGGCGGCATCTTATTATCGTAGATAGCGACTCGGGGTTAATCCAGATCTTGTGGTGTGGGCTTTATATCATGCCAATTGATGTTCTCCCCACTGTCGTGCAACATGCCAATGAGACGCTCATCCCAGCCATAATCCTCCACGACTGGTGCACTGTGTTGGAGCATTTGACATCCTATCGTTCTCCAACCAGTCTTCACCATGCACATCAGGTTGTGTGTCACTCCTCTAATATCGGACGAAAGCTGCACACAATGTTTTTTCCTTATTATTAGAAAAAAAAATAAACATTTAATTTTTTAAATATGTCGGTTTCATTTATATTTATTGCGCGAGTCTGGATCGGTCTGAAAGGCAAGTAAGTCCTAGTTGCATTACTCATGAGTCTCCGTCGAAGGCTCTCACTATAGTACCCCTGTAGATATACTGACGGCATGCCCCACCTCTGGTACCAGACGGCATATCTCAATACCCAAGGCCTAACTCCCAAGCTGACATCATCAGCCGTAGGCGGGGACCATAAGTGATCCTGCAGATATCGTGCCTTCTGGTAATCCTCCTCATGACGCTAGCTCCAGTCAACTTTGGACTTATGGTGGTTAGTCCTGCAATATAAATAAATTATAATATACTATTAGTAACGTGTAAGACTAAACAAGTAATAAAAAAATAATGAAATTAAGTAGTGGGTACTTACTTGTGCAACTTAGTGGTATGTTGCTCGTCCAGCATAGGGAAGTCTGGGACAAACGCATCTAAGCCAAACTGACAGGGTACTCGATCAGGATAGTGGTACTCAACTATCCAGTAATATAGGCATGGCCTCCGATAATACCAGAGATCTTTCTGCTCCAATATCAGCCGGCAAAGAAGGTTGGCCTCGTAGAACACACGATATAGGTACCAGGTGACGTTATTATCGTGAAGCATCTGGAGCTGACCCCGGACATAAGAAATCTCCACGGTTTTCCCCTTGCTTGTATTCTCGTATGTATGGTGACTATCCCATATGGCACCATATGTGGGGCATCTCTCGGCTTCTAGTCTCGTCTAAGGGTGAGGCTGATCTGGATAACAAGCTGACATACCGATAGATGTGACCACGACCACTGCTGCAGTAGAAGAAGTGGCCCGACAATCTGCTTATTCTTCACCTGAATTTAGACAGTAGGTGCAATTTTAGTACTTGTTCAACCCTAATATTTGTAATATAAAAATTACAATATTAGTAGAGACTTACCAGACAAGCATGACACAAGCTCCGGTATAAGTTGGTGATCACAGCTCCACCCCAGTTCCACCTCGATGGCCTCTTAATGTCCCTTCAAAAGAGAAAGGAACATAATCGGAACTGCGTTACCGCTGGAATCTATGAACATGACGCTGCCACATAAGTCCAACACAAACGCCCTAATATACCTGCAATGTAAAATAGTCAACAAAATAATTGTTATTAATGTTGAGTTCAGAACATATTTTAATTTCCAAATATTTATGGTTACCTCTTCACCACCTCTTCGTCAGTGGTATCGGGGGCTATCGGACGTTGGGAGAAGTAAATGCAGAGCGACGCTAGACTAATACAGTACCCAGAATACCGGAACTCATCCTCCTCCCCTTTCTTCTTCTTCTTCTTCTTCTTCTTCTTCTTCTTCTTCTTCTTCTTCTGTAGCGCCTTTGGATCAGCCCCCAACAGCTCTAGTATCATCTTCGTCGGGTCTGGATGGTCCGAGACACCACCTATGGGGTCGCCGTCAATCCGTAAACCCCATAAGGTGCTCACATCAGCCAGGGTGATTGTCATCTCCCCAACCGGAAGATGAAATGAATGAGTCTCCAATCGCCATCTGTCACACCCCAAACCAGAATTTCTGAATTAGAGCGTGATCAATCCCCGCCTCATGTCAATTAATCGAGATGACACGCAAGGCTAAACATAAGTAATAATCACACAGCGGAAGCAATAATAAAATGATCAAGCAAAAGTCATAAATATCAAATAAACATACATACATACATACATAATATCCATACAATCCACCTCAAGATAAAATAAACACGACTAGTCAAAGGGATACATAATCTATCGAGTCCAATGTGTATAACAAAAACATCAGACTCGCAAAACCCTAAACAAAGGTCCCTAATCTATATCAGGCGATGTGACCGCCGGGGACAGCTCCTGACGCCTCCTGCTGCGGACCGTCAGACTCTGTACCTGCCCACATCAAAAATGAGGTGGGTGAGCGAATGATCGCCCAGTATGTGACCCAGTAGTATTCCTTCAGGGACCCTCTTAAGTTAAAGCACATTTTAATTAGAAATCTACATAAAGTCGGTAATTCACTTTTAATGCATATGCTGCGAAAATTAAAACCTATCATAGTACTACAAAAGAAAAAATATACATATAATAGATGACATGATGTGATTTTCCTATTATGCCAAAATACCAAAGTTTCCCAAAATAAAATAAGAGGATGAATATTATACTCAATCGGAGTCCAGTACAATAGGTACTGTGTGTACAAGTTAATATAGTAATAATGATACGGAATATTTTATCACCCCGTGCCGTGCCAATTTAATCAAAATGAGATATAATCCAAACTGATATAACACAAGGACTGCGATCAGGGGAGCAAAGATACCCGATGCCTAACAGCATCGAGCTTTGCCCCAAAGACTTCAACCCGTAGGCTGGTGCACGCTAGCCGACGGTTATACCCAAAAATTTGTGTATTTTCCTTACTCTAAGACGATTCATCATCCAAACATATAAAATAGGAGAAAACTACAAGCAATGCGTAAGAATGAGTTAATCCGTCTCCTCATGAGCAGAGACGGAACTCTACCGTCCGGCCAGACTAATGGGACTAGGGCTCGTGTCCGGCCCGTGCAATAAAAGTAAATATCTGCCACCGCAACCTCGGCAGCCGTTCTAGGCAAGTAGCTCCTAATGTATGAGGGAATAACTCCCGAATCGTCTCTGTGCCTCAGGGCTCGATTCCGGCCCGCACGTAATGGCAAAATGAACGAAAATGATATAGTAACAACTCAATTCATATAATAATAATAATCCTAATAATACCTCTGATGGGTCAAGTGATCCCTCAGCCCAATGACCCACAAGCCGCCTCGCATCACATGCCTACGAGAACAGAAAGCAGTCATTCGGTCTTCTATCTCACGCTCACCAATGCACATGCCTAACTACGATAATATGTTGTCCTCTACGTGAAGAGGACAACTAATATCCTAATATATTATTAATTTAATTACTCTACTCCTACGAAAACAGTAAATTTAAATTTAGAAGGGGTTATGCAATTTCCTAATTATAGTTCAGAAGGAATTAAACATGCTCTAAATGCAACTACAAAAATTAAAGTACGGATGTCAGGTCAAGTGGTCGACTGGTAAGAGTACGCCACGAAAGAATAAAACAGATATCCCACACCTGATGGCTGTAGGGGTAGAACGCGCTAATAGTCTCCGGGATCCACGTAATCCTCGCCTGCTCCTGTACAAGCGTTAGCGGGATCGGTCCACGGGTCGAAATCTACGTAGGTCGACTGACCTGTAATTTAGGCATAACTTAATTAGAGTCTAAACTAAGTACTTGTCACCCTTATTACCCCGTTTGATTATTTTCACTAAGTGTTCGTATTTAATTAATTAATTAACTAAGGTTCGAATCTGCTCAATCGGTTCGGTCGATTTTACTCGATTCCGATTGAGCGTAAAATTGGTCCAACTCTAATTAAATTAATCTAACGTACTTAAATCATTTGTTATATTTTAATTTGAAGATAAACTGCTTATCTAATTAGTTAAATACCTAAGTAATGTTATTTACGAGTTTTTACGCTAAATTACTTAAGGTATAACCTACTTAATTTAAATTGCTACTATTTAGTCCTTAATTAATTACTTGCAATATAAAGTCATTCCCTAATTAATTTTAAATCTAAGTACGTAACTAATAAATGTTAACTATTTAATTATAACATTTCTAAAGTCGTACGAATTTATTTTAATAATTTGTACAAATCGATCAACCTATAAAAATAACACGTGATTATCTAATTATCCCGTTAGTTAAACTTTTGTAATCGTAATGATTCAAAAATATTAATATGTTGTTAATTAATTGTCCTTTATTAATTAACAACATATTTTATTTATAAATTATTTACTTTATTTAAAAACTACATTTTACTTAATCTAATTATTTACTTACTTAACTAATATTTTAAAATCCTAACTACTTAATTTATTAATTAATTAAAATCCTAATTAATCTAAAATGTGTTGTAACTAAATTATTTTAATTGTGTAGATAATATGTTTATGTAATTCCTATAATAATAATGGCTCCACTAATTTACTTATATGATAGGTTAATTATGATCTTAATTTATTGCGTTAATTAGTTGTATTTGATACGTATAAGATAAAGGTACGTTTGTTATATTTAATTTAATTACTATATTTATAATAATTTGAAATTGTTTTCAAGCACGTATAAAGATACGTCATTAACTAATTGTCCTAATCAATTAACAATTCATAAATTTAGATCTTTAGTTTAAAAGTTCGCAAGTGCTAATTTATTAAAGATAATACGTTGGTTAAAATATTACTCTAATTATTAAAATTTGAAACTAGATGCATAAAAATGATGATATGTTGTTTAGGTTTGGGTCTAAGCCATATAATATATTTTCGGATTTGGGCTTGAGCCCAATTTATAAGAATTAAATTCCTAAGGCCGAGCCCATCAAGAAAAAGGCCCAACTTTACTTTTAAATTTCATTTCTCAATTTTCGGGTTGGGCCTAAGCCCATTTCAATTTCCAAAATTTCAAAACCGAATCCAACATTTTAATTTATCCCCTCTTCCAATTCGGCCCCCTTAAATTAGGAAAATTTCCCAAAATCAATAATTTACATCTACACCCCTTAATCTTAAAGAATTATGAGATGGTCCCTGTCAGTTGAAAGTCAGGTTTAAGATTCAGTACCAGTGGCAACACTGGGCTGGTACCGACTAGTACCAGCAATCAGCCATGCAACATAGCAACACCACATCCAAGCAAAACAACCACAACAGCGATACCACACGTACCAGATCATCAGAACATAACAGGACAGCAAAACAGATCAGGTCAGCAAAACAGAACAGGAACGGCACGGGTCAGAGAAGGCACAAGCCATACCAGTAAAACAAAACAACACGGCAGGATAGCACAAAGCCGGTAAGGCACCACAAGGGAAACCAGAACAAGAAGGGCGAAAAGAAAAGGCAGCATCAGCACCCAAATAAATCGCTACAAAGCGAGTATTGATACACAACCAAAAATCCAACAGCCATTAGACAAGAAAAAGGGGCACAATTCCGAAATGAAGCATCACCAGGTACCAGAACAGGAACAACCAACATCACCGGAAGGCAACAAGAAAGGCACCCAACTCCCAATTCGATCGAGTCGAGAAAAATCAACAATCTCACCCTCAATCGATCAATACCCCGAATTCATCACAAAAATTCATCGACATGCCGAGAAAATCAACAACTCGTGCGAGCCGACCGATAAGTCAAAATATACGATAATGCCTCACTAAGCACACGATCAATAAATTAAAAAGGAGGGCTCAAACATTTACCCGAGAAAGGCTTCGATTGCAAAAAGGGGCAGCGAAAAACGGCCGGCACCAAGATGCTTCCTCGCCTCACGGCCGTATAAATAGCAAGCACCAAGACAGAGACACCAAGGACAAGCACCAAGCGCAAGAACAAAGGCAGCAACCGAAAACCCTAGGGTTTCGGCAAAATTTCAAGACAGAGGCAAACGGAAAGAGGAGAGAAAGAGATTTTGTCTCAGCACATGAGCGAAGCAAAAGCGAAAGCAAAAACCAACACAGAGAGAAAGAGAGGGATATATACAACCCGGTAAGGCAACGCACGAGGGGTGGGGCGCAAGGGTCAAAGCTCTCAGAGAGCAGGTGAGAAACCCACGCGCCTCAGCGACGAAGGTCAAGACCGTACCAACGATGGAACAGGGGCATATCGAAATCGATCGCGCGGGAGGTGATCGCCTCCGTTTTCTTCTCCCCCGAAGAAAACAGCGAAGGGAAGCAAGCAAAGGGAAAAGGGACGGCCCCCAGTGGACAGAGAGAGAGAGGAGAAGAGAGGAAGGGTTTTAAAAACCCTTTGATCACTTTAAGATTCATGCAGAGTTAATCAAACGGACAGAACAAATTCCAGAATTTAATAGAGATAGATAAATGAATCAATGTTGATAATCTCAAATTAGGTTTATGAAGTTTGCGTTTATATTTTCTATCTTAATTCGCCGCGCCTTCTCGAAATTTAAATTCCTAATTTAATAATTTGATTTAGATAATCAATTTTAGAAAACAATTTATCTAACTAATCATTTAATTAACTAAATGTTATGACTCAATTAAATTTGACAATTTGAAATTAAAAATTTTCGTACAGAATTTATCGATTGCTTTCAGTTTGTCAAATATTAAATTCTTAATCTAAATAATGTACAATTAGCATTTGATTTAGTAATCGATTCCTATAAATTATTCCAATAAAATTTTATTTAGTTTAACTACCATTTATTTATTTATATAAATTTCTTAATACTACATCCTAATTAATTAAATTAAAATTTAATTAGGCTAAATTTTTAGTTATTAGGCTAATTAATTCAATTAGATTTTACGGGTTATAACACCATCTCTCTACTAGACCATAAATGAGAGCCTGATCGATCCTACTCTGAGGCATGATGGCTAGCTGATACAAGCCGAGGTTCATGATGCACTGCTCCATCAATGGATGAGGGACGTACGGGATCTCAGAGGTGCGATGTCTCACTGTCAACATCGTTTTGTCCTGCATTTAACAATGATTTCAATGTAAGCGACTGACTATATGTCATATTAAATAAATAATGTTATTTAAATTACATATAAAAAACCAACGTACCTCCATATGCATATACGACACAGTGCTTAATATGTGGGATCCACATAAGAGGACTAAATGTGTCAGCATCATGAGCGGGAGCCTCTACACCAGTAGCCTCTGCACTGGAGGCCTCCGCACCGGGAGCCTCTCTAACGGGAGCATGTGAACTCTCCCCGGTCTCCAGAGTATCTCGTGATCGTCCCCGTCTAAGTCTGGCCATACTACATTTGAAAATATCAGGTTACTAAATTTCTAACATATTTTTACAATTTACATTAATTAATAAAAATTATTATTTGCAAACTACCATAAAAAAATTAATAATAGAATTTTGGACACTTTATAAACAAATAAACAATTTGTAAACAATTTCTAACAACTTCTAAATAATTTTGGATAATTTCTATAAATGTTAAACAATTCCTAACAATTTTTAAATAATTTTGGACAATTTTTAAAACCCTAAAAAAAAATGTGTTATGCATGTAAATGTTGGACCAAACATATTTAGACATCACTACGAACTGCTTTATTTTGAGAAACTTGAATATTTATTTAAAAAAAAGGTTAATTTGGAATTAAACATTATAGGCATAATTTATATTATTCAAATAACATATTTATAAAAATTAGTGAGATTTAAGAAAAAAAATTATCGTACATTAAATGATTTAAAATTTTAATGATATGAAATTAATGGCCTTTGAAAATTGTTTTAAAAATTCAAATAATTGCTTTATTTTAAGAAACTGTTTTAAAATTCAAATAATTGTCAATTTTTTTTATCTTTTTTCAATTCAAATAACATATTTTTACAATTTACAATAATTGTTGTGTATTTTAGCTATTGGATTATGGGTCAATTTGATTCATTTTTTCACTTTTAAAATTTATAAAACCTTAATACACAATGATAGGTCAGTTGCAAGCATACAACCTATCCTTCTAGTAATTTAGGTATCGATCCAAAGATAACGGGAAATATTGCTTTTTACTAAATTAATTAATTCTAAAAAAGTGCAAATAAAGTAAATGAGGGGTTGTTGTAAAATTGGTTTTGTGGGTTCAATACCCGATTGAGAATTGAATTTAAACAAGGCAATTTAAAACAAACAAATAAAAGGAGTTTTGCGATTCAAATAGATAGGAGGCTAGGGGTTATCGGCACACAATTCCTTGATTGAAATCCACACTTAATTGGTTTCTAAATTCATGTTTGCAATGATAGGGTTTCTAACTCTTAGATATCAAAAAGGGTCACTTTCGTGAATTAATGACGTGTCTAGACAATTCGAATTTCACGATTAAGTTCTTCACCCTAGCTATCTAGACCATAAGCATAGGTTAGCCTAGTTTATTCCCAAATATAGATACTTCACGATTAAGTCCTTCACACTAATATTCGGTTCAATCCTTGGGGTCCCAATTAAATATGAAGCTTCACGATTAAGTCATTCACCTCAATTAAACCTTTGTTTCTTGTGGTTCCGGACTAAGAATTAGATTTGGTCATTTCTAATCTCAAATCCTAGGGTTATTCATGTACATAATTTGGTACAATCAATTCTTGATCCTAATCATCTCAAGTTGGTTAAACCTAAGCGTGACGTTAATTAACAAGCACTCAAATTACACAATCACATGAATTATAAAATCAACAAGAACAAACATGCAAGCAAACAATCATTATAAAGAAAACCATCCAAGTAAGGTAGATTTTAACACAAGTTCATGCTTAAAGCCTAAGCCCCTAGAGAGGAAATCTAGCATCTCATGGGTGCGCTAACATCCAAGAGAAATACAAGAGTAAACATGATAAAAAACTGAGAAAAACAAGAAAGAGAATAGAATACACCAATCTCCTTGCTCGCTGCCCCTTGTCTTCACTTTTCTCGCTCGAGAAATCTTGAATCCTTCGCTCAAATCGTCTTGATTTACTTGGAGAAGATAGAAAAGATGTAGAGAGATGTGTCGAATTAAAACTAGGTTAAAAGATAAATGAAATATGAATAATCGATCCCTTCTCCTACTGCTTCCCTACAATATATAGCATTTTTTGTGACTTTGGGAGCAAGACAACAAGATCTGGAAGTGAATCGGGCGAAGATTGTGTCAATTTGGCAATAAAATATGTCCAAATCTAGGCTAGTGCAGCCATTGGTGCGGCTACGCAAAATTCTACATTCCGAATTTGGATTTGTTTCCTTCATGAAAGTTGTAGATATTTTTGTCTTGGTTCTTTCAAGATTTAATTTACCAAAATCGGAGTTCGTATGACCAAAATATGGCCAAATACGAACTGTGTGTCGGCAGCTGTGATTCTGTGTGGCTAGTTGTGGGCCCGCACAAAATACTTGTATAGGCCGCAGAACTCTCTGAAAATTTTCTGTGAACCAAACTTCAAATGGATATAGTTCATCATCCGTAACTCTGTTTTCAGTGTTCTACCACTTTTCAGAAAGCTTGCGAGAAGATCTACAATTTGCTTCATTTCCTGTAATTTAAATAGACTTTGGCAGTAACTTGGTTCTTGGCATATTTTAACACAAAATTACACTAAAATACAAAGAAATTGGTTTAGTTTTTGAGGTTAAACCTTAATCAAAAGCATATATAATTTAGGCTTATCAATAATTAATAAGAATTATTATTGCAAACTAAATTAAAAAAAATAATTTCGGTAGATGCTAAACAATTTCTAACAATTTCTAAAAATAGATGCTTATAAATCAATCGCGTCGGGAAAATCAACAACCCGCACACGATATTTAACAATTCAATTTCTACGGCTCGGTACGACGTAACCAAACCAAGAACCCTAAACCCTAACCCTAAATCGCCCCAATCGCACAACAAAGCAACATTTCAACATGGAGGAGCTCGGCTCCAATGCCATCACAAGGCACAAAACATAAATAAAAGTAGTTGTGTCGGGTTACCCAAAATTAATCGATTTGTGCTTCGTATAGGGAGGAGTTCGGCTCCAATGCCTCGCCTTCCTATTAATCGGCCGGTATCAGGTTTGGTAGCGAGAAAGGGTTTGGGCGAAAGGGGAAGGGGAAGGGGAGGGGGAGGGGGAGGGGTTTGGCAGCAAAAAGGGAAGGAGAGGGGGTTAGCAGCGAGAAATGGAGGGGGACGGGGGACGGGGACAGGGGAGGTCTCGGATGGCAGCAAGAGTTTGGGGTTTGGGAGAGGGGGCGGTTCTGTTTAGGAGAAAGGGGGGCGGCCTGGCTATTAAAAAAATAAAAAAAATAAACACCAAACCGCTCAAACGTGGGGTGGTCTGGTATGAAGATGTGACCGTCCAAATGTGGGGTGGTTTGGTAGTGAAAGCTGACCGCCCAAACATAAAGCGGTCAGAGCGTTTTTGAAATTATTTTCATGTAGAGGACAAATTTGTTATTTTTTTAGAGTGTTAATAAAAATTTCGGACTGCGGTTATCATAAACCAAATATCTATACATGTGTTAATTGATATTTTCAATCTACAGAATAAAAAAATTACATTAAAAACATATTGGTACTACAGTTCAAGGGAATTGTGGGTACACTCTTTTAAAACCTAAAAAATACATAATTTTCCTTCCAAAATTCATAATTTTGTATTTATCATTCTAGATTAAAAAAATTAAATATTTTTTCTCTCGGCCTATATAATTAATTTGACAACGCTAAAAAGTTGCTTCGGATTTGTGTCATTCTAGTCTTTGCTAAAAGGTTGCATTGGACTTGAGTCACTCTAGCTTTCTTTCATGTCTGCTCGTTCTTCTCGTCTTTCTTCGTATTCACTTAATAAGAGACAATCTTAACTTGGTATAAACCAAAAAATTCCATCATTTATTATAAGGGTATAAAAAACTTAAACTTGGTATAAAAAGATGGTATAAAATATTCATAACTTCATTAATTGCTACTATTGAATGATCTGGTCGACCACAATAAATTTAAATAAACCGAATAATAATATCTATTAACTTAATAACAAACTTAATTAAACTGAATATAAAGCACATACATTGTTAAAATAATCCGGTTCAAGACTTTTTTTTGTCGTTAAATTTTCTTGTGTTTAATTCATGTTAATTTTTTCTATTCAACACTTGATTAAATTCGTCATTTTCAATAAAATCTGGAAGCTAGACTTCCACATTTTTTCTTTAAAAAAAATGCTTGATCAAATTCTATATAAATAAAATATGCAAGGTGAAAGACAAAGTTTATACACTGAACAATAACGTTATTACACTGAATGTGACGAATGGTTACCATGAAGGTAACAATCATTAAACTGAATACTAAGAATGGCAGCGATGCAGATTGTAACGAATGCTTCCCATATCAACTCTCAAAGGCCCGTGAGCCCAAATGAGTTTCCGTCCGGTTCGTTTGTGTGCACCGCAATTGCGCAAACTTAATCCCAAAGCTGATAGAAAGTAAATAGCTTCGCGTACCTGATCTATAAAACAAGCGGCACAAGACCTAAGGAAAGCATCTTTGCGCTTGGGGCAATGACGCAGCTAGTGAGGTAATACCGAAGCGCGTCAATTGCTGGTTGAAAACTATTTCCAAACCCCCTCTTAGGCTCGGCTTGACCGAGTACCTTTGAGAATTTCTGGAAGGGCCCTACCTCTGGTACTGGGCCCTACAATTCTTAATTGAAGGTTTATGATTACAGAGGCAATAATGTTTTGCTTGTAGTTTACATTAAAATTTGCATTAATTTTATATCACTGATTATTTTTGGAAGGGCCCTACATCTGTTACGAATTCACATCCTCTCCGGTACCGTAATAGGGAATCTTTCACAATTAATGGATCTGGACCATTCTTTTTAACTTGGTACGAATCTCAAAGCCCAATAATACTGCCCCTGTGCTAGTCCGAATCTCAAAGCGGCTGAGAGTTAATCTCAAACCGTAAAGTGAAGAGAATCTTTTACAATAATGGAGAGGATACTTGTCCCATCTGTTACTGGGGCCCTATAGTTTTATGATTACAGAATCAATACTCAATTGTTTTAGAGTTAATATATTAAAATTTGTATTTTGCAAACTAATTACTAAACAAGATGTGAATTTAAAATTAACATCACATAATAAAATTGTGACTGCGGAATCTATGTACAACTGATAGATGTTATGCACTTGAAAATAAGTTTGTATGGGAAAATTCAAATTAGCACAAGTTGGAGGATGGGCGATAACACATCACTTAAAACTTAATTGTTTTTGTCACACCTCCAATCCGGAGGTGCGACAATCCCACCACATCTATTTACCATTCAATATTCGTAACATAAGGTATGGATCTTTTTATGCATTGCCAATAGCATATATTATTTTTTTCTACATCCCAATTTATTTACAATAATTATCTGACATTTTACAGTGGATGATGCTAGATATATACTCTCTGCACCCTGTCATATATAATAAATCCAAATCCCATACCTTTAGGTGGCCCTGCTGTCAATTATTATCCCAAAAGCGTTTCTCGGTCTTCATCTAACAAACCTGTGAATCCCACAAGGGGAAACGGGTGAGAAATAATAAATTATTCCTCAGTGCTAATTGCCACTCAGATTTGATTCGAAGAAAATCTATATTCAAAATGAAATCTCCGCACGAGAAATTAACAGTTCATTTCATAATGACGAATGCAAATGCTCAATAACAGTAATCAATTGAACGACAAAAATTACATAAGTAAATCAGAACTCTAAGGATCTTATCAGAATAAATGGTTTGGGTCAAAATCTTTTAAACCATAAAGTCTGGTAACGTTTGGTTTCTTAACTTTACAATTTCTAGTCTGGTAACACTGACAGATACAATAACATGCATATGTCGTGTTATGGCTTATACTGTTCTAACTATCATGATACTTTGTTAACAGAAACATTACATAATCAATATCTCAATACTGTCATTATCAGAAAGAAAATCAATGATAAGACAGTTCTAACTATCCTGACAATTGGTTAACAGAAACAATACGAAATCAATATCACAATACTGTCATTATCGGAAAGAAAATCATTGATAAGACAGTTACCACAGTTCATTAGCCTTACAGTCACAATTCATATTTATTCAATATCCCTTACCCAACCGGTACTGGGTTCAGTTGGGCCCATTCACCATATGCGCATAAGGGTCTTGGAGTAAAGTCTAATAGCTAGCTAGACTTTACGATATATTAATAATTTTTTCTCCACTATATGGAGGTTCAAGGATTACAATATTCAATATTCAATCAATTCAATCACTCTAGTCTCAATCAATCATTTGCAATAAAAATCAATCAATTGATAAACAATATCAACATGACAGTCAACAGTCTTACCTGTAATTCAATTCCAATTGTATTGGGCTATGCATATGATGCAACAGTTCAATCAATGCAGTCAATCAAATATTCAAAATGCACAGCAAGTTTTGATTTAATTCCTAGTAATGAACCTTAGACTAATCCAATAACCCCGCACCAAATATCATAGGGCAACAAGTGAGGTCGCTTACAGCCTGTTCTTCCTGATCATTCTGTCTCATCAGTCTTTCTCATAAATTATGCCTATATCAGAATAATATATATTCTGATCAATATTTATAACAATTAAATATAACAAAACAATTTACGTATTCTAATATTTAAATCCCAATTATATGTTTATTCAATAAGCTTGTTCAATATTTCTGATAAAACATTCATTAGCATTTTATTTACATTTTAGGATCATACAATGCTCCATAATATCGAGTCATACATATAATAGATCATATTTACAATTATCATTAATCCATGTTTAATTAATAACAGTACTCATTTAATTAATGACATCTTTTAATTAGTAATTTTATCATTTCATTAATCCTTTCTAATTCAATTTAAATTCAATCCATTCAGTCCAAAAGTCCCACAGTCCAGTCTAGTTCATATGTCCAAACAATTAAGGTCCAAGTCATTTATTTTCGGGCATAGTCTATTGAATTAAGCATTTTCATCTTATTTTCTAATTTCACATTTTCTGTACTAAGCCCGAATGTCAAGATCAATAATTCTAGGATTTACTTCTTTTCTTTGTTCTCCTTTTCTAGTCAAAGGCCCAAAGCCCACAATTAAATTCATATTTCATTCTACTTCCAGCCGATGTTATGAAAATTTCCCTTTTTGCAATTTAACCCCCCTGACAAGGGTATATTACCAAACAAATAATATTTAGCATATTTTACTCTTATTTATTTCTGTTCTTATGAATCAATCCATAGAAACCAAAACAGAGGGTAAAACCCACTGGTACTGTTCGGTACCATGGTCGGAACGACATCCACGTTCTCACAAGAATAACAAAGCACTGATACAGTGCTATTCGGGGATCAGTACCAAACTCGGTTCAAACATGATAAAGAACAGAAAAGGAAAAACGAAAGTTCATTAATTCTAACTTTCAAACAAACTATTCTGACATGATTCACAATAAAATATAGCTTGCTTCACAATTCTCAAAGTTCCCATGCCATAGATCGGTAAGAGAGAAACTAGAACCGAAACAAAGGAAATATCCATTAATTGTGCTAGATACACCGAGATATTGACGGAGCAAGAATCCAACAACCAAATCCGTGATTTTTCAAGCAAAAGAGAGCTCACTCACTCTCTCCCTCTCTCCCTCTCTCTGTTATCTTCCGACGAGGAGAAAACAACAAAAATGGAAAGAGATAAATGAATAGGCGAATTCACATCCAGTGCAGTACCGTAATAGGGAATCTTTTACAATTACTTGATCTGGACCGATCTTTTTAACTTGGCACGAATCTCAAAGCCCAATAATACTACCCCCTCAGTCAGCCCGAATCCCAAACCGGCTGAGAGTTAATCTCAAACCGTAAATAGCTAATTGTAATAGGGAATCTTTTACGGTACCGTCGAGGATATGGATCCATGAATAGGCATTGGCCGCTGGGGAAAGAAGAAAAGAGAGAGGAATAGGGGATAAGGATGGGTGCGGGTCCCACCTGTCCAATTAAAAATTCCTTCTTTTACATTTTAACCCATCAGTTTTATAATTTTAAAGAACAGCCCATAAATCAATTAAAAGAAACTTATAAATATTATTAGCTACTAACTCTCTATTATTCACTATATATTTACAAATTAATATATACAATTATCTTAAATTATAATTCTAGCAAATTATAATCCCTTAAATTTCCTATTTCTGTTTTCATAAAACTTGAATATTTCGAAACTCTCTGTATTACTTCGGTCAGATATAATTTCAGATGATTAGTTTACCATACTTCAATTTAAATTAACTTAATTATCTTGTTGGTCTGTTCAGAAAATACCATTTATTAGTTTATTGTTACATAATTATCTGAAAAACTATACTCATACATTTCATATTTTATTTTCGATCATTAAATTCATATATATTATTTTTTATTTAATCTTGGATATCAATATAAAAAAATCAGCACAGCCAATAAGCCGAACTTACCCATAAAATAAAATTCCTGCACTGCCCAAGTTGTCAAAAGAAGAAAATAAGGTTTAAATTACAGATAAAGGATAGAAAATCGACATATGTGGTATGAGACATATGACCGCCATGTTATCAATTTTTGACCATTATATTTAACATATTACGACAAGATTTAAATATCATGATTCAAATATTATGTATATTCGAATTTTTTTTAAATATTATACTAAAATAATAAAATACTAATATTCTTGAAACAATTACAAATAAATGTGGTTTAGTTTTAAGGCATTCAAAACATGCATGCCAAGTCCACAAGTATTGCAAATGTTGGATCAATCATTAATCATTATAAAAAAAATATTATCAGGTTGTGTGATATTTCTAATTCAATGTATGAAGTTTATTACTTTATTGTGTGATCACCTATAAAAAAATTTATATATTTTTTATGTTGTATTTTATTTGATAGCATATGTTTTAATTTAAGAATTAAGTTGTTTCTTCAACATTACTTCTATTTCTAGAACGGAGTTTCGAAAAACAAATTTAATTTGAATACAAACCATGCGTTATTCGTAAAATATGCAAAATTAATCCATCAATAATACAACTAACAGATGTTAACAAGCAACTGTTTAGTTTGTTTATTTGTTTTAGAATGTATTGAAAAAAAATATATTAAGAAACAAGGACAAATAAAATGAATGAAAATCTCACGTTTTTTTTTATATATAGCTTATATTAATACTTATATATAATTATTTCTAAAATATTTTTTACGATAGTTTCTTTTTTTTTAATAAAAGGCATATAAGTGTCCGTTTCATATATAAAACATGATATGTAAGTTACATACTACTGTATTGTCCATAATCAGCTAAGTACTGAACTCAAAAGCCAACAGAGAGCAAAATATATATGCTCTATGTTTGACAATCCACCAAAAGACAGTTATTAAAAATAGTTCTGGAGCTAAGCCTCTAACATTGAGGCTGAGGTAAAAGAATTCTAACAGTGGATCTATACAAAATGTAATAGAAGTCTTCATGAGGAATTTTGTGGGTTTGTTGGTTTGGACCCTGTTGAGGAATTTTGTGGCATGCATTGCTGCCACTGGGCCGTATGGATTCCGATCTGTTATTTGGTGCCTCTCTTTGTCAAAGGCGGGATACATTGATTTTGGGCTAATTGTATTTTGTTAGGATAAAGTGATACGTTTTAACAACTAAGTACGAACCGTGGATCCAGCATTCCAATTTCCAGCGTATCTTTTCATGTGTCTAATATTTCATATAGAGACTTAACAATACAGTTACTTACAGTAACGTAGCCAAGATTTGAATATGGAGTCAACAGAAAAATTCAACAAATACGAAATTCAACTAAAATATCAAAAGTTCTAACATGTTGTACTTTTCCATATAAAAATGTACAAATACTTTCTAAATGAGAAAAAAAATATGGATTGTTGTTGGGTAGGATCGATTAGGCAAACTGAAATCAAAGTAGGGCAATAATTAAATAATAAAATGGATAAAAAAAATTAATCTAGGAGTGGGCAGTTGCATTGGCTCACCTCTGGTCACTTATATATTTCGCGAAAATACGTGAGTCCATTTTTTTTACTCAACGATATTTCTAAGTAAATCCTTGCATTCATGCAGTGAACTCCCAACGAGCAATTTAAGAGATCATTGGTGAAACTTAGACGAGCATCTTTTTGTATACATGTATATATGTATGTAGAATTTTACATCATGTAAGTATCATGTAAAAGGAACAAAATATAATTTAATAACTTGTATCTTTACATGAGTACATATGACCTATTTATTACAGTGGCTTTCGTAGCCGTTTTCTTATCGTTATTATTTTTCCTATATTTGCTATGTAATGGACTAATGGTACAAGTGTATTTATTGACAACACTGTGTAGAGTAGATGGATAAGGTATCAGTTCTCCCACGAGAGAACATGGGTTCGAGTCGCATGAGTGTGTTGTGTGAGTGCCTACGGGTTTAAATAAAAAAAAAAAAAGTAAAGTAGTCAGAACATGTGCTTTAAGTTTGATTGAATTCTAGCTCTTAGATCTATGATGATGATTAATCTGAAATATTCTATTTATTTGCAACAAAGTATCTTCATTCATGTATTGCAGAAGATAATCTGTTTCACCACATCAATAAATTTAGTACTATTCTTCAATTAATTTCACAGTATTTCTGTCTATATAATTATCTTTAAATTTCAATTATATGTGTAATTTTACAATACTAAATTTTGCTTCTTGAATTGTCAATTGTAAACTAATTGATGCCATCTCCATTCTTACAAAATTAGTAATTGTTTTAAATTTCTGCAACTAAAAACCAAATTAAAGATGCTCTCGGGGACTATCAGTGTGTAGACTCTTCAAATTGATACTTCAGAAAAATAATTGAGTTTTAAAGTCTCTAAGACATGTCATGTCATCAAGTATTTTCAATTAGGAGATCCATCATAAATTATCGTCAAATTTAATAGTATGACTGATATATATTTTTTACTAATATGGGGTATACTTAGTTCAATGTATAAAATTAAATACGTTATTTTATTATCATCTATTAAATTCTACATACTTTTTATATATGGCATTTTCTTATAGTATATATCTCAATTAAAAAAAACATTTTTTTTTGTACAAGACATATTTTCGGTCGAAGTTCAAAAATAGTTCTAATAACTATAAATTTTAGGGACTTACCAGCAGACAATTAGCAGGGCCCTATCTTTATTTTATTTTTCTTTTGTTAGGCTGTTAGCCAGAGGTATTATTTGACCGAGACATATCATGTTGGACAGCAACAATATTTAACTATTAAATTTGATCAAGTATCCTAAAATATTTGGGCCCAGAAATTGGTCATGTACTCATTATTATAACTGGGCTATTTTCCGAATTTCTCTTTAAAAATACCAATGCATGTCAAATGGTGATTTAATTTTCTTGATTGTGATAAAAATTAGGAGAAGTTAATTATTTTTTCAGACAATAAAAATTCGTACATCAGTGTTTGTTGTTATGAACTATACAAATACATTGCAATATTTACTACATTTAAAAATATTGCGGTCGTAAATACAGAATTAAATAGCCGAAAGTGCCGAATGATATTTACTTTCCTAAAAATAAAAATAAAATAAACAGGAGGGGCTACACCAATAGAATTTTGAACTCATTTTCATGCAGCTATTATAGTTGATATGAGCTACATATATACTTGAAGTTTGTGCTATTTTTAAATTCTCGCATTATAAAATATTTTCAAAAATGTAATTTGATAAATTTATGGGACATAAATTTTACTTCTAGTTGCACAAAGGTCACATGAAGACATACAACACAAATATCTACATGAAAGTTTCCTACAGTAAATCATACAACCATATTAATTTCTGTTTAGTGCAGCGTGGATTATACATGCTGCCTTTTCTAATTCACGACAACAAACAAATCTAGCCATAGGATCAGTAGCTAACAATAAATCCAACAGCTGAGAAGGATGGTGACGTGGCATGCACAAAAATGCTGCACACTTAACCATCTTTCTGTAATATATAGATTAGAGTAGAACTAGGGTGCTCTCGAGTTCACCAAGCCCTTGGTGAACTCAAGTCCAAAACTCATCGGATCGGCTTCAAACGACAAATCCGACCGTTGAAACCCGTCTATCTTACGAGTGATGCGTCTACATGCAAAAAATTTAAATTTTGAAATTAATTTTGCATAGAGTCAAGTGGTCAAAATTAGAAGGTTAATAAATTAATTTTAATACATTCATTTTTTGACGTTTTTTGACCACTTGACTCTATGCAAAATTAATTTCAAAATTTAAAATTTTTGCATGTAGACACACCACTCGTAAGGTAGACGGGTTTCAACGGTCGGATTCGTCGTTTGAAGCCGATCCGATGAGTTTTGGACTTGAGTTCACCAAGGGCTTGGTGAACTCGAGAGCACCCTAGTTCTACTCTATAGATTATGTATGACGACTAATTCAAAATTAGATATTGTTATCAAAATAATTGTACAGTCAATGATCAAATCAAATATGAAAATTGATTATGAAGAAGTTAAGTTGTAATTTTATTTTATTTTTAATCGAACGGCTATCATATAATAAGGACAAATCCGGTGTCATTGCAATTGCAATAATCCAGGGGCCCATCTTTAACTCCAATTTCACTGACATTGCAAATAAAAATGGATCTGGTAAAAAATATTTGTTCTATTGTTTCGTAAATATGTTGTTAAGGTTAAACTTTTGACATTTGGAAGAAGCACCTAAAATTTTGCTAGAAGTATTGGAAATTTGTTAAAGGCATTTTACCGGGTTCGGCCGTTCAGGACTTCGGTACATAATTGTTTTTTATTTATCTGGCTTGGGATCGGTAAATGATGCAAGATAGATGCGAAATCTTAATACGTCATGCTTGTTTTACTGTACAGTTGGCCGGTACGATGAGATAGATGTGGCCTTTGTATATGGCTAAGATCAAATGCCTGGATTTTCCTGTTTCGGCGACCTTATAAAGGTTGCTGTAAACTTTTAACTTTGCCATCCACAATCTTTACAAAATTCTTCATATTTAGTTGGTAAAGAGGTTCAAATTCTAGGAATTTGTTATACGAGAAGGGTCACATTTCATTTTTTGCATTTTTATTATGCTTTTATTTTTTATTTTTTTATAACAAACTTTTTAAAATTTATATATTAAAAAAATTATAGTTGTGAAATATATGATTTTATCTATATGTATATAAAAAAATTATCAACTTTTTATTTTATTTTATATTAATTAGTAAATTAAAAAAATCAACGTTTAGAAATTATTCATATTTTATGTGAGCAAGCTCTTGATACCAATCAAACAAAGTTGAAATGTCATGATCTTTTTACGTAGGTATATAAAAATAATATATATCATGTCTTATTTTAACATTTAAGTTTTATATTTTCAGTTATTAAAATTTTGTGAACTGAAAATATAACATAGTCACAAAATAAAGGCATTCAAACCCGTTATACATGTGCCTTTAAATGTTGAGAAAGAGCGTGTGAGTTAAAATGTCCTTCTTCTTCTCTCTGCATCTGCTTGAAAAAAATTCCAATAAATAGTTTAAAATAACTACAATTTTATACAAAAAAATGATTTTGGAAAACTTGTTACTTGATAGTACAAACAAAAATTGCAAATACTCGTCAAGTGTTCTATCTACATATTATACGTTGATTTTCACATACAATACAGGAGCCATGACTAGTATGCCCAGGGAAGGCTTCATAATTCTCTCTGTATCTCTCTTCCTAATTAATAATTTCTTGAATTATTTATTTATCTTTGTTACCTTAAATTGCTCTCCTCACGCAAACTCGGTCCTGGATCTCGACTCCGCTAGTGACGAGTCTCGAACGCGGTTTAGTGAAATTAGAAACAACGATGCTAAGTAGCAAAACAAGAATAAATCTCTCTCAGAAAATATATTGATATGCAAAAATTTGTCATTTTATAGACCATAAGGAGTAATTAATTTACAACATAAAAATAGACAAACATAAACGAGTACTTAAAAAATGTAAATCTAGAAAGAAGCAAACACAAAGAACTATCTTTTCATAGAAAAGGTAAACCATTATTACACTTCAAAGCAAGTTTGAACTCGAATCTGAGTCTGACTCGAACTGGTTTCCGAATTGGATCTCGGGTCGGTCCCCGGGTTGGATCTCAAGTTGGATTCCGAGTTAGATCTCGTGTTGGTTCTCGGATTGGATTCCGAGTTGGATCTTGTATTGGTTCCTGGGTTGGATCTCGTCATCTCCCTTGCCGGAAAGAATATCAATTTTTCTCTCTAACAAATTGATTTGACTTTGGGTGACTTCCGCTGAGATTTTTTTTTTTTTTTTCTAAATTTTCTTGAAGTGGTTGGATGGAAAAGGGTTAAAGGAAACCACCATAAATCACATTGTTGAATCCCCATTCACACGTCTAACCCCATCATAAATACACCTACACTTTACCATGTGCATGCTTTTTTTTCCCAGTGCAGTGCCTTCATCCAAGCAACTTTTGTGACCATTGCCAAGTGCCAACTATCTCCACACTTGCCCCCTATTAAATATCCAGCCTTTGGGCGTAGGTGAGAGCGATTAAATTCCCATTGTACCTTGCCATTGCTATATCTAATTATTTACACCTCTGATCTTTTTTTATCATCCTTTTATGTTACTCCTGATTGGCTACATTTCACCGACACCTCCACCACTAAATCCTTCCCCCACAGAATTCTTACTCTTTTTTACCATTTTACACACAGACAAATTGTTTTTAACCTCTGACCCAGGTTACCAGAATCGATCTACCTATAGAAAGGGTGGCGTCCCACAGGGACTGCTGTGTCTGAACTCTCTGTACTTAAGAGGAGGCAATTAGTTCTACTTTTAATTCACTGAAACCAAAGACAGACAGAGAGAGAGAGAGAAAGCATCCATCATATTTACTCCTCTCCTCTCTCATTCTCTCCTCCTCTGATCCTTCTTGTCCCGTTCTCTTCTCATTCGCTTCTTCTCTGATCCCTTTGTCCTCCTGTAAGGGAGGGGAGTGAATTTGTCAGACACAAATTTATTGCACTGGTCGAACAAAAAGCGCCAGGTATTTAACATGGTACAGAATAAGAAATTCAGAGGAGTCAGGCAGCGCCACTGGGGCTCCTGGGTTTCTGAGATCAGGCACCCTTTACTGTAAGCGTTCATTCCTCCAATTAATAATTCATCTCCTTTCAGAGTTCAATTTTACAGAAGAAAATTACTTTCTGGCAGAATGTAGCTTAGTAGTTTAATTGATTTGTTAATTAATTACCAGAAAAAGAAGGGTCTGGCTAGGCACATTCGAGACAGCTGAGGAGGCGGCGCGTGCTTATGACGAGGCCGCAGTGCTGATGAGTGGCCGTAACGCTAAAACCAACTTCCCCATTTCAAAGACGCCGAAAGAAAGAACAGCTACTAGTTCGTCTACCAGTACTACAAACAATTCCAATCTATCTGAAATCCTTAGTGCCAAATTGCGCAAGTGTTGCAAGACCCCATCGCCATCTCTCACCTGCCTTCGTCTTGACACTGAGAAATCCCACATTGGTGTCTGGCAGAAGCGTGCCGGGACACGTGCTGATTCCAATTGGGTCATGACAGTTCAACTCAACAACTCTGTCGCTCAGCCCAACCAGACCCAGCCTGCTGTCTCTGCTGGTTTTACCGAGTCGGGCGGTACTGAGGATGAAGAGGAGAGAATTGCTCTACAGATGATAGAGGAGCTGTTGAGTGAGAGCAGTGGGAGTGAGCCTGTGCCTGTCTCTCATCTCATGCAAACAAACTGAAGTCTCCATCACCACACAAGGATTTGGTAGGCGTTGGTTGGTGTGCTAGCTTCCCTCTACTTGAATATTATGAATTACCAATTATAGTTATCATTATCTTTCTTAATCGTAATTAATTATTGCTGTGAAGATATATAAGGGATAAGTTTGTGGTGTATAGAATTATATAGTTAATGTGTTTTTAGCTATTATGTTTATGTCTTTATATATTTGGATATTGTCAAGAGTACAGGGAGGTGGTTTACCATATTTATAATATAAAAAGCATTATGTCAGGTCATTCTGTGTGATCAAAAAGTTATATATACAAGGTTCACATATCTTTTATAAGCTGTCGTCGTCATAGCTCTTGAATATAACATTTTTGTTTTTTCTCAATATTAATGAGTCAATTAATATGGTGATGGTGGTCTTTGTGCTTTTTAATTTGGTGATTGTGATGTATAGAATTATATACTTTGTGCTTATTTACTCTGTTTATGTGGCTATTTCGATATTGTTGCAAGTATAGGGAATATTTAGGAACAATTTATTGTTAAAGAATTTATGAAAGCATTATGTGTAGTCACTATAAGTACGTCAAATACAACGTTATATTGTTTTAAGCTGTTTCCCTCCTAACAATTGAAAATAACATTTTTATAAATATTAATGAGTTAATTAATATGGTGATGGTGATTTGTGTGCTTTAAATTGGCCAGGCTCTTAAGTAGATTTTCTGAGTGTTGTCTTTTTCTTTTCATGGCATGGAGATCTTTCATACATGTGCCCGTACATCAGTAAATGTTACCTGTATTATGCAATTTAATTTTTATTTTTATTTTTAGGGTTATATATAGAAACATTACCCATGCTTATCCGTGAGCAACATTGTATATACGTAGCTGAGTAATTTGAGACCTATTTTTCTCTTACAAGATAGAGCTTGCATGTACCTGGCCAGCTAGCTGCTATACAGCAAGTCCTCATGAATTTTGTACCCAACAAAATACTCTCACCATTGAGCACTTTATTACCACATTAACTTCATCTTGTTCTGTCAGTATGCATATTGTCAGTATATATATACACGTTCGATTTGACGAGGATATTATGATACATTTACTTTGTTATTCTGTACTGGCACCAGTTACCAAATGACCCCACTATACATAACTAACTATTTGCTGAGATTTAATAGGAAGAGAGCGCTGGCAGCCCGTCTTTTACCCCGCACATAAGCTATATACACAACTGAAATTACCAAGTACAAAGCAAGATATGAGCGGCGTAATCGAATCGGCTTGAAAAAAATAAAACAAATATGCGAGGGCCGAGGGATAGAAGTGGAGGAAGGGAATTAAAAGCAGCATTAAATGCAAGTGGGGACGGTAGCAATTAAGTGATATCTACTTCAGAAGAAGTAAAGAATTAACAATACCAGCCACAGGCTGTAGATGACGCGAACTTTTTTTGTCCTGCTTTTAACTTGCCCGAATTTTGTCCCAAGATTGATTTATGTTATTTCTTACCTGATAAAATGAAGAGAACGATGAGTCATACTATGCCTGCTACTATTCAAATCCGTTCTGGTAGTTATTTCGGTTTGGCGATCACTGGATTTTAGTCATTTTACAATCCGTATTTGGTCTGTTGCATTTCTCTGTTTTGTTTTGGGGTTCCTGTATATTGAAGTATCAGAATAGGTAGAATATTTAAGTAATTTGTGCTACCAATGTCAACTAAGATAATGTGATTTGAGTTGGTTTAGACAATTTGAATAAGCATTGATTTGAAATGGAATAACCAAATTAATTACATTCTGATGGAACTGATAAGTCTGAATTTCGTTATTTATTCGGGGGAGAAATAGATTTAGAATTATGAATGGAACAGAACATATTTCACAAGCTTTATCATATATAGTTCTGTATGGACTTGTGCCAATATAAAATATAAAATTGGAGAAGTTCATATGTCCGGTGCTACCAGCATTTATCCCTAAGCACAATTAAAATTATCTTTATTTGCATCTAGCGTAAATCCTACAGCGTGTAACTTAATCCTCAAATTAAGTGAACTTATTCATAATAGTTAGGTGAGGAATCTCTTATAACATGCTCTACTTGATCCTATATCTTTATTTGAGTTTCTAATATACAAATCTTTTGTCGCTAAATTTACCTCCAACCACATCAGATCTACCCCAATTTGTTGCTTATAATCCATATAACATGCTACTTAAATTTCTTCCTTATGGTTATGTTTGTAGTGTATCTGCACCTAACAGAAGAATTTGATTTATGACAAGAGACTGCTACAATTTTCAAGTGATAAATATTTATTATGATATATAAGAATATTGTATGAATTTCATCCATCTGCGAGAATTAGATCAGACTATGCTTGTCTAAAAAACAGATTGTTATGAAGTACAAACTGCAAGATCACGCAATCGTCTTCTATCATCTGTTCATATTGTGATAATCGTAGTTAAAAACTAAAATTTAAGTCTAAGTTACCAACCAATGCTCTCTCAAGATGAATTTCAAGCGTAAATTAGAAAATGGACCCAACCTCCAATTAAATTTTCGGTTTCTTTATTTTATAATTCATATAGCTGATATAATTACAGGACACTTGTGTGCACTTCAAGTAAAACTAGATACGTACGAAGTATATGAACCCATAAACTGCAACTGCTTAAAAAGATTGTAAGTTCCTAATGCCCAAAAACTACCATGGCAATTTAAATGCCAAGTGACATGAGTAGTATATATTCAATAGTTTAGTTGTTGCATTTAAACTCCGGTTGACAAACTATCGCATTTCAACAACAACAAACTGTGTTAATCAAGGAAATGTATTTTTTTTTTCTCTTTTTTACATGTCGTAGGTGTTAGACCTACCACTCAAGGAACTTTTATTCTCTCAAATTTGTTAAAAAGATATATTGTTGGAAAACTCAAATGTCAGCAAAACAACTAATGAAGTAAGATTTATAGCAAGAAAACTTTACCAATTGCTAGTTAAATGAGATCAGAAGCTGGAAATTATGCATTAAATATGTCCACGGGGATAGTTGAAGTGGTCCTCTTGAATTATACCTAACCTTGGAAAAAAGAGTCATGCTTTTAACTCCAAGGCCAAAGTGTTAGTGGAAATTTTTTGCATTAGGGCACTATCATCTTTGGATGCTTGATGTTCACTGGTACATATAGATCTAATAACAAATTGACTTAAATGATATCACATGTATGTGTTTCCATTTATTTGTTATAATTGCAAGTAGATGACAGAGTGAAAGGATTATAGAAAACCACTTTGGATTATCTCACTTAAAGGTGTCAGCTGGTAGATGGCAGTTTCTTCTGAAATACCTACTTAGAGATTATATGCATTCCTTGTAATAAATAATTAGAGATGACAAAGTTCATTTTTCTAATACATCGCCTTCAATTAAAGTTCTAAGAACCAAAAACTCCACGCCTTAAGGTCCCATGGAGAACTGGTACTGTTACAAATTAACACATTTTTCTTGCAGTGGTACTTGTATACTGTCCACATTTTGATCATGCTGGCTATACTGGCTGCCTTAAGGTCCCATGGAGAACTGGTACTGTTACAAATTAACACATTTTTCTTGCAGTGGTACTTGTATACTGTCCACATTTTGATCATGCTGGCTATACTGGCTGCCTTCATGCTTCAATTTAACTAAATAAATTAGATTGTGCTCATGAAGAAGAAAAAAATATCCCATAATAAACTATGGAATTATTCATTGCATTTACTTCCCATGAAAAGTTAAAAGATAATACAAGGCTCTCTCTCTCTCTCTACTTTTTTCCCATATAAAATTTGTTTCAAACACACTTAATGAGAAGTTAAAATTTCAAGTTGCATTTGTGCTAATTCTACGAGTTTTGGCTAGGTAGAGAGGAGAGGTTGGTTTAATATATTAATGGTTTATGCCAAATAATACAATTTATGACAATACCAAGGACACTGTCCGGACAGAAATAAAGTCAAAATGAGTGGTGGCCCAAGCCAGCAAAGCAAATATCTACTATAACCTGGGGTTAGGGGGATATTATTGGAAGGTCCGGTATACCAGTGAACAAGCCTGAAATATATGAACCTAACCCCACTATTAACTTGTTCTTCTGCCAGTAAATTTCCTTATGGAGCAGTTATATATAACACTTCATTTAAAGCGCTACATATCACACCTGTCTACTCTAAACTAGTAATTGGTTCTACCATTTCCAACCTAAACATAGGAATATCAATATAATATTTTACAAAAGCTCCAGGCTCCAGCAGTAGGAACTACAACCCAGTATTTCAGGATTTCATTTGTCAGTCCTTTACTACTGGTCTAGGGTAACATTATATCAGAAAAATATTACCACCAAAGTATAATTTTTATTTTCGATAACAGAAGTACAGGAAAATAGTATAAAGGTCCTTAAGAATTATTAAATTTGCATATATACCTGGCTTCCAGGTGATGTAGCAAGATGGTAGAGGCTACTGCTTATGTTGGGATACAACATTACAGTCAGAGCGTTCAGATAAATATTGGAGATACTTCTGTCTCACAATATATTGCCTCGCATTTCTAATAAATTATATGGAGCTTCATAATTTGCATAGAAGAATACTTTCTCACCGTGGTCCAGCTTTTGGAGTACTCATTTGATAAAGTATTCACAATTTTCTAATTTTATGCTATACTAAATGGACAATTTCAGGATAACGAAGCCAGAAAAAAGAAGCATATAGTTCACAGGCTCCCAATATAAAGGAAGGGAAAAAAATGGAAAAGAGAACTGTCAAGACAAACGTTTACTGCACCCTGTATTTTGTAATTCTTCTAATCTGTTCAATGCTACAATAAGTAAGCAGCTTTTTAAACCTCCTTTTGATTCAAAATTTTTTTGTTACTGGATAGTGATCTGAAAAAGGGAGCCCTGATAAAAAGAAAAAGAAAATCAGCTGACAGGAGAGTGTGTCCATGGTAGGAATACCAAGAGACTTTAACCTGAGACTTCAACCCATACTGCTCTGTTCCTGTGGGAATCAACAGCAACAAGTTTGGTACCACCCTTTACATTGTATAGCAAGAAAAGGAGGAAAAAACCAGGTAAGCAGCCAGAGTGATGTCAGTGTAGCTGTTAGATAAAATTAAGAAGCACATCAAAAGGCAAACTGTGTAGCATAACCAGAGGCTATTAGCAACAGATAAAGAGGTCGCCTGGATGACTTCTGACTGTACCAGTTGCATGTTACCCCTTACCAACCATTCTTTGGCGTAAGTTATAACCCGTCACCCTGGCAATGCAATTGTCTATGACCAAACTTCCAGTTTGATTAGTTGGTTTAGCTAGGGATGTTAACAAGTCAAGCCGTGACCGGATACATCACGTCATGGCACGCGTGCCGGTTACGTGTCGTGAATCGTGTGTCCCATGCCGTGACCATCTTTTGGAAAATTGGCACATAACGGTACGGAAACTGGTTTTGTCACGGAACGCGAGTCACGTGTGATAAGGACCATTAGATCTTGATCGAATGGTGAATCTTAAATAAACTAACTTAACTTGCGAAAAAAATAGCTAAGTGTGACCAAACGTGACCGGTCACGAGATTTAGCGAGTCCAATAGTGGATGTAGTAATCAATTGAATATATCGACCCAATGACACTGAATGGGCCAACAAAGATAAAGTGGAAAGGATGGGGAGGGGGGAGGGAAGGGGGAGAACTGAAGTTTCAAGGCCTGCTCAATTGAATAGTTCTCCCAAATCAATGGATGGCAAACTGAAGCAAGCGTACCATGAAATTGGAGGATATGTACCGTGAAAGGGCTGATGCTAGCCATCTGTCATTCAGGCTACCTTGGGAACAGTTGGTGGGATGTCAGAAATGCATTCCCTGGGAGTTTCATCCGAGAGAACGGTTTTGGTATCTCTCTTTATTGTTTCAAGTTTCATCCTCATGTGTCAATCTCCCATACAAAGTCTTTTCAGATCAACAAAATAATTCTACAAATTTCCATAGTATATATCATGTTTTTTCTAAGATCTCCCTCGTGCATTTAACAAGCAAGGGACTGCATACAGCTCAATCTTCTCCTTGCATCCATCTAAACTTCAAAGTTAGAAAAAGACTCTTAATAGCTATCCACTCTTAAGAGCTGTCAGGTTCGAAGAGAATCTCATACAGACATTCCATCGAACACCTCCCGTGAGTAAACTGAATAACCAAAGCAGGTTCTTTGTTTACGCTAGCAAGTTCCAATCAATTAAAACCTCGATAAAAAATAAACTAATTTCGCCATAAGCCGCAGAGGCTCACGGATCTCTACCAACACCAACAGTAACAAGAATACTCCCATCACGAATCACGATTCATGGTGAATATACGCCTCACATGAGAGGCACCGTCAAGGGACGCATAAAATCCCGAAAGACCGAACGACGGTGAGTATGTTAGAGCCCAATAGTCTTGGGTCAATAATCTTGGGCCTATTGGGCGGGAGCCTAAAAGCAACGAATGTACTCTATCAAGGTAGCTGCGGGCCTGCGGTAAAAGCAATTGACTGCATCGTTTATTCGTAAGAGAAAAAATTGAGCACATTGTCCCAATTCATGCAGAAACTATGAAGCATTTTCAGAAACTTACATAGATCTTAAAAGCTAGAAAACGTTAATAATAATTCCATGCTCACGAATAGCTCCACGCACATGCACCATTATTACAAGAAAATAAATTCCAACAACGACAGAGAAACAATGCACTGGCTATGCCAGAGCTAACGCAATGCATAGAGGCCCGAGTACATGCCTGGACACGACCGCCGGCCAGGCCCAAAAGGCAATAACTCAAAATAACTTCCTTACCCCGCACTATAACCATTCTCGGCAATTATCAAAGGTCTTGAGGGCCTGTTCGGCAAAGCCCCTCCCCACGGTTTTTCTGAGAAAAAAATAACCTTTTGATATTTAATTTCATATGGTGTCAGCCCATTCCAATTCTTTTATGGGAATGAAAGGTTCTCATTTTCTAGGAATACTTTAAGATTTCGCGATAATATTAGAATTGATGCGGACCGAATTTTTTTTCCAAATAATTCTCGCAGCACATCTCTTTTTGTACTGATTAAATCACCAAATTCATCTACAAGTATAATTGTGTTTTGATGGTTTGATCACTTTAAATGACTTCAGAATTAATTGAAAACATTTATTATGCATGTAATTTATTGTAAATGCTGTACTATAGTTGTTGTTGTTGCATACAAATTGATGTACCATTTTGAAATTACACAGCTAGTAATATGTACAGAATTTAGATATTATTTTCAGCATAATGAATAGTTATGATGATTAAATCATTTTAAATGTGTTCAAAATTAATCAAAACATCTAATATGGATGTAATTTGCTGATTTACATAACTAGAGAGATATTGGAACTCTAACCACCATGCTATAATCATATGTTTGTCATTTTATGAGGGGCTGAGTTTATAAAAGTTTAAAAAAGAAAATTTAATTAAATTTTATTATACATTATTAAAAAATTTAAGATCATCAAGAGTAACTTAGCACTTTCTGACAGACGCATAAAATCCGTTCGTGATATGACACTGCCATGATCGAGCACATCGAGCTATTCAAACTCAACGTTAGTATATTACACATCACACAAATCAAGTGACATGAGACAGGATATGGCCTCTAGCGATTCGAAGCCAAATTGTCATGGACAATTGTGATAGGTGTCGGTATTTTGACTATAACTTTTTTATTTTAATTTTAATTGGGCAAACAAAAAATTTGGGGGAAAAACTCACAAATATTTCTACAACTTTCATATTTTTGAATTTCTAATAATTTTGAACTAATTAAATATACCGTCTTTACCTTCTAATAAAACCCCAACGAATCATGATATGATGTGTATATTCCCTGCTGCTACTTTCGTATTGGAATAATTTTCTTCCCCAAATGCTCCTTCAGCCGATGTGACTATAATAACGAGCCTGATATTAAAAACGTTTTGGGCCATGTTGATGGTTATATTTTTCTTTTTCTTTTTCTGATCTGTATTCCTGAGATTTGTAAAATTCTTTTGATTTTGAAGTAAGATCAGACAACGTTGTATTCAAATTAATATTAATAATAATACGAAATGGAATAATAAATGTAACACATGTTTTTTTTTACTTTTATGGATATGCACGTTATAATAAATTGTTTTTCTGTTTGATATAAATTGGACAATAAAAAATTATATTTGCGTGTAACTTTTTATTTTTTTAGATCCACGGAATATTAAGTTCTTCCAGTTGATACTAATAAGATAATATAAAAAAAAAATACTGTAACAAATGCACATTATTTTTTTATATTGCGACTCACGACAGTTTTATCTTTCTCTGTTTAGTTGGATTCCAGATAACAACATATTTTATGTATTTCAGATTAAGTTTTTTTTTTAATGTCTCCAATTATAAAATTGCAGCTACATATTAATTCATTAACTTCTAGTAACATCAGTCACTCATATTGTTACTTTTTAAAAACATGATGGTTATAAAAATTCGGCCGATATTTGTTCTTAAATTTTATTAATACAAAGGCGTCAAAGTGTTATAATTTTCTAATCACAACAACTGTATGACTAATCAATTAATCGAACCAACTCGACGATCCTTCAGAATTCAGATCCAGTGCAATACTTACCATGTAAAATGAGATTTGAGCCGTCTATTTTAATCTGGCGCGGTCTAAAAAAATCCTCCTATATTATAAATAGACACCGAATTACTTAAGTATTTTACGTGGTGAGATATCTTAGAAGATATTTGGAGCCATATATAACTTCTTCCAATCTAATCCTCAAATAAATTGAGAACCTAATAATTAATATTTTAGATTATGTTACTATCCTAGTAAAAAATAAATTAATTTTAATCTGACCGTAAGTATTTTACACAGTCAGACATCTTATATATCTTAGAAGATACTCTTCAATTTCTGGATTGGAGTCATAGCTACTTCATTCCAATCTAATCCAAATCGTCAAATAAACTGAGAACATAATAATATTTTATTACATGTTACTATCTGCCGACATTTTTATTAATATCCAAAGTTTAATAGGTACCGATCAGGTTCATATGGTTTCTATATGAAATCGATAGATATATTCACTATTTTTTAAAAAAAATATCCAAAGTTTAATACAAATTATTATTTATGTCAAATTCTGAGCCAATATCGAAAAATGCCCAAGCCGGCCAGAAAATGGCCGGCTTACTCCCCCACTAAGCGGGCCATTTTCTGGCCAGCTTACCATTTTTTTTAAACCCGCATTTCACCCTATATATACCCCTTTTTCTCTCTCCTCCTCACAATTATCTCATCTCTCAACCGAATTTCTCTCTTCTTTGAGGTAATTTTTTTTTATCTAATTTAAATTTATTTATTTTAGGGTTTAGGGTATTTTGGCATTTTTTACCATAATTAGGCTAATTAAGCTTAATTTAGTGTAATTAGCACAGTTGACCAATATTTAAGGTATTTTGGTCTTTTTTTACCATAATTAGGCTAATTAAGCGTAATTTAGTGTAATTAGCACAGTTGACCAATATTTAGGGTATTTCGGCCTTTTTTACCATAATTAGGCTAATTAAGCGTAATTTTACCGAAATTATGTTATTTTAGACATCAGGATGCCTAGAGCACGGTCTACCCAGCGTCCAGTAGTGGACAAGCCGATCAGTACCAGCAGCACAGAGCACATCAGTCCTCTCTTGTGGATTTCCCACAGCGAGCACCGAGTCTCACTGGCTTCTCGTGAGGTACGATCCTTTTTTTAGATTTTCTTTAAATTTGTTGGGTTTAAATTTTATTATGTTATCACCATGCGGATTACCTTTTTCAACGCAGGACACAGGTCTTTTAGATGTGAAGTTGCGGTGCGTTCACATGCAGTACTACGAGATGATGGACCCGTACCTCATCAACCTGGGTCTCTACCAGGTTGTGGACATCGTGCGGACAGAGAGAAGCATCATCAATGCATCTCTCATCGCTGGACTGGTGAAGCGATGGCGTCCCGAGACGCACATGTTTCACATGCCATTCGGAGAGATGACAGTGACGCTCCAGGATGTGAGTGCTCTTTGGGGTTTCCCTATCCGTGGCACACCCGTTGGCGGCGTATCTGACAGCACCAGATTCGTAGGTGATGTCGGCAAGTTGTTGGGAGCTGATCCTTTCCATATCATTGGGGACAATAGGAGGTCCAAATTTCATTTGTGGATGACGAGGTTACGGCAGCACTTCAGCGCGGGTCTCTCGGCAGATTACACCGAGCTGGAGATTCAGAGGTAAATTTTATAACTTGTTTCTATTAATCAATTTATAATACGAGAATTCTATTAGAATTTATATGTTTTGTATTGCAGATATACACGGGGCTACGTGATGGACCTTTTTGGTTCTGTCATGTTTCTTGATTCCAGCGGTGACCAAATACCGATGATGTATCTCCAGCTGCTGACAGACCTTGAGCGGCTGTTGCCGTACTGTTAGTGTTATGATCTAGAAGCCAACCATTTATGGATGTATTCTATGTTTTGTTCATGAAATGAAAGAATCATTTTGTTCCTTGAGTATTTAATTACATTATAGATTTTTCGAGTTGAGGACTTGAAATGTAGAACTCTATAATAATAATATAACGAATACTCTAAATGTCCCTAATCTTGGTAATTAAAAGGGAACACTATTTACCGGTACGAGATTAGTATGTGGATTAAATGATGATCATGTTCTACGGATCATATGGTAAGGAGCTACCAATTTAATCACATAAATACCTGATGGAGATCAGGGGATTGGACATGACCCAAGAATGAAACATAACATGGATTGTGTTAATGTCATTAATGTTTCATTTGTGTCTTGAATTCTTTGGTATGAGATGATTATTTTTCCTACATGAGATACATGTATCTGTAGGTGTTGTCCAACGTTGACCGTAACTGGCAGCTATACAGATAATATCTCAATATGTGTGTGTTGTGCGGAGGAAAAGATATTTATCAAGAATACCAGTGTCCCTCATATTTCATATGTGAGTGATGATATCTTCGGGCCCCTTGATGGAGTAATAAAGTATGCATGCAATTATGATCAATGAGTTTGATCATTATTTACTGAATTACTTGGAATCAAGAAAAGAATAAATTTGCAAGGATGACACTCTCCTGCCTTGAATTTATTCCCGATATCATGTGACACGTGAATTGACACAAGCAATTAAATATTGCTTTAGGATCGTGATGTTGATTGGTTCATATCATCTTTATCTGTTGAGTAATTATAATGCATATTGCTAGGTGCCGCTTATAATTTATAGAATTAAAAGAAGTTTTGATTCTATTGTCAACACGATATAGATCCTACGAGGTCACACCCAAGAGAGAAAAACGAAACAAATAAAAGTGTCATGGAGATGACTAACTTGATCTTAGAATAAATTTATTACATGTTGGACATGGTATACAAATTTATTTCTCAACAAAATTGAGCAAATACAATTAACCGTAACAATTGTCGGGTGGGCCAAAAGTTGGCATAAATGGCAAAAACGAAAATGGCATAAATAGAAATTGGCCCAAGCCCAATTTAACATTAAATGGAGAAGTCCATTTGATGAAATGGTTTGGAATAAAGTGGGATAAAAGTACATCTAATGGAGAGCTCCATTGGATGGCAAAAGTAAAAGTTACTTTTGTCATGTTTAAATCTAGCCATCCATTGTGGTTGAGATGATTAAAACATACCCTAAATTAACATTATAAATACCCCACCTTTTTCCAAACCCTAGCCACCATTCTAATCCCTCTCTTCTTCCTTCTCTTGCAAGAAAAATAGAAAAACGTTTTTGTAAGAAGAGGTGAAAAAGAGAAGAGTTTTTGCAATTTTGTCTCCACCATTTTTGCTCATGTGTTGAGCACAACTTCTACACTAAAATTAATAGTTGATTGAAGAGGTAGAAGCTAAGGTTAAGTTAGATTCTTGGTTGATTACCTCTAGCAAGGGAAAAACAAGAGTTTCGTTTAATCTCGGGTGGATACTCGTAGAGGCTTCGTGCGTTCGAAGCGGGTGCCATTTCGAGGCCGACTTGGAGAAGTGAAGGCTCGACAAGGAGGCAACAACCCTACATCTCAAGTCCCTACTTCTTGGTTTAGAGACCAAGATTTGAGGTATAAAGATTAAACAAGTTAAAATGTTAAATACGGTTCACCGTTAGTCAAATAAGTAGATCTATGTTGGTTTCTTTGAGTTAAATTTTTGAAATTTGCTCTTGCATGAAACTAATATTTTCTTCAATTGGTATCAGAGCTTAAGGCTTTATTTGACTAATTTTTGGCCGAAATTAGCATGAGTAATTAATTTAATTAAGTCTTGGAAGCTTATGACACAACCGTCGGTGTTATTGAACATCTTGCATTTAATTTTAGGATTATTTTTACACAATTATTTTGGAGCCTTCTAAGGTGTTTAAACATTAATTAGTAATGTTTTAATATCTGGAAATAAATTGATTTAAGTGTTAAATTAATTTGAAAGCAAATAGATCAAAAGGACAAATTAATGAAATGAAGAAATTTGCCATTAAAGGCTCGGGTTCTACTATGCACCAAATTTTTTCATTTTTTGTATGAGATCTTTTAAATCCAATTTAATAGTGTTGTTATATATGTCATATGGAGTGCATCTATATATAGTTTGCATTTTTTATGAGTTGTTATAAATAATCCTAATTTAGAGGATAATTAAGTGCTAATTAACAAAATGTGTAAACCCAATGATTAAAATGTATATTTATTTGATGAAATGCATTTTGAAGTAATTGGGAAATTTTTATTCCTCTTTAGGAATAATGAAAATCATTTTAAAGGTTAAAATTAATTTTCTAAGCACATTTGTTAATTAGGCATAACGGGTTGACTATTACTTGTGCTATTTGGAATAGTTTTCAAGGGGTAGTTTGTAAATTTTAATTTACATGAATTATGTGATAAATCAAACCTTCTCCTCTGTTGAAATTTTGTTTTTGAAACAATTTTTTTTTGGGTCATAAGCTTAAGGAATTAATTTAATTAATTGCATATGCATGAATTGTTTATGCATGTATGGTGCAATTTTTGCGCATGCACCTAACTTGTTTTTGTAGGGACAAAAATGTGAGTTTTGTATGGTCATTTCCAATGCCTTGTGGGATGTAATGAATGTTTGTTGAATGGTTGTAATGCGGCCTAAGGTGCCCCATAATAATTAATTAGATTAATAATTAAGGCACAAATGTTAGGATGCCTTTCAATGTAATTCATTCAAGGCTTGCATGCCTATATTTAAGATTTTTAGAAATTTTAAATGTAACTTATTTCCTTTTAAGAAAGTCTTAATAGAAAATAAATAGGCATATAATAGTTGTGAAATGTGGTGGCCACATCCAAGGAGTTGGCGCAACAAGTGACAAATGCGAGAAAGAAGTTTTTCGCACAAGGCCATACAAACTCACAGCCGCATGATGTGTTTATGTCATTTATGTGTATTTATGAAATATAAGAGTCATAGGATAAGTATGGGTGTATGCTTACATGACCACCATAAATAACAAAAGAGTTCCAAACAAAATCAAGCGTCATTTCCTTCCTTCTCTATCCATGTCAAACTATTGATCGTTAGTCGGTGAGACCTACACAGTAGGCATCGCTTTCTATCTTTAGGAGATGTGGGGCATGACCGTCATGTCAAACCAAATAGAGAGAGGTTTACTTGACATGGATAATCCAAAACAGTTTTGGGCCTTGGGGAATAGTTTATTCATACATGAGTTGGATGGATAAACACCAAGAGTCACCCGGTTGTGATTAGCATGAGTTGCTTACCTAAAATAGCTAACTTTAAGTTTCATGCCGACGCTGACTTATCTTAGTGAAGATGTGGATCTTGGACCTACTACAAATGGAACTAAATTAATATTGTAGTGGGAGTTTTATTTTAAATAAAACATTATCATGAACTAAACTCAAACCTTTAAATTGTAGATCATGGCAAAAGAAACCTCTTTCCTGCGATCATTGTTAGACAAAGAAAAACTTAAAAATGACGGATCGAATTTTCTAGACTGGCATCGTGCCCTAAGAATTGTTCTTAGGCACGAGAAAAAGGAATACGTCTTGACTACTCCTATCCCTGATTTACCAGATAATGAAGCTAAACAGGAAACTAAGGATAAGCACAACAAGGCCGTGGAAGACGACCTTGAAGTACAGTGCCTCTTAGTATCAATAATGAACCCCGAACTGCAGAAGCGGTTTGAGGAGAATTCTTGTTACTACATCATGGACCAGCTCAAGAAAATGTTTCAAGAGCAGGCCCGTGTAGAGAGGTACAACGTGACCAAAAGTTTTCTGGGATGCAAAATGGCTGAGGGTGCCTCCGTAAGTGCTCACATACTTAAAATGATAAGTTATGTAGAGCAACTGGAGAAGCTTGAGTGTGCCGTGGACAAGAAGTTGGCCACGGACATCGTTCTTAACTCTCTCCCATCAAAGTATTCTTCATTCATCATGAACTATCACATGCATGGAATGGAAAAAAGTTTGGGTGAATTACATGGGATGCTCAAGACTGCAGAGGCTGACATGCAGAAAGGTGTTTCTCATGTCCTTGCAGTCAGTGAGGGAAGTAGGAAAGTCAAGAAAGGCAAAGGCAAGCGCAAGGGCAATGGCAAGGGCAAGGGAAAGGTTCCAGTGGTGACTGTGAGCACTCCCAAAGTCAAGGTTGCCTCCGATTCCGAGTGCTTCTACTGTAAGATGAAGGGGCATTGGAAAAGGAATTGTCCTAAGTACTTGGAGGACAAGAAAAATGGGAAGGTCCCGTCTTCCTCAGGTATTTTTGTCATTGAAGTTCACTTAGCTACCTCTATCAATGATTGGGTATTAGATACTGGATCATGTGCTCATATTTGTATGAATATGCAGGCACTAAAGGATAGAAGAATGCTAAGAAAGGGTGAGGTGCAGCTCCGTGTCGGGAATGGTGCAAGTGTTGCAGCTATTGCTGTTGGATGTGTTGAGTTGTATTTGCCCAGTGGGCTTGTATTGGAACTTAAGTGTGTTTATTTTGTTCCGTCTATTTCGAGAAACATTATCTCTATTTCTTGTATGGACATGGATGGTTTTTGTTTTACCATCAAAGACAATTGTTGTTCTTTTTATAGAGATGGTTTGTTTTATGGATGTTCTTATATAAGGAATGGTCTATACTTTCTTGAAATGAATAAACAAGTTCTGAACATCAATAACAAACGACTCAAAACTTGTCATGAGAGTACGACTCTCATGTGGCATTGTCGCCTAGGTCACATAAATGAGAGACGCATCAAGAAATTGCAAGAAGTTGGACTTCTTGGTCAATTTGATTTAGAATCACTTGAGACATGCGAACCTTGTTTACTTGGAAAGATGACCAAGGCACCATTCACCAAGAAAGGTGAAAGGGTAAGTAGTTTGTTGGGACTCATACATAGTGATGTGTGTGGACCAATGAGTACAAGTGCCCGAGGAGGTTATCGATACTTCATCACATTTACTGACGACCTCAGTAGATATGGTTATGTCTACTTGATGAGACATAAGTCTGAATCCTTTGAAAAGTTCAAGGAGTTCAAGAATGAAGTAGAGAACCAACTCGACAAGAAGATCAAAGTCTTACGATCAGATCGTGGGGGTGAGTATTTGAGTCACGAGTTTGGTGAATATTTAAGAGATTGTGGAATAGTTTCACAACTCACTCCTCCAGGGACACCACAATGGAATGGTGTTTCTGAGAGAAGGAATCGAACCTTGTTGGACATGGTTAGATCAATGATGAGCCAAGCTGGCCTACCACTCTCATTTTGGGGGCATGCGCTTGAAACCGCCGCATTCACACTAAACAGGGTTCCATCAAAATCCGTGGAAAAGACACCACATGAGTTATGGTTTGGAAATATTCAAAGTATGTCTTTTCTAAAGATTTGGGGTTGTGAAGCTTATGTCAAACGGATGATATCAGACAAGCTTCAACCCAAATCGGACAAGTGCATTTTCATAGGATATCCCAAAGAGACTAAGGGATATTACTTCTATCACCAGTGTGAGAACAAAGTGTTTGTTGCTCGACACGGTGTATTCTTGGAGAAAGAGTTTCTCTCAAGAGAAAGTAGTGGGAGTAGTGTAAGACTTGAAGAGGATCAATCTACACTACAAAATGAAATGATCAATGATGATCATGTTCAACCACCCGTGGATATTGTGGGCAGTGGGAGTCGAGATGAATCAATTTCACAAGAAGTTGTGGAAGAGATTCAACACTCACCCCTACAACCGAATTCTCAAGAAATTGAGAATGAGGATCAAGGAACGAATCCACAAGAGTTTGTGGAAGAGATCCCTGAACCACAAGCACAAGTCCTTCGTAGGTCAGCGAGAGAAAGTCGCCCACCTGAAAGATGGTTGGGACTTCACGAGGTGACAGTGTTAGACACTGAAGATCCTTTGACCTATACGGAAGCGATGGCGAGACCCGACTCTGCAGAATGGCTTGGAGCCATGAAATCTGAAATACAATCTATGTATGACAACCAAGTTTGGTATTTGGTTGATCCTCCAAGTGGGGTAAAACCTATTGAAAACAAATGGGTTTTCAAGAGGAAATCAGACATGGAAGGTAATTTGACTACTTACAAAGCACGGCTGGTAGCGAAAGGTTTCAGACAGATTCAAGGTGTTGATTATGATGAGACCTTCTCGCCCGTTGCTATGTTTAAGTCAATACGGATTCTCTTAGCAATTGCCGCATTTCATGACTATGAAATATGGCAAATGGATGTCAAGACCGCCTTTCTAAATGGAGATTTAGAAGAAGACGTGTATATGACACAACCGATTGGTTTTGAAGATACCAATCACGCTAAGAAAGTATGCAAGCTTCAGAGGTCCATTTATGGCTTGAAGCAAGCATCGCGGAGTTGGAACAAGCGCTTTGACAAAGAAGTCAAAAAGTTTGATTTCGTTAAAAGCGAGGAAGAACCTTGTGTATACAAAAGGATTAGTGGGAGTGTAGTAATATTCCTTGTGTTGTATGTGGATGACATACTACTGATTGGAAATGACATCCCGGCATTGGATTCTGTCAAGTCTTCATTGAAGAAGGTGTTCTCAATGAAAGATTTGGGCGAGGCTGCCTATATACTAGGCATTAAGATCTATAGAGATAGATCAAAGAGACTCATTGGATTAAGTCAAAACACATATATTGACAAGGTGTTGAAAATGTTCAACATGTAAGATTCCAAGAAAGGATTCATACCTATGTCACATGGAGTTCATCTGAGCAAGAAGCAATGTCCATCGACATCTGCTGAGCTAGATAGCATGAGTAGAGTGCCATATGCTTCCGCCATTGGCTCTATCATGTACGTCATGATGTGCACTCGCCCTAATGTCTCTTACGCTTTGAGTGTAACAAGCAGATATCAGGCAAATTCAGGCTTGGCGCATTGGACTGCCGTCAAAAATATCTTGAAGTACCTAAAGAGGTCTAAGGATATGTTCCTTGTCTATGGTGGGGAATCTGAGCTCGTTGTAAGAGGTTACACCGATGCTAGTTTCCAGACCGACCATGATGACATGAGATCACAGTCAGGATTCGTGTTCATCCTCAATGGTGGCGCTGTAAGCTGGAAAAGTTCCAAGCAAGAAACAACGGCGGACTCAACCACCGAGGCAGAGTACATAGCCGCTTCAGAAGCAGCTAAAGAGGGTTGTTGGATTAGAAAGTTCTTGAATGAACTTGAGGTGGTCCCCAATTCCATGGGTGCTCTGGAGCTCTATTGTGACAACAATGGAGCCATTGCACAAGCCAAGGAACCAAGGTCACACCAGAAATCCAAGCATGTTCTGCGAAGATATCACCTGATTCGAGAGATCATCGATCGAGGTGACGTCAAGGTTTGTAGAGTAGATTCGGCCAGCAACACAGCTGACCCGCTGACAAAGTCTCTGTCTCAGGCCAAGCATACGCTGCACACTGCATCTATGGGGATTAGATTTGTTAGTGACTGGCTTTGAGATTTAGTACATGGAGTTGTATTAGAGACTACACTTGTTTAGGGCTTTTATGCATATAGATGTATATGGGATTGGCTCTAGTTCAAGTGGGAGATTGTTAGTGTTATGATCTAGAAGCCAACCATTTATGGATGTATTCTATGTTTTGTTCATAAAATGAAAGAATCATTTTGTTCCTTGAATATTTAATTACATTATGGATTTTTCGAGTTGAGGACTTGAAATGTAGAACTCTATAATAATAATATAACGAATACTCTAAATGTCTCTAATCTTGGTAATTAAAAAGGAACACTATTTACCGGTACGAGATTAGTATGTGTATTAAATGATGATCATGTTCTACGAATCATATGGTAAGGAGCTACCAATTTAATCACATAAATACCTGATGGAGATCAGGGGATTGGACATGACCCATTTTTTAAAGAATGAAACATAACATGGATTGTGTTAGTGTCATTAATGTTTCATTTGTGTCTTGAATTTTTTGGTATGAGATGATTATTTTTCCTACATGAGATACATGTATCTGTAGGTGTTATCCAACGCTGACCGAACTGGCAACTATACAGATAATATCTCAATATGTGTGTCTTGTGTGGAGGAAAAGATATTTATCAAGAATACCAGTGTCCCTCATATTTCATATGTGAGTGATGATATCTTCGGGCCCCTTGATGGAGTAATAAAGTATGCATGCAATTATGATCAATGAGTTTGATCATTATTTACTGAATTACTTGGAATCAAGAAAAGAATAAATTTGCAAGGATGACACTCTCCTGCCTTGGATTTATTCCCGATATCATGTGACACGTGAATTGACACAAGCAATTAAATATTGCTTTAGGATCGTGATGTTGATTGGTTCATATCATCTTTATCTGTTGAGTAATTATAATGCATATTGCTAGGTGCCGCTTATAATTTATAGAATTAAAAGAAGTTTTGATTCTGTTGTCAACACGATATAGATCCTACGAGGTCACACCCAAGAGAGAAAAACGAAACAAATAAAAGTGTCATGGAGATGACTAACTTGATCTTAAAATAAATTTATTACATGTTGGACATGGTATACAAATTTATTTCTCAACAAAATTGAGCAAATACAATTAACCGTAACAATTGTCGGGTGGGCCAAAAGTTGGCATAAATGGCATAAATAGAAATTGGCCCAAGCCCAATTTAACATTAAATGGAGAAGTCCATTTGATGAAATGGTTTGGAATAAAGTGGGATAAAAGTGCATCTAATGGAGAGCTCTATTGGATGGCAAAAGTAAAAGTTACTTTTGTCATGTTTAAATCTAGTCATCCATTGTGGTTGAGATGATTAAAACATACCCTAAATTAATATTATAAATACCCCACCTTTTTCCAAACCCTAGCCACCATTCTAATCTCTCTCTTCTTCCTTCTCTTGTAAGAAAAATGAAAAAAAACGTTTTTGTAAGAAGAGGTGAAAAAGAGAAGAGTTTTTGCAATTTTGTCTCCACCATTTTTGCTCATGTGTTGAGCACAACTTCTACACTAAAATTAATAGTTGATTGAAGAGGTAGAAGCTAAGGTTAAGTTAGATTCTTGGTTGATTACCTCTAGCAAGGGAAAAACAAGAGTTTCGTTTAATCTCGGGTGGATACTCGTAGAGGCTTCGTGCGTTCGAAGCGGATGCCATTTCGAGGCCGACTTGGAGAAGTGAAGGCTCGACAAGGAGGCAACAACCCTACATCTCAAGTCCCTACTTCTTGGTTTAGAGACCAAGATTTGAGGTATAAAGATTAAACAAGTTAAAATGTTAAATACGGTTCACCGTTAGTCAAATAAGTAGATCTATATTGGTTTCTTTGAGTTAAATTTTTGAAATTTGCTCTTGCATGAAACTAATATTTTCTTCACGTATAACTGGGGTGGGGCTGTCCTGGCGTATCTGTACTCCCACCTGTGCCGTAGTAGTGAGGTAAATCACCAACTCTTTTCTTAGTAAATTATTTAATCAATCAATCCATCACAATACACTGACGTCTAATGTTCTTGAAAATGCAGAAGAATGCGAAGCTGATGTACGGGCCGGTACTCCTGCTTAAGCACTGGTCGTGGTCACGGCTACCGATGGGCCGTCCTATCCCCAATGAGGCACCAGATTGGGGAGAGCCGAATATGTGGAGATGCCCGACATACGGCAAGAAGTGGCACGGTTTCCACCACTACTTAGATCGGACCCACGGTGCTACCGTTGGGATCAGGCCAGTCTGGTCAAAGATTCAGAGTTTGCCAGCCGTTCTTGTTGAGTGGACGCCGTACGAGCAGTTGTACATGGAGAACCTCTTGCCGGGCAATGTGGGTGACGAGTAAGAGCGGGAGATGTGGTTCTACCGAGGTCCACTCACACACTTCTGGATAGTGGAGCACCACTACCCAGATCGGGTGCTCCGCCAGTTTGGTCGAGCGGCGTTCATTCCCGCAGACCCATCTTTGCCGAGGTCCATGCACACAGACCTGCACAGGTAAGTCGTAGTCTATTGTCAAATACCTCATATTACTTGATAGCTTTGTATTGCAACTAACGTCTTCCTTACAGGATGAACCACCGAGGGCGACTGGATAAGGACTGGAGCACCCATTTTGATGCATACTACAGTACGCCCAGGATCCTCAGCAGATAGACTTCTATCATGAGCCAGATGGGATCATTCAGACCTAGGGAGATCCCCAGTTGAGGTACGATACTTGGTACATGCAGATCTGCATGGCCAGTGTCTATCTGCAGGGCGATTACGGTGCCCATCTCCGCGACAGGATCCAGAGTGATGATGGTTACCATCCCAACGGCCGTTCATTCGCTCGCCAGGTAAAGCACCTAAAACTACATAGTTTTTCTCTAACTTAATAGTTCATCAAGGTTTGATCTGACATGCCAATTTTTTTCAGCTTTTGTCTTCGATCAAGGAGTGCGCTCATGGGATCGCCACGATGAAAAAGAAGAACTGGCGATATATTGGGTACCGCATCCTCAAGAAAAATGCAAATACGGTTAAGGATGCTGGGCACGGTGGGAAGATCATCACGATGCTGCGAGACACCGGAGAGAACATCAACTGGCGTGAGATAGATTCGACCGAGCCTGACCCGGGCCCGATTATGGGACATGATATGCCACATTCCCCCGATTCGCATCCAGAGTGGGACTACCATCGTTGGGTATTGTCCAGTGTTGGGTGGCAGGCATGGTACGACGAGCATGGACGTCCGGTGCAGCCCCATGTATGTCATACTTCAGTATCTGTCAGGTTTTAATAAATTTCTTCATTCAGATCAATTTTGCTGATTTATGTGTATGATTGCAGGGTCCGGCAGAGATGCCGCCACAGCCACCACCTGCAGAGACCGATACTTCTGAGTACGAGTCCCTCTCGTACAGTCTCCAGGACTTCGGGGTATTCGATGAGGATTTCATGTTGGCACCGGCAGTACCCTGATATGGCACAGAGATGCCGCATGATGAAGAGGCTAGTGGTAGCGGGTCTCATACTCAGCCTGCCTTTAGGACTGAGTTCGCCGCATCTATCTTCAGTACACCTCCGCCAGTACAACCAGTCTCCACGGGCGATGCCAGATGGGATACCGCCGAGCAGATACTTAGGTCTGCCGATGCTAGCGTGGAGACCGAGAGAGACAGAGCCTAGCCGCGCGAGCGCGGGGCGAACGCTGGAGTACCGCCTCAGCGATATACCCCCTCTCAGTTTTAGTTGTATTTTTACTAGTTTTGTACTATTTATATTTGGTATACTATTTATGTTTGGTATATTTGGATTATCCTATATTTCGGTTCTTTTGTATGTGTGCTTTTATGGTACTATTTTTATATTTTACAGATAAAATAAATTATCATGATAATGCTAAACAGAAAATATTACAACATTAAAATAGTAGTACAACATAAAAAATAAACAGAAAAATATTTAAAACAATTGCATAAGTGCGTTAAACAGTAAAATAAACTCATCAAGATTAAACCGACATTTTTATTAATATCCAAAGTTTAATAGAAAATTATGTGCGTAAAACAAAAAAACAAAAAAAAGAAGTAAGCCGGCCATTTTCTGATCGGCTTGGGCATTTTTCGATATTAGCTCAGAATATGAGCATAATTAATAATTTGTATTAATAAAAATGTCGGTACTATCTGTTACTCTGCAGTCTATGTTAGGTAGTAAAGGATGAATCACCAGACATACTGGCTGCTTCCTCCGTCCTTCATTAAGGACCACAGCCGCACAGATGTACATTTCATTTTTTTTTTTTCAAACCATACCGAGTAGTGACCAGTGAGAGTAGTAGCTTCGTAGGTGTCAACATCTCCTTTAACCAGCCTTTTCACTAGAAATCGGAAAAGCACAAAACAAGGGCCAGGTCGCTTTTCATTTTAATATAAAAAAATCAATATGAAGCCCTTTAATTTTTCACAAACAACCTAAAAGTCATGTATATCCTCAGCTGAGCCTTATCTTTTTAATGCGTAAAGGCCAATGCGGCACCGCTGTCATTCCTATCACCCCATTAATCAGGTGAAAAGTAAGACAAGACAAGACAAATAAAAATGTATATATGTTTCGATCACAACTTGGCGATAGGGTTACGTGCGTAACCAAATAATGAAATCATTAACCACAAATATAATTGGAACAGGCTAACAAATCACTAATGACCACAAAAAATAATTAAAATGGGACCAATATATGTTTCTGCACTCAAACTTTCGAGGATTGTATTATTGCAATGATCGCAATTTAACAGAAAAAAATATTATTAAAGTATACAATTTAGACTGTTTTCTATTTAAAATAAATAATTTGAAAATAACATGGCCATCCAAACAATCTGTAAAATTAGGTGAAGAGACTATTGCATTAGCTGACAAAAGGCCGTCTGTTGTTGATGCGGCGCATGGGATGTGTGAACAATTCGTCTTCCTGGTCAATTCGTGTCTGTCTATTTTCAAGTGCTCGTTTATCGAATCGGATAAGTGATGCGGCGCATGGGATGTGTGAACAAAAGCATATACCAACAAATTTCTGAATTCGCATCCACTGAGATATCTCATATGTTGCGTGACTTTTTGGAAAATCTCATCCGTGCAAATACGTTCTGCACGATCTCAAAGCTCAAATATTACTGGCTCCTGCGCTATCCCCGAATAGACACCGGACACGTCTGTCACGCAAAATATGAGATATCTCAGAGGATTCGCACTCCAAATTCCTAGCAACAGCTCCAAACACCCTTCTGATTTTATACAGCTGTCCACCCTTCTAAGGTAGCACCAAATGTGAGGCTCCATTGAGGCCGATGTAAAGTAAAAGAAAATCGATATTCAATTACTAGCTTACTCCAACTTAATTAGAATTAAAGATTTAATTGTTGTTATTGTTGATGTTTAAAAAAAGGTTTAAATGTCTCTGACTATATTATTTGAAGTTTTCATGATCTAATAAAAAAGTTCATAATTTAATATTTTCATAAAGGGCAATGTTATTTTAAGAGCATAAATTATTTATGACATCCGACGTTGAGAAATTTGTTCTCTCTCTTTATACCAATTATACCTTCGTTTAATACCCTCTTCATTAAACTGAATTATAAAGATACAACTTTTGGACATCCGACCTTTAGAAAGATACATATTTTTTCCAAGATTTGATGAATGTAATTTTTAATTTTATTTTCTTTCTAGCTTTGGCGTGAACCACTTTTATAAAGGTATTAATTAGAAAAAAAAATTTACATCAATGTAAATTATTTGAGACAAAAGTAGCTAATATTTTTAGAATTTCCTTTGTAAATAAGGAATGAGTCAAAATGGAAAGAAGGATCTCATTTAATAGAAAAAAAAATCAATATATTGGCTATTTTAAATTTCTTAATTAGTAACGCATTAGTTTTTCACATATCTTAACAAGTATATAAAGAATCTAAATTAATAACAAAACTGAAATAAAAAAATAACCTTGAACACTTAATATTGTAAATTAAGCTCTCGAAAATAGCTCCGCCCTTTAATCCTTTTCGAGAGCCAAACCAAAATTCTTCCACGATAGAATTTTTTCTAATAATAAATAAATATTATGTTCTATATTTTAGACACCCTAAGGCCTAAACGTATTTTTTTTTTATAATCTTACTGGTATCTCTAAATATGCGCCAGATCTTAACACTTTCTTAATTTTATCTACTCAAATATCGTTAATAGAAAACTGAAACATACACCGGAGCATGTTTTTGGATAGTTTTGGAAAGCAGATTCGGAGATCAATATCAACGAGCCTCTGACGGTTTCATATAGACTTCCTCTGAAGTAACTTAAATATTAAGTTATATTGAACCGTCCGATCAGAATTCGGACCAATCAGGGACCCTTTAATATTCGTGTCAGATCAGATTGAATGGTCCAGATCTAAAATCAAAATTTGAGTTAATTCAGGTTATTAAATTAGCCCAAGACCAACAAAACTCGACTCACGTGATACCTTATTTGTCCGCCACGTGTCGTTCTCTAAGCCAATTCCGGGTTAATGAAAGCTAAAGCCACACCTAATAACCCGCCAATCTTGGATTTTGAGAGAGAGAGAGGCAGAGAAATTTGTTTCCTCATTTTTCCTCTATAATCAGCTTTAGCGAAACCCTTGTTTCTGTTCTCTGGCCGCCGCTTTTCACTTTCTTTGGGGCCGCCTCACCAAATTCGACTAAGGTATTTTTCTATTTACGGCAAACCTTTTTTTGGTATTTTTGTCAGAGCATTTTTTGGAGAATCTCTTACGCCATTTATATCATTTTTTTCTCGCGGCGAAGGTTATATAAGAGGTGGAACATTGACATAAATCACTTGTCGCTTCAATTTGGGGCATCACCTAAATTTCTTTTATTTTCTTCAGTTTATTAGTAATCGAGTAAGTATTTTATTTAACCTCTAGTTTGTTTCTTTTATGTAACTGGTTTCTTGTTTGATTAATTTGTTTAGCCCTATAACGACGGGGTTTTTAGGTTTTGGTTTGAGTTATTAGTAGATTTAATTAGTTTATAGTAAATGCCGAGAAGTTCTCGTCTAGGCCTAGGGAGACGAGTAGACGACAATGGTTCTTCATCAATAAACCCGAGAGAGGAGAGAGTTCTCTCGTTTTATGAATTTGTAATTTTGTATATTTTTTACTTTTTACTTATTGGATCTGTTAGACTGTTACCGTGTCAGCTTTAACCTCTGTTTTTCCTCTGCTCTCAGCAATTTTTTATTCTATTTATTTTTATTCTTTCCCCTCCAACCAAGAAAATACTCGGAACTTTTGGATTTTCTTATCCAATTTTAATTGCATTTCTTAAAAGCTTGAGTTGTATCAGCAAGAATTTAAATTCTAGCTCATATTTTTTGTATTGCCTGTTCCACAATATGATCATTGAATCTGACAGACTTAATTGGTGAAAAAAACACACGTGTAATCTATTAATGCATCTAACCTTTTCCACGTTTTTATTAAATTTTATTCTTCATTTTATATCAGGTCAGGAATTTAAATGGGTTTTCTTTCAAGTCCTTCCCCTAAATGCCTAAGCGAGGGCTGTTCGAAGTGGGCCCGTGTGTATTTGAAATACTGTCTGTGCAGTACAAAGGATGGTGTTGCTCTTACCTTAGGTCTTCTCAGTGTTGTGAGTTGGGGTGTAGCCGAGATACCTCAAATTATAACTAATTATAAAACCAAGTCGGCCGAAGGGCTTTCTATTGCTTTCCTAACAACATGGATTGTTGGGTAAGTTTGAAATAATAAAATTTATTTAACTGAGGTTTATGTACATATTTTGTTGATTAAGTAATATTTTAGAGGTTCTTTTGATTATTGATTGTGATGTTTATCTGTCTAATTCCAACTATAGGGATCTGTTCAATATGATCGGCTGTTTCTTGGAGCCTGCTACTGTAAGATTTCAAACTTCTTTTTTACTGATATTTTGCTCTCTACTTAATTACATATATGCCATGTGGTTCTAGCAATGGAACATGAGCATTGAGCACTTATTAATAAATTCAGTTTCACCACGTTTTGTTTCTTACTAATTGTTGGTGCAGGCTGTGTCAGCTCGGTAATCTCGGGTCCAGTTGAGTTGATTTTAATTAAGTTTTGTAGTCTGTGGAGTATTTGTTAAGAAGGTGACTAATATTTTTTTTCATTTCTAATTGCAGCTTCCGACACAATTTTACACGGCATTGGTAAGACAATTAAAACTAATACTTCACACTTTAGTTTTTCTAGAAGCAATGTAATATCTATAAGTGAATGAACTTAATTCTTGTGCAGCTGTACACTGCTACTACGATAGTCTTGGCATGGCAGACCATATATTATGGCCACCTCTACCATCGAGTCAAATCGAATAAAAGTGAAAATCAGAAGGTATATGAATTTCAAAGTTCTCATTGCAAAACTTTTCTTTGCATTAAACATGTAGAGTTAACATCTTGGAATAATTTTCAGAGTCAACAAGAAGTAGGTGATGGGAAGGAATCGAGAACTGTCAATGTGGAAACAACAAATGATTCTGAAGACAGTGCAAATGGAAGGAGCTCACCAATTCCTGTAGTAATTAAGCACTACTATGCAGACGGAGCCGACTTTTACTATACGTAATTGCTAATTTCCCTTAATGTTCGGTTTTAGAAAAGCAATGAACCTCATGAGCTGGTTCTTGATTTGAGAAAATCAGATGGGTCTAGTCCACCCATTAAAGCTGAAGAAATGATAAGAAAGCGAGACACCATCCTTAGCAAATTCAAAATTGATAACTTAAGGCCCTGTTGAAATTCCATTTTCTATTAAACTTTTATTTTTTACTAGCTTGAGATCACTAGTTGGAGTTGTATCCAAACAAGGAATAAGATTAAATTGAAAAGGCGTGCAAAGGGGAAAACAGACATATTAAGGCAACGATTTAAGGTTTGTTAACTGTTGCACAAGTACTTTTGATAAACTCTAAATGTTATATGCTAGGTCGGCGAGATCCTTGTCAAGAAGCCCATTACCAATGGCTGGTCCATGGGTAACACATTCACGACAAACACCTTCCCTCTCTGAACCTTTACTCGGTGCACGCTCTCCGATGCAGTCCGCACCGGTCACCAAAAACATGCTTTCTGTGGTAAGTTTTAATATCTTATTTTTTAAGAAAAAATTATGCATGAAGATTCGTAGCAAACTATCTTCCCATACAAAAAATGAAATATCTTGTATATCTCCAACTTAATTATGCTACCTACTTGCTAAGAAATAGAGCAGTATGCTGGGCATCAGTGCTGCCGCATCATTAATAAAGTAGGAAGTGTGGGGTATGAGACTATGAGCAAGTTATGTCTTTGAGGGAAATGTAGTGTTCTGATTTCTGAAAGTTCCGTATTGGTGTTGATTTTGTTTATATACAGAGATCTGTGTTCTATTTTGGAGTTTCTGGGTGTACATCTAGTTGATTTTGATTGAGACTATGATTTTATTAAATGAATAATTGATGAACCTTTATATGGTAATAAATTCTTTTGAACCTGCAATCTATTTTTTCGAAAATCACATTTATATGGAACTATGGTGAAAAGTGCTACAAGTAATAAGAACCTTCTGAACCCGCAATCTATTTTTTCGAAAATTACATATGAAATAGACAATTAGTCCTTAGCAAAGAAAAGTGAAATAAAGCACTAGATAACTTCAAGATATTATAAACATCAGATGCATTACTATTAAAATGATCCAATTATCGCAAAATTTATTTGCAGGTACCTTTGGCAATTTTCCTGGTTTCAGCGTTCAACCTTTGGTTATCCGCACAATCTAGTTTCAGTCAATCATCTGATGGAATGGTCATTCCTGTTGGCCGAAAGCTTTTGCAATTAGAGGTAAAAGTTCTCTTGCAGTACACAATTTTAGACAACGGTAATTTATACGGTTAACCAAAATTAACTCTTTTCTGGTACATACTCCTTGTAATAAATTGATTTGTATAAAAATATTGCGATATAAGGTGCACAAAAAGCAATCACAATTGCTAGTATGGTACTTCTTCTAAAAAATTTAATATAACAATTGAAGGGTATTATGCTAAATTCTGGAGGTGGTGGTGGAGGAAGTTGGATTGGAACCTTCCTTGGGTGGGTCATGGCGGCAATATACATGGGAGGTCGTCTCCCGCAGATCTACTTGAACGTGAGTAATCATTTCTGATATTTGATTTTGGACCTTCATTAGATGAGTTAGATACAAAATAGAATTCCATTAGTTATTCATAATATTTCTAAATTAAAATATTTTTAAACCTGTGTAAAGTCTAACTTGCTAATTGCTATCAAATGTTTTTGCAGATCAAAAGAGGCAATGTGGAGGCAAGTAATCTATCATTTCTTATTTTTTGGTGTGCTGCCTGCCTGCTCATTAAGCGCTGAGCTAGCATTGGGCACGGAACATAGCCCAAGCTAGAAAATAAGACAACACAATAGAATAAAGGCTTAGAAGTAAAGCAGAATTGTGTTTGGCTTAAACTTGGCTTGGCCAAAGAAATCATAATATAAACTTCATGCAAAATCAGACTAAGCCTTAAGCCAGTGAAAAACTAATGACTGATATATGTCTTGTCTAAACTCTGGCCAGGACTAAGTAACTTAGACCAAGTTTCCAATACCAGGCTGTGTCCTGTTTGATAGGGTTTGTCCCAAATACTAAGACTAAGCTGAAATTAGGCTGTGGCGGTAGCCTAAGTCTTCGTTTTTAGTTTTAGCCTCATGTCACCTTTTTACTTTCAGGGACTTAGTCCACTGATGTTCACTTTTGCTCTAGTCGGCAATGCGACTTATGTCGGAAGGTATGCCCAAAGTTTGGGAGTATTATTCTTATACTCCTTTTCTTAGTTATAAAATTTTGTAGTTCACATAATTGTGTATGGAATCCTTCTAGTAATTTTTTTTTTAATCTCATAATGCTAATTATTATTGTGCACGCTAGAACCAAATGAAAGTGAAGCAAAAAAGAGGATGTAGGACTACAAATGGAAAAAAAAAATTGTGTGGTGTGGCTAGCAAGGATTTTCTAGTATCAAATTTACAATGCTGAACTGCATTTAAATTTTATTTCTAACCCTTATCTCTCTCTAATTTGTGGTGCAGCATCCTCGTCAATAGCTTGGAATGGGCAAAAATAGGTCCAAACCTGCCCTGGTTAGTTGATGCTGCTGGTTGTGTGGTCCTTGATTCCTTCGTATCCTTTTCTCTATTTGCATATTCCTCCAAATATAGTCACCAAACATTTCAAATTTAGTTGCCAGCATAATACCAGTCCCTAATGTCTGGTATGATTTGTATAACTGGTTAAATAGCAAAAATAATGATAATTTTTGGTTTTGGTGTTCAAACTTGTATTAAGTTGAATATTATGGGAAGGGCTCAGGCGAAAACATGTGTTCTTGATCACAAAAACAAAATATGAACTGAACTTCTTTAACTGAGATTATAGATAATGCTGCAGTTTCTGTATTTTTACCTTAAATCAAGGAAGAGTTCTCAAGACATAGAGAAGTGAAGAGTTTTTGCAATGCTATTAGCATATTTCAAGGTTTGTTCTTTAGTTCGGAATTATCGCATTTGCATGTCCTAAAATAGTTATTAAAGATACTATACCTCAAAGTTGTACTCCAATCCCCACTTCTCCACCCCTTGTTTAGGGGGGGGGATTTCGTATCCTCTGCATTAACGGAACGTGCTTTAATAGATCTGGACTGTTCAATTGAGATCCGCACTAATATTAAAGGGCCCCGTGCATGGCGTGGGCCGGATTGGCTCCGATCCTGATCATATGGCCAAGATGCAATAAACTCAAAAGATTCTTTTTAGAGTTAATGCAGAAGATGCGGACTCAGAGGGGGATTTGACAATGGGATACCATCTTCTTTATTTTAAAGATTATGGAGTTTTACATTTTTCCTATTAAAAAAATAATTGTTTTATTTTTCAGGTGATCGTTGCAGTATCGGTTGCCTTGTTTCCAGTTTTTGCACCCGTAATTTAATGATGCCAAACAAATCCTGTACTATTGGGATGCTTTTAGTCTTTTGTATGTGGAACTGTGACAGCAATTTATAGCGTGTAAAGTATTTAAAAACAATTGGTTTTTGGTAACTGTTAAATATAATTTTGTACCTCATTGGAGCAAGAAATTAGTAGCTTGTGGATTGAGGAAAGTGAATTCTCTTTGAATGCCAAAAGTTGTTAGCTAGGTCCTGGGGCTGTATGTAAATAATATGTACTACCAAACAGTTGATGCTGACATGTTGTTCCATGTGACCTGAATCCTGTCCCACAACGATTTTGGATTTAGCAAATGTGAGCTATATTATAGGATGATCGAGTGTCGTTTATGGAGCAGCAGGACACATAATAAAAGTGACAATAGTTAAAACTAAATGACAATCCAGTATTCCAGTGGACTATAATTAAAATTAATTTCGGTCTGAGAGCTAGAGGTAGCTCCACGTGCTACAGAACTAATTGATATTCGGTAGATGCCTTGGCATATCCTCTTTCTCCTCTTCGAGTAGGTTTTCTATATCAATCTGTTAGTGGTATTATGTGCTACAGTCCCTTTTGGAACTGATTTTTTTTTTTTTTTTTTATAAAGATTGGAGCTCAAGCCACCCAACTATTTAATATTCACAAAAAATTGTTTCTTTCGGATTTCGAATCTATGACCTCTCATACAAAGAGTATTATTTTTGTCACTAGATCTAGATCAATGACTGACTCTCTAGTGACAAAAATTTATCTTTTTGTCCCTAGATTAATAATTGGTTCTCACACGAATCTACACCTATTAGTACTAGTAAAATTTATCTCTTAAGATCACGTCTCAAAAGATGACTGATCTCTTAATTTTATGTTAGGCCCTACTCTAACCAACTAAATTATCTTCAAATTTATATGTAAGTCTTTCAAAGACATTTTTTATATTTTTAGTTTATATGTAAGTTCTTCAAAAAAATTTAAATTTATATGTAAGTCCTTCAAATTTATTTTTAGTCCAAAATTTATTATAAAAAATTATGTGCAGCCTTTGAACAATATGAGAGGACTCGCGCATAGTATAGTGGTAATAGCAATAAAGTGTTGGAAAAAGATAGGTTGTGTCATGCTGCGCCACAATGCACCACTCGTGCAGGATTATGGCTTTGAGGGGCGCCTCATTGCCATGTTGAGAGACCCCAATGAGAACATCTAGGAGGATGAAATAATGGTGGAGGATGAGGAGATGGTGGAGGACATTAGGTTTTTTTTTTTTTTTTATGTTCGGTTGTAGTTTTAGTTAGTTTGAATTGTAGTAGTTTATCTTTCGATTTGATTACTTTTTTAGTTTTCTTGCCGGATTTTAGTATTTCATATTCTCTTGTTTGGATGTCTACTTAGTTTTCTTGCTGGATTGTACTATTTTAGTTTTTCTTGCTGGATTTGAGGCTACTTCTTAGGCAAAAAGAATAAACAGTAACAACCGAGGTAGATTGTCCAATCGTGGCATAGCGAGAGGAGGGTCGATAAAGGGTCAAGGTAGAAATGAGGGAAAAATAAAACAAATGTCAAGTTTGCTTTATGGAGAGACTTTTTAGTCGGTCAATTCGGTATGAAATTTCAGACGATGACTTTGTGGAACATCCTTATGGTTATGGTTTGAAAAAAAAACGGTTGATCCAGAGCCGCCAATATCGGATGATGACTTTGTTCCTTGTATTTATACTGTAAGGCTAGCACTTCATTTGTTGTCACTGATCTAGAGCCGCCAACATCGGACGATGACTTTTTTTCTTGTACTTGGAAGGCTAGCACTAATCCTCGTTCTAAGAAGTAGGATTATTGAAATTTAAAATTTGGATGAATTTTAGTTTGATGAATTAGGGTTTTAAATTTTTTTTAGTTTATGTAGTGTTTATGTTATCAGTTTGCCTTTATTTCATCAATAATTGCTTGTTTAGATTTTATGTTGTCAGTTTGTTTTTATTTTATCATGTTATAAAAACAACATTTCAACTTACTAATTTCATAGTCTAAAAAATGGCATACAAATAAAGTTCACAAATTTTAAATAAAACAGTTCACAACATCACAAAATAAATAAGTTTCACAAAGCGTCTAAATAGATAAGTTCATAACATGCATCTAAATAAATAAGTTCATCAGAGACCACGTCTGAAAAAACTAAGTCGACGAGTTCTGGGTCTGCTACCAGATGCCTCTGCGACACTACCAGTTGTCTCTGTCTGGCTACTAGATGCTTGTGTCCCTTGTGTGGGTTGTCTTCTACTAGTTGCCTCTACGATAACTCTAGCATTTTCTCTTTCATTGACTTCATTTATGACATTTGCATTACATTTGAATTCACCAATCATTGTTAATTATTGAAGAAGTAAAATTGAAAATCAAATATAATTTTGTACAATATTACATATCTGCTATCTGCCTGTCAGAAGTGGAACGACGAGCATGATGTCTCATTCGCCTACCTTGCATCTGGTCCATGTTCATTATAGCACGCTTGTGTTTCCTCCTTCCAACCCTGATTCATGACCTGGGAGAAAGTACTTTATCCCCAATGTGGGGAGGCCACTCATGCTGGTTGGGATAATAATGAAAAAATACACCCCAAGTACTTGAAAGGTAATCAACATGATACATGTCGGCTACATAAACATCCTCGCTGTAGTTTCTCACTCATCACATCGCCATAACATGAGAACAAGGAGGGTAAGCTAATTAGATTCCTTGGCATGTACATGTTATAGTATTGTCAGGTCTGATATTACAACGTATTTGAAAGGCCTTTTGACAAACTCCTTGGTGCCATCTGGTCTACAGCTGGTTGGAACGTACTCCTCTGAACATTGTTGTTGGTTATATGCAATCTTTTAAGTACTTTATTTGACATAATTTGCAAAACATACATTAGTTGAATTTACCGTTTACATGATTAAGTGAGTTTGTAGGTTCAAGACCTTAACTACAAGATTAATATGAAGAACCAAGGTTCATGAAGATCTTAATTGCAAGATTAATTTGAAGAACCGAAAAAATCAATAAGACTTTATGAAGCTATAGATTTGTAATAATCAAATTGAAAAGTAAAATATATTTGAGATTGTTGATTTATGTAGAGCAACCGTTCAGAACAAAACTATCTGTATAGAACAAATTAAATCATCAAATTACAGAGAGTTCCACTTTGGTTCCGTCCAGAATGGTTGTGATCCGTTAAAACGCTTATTAAGTAAAGTGTGGGATAAATTGTACTAACTGTCCTGAACGGACATAGACGTTTAGAACGGTTAATATTAATTTAATAATGTGGAAACTCTAATTTCAATATTCGTACTATCCGTTCGGAACAGATCACTTCCGTCCGAACGGATCTGGTAAATCTGGAGCCCCTATAAAAGGAGTTACCCCACTTTAGATTTGATAAAGCTAGCCGCCTTCCACGTTCAAAAAGCATTTATTGTGCATTCTTGAAAACTTCCATTGTTGTGTGAGCTAAAACTTCAATATCCTCTCAACACTCTCAAATCCACTCGACTTATCTTCTTTGAGATATAGTTTAGTGTTTAGAATTTAGTTCTAGAGCATTCATATTCATAATGTGGAGATCTACTTAGTGCTCCAATTTGAATAACAAGTGACTTCCACGCTTGTAGGGCATTAAAGGGGCTCACTTGCTCAAGCGTCTCCCCCTCACATATATCTATAGTTGTGTGATGATCCCCTTTGTCGGGACTCTCCAACTCAAACTTCTAGGCTCACCTTGTACACGAGTTAGGCCGTGACTTTCCATCTTTGTTGGGCTCACCTGTCATGAGTTATATCCTTTCTTTTTGGGCTTTCCAAGTGCTTGGATTTAAACGAGGATTTATCCTTCTTGTATCCAAGACCAATTTTATCGAATCCTCGGTCTCCTATTTGATCACTTGCTTGAAAATATGGACCTCGTCTAATGACACTTTTAGATTCATTAGGTGACCTTAAAGCCCTATTCTCGGTCTTCAAATTTTGTTTCCTCACTTTTAAGAGTCCTATCAAACCTATGTGTGATTGACAATGATTAATTTCATTATTTCTTTCTAATTCTTTAATCTTGGACTCATAGTGTTTAACTTTACATTCTAGCATTTTATTTATTGCATTAGTTGCTTCGAGACTCTTATTTTCATATCGTAATTTATTAACTTCAATCTTTAGATCCTTAGTCTCATTTAAATATGTTTGACTTGTATGTAACTCTAGTGATACAGACTCAAACACCTTTACCTTAGACTCTAGCTCAAGAATCTTGGATCTTAAATTTTGGGTTATGTAGTCTTTCTTAAGTAACGTGGCATGTGATTCATCAAGCAAGGTTCTCAAGCTAATATTTTCGTTGGTTAACCTCTCATTTAAGGAAATGTTTGACTCACTAGTTGATTCAAAGTTATTGATCAAGTCAAAGTTGCATTTATAGTTATCTAACTTGAGTTTTTGGCGTACTTTCCTTGTAGAGCTAGATGTGGCTTCATTGTCATGAGTAGCCATCAAGGCTAGGTTGATCACTTTCTCGTTTTCTGACTCAGAGTCGGATTCTCCACCACTGCTGTAGTCAGATTCTGCGTGTTGTACTACTTGCATCGCCCTTTCCTTATTGTTCCTTTTGTTACCATCTCTTCTTGATCTAGGGCGACGATATTATCGCTCACCACTTTCTTTGCTCTTCGGAAAGATCTTGAAGCATGATTGGATAGAGTGCCCTTCTTTGTGGCAACCAAAACACATAATTCTCTTGTTGTTCTCCTCCCGCTTTTTGTTATACTTCTTTTCAAAATCTAACATTCCTTGAAATATTTCGGTTAAGCGTTGGGCATTATCGAAAGGTTCATGGTTGATTTTGTTTTGGTTGTAGTCATTTGAGGAGTGAGAAGTTGAGGGATTATAGGATTTTTGTTTTGAATGTTTTTTATTTTGTGCATATAGAGAAGTGACTTTGGCTTTAGGTTCAAGGTCATTAGTTTGTCGAAGCTTCTCTTCACAACTTTGAAGATGGGCAAATAACTCTTCCGGAGTGAAAGTTTGAACTCCCGAGAGTACTTCCAGAGCGCTTATCATTGACTCCCACCTTGGTTTCCTAAGCATTACACGTAAAAGCTTTCCAACAATTTTATTGTTAGAAAGTGGTTGTCCAAGTTCGATAAATTCATTTTGAATTTGTAAGAGCCTATTATACGTGTCCTCTATGGACTCACCATTTTCTACATTGAAAGTTTCAAATTTGGTTTCTAACCCCGTGAGTTTGGTTCGTTTAATTTGGTTGTTACCCTCATACTTATTTACAAGGGATTCCCACATTTCTTTAGCATTGATAGCATTTGAAAATACTAAGGCTACCGATTCATTTATCACACCTAGAATTACTTTAATTGCATTGTCATTCACCCTCTTGGAAAGTTTAGATTTGGTAGTCAATAAATTGGTAGTTTTGTGTACCCCTTTTCTATGGCCTCTCATACATCAATTAAGTTGAGGTAATTGATCATCAATCTTTTCCAGTGACTAAAGTTTTTGGTAGTGTTAGTTAGCATTGGAGGTTCTTTAACATGTCTTGCGGTCATTTGTGCCATTTCTAGGTCTAATATAAATGATTCAAATTAAGTGTGCCTTAATTTGAGTTACCTGCTCTGATACCACTTGTTGGTCCCTAACGAGACCTAGAGGGGGGTGAATATGAGGCCTTTTAAAATTTTAATTCTAAGTTATTTAACTAACGTGTGCGTGAGTTATTCTTGGTGGAAATAAAAATAATCTTAAACTAAGCAAGTGTGTGTAAAGTAAATAGAAGAGTTAAGAGACACTTGACACGAGAGTTGTTTACGGAGTTGGTATTAACGCCTACGTTTCCGGGGCTTCGCAACCTTCTTGATGGCGTGCCTTTCTTTACCCAATGAGAAATGAGTACAAGGTGGAACCGGTGAGCCCTTACAAACCTTGAGAAGTCACACGGCCCGAGCACGTAATTGGCTCACGAGCACTAAAGGCTCAAGTGTTTGAAACAAACAAGAGATCTCACACAAATCACTCTAATTCTTACACAAGATTGAGTTTGGTGGAGTATGCTTGAGATTGTTGTAAAGATATTGAAGTTTTGTGCACGAGCAAAAATAAAGAATTCTAGATCTGAAAAAAATAAGAAATATTGCAATTGGGGACGGCTAGATTGTTACCTCAAACTTTGATTTTGCTTCTATTTATAGAGAGAGAAGCAAAACTTGGTAACTGGCGTCAACCGTTACAACGGTTAATAAATCATTGTAACGGTTAGCCCCAGTTAATATGTTTAGTTGCACTAGAAATCCTAACGCTTGTCAAGCATTACAACGGTTGCTACAACGAAACTCTCTGGAAGTTTTGGGGTCTGAAATTGATTTATTCCGTTGCAACGTTTAATTGACTGTTGTAACGAAATAAATCAATTACAGTGTGGATTTCAGCATATGAATTATTCAGTTGTAGAGCTATGATAACCGTTGTAACGGTTTATGTAAATTACCTCAATCTCAAGCATATTTTACCAATTTCACAGATTTCTAAGTAATACTAATCTTGAGCTAAGTCTTCTTAGTCCATTATTTGGTTCATTGCAGCACATCCTTGACATGTGTGGCATTTATGCATGCATCATTGATATTTATTGAAACTTTTTGTCTTCATGAACCTGAATCATATCTCAAGACAAGAAACTGTAAAATTTACCAAATATATGTTTTGCAAATCTAGTCAAACAGACAAGTAGATTATTGCATAATCCAACAGTTTACACCAGTCTTTTCATATACCATGCTCTTAAGTTACTCAAATGTGGTATTTTCATTAACCTGGAATGCATAACTTGCATCCTTTGTGTATTGTGCCCGTTCCACATTTTTTGTAATTTTCCCGCCCATAAACAGTGCAGTTAGCATTTTTTCTTTAACATACTACATTTTCCAATAAATCTTTATCAGCAATCTACTAATTTAAAAAAATTAATAATTTAAATAAAAAATAAAAAAATACCTAAAATCACCTATTTTTATCTTCCTCTTTCTTCCCAGCTGCTGGAATGGAATCGTGAGTGGGCAGGAGAGAGAAAAAACTCATTTATAGGGTATTTTAGCTGACCGCCCCACTGTGAGGCAGTCCACTTCCATAACTGACCGCCCGACTGTGAAGCGGCTGGCTCTGGAAGTGGACCGCTCCATAGTGGGACGGTTGGGTATATTTTGAATTTTTCGAAAACCAAAGGTAGATCTGTTAATTTTTTTAGAGTATTAATAAAAAAATCGGCTTTTAGAAGTGCAACTTTATAATGCAATGAACAAAGGATTTTCGGAGGAAACAAATTGCTGTTATTTTATTTTTAAAAATAAGATATGGAGGCTCTTAAATGCATAATGTCACTGAACATAAAATCCAGGATAAATTACAAGAAGAATAAAAGTCTAAAAATGCTCAAACTAGCTTGAGCCTAAAATAAAATATCAAACAAAAGGTGCAAAAAAAAAAAGCGAATAAATACGGATTTGAATAACAAACTGAAGCTAGAGCTCCGTCATGATATGTTGAATTTTGTTTTTTTATGAAGAACCCGTAGGTGTTGATTTTATTGAAAATAAAAGTTGCATATTACATCATCCTAATTGAAAGAAAAAACATACGGAAACAGAAACAAAACATAACAGTAAACAAACTAAAACCATAACAGTAAACAAACTAACAGCTCCAATACTAGCAACCGATAATAATAAGAATTTGTGAGATGCTGTTGCATCTCTCTTCAAATCGCAAAGCATATGATTAGATAGATCTTCTTTAGTGTGTTGAGATTTATCCAAACCGCAATTAAAAGGGGTGTGCTTAAGTAATTATCCGGAAGAGGATTAATCGCAAGGAAGACAATAGATCGGCCGGTACCGAGGAGTCGCCTCGCCTCACCGCCGTCAAAATCAACAAGCACCACTACAAGAAGGCACCACCAGGCACCAACAGCGCTACAAGAAAGCACCGGAACAACCCGAAATCATAAGCTCTCAAACACAAAATTCTAGGGTTTTGAAAAATCGCAAGCCACAGAGGAAAACAGAAAGAGAGCGAGAGAGAGATTCTTGAAACCGATCTACTTCACGAGTGATGTGTGTATATGTAAATTTTGAAGTTTTTGAAATCATTTAGTACAAAGACAAGCGGTAAAAATGATGAAAAATGAATGCATCAAAATAACTTATAAAACTCCATTTTTCATCATTTTTTTTATTGCTCGACTTTGTACTAAATAATTTTGAAAATTTCAAAATTTTGTATCTATATGTATCACTCGTGAAGTATATTGATTTGGATTCGTTATTTGAAGACAATCCGATATATTTTGGAGTTAATACTCATAAAATCTTTTGATGAGTATAGCACACGCTAATTTTGATCTATAATATTTCCACTTCTGTTTTTAGAAGAATGGTCGAGATAACAATATAAGTATATGAGATAAAAAAATTTCTCAATTTTAATTACGATTTAGTTTAGTGACAAAGACAATGCTTTCCATGTGAAAAATCATAAGTTCGAAATTCAAATAAAAAAACAGATATTAAATAGTTTAGTAACTTGACCTTTAACCATTATTTAAAAAATAAGTAAAGAAATGCGAGTTAGTTTAGACGTACCAATTGAAGGAAAAAAAAGGACGATGGACATTTTTTATTATGGAAAATGACAAGAATAATTACGTATTAAAAAGGTCAACTGAATATTTTTAGGCCGTAAAATTGCGCCTGAATTGGAAACCTGTATATCCAAAATATTAACGGGCTATATCTAGGGGTGTTCATTGAGTCCGGTTTAGTCGGTTTTGAACCGAACCGAATTAGTTTGGATCAAACGGTTCGATTTGTTCGGTTCGGTTTGCTTTTTAAAACCGAATTATAATTTCAGTTCAGTTCGGTTTGAAAATTTTCAAAACCGAAATAACCGAACCTACCGAACTTTTATATATTATGAATTTGGTCCGGACTGTCCAAGTTTATTTCTTAATCAATTGCTTTAAATACTTCGGTTTATTTCTTAATATACTTCGGTTTATTATAAATCAATTGCTTTAAATAAAAAAAATAATATATTTTGGTTTGAACCGAACAAACCGAACAAACAAAAATAAAATTTTAATTCGGTTCGGTTCGGTTCTATTTTGAAACCGAATTATTATTTAACACCCCTAGCTATATCCATAGTCCATCGTCCGTGATTTTTATTTTTACCCAAAAAAAAATATATTTTAATATAAATAACCAGGTTTTTAAAATATTTTTATTTCTACTCAAACCGCTAGGATTATCAGCGGTCCGAATTAAAAATTCGGACCGCTAGGATTCCTAGCGGCCTGAATTCTTTATTCGGACCGCTAGGATTCCTAGCGGTCTGAATTGTTAATTCGGACCAAAGCCGACCCGTGATCCCTTCCTCTCTTTCTCTGTCGCCTCTCCGCCAGAACAAAGAAAAAACCAAAAATCGGCTCCGCCAGAAAAAAGGAAAAAAGAAAGAAGGCCGCCTCCGCCCCTCCGCCTCGCCGCCCCTCCGCCTTGCCGCCCCTCCTAGGCCGTCCATCCGCCCCTCCGCCTCTTCACCCGACCCGACCCGTTAAGGACAGGTACGGTCATTCCTTGTTTCCTGACCTCCGGTACCGACCGGTACTGGGACCCGGTACTGACTTTGAAATGACAGGGACCTTATCGTGATATTTGTAAATTGTTTGAGGAATTTTGTATACAAATTAGGCCATTGTGTAAATTAAAAAGAATAAGGGACTAAAATGCAAATTGGTGATTTTTGAATAATTGGGCTTCAGCCGAATTGTATATTGGCCATGACTTGGTAAATTAATTTAGAATTTTAATTAAATAATAACTTAAGTAGTTAGGTTTTTAAAATAATTAGTTAAGTAATTAGATGTTTTAAATTTAGTAATTAGAAATTATAAAGTAAGTAGAAATTTTAATTAGAGAAAATGACTTACAATTAAAATATGTTGTTAATTAATAAAGGACAATTAATTAACAACATATTAATATTTTCGAATCATTACGATTGCAAAAGTTTAGTTAATAGGATAATTAGATAATCACGTATTATTTTGTAGTTTTAAATTAATCAACTTGTGCAAATTATTAAGATAAATTCGTACGACTTTAGAAATAGTATAATTAAAGGCCTAACATTTATTAAGTTAAGTACTTGAGATTTAAATTACGTGTAGCTAAATTAATTAAGAAACACCTTTATATTACACGTAAATAGTTAGGGATCAAATAATAACAATTTAAATTACGTAGAGTATATTTTAAGTAGATAAGCAATTTATCTTCAAATTAAAATATAACAAATGATTTAAGTAAGTAAATTAATAATTAGATTCGAACCCTAGTTAATTAATTAATTAAGTATGATAACCAGAATGTTGAACTGGCAGGGACCATATTGCAAAATAATTTGATGGAAATTGCTTGATATATAGCTTTATATATTCTTTATTTTGGTTGAACTAATTAGGGAATGAATTTTTTTTAACGTAGGATGGCTAGGGGACGGCCTAGGAGACCACCCGCAGCCGACCCGGTTGATGAGCCCATTCCCACTGACAGCCAGCATCATTTCAGTCCTTTATTATGGATGCCTCACGATGAGCACCGAGTCTCAGAGGCATCTAAAGAGGTACTTGATTACTTTTTTTTTTTTTTAAGTTTGTATTTTGTTGAATTTTTGTATTTTTAGGTTTTCATGTTGTTTACTTTTTTGAACGCAGAGTGAGGCAATTATAAATGCCAGGGGTCGGTATCCGGACATGCAGTACTACTCAGTCATGGAGACGTATCTGCAAAATTTGGGGGTGCAGCATTTGGTCGATATTCTACAGTCGGAGACTAAGTCCATTAACGCGTCCCTCATTTCAGGACTAGTGGAGCGATGGCGCCCCGAGACGCACACGTTCCACTTACCTTTTGGAGAGATGACAGTGACTCTCCAGGACGTTAGTGCTCTATGGGGTTTGCCTATCCAGGGCGTGCCCGTTGGTGGCATATCTGACCCCACAGATTCAGATGACATGACGATTAATTACATGCTCGCTGAGTTGTTGGGAGCGGAGCCAGATATACGCAGCAACGGGGGGAAGTCCAAGTACTGTCTGGAAAAGAAGAAGCTGCGAGCTATGTTTGCGAGAGGTCTAGGTAGCGATTCCACTCCGATCGAGATTCAGAGGTACTCATACAAACTATTTGTATTACATTTATTTTGTACTCTGTTTCATGCGGAAAAATGAGTTGCTCTATAATTTTGATATTACAGATACACACGGGGATTCGTGATGGACCTATTTGGTTCTGTCATGTTTGCTGATTCAAATGGTGATACCATCCCGATGATGTATCTAGAGCTGCTGCGAGACCTTCAGCCGTCGAGCGGCAGGTTTAACTTGGGTGGGGCTGTCCTAGCACATCTCTACTCCAACTTGTGCCACGGTTGCAAGGTCAGTATGCTATTTATGTCTTATTTTAATTACCTACCTTGTCATGCACTTGTTGTCTTATTTTAATTATTTAACTTGTCCCTGACGGCTAGTATTCTTCAAAATATAGCGGAAAACTAAGCAAATCTACGGGCCAATGCTGCTTCTGCAGCATTGGTCGTGGTCACGGCTACCGGTGGGGGTACCTGAGCCGAACGAGGATCCATGGGGAGAGCCCGAAAATGGAAATCGACCGGCATTCGGCATGAAATGGTACGGACATCACTTGTACAAGGACAACCCTCACGGAAAGACAGTAGGTATCAGGTTGGTCCGATCTCAGATTCAGAGTCTGGGTGAGACGCAGGTGAGATGGACTCCGTACCACGAGCTATACACTGAGGGGAGGCTGCCGCAGATTGTAGCGGATGATCAGGAGATGTGGCTCTACAGGGGACCGCTGGTGTGCTTCTGGATAGTGGAGCACCACTATCCTGACCGGGTGCTCCGTCAGTTTCATCTTCCTCCACTCATCCCCGCAGATCCAGACGTCCCGAGATCTGTGATCATGAGGCTACACGGGTAAGTTATGTTCTTTTTAGCATTTTTGTACTTAACATTAGTTCTTGTCTTTAAATTGCAACTAACATATGAATTACAGGATAACACACGGTAATCACTGGGATAGAGATTGGAGTGTGCATCACTCGGAGTACTACATCAAGGCGGGCAATATGCGTGCCAACTTATGGCAGATGCCGGAGATTGATACGATGCAGTTCCAGGGAGATCCCCTATTGAGATATCAGGCTTGGTACTTGCGGGTCGGTATGGCTTCGGTGTATATAGAGGGAGATTACGGCGAGTTTCTTCGCTCACAGATTTTCGAAGACGATGGTTATACCCCTACTGGCCGGAAAGGTGCTCGCCAGGTAATGCATCTAAAACAACACATTTTTATGCGTTATGAACCTTTTATGATTTTATCATAACCTTTATTTTTTCTAACGTTTTTTTATAGCTGCTGTTAGCGCTTAAAGGTGCCGGGCGTTCAATCGTTTGTCTTGGAAAACGTGGCTACAGAGCGGTCGGGCATGCGATGTTGAACTTGGTTGCCCCATGCATTGCGGACCACGGCCAGGAGGCAAAGCTGGTCACCATGTTACGAGACGCCGGAGAGAATATTGATTGGCGCGCAGTACAGCCGGACGAGCCTGACGCGCCACCTGTTATGACCAGTGAGATGCCACCGGAGCCATCAGAGCAGCCAGAGTGGGATTATCATCGTTGGGTACTGCACATGGCCGGTTGGCACGCCTACCGTGACCGGCACGGGCGTCCAGTTCTTCCCCCGGTATGTGATTCTTTGTTTTATTTATTCTTTTATTCTAAGTAAATGTAGTTAAAATTTACTAAATTTTTGGTATCCTTGCAGGGTCCTGCATACATGCCGACACAGACTGAGCCGCATGAGCATCAGGGGTCTCCTGAGATCCAGTCTATGCAGGATGAGAGGTTGAGTTTTACCTTTGCAGACTTTGTTCCAGATGATCAGTGGGATACAATCGGCTCCCCGCCACCGCATCCGCCGTATTCAGAGATGGCTCACGATTGGGAGGCCTCTGGTAGCCGGACTCAGCCTGAGTATGGGTCCCAGTTTGCAGCATCCATATTCCATACTCCCCCGCCACCGCCAGCTACCCACGTGGCCTCGGATCCATGGGATACATCACTTACGATGAGCACAGAGGCCGAGCTCGAGGATCATATTACACCAGCTAGCGCCGCGCAGGCAGGACAGCCTCAGTGGGATACCTGGCATGAGCGCGTATTCAGTAGAGAAAACAGGGGTAGACCACCTCCTCGATTCTCTCCCTCGCAGTACGATGGATAGAGGGTTTTTTTGGTAGTTTTAGTTTAGTTGTGCTATGTTATACTTTATTATGTTTTACTTTAGTTTTGTCGTTTTTTTTGTGTAGTGTAGTTTCGTTATGTTTTATTATGGTATGGTTGGAGGTATGTTATATATTTTTATCATTTTATGGTAGTATCTATTATGTCATACAAACTTAATATGAATTACAAACTTAATATGAATTCAAAATATCAAATATAAAATATAAAATACAAACTTAATATGTCATACAAACTTAATATGAATTCGAAATATAAAATACAAACTTAATATGAATTACAAACGAACTGAACAACATAATTTCCAAAATATAAAATACAAACTTAATATAAATTTCAAACGAACTGAACAACATACTATTTCGTGTTACCGGTCTTGAACGTACATGGAACAAATTCATCGTCCGAGGTTGGTGATGACGGCTCGGTAACAACAGACGACGTGCTAGCCTTAGTCTTAGCCTTAGTCTTAGCCTTAGTCTTAGCCTTAGGCGTCTGTACATCATTTTTTTTTTCCAATCCATAGCCGTAGGGGTTTTCTACAAAATCATCATCAGATATGTCATATCGTTTAAAAAATTCATCTATGTGCACACATTTTGGACAGTCCTTTCTAAACCTTCCGCAGCCCAAATTGCATTTCTTTTCCTCGCTCTTTCCTCGATTGTTACTGTCCATCCTCCTCGCCTACAATTTATTTGGAAAATAATAATAAAAAAAACTGCAACGTAATAAAATACATACAAATAAAGTTCATACAAACATCAAAGTAACAAAATACATACAAATCTCAAACTGCAACATAATAAAGTACATACAAATAAAGTTAATTCCTACTACTCCATCTAAAATTTAGTCCCATGAGCCGACCAGATCCCCATGATGATGTGCTCCTTCTAGCTGGTTGCACTGTTTCGTCTTGCCGGTTAGCTGTACCGGACGGTCATGCTTGCGCTTCGTTAGCTGTACCAGATGTGCTCCTCCTTTCAAATTGAGATGTGCTCCTTCTAGCTGGTTGCACTCCTTCTTCTTGCTGGTGTGCTGTACCGGATGGCCTTGCGCCAGATGTGCTCCTCCTACCTGCTTGAGTTGTGCTCCTCCTTCGCTGGGTAGTACCTGAAGGCCCTTGCATTCCAAAGAACTCCCCTCCTGCCCGTACTTCTCCCATTGCCTCCCTAAACATCATATTTGCATTTTCACGGTCTGCTGTACGGCTTCTGGCTGTGCTTCGCCGCGGCCCTTGCGACCCACTTGCCTCTGCCATAACTCGCTCATTCTCTGCTACATTTGCTGCGTTATGAGCCTCTGTAGCCCAAATATGTTAGTTAGTAAGCTATTCAACATTAGAATGAATTACTAATTAGGGTTGAATGTTACATACCTCGCCTCTGCCTGTCAGAAGTGGAACGGCGAGGACGGTGCCCCCTGCGCCTACCTTGCATTTCATCCATGGTCATATCTTGACGGATGTGTTTTCTCCTACCACGCCGTATCCAATCTTTGTTTGGCTCAATTATAGGGGTCCTGGTTGTAGGCCAATCTTCTGGATTGCCATAAGGAACAAACAGTGCACTCCAAGTACTCAGAAGGTAGTCCACCCTATACCAGTGGGCAACAAATAGGTCGGGTGACCAGTTTCTATCACGACAAACCGCTAACACATGAGCGCACGGAATTCCAGTTAATTGGATACCTCTGCATGTACATTCCACTTTTCTCTCTGGCCCGAATGTCACGATATACTGGAACCTTCTATGAATAATTGACATAGTTCCATCCTGCGTTTGGACTACTGGAACATATTCATTTGGGCCCGTGACTTGGTAATTACCTTCGCCGTGCGAGTATGGGATGACATTCATTTTTGCAGCTTTCTCCCACCGTTTGGCGAGCTTAACATGTACCCGTTTGGAAAAAGGCTTTTCTGCACTGCGTTGCTCCGTCGCTGCCTGTCGCCGTTGAACAAACCACCTATTGCACTTGGCGAATGTCTCCTCTACAAGTGCAGCCACGGGCAACATTCGGCTATCCTTGAAGACAGCGTTCAGGGACTCCGAGCCGTTTGTTGTCATGATACCAAATTGGTGCCCTCCATCACAGGTCTGGAATTTTTTTTCAAAATTTGACGGCTCCATGACATCATCAGGACGTACTTTGCCCACTCTCCTCAGAAAAGCATTACACGTCGGATTTTGCTGCAATAGAACAAAGCAAAATTAGACAAAATGCATCTAAAAGAAACAAAAATGATATAAATTAGACAATATTAGACATACCGCGCAAAAATCTTCGAACATCTCTTTCAGCCTCCTTGGCTTCTTCTTCCTAGCTCCTTGTTTGAACCTAGATCCGTACCATTTGTCCCTCCCACACGCCTGGACCAGGTTATCTGCAACATGTTGGATACAATACCTGTGCACAAAATTATCCCCATCCCATCCGTATTCAGGTTTCAATGCAGCTTTGATACCCTTGTGTTGGTCCGATATAACACATACGAATCTATTAACACGAATCACATTAATCCTAAGCCATTGTAAGAAAAAACCCCAATTCTCTTCATTCTCCGTATGTACAATTGCAAATGCTAGAGGCAGCAATTGGTTATCGGCATCATAGGCGCAAGCCATCAAAAGTCTGCCCTCGTACCGCCCAGAAAGGAAGGCTGCATCTATACTGATCACCGGTCTTAAGTAATCAAATGCGGTAATGCATGGTCCGTAAGCCCATGCCACGGCCCTGAACGTCTGAACACCTTCTTTGACCAGTCCTGTATTTTTATCGATGCTCGGACTTGTCAGAAATTGGTATTTTGAGCTGGGATTCGTGTAACATATCCCGATAAGCAATAGTTTCATAAAATTGTACGACTCTTCCCAACTCCCAAATTGCCGGGCTACTGCAATCTCACGACCTCTCCAAAGTTTGTTGTACTTCGGGGTTATACTGCCAAACCTAACCCTCACGCAGTGTGCCACACTCCGGAGGCTCATAGTGGGGTCTTCCTTAATGCCGCTCTCGATGACATCTGCGATAATTGATGCCGTGAGTTGTGCATGGTCCGACCTGGTGTACTCAGATTCGCATGTGTGAGGCGTGTCTTGCTCAGTTATCATCCATGTATCTCCGGCATTTGTTGCTCTTGCCTTCAGTTTGAAACGACAACCCGGAGTGCTGCATCTAATTTCCAGCCGGGATGTGTCACTTCTCTTCGTATATGTCTCCTTGTTCTTGTCAACATGGTACTCTCTGATCTTTTTCGTCAGTTGCTTTTTACTTACGAAGTATTGGCCTTTTGCGAGCTCACTCCTGTACTCAACCCGACGACCATAGTAAGAAACATCTGCTTCTCGGAAAGCAGATGTGTCATTGAAGTTTACAAAAGGGTGAGTCTCAGAACGGCCACCTAACGGCATATTCTCTCTATTCTGCCTCACAGTGGGCTGTGGGTATTCTTCTTCATCTTCTTCATCTTCTTCATCTCCTTCATCATTAATGTCACAGTCTCCTTCCCCCAATTCATCCCCAGTTTGCAGATTCTCCTCCGGTACCTCGTTTATAAATTCAAATTCTGACTCGTTTGGATCTTCCTGTACTGGTGGCGGTCTGGGGTGAGGATTTGGTTCAGGCCCAGGTGAGGATGAAGGACCTGCATACATGGATATAGGTGGGATAAAAGGTGGAGATTGTACTCGTGGTGGGACAAAAGGTGGAGATTGGGGTGAATTATTGTATATTTCTGGTTCCGGTTCTGGTCCAGGCATTACGATAAAAGGAATGTGTGGTTCATTATCTTCTTGATAATGTTGGGCAGCCGAATTTTGGCCTGAACTTCCGGCCCCTGACTCTTCGCGAATTCTGCGTGCAAAAACTTCCAATAATGATTCGCCAGACCTCAAAACCTGGGCTATTAGACCTCTCAATGCCCCGTTATCTCCCAATGTGATTTTGACATACTTTCCTGCGTGGACCATTCGGGCCTGAATTTGTAATTGGCAACGATTCCTATTGTAGCCGCTCGCTTCATAAATAAGCGATTGTAACTGCTCAAATGAGAAATTTTCATCAACCCAATACGTATTTGCTGCAGGTTTGGAGTAACGTACTCCATACTGGTCAGTTATGAACTTTCCTCCAAAATGTATTGATATTGCAATAGACATGGCCAATAAACTACATTCATAAATGACAAATATTTGGTCAGTTTACTGATTTCAATTGTGAACGGTTGTGAATAGACGTATATGAACACTAATTAACAGTAAATACGTATGTGAACAGTAAATACATATGTGAACAGTAAATACGTATGTGAACAGTAGTGTACAGTAAATACGTATGTGAACAGTAGTGTACAGTAGTGTACAGTAAATACGTATGTGAACAGTAGTGTACAGTAAATACGTATGTGAACAGTAGTGTACAGTAAATACGTATGTGAACAGTTGTGTACAGTAAATACGTATGTGAACAGTAAATACGTATGTAATTAACAGTAAATACGTATGTAAAAAAAATTACCTGACGACTGCTCCGTCTCCTCCTCCTTCCTTCAGCTCCTCTTCCTTCAGAGCTCCCTCCCTCCCTCTTCTCTTCCTCCCTCCTCTTCAGCCCTTCCTCCCTCTTTTTTTTTTTTGCTTCTTCTACGCAGCTCTCCCCCTGTTATTATAAGTTTTCAAAAAAAAAAAAAAGATTCAGACCGCTAGGATTATCAACGGTCCGAATAAAGAATTCAGACCGCTAGGAATCCTAGCGGTCCGAATTAACAATTCAGGCCGCTAGGAATCCTAGCGGTCCGAATAAAGAATTCAGGCCGCTAGGAATCCTAGCGGTCCGAATTTTTAATTCGGACCGCTGATAATCCTAGCGGTTTGGGTAGAAATAAAAATATTTTAAAAACCTGATTATTTATATTAAAATATATTTTTTTTTGGGTAAAAATAAAAATCACGGGTCCATCGTCTTATTAAAGCCTGCGCCAAGTTAACCTCGTCGAAATAGACTGCAAATGGATACGTCCACTTATCAAGATAACCCAAGTACCAAATCCAACCAGTGAATCTTTCTTTGACACGAATTCGTGTCACCCAAGGTAACAGAATATTTATGTTTGGATCTGGACTGTCAATCAGAATCCGCACGACTATTAAAACAGTTCCGTGTGTTCCACCTCGAGCCGGATTGTCCCGGATTCGGATCGGACGGCCGTGATTCTAGGTGACCCTGGCACCCAGCGCAACAAAATAAGTAAACAAATAATAATAATTGAATATATACACGAGCACCCGTGTCCTTCGGTTTTCGCCGTCATCTCTTTCGTCTCTCAGCTGCTATTTCCACTCGAACCCTAACCCTAACTCCGATCTCCTTTGTATTTCGCCATGGCGAAGAAGCGAAAGCTCGCCGGAGGCGCCTCCACCCCGGCTGCCCAACAGCCAGCAATTAAAACCGAGCATAAGGAAGAGCCCGTCGAGGAAGCCGAACCGAGCGTACCGGTAAAACAGGAACCAGTAGAGGCCGAGGAGAATAATGAAGAGACGAACGATGACTCGGCCGTAGCTCAAGGTAATGCCAGATCTGGTCTTGTTTTTTCTTGATTTTCAGTTTTTGCAAAAATGCCATTGAAAAATGGTGTTTTTTGTTTCTGTCAGTCAAAGAAGAGGGTGCTGAAGAAGAAGAAGAAGAAGAAGCAGAAGCGGAAGCGGAAGCAGAAGATGAGGAGAACAGTCCGGCATCGATCCAGAACATCCTAGAGGCTTTCCCAAAAGATCAGCTGGTGGAATTGTTGCGGGACGCCGCAATGACCCACCGGAGCGTGCTGGACCAGGTTCGTCAGGCTGCCGATGTAGACCCCGCTCAGAGGAAGGTGTTTGTGCATGGTCTTGGCTGGGACACCACCAATGAGGTCCTGACAGCCTCTTTTAGCTCCTTTGGTGAAATTGAAGATCTAAAGGTAGGACTTTTGAGAAACATTCCAAGAAGAATTTAGTATACGTTGGTTTCAGTTAATGCTGCCTGTTCTTGACCAGTGTCTAGAAAATTTTCACCAGCGTACATACATACCAGTACAAAATAAACCCTGTATTGCAACCTGTGCAGTGCAATAGTATTAAGTACGCAGCAGAATATAGCAAAATTAAGGACTGGAGCGGAACTTAATATATTACTCCTGCAGGTAGTTATGGATAAAAACACTGGCAAGTGCAAGGGCTATGGGTTTGTCCTCTTCAGACGGCGAAGTGGTGCCAAAAATGCACTGAAAGAACCCCAGAAAAAAATCGGGAACCGTATGGCTGCATGTCAGCTGGCATCACTAGGGCCAGTACCGACTAGTGCCCCTGCTCCCACTGGTCAGTCCCTTTCGGTCTCGGAGTACACCCAGCGCAAGATCTTCGTAAGCAATGTGGGCCCTGATGTTGACCCACAGAAACTATTGCAGTTCTTTGCTAAATTTGGAGAGATCGAAGAGGGCCCACTAGGTCTCGACAAAGCCACTGGAAAACCCAAGGGGTTTGCCTTGTTTGTTTACAAATCTGTTGAGAGTGCGAAAAGGGCATTAGCAGAGCCTCATAAGAAGTTTGAAGGGGAGATGCTGCATTGTCAGAGGGCAATTGATGGCCCACGTCCCGGCAAACCTGGGTTCACGAAAAACTTAGGTCCCGGGTTTCAGGGCAGAAACAACCCAAATCAGGTCTACGGAGGTGGGGTGCCCGGTGCACAGGTGGTTGCACCAGCTGGTCTGCCAGGCCCAGGCAAGGGTCATTTAATTGCTCCAGCGGGACCCACTGTGCAGGTGCCTGCGCCTGCTGTAGCTGCGCCAGGACTGAACCCTGCTCTCGGCCAAGCTCTGACAGCCTTCCTAGCGACTCAATTGGGGGCCTTGGGACAGGGTGGAGCTGCTGGTGGTCCACCACAGGGTTATGGATACGGTGCACCAGGCGGTCCATATGGTGGTCCACCGCAAGGACCTGGAAGAGGGGGTGGTGGCTACATGGGTGGTATTTAGGTGAGATCAAGGTAAGAAAATCCATTCTAGTTATATTATCTTCTTGCCTGTTTCTAAGAGCAGATGCATGTCCAATTAACCAGTTGATGCACCCTTGTTAGGAGGGAATTTCCTGTGTATAATGCTTCTTGGGGGTGAGCTTAGGCTGAACTTGGTATTTGGGTGAATTACTGCAGTCTGGTTGCTTTTGTGACCACATCCTATAGATGATAAAAGTGACATTTTAAATTTTCACGGCATTGAGATTTTCATTGCCACTCATCATGCAAAGTGTCTCTTTTTTTCCAAAAAAAAATATAACAAAAAGAAAACGGACCTCATGTTGTTGGATTTGAATTAGGCATCTCCTTATGAGATGGAACTTTCAGTTTATGTACTGGTACTTAATTTTAATAATGGCCTGGTTAGTGGGTGGTTTTGATAAAATTTTGCAAATAATATGGTGATTTCTTTCGAGTAAAATCCCTCTATATTGTGAAACTTTTGCTTTGACTTTCACCTGTTATTCAAAATATGCTTCTCATTTTCTAGAAGTTTCCATGGTTGTCAATTTTTGAGTAAAATCCATCTATATTGGTATTTAACTCTTTTAAAACAATAGACCAAACAGTTCCATCAAGCCCAAATATTCATGAAAAGATAAATTTGGAGGGCCAAGTATTTTTCTCATTTACAACAATGCTTTTGGCAAATTTCAGGCAAAATTTTGGATGCACGTGTTTATTACAACAGCTTTTTTTAATTACTTTGCAGATTATAATCTAGCTGCTTTTATGTATTTGGAGAGAATTTTAAGAAGTGCTGCCTCTGTGCCTTTCATAAAACTTTTAAGCTTTACATGGTCATTATTACTCATTATTGTCATAAAGCTTAGGTTTTTCTAATGTGCTTTAATAGCAAGTATTTTTTCATTGTAAATTGTTGGTCAAATTGTCTAGAAAGGCCCTTTTATTGCAAGGCAACTGTAAAAGAACTCCATGGATTTCTGTTGTTTGTGATGCTATTGTCGAGAGATGCATTTTAAGATTTTAAATTCAGTCTTGTTTAAAAGCATCTTTTTCTTCTTATCAGTGATGTTGAATATGTTTGTTACAAATTATGTTTTGTTCTGCAACGCCAAATTTTTCTTTTAACTTAGTTTTTAAACTTTTTCATATGGTCTAACCAGTGTTGATCAACCCACCCATTCTTGACACAAGGTCGAACCAGTGTTCAGTATATTGTAATATGGATTTCTTTTTAAGTTCCAGACAAGTCTCATTTGATTTAAAGTACTCTTAACTCCTGTTTTAATGAAGTGCAAAACAAAGTTTGTTTGTGATCACAAAAACCTCCTTTGTCCTCTTTGTCGTCTGTAGACATTTAGTTTGACTCTATTACTGGTATATTCTGGGCTATTATATTTTTCCTTTTCATTTTGTTCTCTTTAATTTCGAATATTGGCTTAGTTTGCATCATACAAGGCACAGTCAAAGATAGGGTAGGCGTAACCAGAACACTCTTTTCCAGGGGCAAACATACATTTTATTTCAATTTAGCATCCACTGTCTAACACAGTACTTAGTTATTTATTCAACCTGGGGTCATGTGTGCTTGGCTTTGTTGAAGTATGTTGTAGTTGTGGTTGGAATGTAGGTTTCTGCATTTTCTTGCTTTTCTGGGTAACAAAGTTACATTTTGGACTCTTGTGGCATTTTGCACAAGTCTGTTACAGCTTCTTTATGGAAAAGGTTGTTTTCTGCATGGCTTTTGACTTGTTTAGATTTGTACTGTCCTTCACTAGCAGGAGCCTGGGTCATGAGGTAATGCTGTTTGCATTTCTCATCATAACATTTTGGAAAGTTGAATTATGGAAAAAATGGTGTTGATGTCGAGTTGTTATTGTAATAGAAAATTGTATACAGTTCTCTATCAGTGTAACATTTTCATCTTGGAAGATTGCAAACTTGTGTAATTGTAGAAAGGCTTGTGCACATGTAAAGCAAACAGCTTATCTTGCTACTCCTGAGTACTTGGTTATTGTAACATGAAAAATGAAAGCACTTGCATGTTAGAACGGTGGAACTTGCATGTTAGATAATACTTTTGCATGTTAGGGTTTCCAATAAACATAAAAGTACTGCTGAAGTGACCACCTTGTGTCTTATAGAAGCAACATTGAGTCTCTTATATTCTTCAGATATTCCCGGCAACCAACAATAGTTGCAACCAAAGTAGCAGGTTTTCTGCTAGTTTGTTAGTACTAAATCTGTATTATTGAGATGTAGTAGTTATGAGATAATGCCACTGAGGATGCCACGGTAATTGTAAACCCTAAACCTGCACAATAAGATTACACTATTCGTCTAATGCTTCAGAGGCTCTAACCTGCACAAATTACAAAATCAGATTACAATATGGATTTAAAGGTGCAATATGATTTAAGAACAACTGTGCTAGTAGCATATTTTAATTTCCAAATTTAATAATCAATCAGGTCTACTAAAAAATATCAACAAAAATATCACCTAGGTGCCAGCATAGTAACAAGATTCGGGTTTAATTCGCGAATTATTCGCGAATTAAACGTTTTTGAGACTCCAGCGGATCAATCCGCGTTTAATACGGTGGTTCGCGAATTAAACGCTCAGTTCGCGAATTATTCGCGAATTCTACGAATTCTACGTATTAATCGCGTTTTGTTCGGAAAAATTCGTCGCTCCGTCTTTTATCTTCCTAAATCGTAATTTGTTTTCTAAATTCGCTCCCGAGTCCCGATACAGACTCTGTGCAGGAATTCATTGTGTGGTAGGACCCACCACGTGGGTGAGGCAGGGGTTCATTGTTTGAATTTTGAAAAGCATAGGGGGAACCTCACCACGTGGCACCATCTTCAATTAAATCAATTTTTTAATAAGTAATTTCAGTTTATATTTCGTACAGGAGATTTTGAATACGAAAGGAAATAAAATAGTATTATATAGCATTTTTCAAACTATTTTTACTCCAAATTTTATGAAAAAAATTGAAAAATTGAAAAATTAAAATAAGTACATGTATATTTTTTTTTGGAGTTTTTTTTATTTACTTTCTTGTGGTACCGAATCATTCCCGAATTATACCCGAATTATACCCGAATCACGAATTTTTGACCTCGCCGAACCGAACCCGAACTTTTAATTTGTCACTATGGGTGCCAGCACAGTCGAAGCTCAGGTAAATTACTGTGTACAACTGCAAAATATTAAATAAATAAACCCTTACAAGAAGAGTAATATAGTAAATAAACCTGAAGCGAGAGGTAGATCAGTGGCGGAGGCAAATCGGTAGCCTAAATTTTCCAACAAAAAAAGAGAGTTAGAAGGACAGATTAAAAGGTTTGTTCGTGAGACTGAGGAAGAAAACATACAATAAAAGGAGGAAATTTCATAAAATTGAAAACAAAAGGAGAACAATTCAAAAGAAAAAGAAACAAAAATAAAACACACTTATTATCCGGCGGCTGCTAGTGTGGCGGAGGCGGAGTAGTTAGTTGAGGTGGGGCATGACTGGAGGCGGAGAACTCGTGGCGGGGCAGATCGGTGGCTCTCGGAAGTAAAGAGGAATATCGGCGGTGGGGCGTGACTGTTTTTCGGTGGTGGGGCTCGTCGGAGAAAGGTGGAGTGTAGAGGCGAGAAGAGAGGGAGAAAGGTTGAGTGTCGTGTGTGGAGGCGCAAACAAAAAGAGAGGGAGAAAGAGTGGCTAAGTCGCTAAGAGGGAGAGATAATTTAGTTTTCGGAATTCAAGTCAGAGGCAAAATAAAAACCCTAAAACTTCTTTTAGAAAAATAGGCCCAACAGGCCTCCTGTGGGCTTTAGCTGAATCCCACGTCTGACCTGGCCTGTCTCTAGACCCAGCCCTACCTGACCTATTACAGTGTCGGGCCGGGTGGGTATGAGCAGGCTGATGGGCTAATGGGCTTTTCTGCCATCCCTAAACGTGAAAGGAATTGAATGAAATAGAGAAAAAGTTAAAAAGTGGAATTGGAATGGAAATATGCAGTCAAACCCTTCTCTTTTGCACTTTAGCCCCTCTATATTCCATCCCACTATTCCATGGTAGAGGTGGAATTGAGGAAGAGTGATTTTTTCACATGTGAGAATTGGCTCAATTCCACTCTTCCACTATTCCAAATGTGCCGAACATGATTGGAATTGTATGGAATAGAAGCCTCTTCCCTTTTCCACTTTTCCACTATTGCATGCATTTGCCGAACGGGCCCCAAGGGTTACTCTCAGTCAAAGCGCGAAGAGAGAGAGAGCGACAAAACAAGTTTTAACCGATGGGGGTCCAAAAGGCAAAGAGGCAGAGAGGGAGAGAATTAAGGGAGAGAGAAAGGGGTCCCCTTTGAGATTCGTGCTGAAGACATTTGAAAGGTTGAGATTTTTTCCAAAAATGTAAAAGTTTTTAATTTGATAATACCTAATGGAATAAAATACATTTAATCAAATAAAATTAACGGGGTTTGCATTTTAAAAATTAATACGAATTTTCGAATGTTCGTTGTTTTTAATTTATAAATTTATTTATGAACTTCATCAAATTTTTAATAGTACTTATCATTTTTATAAATTTCTTACTTCTAAACGTGTCACAAAATTTGTATTTTATTTTACGTAAACATTTAAAAATCCCATCGTTACCCTATATTTATTTTGAATCTAACGTCTTGATTAACTTTTGAAATTTAAGTTTAATAACTTGCAAATCTTATGTTGGTTTAATAAATGTCTTAATATAATTTAATTTAATTAACTAATTTTTTTAATTAGTCGTAAGTTATAATTAGTTAATTAAAATTTTCAAAATATAACATCACTATTTTCAAAATATGAAAATAATGATACAACTATTGTTCTTGTCTATGTTGATGACATAATCATAACGGAAAATAATTATGAAAAAATTGACATTGTTAAAAAGACACTTAAAAGAAAAAATTGAAATAAAAGACCTTGGTAAATTTAAATATTTTTTAGGAATTGAAATAGCACATTCAACCATGGACTATTTATTTCACAAAGAAAATATACAATTGACCTTTTAAAAGAAACGGAAAAATTAAGGTCTAAACCGATCTCAACACTCATAGATAGTAACTGTAAATTAAATTCCGAAGATGGAGAACCGTTGGAAAATATCAACCAATTCCAATGGCTTGTAGGTAAATTAATTTACCTAACGGTAACTAGGCCGGATATATCATTTGCGGTAAGCCAAATTAGTAAATTTATGCATTCACCAAGAAAACCGCATTTGGATGCAATTGATAGAATTTTGAGATATTCAAAGAAATCAGCCGGAAAGGGTATATGGATGAAAAATAATAAATCTAATAAAGTGTGTGGCTATTCCAATACAGACTGGACCGGGAGCTTTGATAGAAAATCAACAACCGGCAATTGCACGTTTGTAGGCAGAAACTTAGTCACATGAAAAAGCAAGAAGCAAAATGTTGTGGCACGATCGAGTGCGGAAGGAGAATATCGTGTCATGGCATCAACTATGCACAAGTGAACTAACGTGGATCAACAATTGCTTGAAGAGATGAACTTTAAAATTGATAAACCAATGAAGATGTTTTGCGATAACAATACTACAAGACATATCGCTTTGAATGCGGTGTTTCACGAATGAACAAAATATATTGAAGTCGATTATCACTTCATAAGAGAAAATGTGCAAGCAAAATAAATTGAAACTCTTTATGTGAAGAGTCAAGATCAACTAGCTAACATCTTCACTAAGGGTTTCATTCCGGAGACATTTAAAGAAATAACAAACAAGCTAGGATTAACCGATATCTATAATCATAGTTTGAGGGGGAGTGTTGAAGAATAAAACTAGTTAGAGAGTTTTATTGTAAAATAAAGAGAAGGATAAAATTGTAATTCAGGGAGTGTGTTTTTTTATTGATAGGAAGTTACTGTTGGTACTATTTTAGGTACCAACGGTACAATAATTTAGATGATATAAATACCCCTTTAATCGTAACATACATTATATTCATAACAAATAATACAAAATACTCAATATTCATAAATTTACAGTTGTGTTCTTTTCAGAATATAATTATTTTTATTGAACAACAGAAAGAATATTACATGATTTTTTTTTTTACACGAGCTAGCTATATCTACTCGTCCAAAACACCAAAAAACAAACATAATAAATAAATATTCACGACTTTTGAATAGTCATTAGAATAATCTTTTTGAACATTTGTACATGAGTTTCTAGGCTTAATTACGACCTACACCGGCATTTCCGTGCTCAAGCAAGACCTGATCCTGTCTAGTATAATGTCAGACACCTCCCTAATCTTTGTTTGCGCAATATACACCTATCGTGCCGATGGTTGCATTTGGTTCATCATCTATCTCCCTAATATTGGTTCCTAATTCAGGAGCTGTACCGAGTCGCTGATATAACAAACCTCTAGCAAACCTGACAGAAGGATATGCAGCATGCATGTCATTAACTTCATATAAATCAGTGGGATTTACATCAGTCGAGAACCTCGAGTTTTGTGCATTGTGATAGCATCCTTGAAGCGTGCATCCTTTTTTTTCCGGGGCATGCCGGGTGCCGCCTAGGGAGTCCGCATCTTCTGCATTAACTCAACTTTTGAGTTAATGCATCTCGGCCGTCTGATCAGGATCTGAGTCAATCCGGTCCGAGGTGAAACTCACGGGGTATCTTTAATATTCGTGCCAACACGAATCGGACGATTCGAATTCATTCTGAATTAACTCAAAAGTTGAGTTAATGCAGAGGATACGAATTTTGCGCCTAGGTGTCCTCGTTCCTCTTGTATCAGGGAGCTCATTGTTTAGCGGGTTTGAATACAGAATCGTAAGAGGAGTTTCCAAGGTTTTTGATGAGCTTTTAGATGAGGAATGTCGGGGTGTCAATTGATTTCTGTATAGAAGGTTATAGTCGGCTATAGAGGAAGTTTACTAAGAAAATGTGCGGATTTTACATGCGATATTCTTTAAATTTAACCAGGAAAATCCTAGGGAGTAGGGACTGTTTCAACTTACGTCTCGGTTGATTTCGTTTTGAATGTGAACCAACATGCAATTAATTAATGAAGCCTCATGTGTGACTATTTGTGTACCAATTTCAAAGGTCCAATTATATTCTAATTCGGAATAATTATAATAACCTAAGGTATTTTCTAATGCTAGATCTAGATTTTTGTTCTTTTTTATAAAACAGATGCTTAAATTCAAGTCAAGCTTGTCAGAGTTAATTTACGGATGAGTTATATATGGCCATGATTATTAACGATATAAATATTAATCCAAGTAATTCTGAATTTTGCCTCTAGTCAATTATGTTGTTTTATCTGTTGTCAAATTACATAATTTACAATCAAACTAATTAGTTAAGAGTATTTTTTAATTTATTCGAGAGTTTTATATTAGATTATTTAAATTATAAATTGTTATGGAATTTGGAGCTTAACTCCCATATTTTTTCTAATTTTTTTTTATAAATTGTTGTGAGCTTCTTTTAAAAAAAACAACTATGCATGCATTGAAATGATCGAACTTTTTTTAAATAGAACCAATTTTAATTATTTTAACAGAATAAGCACTATTAATTTGGTTTTTTCAAAAAATAGCTCTACCGAATCTAGAGATCGGTGGAGGGGGGAAAGCATAGACGTATAATCACAGATCCCTTAGAACCAAATTTAATTTCTCCCTCTACCGATTCTTAGAATCGGTGAAACTGTTTTTTATAAAAACCAAATTAATAGTGCTTGTTCTGTTAAAATAATTAAAATTGGTTCTATTTAAAAAAAATCGAAATGATCCACACAAAACATTATAATGTTAATATACTTTGTGATTTGTTGGTTTCTAAAAGATTATGTGATATTCTTAGAACATTAGACGAAATATTCAAGTTGCTATCATAGTAATAATTTTGTAATGTCTAGAGTTCATGACTTGGTATAATATGGATATTATTCGGCAATAGTTCATTGTTCATGATACAAATTAATAATATATCGAGATACTAATTAATATTTTTACAAGACAAAACAAAAGAACCATAATTAATTTTCATAAATAATGGCAAAATAGCGTGTTGCGAACAATTCGTGAACTTTAAAAAAAATGTGAATTTGAAAAATCAAATAATACATATATTACTTGAAAATTTTGTTATTTTGGTTGCTATGGAAGAGGGAAAGGTATTATATAACAACATGGATAGCCGCACCAAATATGACCACTCGGTATTGCTAGCTTTAAACGGTAGGCGAAAATTTCTGTTGAGATTCCCTTTAAATTAAATAACAAGAAGTAAACCCAAAAAATAATTATAATAAGAGGAGGGTTCCACTGCCTCAATTTTTCATGCCTCCACCGTTCCTTCAAATATAGACCGTAGATCAACAATTTAATTAACGAACCGGATTGAAAGACTCATTAGCAAAAAATAACTGCCAATTCATCTCCAGTTTTGCCTTTCTTCGTTTCTCTCTATTTCGAGAAACTCTCCTGATCCCCTTGTGCGATAGAAAAGAACGCTCCCAGTGCCGCCCCTCTCTCACGCACAGCCTCTCGTTGGACCCCATTGGTTGCCTCCTCTCTCTCTCTCACACACACAACCTCTGCCAGACCCGCCCCCCTCCCCCCCCCTTCGCTCGTGCCGCCTGACAAAACCCTATATATCGCAAACAAAAAAAATCTTCTTTCCCGTTGTTGTTTTGGACCTTTGTAGACATCAAAATTCCACTTCCTTTTGTTATTGGCAATTTATTTCTTGTTGCATCATCACTGAACTGGTGCGTTGCTTCTTTTGTACCAAGTTTGAGCTACCCTCCTCAGTGAATACCATTTGGTATCAGGCAGAGAGACAAGCTATAGTAGATGGGCTAGGAACTAATTTTTGTTATCGTTGAAAGTAGGAATTAAACTAATTTGAAGCAATTATCATCTTCAACATCGAATTGAACATATCATACCAGTATAAGCCTTCTTCGACTATATGGTCTTACCATATGTCTTAAAGAACAAAAATGAAAACTTTGCAACTTAATTATGCCGTTAAGAAATAATTCAGCAAAAGAAAAAAGTCAACAAAGAAATTGCTTATACAAGCCTAAATCCCAGGGGAGAATGGGTCTGGAGAGAGAAGCCGTCGTATTTCTGTTCGCAGGGGAGGGGTCGTTTCTTAGTCCAACGATCTGTTGGTGAGCCTTTATCTCTCCTCTTCGGAATCTAGGGTTTTGTTAGGTGGTGAGCGAGAGGGGGTCAAGGAGAGGCTATGTGTGTGAGAGAGGGGGCGGCGAAGGGTGGCGACGAAGGGAGGGAGAGGGGGGGGGGGGGGGGGTCAGGCGAGGTTCACATAAATAGAGAGAAACGAAGAGGGAGAAGGGAACTGGAAGCGACGGAGAGAACTGGAGGTGAACTGGATGATTTTTCTCGCTAATTAATCTTTCAATCTGGTTCGTTAATTAAATTGTTGATCTACGGTCTATATTTGAAGGAACGGTGGAGGCATAAAATATGGAGGCAGTGGAACCCTCCTCTTATAATAATAATAAGAAAAACACTTAATTGAGCGTTTGTGTGATTAGCAAGCTAGCGAGAATTCAGGGGAAGCACCCCAGAGGAACAAGTAAACTACTCGGAGTTATTAATAATATTAATAAACAAGCAGTCAAATGAATTTTGTGTGCCTTGTTACATGTTAGAAAATAATTTATTCTAAAATAAAAACTTCAAGAATTCAGAAAAATAACCACAGTCATGTTATTTATTGTTGGTAAAGGCCCGTAAGAACTTCCAAAAGTATACTTCTAAAATAATTTGTCATCTAATATATGTAAGCTCCTATTACATAGAAAGCACATATATATACACATGAAATAAAATTTGGAAGATTTTGGCAATTGAAGGGCACTCGCACTATTACATCCGAAACGCTGACCATTTCCGTTAGGGAAATTGATTGCTAATTTAATGCTAATCCATGTCTGTTCTCTTACCGGTTCAATTGCTTAATTTGGTTAACTAAATTTTTTTAAATAACATTCTCCTAATTAAAGAACGACCAATCAAATTAATTTGTGTCCTTGGCATGCATCAAAAAATCTAGCGGAAAGTGAAAGGAGAAAGAAAATTGGGAATTTTTTTTTTTAAGGATTGCGGATCACATGTGACTGATTAGTAATGAAATGAGGGATGCATTTAGGTGAATGTTTGAACACACGACATCATATCTTCAGAATTTTAGCGTGAAAAGCATGCGTTCATGTCATGTTTCTCTTATATATATATATATATATATATATATATATATATATAGAGTATGGCTAATGTGTTTCTGGAAGCATTTCGGCCTCGTGCTTCCGGGGGCATATCTTAGTGTTTGATGTTCAAACAACAAATTCAAACCGTTAGATGTTCAATCTATATTAAAATCTGCTTGGAGATCAAATTTTACATTTTTTCGAATTTTTTTACTATTTATTAAGCCACTTTGAAAATTCCAGATCCGGGTGAACAGTAAAAACAGTCTGGACCATATGATCTGGAATTTTCAAAGTGGCTTAATAAATAGTAAAAAAATTCCAAAAAATGTAAAATTTGGTGACCAAGCAGATTTTAATATAGAGATCACATCTAACGGTTTGCATTTGTTGTTTGAACATCAAACACTAAGATATGTCCCCGGAAGCATATCGCTGAAGTTCTAGAGGAAGCACGTTAGCCATACTCTATATATATATATATATATATATATATATATATATATATATACACAGAGGTTAGCTAATATCAAAACGTTTGTTCCTAAGCCGTGGAACAAACGCTTCGGTTTTTACATTTTTAAAGTTCAAACAGTCGATCCAAACCGTTCAATATTCAATCTATATTAAAATGTGCTTGGAGACCAAATTTTACATTTTTTTGAATTTGTTTACTATTTATTAAGTCAGTTTTAAAATCGCTGTTTTCAATGATTCAGAAATTTTTCACTGTTTATTAAAATCAGCGATTTTAAAATTGACTTATAAATAGTAAAAAAATTCCAAAAAATGTAATATTTGGTCTCCAAGCATATTTTAATATAGAGATCACATCTAACGGTTTAGATCGATCGTTTGGACTTTGAAAATCGAAAAACCAATTGGTTGTACCACGGCTCCGGAACAAACGTTTTGATATTAGCCAACGTCTATATATATATATATATATATATAGAGAGAGAGAGAGAGAGAGAGAGAGAAAGAGGGGTTGGCTAAGATCAACTTGGTATGACCAAGGCCTTGTTACTACCAATTTGTTTTTGCGATTTTCAAAGTTCAATAGTTGATCTGAAGTACTGAACGTGTTCTCCATATTAAAATGTACTTGGAGACCAAATTTTACATTTTTTTGAATTTTTTTACTATTTTTTATGGATTTTTGAAAATCACTGTTTTTCAGATTTTATTTATTTATTTTTTATTATGAAAAACAGTGATTTTAAAAAAACCATAAAAAATAGTAAAAAAATTCAAAAAAATGTAAAATTTGGTCTCCAAGCACATTTTAATATGGAGAACACGTTGAGCACTTCAGATCAACTATTTGATCTTTAAAATTGCAAAAACTAATTAGTAGCACCAAGGCCTTGGTCATACCACTTTGATCTTAGCCAACCTCTCTCTCTCTCTCTCTATATATATATATATATAAATTATTATATATACTTTTGTTGTATAGTTTATAGTTAAATGTTATGGGTACCTTAAAAATGACTCCCGTAAATTTGTGAAAATTTTGTATTATTGACATTAATTTATTTATTTTTATTTTTTTTTGCAATGCAACATGCCCGTAGGCTTTTCATTTCAACAAAACTTTCAAGTTACAATAGTTCGCATATTACAACAGATAACATAGTTACCACAATGCCTAGCTACTCAGAACTTCAATCAGATTTTAAATGTTGGAAATGAGTATCCAGTAAACCCCTCACCCAACCTGCTACCTACTTTAGCTAGATGGTCAGCCACGCAATTTTGGCTTCTAGGAATATACCAACACTGATAATCATATTCTTTTAGTAACCTCCAGACCTCATTTATCTCCCTATACGCTCTCCAGTCAGCATCAATTGGTGGGTGCAACTCCATACAAACTTTAGCAAGATCTTGATTATCTGTATAAAAAATACATGATGGAAAATTAAGACTCTTGACAAAGTGTATAGCCTCTCTTAAGGCCACAGCTTCAGCTTGCATCGGAGAACATACAACACTGGGAGCGGCTCGATAACCCTTCAACAGTTCTCCTTCCTCCACGACAAACCCCAACCCTCCCATCCATGGAGATTTCCAGGATCCGTCCACTTTGCATCTATATTGTGAATTAGACGCATTTGTTTCCTCCAACTGTACATCCTTCTTTTTATTGGCAGCAGCAGCTATTCTTGTTTCGACACCCACTGAGTTGAGAATAGAGAGAAACCTTTCAAAAGTTGGTACTTTTCCACCATATGTTTTTTCGTTCCTGCATCTCCATATTGCCCAAGCCGAGTTAGCTAATATCGTCCAAACCTCATCTGTTTCATGCTTAAAGAGGCTATCCAAAATTATAGATAAATCTCGAGGCAACGCATCAGTACGTAAAGCTAGCGGACCCATCAACCAACATACTCGTGCAAACGGGCAATGAAACAACATATGCAAAATATCCTCCTCTCCTTGACTACACACGGCACACATAGGGTCCCCTCTTGATGTTCTTGAGCACAAAATTTTAGCTAAAGGCAATGCCCCATGCAACAATTTCCATAAAAACACCCGTATCCTCGGCAGAATATTTCCCTTCCTCCAAATAAGCTTCCAAACCTCACTTCCCTGCTGCCCGAGCCCCTCTTGTGTGATTCCCTTGTAGGCATGTTTAACTGAAAACCTCCCGTTAGAAGACTCTGTGAAAATGAGAGAGTCAGCCCCCGCTTCATCCGAAGGTGGTCTCACATTTCCCATAATGCTCAAACAATTTACATGCCCATACAGTTGAATTAGTAGGTTTGCATCCCAAGCACCTGTACCTTCCACTACTAGATCTCTTACACTCAGCTTTTTTTGTTCAGAATTTTGAATCAAACATTCTACCGCTCCCTCAAACCACGGCTGCACCATAGCTCTACAGGTTCTACCATCACCAAGCCGCCAGCTTATCATTGGCAATAGTCTCTCTCTAGCCGCCATAATAGCCTTCCAACATGGGGTACAATTATAGTTTCTCCTTGCTATCCATAATTCAGATCTCGGAATATATTTAGCACGCACCACATCCACCCACAGTGCTGGATTATCGGAGGCAATTTTCCACAGCAGCTTCATCATAAGTGCTTCATTCATTTTACTCATATCCCGAATGCCTAGACCTCCAACTTCAACCGGTCGAGTAATTTTACTCCAAGCGACATAAGACAAAAATTTATCCTTGTCCATTGCTCCCCAAAAAAATCTCCTCATCAATCCCGTAATCTGCTTAATTACAGATTCAGGAATTTTATCGGTTGACATAAAATAGATTGGCAAAGCTTGAAGCACGGACTTAATCAGTACCACTCTCCCAGCATGAGACAACATACGGCCTTTCCATGTCTTTAATCTAGTTGCCACTTTTTCTATCAAAAAATCATATGCTTCCTTTGATGAAATTATAGGTGCTCCCAAATATTTACCTTCCATGTTACTCTCAGAAACCTCAAAAATTTGTGTGATCAATGACTTAGCTTCCTCTGATGTGCATCGGCTGTACCAAATACTGCTTTTTTGGGGGCCTATTTGCTGACCCGAAACAGAGGAGAACCCAATCAACATTTGTTTTATCAATTCGGCCTCCCCACCTGTAGCATCCCCAAACAACAGCAGGTCATCAGCATAGACACACGAAGTTAGAACAGCTGCTTGGGGCGCCAACTTCAATCCCCTCAGCCAACCCGAACCAGCTAGACTCTCAAGAGAACGACACAGTAAATCCATACCCAAAATAAAAAGGTACGGAGATAAAGCACACCCTTGTCTCAGACCACATTTTGGTTTGAAAAAACCGTCCCCTACTCCATTCAGAACCACCGAAAACTCCGCAGAGCGAACACAACCCATGATCCACAAAATCAGCTTTGGAGGAAAACCATAAAAAGGCATAATAGATTCCAGATAATCCCAATCCATTCTATCAAAAGCCTTTGACAGATCAACTTTTAGACAAAAACCTTTCCTTGAAAAATTACGTGACCGGAACGAGTGCAGTACTTCTCGTAGCAAAATAACATTGTCCGAGATATCTCTTCCCGGGACAAATGCAGATTGTGCATGCGATACACAACTACCAATAAAAGGTTTGAGTCTTGAGCAAATTACCTTTGAAATCACCTTATAAACCACATTACACACCGATATTGGTCTAAAATGGCTTACTTCGGTTGGATCATCAGTTTTGGGTATTAGAATTAGATTTGATCTCGCAACACTAGAAGACATCCTGCCCGAGCTGAAAAAGCCTTGGACTTCGGCCAGCACAGCAGGCCCAAAACAGCCCCAGTTTTCTTGTATCGTTTGGGCATTAAATCCATCTGGCCCGGGAGATTTGTTAGCTCCCAAAGCCATCAGCGCCTTCTTAATTTCAGCTTCTGTTGGGTTTGCCTCTAAGAGCTGATGTGCTGCTTCAGGAATTTTTGGAAGTCCTTCTAGCAAGTCGGCTCCATATACTGTCTCTATATTTTCCCTGCTGCCCTTCGAATAAATACCCCTGAAATGAGAAACAAAAATATTTCGGATTAGCTTTTCATCCGTGACCCAATTGCCTTGCTCGTCCAACATCGCATTGATAGTGTTCCTCCTCTTTCTTGTCACTGCTGACGCATGAAAAAACTTCGTATTATTATCGCCATAAAGAGCCCACTTTAACCGAGACCTTTGATGCCAATAAAATTCTTGCATGAGTAGACACCTCTCATGTTGGTTCTGTAACTCCTTCTCCTCACCAGGTTGAACTAAATCCGGTTGCAATGAATTAAGATGAAGCATCTCCTTCTCACACTCCTTGAGCATAGCATTAGGAGACTTAATCTTCTTAACCCACATCTTAGCCTCTTTCTTAAAATTCTGAACCACCATGCCCCAGTTTGAGGTCGTACTTGCCACTGACCTTTGACACACTTCCTTAAAATCATCCCTTAAACTCCACCAATTTTCACATTTAAATCCCGGCTTGTTTCTCTTTTTTGAGGGCTTAGATCGAAGAAGAATAGGCAAATGGTCACTTTGGAACCGAGGCAAATGAAACACCAATGCATCCGGATTTTTCATAGTCCAAGCAAGATTACCCAATGCTCGGTCTAGTCTTTCTGAAACATTATCAGAACCCATCTTCTTATTCGACCACGTATAAGCAGGTCCGCTATGGCCAAGATCAATGAGACCCGCTTGATGAATCCATGCACGGAATGCTCTATTCGGACACGAAAGCCTCACCTGTCCACTCCATTTTTCAGACTCCGAAATTATTGCATTAAAATCTCCTATCAAACAAGCTGCACCATTGTATTGCTCCACATGATTTTCTAGCTACATTAATTTATTTAAAATAAAAAAATAGACTATTGTACAATGTGTCAACTTGAGGACTTGTAACATTTTGATGTTTTTTTTCAGAAGTTGAGAAACTCACCGCTCTTCACATGTCTCTCTCACTCTCTCTCTCCCATCAAATACTCAACTCCCATGAAAATCCAGCCTCCAAACTCACCACTCTTCACATTTTTCTTTGGTATGTTTTTGACCCCCATTACTAAAAATCCTGTCTTCGCCCCAGTAAATATTGAAACGCACGTGTCTAATTTAAGATACATTGCTGTCTATTTTTGTAGAAATTTGTGTAAACACATATAAAGATATATGAAAACATTTATATTTGCGCAAATATTTAGGAAGATGACAACCGTTGGAACTGGCATCTATTTCAACAGTACGTTTAAAGGAGATTGTTCAAATGTTGTTTTTTTTGTTTCTTTATCGTGTCTCCACTTTTTTTAAATAACAAAAGTTCAAAATTTTACGTGCCAAATTAAAATCATTATATGTAATATACATTATTTTTTCTCTATTTGCACATAAAAAATAACTTTTTGGATTTATTTAAATATGAATCAGTAAGTTAAGAAATTAATATCTAGAAATTATCTATCATATTAGTGTAATTTTGCATGCTGCTGATACCAATTAAAACAAAATAAAATGTCATAATCTTTTACATGTGCATGAAAAAATGATATATATCATATATAACAATTTAATTTTAACATTTAAGTTATTAAAATTTATAAAATTAAGGCATAATAAAGATAAATTAGAGAGATATATACGCTCCTGTTTTCAAATAGCATGTACATTTCTTTCAAGTATCATGAAAATTTTTGTTAACCAGCACAAATTCATAAAAGGCCATGGTTGCTGCTTTCTTTTGAGATCATAATTATAAATTTCTCCAGTGCCATTGTATAAACCGTGACTCTGACATGGGCCGTCATTTCAAAAAGGCCCAATATCAGCATATTCTCAAGGCAAAATTCTTCTACCTCTAAATTTAAAGTCTAGGGTTTTTGACCGAGTGGTGGTATATATTCACGGAAAACAATAGGCAACGGCGCCGCTTTGATGCCGATTCTGGCTTCTCTTTCCTTCATGCTTGTTTTTGTATGTTCTTAACTTGTTGTTACGTCTTTTTGTAATTGAAATTTTATCACGCCTGATATTGCAATCGCTTGCTGGTTACATCAGATGCAGCAAGGGATCTATCGTTAGGCCAAACGAAAAGTCAGAACTCAAAAAGTTCTCTACCTTTAGCTCCGATTTTCTTCGATTTCTTTAGGAAATGTTGGTGACAAGGTAGATACATTCCCAATTTCCCATTCCTTCTTTTGTAACTGATGTTCGAAATTATTCTAAAAAGATTTTCGATTTTCGATTATTAAACAAACCGAACAGATCTTGTTGAATTTTGTAAAGATGGTATCCTTGATCAGCTATTTCTGAGACAAACATATTAATTTTTTATTTTTCACTAATTGCACTGGATTTGTATATTTTGTTCGAGGTTTGTTCGGCTTGTAATTGCTTCTCTTGATGGGTTTTAACCAGTTAAAACCACCAAGATCTCCGAGGCAATTTTAAATCCAAACTGCCGTACACTGATTATATTTAATTTCTATTCATCACAATATCAGAATATCTCATTTACCTGAACTATTGTCAGTATACTCACGGAAACTTGCAAGGTTCCAATTTCTCCGCTGAAACAAAATATTTTACTTCATTATATTTTTAACTCACAGAAACTTGCAAGGTTCCAATATTTTACTTCCAATTATTACGTTTTTAAACTTAAAATTAAAATTGCCAACGCATCTTTTTTTTAAAATGAAATTCCCTTTTATTTCTCAAACGAATTGTTAAAAGTCTGAATTAAAATAATTTCTTCAAACTATCAAAATAGTATCGAACTAAATTAAAAATAGGGAAAATTTCATGTATGTCCATACAAACATTTGAAATAGCCAATTTCCCCATAGAATCACCGTAATATCCAATATCCCCATTGAAAATTTAACATTCTTATTTCTATCCCTTTTTAAATATTTAACATTTTATTTAACTATTTTAAAAACTGAAATGACTAATATACCCTTGAATAATAACTGGAAATGTGCTCGTATTCGTGCCTAATATTATCTCTTAAGAAGATTGCACGGAAAAGTTTTTTAGCTCCAGTTCCATGGTGTGTGCCTCTTCTCAGCAAAACCGAGAAAATTCGAAGCTGAAGCAATTTAGCTTAAATTCCCTTTGAACTAATCAAAGGTTCTCCTCTCACGGTCTAGGTTTTCATTTGAACTAATCAAAGGTTTTCTTCTCACATCTATATTCTCTTGATTTTGTGATTTTGATCTCGTTTGAACTAATCAAAGGTATGATCTTACAATTGTCAAAATTAAACTTGGTAATTTTTGGGCAGGGTGGAGGGAACAAAGGCGAGTATAGTAATGACCCTTTCTTACATTTTATGATTTTTTATACAATGTACTTGAGTCAGCAACATGTTAATCAGGGTGTCTACATTTTATGAAGATGCCTTTTATTTTACTGGTTTTATTAAGAAATCAGATTTTCTTATTAATTTTCGACTTTTTGAAGTTTTTAACATAAGTTTTGCAATAAACATATTCTAAAGTGTATATATTGACTGATTATATGTGTTATAAATTTCTAGGGTTTTATTTCAATTAAAACGTATTTTAAGGTTCAGTACCGTCTATGCTCCAGTACCGTCACACAGTTTTAAAGCGACCCCTCAGAAATGAAAATACAAAAGAAATGGAAAAACCAAAAATTAAACTAAGACACTGTAAGTACTGGTAAGCCAACAACCATCACTGCACATCCCTCTGAAACAACTTCCATAGTCTGGTTCAGGTAGGAGGTTGGTGCCCATCAGCCTATGTGTACTGGTGTTGCAGTGTTTGAGCCATAACTTTCATTCCTACATTACCCAATCCACTAAGACCCTTGAGGTAACCATCTTTGCTTAAATTTTTTTGTCATTTCTTCTCTTCCAAATGTGCCAGCGCACACACATGAAGAAGGCTTCTCGTTCTCTTTTACATTGTTTCCCTCGTCTTTTAGCGTTTTCCATGGAATTTAACTATATGTCCATTATTGTATCAGCTGTGTACGTGATTCAATACCCTCGTCTTTAGCATTTCCATGGAATTTAACCTTGAGTGAGTTCGGACAAAGAAACATCAGATGGAGTGCTGATTCAGAAGGGCATGTACAATGTATCTTGGGTACTAGATAATTGTTGAATTCCATAATTCCAGTTAGTTTCATACTTGTACATTTATCATGACCAAAGTTATTATTGATTTATAAAATCCGGTTAGCTTTGTTTTCCTGACACAACGCATTGACATATCAATCAGGCTGGTTAAGCTGCTTCGACCAATCAGTCTTAAAGGAGCCATGGACCATCAACTAAAACTTATTAATTAAGACTAAATCAAGAAATTTTTCACGAAATTGTACCAAAGCAATTAGAATTAGATAACCTAAATTTACCTTGGCTAATTTAACTTCACCGTTCAGCCTATGAAATTGTTCATCGCAATAGACCAAAAGAGCAAGGAGCAGTAACAAAAATAAAATAAAAAGAACAGGTCGGAAGAGAGAGAGAGAGGTAGGAGTAGCATCGGAAGGAAGGAAGAAGACGAACAAAAGAAAGGAAATATTAGGCGCGATCTTTTTTTTCCTGATTCAATGCCCTGTAAATTCAATCCTGTTACAAACTTACTGAACATCTCCATTATAAAACCAAGGGTATATTGGTCAGTTCAGTTTTCAAAATAATTAAATAAAATGTTAAATAATTAAAAGAGAATAAAAATAAGAATGTTAAATTTTCATTGGGATATTAGATATTATGATAATTTTATGGGGATATTGGCTATTTCAAAAGTTTCTATGGATACACCGGAAATTTTCTCTTAAAAATAATATGGACATGGCACAAAACAAAAATTAACAAACAAAAATCTTGAAGGATTCATTCTTTTTTACCGATTTTACAAGCATGTTAAGATTCTAGCCCAAAACAATTTCGTACTTCCATCAATTTTCAATTACAAAATAATATTTTTTAAATAAAATCAATATATTAATTGAAAAACTGAATGACCTATTAAAATTTTAATACTTGATCGTATATACTTCATTGTTCATTTATTTTCTAAAAAGGTGACAAAAAAACATTTACAAAAAAAAATGTCCCACATTTAAAAAATAAATAGAAATATCTGGCCATAGCTCATTCAAGAAGGACACTTATTAAATAATTAATGAACCAAAACTAGACAAGCAGTGTAATATTTGTGCAAATATTTTAATTAAAGAAAGTGGGGATACATTTTATCATTTTAAACTGTATTTGGGACCATATACAAATTATTGTGTCATGAATGAGGAATTAGATTGCCATGCAATCAAATTTTCTTTTAACAACACCGACACTCAATTGGAGATAGAATGCATGCATAAATGATAAATTAGCTGGTGGATTTGAATGAATGAATTCAAGTACCGATTGAAACTAACCATTTATTAGCTCTCTCTCTTCATGGATGTATTGTATCTCAAAAAATTCAGCTACATTTTTTTTTTTCTGAAATTGGATATCTGAATTCAAAGAAAAGAAAAAAATTATAGCCATAAAAAATAAATAGATATACTTATTTGAGAAGGGTAAATAGGTCATTTTAATTTCTAATATAAGACTTATAATAGAGTTAATAAAGAAAGGGTGAAAAAGTTGGAGTAGAAGTGTAGAACTAGGATTCAAATCTACTAGCTATTTTCGGAGAATAGCAACTAGCAACTAGCAACACATATACAGGACATAAACCCAAATGAATCACAACAGGTGGGCTCGGATCTCTTTTATCGGGGTATAGAGGCTATCCAGTGGAAGTGGGACAGCACGGGATTATATTCGGCCAGGTCATTCAGTAAGATACTTAATGAGGGGGGCAGGGTCCAATGGCAATTCAACAGAGTTTGGGGCTGCAGGGTCCCGGCCACAGTGAAGATATTCGTATACATGGTGCTACACAATAAATTACTGACAAGGGATATTCTCAGAAAAAGGCGAATACTCGTACCACCTCACTGTGTACTCTGCTCAAATTGCCCTATAGAATCCACTCTACATATACTGTACTTGTGCCCGTATGCGGTGCATGTGTGGTTCGAGATTTCCAAAAGAACTGGCATACACCTGATGACTCCCGCAATGACAGTACAAGAGATATGGTCTCGATCTTGGAGCAAAGCTGGTGCCCATGGGGATATCTCATACAAACGTTGGCTGCTGATATTTATATGTGTCAACTGGACAATCTGGAAGCAGCGCAACGAGGTGATCTTTCGTGGACGGCGAATTACTCCGGTCGCTTTAGCTGGAAGATGCATACAGGAGTTCAACTTGTGGCTCAAACACTGCTGAGCATATGACTTCATCACTGTGGGCTATTGGGTTTAGTTATCAGTACTTTCCTTGTGGGGTTTTTGGGTAGTTAACTGCGAGGTCCCTGACCACGCATAACAGGATGTGGTGCCTCATGTAAGCTCAGTTGGTATAGACTTGTTTTAATAAAATTTCACTTGTCAGCCTCTGACAAGCTTTAAAAAAAAAAAAAAACTAGCAACACATGTTTTCTCCCTCTTATTTTTTTTTCTCCCCTGCTCTCTTTTCTCTCTGTCTTTCTCTAACGGGAAATTGCAGCGGATTTGAATATGTAGAACTAGTTTGTTTCTAAGTTTATCAAGTCTCTTATTAGATTGACTTCAAACAATAAATTCAAACTATTGAAATAGATCTATTTTATGATTGATGGGTTTACATGCAAAAAATTTTAATTTTCAAATTAATTTTGTATAGAGTCAAGTGGTAAAAAAATATTCAAGAAATGAATGCATAAAAATTAATTTATAAGCCTTCTAAGTTTGACCCCTTGACTTTAAATTAAATTAATTTTAAAATTTAAATTTTTTGCATCACTTGTAAGATTGATTGGTTCAATAGTTTGAATTTGTCGTTTGAAGTCAATCTGATAAATTTTAGAATTAAGTTCATGAAAAGATTTAATACCCTAGTTCTACTAAAAAGATATGATACTTGATTTTAACAAGAAAATTGGATATTTTAATAGTTAAATTAAAATTTGACAATTTTAGCAAGTACAGGATCATTTTTGAGAAGGCCTAATAATCTGAGTATATGAATAGGGAACGACTAATTATCCCTCAATTTATTTCATCCATTCATCTCCGGTCATTAACTACCTGGAGGGACCGCTCATTAACTGGGGGACCGTCTAATATTTAATAGATTTTATAACTGACGCGCGCAAATATGGATACATATGCACGCAAGTGTTAATATATAAGAGCATCTACAATGGTAATTGTTTTTAAATTGCTAATCTGATGTGTCAATTGCTAATATAATTGTTGGGTTGTAGGCCAATTGCTAAAAAAGCAAATTTGCTTATAAAGCAAACGATTTCTTTTGGACATGCTAATACTTTCTCTCTTTCCTATTGGCTCTGACTCCTTTGTTCTCTTTCCTATTGGCTCTGACCCAATTTCTGGGATGGAGGGGTTAAGAAATTAAAATGAACTTAATTTTTAAATAGTGCTTTACAGCTGTTTTTAATTTTTTACGGATTGCTGGATTGGAGATGCTCTAATATATCAAATATTCATACCTAAGATATCAAGTTTTTCGGAAAAAAAAAACTAGACAAATCATCACACATCCATCTTTTACACGATTTTAGAGGTGGGTTTTTTTTCCGTTCAATCTCGCCAATATTTCTGACAATCTGTGAGAAATTTTGTGAATCTAACATCACGAACGTCTTCTACGCAATTTTCTCTTTCAAATAAGATCCATGATGACATACTTTCGGGTTGTCCGTCGTGCAAGTATTCATACCTAGTTGTGCAAGTATTCATACCTCGTTGTACAAATATTCATACATCGTGGAGCAAATATTCATACCTAAGATACCAAGTATTTCTAGAAAAATAGACATATCAACTTCGTTTTTTCTCTCATCACATACTCATCTTTTACACATTTTTAGATATGAGTTTTTTTTCTCCGTTTAATTTCGCTCATATTTCTGACTATCTGTGAGGAATTATGTGAATCTAAAATCACGAACGTCTTCTACGTAATTGGGGGACCACTAACTACTTGGGGGACCGCCTAATATTTGATAGATTTTACAACTGGCGGGCGCAAATACGGATACCTATGCGCGCAAGTGTTAATATATAATATATCAAGTATTCATACCTAAGATACCAAGTTTTTCAAAAAAAAACTGAACATATCATCACACACCCATCTTTTATACGTTTTTAGAGGTGGGTTTTTTTTCTCCGTTCAATCTCGACAATATTTCTGACGATCTGTGAAAATTTTTGCGAATCTAAAACCATGAACGTCTTCTACGCAATTTTCTCTTTCAAATAAGATCCATGATGACATACTTTCGGATTATCCATCGCGCAAGTATTCATACCTCATCGTGCAAGTATTCATACATCGTCGAGCAAGTATTCATACCTCGTAATGCAAGTATTCATATCTAAGATACCAAGTATTTCTAGAAAAATAGACATATCAACTTCGTTTTTTCTCTCTCATCACATACCCATCTTTTACACATTTTTAGAGAGGAGTTTTTTTTCTCCGTTTAATTTTGTTTATATTTCTGAAGATCTGTGAGAAATTATGTGAATCTAAAATCACGAACATCTTCCAGTAATTGGGGGACCGCCTAATATTTGATAGATTTTACAACTGGTGCGCACAAATATGGATACCTATGCGCGTAAGTGTTAATATATAATATATCAAGTATTCATACCTAAGATACCAAGTTTTTCGAAAAAAAAACTGGACATATCATCACACATTCATCTTTTACACGTTTTTAGATGTGAGTTTTTTTTTCTCAGTTCAATCTCGCCAATATTTCTGACGATCTGTGAAAATTTTTGCGAATTTAAAACCACGAATGTCTTCTACGCAATTTTGTTTTTCAAATAAGATCCATGATGACATACTTTCGGATTGTCCGTCGCGCAAGTATTCATACCTCGTTGTGCAAGTATTCATACCTCTGCAAATATTCATACATCGTCGAGCAAGTATTCATACCTCGTAATGCAAGTATTCATATCTAAGATACCAAGTATTTCTATTAAAATGCCTATCTCCTATTTCACCCTCCGCGTACCCTCTCCGATTTGAACTATTCATTGCTCATTTGTCATCAACCTGAAAACCATAGTGTTGGGAAACAATTAATAAGATACGAAGAAGTCTCTCTTTATATATATATATATATATATATATATATAGAGTAGAACTAGGGTGCTCCTAAGCTCACCAAGCCCTTCCGTGAGCGCGGCTCTAAAATCTATCAAATTGACTTCAAACGACATTTCCAAACAGTTAGATGTTCAATCTATATCAAAATCTACTTGGAGACCAAATTTTACATTTTTTGGAATTTTTTTACTATTTATTAAGATGGTTTGAAAATCGCTGTTTTCCAATGGTGCAGAATTTTAATAAAAACAGCGATTTTCAAACCATCTTAATAAATAGTAAAAAAATTCCAAAAAATGTAAAATTTGGTCTCCAAGTAGATTTTGATATAGATTGAACATCTAACGGTTTGGAAATGTCATTTGAAGTCAATTTGATAGGTTTTAGAGCCGCGCTCACGAAGGGCTTGGTGAGCTTAGGAGCACCCTAGTTCTACTCTATATATATATATATAGAGGAGGGATCAAGTTACAACAAATATGAGTTACAACAAAGTTACAACAACTATTTTTTTCATTTTCAAAGTCCAAATCGTCGATCCAAACCGTTTAACATGATTATCTAAATAAAATGTGCTTGCAGATCAAATTATACATTTTTTTGAATTTTTTTTACTATTTATTAAGATGGGTACAAAATTCAATGGTCTGAATATGACTATTTTTTGTAAAATACTTAATAAATAGTAAAAAAATTCAAAAAAATGTAAAATTTGATCTGCAAGCACATTTTATTGTGGAGATCATGTTGAACGGTTTGGATCGACGATTTGGACTTTGAAAATGAAAAAAATAGTTGTTGTAACTTTGTTGTAACTTGACCCCTCCTCATATATATATATATATATATAAAGAGTTTGCAGAAGGCACGTGAGGGAAACAAGAGTTGATTGTTTAGTAACTCCAGTGAGAAACAAGAGTTGGGAAAGAGAAACACTAGTGGTAGCTCCAGTGAGAAATAAGAGTTGAGAAAGAGAAGGGGCAGGTGAGACGGTTCCCAAATTTAAATCCTAATCGTTCACTTGTTTCAACGGATCAGATTTAATAATTCTTTTGAGTTAGGTACCTGGGAGGATACGGATTCAAACAGATCGAGGTGGAGTCGGGATGGAGAAATAGTAGACGGAGGTGGAGAGATCAGTTGGAAGAGACAGAAGTGTTGGGATTTTTTTTTTCTTTTTTTAGAAATAGTTAAGTCTTTGACTTTGATGGTTAATGAGTTAGTTATAAGAAGGTAGTTAGATTGGGGGCGAATGGAGAATAGAAGATGGGGGAAAGAAATGATTACTATATGAATAATTAGCCCTTTTGAAAAGGCATGTGGATTGTACGAGTAAGCTGCTCTTTTTCTGTAAAAGATAAATGAGCTTAAATTAATCCTAAAAACATTTTTGTTCGTAATTAATTCATAACTTGAAATAGATATAATTAACTTTCTTAAATACGTATGGAAAAGTTGTCGAGTATTTTGTATATATGATTTTGGGGTCTCAATTTACTTTTAAATTTATATCCAATACTCAAAATGTAGTTGGCTGCAAGCATATAGCCTGTACGAGTAGTATCGGGGTCGAACATTAGAACAATGGGAGACAATAATTTATACTAATTTATTTTAATTCTAAAAGTGCAATAAAGTAAAAGAGGGAGGTTTTGTTCTCAATTTGGTTTCAGTTTTGGCTCAATGTCCGAAGAGAAGTTGGTTGTAAACAATTTAATTAAAAACAAAGAAATAAAAGGGTTGTTTGGAACAAGTGTTGGAAGGTCTAGGGGCTTTCAGCTCACTACACGATTTAGCTAATAAATTCACTCAGTTGGTCAATTACATTCATGTTTGTCTAATTTGTGGTTTCTAGTTCTAATGTCATGTCAAAGGCTTCACGTTTAGTTTTTCGCCATTTGACAACAAGTCTTAATCAATTTGGACTTCACGTTTAGTTTTTCGCCACAAGTTGATCAAGATATTAATTCCGACTAGTCTAGCTACTCTCAACTACCAACACTTCACGTTTAGTTTATCGTGACCGGTACCGATTATAACTAATAAACCTAATTTACTACCTAGGCTTCACGTTTAGTTTTTCGCCATAGATAACTATTATGTCTGTTGGTCCGGGTTGGTATTGAACTTGGTCAGTACTAATCCCAATCTATAAGGTTAATTTCTTGCTACTATATCCGATATCAATTGCTAATATGTCCACCTTCAACTAAAGGATGATAGTCTCATGTACACAAATATCCATTCACAAAAATAATAAAAACAAGCACAAACAAATCAACAAACAATCACAACATAATTTATACCAACCGAGCAAGGTAGGTTTTACTAAATCATTAAGTTCTACAAGCCTAACCTAAGCCCCTATAGAGGTAAATTAGCCTCTCATAGGTGTATTAATATCCATGAAAAAATATAGAAAGACATCTTAAATGATAGAAAAATAAGGAGAAGAGTTGATTAAACCGAATTCCCTTTCTTCTTCTCGTCGCTCCTCGATCCGCTGTCGATCCACCTTGATTCCGTGAGAGATTGAGAGAGATGGAGAAAGAATAATGGTAGAAAGAGGGTTAGAATGGCTTAGGGCCAAGCTTCCCTCTATGTGTTCCTCTCCTTAACGTTTTATGGTTGTTTATTAGCATTTAGCAAGGAGCCAAGCAAATCGGTAAACAAATCCTCTCATTAATGTACAGAGTTGGCAGTCTTTAAAGCAGATGGCTGCCTTCCATGGCCTGTGGCGGCTCACCACTACATAATTTGAATAAAGTTACAACATTCAAGTTGTATATCTCTGTGTTCTGGTTCTTTCAAGTTTTGGTTCACTCAAATCGGAGTTCGTATGACCAAACTGCGGTAAAAATACGAACGGTCTGTAAAGCTGGAATCTGGCAGTGGCGGGGCGCGAGCAGGGACTTCGCGGGGCACGAATCTCTCTGTCAGGAGCGTTTTCAGCAGTTTTATGTCTTCAAAAAGTTGGCAGCCAGTCATGGAGAGGTGGCAGCCCGCCAGTGGTCAAATTAGCTTGTTTTTCTGCAATTAATATAAATATTGGCAGTAACTTGATCTTTGGAGAACAATTGAGTAAATTAACATAAAAGTAACAATAAACTACGACGAATGCTTTAAAATTAGTATACTTTTATAACTAAAATGGCCTATCAATGGTTTGCCCATATCACCGACAACATCTATAAAGAAAATCTCACCTTCATTGTTATTCACATATCTCATAATCTCTCCATATGCAGCTCTTCAATAGTTCAATTGAAATTCAGAAAGTTGCGTTATGTTCGCTGTTCCTTTTTCCACCTTTGTGTATTAACTTCTTAAAAATCCTCTATTGCCTAAATTGCCATCTTCATTCAGCTCCGAAAATTTAAACATTTGGAAATCCTTATCTATCGACACAGATACATCTTATGCTCAGCACTATTTACTGCACTGCAATTATTTCAAACTTTCTTCTACGGTCTCCAGATGACATTGTAGTGTCTTCTATAATTTATGAACATCTCGTGGCTCACAGAACCAACTTCCTTAGCAAATAATTCTATTAAAGAGAATTGAGACAGAGAGACGGAAGATATTATGAATTTACGATAAGCTGTCATCAGCCTATTTTCACCCTCCTTTCAGACTCGAGAGATGACTTCTTGAAAAATTCACTGGTAGGTCGGAAGGATATAAGTTGATACAAAATCATAATTGATATGAACTATCTGATTTAAAAATAATGATTTGGATACACTCATACACCTTAATTCTTTAATGAATATGGATATTGAATAGGAGGCCATCTCATAGTTAATGCTTAATGAGTATGGATCGAGATTTCTGATCTTGTCCGTTTTAAATTTCTAAATTTGTTAATATTTTTTATGTAGAGGTTTAATTTATTTATTTTTATTTTTAAAATATTAAAGTTCGGTATTAAATACTTGGAAAAAATGGTACAAAATTATAAAAGGGTTATGCGTATTTTAACAATAAAAAGTATGAAGACGCATTAATTGATGTGTATAGTGCATTATCGACAATTTAATCTGTTGGACAGTAATAATTTCGTCAAATGAATTTTTCTAGGACTCTGTCAACATCAACCGTTAATAATGCTAGGAATTCATTTATATATATAAAAAAAGTGAGAATCATATTTTGACGAAAATATGAACTATATATAACAATATAAAATAATGAATGAGGCTATGGTACTATGCATAGTGCGGAGTGGTCCGTACTAAACATCAATTTCTTTGCTTTTAAAGTTCAAATAGTCGATTTAAATCGTTAAATATGATTTTCATATGAAAATGTACATGCAGACTAAATTTTTCATTTTTTAGAATTATTTTACTGTTTTTTAAATAGATAAAAATATCATTATTTTTGAATGGTCTAGAATTTTTAAATCAAGTGATTTTCTACCTATCAAGAATAAAAAAGAATTTAAAAAAATTTAAAATTTAGTCTGCAAGTATATTTTTATATCGAGATTATGTACAACGGTTTATATCGACTATTTGAACTCTAAGAATAGAATAAAGAAATTAATCCATAGTAACATAGCCTCACGCTAAAATAATTGTTGCGATTAGTTCATTTGATAACTATCTTTTAACAATATTTGATTATATACTGGTGCCGGAGGATAATAAAGTATTATGTTATTAGTGGACAAGCCCATAACAATTTGAAATAACCGACCTGTTTCTCTGGCGGAGGCCTGTGGACCTGTTATTCTGGAGTAAGGAAAATTTAAGTTCAGGCCTATTCTACGATTGCATATTTGCATCTTGAAAGAAAGAAATAAACAAAGAGAGACCAGGGATTAGGAAAGCAACCATGGAACGATCAGAGGGAGGGGAAGTGAAACCGCTGGAGGAAGAAGGCGAACTAGAACGGATGGACACCGTAGATGATACCACGAAATCCACGAAGGTACTCGATCTGCTCCGTCAATTTCTGACCGTCCAGCGGAGGCGCGCTGAAGCCTACACTAAGCTTCGCAGGTAACTGTGATAAATGCAAAAACAAAATTATTAGCTTAGGAATTGAAGCATTTTGATCAGTTTTTCTCTCAATATTTGAGTACCTTCTTGCACAAGTTAGAAGTTATTGCGCGCAGGTTCGCAGGTTCCTAATTTCGTGATTTGTTTCACTAGCTGATCCATCATCCATGGATTTTATGTAGTTAATTCTCTCTGACTTTGCCATTTCTTGTTCCCCTGGTAGCCTGGCTTCTTATGTATCATTCACTTTGCTTGGTCAATTGTAGTTGATATCACACAAACTGTAGGTCTGTAGCCTACAAATTTTTTTCTGCTTCTAAAAATTATTACTGGTGTAGAAATCATATTTCCTGTATAGGTTGCTTATTATAGTATCGATACTTTTCTGTCAATTAATTGTTCTTCAATTAATGAGATCATGTCCTGTATTTTTATTAAATTTGCCCGCGTTTCTTGTCTATTTCAACTTTTTGTTATTCAGAACTAAAAAAAGGTGAAACGTTTTTCTAGGGGGTTTTCTGAATATATGTCAAATGGAGGGGAGGAGGCATACCAGCAAGTCTGTGGAGAGATAACACAGGAGTTCAATGACTGTTCAAAACAAGTATTAGTTTTTTCATTTGTTTACTTCATATTTTCGTAATTTTTGATGTAGCGTCAGAATTTCATTTTGTACCAAAAATGTGATACAGGTTATTGATTTGGAATCAATGCTTATGTTGCCAGATCTGTGCCGAGCTGATCTTGCCAACTTACTGAAAGCTGTTCAGGCGCAAGAGAAACAGAAGTTGCATCTGGTGAGTTGTTTTGTTAGACGCTATGCATGTCTATAAATTGCACAGTATATACATTGCATGCAAACAAAAAAGTATGTCCATGTACCATTCTTTCTTATTGCATATTTGATGGTTTTGGATGATACCGTGCCAGTAGTGGCATTTGATCTCTAGTTTTAGTATCTGTGATGAAACACTATTACCTAACTATTAGGTACCATATGTTGAGGTGATACTGGTCTATGCATGATTGCCAGAGATGCATCATTTGGCAGGAAACATTTAAATCTGTTTCCTTTCATTTAACCTCACAAGTTTGCTTTACAGTTTTTGCTTTTAACAAAATCAACTAATTCAAACTATTACTTGATTAAAGACTGTTAAGATCCAAGTTTTGAAGAAGTCAGGCCGACCTTCTGAGAGGATAGTAATGCATGACAGCTGTCGACTCGACAATATTACAGGGCACCAGTGTGTTCATGTACGTGAGATAACTGAGGCAGCTGGGACAGAAGATGCAGAAGCTGACGCAGAGTATGACAGTGCATTAAAGGAGGCAATTTGCGGCGTGCAAGAGGCGGTAACTTGCATTAATGAGTACATGGAGGAGGTGCGGTATGAAATTGAAGCACTTGAATCAGAATAGTTGATGACATGGTCCATCTGCATGCAGGGCTTCAAATAAAAAATATGTAGTAGATGTAGGTTGTACTTTTTTTATTTCTCTCATTTTTTTGTGTGGACAATGTTGGCTGAAAAGAAGAAAATTGGAGTGCTGATTTTTGTAGCTCACCCTCTCTATATCTTCAATTTGTTGCAAGTGTACTCTGTAGATGTCGTTTTTTCTTTGGCAGCAGGGTTGTTGTTTATATTATGTTTTGGCAACATGCTAGAGGAGCTCTTGGCCTCCAGCATGACCCACGAGGCCCTCAATAGAATATTACCATCTAAAGAGGTATGGCCATGTAGTTAGGAGAGGAAGTTTCAATTTTTTTCATTCTTTTAGCCGAATATTTTATTCATAGTATTAAAAAAAATAAACAAACTTATACATCTCCCAAATCTCATTTCATACCACAAATGTTGAATAATTCAGCACTTTTCTCTACCTAGGAACACTGAATTATTCAGTGTTTTTTCCTGCTTAAACATGCTGAATGATTCAGCATTTTGTACTGAAAATTAAATTTGAAAAATAACAAAATTAATTAATTTGTTGACAATTAATTTGAACTTTAAATTAATATGTTGGCAACTAATTTATTTATCAATATAAATTAATTTGCAGGTTGCAAAATAAATCTAATAAACAAATGAAAATTCAGACTTTAAACATATGTAACTTATGATAATAAACTTTCATTTCTTATTATGATCTCATTCCAGAAAGTCGCAAAAAGATCTACGAGAGTTATCAGACGTAGCCTGTAACGATTCTTTTAAAAAAAAAAAAGTTTAAAGCCCGAAACATTGAGTTGAGTTTTTTTTTTAAGGTTGGTGGAAATTCCACCAACGTGTATATTGATTGATAAAAAAAAAAAATTACAAGGTTTTGGACGGTCAAGTGACCATCCCCCAGCATTAATTGAATTGAGCTGAATTTTTATTTTCGACAGTAATGCATTTTTCCTTTATCTGTAACGGTAACAACCGATTTTAGGAATTTATTGAAGATCATTCAGCAAATTTATTTACTGTCAGTAAACTAATTTAGTTTTTTAATTTTATTTTTAGTAGAAAAGCTGGAACCCCGGATTATTCAACATTCCTAGGCAAGATAAAACACTCAAATTAGTGTGTGGGGTATGAAATTAGATTTCGAGATTCAGTGATATAAGTTTAATTTTTTTAATGTTATGAATAAAAAAACGGTTGTTTTTTTGTTTAAGCATCCGTTTTGATTTTCTTTCAAATCTTTTTTAAATCCTTAATTAAATTAGAATTAATTACTAGATAATAAACTCAAATAACAAAATTAAGTACTAGATGGAATAAAAATACTACGTTCTCTACATGTACATGCAACATTATTATTGTATTTAGTTTTATTGTGGTGGAAATAAAAAAAATTCAAACTCATTTTTTATAAATTAGAGGAGACTTACAATCTATTAATGATTTTTTAATAGTATACAAAACATTGATGATAATCAAGTAAATTAAAATGTTGTTATTTTATTGGATAACTTTTGTGCGTATAAAAAATGACATTGATATTATTAATGATTTATTCTCCGTTAACAATCTTATTTTGATATTTTAGTTTTATTTTGAATTATTGAAGTTTTAAAATTGAAGTCATGGACACATAACAAAGGTACTCGATGAAGAATCCGCATCCTCTGCATTAACGTACTGTTTGAGTTAATTTATGAACTGTACGATGGAAATTCAGACCAATTCAGCCTATGTCTATGACGCATGGGACCCTTTGATTAGTGCCGATTTAAATCGGATGATCCAGATATTAACTCAAAAATTTGAGTTAATGCAGAGGATCCGAATTCCTCGATGAACCCTCGTCTTCGTTAGAATCAGCCATTTTGATGAAACATTGGTGCCCGATAATAATTTTACTTTCTCAGTTTTCAAACATTAAAAAATGATGAAGCCTACATTGTACTTTTTTTTTTTCCTTACATTGTACTTCAACTTCATTAAAGTTTAACAAATTAAAATATAAAACTCAAGTTTAATAAAATATTACTCCTACATGCATAGAAAAATGGCAACATTTCATATTCATTGGGAACAACAGAAAAAACTCCCCCCCCCAGTCCGGATCCCTAAAGTAACCCAATTTTTGAGTTTAGACGTGGACGGTGCCTATTCGGTGGTAGCGCAGGGGCCAGTATTATTTGTGGGGTCCAGGCTCTTTAAGATTCGTGTTAGAGCATCTTGGACGCCCCCCCCCGAGTCCGGATCCCCTAAAGTAACCCAATTTTTGAGTTTAGACGTGGACGGTGCCTATTCGGTGATAGCGCAGGGAGCCAGTATTATTTGTGGGGTCCAGGCTCTTTAAGATTCGTGTTAGAGCATCTTGGACGGTTTGGATCAAAACTCAAAAATTGGGTTACTGCACTGGATCTGAATCCCCCCCAACCCCAACCCACCCACCCACACACACACAGTAAATTTCGGATTCATTTCGTTTAACATTGACTGCTTGACTCCTGAACAACCAGTAAAGGGAGTAACCTACTCAAGAAAATATTATTTGGTAAACGGTAAGTAAAATGTAGTAAAATATCCAGGTAAGAGCATTAGCGGTGGAGAATAAATCTAAAAATAAAGAAACAAGTAAACAACTCGAAACAATCACAGAGCTTGACCAAACACCAGCCAAGAAGTCGGTGGCACGTTCCAATAACATCTGAATTGTATGAAGTTACATGTTTTGTAGAAGTACAGATAGCGATCGCAAAGATAATACGAAAAGAGATTCGTTACACGGTTCTCTTTAGAAGTAAAGGACACAGAAAGAAAGCATTACTTTTCGATAGCTGGCAGCTTTTAAACGCGGCTTCTCTCTCCCCTCCATTAAATTCAATCGCCTCTTCCAAGGAGGAAACAAAAGAGAAAATAGCAAAAGAGAAGCAAGGTACGATTTTTCCCCATTTTCTCTTAATTAAAGCCATCTCTCTTGTGTATTTCACATAAGGATCTCAAGTTGTGATGGATCAAAACTGATCCTCTTGTTATACCTGTACATTTCTTCACCTCCATCTCCGTGCAATCTCAATTTTAGGAAGTTACATTTGTAGAATTGCAATCGACCCCGATGGCCCGATCTGTCTCTGCCATTCCTTGTTGGAACTTTTTCGCAAATGAACCTTGAAAGATTTGGAAATTTTGACGTTGGATCTGTTTATTTCTAACAGGGATCTTATCCGTTCATTTAATTTAATCCCTAGATCTGACCATCTCCGTACGACTACCTTTAGCTAAATTCTAGATCATGGTGATTTCTACAATTCTAAAGCTCCGTTTCATTGCATATGGATGTCATAGACTCATAGGGCCGCATTTTATTGCCTGATTTTGGAGATTTACTTGTAATGAAGAATAATTGTTCACGTGATTTAAAGGCCTAAATATTTGCACGTAAAACCAATTGGATCAATACTGTTGCCTAGAAGATCTGCATTTATACAATTCCCATGCATACTAAATTTTGCATGTATGCATTTCAATTGTGGTTCTAAGCTGTAATGTATCGTTTCGTGTATAAACTTATTGTGACAAACAGGTGAGATAAGATGGGTTTGACATTTACCAAGCTGTTTAGCCGTCTCTTCTCGAAGAAAGAGATGAGGATTCTGATGGTAGGTCTCGATGCAGCTGGTAAGACCACCATCCTTTACAAGCTCAAGCTCGGCGAGATCGTCACCACCATTCCTACTATTGGTAAGAAGTATAATTATTTTTATTTTGACTTTTGCCATGTGACTGAGGGTATTTTACAATATTTTTGTCAACGGAGGAGAAATGAATTCTGTCAACTGATGCTAAAATGGGTAGAGGAAGAATTTTTTCACAACTGAGGATTCGGTGATGCTTCATGAGGAGACTTGATTAAACTTTGTAGTTGTGCATTTGTGTATTACAATTTGAAATATCCCTAAAATGCCATTGATGTGATGTTTTTTGCAGGATTTAATGTTGAGACTGTGGAATACAAGAACATTAGCTTCACTGTCTGGGATGTCGGGGGTCAGGACAAGGTATTTTTGCACTTTTGTGATCTTCATAATTCACAACATGTATTCTCATAATATTGCTTTTCACATGCAAATTTTCATCAATATAATTGCGACTTCTTTTCTCAAAATACAGATCAGACCATTGTGGAGGCACTACTTCCAGAATACCCAGGGCCTTATATTTGTGGTCGATAGCAATGATAGGGATCGTGTTGTTGAGGCCAGGGATGAGCTCCACCGCATGTTGAATGAGGTATAAATTTTACGAGTTCTTAATTTATTTTGGTTGTACAGATTTCTAACATTTGCTTGAATTAATGAAGTTAGAACTGAGAAGTCCATATGGCCATGATACATTATTAACTTGTGATGAACCTATTCATGAAAACCTAGCCCTGCCTTTTGGATCCTACCTATTAGCTTTAGGTGCTGCAGCAGCGACTGCGCTGCTTGTGTTTGCTGATTCTAATTGTTAATTTTGTTTCATTATTAAATAACAAAGGATGAGTTGAGGGATGCTGTACTGCTTGTATTTGCTAACAAGCAAGATTTACCGAATGCTATGAATGCTGCTGAGATCACTGACAAGCTCGGTCTGCACTCCCTTCGTCAGCGCCACTGGTAGCTAAGCTATTCATTTTTATTTTTTTTATTTCATACTACATTTTGTTTTCACTGTACTAAACTTTTGTTTTCTTTTTGTTTAGGTACATCCAGAGCACCTGTGCCACTACTGGAGAGGGACTTTATGAGGGTCTCGACTGGCTCTCCAGCAACATTGCTAGCAAGGTAATTTAACTTTTAGAGGTTCCTTCTCAAAAGTTTAACTCCTAGTCTTGTTCTGATGCATGGCATTTTTTTTATAGAGCTAAGTGGATCGCCTAATTTGGAGTACAAGACAATCTCCGCCTTGGGAAGATTTTATGATTACAATTAGCAGAAACATATGTTTATCTTGGTTTTGTTGTTATAGAGCATCCTATCCTAAGTTTTGGTGACCGTTTTCACTTTTGGAACGTTTTTCAGGATTTACATATCTGGTACCACTTTTAATGCAATTGATACATTATATATTATCAAAGCAGTAATTCAGTGTGTTTCTTTTTCTCTGTGTTCGCCAAAAACGTGGTAATTCAGTAATGCATAGTTCTTGAACTAAAAAACAAAAAATAGTAGCAGTAAGTTTCCCAGCAAATGTTACCTCTATGCTCTGAGACAAAAAGGTCAAGTTGTCAATTAAAACAGCGACTCGGTCTAACATCATAACAAAATTACAAATAAAAGTGACATTTCTCGGCTAGATTAAATGTACATTTCTCTTCATATGATACTTGGATAACTTCCCTCGAGTTTCCTGAGTTTCTCTACCTCCTTTCCTAGCAACCTGTTCCGCATCATGCTACCAACTGTACGCCATGCTAGCTTCATCTCCTCCCATGGAGGTCCTACTGTCATTTTCTTATTCAGATAACATTCAAAAGTTCTCTTTTGAACGTATGCATCGGCACACATCTCTGTTAGTGCTTCTTTTCCTGCATCGTCCATATAAAACACCTTGTGCAAAATATCCAAGAACCTGAAACAGAAATGATTTAGAATTGTCAATGAAAGTCAACAAACTACTATTATCTTCAGAGCATTGTTTAGTGTTTCTGGCAGTTTTCCTTGGACTAATTGTTCATGTGTATTATACATACTAGTAGACCGGGTCTGATATGAATGGTACCCACCAAATGTCTTGTCTATACTATAGTCTTTGCCAGAACTTTTTTTAACTCTTCAAATAATTTAAACCTGGTCATGCAATTAGTCACTAAACTGTTACCAGCATCTGCACCTGACAGCTATGGCTATCCTGAGTATTATGTAATCAGACGGTGACAGTACCTGAACATGCCCAAATATTCATCATCCCATTTCTTCAAATACTCTCTCTTCAACCCTGCCTCAGTCACCTTCCCCTCCTCTCTCCACAACCTACCAATAGCCTCTCCGCACAATCTACCAGATTTCGCTGCAAAATAGATCCCCTCCCCAGAACACTTTGTTACATACCCTGCTGCATCCCCCACCAATGCCACCCGGCCAACTACCCGCCTTGGTCTTGGGTGCTCAGGTATCGGGTGTGCCTCGACCCGTATTACTGTACCACCAGCCAGCTTAGAACCAGCACGTGCATGGAGAGAAGCTTGAAGAGACTTGATGGATGTCTTGGATGAGACAGTGCCAGTTCCAACAGCCACATGGTCGCATTTGGGGAAGACCCAGGCATAGAAGTCAGGTGATACATCAGATCCGAGGTACATCTCTGCCAGATCGGTGTAGTATGACATTGCTGAAGGAGGTAAGCGGATTCTTTCCTGGAAAGGAATGAATAAGCGATTGATGTATTCTACTTTTAGATTTTGTATGTAATTGGTGTTAAATAAAGGTCTTATTTGAGTCACAAATATAAGGATTATCAAGATGATAAGGCCCGTAGTGCTTTTCCAAAATGGCAACTTATTAGATGTCAAAGAAATCAATAACGAATTAACGATACAAGAATAGCAACATGTCTCCAAATACTTCCACCATAAAATGGCTAATATGAACGATAGCTTAAACCCAATATCATATAGATCTTTTCTCCAATCGTTGTTATTTCCGTATTTGAATTGCTAGAAGAAATTATTAACACGAATCATGGCAATTTTATTAAAATGTCGTAACTCATAGAACAAAGGAAATTCATTTTAACTTGATGACACGAAATATTCCCCCCAAAAAAAGGTAGGCTTATTTCACCTGAAAGGCTATAGCGGTAGCATACTCGCCAGCACCAATCTCCCGTGCAACCCTACTATTAGCACCATCAGCACCAACAATTACATCAGCTTCGATTGTCTGTATAGATCCTTCAGATGTATACCGTATAACATATGGCTCTTTGTCTGATCCTGGCACCTTAATCCCAGTCACCAAACCCGGCACAACCACCGCTCCCTTCTCCTTTGCACGCTCTCTCAAAAACGAATCTAACACCTCTCTGCGAAGCATTGGTATGTAATGGCTCTCGGCCGACAGGTGACGTGAGAAGAGAGAGGGCAGGTTGGAGGGGGAGAGGAGCAAGAACTTGGACACGTGGCGGTCAATAAGGGAAGGAGGGAGGGAGAACTCTTCCATCATGCAAAGAGGGATGGCGCCACCGCATGGCTTTGATCCGGCCGGGTTTCGTTCGAAGAGAAATGTGGTGATGTTGGCATTGGCAAGGGATATAGCTGCCGAGGCACCGGCTGGGCCGCCGCCTATGACCGCGGCACGGAGCGGCCTTGAGGAGGCTGTAATGGTGAGGTGGCGGTGGCGGCTGTAACAGGTTTTGGTTTTGGTTTTGGATGGGATGAGGAACGGGGAGGTGATGGAAGCCATGCCTATGCGTTGTCTGGTGTGATCAATTGTTTAGATTTGTTTCAGTAGTTGCTTTGTTTGATTTCCATTTTTCAATTTTTGGGGTATTTGGAGATCAAAAGGGGTTAGTGAGCTTCTTATATATTATTTTATTTTCGATACCGTGTTCAGACTTCAGAGAGGTTGCTACTGGAAAACGGTCATGGCATTTCTTGGGTTTTGGTTTTCGGATTTGGCACTTAGCCATGGAGCCCTTTGTGTTTTGGCAGATATTTTGTTGCAGAGTGGAAATTTAATAATGGGCATGATGTTGAGATGCGCTTGATCTTTTAACATTTTGCCGACATTTTTATTAATATTCAAAATTAATTACAAATTAATAAATATACCCAGAACCGCTGGGTATTTCGAAAAATATCCAAACCGGTCAGAATCTGGCCGGTTTCTTCTATTTTTTTTTTTTTAGAGACACCATGAAGAGCAAGATAATGAAATGTAACACTGAAAATTCGAATTTTTTGTTTAAATTATTTGTTAGATTACTTCTTTTGATATATAATTAGAATATTTATACTAAAATACGCTAAATTACTTATAATTAATACGCTAAATTACTTGAAATTATGTTGAATTACACTATATTACATTAAATACGCTAAAATACAGTAAATTACGCTAAATTACATACGAATATGGATGATATCTTTACTGAGAAGACGAAAAACGACGACGAAACTTCAAACAGCCATAAAACGACGTTCGAGTGTCCGATTTCAGCAAATGACCACTTTTCAGAAAGCTTGCGAAAATAAGCATGCGTCAGTGCTCACGATGCCGGTTTTCAATATTCAAAATTGCCAAAAAACAAAGGGAAGAGCCTCAAAACTTGAGTTGAAGTTTCCGATTAAGATTTTCATTTCTATTATTCAATCTAAGTAGCTCAGTAAATTAGTTATATAATGAACTTGTAGAATACCAATTTTTACTATTTTTGGAATTTTTTTACTATTTTTTATGATTTATGAAAGATGGCACAAAATCGGTCTAATTTAGCGTAATTTTGCGTAGTTTAGTGTAATTTACCGTATTTCATTATAATTAGCGAAATTAGTGTAATTTAACATAATTTCAAGTAATTTAGCGTAATTTAATGTAATTCAACATAATTTAGCGTATTTTAGTATAAATATGCTAATTATACATCAAAAGAAGTAATCTAACAAATAATTTAAACAAAAAAAATTGAATTTTCAGTATTACATTTCATTATCTTGCTTTTCATAGTGTTTCTAAAAAAATAATAATAAAAGGAGAAACCGGCCAGATTCTGACCGGTTTTGGACATTTTTCGAAATACCAGCGATTCTGAATATATTTATTAATTGTAATTAACTTTGGATATTAATAAAAATGTCGGCATTTTGTTGCTCCCAGAGAGCAGTATAAATGTGGATCTACTGATCTATGCCTTCGACAAATCGTGTATTCGTGTCCGCCTTTCATACTCGGACAGGTTTAATTTTTTAAATTCTCAATAATACTAAAAAAAGCTTGCATACACCGGTTACAACCCAGAAAGGTGGGATCTAGAATTGGCAACCCGATATTGCCATCCCTCCAGCGGGAAATGGATGGTTGCGAAACTGGTAGATGAGAGTACGTGGAAAGGCATGTTCGGTTATTTGAGGTCCGAAGGGAATTTTCTAATAGAAATATTTGCTAGAAGAGTTCCGGTAGAGCCTGGGGTTGGAAGTTCGGGCTCTGGATCAGTGGCACCACATTATACCTGATACGTCCCTTCCCAAGAGGGCCGGGCCGTACTTGGACTTGGTCCAGTAAGGTGCAGGTGCGTCCTGTCCCTGGGGAGAAGGCCGTGCGGAAGCTGGGCACTGAAGGTGCAGCTCGTCCCGGTTCAAGCAAAATGGGGCGAGACAGTGGACACGCGGGGTGTCGGAGGGGTATTAACGCTCTAACCCTTTTTAATACCTCCTCTGTTAGTAGTCAATGCGGTCCCTTTTTCTGGGGATTTCTCTGCCTTAAATAGGGGACGCCCTACTGTAGCGGGGTCTTGTCAGCATTAATGACGGAGGTCCGCATAACTGTTGAGGGCGTCCGCATAATAGGCGATAGTATCCGCATAATCTGTCTCAAGCCGAACAGCGAGGCCGTGTGTCGACCTTCTTAAGCTGTTCGACGTGTTAGGCCTTGAGCCTTGTTTTGCTTTGGTCCCGAGCTGGCCCTGGGGGAGGGTCCGAATCTCGGCCTGTACTTGGCCTCAGGCTGGCCCCGGGAAGGGGTCCGAATCCCGGGCCATCTTTAACCTCGGGTTGGCCCCGGGAGGGGGTCCGAGTCCCGATCTGTTTTTGGGCCGTGGCCTGTTTTTGGGCCGGCCTTCTGTGAATTCGAATCTGGGAATGTTTTGTTGGGCCAGGCCTGGGCTTTTTAAGGGCCATTGATATATGGACCTATCAATACCCCCACAACCAGAAACATACAGACGTGACTCCACCTTACCCCTCAACGAACCTGACCCAGAAACCTACAACTACGTCACTCCACCAGCACCTCAACGAAGACACTCAGTTTCATCTCCACCTAGACACCCTCGAGGCAGACCAAGACACTCAGTTTCAACCCCACCTAGATCCGTAAATGTGGCTCCTTTACCGTTACCTCCAGTATCACCTTACCCCAGACCTGCACCAGTAGACGATGCAACCTGCCCGGACTTTGAAGATATTAATGAAATACCGGAGGACGATCTGAGGAGCGGGGATGAATTTGAGGGAGAAATGTGGGGGGATTCAGATCACGTGGAAGGTTGCGATGAAGACGGGCCGGTTGAAACAGCTGAAAGGCACATAGGTGCTGAGGGGGGGCCGCTTAGTGGCCGGACTGATACGCACCCGTTCCCAGACCTCAATGATGTTTCTGAGTTTAGAGAAGCAGATATTGGTTATTATGGGCAACGGATTGAGTACAAAGGTGAGCGGACTGCAAACCAATATTTTAAAAGCAAAGAAGACCTAATAAAGAATATCAGAGAGCACCATATAAAAAACAATCAGGAGTTCAGATCGAAGAAAAGTGACAGGGATCGGGTTCATCTGGTGTGCAAGGCCCCGAATTGCCGTTACGAGCTTAGGGCACAGTCGACGGGATGTGCAGACGCATGGGTTATAACTAAGCAAGACAGGCCTCACACATGTAGGACTGAGTACACGAGGGACGACCATGAATGTCTGATGGCAGCACTCATTGCCGATGCCATTGAGAACAGCATTAAAAAGGACCCGTGTATGAGCATCCAGACGGTGGCAGACATTGTTTTGGCTGTGTACAACAATGTGACACCTAAATACAACCGACTGTGGAGAGGCCGTGAGCTGGCAATAGCCCGACAATTTGGGAGTTGGGAGATTTCATACAGCTTGCTGAGACCACTATTGATGGCAATTTTCCAAAACAATTCCGGCTCGACCCACCAATTTCTGACCAGCCCGGTACGGAATAAGGAAACAGGACTAATCATGCCAGGTGTTGCCCAGTTCAGAGCCGTGGTTTTTTCTTATGCGGCAGGAGGATACTAAGAATTGGGGTTTTTTCTTGCAGTGGTTGAGGAATGAAGTGCTCGGACCGTGTAAATTTGTATGTGTTATATCGGACCAGCACAAGGGGATCAAAGCTGCACTGACAGCTGAATACGGATGGCCTCCCGAGCTTTTTGTGCACAGGTATTGTATGCAGCATGTTGCTGACAACCTGGTCCAGAACTGTGGAGGAGACAGATGGTACGGATGGAGGTTCAGGGAAGGAGCAAAGAGGAAGAAGCCAAGAAGATTGAAAGAGATGTTCGAAGAGTTTGCTCATGTATGTCTAACTTATAACATTTCGTTTAATTATGTTATAAGAATTTTATGAAAATGAAATAACACCCCTTTGTTTTTGTGCAGCTAAATCCGAAGTGTAATGCATATTTAAAGAGGGTGGGCAAAGTACGTCCTAATGATGCGATGGAGCTGTCCAATTATGAAAAGATTTTCCAAACCTGTGACGGAGGATACCGGTTTGGTATCATGACAACAAACGGCTCCGAGTCGCTCAACAGTGTCTTCCGAACGAGTCGTAGATTGCCTGTTTGTGCCATAGTGGAGGATATGTTCTACACGTGCAACAGATGGTTTGTTGAGCGGCGTCAGCGAGCAATGGAATTACAAGACAAGGGACAGGTTCTTTCTGACCGGGTTTTGCAAAAGATAAAAAAACATTGGGCGAAAGCTTCAAAAATGAAATTGGTGAGTTACACACAGGGCCAAGGTCAGTACCAAGTTTCATCCCCAAATGAGTACGTTCCTTGCACCCGTAGCGACATGGGCAACATGGAACCCACTCACAGGGAGTTCATGTATATTGTGACACGCGGTCCCGACAGACAAATGGAATGCACTTGCAGAGGTATCCAATTAACTTCTATTCCGTGCGCTCATGTCTTAGCTGTTTGCCGTGACCGAAACTGGCAAGAGGACGACTTTGTTGCAGACTGGTATAAAACGAACTATCTTGTGAGTACTTGGAACCATGTGTTCATTCCAATTGGCAATATGGGAGACTGGCCTCCTAATCCTGGAGACAGAATCCTTCCGAGTAGTGGTTGGATTAGGAAGGGGAGGCGAAAACACACCCGTCATGTAATGACGATGGATGAAATGGAAGGTAGACGAAGGGGGCATCAGCCTCGCCGTTCCACTTCCGATAGGCAACGAAGATGTATGTAACATTCATCCAAAATTATTTTTCTTTTCAATTTATACCAACTTACTAAGTAACACATGCAAATGCAGAAGCAAGAAACGCAGCAAATGCGGCAGAAAATGAGCGAGTAATGGCGTCGGGAAGTGGGTCCGGAGGGTCACGGCGTAGCACAGCTACGAGCTGTTTAGATGCAACTGCTATGTATGCCGAAGCAATGGGAGAGGCGGTTGCCATAAGAGGAGAGGCGGTTGGGGTGCAAGGGGAGCCATCTGTCCAACCGAGGAGGTCCACTACTAGACGCACAACAAGAGCATCTACAAGCCAAGCAGGGCCATCTGGAGCCCAGGCCGGCCCATCTACAAGCCAAGCAGTGCCATCTGGAGCCCAGGCCGGCCCATCTAGTGAGCAACCAGAGCCATCTGCTAGGCCATCTCGTAGGGCATCTTTCGCAAGTGGTTTACTTCGGGGATTAAATTTTAGACGTGGCAATAATAGGTGATTTGTATGCATGTTGTAAAAAGTGTGTGGACTCTATTTGCAATTTGTGTGTACTTTATTATTTTGTACGAAACTCAGAAATGAAATATTTGACTCTAATAGAAATCACCTAAAACAAAAATAATGCGGGTGTAAAAAAAAAGGAAAAAAAAGTACTAAGCCGGCCAGAAAATGGCCGGCTTAGGGAGGGAGTAAGCCGGCCATTTTTGGCCGGCTTGGGTATTTTTCGATATTGGATCGAATTCTGGACATAATTAATAATTTGTATTAAACTTTGGATATTAATACAAATGCCGGGAGTTTAATACATTGTATATACCTTCCAACTCTTCCAACTAATTTCTTATTTCTCCTTGACAGTAAGAAAAAAACTAACTCTTGTCAAATAATATTAAAAAAATAGAATTTATATTTGTTTTAAAATAAATGGACGAAAATACCCCTAGAAATTATAGAACGTGCTTTTTTCTTGTCTCTTTGTTGTGTCCATCAAGGACAACTCTATTAAGCTACCATGGCCAAAACTAATGCATTTTATGAGTGGCATACCTACCTCATGAATTTCTATCTACACCGATTGGACTTAGGACTCGAAAAAGAGATGAGAAGGAAAGAGGACACTTGCGAGTCCAGCAAGTCAGAGGTGACCTTCACAAAAACATGACAAAAAAGTTCAAATCTGTGAAGCTTTCAACTATATTTTTTTTCATTTCTTAGTCTATTCTATTTATTTCGTGCTCCAGAATCAACTAACTTTTGACATTGTATTTTTAGTTTGCCTTTTAATCTGTTTGTTTCTAAAAAAAATGTTTTCCAGTAAATAGGAACATTTCAAATTGAATTTTTGGAATTTGAAATAATGGGATGGATGAACGATGAAAATTGTGGGAAGGCGAGATCAGCCAGTCAGACGCCAACCTTGCAAGCCGCAAGGATTCTAATCGTAATCGTCTACCTCTGGCCAATTGATTCCGAGTAAAAAAAAGTATTTGCAACAATTTGAGTCAAATTTTGTTTTTTTAGCTTGTCCGTTTGGTAAAAAGGAAAGTCGCCAGAGAGAGCCGAAATTTTTATTGTTACCACTCAAAAAAATCAAAATTAATTCATTACCACTCAGCTGGAACCTTATTGAATACTACCACCTTCGCTAACCCAGTTCGCGCATCAAATAGGCTGGTGCGCGCACTAAGTTAGCGCACAAGATGCGCAGGCTGAGTTAGCGCACCCAGTAGCTAATTGCAAATGGCAACAGGGTTATATGTCGACCAACAGGCAACAGGGTCAAGTGCTCCAGGCGAAACAGTCCACCTGGCAACATGCTCTTTATTTCGTTCATCTTCATTTCTACTTATCTAACGCATTAATTTGACTGGACAGCTCCCGAGGAAAACAACAGATACCAAGCTTCTATATCTCCATTCCTTGTACACTGGACATGTCCATTTTTAATTAATGAATGAATAGATATAGCCGAAAATATCTTCAAACAATAAAAATTTCATGTTTTTGATAATGAGGAAAATTAATCTGTAAATATTAGAACACTGGAAGTGTCATATTTTATGTTTATAGAGCACAGAGCTAATAATTTTTTTCATGTTTTGTCTTTGAGCAAAACAAACTTTATCAACGTTTAGATTATAAACATAATTAGCTGAATAGTTGTAAGTTGTAAGTACTTTGAAACAATACAAATTATTTTTAAATTAATTTGATTTTATTAACAAGCTCGTCGTGAGATTAATTTTTGGTGGAAATATATACAAAAAAAAAAAATTCAAAAGAAACTTAGATAATAAAATATTTATGAATTTATTTTTATGTTGTAAAATATATTTGAATAAATTTATCGTTAAGATTGTTAATATAAATATTGTCCAGAAGTCTTTTCACTATTATAAATTATTTAGAAAAAGGTATATAGTTTTTTTAAATAACTTGGAGGGTTCCATTTTGTTGAGACAGGAGAAGAAATACATTCAGGCTTTGGCCAACGGTTTCCTGTCGCCATTAAAGCGAAGTACGATTTACGTGTCAAACCATGATTCAAAACAGCTGAAATCCGGAGTCAGTTTGACCCTGTTGCCAGTGCGCCAACTCAGTCCGCGCATCAGCTAATTTGGTGCGCGAACACAGTTGGCGTGGGTGGTAGTATTGAATAAAGCCCCCTGAGAGTGATAATGAATTAATTTTGGATTTTTTGAGTGGTAACAATAAAAATTCGGCAGAGAGAGGCCTCTTTCATTTCTTTATATATTGATTTTGATATAATATTTTTTTTCACCGAATGAGAAGGAAGAGTAAGAGACGAAGAAGTATCCCAAGGGATTGAAATTGTTCTTTTCTTTTTTATTAAGGATATTATGGTCAATTCCTTTTAACTAAACAAAAATTGTAGATTGAACATTTTTTGATATAATATTAGTTATTATTTTTAACTACATGGGTAAATAAGCCGAAATTTTTACTGTACACCATTAGTTAAAAAATGGTACAATATTGGATAAATTTAAACAATACAAAGTCAATTTGGTACATTTCTACTTAATTTTGGCTAATTTTGTACATTTCTAAAATAATTTGATCTAAAATACTACAAAATATAGCTAATTTAAAATATTATCAATTTTGGACACCATTCGAACTATTTAATACAATTCTAGTCTATTTTGGACACCTATATAACCAACTAACTAATTTAAAAACAACAAAATAAATAAATTAAGTAAAAAAAATTTACCATTTTACTGCGGAGAGGTGCGCGCTGCCTGTTTGAGCACCAAATTTGGTGCGCGAACGCTGTTTATAGCACCACCCCTTGGTGCGCCTACAGCCTACCCAGTCCACACACCAAGGGGTGCGCCTACTCAGTCTGCACACCAAGGGGTGCGCCTACCCAGTTCGCGCACCAGCTCAATATGGTGCGCGAACTGAACCTGCGTGGGTGGTAAGATTGAAAAAACCGTGGGAGGGTGGTATTCATTTAAATTCTATTTTTTAACGTGGTAGCTAAAAAAATTTCGGCCAACCTTCAGGCCCGTCTGATAAAAGTTCGTGAACCCAACTCGGTGAAAAATTGTTATTATTTCAAGGCTGAATCAAATGACTTACCAAGCTTCTACAGTCCTACGTAATTTTGACTGAGCCAGGACTTCAAGTCACTAGACAACCGTCAATTGTTCCAATCATAATTTTAGCATCACGTGACTCGGAATTTGTTTTTTTTTTTCATTTAAATAAGCAGTGGAACCTTTAAAACTGAAATGACGTATATTAGAAAACAAGATTAACTTATTAACCTCGGACATTCGCAAGCACTGCGAATAGTAATTAGAGACCAAGAATATAATTGGCAATTGTTGCGGAAAAAACCATAGAAAACCTCCGAGTATCGACTCAAATATCATAATTTCTCTAGTGAACAACTAGCAGTTGGCAGGAGGGTGCAGAGGGAGCTGATACTTTCAGCATTTATTAAGGTTATTAGGAAAATTGTACATCGACCTCCAGAGAGTATCACCGGCATGCTGTTGGAAGTCTCCGCTAGGCCTATGAGAGTTGCTGTAGATGAAACATACAACCATATTCTGGACATAATATCCTCAAGTTTAAAAGGCGGAAGAAAATAGTGAATGTAAAGTATCCAAAGATGCATTTCATGCTTTTGGCTGCCGCATAGCATAAAGTAAATAAATGAAGTAGAAAATTTTTCAATCATGTAACTCACTGGATCAACAATTGGGGAAAAGTCGCTGGAAACCACAATGCTTCCAAGCTGTTAATTTGAAAACAATAACATCTTTCGGAGTTCAGAGTTCGAAATATTGGTTCCTAGAGGAATACTTAAACATTAGTGCTGCTATCAAAAGTGTTGGCAATCCAACACCACTGTCCACATAAGAACTTCAACACTACTGTTGGCAGTTGGCACTGATGAGATGCTACCTTCTGAAACTATTGTCAATCTAACATATTACATCAAATCTGTCATGAAAGAAAAGGCCTAAGAGAAACTTCTCATCATACTGTAATTCTCGTCTGGAGGCTCAAACTCCTAGTTCAGATGTTCTGCACTATGCGAGAGTACAATATAAAATTAGATGGATAAATTAAAGTTTGAAGGAAGAAAAAAGGGGTCCTGACATTTTTCAGTAGATCAATCTTCACAAAGCACATGTCATGTTTCATTGGTTTTTTCAAGCACCTCTTGCATGCAGACAAGAGAAAAATGCATGTATTCATATACAAGATTGGTCTTACAAGTAGGAGATGACAAAGTTGGTCTTATTTCACAGGTCCTCATCGGATGAAATATGTTTGATAAATAAAATGTAATAAACCTTAAATTCACGAGGCTAGAGATGAATTTTGCATAATAGCATCCAAATCCAGACCACTGCATCAGAAAATGAGAGAGAGAGAGAGAGAGAGAGAGAGAGTGGGAGGGAGGGAGTTAATAAATACTGCATCACAAATTTAACCAAATACAAAGAATGTTTTTTTCTTTTGTGTGTGTGAGTGTGTGTGTGTGTGTGAGAGAGAGAGAGAGAGAGAGAGAGAGAGAGAGAGTACTGCAATTGCTTAGCTCCGAGTTTTATTCTATCTATATGATACTCAAGCTCAGAACAAGCGGCATGAATAGCTGCATTCTTCTCACAAAGCTCCTTCCACTCGGCCGTCAATGCATTAAGACGAGCACCGGCGTTTTGCTATTTGTTGCATTTAACTAAAATTAGTCCCAATGAGCACAAAACATGCAGTTACTAGGACATGACTGAGATTATAAATAAAGGCCATACTTGATGAAACTTCCTCTCGCGGTTCACAACCTCAATCTCTTGATCATATTCTTGTGCCATCTTTTGCATCCTGTCAATACCAGTACAAGTACCAATAAAAATATCAAAAATGGATATCAATACATCCCAGTTATTAAACCCATTTGTTCCTTTCAAGATTATCATGACTGGTACTGGTTGAGATTCAAGGCATGGAAAAAGGTTTCAGAATGCCAACTTTTCTGATGGCTAAAACCAAGCTGTAAGCAAAAAAATTCAAAGGAAGTAACAATTAACCTAGATAAGAAAGACTCCATTTGCTTGATCTCCTGTTTCCAGACTTCACCACTATACTTGAGCATCAGCTCCAAATTCTCTATCCTGAAATAATCAGCATTAGTTGTCTGTTTGGGGTCAATCCACTGAAGCTTAGGCAGATTTTTAACACTGGAGCTTAATTACAATTTAAATAAAAAAAATTAAATAAAAAAGAAAAAAAAAACACATCATTGTCAAGTAACTTCCTAAAATATGTCATATGTCAGCTATAATAGGAGGTTAAGAAAAAAAAATATATGTACCTTATAACTTGATGCTGAAGGAGGCTCTGTGCATTTTTCAAGGCCTGTCTCCAGGCAGCCACATCATTTCTCTTGGTAGGCGGAGGAGGCTCAGCTGAGTTGTACCGGGAGATGTCTAATGTCACTGGCGGCCTGCCGGCTCTGACCCTTTCATACTCTTTGGCAAGCATAGGATGATCCTGTAGTAGAAATCAATAGATATTTCAAAATGGTTAAGTAGAATTCAGCACTGCATTTAAGCTAGCAGTATGTTCACTAATAGCGTACCTGAACGAAAGGCACTAAACCTGCATGATATCAATACAGGGCCTCAAGTCATTTACTTTTTCTTTTCCAGATTGGAAAACCTCAATTAAAGGAAATTTGTACTTAATCAGCATGGTTTTGGTACTCAGTAATATACATTGATATCAATACAAGGCCACAAGTAATGGTGCTCGGCAATGGAGTACCTGAAGTGTAATTTACTGGTATGTGCTATAGTAACACTGGAAGAGAAAAATATGTGAACTTCCCCTACCATTTTATTTACTGAAATCTCTAACACATATAATACATGGGAATAATTGGAAAAAAAAAAAAACATAGAGCGATTTATTTTCACCTCAAAGTTGACTTCAGGCAATGGAGGCAGATCATGGAGGAAATCAGAAGGCTTCTTCTTGCTTTTCCTCATCTCCTGGAAAATGAAGAAAGAAGTAGCTAATCATCATACAGAATACTTAGCCAGCTAATACCACGTGTGTGGGGGAAATGTGTTGCACATAAAGAAGAAAAGAGGTGCTTCAATACATCTGCCCAAATACAAATACCAGGTGTTTTTATATCCTTCCAAGGGTCACTCAATACAGGACTATAAAAAGAGCAAGGGGATTCACTAGCCAAAAGAGAAAAAAAATGAAAATAACAAAATAGGATAATTGGTTCGTGAGGAAAATTATTTGATGGTTGAGCCCATAGACATAGAAAACTACTAAATAGTAATTAACATGGGCTTTGACCGTACCTCCTCGACAAGGCGATCGACCTCGGCCTTGACCCTAGGGTTACCATAGTCGTCGTCAATGTACGGAAGCGCATCCACCAACTCCGCGTCGGGCGCCTCCCTCCACCTCTCCTGACCCGCCGCGCTCGGCGGCGCGTCCAGCATCAAGACCTCCCTGCCTGCCATATTTCGCGACTTTTGACGGAGGCGTAGGCGTGGAGCTCGAGCAGTGAGCAGAAGACAAGGAAGAGAGTACTTGTGATGGGTATAAACGGGCCGAAAACAGATCGGATGGTAAAAAATTATATCCGTATCGGATATTAAGCGAATACGTCATACGAATCGGTTTTTAAACAGATCATATGAATATAAATACGTATCTAATTCCAATATTCAACTAGAGGAGGGATCCACTTACAGCAAATTTGAGTTACAACAAAGTTATAACATTCATTTTTTTCATTTTCAAAGTCCAAATCGTCGATCCAAACCGTTCAACATGATCTCCACAATAAAATGTGTTTGCAGATCAAATTTTACATTTTTTTGAATTTTTTTACTATTTATTAAGTATTTTACAAAAAATAACCATACTTAGACCATTGAATTTTGTACCCATCTTAATAAATAGTAAAAAAATTCAAAAAAATATAAAATTTGATCTACAAGTACATTTTATTTAGATAATCATGTTGAACTGTTTGGATCGACGATTTGGACTTTGAAAATGAAAAAAATGAATGTTGTAACTTTGTTGTAACTCAAATTTGTTGTAAGTGGATCCCTCCTCATTCAACTATCGTGGAGAACAAAAAAAATTCACGTTAAAATTATGACGTTGTTACAAAATATATAACAAAAAATAATTACCAACATAACTATATCTTTAATCAAAATCTAGTAATAAAAGAACACTCTCTAACATATATAATTCTAAAATAAATAAAAAAGATAACTTGATCACATTTTATTAGCATATCGGTCGTACTATTATCTTCAAAACAAGATTCATCATATCCTTCCTTCCTTTCCTCAATAAAATCAAGAATTGATAACAATCTGAAATTAAAATACATTTAATGAACTATCTACGTGTCGAGTCATACATAATACTACATACATGAATTATGAAACATCACAGCTCTGTTAAAGGACCTATATATACTGTATTTTTCATGAACAACATATAGATAAAAATGGTGATGTCCTCTTAAAAGAACTATACACACTACATGTTTGTATGCTCATGTCAGGGTGTTTCATAATCACATTTTTCCTTTGTTTATTTATATATTCTGTGTGTTTCAACTTTCAAGTCGTTGATTTAAAGTAGAATATCGTTCTTCTTATTATTCTGATGTATCAATCGTCTTTACAAAATTATTGAGGTGGATTTTTAAAATGATAATTATAATTAGGCAGATGCTTCTGTGGACAAAAAAACAAATTTGGACTGTTCATTTGTTACTGATCGAACGGTCAGTTGATCTCTTTATCGGCAAAATTCGGAAGGGTAACACGGTAATTTACTGAAGCGTGTTCTTTCCCTTTTGAATTACTTCTCGCTTCTAACCCTCGTCGGACGCCGATGGAAGAGGATTTACTGGAGAGGGAGAGGCGATAAATGGAGAAAATATGCAGCTCGACATGGAGGTTTTACTCTGGCGCTACTTCTCTCAACAATCCTTCTCCCCTTTCAAACCCCGCCATGTCCCTTTTTTTTTCTTTCTCGCGCCTCTCCTCTCACAGTATCCCAAGCGCGGGCCCTCCGACCAGTCGCCTCCCCATCCGGCTGCGATAAAATCGAATGGGAGGAGTCCAAAGCTGCTCGGTTAGCGGATAGGAAGAGCACAAACGAGTTCAAGTGGGAAGCAAGAAGAGTCGTACAGTGGGGGGATGAGCTCACGAATCGCACCGGTCGACAGACGACAGTCGCACTCCCCTTCCGCGCATCCCCACCGCTGCATCCCCTCCGCTACACCTCTGATCAGCAGCGTTTCTCCCCCTTCTCAAATCTCTTAGCTCACGAGCACCTGCCGGCCTTCGCGATTCCCTTCCGCGGATCCCCTCTGCTGCACCTCTGATCAGTAAGCTTATTTAAATTAAATTTAATATTTTAACAATTATAGTATGTTATTTGTAAATTAATTTGTTTTTTCATCCCTCTGTCACGTCTCTGATCAACATCTCTCTGAAGGTTCTTGTACATATCTTGCAATTATTTGCAAATTGATTTTTTCTTTTTCTTTTTGCATTGCGCATTACAATAATTGGGAGGTTGTCTTTTACCTCTCTATTTGATTTATTTTGCAACAAAGCTGGTCGAAAGATATAGGGTTTAGGGTTTATCTCTCTTACATTCGAGGCAAGAAAACAAACCCTAATTACATACACAATCTTGTTTTTTAGTATTAGGATTGGTACCAATTTTTTAAAATTGGTCTCAATTTTAGTCGTCTTGCTCTTTTGGTGTTTATCAGTGATGTACACATGGATTGGTATTGGTATATTAAAAGAAAGAAAGGCAGACTGGTAATAGTATACATGCTTGTATCAGTCTTTTGTTTGTATTATAGATGATTGATGGTCTTCTTTGAATTAGTTCTTGGTTGATCTGGGGTTGTACCAGTTGGTCCATAAATTTCTTTCAATTGTGGTACAGATTATTCATAATTGCTGCCGAATAGAGTGCTTTTTGGTAATATTTGGATCTTTCTAATAAAGGAGGCCTAACTTAACTCTAGGCCTACTTACACAAAACATGAATAATTTAGGTCGGCCTAAGTTGGAATAATCAATTTAGGCCTCAACCAACACCACCATAGGCCTCTTCTGGTTAATTGCTTGCCCCGTCTCTAATTCGTTGTTTTTATATTGTGTTGTTTTGATTTGAGGATCGCTGGCAAAAAGAAAAGGAACAAAAAATGGTTTTCTATTTTAAGTTTAAAAACACAAAATAATTCAATTTACTTCCGATCGTGGGCCAATTTATTTCAATTGAAAATTTGAAAGAGAGAATTTTTTATCTAAAACATTTGGACAGAGGTGCCGATGTTGATCTGATTGTTTCCAATGCCCAGACTAACGAAGGTAGTTTGATAACTATACTTTGTTTGTACCTTTAGGGATGCTTCCTATTTAGTGCCTTAATTTCAATTTTGATTGTTTTGTTAGGTCTGTTTCGGTGGTTTATAACTATACTTTGTTTGTACCTTTAGGGATGCTTGCTTGTATAACCCTAACATGTGTGAATAGACTCAACATGATGCTAGATGTTGATATAATACAAGTACAAAGTTGAAATAGTTTTTTTAGGTTTTAGCAGGGATTGCGTATCTTATATATATAAAGAACTGGAGATTTCATATATTTGGCTAATTTTCTTCATTTTAAGCATAAGAAAACGATTGAAGTTAACTCTTGAGGTTATGGTAAATATAAAACTAGTGTTTTCTGGCAGAGTGTTTGATTTCACATGAGGTGTTTTCAATTTCATAGTACATAGATGAAGATGTGTCCAAGAAATATGTCGGTATTAATTTGCAGAGTTCCTGGACGTCCACGCATGCGTGTGGTGGCTAATTTCAAAAGGTATTTCCTTTATTCCTTTACTACAAGAGAAATTTCATATGCATCTTATGAGCTTTAGTTCAAATGTCATATCACTGTGTTGGCTGCTAGATAATGCAAGAGACAAGAGGGTTGATGTACATGATTCCTTATGTTCTTTGTACATATAGGAATTAGGATGAATACATGGAGTAAGAGGAATTATGATGTTCTTTGATTTACATGTTTCAATACCATTTGCCGTTATTTTGATTTTTCTATTCGACGAATGGGAATACATTTATAATTAGTAAGCACTGCCCAATTAATATATTTGTATCTATTAGCAAGGACCTCATGTTTAGAGCAGTGAAATGAAATAAGTGAAAAAATTTATCATTATGAATAAAAGTTTGTTATTGTTTTATGGTATACTTGTGGAAGTAATCCGAGTACTTGACTACATTTTGTTTGTTTATTAGTTAATTTGTCGTGAAAATCTTACATTTGTTGCTTATATTATCTATTGTATTTCCATTGGTTTGCAGAGAGGCCGTCATCATACCAATGTTCTGGTTTATTGCTACAGTAAGCGACCTGCTTGGTCTTGCAATCAGTTTTACCTCTGTTTGGTTCTTACATCAAACTAGTCCAACGACTTATAGGTATGACTACTTGCATAAGGGATGATTTCTCAACATTTAATTTTATTTCTAGGCATTCTAACATTTTTTTTTTCTTTTGTTCTTTATTTTTCCCATTACAGCCTCATTGGCTCTCTTAACAAGATTCATCTTTTTATTGCAGACATCTTGCTATTCAAAGTTCCTGTTAGTGTCCCCAACTTGTTTAATATACTCTTGGTAAGGTTTCCTGTCATGCATTAGTTAGTTATTCATCTTTAATTTTTAGTATTTTTTTCTAGAACAACTGAACTGAGGTCATGTCTTGGGAGTCCTTACTGTGATGGCAGCAGATAAATGCAATTTCTTTCATGAGAGCCATTATAATTTGAGCTTTCAGAAAACAAAAGAGCCATTATACGTTGAAATCGTGATGCTGAGATTATTGCTTGATTTTTTTTAGGGGTTATCTTTTAGGGGTTATGCCGAATGAGTGGCAGTGAAGAGCCAGTTGCAACAGATAGACCCTGAATTGAAAAAATTGTGGCTGCAAGAGGTCAAAGTATGTGATTTTTTTTCTTCTTTTTCTTCTGTAATTCTTGCATAACATGTATATAATTGTACTGAGCGTCATTTGTGAATCAGGGTTCTAGATGGAGTTTCAAAGTCTCATTTGAACCTAATCTTGCTCATTTATCCCATTTTAATAATTGCAGAAAAAAAAATATTAATCAGGGAAGTGTGATCTATTAATGATGATAGCTGCACACTTACTTTTAATTCTTATTCTTGTTATTAGAGTATGGCTGATCGTATAATTGGAATGAGAACAGCACTAAGAGAGAATCTTGAAAAGTTGGGCTCGCCTCTGTCCTGGGAGCATGTCACCAATCAGGTCAGTTAAACAAATTAATTATACTATATGTTGTAGTGGATAAATATCATAGTTGGTTTCTTAATAGATACCGTTATTTTTCTGTACAGATTGGGATGTTCTGCTACCTTAGTATGACCCTGAACAAGTCGATAGATTGACGAATGAGTACCATATTTACATGGCTTGCAATGGCAGGATAAGGTAACATTCGTCTGCTTCATTCACAATTGTTCAACTTTGTTCAACTTTATTATTAGTGTTTTTTTAGAACTGGAAGTGAAAACTATGGGTGCACTGACCTCTAAATATGTCAGTTTTCTTCTCGCTCTCAGATTTGATTGTTGATTTAAGACTATTTGATTGATTGTCATGACCTTTCAGATTCTGAATTGTTTAAAAACATTGGATGCAGTATGCTTTATCAGAAGAAACATTGGGTCTCTTGCCAAACTCCTGCATTAAGACGGTAAGACCTAAACAAATGACGCCTACCTTCAGTAATTTTATGGACTTTTAAACAAGAACTGCCTTCCCCTTGATATCTTACATCAAGAACTTTAAAAAAGACCATTTGATCTATGTATGTTTTAACTGTCGAATACTGTTGCTTTTAATGCAGTTGGCGTAGATTTCTTTCTGAGTATTTCAAGGATAGTTGTAATCTGAAGTATAAATGCTGATATAATTGTTCAAGTAATTTTACAATTCTGTATTTTGAATTGTGTTGCAGAGAGTTGTTGTGCCAAGAATAAAAGCCTGGATAAAAAAGGTAGTATCGGAAAGAGAAGAAGAAGTTGAGAAAGAAGAGAAGCAAAGCTCAAAAGTTGCAGAGGAGGCGGCCGAGGCTGCCAAAGCCGCCGCCTCTGCGGCCGCTCTGGTGGCTAAGGCTAGTCAAGACTTGCTCTCATCCAGAAATGAAGGTTTTGTTCCACCTTTTCTTTGTATTTATTTTCTTGAGTCCATAGCGCGAGCCGCTATGTAATATGCATATTACTATAGCCTCACTTTTTTCAATTGCCTGATTTTAACTCCTGGGGATGTATTATTAGATAATACTATCATTGCATAAAATTTGATTTGTAGGATCAGTTTACAATGAATGCTCCCTTCTTTTACCTTTTCAGAGAAAGGCTACTTGAGGCGTTTATGAGGGCTCTTGATGTGCAAGTGAAGGAAATGAAATCGATGGGAGAGGCCATTAAAAAACTTGAAAATAAAAAAGAAAATGGAGTATTAGAAGATCAAATTTAAATATTTGACTTTATGAGAATTTTGTATTAAAATTGCAGAGTAAAGTATGGATAGATTAAAACTGCCGGAGAAAATGTTGTCTCCTTAATTATTGTTTAGATTCTAAACACAATTAGTACAATACATTGATTAGAGTATACATCAAATAGTGAGATCCAATTTTAACTTTCATAACAAATACTGGATAACATGATTAGAGAGTTAAAATATCTTATAATGTTGTTTTGACATATTGTGTCAAATTTGAATAATATTGTCAAATTTTTTAAATAAAATTTCCAAATTTGAATATCAGTCTTGACTCTGTTTGAATAAAATTGTAAAATTTTGGAAATAGACTCTTATATACATGTCGCCATTAATTATCAAATTTGAATTAAATGGTTCGTTACAGTTTGCTGATTTATCTCAATTTGAAAATTATTTAAAAGAAGAATAAATTGCAGAAGTAAATTAGAAATAAGGGATAATATTTCTATGTTTGGATTTGGGAAGAGAGGTGGCACGCAAATTTTAGAGGGAAAATTTGGGAGAGAGAAAAGAGCAAAGTTAGGTCTTTGAAAAATTTGGGCGGACTTCTGAAAATTTTTGGCAAAAAGTTAGATGGTAGGGAGAGAGAAATCTTCTGAGTGGGATTTAAGGAAAAAATGAATTCATATTCTCTGAGGTAACATAATATTTGTGTTTAGATCGGCTATCTGATTATTATTACGCACGAATATTAAAGGAGCCTGTGCATCATCACCTACTGCCGGATCTAAACAGAAATATTAAGTTACCTCAGAGTATAGGGACTCCCTACCCACACTATTCAGAATGAATAAATTATTACCGTTCTTTAATCGGACGGCATGGAAGCTTGATATTTACTAATCACTTAACATGTACAACAATACATATGAAAAAATTTCAATTTTTTTTTTTTTTTTACATTTTATATGGACAAATAATACTTATACATATCATTTTTATAGACTTTCATCGTTATATGTACCTTCAAATTTAGAAAACATTTTCGGACCGTTCGTTTTCACGCGGAAAATCAATGGTCGATCTGCAACAAAATCATTCCAAATCTGTTTTAAAATGATCAAGATAGAACATTAAACGTAACCAACATAAAAGTTCGGAAGTTTTATTATGCATGAGCTTTGATCCAATACGAAGTGTTTCTGGCCATACGATACTTCAACTTTCGATCAACTAGATGGATGGGTAAATAAAAACAAAATTTTATCAAACTTGGGTGCAAGACAATAAATGCAGTGCTTTTTAATTTCAACGGTTCTAATCGACCAAGGGACGACATATTCCCGTGCGTCTTCATTGACTCACGAAACAAGAGTTTATGACTTGTGTCCTACGTGAAACATAAACTCTTGTTTCGTGAGTTAATGAAGACGCACGGGAATATGTCGTCCGTTGGGCGATCGGAACCGTTGAAATTAAAGAGCACTGCATTTATTTTATTGTAACAAAGTTCGATGAAATTTTATTTTCATTTACATATCCATCAAGTTGACGAAATATTGTAACATCGAAAGGCTATAAACACTCTACATTGGATCGAAGCTTAGACATAACCAAACTCGAGAAATTTTGTGTTATTTATGTTCAGAGCTTTCTCTTGATCATTTCAAAATAAATTTGGAATCATTTCATTGTAGATCGACCGTTGATTGATAACGTAAAAATGAACGGTCCGAAATTATTGACTCAATTTTAAGAGACAAATAACGATGAAATTATATAAAATTGACATTTATAAGTATTATTTGGTCATATAAGATGTAAAAAAGTAGAAAATATTTATTTTATTTTATTTTCATATTATTTGATGTACAATTATTACCTATATTGTAAAGTTGTAAATCATAGCCGTTCGATGGTGGATGAATGGTTTTGATTTCAAAGGAGTGTCCATTTTAAAGGCTATGGATGGGAGTCCACAGTCTCTGTGGTAACATAATATTTCTGCTTAGATCCGCTCTAGGTAAAATGAAATGGATTCTTCAATACTCGTGCGAAATCTGATCAGACGGTCCTGATATAAAATATAGAAATCATGTTACCTCAGGTGATATGAATTTGCGGTACAGAGAGTTCTTCCTACTGGAGACTTGGTGTTTTTTTTTTTTTTCAAAACCAAATCGAAACCCTCTCTCTTCTCTTCACTCTCTCTCTCTACTCTCTAAGCAATCGGAGCTCCTTCTCCAACGCCAACCCCGATCGCTTCTTCTCCGGCGCTCTCTGTCCCGATCCCACCCCACCCTGTCAAGTCCCGCCGGAAACTTGGTCAGATTCGAAGCTTGGCCGGAAACTTAACCATATAGATTGGTTCTCAACTATACCTGTCTTTTACTGGTAGGATGATTTCTCTTTTTTTTGTGGATATGGTTTATGTTTAGGGTGTAAATTTTAGGTTTGCATTGGTCTTATTTGAGACTTTATGTGACTGGTAGTAGCAGCAAAAAAAATGTGTCTATTGGTTTACCTGTAGATCAATGTGAATTAGGATGTTTTACTATGAAATTGGTGAAACCGTAAGTCGGTTCCATGCCAAGCTATCTGATGTTGGGCGTTTTTATGAGGGTCTTTTTCTTTTGTTGGTTTATTGGTGGCCTTCGTTTTTTTTTTATTAAGGTTATTAATGCACATGCATTGATTTCACTATAATGGTGCCTGTACTCGTCAGTTGCTGATATGATACCGCTATTAATGTACTCGTCAGTTGCCTGTACTCGTCAGTCACTATAAAGGTTATTAATGCACATGTTTTATTAATGCACGCCAGTGCTCTCCCCTTTCGCATCGCCGGGCGCATTGTCTCTCCTCTCTCATCTCAGTGTAGATCAATGGAAGAAGAGTACGATCCGCTCTCACATCTCTCCACCGCATTGTCTCTCCTCCCTCGCACACTCGCCGATATCGGCTTTTCCCTCCCCGTCGCTTTGTCGGAGGTGGACCAGATGGATTCTTTTTTCGACCATATGTACAAAATGCTGGTACTCTTACCTTTAACTCTTCCTCCGCATCGTCACAATTGTCCGTACATGTCACTTTGACCCTTTGTTACCAAACCCTAAGCACATTCAGAAAGAGAGAAAAAGGGATTAGAAATGAATTGGTCCAGTTATTTCTGTTCAAGCATTGAACTTGTACATTACACGTTTAATTGAATCACTGACTTAGTTTTTCATGTCAACAAATGAAGCAACAGCATAGCACTAGAAGCTATGATGGCAAGCCGAGTCCAAATCCACAAACCATAGATACAGATAAAACTGGAAAGAGTTTTCAGGGCCAACTACTGGATGTAAAATTGGAATCCTCAGAATCCACGGTATGGTTCCTCCATGTGATTTTATGCTATGTCCGTTTATTTTTCCCGTTGAGTTACCGAGCATTCAGTAGAAGGAAAAAGAAAAAGAACTTTCTTAATTGATTGTTTTGTTTGTCTTGACTTTTGGCCAAGTGTGTTGTAAAAAAGCTAATTGAAGTGCTGTAATTTCATTGTATGCAGCAGTTGGAGCGACGACCTCGCAATAATAGCTGTGCAGACGAGTTGAGCCCACATTTAGACAGCCTGCAGACTGAGAGGTGTGATACCAGAAATATTAACCAGGAACAAAGCTGGGATGTTGAAGACATGGTAAATTCTCATAACTAGGAAAAAAATGTTGTTTTCTCTAGTTGGTAATTGAAGGGATCTATTTTTAGAATGTGATTATTTTTTGGGCCTCTCTTTTCATTGGCTGTTCGAAGTTATTGTTGATAGACAGCTACTTAAGACACTATAATTCAATGTTTATGTCAGGAAGTGGAGCCCCAACCTGGCATTAGCAGCCATGCAGACAAACTGAGCTCAAATACCAACAGCAGTATGGTAGAGAAAGATAAAACTGGAAAAGATAGTTATGAGGGAAAAAATGGGGATCCAAATTTTGAATCTGTTAAAGCTGCAGTAAGTTTTCCCTTGCCTTTTGATATTCAGATTTGAGATCCCCTTCCTCAATCAGAAAATGATTGCAATGTAAATATTAATTTTTTAAATTGCATGCTTAATTACTACTGTTAATTTTCGCATTGCATACCTTTAACTGACATGTATAGGATTCAACAATTTACTAGGTTGTGTGATTGGTTACCAAGCAAATTTAGACGGAAATAGAAGACAAATGTTGTTCGAGTCCATTTTGTTTGCTTTTTGTTGATCAATTAAGGAATTTTGCTTTTATTTTTGCATGTCAGATGATGGAGCCACGGCCAAGCATCAGTAGTGATTCACACAACCCTAGTCAAGCTCCAGACAAGACAACGATAGAGAGGGAAATAAGTGGAAAAGTTAGCTCTCATCCAGAGCAGATGGTTGAAGATACAAGAGCACGTCGGAGGCCTGGACTTGGACTTGTTTATAACATAAGTCCATTTAAACTAATACAGAAGTGAGTTATTTACTTTAAAACAAATATTTTCTTTTTGGTTCTGTTCTTTGTTCTCATTCTCTCTGATTTGCTCTGAGAGTGCAAATTTAATTAGAAAATCTTATTTTTGGCAGGAACTATATTGTGAATACTAAGGTTTTACATAAATGTCATATCATAATTTTGTGGATGATGACAGTTTATTCCTAGTTTGCATGTGTAATACTTAGGTCTCAATCTCTCTTTTTAATGAACAATGGTAAATGGTTATCATGATATAAAATAGATTGTAGGCAAAAATAAATTATAGGCAGTGATCTGTTGTAGCAATCACAGTACCATTTGTTCAGGTATCATAGTTGTGGTACAAGCTGTTACTAAGTGGTACCACATCAGGCACAAAAAAGATTTCTTTCGAGTCCCTACTTGCATACCTTGACCTGAGAATACTTGGCTGATGTTCTTTTTGTTACTTGTTTAGATTGAAAAGTACCTAACAATAATATAAATGAATAGGAATGAGAAGGCTAAGCAGGTCGTTCCTGTTGATTTCACAGTATTGGATCACATTTCAGATACGGATGCCTTCATAAAGAAGGCCTATGAACTGGAAGGTAATGCTATTGCTTGTGGTGATTATATGTAGGGTCGTGCAACATTTTGAAACTACACCAAGAATATATTTCCAATTGAAAGTCAACAAATAGTGCACTTAGTTTTAATTAAATCCCCCACCCCCTACGGAAAACCCAGCTTGAACTATACTGAAATCTGTAAGGTAGATGCTTAATGTTGGATTTATTATAAGTTATTTGATTTGGTCAATAGAGAAATATTAGGTGCAGCTTAGTTACTTGGACATAACCTTGATTTTATCTATTTGGGTTTTTATGCAATAAATCCTAAAGAATCAAAGATGGTGTTATGTTTGGGCAGGGTGGGCATTTGTTGCCACTGGTCCAAAGTAATTGTAATAATATTCCTGAAGAAGTATTGCTGTAACTGAAACTAATTATAAGATAGTCTTTGTTTTCCAAAATAATTCTAAATTTATGCCCTAACCTGAATTTCTGCCTCACCTTACCCTCTATGCTGGATCTTCCCCTGAAAAGGATGTTAATTTTGTATTTGAATATGAGAGTTTCTAAGTTTTTCTTGTAAATAATGCAAAATTTAGCATTAGTGGCTTAGAGCTCATTTTAATATTATATAGGTAGCGTATATCAACAATAGCAGAAACTGGTCATTTTTTTTTTTTTTCGTGTGATAATAATTGCAGTATTTTGTTAGTAAGGGCTGTTAATGCTCAATTGACCCAGTTTCAGGAAACCCTGTAAAGTGCTGGTTGCAGGAATTATTTATGACTAATTTAATAAAACATCAATAGTTGTATCCACTATGGAATACAGCTGCTGTGGCAGAGATCCAGAGGCTGGGTGGGGAAGCAAAAATAATAGGAGAAAGAGTATTTAAGGTGGTGGAGGATGATCAGCCAAGGAGGCGTCGTCCTGGGCTAGGACTTCAAATGTATACCACAGTTTCCCATACTCTCCCATTAATAAAGAAAACCTCCTAAAGTTCATTGTGTGGTGCAATGTCACACAAAGTAGCCTGATATAAACTTGTTAAATCACAAATCTGTATCTGAAGCAAAAAGCCTCAGATAAGCACAAACTAAACCAAAAGTGAACAAAAAGGATTTTTATTTGTATTGGCACCAGTCATGGTTGAAACTTTTTTTTTTTTGAAAAATCTGGTAGACATGGTTGAAACTTGCTCATTCATTTCTTGCTCTAATTGTCAGAATATATATATATTTTTTTTGAGTTTGTTGAATACTTGAAATAAACAATTTGCCTACCCGAACTTGTTTGGGACTAAAGGCTTGGTTGGTTGTTGATTGTTGAAATATACAGTTTTTTATCTCCTAGCTGCGTTGTAATATCCATCAGTTTGTCCCTCTTATATTTTCTCTGTCCTTTCTTTTATTTTTGAATAGGGAACAACCTAAGTTTGTCCCTCTTCCAATGCGTCCTTTACCTATAAAAGTGCAGCCTGCATGTACATGCCGAAACAGTGCTCCAGCACAAAGCACCGGACCCCCTGAAACTGCAAAAGTGACAGATTTCTCTGGATCACAAAATGAAGCTTTATCAAGAATTTCTAATGCAATCAATGAAGGTTTGATTTCTTCAATACCTGCTTTGTTATATTCAGGCTCATGGATTGCAGTATGCTCAGTGACCTAAGGCTGGTGCACACAGGTTTACTCCTGTACAAGACTACTCTGAGCTAAAATGGTAGTACCCTTAAGATAGGAACCTTTTGGAAAATGATTTTAAGCCGATTGAAAAAAATGACAGTGTTAGGTAGATAGGCCAATTTTCTCTCTCTATTTAATTTTTCTCCACCATTCAACATAAACAGTGCCAGAGATGTATGCGTCAAGTTCTTTTCAGAAGCTGTTTTCAAATCTGGAGAGCATTCCTGACGATGAAGCGAAGGCTGTGGCAATGGTTTTTGACTTGCTAAACCTTAAACAACACGTGATACCCCCCTTGGTTATTCCCGAAATACCAAAATTCTCCAGATTGGATGTTGTAAGGTCCCCTTGGACACAACTTCCATCAATAGAGAGATTGAGAGAACTCAGAGGAGAGGACCCATTGGTTGCCTTTCAAGAATTAAAAAGGAAATTTTTTGGAAGAAGTCCAGCTGCATATTATAGCGATGATGATACCAATCCACTACCCGGGGTTGGTTCTGTCAGGAGTCTGAGCACTTCACCCGGCTACCAGTTTAGTTTTGAAAATGAGGCTAGTACCTTTTCTCTCTGCACTTATATACTTGTTAGGTTTATGGTTTTATTTATTTGTATGTATGCATGTTTCAGGAAATCGACACACCATCTCATGCGGGACCTTCTGGTTGTCCTAATGTAGAAATGGAAGAGTTTCCTTCGCAAGAAAAGGTATGTGGTTAACATTTTTCTTTTGGAGGTTAGGGGGCGAAATGCCCGCTAACAATTTGTATTAACGAAAGAAAAGTTTACAACCTAAGTAGATATTACAAACCAGTTATAAAGTAAAAAGTACAGCAAGCATAGTCCAATAATAACTCGCAAACCCCGCCCCTGGACCTGAATTGCAGTACTGAAGCTGTCTATTAACAGTGCCGGTACCATTGGTATATTTCAAGGGCTGTGCCCAACATTGTGCAGCCCATATTGTTGTTGGAGAAGATCCTCACATTCTCTCTCTCCACCGTGCCCAATATTGTGCAGCCCATATTGTGTTCCATATTGGTTGTGACAATACTCTCCTGTTAGCCACCAAATAGCATCTATGGTTTCCAGGTTGTTTACTGGCAAGGAGAGATTGTAGTGTGCCAGTGGCCCTCTCCAGAAACGTGAAAGGGAAAGTAAGATGAAGAGAAGGCTGTGGTAATGAGATTTTAAATGCTAGCTTGACCGGAATTAGAATTGTTACCAACCAGCAATAAGGTACCAACTTTGACCTGATTCGCAAAGAGCCCACCATACTTAGCATTGATCAAATTAGTTTTGTTGGGCCAACATTGTGTGCTTTTTGTCTAACATTAAATTTTATATTTATTTCAGGTTCCTGAAATGACATCTGAAGCAAGAGGTGGCAACTTCTCAGATGATGACGACGCTGGCAATGACATGCCAGATGAACCAGAGATGCATTCACCATGGGACAATTCACCTGTCAACATAGAAGTTGCAGTGTCTGGGATGCCAATGGAGAATCCCCCTGTCAATATCGAGGTGTCACCATCTGCTGTACCATTGGAGAATCAACCAGAGGTATGATAAATGAAATCATGAGAAAATTAAAAGAACCAAATTTGCTGTTCATTTCTTGCTCTCAAACCACACATCTTACCTTCATATTTACAGCCTCGTTTGGTATTACCTAGTCGGGGTTAAAGATTTCTAGCTACTCTTTATTCAAATTCAATCAATGCATTATATCGACCGGAAAAATGTTAACCTTGCATAAACCCCCAGAGCAAACAATTTAAAGAATTTATATCGAGTTTAATGAAAAATTTGGAAGGTGACTGCCTACTACCTCAAAGAAAAGAGAGATTCAAACAATGCATATGTCTTACTCTGTGCCAGTCAGGTCCTTACCAACCTGATCAGTTCTTTTACTCAAATTTCTCTTCAACAGGAAGAAGTGGTCATAAAAGAAGCTTCAAGTAGAAAAGGCAAGAAAAGGGGGCTTGAACATGCAGGTGAATATCTCAAAACTAGATTCTTCAGATTCCGTCCATTTTGGTTAAATGAAACCCCATAAATTCATTTTACACAAAAGTGTAAATTGGAGACATGTCAAGCATACAATGTTACATAAGCAAAATATTAGTTATACCAAGAGTAAATTACACAATGGTTCTTCAAGTATTCATAATTTCCTTTTGATCCTCAAAAAGTTTCAAAAGTACAATATTGATCCAAAAAAAATCATTTTCTGCCAGATCGGTCCTATTGCTATTACCAATTAACAAATTAGAAAATCCACATGGGCATCTATGTCATGATAATTTCCAAGGTGATTATAGTGGCACGTGTAGTTATAAGGGACCAACACAAAATGGATAGTTTCGGATCAAATTAGTACTTAATGACTTTAAGGACCATAATGGTAAATAGGTGATACTTTTAAGGATCATTTCTGTAACTTACTCTTACTACAAGTGATGTACTACTAATACTGGCTCAGTGGTGAGGCAAAATATTGGTTATCACAAGAGAAGTTTTATTTTCTTTTTTTCTTTCTTCAAGTGAGGTCCAATGTTTAATCACAGAAGGTTTGATTCTGTACTCAGTAAAGTTACTGAAGTACTTCTCATTTTGTCCAAACCAGATTGCTTTGTAACCAGTTCATATAAACTCAGAACCCTAAAATTAACCCTTTTCCTGTGTTAGCCTAATTTGGAATCTGGACAAAAAAAGAGACATTGTAGAAATTGGGGCACCTTTGTGAAACTTAAGTGTGTATAAACCTTGGCCTCCATAATGCATGTTATTTGAAAATGCTATTATATTATGCTGTAATTAGGAACTAACATTTGATATAATGCATCAACAGACTCTTCGTTGGACATACATTCCGAGATTCCGACTCCAATGTCAGATAGAAACACTATGGTTGATGCATTTTTCTCTTATCATTATCTATTTTAAATTTTGTGGCCTCTTGTGAGCATCGAAAATAACAGACTGGCTAAGTAATCCTTAATTTTGTTGCTTTTACTTTATATTATATCATCACGACTTCTTTTTTTATTTGATGCAGGCACAAGTAGGTGCCGGTGTTGTGGAGCCTCCTGGAAAGAGAGAGGAGCAAATGGCACCTCCAAAGAAAAGAAACAAAAGACAACCAAAGAGGAGAAGCAACATGGAAAGTAAGTTTATTCTTCTGTCTGTATTGGTTTTTGCGGTGCTCCTTCAGACTAGGCAATGGTTGAGGTCAGGCTATTCATTTTAATTTGAAAATAAGAATGGTCGGGTCCAATTTGACATTCTAGTGGGTTCCAGAAATATTTACTCGAACGTGATCCACTATAGTGGTTCTTATTATTTCTATCTATGTTGTTGGATCACTGTCAGCATCGAGAAGTTCTCAAAATTCAATAGATCTGGACAAATTAATATTTGTTTCCTGTTATATGTTTCTAATTGGTTAATGTCAGGGTTCTAAATAGCTAGCTATAGATATGCAATAGCTACGCTATAGCTTTTCGGACCTTAAAAGCAATAAAACGATAATCGCTATTTAGAACCTTGGTTTTTAGCAAAGGTTTAAATAGCGTCATAGCAGAACAGCTAAAAAAAACAACGCTATATCCATATTGCGCCGCTATAGCGTGCTATAGCGCTGATAGCGCCATAGCTTTTATGGTCCGAAAACGCTACAGCGCACTATTTAGAACCCTGGTTAATGTAAACTTTTAGTAATTATAGAATTAGACTCAACCCATTGAGAAAATTGATAAATCAAAATCCTGAAGCAGACCATAGGTAGTGGTATATGGTTTGGCTTATACCTGTCTTAGCCTGGTTGAGTCAGGCCAAATTTACTCCATGCAACATCTCTGTAATGGGATGTAATGCTACATCTATTATATAATATTTCATTATCAGAAATAAACAGGCCTTATAATAAACAGACACGCTTAATTCATATATATTCTTTTATGATACTAATGAGAGAATTTGCTTACCTACTAACCATTTGTAGTTGTGGAGGGAGGTCTCGAGGAGGTGGGTGGTTTGAGGAGGAGCACCCGAATCAGGTCCAGGCCTCTTAGGCATTGGATGGGAGAGCGCTTACTTTATGCCCGAGTTGATGATAGTGAGTGTCTATTTGCAATTGATTTGTTCATTTCCCATGTACTTCTATAATCTTGATCAGTTTATGTTTCACCATACCTGCTACACGGAGAATTATACACTAAATTAGGTGAAGTAAATACATCTAGTTGGTAGAAACTCTAACCTTGTGATCCAGAAGAGGGTGCATAAGGGGAGGGGAGGGGAGGGGTGATCTGAACTGACCGATCTCGTTTACTTCCTTCATAACATTAAATTTTGAGGGAAAGAGGAGCGGAGAGGAGGTGAACTTTTGTATACAAACTATTCAAATTTTGTAACCCTCAAATCGGAGAGGAGGTAAACTCTTTATGCTGCCTCTCTCCCCTCCCTTTCCCTCCCCTTGTCTGGAGCATGGCCTAAGTTAATAAAGCAAAGGAAATCAAAGTAATGATGTAAAATATGCCTCGTAATTGCCCTATAAATGTTATGAGGTATTTATTTAGTTCTTTATCTATGGATGCATCACAACCTAACATCCATCCACGAGTTGTATATGACTTCTTTCTTTTGTCTTGTACTGCTTTTAGAATTCCCTGCTGCTGTTGGTGTGAAGGAATGCTCTCCTGCTACTGTGGGGATGCGAGTGAAGGTGAGGTCATTTGTGTCGGATGAGCATGCCGACCTCGTTGCACAGCTAGCCAAGTACTGACATCACTGAGGTGTTTGTTCCTTGTGGGGAATGTGATATGTGAGACCTCATATATTAATGGTTTAGAATTGGTTAACGTATGTTTATTATGGTTTGTCTGATAACATTTAGGAAGCAACTATTAACCTATTTTTGTTTGAGGGTTTAATTTCTTATTAGCCTGTAAGATAAACTATTTGACAAGCAATGGTTGTACAAGTCTCAAGCTTGATGTTGTCAAAAAATATAATTAGGAGTTCAGCTGTAAAATGTATTTGGTTGATTCCAGTATTATGAACATATTTGGTTGTATTATTTTAATTATCTAAACAACTTCATATTCTTTAATAACCATCCGCACTAGTTTCGCCAATGCTTCTTTACATGGTTCGCCAAGTGTATAACTCGTGTTCAGTGGATCTTATTACAAGAAACATGCTTGGTTCATGGGTATCTGCTTCGGTACCATAGGTTGATAGGGATAGAATAACTTCCCAGTCCAGCTAAAATTATTTGGGTGCCTATATCAATTAGTGGCTGTCTGCTTTGAGATTCGTGTCAGGTTAAAATGGATGATACAAATCTCAGTCTACACGGTAGGGTATGCCCTCCCCGTTGCCTTTTTCAACCCATATTATTGGAGATTTTTTATTGTTATGCTTTGGCAATTTTATGTTTCAGAACTTGTTGTTGCCGTGTTCCTCCAATTCGGGCTTTTAAGCTTTGTGGGCTTTACTCTGTGGTTTGGTTAAAAAAGCTATAGTTGTGTGATCTAAAAGTTCATATCCATCATATAATTGTTAATTTATTCCTGGTCGTGTTTCATTACGATCAACTAGTGTAATTTTTAGTGCTTCCTAGGCCCCATTTGTTTGATGATTTAGAGTCTCTTTTTTTTTTTAATATGTATTGATCCTCTGATTTGGATGTATTAAATATAGAGAAGTGGACATGTTTTTTATTCCAGAAGCACATGAAATATCAGGACTAAAAAGGAGGAAAAGTGCTAGTTTTTTGGTGTCAAAATCAGGACTAATAGAAGTACATTTTAATAACCATCTTGCAAAACATGAAAGAACAAACTAAACGGTTGGACACACAAACACATGTAGTGCCTACATGCAAAAAAAAAAAAAAAAAAAATAAGGGGGAATTTCATGTATATCCCTAGAAAATCTTGAAATTACATATTGCCCCCTCTAAAATTCATAATATTATATTAACCCTCTAAAATAAAAAAGCTCACAAATTAATCCAATTTATTGCCTTTTTATTAAAACACATTTTAAATGTAGCCTGTTTTAGAGAAATGTTCAGCCTGCTACTTAGCTGCTGGTGAGCGCAAATGGTTACTTTTCTTAATTATGACGTACACGCAAGTGCCTGAATGTCACAGTGTTAGAGAAATTAACTATTTTCTCTCGGAAACCGACCAATTAGAAGACTGAACATTTTTGTTACACAAACTATATATTTTTATTTTTTTAATAAAGGCTAAGTTGAGGAATTTATTAATTTAAAATGAATTCTAATAGAAAATGCAATAAATCTGATAAGTTTGTGATTTTTTTAAAATTAAAGGGGTAAATGTGATATTATGTATTTTAGAGGGAGATATACGTAACTTGGAGGTTTTTGAGTGACATACATGAAATTTCCTCAAAAAATAAATTATTTCAATTGTATTTTGATATGCAATAAGAGTCTTATAAAATCATAGTAAAATATATTAAAATTTTAAATTCTTCAATTCATCAGATGAAGCGCAAAATTTCATTTTTTTTTTTTTACATATATGCAAATAAGTACGCAGATATGGTAATTTGCATTTATTCTTCAAATTCATATTACAAATGTTGATATCGGTTCGCAGAATTAGTAGAATACATCAAATTGAGATAAATTTCATCAAAAGTTTGTGAATGGAAGTCGGCAATGGAAGGGGGTTCTATGGGTATTGGATCATCAGTTGGTCGGAACTGTTCGATCCGCATCAAAATTCACAAATACTTAATTTGTACAAATTTGAAAACTGTCCGTGTAAATTTTGATATAGATTGAACAACATAGCCAAGCGGACATATTTTATTCCTATTCGATCAAGATCGATCACCATCGGAGGGGGTTCCATGCATATTAGATTATCAGTTGGTCGGAACTATTCGATCTATATCAAGATTCGTAAGTACTTAATAGGCAGTATATCGGCCTAAAAAATACGACAAAAATAACCTAGAAAGTTATCATTTGAAGAAGGGTATTATTGTATACTTATCATAATAAGGTCCAATTTGTGAATGACCACAATCGAAAGTCATTTTTGGTAAAACTGTAATTTTAATCCCATAATGCTTAATTTATAATATAATATAGAGAAACACAGTTGGAATTTTTAACGATCACTTAAATATCCTTGCAAGGATGGACTGACAATACAGTACAATTTGAATTGCTATTGAATGATACGTAATATTTGAGAAAAAAAAATATTATGAAGAGGAGAAACTTGTCAAATTTATTTATGCTTAATTTGGTACCAACCCAAGGCCAAATTGCCGTTGAAAACAGAACCCAAGAAATACATATTGAATTTCGTAGAGAAAATTACCTATCATATCGCAATTGCCTACTAAACAAATATTATTTTACATGCAAATAGTCTTTTAATTTATAACTTGGAAGAAAGTGTGCTAACCTAAGCTTTGGGGTAAATATTGCTGAGGTCACTAAACTTTGTTATTTGTCACGAATTGGTTACTCAAATTTAATTTGTCTCTTTTTAGTCACTTAACTTTGTCATTTGTTCCAAACAAGTCACTTTATACTTTCTGTTCAAAATTTTAACAGAATATTCTCATTCCGTCCAAAATACTAACGGAATGAGCATATTCCGTCCAAAGTACTAATGTAATGAGCATATTCCGTTAATATTTTGAACGGAAAAATATAGAGTAACTTGATTGGAACAAATAACAAAGTTGAGTGACTAAAAAGAGACAAATCAAACTTGAGTGACCAATTCATGACAAATAATAAAATTTAGTGATCTCGAGTGAAATTTACTCTAAGCTTTGCAAGTGGCCTCAATTTGAGACCAAAGCATTTTTAATATTTTTTTCAAGGAAGAATTTCTGATGCAAGGCTTGTATGGTATTTTGTGCGGCTAGAAGAAATTTTTAAAGGTTCTTGCCACAGAGAATCTATATAATGATGTAGCCGTGTAGCTCCTCCAAACAAGACTAATACTGTTAGTTGATCTCCATTCTCCACCTTTGTTTTATTCGTTTAATGTAGTTGAGTTCTTTGGTTCCTGGTTTCTCTCACATTCTCAATACGGCTGTACAGGTCTACCACACAAATGTATCCAAGTCCAACCATATCAATTTTGATTATTATTAGGATTATAAACAAAAAGTAATACAAAAATTTGATTATTTTTGCAAGTCAAAAGGATCTCCAATTTTAACATATACTGTAATAATAAAAAAACGTTATAATTTATATAACTGGTGAATGTTTTTGCCAAAACATATACATACATAAGAATATACATGAAATTTCTATGTGCGCGTATGTAGCATGCAGCGGCGGATCTTAAAAGGGTTAGGGTGTAGGTAAGTGTCTATTTCTGAATTCGATTTTTTTAGATTCAGTGATATTTTATACTTGTGTCTACTTCTGGATGAAAATAATAATTTAATTCACGGTCCAATAGAAGAAAATTGTGCAGCAAAGAAAGTCAGCCCAGACTGATTCGCGTAAAAGAAAGAAAGAAAAAAAAGACGCAGTCCTATTCACTACTCCACTCAGAAGAATCGTTAATTTGTCAGGAGAAAAAAGAGGTCCGCTACTAGAGATCTAAATATGCATCGTGCCGTGTCCAAGTCAGATTTATACATGTCGTGCTGTACGTGACCAAATTTGGAAAATAGTCATGGCACGTGAATTAATGGTCACAACACATTAGTCATCTCGTGACCACACGTGACGTGTCCAAACGTAACGGTCACGTTTGGTCAAGTTAACTATTTTTTTCCATAATTTAGGTTAGTTTATTCAAGTTTGATCAAGATCTAACGGTCCTAATTACACATGACCATGTGCCGTGACCAAATCTTTTGCGTGACATGTCGTGCCAAATTTTTGAAAGATGGTCACGACAATGGACACGTAACTGGCACATGTGCCGTGACAGAACCGTGTCGTTCCGTAACAGAACCGTATCGTGCCATGACGTATCCGGTCGTGCCGTAATTTTTTTTAGATCCCTATCCGCTACTCCGCTCCGATTCATTGGAGAAAAAAATTATACTCTTGTCAATATTTTGTGCCTACTCCTGATTGAAATTCTGGATTCGCTTCTGCGCGTATGTGTACTTGTGTGTTTGTATATATATGGAATTCATATTACCCAAGGTAACAAAATATTTCTGTTCAGATCCGGAGTGTTCGATCAGAATCCGCACGAATATTAAGGGACCCCGCGTATTCCACCTTGGATCGACTTGACTCGGATTTTGATCGGACGGTTCTGATCTAAACAAAAATATTTTGTTATCTCGGATGATATGGACTTGTATATATGCGTATGTATACATGCCTGCATCTGTATAGAATTATGTTTATTTCTTTCTAATTATGTATCTGCTAAATACCAGTTACAAATTTAACAGCTATTAGAGAGAGAGCAACTAATTACCAATTGATTTCAAACTAAAAAGTTAGATGCTCATCAAAATATTTAAGACGATTGGATGTCTTATCGATCATAGTGTGCATGGTTAATTAATTCCCGGATTTGCTTATTAATTAGAATGAATAAACCAAGCATTTGACCCATTATTTTCAAAAAGAAAAAAAAGAAAAAAAACATATATTCCTTGTTATAAAATAAAGACAAAGAATAATAAACAAGAGAGAACATATAAAAGATGACAACTTCTTTATTCATATATTTTTCATGTGTACAATACAAGATTACAAAGCCTTTATTTATAAGTTACAAATTGTAAATGAAAAGTCAACTAAAATTAATTACAATAGTAGTGGAGAAATAAATTCCAATAGTAGTGGGGGATGAGGTGATTAATATTGAGAGTTACAAAATGGTTGGACATCTACATTTATATTTCTAACACTCCCCTTGGATATTTATAAGAATATGCCTCATTAAAATCTTACTAGGAAAAATCCTATGTGATAAAAACCTAGTTAAGGAAAAAAAAAATACAATATTCTTCTAAATAATCAACTATAACCTTACCAGAAAAACCCAGTGGAAAAAACCAGGTTAAGAAAAATATAGTGCATATTAATTCCCCCTCATGACAATATCAATCAAGATTTTAAGTCGACAAACTCTAATATTACGAACTAACTTTTTGAATATTGCTGTAGGGAGCGCCTTAGTGAATAAATCTGCTAGATTTTCACTTCAACAGATTTGTTGAACATTAATAACATTATCCTTTTGGAGATCATGTGTGAAAAAGAACTTTGGTGAAATATATTTTGTTCTATCTTCTTTAATGTATCATTCATTTAATTGAGCAATACATGCAGTATTATCTTCATATATGATCGTCGGGATCATTTCTCCAGAAGACAAGCCACATGTCTGACGAATGTGCTGAATCACAGATCTTAACCAAACACATTCTTGGCTTACGAAGTATATGTTTAATTTCATTCTAATATCTTCGCTTGGGAGAAGAACTATATCTTGCTAATAAATTTATAGCAAATGACATATCAAGTCTTGTATGTCTAGCAAGATACATAAGTGCTCCTATTGCACTAAGATATGGTACTTCAGGACCAAGTAGTTCTTCATCGTTTTCTCGAGGTCTAAAAGAGTCTTTATTCACATATAATGATGTCACAACCATTGGAGTATTTAATGGATGTGATTTATCCATATAAAATCGTTTCAGCACTTTTACAGTATAATTTTCTTTATGCATAAAAATGTCATTTTTCCAATGTTCAATTTGCAATCCAAGGTAAAATTTTGTTCTCCCAAGATCTTTCATCTAAAATTATTCCTTTAAATAATTTATTGCTTTTGGAAGCTCTTCAGGAGTTCCAATGATACTTAGACCGTCAACATAAATTGCAATTATAACAAAATCATTTCCATATCTTTTCATGAAAATACATGGACAAATTGTGTCATTTTTATATCCATGTTTCAATAAATATTCACTGAGACAGTTATACCACATGCGTGCAGATTACTTTATTCCATATAAAGATTTATTCAATTTAATTGAATAATGTTATCGAGAACCTAAATTACATGCTTCAGGCATCTTAAATCCTTCAGGGATTTTCATATAAATATCATTATCAAGCGAGCCATATCTATATGCTGTAACAACATCCATTAGACGCAAATTAAGTCCTTCATATATTGTCAGATTAATTAATTACCCAAAATTTATTGCATCCACCACAAGTGAGTATATCTCAAAATTTCACCTTTCTCATTTTGTTTTCATGTAAATATTAATTTCTATTATTTAGACTTTATGCCTTCATGTATTGGGGCTACAGGCCCAAAAACTTTTTTTATTATTATTTTTTAAGAGATTTTAATTCTGTCTCAATTGTTTCTTTCTATTTTGGCCAATCATTTCCTTATCGACATTCTTTTATAGACTTCGGGTCATGATTCTCATTATTCATTATATTTAGCGCTATATTATATGCAAAAACATCATTGATATCAATTTCATCTCGGTTCCATCTTATTCTATTCATGATATAATTTATCGAGATCTCTTTATTTTCATGAATTTTAGATACCTGAGTTTCTGCTGGAACTCTAATATTACTTATAATTTGATTCTCTTCTGGAGTTTTATCTGAAATTATCATATCTTTGACTTGACCATTTTCATTCTTTGCTCCTTTTCTTTTTCGAGGATTTTTATCTTTGGAACCGATTGGTCTTCCACGCTTTATGCGTGTTATAATTTCATTAATCTATCAAACAAGGACATTGACTTTAATTGGAGCATTAGCAGCTGGTACATGTGGTCACTTTTTTTGAGTCTGTGAATGCGTCTGCAATTGATTAGCTAATCTTGCAAATGAATTATCTTTTGAACATTTAGTTCACATTCTTTAGTACAATGATCAAAATGAGACAATGATAATTCATTCCAACTAATATATTTTTCCAGTTGATTGTTTTCTCCCCCTAAGGTTGGGAATATTGATTCATCAAAATGACAATCGGCAAATCTAGCCGTGAATCAATTTCTTGTCATTAGTTCTAGATAATTTGTTATAGATGGAGATTCAAAAATCCAACATAGATTCCCAACCTTTTTTTTTATCCCATTTTAGTGCGTTGTGGTGGAGTCATTGAAACATATACCGCACATTCAAAAATTCTTATATGAAAAATATTAGGTATGTGACCAAAAACCAATTGTAAAGGGGAAGGTTTATTATAACTAGTTGGCCTAATCAAAAAGCTTGTTGAGTATTTTAGATATAGGAATTTGGTACTCTTTTTTGCCTTTAATATTTATAAACCTTCGTACTCAATTAATAGGTTAGTTGCAAGCGCACAACCTATCGATTGTAGTATTTAGGTGTCGATCCGCAAGGAGATAGGGAAATACTAATTTTTAATAAAGAAAACTACTTCTAAGACAAAACAATAAAAGTAAAAAGGGGGGTTTTTGTGTAAAATCGTTTTTGAAGGAAAATTAAAGTAATTAAAAGTTCGTAACAAAAAGCAATAAAATCGGGTGAAAATCAAGTTTGAGAAGTCTAGGGGTATTCGGTCCACAATCCCTTGCTAATTCTATCTACTCGGTTTGTTTAAATTCATGTTTGATTATGACGAGGTTTCTAACCTAAGTTAGCCTTTGGAACAAATATTAATACGAATACTTTGGGTGGACGGATTAATGTGCCTCGAATTCTAGGGCTGTCACTAACCTAGAGGGATATTTAATCACGTGCTTCAAAGTATATATCAATATTTGTTCTAAGGTGTCATAATTAGGTTTTGACTTCACAAGTCCTTCACCAAATCCTAACCTTAATTTCTATTTTTCCAGATTTGAATACAAAAGTACGGTCGCTTATAATTCAAATCCTAAAATATTTGCAATCATAATTTATACTATCCTATATGATCCTAATCTACTTTTTATCAAGAAGACTTAAGCGGGACGCTACAAGTCAAGCACAACAAGTTGCACTATCCTATATGATCCTAATCTACTTTGGGTCTAAATGATCAAAGCGGGACGCTACAATTCAAGTACAAATCATGGAACATCACAAATAATAAATCACAGAAATTAACATCAAATCAAACAATCATAATAAAAACTAAAATCCGAGTAAAATAGAATTAAACAAGTTCATGCTACATGACCTAAACCCCTAGAAAGAGAACTACTCTCTCTTGGAGAGATCCATAACAAAGATTGGCAAAAACAATAAGAAATAAGATAAAGAAATGATTACACCCTTTCTTAGATCTAAAACCTCGATCTTGCCGACTCCTTGCTTGAATCTTCTTCTTCTTCTTCCTTGAAAAGCTTCGAGAATTTCTGCAGGATCTCTCTCTCTCAATATGTGGAAAATGGATATAATAATGGATGATGAGAGAGACGAAATTCTTCTCCTTTTATAGCCAAAGGCCTTGCCCAATTTAGAGGATAGAAGTGGAGTTAGTGGGTGCACTCCTCAGACTGCCATGGCTATTTTTGGCCTTCTAAAACGTGTTCCTTGGAAGCCAAGAATAGAAAACCTCTTGAAAATGCTAATTTCTGGCTGTCTGCGAGTCCAGTGCGTCCGCACTGGAGTTGAATGCGGGTGGTCTGGGTCGCACCGACTCCAAATCTCCTTTGGTTCCAAGTTTCTTTTTCTGGATTTTCTGCAAAATTTCCTGAGTGCGTCCGCACTGGATCTTAGTGCGTCCGCACTGACATTTAATTTTCTGTTTTCCAAGGAATATGAAGAATTCAAAAATCGGTCAAGTACTGAGTGCGTCCGCACTGGATGTGAGTGCGTCCGCATTACGCTCGGACTTTTCATCTGTGAGGTCTGCGACGCTGGAAAATTGGCTAAGTACCCAGTGCGTCCGCACTGGCTGGGAGTGCGTCCGCACTGGGCGGTTTTTCTTCATTTTGCACTGTTTCCTGCATTGAAACATCGAGCGAACGCAGTAACTTGATTCTTGGTGTATTATATTTGCTTTATATCCCAAAATACAAGATATTTGGTGTTATTTTATGATAAAAACTAGATCGATGGTGTATATAAAATACACCTATCAGCGATTTAGTGTTGCTGCATGCAAAATAACATGTTCTCATTTTGTGTATGAACATAAGCTACAAGATGTTCAACGTCAATTCCAATAGACATGCATTGTCTGAGAAATAAATTTACCAACATTGTCTAGATGTATTTTCTTAATTCAATAATCATAAAATTATGCTCTTCATCAAATCAATTGAGCAAATAATCTCGCAAATGCCAGGTTGCGAGTTAATAATAAACATACATGTGACCATACTATGCATCAATTATAACTATAAAATATCTAAATGATTCACATTGTGGATATATTGGTCTATAAATATCATTTTGTATACGTTCTAGAAATGAAATCAACACACAAAAATTCATTGGATTAAATAATCTTCTGGTTCTTTAATGATTGTCCACATTAATATTTTATTATTTTTCACATCATTATTGATCTTGAATGGTCCAACCGCTCATGCAAAACTATAAACATATTATTATTTGTAAACTCTGGTTTACAATAACATGTGCTTCAATTGTACTAATATATGCGTAGTACAAGCCAAAGGACAACATATGATTTTTTTTATCTGTAATATACATGTATTCAACATTTTCTTCATTTGTTGTCTCTACATGATATCCATTTCAGAGGATATCCATAAAACTTAATAAAATTCCTTTGAGACTTACAAAAATAACATGCATCATCAATATAAATTTGTATTCCTCCATGTAATAACAAGGTAGCTCTTTCGGAGCCTTCAATCAAATATAAATAAACAATAAACATCATACAAAATTTGTACATCATATAAATCTTCTTCAGAAAGATTTCTTAAAATCTTCTCGGATTAATTTTTCTATATCATATATATCTTCTTCAGCAAGATTTCGTTAAATCTTCTTCGAGAAGATTAAAAAATTTGCACTTCATATAAAATAATATGAACCACACTAAACATCTTAAAATAAATGTACATAAATTGATAACTTATTCCATTTAGCAATTACTTATTGGAAGTATTATTTATTTAAATAGAATTGAAATAAAAGATATCAAAGTTACCTTCAACTAGTAGAGCTCTCGTACTGATAACGTGTTATAAAATAAAGACAAAGAATAATAAACAAGAGAGAACATATAAAAGATGACAATTTCTTTATTCATATATTTTTCATGTGTAAAATATAAGATTACAAAGCCTCTTATAGGCTACAATTTGTAAATGAAAAGTCATCTAAAATTAATTACAATAGTAGTGGAAAAATATATTCCAGTAGTAGCAGAGAATGAGGTGATTAATATTGAGAGTTACAAAATAATTGAACATCTCCATTAATTTATATTTCTAACATTCCTAGCCATAAACTACTATATCTATGCTTCTTTTTCCTTTTTTTAACCTCACCTTACATATGTATAGAGTTTATTGAGAAACTTTGACTTAATTATTTTTCATGTAGCACAAATGCACAATAGAAATATTAATTCGGTCAATTCATCATGCTCTACAAATTGGTCAACAAAAGAGTTCATAATCATAGTCCAAGAGTTCCATTGTTAACCATCTAAACCAAAGTACCTAACTAAACCTAGTTTGAAGCCCAAAAAAGCACCAAGAGGAAGTCCCGCAAAGTAATAGCACGCAACATATAATAAGGAGTTTGACTTATAATTAATGTTAATTTAATCCATCTAAAATACATAATCCTTTAACGTGGTATCTCATATCTGTACTGGTAAAGAAGATAGTGGGTACTGCACAAGCATTTAAGTTAGTGTAGTCTGTCTAAATTCTAAAATTAAAACCTTTCATATAAATTAATGTCGACAAAGCTGATGATGCAAGAGTAGTGAACCCTAAACAGTGAACCCCTCGAGAGCCGGCTTCGAAAGTCAATATCAGCATATGTCATGCAAGATGATTTGCTATTTCCAATGCTAACTGTGGAAGAGACCCTCTCCTTCTCCGCCAAGTTTCGCCTCCCTCGAACCCTCTCTGCCTCAAAGAAGAAGGCGCATACGCGTGTGCAAGCTCTAATTGATCAACTTGGTCTCTGTGCTGCAGCGAATGCAATCATCGGTGATGAAGGGCACCGTGGTGTGTCCCGTCGAGAGTGTCGTCGTGTTTCTATCGGCACCGACATAATCCATGACCCAATATTACTGTTCCTTGATGAACCAACCTTGGGTCTTGATTCAACCAGTGCCTTTATGGTGGTGAAGGTGCTTCGCTGTATCGCACTTAGTGGAAGTGTCGTGATTATGTCCATTCATCAACCATCATATCGAATTCTGGGGCTGCTAGACAGGTTATTGTTCCTCTCTCGGGGCCAAATGGTGTATAGCGGTACACCCGATATGCTACCATACTACTTTGCACAATTTGGGCAGCCAATGCCAGAGAATGAAAACCGAACCGAATTTGCATTAGATGTAATCTGTTAGCTCGAGTCATCCCTGACAGGATCAAAACCATTAGTCGATTTCCACCATACATGGTGCCTCCTCATCTATTCAAAGCCCCACGCCACTTACTCTAAAAGATGCCATAAGTGCGAGCATTTCCTGTGGCAAGCTTGTCTCCTGCACTAACGGTCCTGTTGCTAGTGACTCCACCATGCGAACCTACGCAAAGCCGTTCTGGGTTGAAATGGGTGTGTTAACCAAGCGATCTTTCATCAATACATTAAACAGAAAACAGAAGTAAAAATTAAACAGTTTCTTTTACAGATGGCAGATTATTGTAGAAAGCTGCAAATGCTGGCATGGCATCTTTGTTGGTATTGACTGATAATAATATTGAGATCTTTGAAAAAGATACTCAAACCTTATATTATTCTTCCACCTAAACCCAAATTAAAATACAACAGTCCCGGTTAAATTTGGTGAATTTTCCATGAAGATATTTAGTTGAGCTAATAGTATACTGAAGTTACAATTTAGTCTTTTCATGCTTAGCTTAACTGAACTTCTGAATGGTCCTCTGTTTTTCTTTTCTCACAAATAACCCAAATGACTTAAGAGTTAAGGATCAATATAGCAAGAGAGGCAGAAAACTCGTTACAACAAGCACTGAATTCTAGAATTTTGATTGTGAACTTTACTGGTAGCATGACAGTACTAAGCGACTGGATTTAATTTTGTCATTTGATTTGTATATGGTATGGATTATTGAACAATTGGCTACTTCATACTGGTATACGCTGGTAGATGATATTTTAATGGAATATCTGGTAGTCACCATCAGATGATGTAGTCAAAAAGTATATCAATAATAGAAGAAGTGATTGGATTTTAAATTAGTCACAAATAAGACAGTAAAAATGGAATATAGCTTGTGGAATTCTAGCTTTACAAAAGAAGCAGTTACTGATTTAGATCAGGGTGCACACTTACAACAACTACAATTCCTAAGCAATTTTTATTTAGTATTCTTCACCTTTAAGTTAAAAGTTTTATTGATTATGCAAAAAGAGCAGTTGCTGATTTAGATCAGGGTGCATGTTTTTTGCAGAGACTATGTCAGATCTTGAAGCAAATGGATCTGTCGCACCAATTTGACTTTCAGATAATAAGTTATATATGTTTTAAAAAATCAGCAATTGAACCAGTTGAACCATCGGTCTGACCAGTGAACTGTTAAACCGAAGTCCGGTTCTAATAACATTGCTGGTGTTACTAGAATACACCTACTTGTACTTGTCGGTGGATTGTGCAGTTTGACTCTCTGTAATCTTTCTTTTATTCGTAAGTGTAAGAGACAAAAACTGAAGATATATCCAAATAAGCGGAATGTAGCCAATAACTTATAACATGCTCTTACAGACAAAAACTTATTTTTCAAAATAGAGGAGAAAAAAAGTTACATGTAGAAATCGACAAAAAGATTCACTTATATAAGCAAGGAGCTTCACCACATGCAAAAAATAGTTACAAATTTTGAGATCATTTTTAATGTTTATAGTATTAAGTTACGAGATCAATTCTACTTAGGTGATCAACAACAATGATAACACATGCAAAAGACATAATTGTATACTTTCTCAAGTATTTTCTCAAACAACTGGGCATCAAATCGCCCCCGCTCCCTAGATTGGATGTTATAGCTCTAAATTGCTTCATTAATAAGTTTTTCACTTTCACTATTTTTCAAAATATTAGCGCATAATGTAGGGGTGGACCTAGGAATTTGGCCAGGGTAGGAAAAAAGTTAAGGTTTACCGGTAACTTACCATGATTCCAACTGCTAAGCCCGACCTCGACTTAGCGACTTCCGACCTGCTGCCTTCCGCATTAGCCGACTGATGGCCTGAGCCGTTGCGTTGCTAACTCACCTGACTAACTGAGCCTCTGCTCGATTTCTCCCTTCTCGATTTCTCTCTCTGTTTTTTTTTCCTTTTGCAACTCTCCCTTCTCGATTTCTCCTTTTGCGATTAGAGTCTAAATTGTTAGATTGTAGGTTGTAGTAGGTTTCCAATTGTGCATAGTAGGCTATAGCGAAAACAAAAGCAGCGAACAAAAACTTCAAAATGATCGGGCTACGCAAATAAAAAAAAGAAAATGAGTTGGACTAAAAAAATATTGAATTCTTTTATAAAACAAAACAAAACAAAATTGAGGAGATGCTAAATTTTATTTTTATATCACCATATATGTATCAACATCAACTACTTACAAAACCTCTATTTATAGGTTAGAGAAAACAAATGAAAAGCCATACAATTAACAAGATAGTTAATACAAAATTAAATCTAATAGAAAATGGATGAGGTGGAGAAGGTGAAATGTCTACTATTATTATTTCATAACACTCTCCCTTAGATATTTTACCTTATATTATACACTATTAATATTATACTGCAGGACAAATATTAATTTGGTACTTCAGGACCAATTTTTGATACTTCCGGATTAGTTATGCTGCCTCATTAAAAACCTTACTAAGAAAAATCCAGTGGGACAAAACTTAGTGAAGGGAAAAAGAGTGCAGCGTGTATAATACTCCCCCTCATTTTAACGTATATCTTTTAAGCGACGGATGCCGATCTTCTGTGAAAGTTGCTCAAAAACTTTTCTTGGCAATGATTTTGTGAATAGGTCTGCCAAATTGTCGCTCGATCTGATTTGACAAACATTTATCAAGCCATCCTTTTGTAGATCATGAGTTGAGAAGAATTTTGGCGAGAAGTGCTTGGTTCTGTCACCTTTAATATATCCTTCTTTGATTTGAGCAATATATGCTGCATTATCTTCATATAGTACTGTCGGACTTCCTTTGATTGACTCCAGCCCGCATTCCTCCTGGATGTGTTGGATCATTGATCTTAACCAGACACATTCTCGACCAGCATCGTATAGAGCAATTAATTCGGCATGATTTGATGATGTTGTCGTGAGTGTCTGTTTTGTCGATCGCCATGAAATTGCAGTACCGCCATATGTAAACACATATCTGGATTGTGATCGAGCTTTACGCGGGTCTGATAAATATCCTGCATCTGCATACCCAACTAATTTAGACTTTGTATCTTTTTGATAAAATAGTCCCATATCACGTGTCTCGCAAAGGTAACGAAATACATGTTTAATTTCGTTCCAATGTCGGCGTGTTGGATCAGAACTATATCTTGCTAGTACATTTATAGAAAAAGCAATATCAGGTCTCGTATTATTAGCAAGATACATCAAAGCCCCAATTGCACTTAAGTATGGTACTTCTGGACCAAGAACTTTTTCATTCTTTTCTCGGGGACGGTAAGGATCCTTTTTTATATCAAGTGATCGGACAACCATTGGTGCACTTAGAGGATGAGCTTTGTCCATATTAAAACGTTTCAACATCTTCTGGATATTGTTTGATTGATGGACAAAAATACCATTATACAAATGCTCGATCTGCAGGCCGAGACATAATTTTGTTATTCCAAGATCTTTCATTAATAATTTTGCAGTCTTTTCGATCTCTTCAGGAGACCCAATGATATTTAAATCATCAACATATACTGCAATAATTGTAAAATCTGAGATTGATCTTTTAATAAAAACACATGGACTAATTACATTAGATTTATATCATTCTTTTACTAGATATTCACTGAGTCGATTATACCACATTCGACCTGACTGTTTTAGTCCATATAAAGATCTTTTTAATTTTATAGAATATATTTCTCGAGGTTTTAATTTCAATGCTTCAGGCATTTTTAATCCTTCAGGGACTTTCATATAAATATCATTATCAAGTGATCCATACAAATAAGGTGTGACTACATCCATGAGGCGCATTTGAAGGTTTTCAGTGATTGTGAGACTGATTAAAAATCTAAGAGTTATTGCATCCACTACAGGTGAATATGTTTCTTCATAATCAACTCCTGGTATTTGTGTAAAATCTTGTGCCACAAGCCTTGCTTTATATCTCACAATTTCATTTTTCTCATTCCTTTTTATTGCAAATACCCACTTGTAACCTACATGGTTAACATCTTTTGGGGTTAAGACTACAGGTCCAAAAACATTGCGCTTTTCAAGCGAATCTAATTCAGCCTTCAGGGCATCTTTTCATTTTGGCCAATCATTTCTGTGCATACACTCTTCAGGAGTTTTTGGGACATAATCTTCCTCATTTAGCACATCAATTGCTATAGCATATGCAAAAATTTCATCAGCACATGTTTCATTTCGGTTCCATATTGTACCATTCTGTACATAGTTTATTGAGATCTCATAATCACTAGGTACCTGAGTTTCTTCTGGAACTTCATCAACCTCTTCTGGGGTTTTATCAATCTCTTCTGGGATTTTATTAATCTCTTCCGAGATTTTATTAATCTCTTCTGGGATTTTATTAATCTCTTCTGGAGTTGCACCAACTGCTTTATTCTGCTCTTTCTTTTGTCGTGGATTTTTATCTTTGGAACCAATTGGTCTTTCACGTTTTCTCTGTATAGTAACCTCTGCTGGGATTACATCAATACGAGCAGTTGCATTTAAAGCTGGTACATGTGATTTAGTCACTCTTTTTATATCTGTAAATGCATCTGGTAACTCATTTGCTATTCTTTGCAAATGTATAATCTTTTGAACTTCTGATTCACATTGACCACTTCGGGGATCAAGATAAGATATTGATGATGCATTCCAAGTTACTTCTTGTTTTACCAGCTTTTATTTTTCTCTTCCTAAGATTGGAAATATTGTCTCATCAAATTGGCAGTCAGCAAAACGTGCTGTAAAAATGTCTCCAGTTAATGGTTCTAAATATTTAATAATTGATGGAGAGTTAAAACCAATATAAATTCCCAATCTTCTTTGTGGTCCCATTTTTGTACGTTGTGGTGGAGAAATTGGAACATACACAGTGTTCGCTGGTTAGCGCAACGCAAGTTTCGGTACGCTTGAGGGCGTACCTTTTAAAACCGCGTTTACACTTCACGAGTAAGGGTTGCAAGTGCACAACCCCTATCGAGTAGTATAATCGGGTATCGATCCACAGGGACGGGCAATTACTAGGTTAGAATCTACCAAACTCAATTAAAAACTAGAAGTGAGAAGGTTTTGGTTTGGTATTTAAGTTCCTAAAAGGTCAATTCAAGCAATTCAAACAATGTAATAAAATGCTAGAAGAAATGTAAATTGTGTTTTGATTATGGATAAAAGGCGTTTCCAGGGTTTCAGATTTCATCTGTGATCTGCCTCTAGTGGTACGGCCCGTACCAAGTTGGTACGGCTAGGCCGTACTCCACTTGGTAAGGCAAGGCCGCACCACTCTGGTAAGACCCGTACTGGCTTGCCAGAACAGAGCTTACCAGTTCGAGTTGATGCATTCCTTGCTGGTACCTTGTGCTAAACTCTTTAGAAAGGTTCAATTGACCATACCTAAGGTTCCTAAGCCTCAACCGTCGTGTGTTGGATCAAGATCTAGGTTGGAATGCAATTGATTGCCTTTTAGGGATTTCTACACCTCAATTCTCATGTGTTGGTACAGATCTACCCTAGCTGGTTGATTGGAGACCTAAGGCACCCTCTAATCTGTCGATTAGAGGAGAATTCAACCTCTCGGCTTCAATTCGAACAAGTCTACCCTAAACAATTGATTTGGTTGAGAGATTGAGATGATCACATGACCTTGATAGGTTCGATCTAAACCTAGAGGTTCATCATACACAATCACAGCAATCAAAGCAAGAGATGGCAAAGAAAATCACAATCAATCAATCAAAAGAGTTCATACAAGATACAAGTCAAAGAAAGTCAAAACAAATCAAGAATCCATCTCTAAACCCTAGAAACTGAAATAACTACTCACAGCACATGATCTGATCTAAAAATACAATAAAAGGGATAGAGAAAGCCATGGATCGAAGGGATCGAGAGGAGGAAGCTTGATCCGCCGAGTTCCGCCTCTTTCCTCTTCCTTCCTTCTTGCTCATAGCTCCTTAGCTCTCTTTCTCTCTCTTACTGTGCTCTCAAATAGATCTGGAATGGAATAGCTGCCGAAATTGGAGAGCTCCCCGCTTTAAATAGCCTCTGCCAAAATTTGAATCTGTCAGGTCGCCTTTATGTACGGCCCGTACCAAATTGGTACGGCCAGGCCGTACCAGGCGTGATGAGCTGAAAAATGGCCAAGTCTGGTGAGACCCGTACCAAGCCTGGTAAGGGTCGTACCTCATCATCTGAATCGCCGTTTCTTCGTGTGTTTTGCTCCAAACCTGCAGAAAACAAGCAAACACTCAGCAGTACCAAATTCTAAAGATATATCGATGAAATGCACATGATTCTGGTGAATTAGGGCACGAATCTGGTACTAAAACAGGCCTAAAATAGACTAAATATGCGAGGTATCACACAGCACAACCAAATTTTTTAAGATGGGACAAGTTTGGTTCTCTTCCAGAGACCAATTGTAATGGAGAAAATTTATGATACGCAGTTGGTCTTAATCTAATAAGTGCAGCAGCATGTAAAATGGCATGTCCTCATGCAGAAGATGATAGATTACATTTCATAAGTAATGGTCTAGCAATCAGTTGGAATCTTTTAATTAATGATTCAGCTAAACCATTTTGTGTATGTACATGAGCCACTGGATGTTCTACCTTAATTCCAATTGACATACAATAATTATTAAATGATTGGGATGTAAACTCTCCTGCATTATCAAGCCGGATTCTCTTAATTTGATAATCTGAAAAATTTGCTCTCAATTGGATTATTTGTGCTAATAGCCTAGCAAATGCAACATTTCTTGTGGCTAATAGGCAAACATGTGACCATCGAGTTGATGCATCAATTAAAACCATAAAATATCTAAATGGTCCACATGGAGGAGAAATAGGGCCACAAATATCTCCTTGAATTCTTTCCAAAAATGAAGGAGATTCATTTTCAATTTTATTTTTAGATGGCCTAATTATCAGTTTTCCAAGAGAACATGCTGCACATGATAAATCTTTTGATAATATTATTTTCAGGTCATTTAGGAGATGTCCATTTGCACTTTCAATTATTCTCCTCATCATAATGTTACCTGGATGACCTAATCTGTCATGCCACAGAGTGAACATCTTTGTGTCAAGTAACTTCTGGTTACTTACCATATTTGATTATATTGGATTAATGTTCGTACAATATAATCCAGAGGATAAAGCTTCCAGCTTTTCCAATATGATCTTCTGGCCATATTCAATAGATGTAATTTGGAGATACTCAATATTATTTTCAGTCATGGTTTCAAGATGATAACCATTACGTCGAATATCTTTAAAACTTAGTAAATTTCTTCTGGATTTACTAGAGTATAATGCATCATTTATAATTAATTTTGTTCTTTCAGGTAACAAGATACAAGCTCTTCCGGAGCCCTCAATTAAATTACTAATACCAAAAATTGTATTAACATGTGTCTTTGCAGAAGACAATAGAGAAAAATATTTCTTGCTTTTTAGTATTGTGTTTGTTGTTCCACTGTCTACTAGACATTCATCTCTAATATTTACCATAGCTCTTTTGGAGTCTCCAATCATATTCTTTTTCCTTTGAACATAAAAGAAAATGTATAAGATTAAATAAAAGGAAACTAATTTTATTTTATGAGAAATATCGACTTACAACATATAAATAAAAACTAAACTTATTATAAAGATGAGAAACATCGACTTACAACATATAAATAAAAACTAAACTTATTATAAAGACTAAAACAAAAGAAACAAAAACTATTTCATAATATTAATTTCTTCATCAACATTTTCAAAGAAATCAGAAACATCTAGGTGTGTATCCATAAGCAAATCATTTGGGTCATTTTCAATGAAATTTGTTTCTACTGCTTGTCCCTTTTTCTTGATAGATGCTTGGTAGAGTTCGACTAAATGTTTAGGAGTACGACATGTGCGTGACCAATGGTTTGCCATACCACATCTATAGCAAATATTTTCAGATTTCTTAGAAGATGATGAGTTCTTTCCCTTTTCATATCTCCCCGCATTATTTTCATTTGATTTAGGATTATGACCATTACGTCGCCAAACATTATTACGACCACGTCCATGACTCCTCGGGGGCCGCGACCGCGTCCTCTTCCACGACCTCCTTTAAATGATGTTATTTTCTCTCCAGGGAATGATGTCGCATTCGCTTCAGGGAATGGACTAGAACCAGTGGGTCGTGACTGATGATTTCTCATCAGAAGCTTGTTATTTTGTTCCGCAACAAGAAGACATGATATCAATTCTGAATATTTTTTAAAACCACGTTCTCGATATTGCTGCTGCAAGAGCAAATTCGAAGCATGAAATGTAGAGAATGTTTTCTCTAGCATGTTTTCATCAGTAGTCTTTTCTTCACATAATTTTAATTCAGAAGTTATGCGAAACATTGCGGAATTATACTCACTCACAGATTTAAAATCTTGTAACCTTTAATGAATCCATTCATAACGAGCTTTTGGGAGGAGTACTTGTTTTTGATGGTCATATCTTTCTTTTAAATTTGTCCACAGTTCTAACGAATCTTTCACCGTTAAGTATTCAGTTTTTAAATTCTCATGGAGATGATGACGGAGAAATATCATTGCTTTGGCTTTCTCCTGCTGGGAGGTATTATTTTCAACTTTTATTGTTTCTCCAAGATTATTTGCGGTAAGGTGGATCTCAGCATCGAGAGTCCACGGGAGATAATTATTGCCCGATATATCAAGGGCAATGAACTCAAGTTTTGTAAGGTTTGCCATAAGGACTACAAAAATAAAAAAAATGCTACTATTATTAACAAATTTAATTAAATATGCATTTGTGTTAGATATATAAAAAAAAAATGATTTAAAAAAAAAATCTTAATAACTTCAGGTTATTAGGAGAATTAAATATTGGAGACATTTTATTGATTTGATAACTTCCGGTTATCATAAATATCAATAACTTTCTGATTCATATAAGAACTTCTGGTCTTTTTTTTTTTAAGAACTTCTGGTTCATAAAATAACATAACACAACTTTACATAGTTATAAACAAAGGAAGAAGTAAAATAAAAAAATAAAAAAAATACTCAACCGTACAACCAGAGAAGTAAAATAAAGAAAAAAATACTCAAAAACATAAATGGAACATATATTAGGAATTCGTTTTACTTTTACTTTTTCTTCTGCTGATGTAAGTAGCGAAATCTTTTTTTTTTTTTTTTTTTAACTTTGGCTAAGAACTTCAGGTTCTCTTGTATAAAAGATTATGATTAAGAACTTCAGGTTCTCTTAAAAAAAGCTTATAGCTATAGTATGTACAAAAGCTTCTGGCCATTATCATGTACTTGTTTTATCATTCTCTTCAGGGAATGAAAATATTACTCTCATTAAATATAAAATAAGAAAATTTCATCCAAGAAAATAAATATTATTACTAACAGTAATGTTAATGAAATGTAATCTAAAGAGTACCTTCTAGGTGTGCTTCTACGAAATCCCGTCGCAACTTAACTAGAGCAAACTCGTGCTAATAACGTTTTATAAAACAAAACAAAACAAAATTGAGGAGAGGCTAAATCTTATTTCTTTATTATCACCATATATGTATCAACATCAACTACTTACAAAACCTCTATTTATAGGCTAGAGAAAACAAATGAAAAGCCATACAATTAACAAGATAGTTAATACAAAATTAAATCTAATAGAAAGTGGATGAGGTGGAGAATGTGAAATGTCTACTATTATTATTTCATAACAAATTCCAACATACAACAAAAATAGACAATAGTTCAAATATACACGAGTTAATTTTCCTTTTTTAAAAAAAAAATATCTAAGAGTAGACAGATTGTTGCAACAATTCTGCACTAGAACTTCTGACCTTACTTGTCTAGCGCTTACGAAATGTTGCAACAATTTTGGACCAAGCTTCTTGCGACACCCTTGCTGCAAAACACCTCAAAACACTTCTTTCAAAGTCTGAAGAGAATAAAATTGAACATCATAAATAAAAGTAGGACCAACTTTTTTTTAATATAAATGGCAACAAATCATAGGAAGTAACTTCGATATTGTGGGCAATTTGAGATTCTTTAGCAATAAAATTATCTCACTAGCTAAATCATTTCGATAAAATATTATTAATCCCAATGATCTTTATTCAAATCAATTAATAGAAATTATTCCGACCAAAGAATATATATCTATAAATTTCTAATTTCTCATATGCGTGCATGTGATTAGACCAATTTTTTTCAGTTGATACAAATAATATCTGTGTGTATAGTGCTCAGACTGATAAAATTTGAGTACTGGATAACCTTAGAATTTTTCAACTCCATATCAACTCTGTATTTTTTTTTTTTCAAATGGTAACTAAAAATATATAATAGGCTACGTTAGATGTGAACATAAATATTTGCTAAACTGCAGTTTTATGAAAAACCGCGTAAAGAAAAAACATCAGAGAATATGCAATACATTTTGAAATAATAATCTCTGATTCTGTGGTTAGTTCAGTAGAACTAAAATTACGGTCATTTTGTGTTACTATGGAGCCTTGGAGGTAGAAAAACAGAAGTCGAGTACTAAAAAGCTATATCCTCTAAGGTAACAGAATGTTTCTGTTTAGATCCATATCATCCGATCAGAATTCGCACGGACCGGATTGGTCCGGATTCTGATCTAAACAGATATGGACTCGTACTAAAAATGCACTGAATTTCTCTACTCTCTACTCTTTCCCTTTCCCCTCCCGCTCGCTGAAAACCCTCCAACAGCCAGCAAAAACAACACCTAAAATCGCAAAAACGACCTGGATGGAGCCACCGCAACTGGCTGGACCCGGTGATGCGCCGCCGAAGCAGGTGGCTCAGGCGATGGATCGGCTCGGCCACGCCGCGCGGCTCATCGCCGAGATCCGGCTTGGTGCGGACCGTATTCTCGAAGCGCTCCTTGTCTCAAACGAGACGCCGCGTCTTTCCGAGAAGGCTGCTGAGCTTACACTCGCCGAGGAAGCGGCGATGAGTCGCCACTTCGTTGATCTCCGTGCAGTTGGTATATTTCAAATATCTTTTAGGGTTTTTTTCTATTCCACCTTTTTGCATTTTACACTGAAATTTATTATTTTTTGTAGTTATGCATTCCGTTTGCTTTTCTAGTCATGTCAGATAAGAACTTTTAAATGCAGGCAATTGCATATAGAGAGGTGCATAAGGATTTCTTTCTTTTCTGGAATTAGCTGCATTTGATGAATTTTATTTTAATTTGGATTCAAAGGGGTCATTGATGTGCCAATTTGTTGTTGCTTCATCTGTGTATAGATATCTACCTGGGTTTTTGTCTGTTTACCATTAATTTACACCCCCATCTATCCCTCAGACAAAAGAAGAGAGATAATAGGAGTCTGGCTAGTATAACATCAGTGTCATTTCAGCCTATATAACACCAACTCCAAAACCTATCAAATCGACTTCAAACGGTGAATCCAAACCGTTCAAACCGATCTACTTCATTAGTTGTGCGTTTACATGCACAATTTATAATTTTTCGAATTTATTTAGTATCAAGTCAAGCGGTCAAATGAGTGAGTTTTTAAGTTAATTTTAATACATTCATTTTTCAACATTTTTTACCGCTTGATTTGATACTAAAATAACTCGAAAATATAAAAAATTTGCATGTAAACGCATCACTCATAAAGTAAATCGGTTTGAACGGTTTGGATTAGTCGTTTAAAGTCTATTCAATCAATTTTAGAGTTAGTGTCATATGACACCGATGTCATACTAGCCGGACTCGAGATAATAGTATGAAACCTTAAACTAAAATCACCTCAAATATTTTCTCTTAGGAAGGCAGCTTGAAGAGTCGGGTGTGCTAACTGGCGCTCTAAGGTCAAAAGGAAACTCATGGGGTCTTCACATGCCTCTTGTTTGTCCTGATGGCGCTGTTGTGGCATATGCCTGGAAGCGCCAGCTGGCTGGCCAGGCTGGTGCCTCTGCTGTTGATAGAGCCAGGTGCAACAGCAATTTTAGTTCTTACCGATTTTGTGTTATCAGATTGATCTTGTAATGAACTGTACCAGTACAGATATATGTATTGTCGTTAGCCTAATATCCCTTTCTGTTTATCATTGATGTATTGGTTGGTCGGCATCAGTACCGTGTCTGATGTTACACAAAGAATTTGTGTAAAAGTGTTTCTCTGTGGAATTCGGTTGAGGGAAACTCGATTTAGGTCAGAATCTTATGTGAATGCAATCCAATAAGAATCCACCTCATACGCACAAACACAGGAAAATAGAAAACTGATGAAGTTTAACCTATTTTATCTTCTGCACAACTATTAAATTGCTCTGTTTTTTATGCCTCCCTTTTTTAAGCGTCTAAAACTCAATTAACAGAATAAAGCTGTTAGAAATGATCAATATGTCTAAAATGCATGCAAAACTTGGAAGCCTTTCAGCTTTATTTTAAATGGCATGAAGAGCAAGGAAAAGGAACACACATGATTCATCCATTTAGTGTGTATTTACAAGTATCTTGATGCCTATGTAAGAGAGTCAAATGCCATAATCCTTTACATGCATATAGTGAAAGTAATATATATTATACCTTGTACCTTTATAATTAAATCCAGGTTTTAAATTCTCAGTAGTTCAAAGTTATAAATTGGAGGGATATGAGGCACCAACGATGGGGCCTTTGAGTCCCTCTTGTTAATATGTTCACAAAGCCATAAACCTTTAATATTCATCTCAGTTCTTACAGGAGATATATCTGCACATTTTCAGATTAGCTCTTAAAGCATTCACTGATCAGAAGAGGCGCTTCTTCCCTCATTTAGAAGATGATCAGATCGACCTCTCCCATAATGACACCATCAAAATTCCCCCAACAAAACAACCCCGTTTATCACAGAGACCAACCCAAAACCCTAATATTGGTTCCTCTGAACAGAAACCCACACTAGCTGACATACTAAAGAGCATAGAAACTGAGGCTCCAAGCATCACCACCTCCACATATCAACGGCTCGAATGGTCAAAACGAGCTGAATCCTTGTCTTCTGTTATGAATGATAACTCTCTTGATCAGCCTAAGATGCAAAATTTGGCAAATTTGAGTAGCAATTTCAATAACGTGGCGGTAATTGAATTGGTGGCTTCTGGTGTATTTAGGGTTTTAGTGTCGCTTCATCCTGCTGGGTCGACAGATCCTGATGCTGTGGCTTTCTTCTCTCCTAATGAGGTGAGGCCAAACAGTACAGTAGCAAACAGATTTAATATATTAATAATAGGATTTACTCTTATTTGTAACTTCTTATGTTGTAATGTTATGGTGAAACAGGAATTTAGGGTTCTCCTTCTTGTACCTCTTTTCTTTCTTTTTCATTGAATTAGAGATAGATTATTTCTTTATTTCTTTTTATCTCTTAGGGAGGAAGCTACTTGCATTCAAGAGGCTTGTCAGCTCATCATGTTTTCAAGCATGTCACGGTAAGTTGATTCTACAACTAGATTTGTGTTTCGTTCTTGTCTAATGTTACGTTAGATGCCGAACTGAGAGCAAACTTATGTCAGAACATAAAACATACTGTACCGGTTAGCACTTCATTGATAAACTGTTGGGCGATTGGTCATTTCAGGTCCTTTGGATTGTGTAAGGTTTGGCTGTTGGGTCATTGGTCATTTCCAATGTATTGGGCTGTTAAGATTCAGGAGGTCAACTTCTTGAGTCATGTTCAAGTCCTGGCAGGTTTTGTTGTGCTTTTATCTAACAAAAGTTATTAGGGAGTCACGGTATCATGTACTTCAGGATTGGTTCAAGTCAACTATCAGATCAAATGGGTTGAGATTTTGGGTCAGATCAGGCTCCGATTTTGGCTAGTATTTTTAGGGTGATAGATCAGTGGGTTTCCAATCCATCCGGGTTTTGGGTTGCTCGCATTTGGTTTGGGTTCGGTGCATGTAATTTATAACTCATAACTGATAGGTCATTTAGGTTGGTTTTAGGTTTGGGTTACTTATTTTATTAGTGCCTTGGTTTGTGGTGTTAATTGTGCCCTTGTTTATGCATTTCACCAATTTGTTGAGGAAACTTTATGTTAAATAAGAGCAAAATCACAAAACCAATAAAATCAATTAACACAAATCATCTCATGCGTATTATATTTCTTCGTGTGAAAAGAAAGTAACAAGGACACATGATGTTTAATTATCTCTGGTATGTCTCCACCGTTAAGCCTTGTAGGTAGCTTATTTATTGCACCTGTTGTTTTGTTTTGTTTTATTTGTAGGAATATGCTGACAAGGCCTTGCAATATTTCCTCAGTGTAGACCCAAACAAGGCTCTTTCTCATCTTTTGGTATTGGACAGCAACTAATATTCTATTGTCATAGGCCTATAGTTTATTATTTGCTACATTTTCTGTTAGTTAATCAGATCAAAATATCATGTCACCTGAGAAAGAAGAAATTTTCATCTGCAACCTCAGAAATTGTCCTTCCTAATTTAATAAAAATGCAAATGCTCCTTTTTTGTTAGAGGAGGGATCCGATTACCACAATTTTGAGTTACCACAACCATTTTCTACATTTTCAAAGTCCAAATCGTCAATCCAAACCGTTCAACATGATCTCCACAATAAAATGTGCTTCCATATCAAATTTTACATTTTTTTGAATTTTTTTACTATTTATTAAGATGGGTACAAAATTCAATGGTCTGAATTTGACTAGTTTTTTGTAAATTAATAAATAGTAAAAAAATTCAAAAAAATGTAAAATTTGATCTTCAAGCACATTTTATTGTGGAGATCATGTTGAACGGTTTGGATCGACAATTTGGACTTTGAAAATGTAGAAAATGGTTGTGGTAACTCAAAATTGTGGTAATCGGATCCCTCCTCTTTTATTTGTTATCCTCGTGTGTAATAAACACTTGATAAAAAAAAAATCATAGTTTCAATATTCTGAAGTAATTGAGGAAGGGTATGCATGCGGACACACTTGATGTTTTGTCAGCATTTGCATGATATCCTGTTCTTGTAGGGTTTGTATTCATTATATCTGTAAGTTCTGCAGGAGCACTCGTGAAATTGCTTGTAGTTTGTCTTAACTAATAGTACCAATTTTACATTTTGTTTGCAGAGTTGGATCTGTAGCCACCAAACCTTATTTACGAAAGCTTGCAGGTGAGTCTGCTCTCTTTTGTAGAGTACCTAAATGCCATTGTTTGTGAATACTGGTGGTTAGCAAGATGTGTATTTGTCTTTGTGCTAACTATATTACCAGGAGATCCCTGTAATTAAATACTATGCTTATCTTTGCTATATGCTCACTAAAGATTTAACCCAGAACTGATATTGCTTAAACAATTGTTATCATCCATTAAAAAACCTAAAATTGGAATAAAGAACACAATAAACCATATATCAAATACCTCTGCACGTGCCTTATTGTGCTGTTATGTAATTATATATTTTTGGAACAAGTGCAGTAAATGCAGTAAGCTGTTAATGATGGATACATCTCTAGCTATACTATTGCCACCAGTTCACCGCTCTTATATGCTTACTTCTAAGGGACATGATCAAGATTTTGCAACTTCTTACCACATCGGATGCTCCTCTTATGATGTCTAATGTTTGTCACTGCTGGGATTTTATTTGTTTTTGGTTTATTGCTATGAGCGCATACATGACTTTTGGTCATAGGAGTAAGCAGCTTTAGGTTTAGAAATTAACAAATTGTAGTCTTTGCTTGTGTGCTGAAATTTACGTTTTTTATGTACATTAGTGATCTATGGTGTAAGATGTCATACAACCTGCTGCTAATTTTCCTATGTATATGAAAACTCCTCTCTTACTCCATAATTAATTTTGGTTACTCGAGTTGTAGTGTTTTTACTTTTTAATTATTGTGCTGTTATGTTTTTAGCTATTTGCTGGCAGCAATATACTTTTTCCCCTCCTCTTCTAACATTTACTACTGATTGTATTTTATCTTCTCTTTATTGTTTTTATTTTTTTAGTTGTCATTCATATTCAACAAGTTGTTTTTCATTTTATATAAGGTTTTTTATCTTGTACTGGTTGTTTTTTATTATAAAGTAGTTGTTTTCATTCTCTTTTAATTGTGTTAATTTTTTGCTGGTTGTCTTTCATGTTTTATTTGTTGTCTTTTATTTCTTTTAGTTGTCATTCATATTATATTATTTTTTAATTTTCTACTAGTTTTTCATCTTGTACTGGTTGTCTTTTATTATTTAGTAATTGTTTTTTATCTTTTTTAGTTGTCTTTCATATTGTACTGATTATCTTTCTTGTTCTACTGATTTTGATGGAAAAAGTACACGAGTTCTTTATCTATTTATCGACTATATTTCTAGCATAGGTTATCTTTCATTTCCTACTGGTCGTCTTTCATATACTGCTAGTGGTATTTCATTTTCATTTAGTTGTCTTTCATCTTGTACTAATTGTTTTTCATCTTGTACTGGTTGTGTTTCATATTCTATTGGTTGCGTTTCATCCACTATTGGTTGTTTTCAGCTTATTCTAATTGTCATTCATATTTTGCTAGTTGTTTATCTTCTTCTACCACTTGTCTTTCATATTGTACTGGTTGTCTTTCATGTTCCACTAGTTGTTTTTCATATACTACTGTTTGTATTTCAACTTCTTCGAGTTTTATTTCATTTTCTTCTAGATGTCTTTCATCTTCTATTTGTTGTTATTTGTGTACTAGTAGTCTTTCATCTTGTATTGGTTGTATTTCATGTTTTATTGGTTGTCTTTTATCTTCTGATAGCTGTTTTTCATCTTCTTGTAGTTGTCTTTCATTTTATGCTGAATATCTTTCATTTTCTACTGGTTATCTTTCATGTCCTATTAATTGTTTTCATCTACTAGTTTTATTTCATCTTGTTTTAGTTGTCTATCATCTTCTACTAGTTGTATTTCATCTCCTTCTAGTTATTTTTCATCTTATACTGGTTGTCTTTCATGTTCTTCTGGTTGTCTTTCCCGTTCTACTGGTTGTCTTTTATTTATTACATGTTGTATTTCATCTTCTTCTTCTTGTCTTTCATTTTGTACTGCTTATCTTTTATGTTCTACTGGTTGTCTTTTCATTTTCTTCTAATTTTCTTCATTATATACTAGTTGTCTTTCATGTTCTACTGGTTGTCTTTCATCTTCTTCTAGTTATCTTTCACGTTATACTGGTTGCTTGTCACGTTGTATTGGTTGTTTTCATCTACTACTGATATTTTATCTTCTTCTAGTTGTATTTCATCTTGTACTGGTTATCTTTCAGGTTTTACTAGTTGTCTTTCACGTTTACAGGTTGTCCTTCATTTAAGACTAGTTGTATTTCATCTTCTTCTAGTTGTCTTTCATCTTCTACTGTCTTTCATGTTCTACTGATTGTCTTTTATTTTCTTCTAGTCGTATTTTTCCTTTCTCTTTCATCTTCTTCTAGTGTTATCTTATCTTGTACCAGTTGTCTTTCATATTCTACTAGTTGTCTTTCAAGTTTTACTGGTTGTCTTTCATGTACTACTGGTTATATTTCATCTTCTTCGAGTTGTATTTCATCTTGTACTGATTTTCTTTCAATGACTATAGTTTGTTTTTAATCTTCTTTTAGTTGTCATTCATATTTTACTAGTTATTTTCCATCATCTACTAGTTGTTTTTCATCTTGTACTGGATGTCTTTCATCATCTAATAGTAGTTGTTTTCCATCTTCTTCTAGTTGTCTTTCATGTCCTACTGGTTGTCTTTTATATTCTTGTAGTTGTCTTTCATCTTTTGCAAGCTATTTTTCAACCTCTTGTAGTTGTCTTTCATGTTGTACTTGTTGTCTTTCAAGTTCTACTGATTTTCTTTCATGTTATACTGGTTATCTTTCATCTACTACTAGTTGTATTTCATTTACTATTGGTTGTCTTTATTTTGTACTTGTTATCTTTGATGTTCAGCAACTTGTCTTTGACGTTTTACTAGTTGTCTTTCTAGTTGTGTTTGATCTTGTACTGGTTGTCTTTCATGTTCCACTGGTTGTCTTTCATTACCTACTTATTGTCCTTTATCTACTACTAGTTGTATTTCATCATCTTCAAGTTGTATTTCATCTTCTTCTAGTTGTCATTCATATTCTACTAGTTGTTTTTCATCTTTCAATGGTTGTCCTTCATCATCTAGTAGTTATTTTTCATCAACTTATAGTTCTTTTTCATCGTCTTATAGTTGTTTTTCATCTTGTTCGGGTTGTTTTTCATATTCTACTGCTTGTCTTTCATGTCCTTTGGATTGTCTTTCATCTACTACTGGTTGTATTTTATTTTCTTCTAGTTATCTTTTATCTTGTACTAATTGTTTTTCATGTTCTAGTTGTCTTTCATCTTGTACATGTTGTGTTTCATGTTTTATATGTTATCTTTCATTCACTACTGGTCATATTTCATATTCTTATAGTTGTCATTCATATTCTACTAGTTGTCTTTCTTCTTCTATTGGTTATCTTTCATCTTCTAGTAGTTCTTTTTCATCATTTTCTAGTTGTCCTTTCATCTTGTACTGGTTGTCTTTCATGTTCCACTGGTTTCTTTTATGTCCTACTGATTGCCTTTCAACTACTACTGGTTGTATTTCATCTTTTTCTAGATGTCTTTCATATTCTACTAGTTTTTTTTTTCATCTTTTTCTAGTTAGCTTTCATCTTGTATTGGTTGTATGTCATGTTCTACTGGTTGTCTTTCATGCCATATTGATTGTCTTTCATCTACTACTTGTTGTATTTCATCTTCTTCTAATTGTCTTTCGTGTTGTACTGGCTGTCTTTCACGTTCTGCTGGTTGTCTTTCACATTCTACTAGTAGTCTTGCATTTACTATTGATTGTATTTCATGTTCTACTTGTTGTTTTTCATCTTCTTCTGGTTCTCTTTAATCTTGTATCATATACTACTGGTGTGTGCATACGCATACAATGTTTCAGGATTCAGTGCTATCTGTTTTCAAGACATGAAGATGACATCGAACTTGAGACATTTATTTCTCTCTGCTATTCCTTCTGGTTCACCCTCGATGGGCCTACTGTTTATAATCTGTCCATCGAGAGAATTTATTGATTGTGGGGACGTTTAACTCCCGACGGGCGCAAGCCCCCGCCGTTAATTACATCAGCAGACCCTTCCAAGTCAAGCTAAATACCTCATGCATTCCAGGATTTGTGCCTACTTTTTTGTAAACTGAATAATTGGGGCTAAAAGAGGGGCTTATGTACTGACTTTGGATTTGGTTCTCACTGTTTGGACTTATGTGTGTATGTGTTTTATGAAGCATATATCATTTTATTATGTAGGAATACATTTATTATACTTGTTTGCATGCTTAGAAGGTGCTTAATACTTAAAAAACAGATTATATGTTTTATTTGTATTTTTATTTATGAAGGAAATTAATTAGATCTAAATAAAAGGGTATTTTGGGTAATTTCAGGAGTTGACTGATGCTTGAATATATCCAATTTTGGTTTAGAAGCATAGAGAATTTAATTTAGGTTCATATGGAGGTGGTTTGAGTCAATTTGGACTTGAAACGAAAAAATTATGGCCAAAAAGGACTGAAAAGGGCTTGTCTATGAAGTTTTCATCTTTCCAAGGACATATTTGTAAATTCTGAAGGATTGAGGTTTGTGATTTGGGCTTTTAACTGGGTCTAGAGTGCAATTTTGAGCTTCTAGGGACTTGTTTGAAGAGGCTTTGGGTATCCAGGGGCTTATTTATAAATCTCCTGGGGCTGCGCTGTGATTCTCATTTGTTAGAGGGATCTAACTACCAAGATAGGCCTTATTTAATTGTTTCTGGGCTTCAAGATTATAACTGGGCTTTGAGATGTGTGTTGGACTTTCAAGATTTGTATTCGGACTTTGAGATCAGTGTTAAATTTTTGGATTTGGACATTGGGCTTTGATGTTGGGCCTTGGTTTAAACTTGTTGGGCTTCGATTCTTGGTTGTTGGGCTTCAAGGCTTTAAACCGATAGGCTAACAAATGGGACCCATATGGCAATGGTTCATTGATTTTTAGTTTGAATCTGGATCCTTAGATCGACCATTGCTTTGAGATTTGTGTTTTCCACTTGAACTTTTGCTTTGGCGCTTCGATTAAACGGTTTGAGCTACTTCAACCTTCGTGCGGTATGAACTAGAGCTTCATGCCCGAGCTTAGGGTTTAGATCACCGGTGATGATCCCGATCACGGCAAGGGCGGAGGACAACATGGTTGTGATCGCCTTGGTGTCAGGAAGTAAGTGCACTTAGTGTCGGCGGTCGGTGGTCACCGGAGGTGGTGGTTCTCGGCTGAATTGGGGTTTTGGTCCCGGTTTGAATTCTAAACCGATTTCTTTACGTTTACTTGGTAATTTCTTCAATTTATTGGTTGTTTATCATCGAGTCAAGGTATAAAAACTATATATGGTGTCAATTTGGGTTTTGGTTGGGATTTGAGCAAGGTTCAAGTTGTGGTGTCTCAGTTTGATATTGAATTGGTACTGATTTGATTGACAAACCTTCTTGATCATAATTGAGGTACAAAAGAAGCTCTTCAAAGTATTCTGAAGGTGACAAAGGGGTGTTGTTATGAATCTTGGATTTGAGGTATTGGTGAACATAGGTTATGTGAAACTTACATTCTTTACAATACAAAATCATTTAATCCTTCTATTTTTGTTGATAAGTGTATGCTTTTCTTATTACTAAATCACAGAGAAATGTTTAAACTATGCTCAGGACAAGTTTCATAATTTTTGCAATTTTATTTCTATTTTTAAGCATTTAATTATACAGAGGGGTATTGAAGGTAATTTTACCATTTTAATTAACAGATTTTTCATTTTCAAAAGCTGAACTTCAATAATTCATAATAAATTGAAATAAAATCGAAACAATTTGAAATTTGTGTCTACTTTATGTGTTTTGAAGTCCTTTACATGACTGTATACTCAGTTTTGCTTTTTGGTCCATGGAATGATCTATGCTGATCATTTTGCTGACAGAGGTCAAATTTGATGTTTTTGAGGTATACCACTGTACCAGTAGCACTTAACCCATGCTTGGCTGCTGAGTCTGAGCTTGATACTGCACCAGAGGCTGGTTTAGGGTTATTACCACATGTCACACTGACTGGTTGAGGTCAGGATAGGTTTTGATAGCTTGAAACCTATTGTTTTGTACCAGCAAAGGAAAAGAAAAGATCAAAAGCTCTAAAAATCATTGTTCAATATTTTTAAATTATCAAAAGACCATCAGAACTTGGAAAATTACAGGGAAGCCCCTGGTTTTGTTAAAATTGTGTATTATGTGATCTTTTCACTTGATTATTGGGCAAAATCATTAAGATATCATGGGAAAAAGAATATAAATGACATGATGCAGTTGTAACTGCTGTTTATTTACATCTTAGTCCTCCATCTTTCACCATATACATGTATATCCATTTGATCCCTTTACATGGTGTAATCTAGTACACTTGCATGCATAAAAGACTAAATTTCTACACATATAACATGGGCCCTTGGGTCATTTAAAAGGAACTGATGGGAAGTCAGCTGGCTCAACCTTCTCAGCTCTTGTGTGTACATTTTTGTTAAGTCACTTTTAATTCTCTTTAATTCTTCATTAAAATAATTAAATAGCTCCAATATGGGAGGAAGCCAGCTGGCTCATTAAAGAGGTTGGTTTAAAGGCAGCAAAAGAACAAAGAAGGAAATATCAAAATTTACACTTTTATACATTCATATTTTTATAATATACTAAAATAGTGATAAATTCCAGAAAATAAGAATAAATCCTATCAACTAAGGAGAAATAATAATTTTTATATATTTTATTTAGTATTTTTATTAAAGGCAGTAAAGGGAAAAGGGACTTTTATTGATCATTAGGCTAAAGCATGCTTAGCTTATTATGAAACAAGCTTAGATATCATGTAGTCTTCACATTTTATCAATTCAGAAGCTCCAAACAAGAAAGCAAAAAAGAAGACCAAAAAGGAGATCAAGATAGTAAAAAAGAAAGGCAAATAATATGGATTTTAAGAACTTTATTCAACATCAAAAGGTATACATGACTTAGCCCCTCAGGGCTTACATTTAGGTATTAATTACCTAATTAGCTTGTTGCTACAGAGGAGAAAGGACGAAAAGCTTTAAAACTAGCCTAGCACTGTAGCAATTCTAGGGTTTTTGTAGGAAGGGTAGAGTTTCAGTGTATTTCCACTGTATGTGTTGTTGTTTTCAACATGCTATAGGGTGCCTTTTATAGGCAAGCATTAGGGTTTAGGCTTGCTGCCTACTGAGGTGTCTTTCATCATGCCCCTCAGGTGTTTGATCAAGGGTCTTGATTGATTTGTTGTCTTCATATTTGCATACATGGCAAGGGTTGTCCAATAGGAGCCTGACATGTCACTTATCCCTACTTGGAGTAATTTCAACCCTTGGATTAGCCTTGGGTGCTGTGCATTGCATTATGGCCTTTGATTAGCCGGCCAAATGAGGTATAATTCAATTTGTGTGCTCCTGCACCTCTGGAGAAGAACCTTCTATATTTGTCTTCATCCAGGGGTTGTGCAACACGTGTCCTGGGGACCATACAACATATTGATAGCTGTGGAGTACAAGGTGCATTGTATTGGCGGTATACCGGGCTTAATATATTCCCTCATTAGTATTTGCACTTCTGGCCTTCAAAAGGGAGACACCTAGCATCGCCATATTCCCCTTAAGGTGTTCCAAGGTGTATCACACCCTTGTGCGAATCAATTTACTGCATCTCTATTGTACCCGAGTTGCAGCTTGTCGCATTCATGCACATGCTTATTTCAATGCGCTTTTAATTAAATTGAGGCCTCCAGTAGCATCGTATTGTGCATAAGAAAATCCTGTTAAGCCCTCGAGTCTCAATTTCGCCTATCTTAGCTGAACCATTCCACCGTTTTGATTACTTCTCGGGTTAAATTGGGAAAAGGGAAAATGATTCAGGCTTAAGGAAGGTCAGAGACGTGTAGAGGGAGACAGGTGCTCGCAAGTTTAGGTGAGCTTTCCTTCAATTCATTCTTTGCTCGGGTGAATTTTAAAGCTTGAAATTTGGCTTATAATGCGAGCTGAAGGAGGAAGAAGGAGAAGGTGAGATCAGGACCCACTTGTCAGTCCCCCTGAGGCACAGTTTTGTTTTATGTTTAAATCCTTTGTTTTGTGGTTGTACCCGGTATTCAGTGAACCGTGCAGGGGTTATAGTGCGAAGTATGGTGCTCCTAGCGCACTCGACTTGAAGGGGTCAGGGGAGCGCAGAGCGCTGGTTTTAACTTGAACCTTATAGTTGTGTATGTCTGGTTTACCATGTACCGATACACTGACATGTTTGGTCTATGGGTTATACTTCATTGCACCGTGTCCATGAGGGATGAGGGGGTCAAGCGCTGGGGCGCTGAGACTTGATCTCGGGTGCCGGATCTAGTTGAGCTCGGTATATCATGAGGCATATGGCTAACTACTCGGTTCACAAAGCTTTGTTTGTCTAGACCAAGTTCAGCTATCTCTGAGAGTCAGCGAAATTTGCATTGAGTCACTGACTTGTGGGCCCAGGTTGTAGAGTTTTGCTTGTGCACTCCATTTTGTACCCGAATTGGCTAGAGTAATTCCTATGGGTACCCTATGCCACGTGGCACCAATTAGAGCTTTCTGTTTTATAATTTTAATATTTTTCCAATCATTTTGAGTTAGGAGATGTACCATATATCAAAATTCATGATTATTTGAGTAGAATTTAATCATGGACCTTGTTTAATAAATTTCATCTCCTATTTTGTGGTATTGACCTATTTTAACATATGATTGAAATGTTAATTGGCTAACTTTAATTAATTAAATGGCATCTTTGTACAAGTAATTAATTTCCAACTTTTTAGGGTCAAACACTTTCGTTCACTATTGGTTGCATTTCATCTAATTCTAGTGGTCTGTAATCTTGTACAGGTTGTCTGTTATGTTATACTGGTTGTCGTTAATTTTTTTCTAGTTGTCATTCATATTCTAATAGTTTTTTTTTCATCTTCTACTGTTGTTTTTCATCTTGTACTAGTTGTCTTTCATTATCTAGTAGTTATTTTTCATCTTAATCTAGTTGCCTTTAACTGATTATATTTTATGTTCTATTGCTTGTCTTTCATCTATTACTGGTTGTCTTTAATCTTCTTCTGGTTATCTTTCACGTTCTACTGGCTGTATTACATATACTTCTAGTTGTCTTTTATCTTGTACTGGTTGTCTTTCATCTTCTTCTAATGATATTTCATCTTGTACTGGTTGTCTTTCAGCTTCTTCTAGTTGTCATTTATATTCTACTAGTTTTTTTTCATCTTGTATTGGTTGTCTTTCATCATCTAACAGATGTATTTCATCTTCTTCTAGTAGTCTTTCATGTTCTACTAGTTGTCTTTCACGTTTTATTGGTTGTATTTCATCAACTATTAGTTGTATTTCATCTTCTTCTAGTTGTCTCTCATCTTGTACTGGTTTTCTTTCATGTTCTAATGGTGGTCTTTCATCCTCTTCTAGTTGTCATTAATATAGTTGTTTTTCATCTTGTACTGGATGTCATTCATCATCTAGTAGTTCTTTTCCATCTTCTTCTAGTTATCTTTCATCTTCTTCTAGTTCTTTAATCTTGTACTGGTTGTCTCTCATGTACTACTGGTTGTCTTTAATTTACCACTGGTTGTATTTCATCCTCTTCTAGTTGTCTCTCATCTTGTACATGTTGTCTTTTATGTTCTACTGGTTGTCTTTCATATTTTTCTGGTTGTATTTCATTTTTTTCGAGTTGTCTTTCATCTTGTACTGGTTTTCGAGTTGTCATTAATATTCTACCAGTTGTTTTTCATCATCTACAAGTTGCTTTTAATCTTGTACTAGATGTTCTAATGGTTGTCTTTCACGTTCTGCTGGTTGTCTTTCATCCACTCTTGGTTGTATTTCATCTACATCTTGTTGTCTGTCATATTCTACTAGTTGTCTTTCATCTTCTTCTAGTTGTATTTTTTCTTCCTCGAGTTGTATTTCATCTTCTTCTAGTTGTCTCTCATCCTGTACCGGTTGTCTTTCACGTATTACTGGTTGTCTTTCACGTATTACTGGTTATCTTTCATCTACTACTAGTTGTATTTTATCTTTTTCGAGTTGTCATTCATCTTGTTCTGTTTTTTTTTCATGTTCTATTGGTTGTCTTTTATGTTTTACTGGTTGTTTGTCATCCATTATTGGTTGTATTTCGTCTTCTTCTAGTGGTTTTACATCTTGTACTAGTTGTCTGTCATGTTCTACTGGTTGTCTTTTCATCTTCTTCTAGTTGTCATTCATATTCTACAAGTTTTTTTTTCATCTTATACTTGTTGTTTTTCATCATGTACTGGTTGTCTTTCATCATCTAATAGTTGTATTTCATCTTCTTTTAGTTGTCGCTTATCTTGTACATGTTGTCTTACATGTTCTACTGGTTTTCTTTCATCTACTGCTGGTTGTCTTTCTTCTTCTAGTTGTTTTTCATGTTGTACTGGTTATCTTCCACGTCCTACTGGTTGTCTTTCACGTTCTACTTGTTGTATTTCATCTACTTCTAGTTGTCTTTCATCTTGTACTAGTTGTCTTTCATGTTCTATTGATTGTCTTTTATCTTATTCTACTTGTATTTTTTTCATCCTCTAGTTGTCTCTTATCCTGTACCTGTTGTCTTTCATGTTCTACTAGTTGTCTTTCACATTTTACTAGTTGTCTTTCGTCTACTACTGGTTGTATTTCATCTTTTTTTCCAGTTGTTTTTCATCTTGTACTGGTTTTCATTCATGTTCTATTGGTTGTTTTTCATATTCTTCTAGTTTACATTCATATTCTACTAGTTGTTTTTCATCTTATACTGTTCTCTCATCATGTAATAGTTGTTTTCCATCTACTTCAAGTTGTCTTTCATCTTGTATTGGTTGTCTTTCATGTTGTACTGGTTGTCTTTCATCTTCTAGTAGTTGTTTTTCATATTCTTCTCGTTGTGTCTTTCATCTTGTACTGGTTGTCTGTCATATTCTACTGGTTGTTTTTCATCTTGAATTGGTTATCTTTCATCCTCTAGTTGTTTTTCATCATCTACAAGTTGTTTTTCATGTTGTATTGATTGTCTTTCATCATCTAGTAGCTTTTTTTCATTTTTTTCTAGTTGTGTTTCATCTTGTTCTGGTTGTCTTTCATGTTCTGCTGGTTGTTTTTCATGTCCTACTGATTGTCTTTCATCAACTACTGGTTGTATTTCATCTTTTTCGAGTTGTTTGTCATCTTGTACTGGTTTTCTTTCCTGTTCTACCGGTTGTCTTTCATCTTCTTTCAGTTGTCATTCATATTCGACTAGTTGTTTTTCATATTCTACTAGTTGTTTTTCATTTTCAACTAGTTATTTTTCATCTTGTAATAGTTGTCTCTCATCATGTAGTAGTTGTTTTCCATCTTCTTCAAGTTGTCTTTCATCTTGTACTGGTCTTTCATGTTCCACTGGTTGTTTTACATATTCGACTAGTTGTTTTACCTGTATAAGATGAGCGACAACTAAAACAAGATGAAATACAACTAGAGGAAGAAAAAAAACTTGTAGAATATGAATGACAACTAGAAGAAGATGAACTAGTAGAACAATAATGACAACTAGAAGAAGATAAAAACAACAACTATTAGATGAAAGACAACCAGTAAACGTGAAAGACAAGTAGAACATAAAAGACAACCAGTACAAGATGAAACACAACTAGAAAAAGATGAAATACAACTAGTAGTAGTTGAAAGACAACGAGTGGACATGAAAAGACAACATGTACAAGATGATGGACAACTATAAGAAGATGAAATATACAACTAGAGGAAGAAAAAAATATAATTACAAGAAGATGAAACACAACCAGTAGAACATGACAAACAACTTGTAAAACGTGAAAGACAACCAGTAGAACATAAAAGACAACCAGTACAATATGAAAATCAACTAGAAGAAGATGAAATACAACCAGTATTAGATGAAAAACAACCAGTAGAACGTGAAGACCAACCAGAAGAACGAAAAAACAACCAGTGCAACATGAAAGACAACTGGAAGAAGATGAAATACTAGTAGTTGACGAATGATGAAAAGACAACAAGTAAAACATGAAAATACAATGATCAATGTCAAAATGATAGTGAATTACGTAGGGTTTTGGCTTAGATTTTGCCTTATTATCTCACCTTTATGTTTATTTAATTAGAGAAAAAGGCTACTGTTGCTCTACTTTATGTTTTAGTGCATGAAACATGTTTTTGGGCTATTTTACATCATTTGGAGCAAGAATCAGGTCAATCGGATAAGCGACGCTCATCGACTAAGGCTTTGTTACGGCCCATATTGGCTAATACGGAGCAGAGCCCCAATACGAACCAGAGATAACGCAATATGCATTAAGTCCCTCAGCGACACAGTTCCAATACGGACCGTATCAGCCAATACGGTCAGTATCCGAGGCGTCCTTTGGTGAATAACTGCTTCAGCTGTATCCAGATCAGATTTTTAGGACTCCACACATCTCCAGGCACCCCTCACTTCTATATAAGCCCTCTGGACTGAAGAGGAAGACATCTTTGTATAATTTTGGTGTTCTATTATATTAAGTGAGAAGAGAGGAGTGTGTTGAGACTAGTTAGGAAGCGCTACTTGTTTGTGTCTTCTTTGAGTCTGTTGTAAACATGTCGTTCCGCGGCTAAGTTTAGATTCTTAGGGCTAGGTAGTAAACCTTGTTACTCATGATGCTTTGATATATATATTTTATTGTTTGTGTAACCTTTTGTTGATTTAAATGTTTTTGTATTTTATGTTCTTCTTACTTGGTTTCGATGATCTAATTTAATCCGTCATGGTAAGTGACAGTGCTTAGATGGTAAGTAGAATTACGATGGATCAAGGACAAGGGGGAATATTAGACTAGTGTGAAGAAAACCTTATAGGGGAAACCACTAGTTGGAACAACTAAACGCAATACAGAAGTTCCGACATTTGCGCATCGGTAGATGAAACATCGCAGTGTCTTTATAGTAACCTCTATAAAGAGAGATCTGATATTTGTGTAAGAAACTCGGTCTTTATAGTAATCTCAATGGGAGTTCCAGCATTTGCGTAAGAAACTCGCAGTGTCTTTATAGTAACCCCCATATAACATTGGAAACCAGCCCTAATAAAGTTAAAGTACCAAAGCGGATTGAGTAGCAATGGTGTGCCAAAACCTTAGGAATTCACATCTCTATCTTTATTTTACTTACTTTTAATTTTCGCCAAATATACATTGATCACAACTACAACTCTTGATTTTCAGATTTCGTCTAGCCTTTCAAAAGATTGTGATTTGATCGCTCAAGACTCTAAACCAATATTCCCTGTGGATCGACCTCAATTATACTACTCGATAGGATTGTGCGCTTGTGATTCGACCCGATAGCATACCGAGTTTATAAATATTAAAAGTAACCATCGCTCTTCGGAGTGATCATACAACCAATAGTAGATGAAAGACACAAGTAGAACGTGAAAGACAACTAAAATAACATGAAAGACAACTAGTACAAGATGAAAGACAACTAATACAAGATGAAAGCCAACTAGAAGAAGATGAAAAATAACTAGTAGATGATGAAAGACATCAAGAAGAACATGAAATACAACTAGTAGTAGATGAAAGACAATCAGTTGGACATGAAAGACGCCCAGTGGAACACGAAAGACAACCAATACAATATGAATGACAACTAGAAGAAGATTAAAACTACTACTAAAAGATGAAAGACAACCCAGTAAAAGAAGAAAAACAACTAGTAGAATATGAATGACAATTAGAAGAAGATGAAATACAACCAATAGAACATGAAACACAACCAGTACAAGATGAAAAACAACCAGAAAAATATGAAAGACAACTAGTACAAGATGAAAGACAACTAGAAGAAAATAAAATAAAACCAGTAGTAGATGAAAGACAATTAGAAGAACATGAAAGACAACCAATGGAACATGAAAGACAACTAATACAAGATGAAATAAAACTATAAGAAGATGAAATACAACAAGAAGTAGATGAAAGACAACCAGTAGAACGTGAAAGACAACTAGTACAACATGAAAAGACAACTAGAAGAAGATGAAAAAACAACCAATAGAAGATGAAAAACAATAAACGATGAAAGACAACCAGTAGGACATGATAGACCAATACAGATCATGAAAGACAACCAGTACTAGATGAAGGACAACTAGAAAAGATGAAGAACAACTACAAGATGATGAAATACATCCAATACAAGATGAAAAACAACTAGTAAAATATTAATGACAACTATAAGAAGATGAAAGACAACCAGTAGAACATGACAGACAACCAGTACAAGTTGAAAGCCAACTAGAAGAAGATGAAATACAACCAGTAGTAAATGACAGACAACCAGTAAAATATGAAGGACAACAAGTAGAACACGAAAGACAACTAGTAGAAGATGAAATACAATTAGAAGAAGATGAAATACAACCAGTAGTAAATGAAAGACAACCAGCTGAACGTGAAAGACAACCAGTAGAACATCCAAGACAACCAGTACAACATGAAAGACAACTAGAAGAAGATAAAATACAACCAGTATTAGACGAAAGACAACTAGTAGTAGATGAAAGACAACCAGTACAAGATTAAAGACAACCAAAAGAAGATGAAAAACAAGAAGTAGAGCATGAAATACAACTAATAGTAGATGAAAGACAACAAGTAAGATGTGAAAGACAACTAATAGAACATGAAAGACAGCCAGTACAAGATGAAAGACAACTAGAAGAAGATGAAAAACTAGTAGTAGATGAAAGGCACCAAGAAGAATATGAAATACAACTAGTAGTAGATGAAACACAATCAGTAGGACATGAAAAGACACCCAACCGAACACAAAAGACAACCAGTACATTATGAAAGTCAACTAGAAGAAGATAAAAAACAACTACTATAAGATGAAAGACAACCAGTAGAAGAAGAAAAACAACTAGTATAATATGAATGACAACTAGGATAAGATGAAATACAACCAGGATGAAAGACAACCAATAGTAGATGAAACACAATCAGTACAAGACGAAAGATAACTAGAAGAAAATAAAATAAAACTAGTATTAGATGAAAGACAATTAGAAGAACATGAAAGGCAATTAGAAGAACATGAAAGACAACCAGTAGTAGATGATAAACAACTAGAAGAAAATGAAATACAACCCGTAGTAGATGAAATATAACCAGTACAAAATGAAAAACAACCAGTACAAGATGAAAAACAACTATTATAAGTTGAAAAACAACTAGTAGAATATGAATGACAACTAGAAGAAGATGAAAGACAACTAATATGCCTATTTTTACCGGGTTTTATACTTTTGGTCATACAATCGGAACGGGGAATCAACTAAGAAAAAAAGGCTCATAATAGAGGGGCGAAGCAGGAACTCAATAAAGTGATGTATGAGATCGGGTCAACCTCCCACAGCCGTCCAATTCACACTCCCTCTTAAGTCTCTTGCTCTGATACCAGCACCTGTAGATGAATCTGAAGGGGGAGAGAGGCAAAGCCTAAACGAAGGGCAGCAGCACTCAGTATTAGTCAGTCAGGATGTTCTTTTCAATATTACAAGATCTTTGCTGAAGGGCCATTACTCCTTAAGCAACGCCCTTACAATTTCGTAAAGCATTTTCTTTTTCTTTTTAGTAAGTGGAACCATCTTTTTTTGAAATGCAGATAGTAAATGAAAGACAACCAGCAATGAGAAGAAGATGAAATACAGCTTGATGAAGATGAAATACAACTTGATGAAGATGAAATACAACTAGTAGTAGATGAAAGACAATTAGTAGGACATAAAAAAAACTAGTGAAACAAGAAAGACAACCAGTACAAGATGAAAAACAACAAGTGGAAAATGAAAAACAAATATTAGAAGATGAAAAACAACTAGTAGAAGATGAATGATAACTAGAATAACATGAAAGAAAACCAGTACAAGATCAAAGACAACTCAAAGAGGATGAAATACAACCAGTAGAACATGAAAGAAAACTAGTACAAAATGAAAGACAACTCGAAAAAAATGAAATACAACCATTAAAGCATGAAAGACAACTAGTAGAAAAATATGAAAGTCAACCGGTACAAGATGAGAGACAACTAGAAGAAGATGAAATACAATTAGTATTAAATGAAAGGTAATCTGTAGGAAATGAAAGACAACCAGTAGAACATGTTAGACAACAAGTACAAGATAAAAGACAACTAGAAGAAGATGAAATACAACCAGTAGTAGATGAAAGACAACCAGTAAAACGTGAAAGACAACTAGTAGAACATTAAAGACAAAAAGTACAAGATGAAAATCAACTAGAATAAGATGAGAGACAACCAATACAACGTAAAAAACAACCAGTGCAACATGAAAGACAACTGAAAGAAGATGAAATGCTACTAGTAGTTGTCGAAAGACAACCAGTGGTAGATGAAAAACAACTAGAAGAAGATGAAAGACAACTAGACGAAGATGAAATACAACCAATAGTAATGAAAGACAATCGGTTGGAAATGAAAGGGAACCAGTATGAAAGACAACATTACAAGATGAACGACAACTAGAAGAAGACGAAAAACAGCTACTAGAATACTAGATGATGTAAGTCAACCAGTACAAGATGGAAAACAACTACTAGAAGAAAAAATACAACTAGAAAAAGATGAATGACAACCAGTAGAACACGAAAGACAAACAATACAAGATGAAAGACAACTAAAAGTAGATGAAATACAACTTATAGTAGATGAAAGACAACTAGAAGAAGATGAAATACAACCAGTAGTAGAACAATAAAGACAACCTAGATGAAAGACAATTAGAAGAATATGAAATACAACAAGTAGTAGATGAAGACAACCATTAAACGTGAAAGACAAGTAGAACATGAAAACAAACCAGTACAAGATGAAACACTAGAAGAACATGAAATACAACCATTAGTAGTTGAAAGGCAACCAGTAGGACATGAAAGACCACCTGTACAAGAGAACAACTAGAGGAAGAAAAAAAATACAACTGACAGACAATCAGTACAAGATGAAAGACAACTAGAAGAAGATCAAATTCAACCAGTAGTAGATGACAGACAACTAGTAAAACGTTAAGGAGAACAAGAGAACATGAAAGACAACCAGTACAAGATGAAAGACAATTAGAAGAAGATGAAAAACAATCAGTAGTAGATGAAAGACAACCAGCAGAACGTGAAAGACAACCAGTAGAATGTCAAAGATAACCAGTACAACATGAAAATCAACTAGAAGATGATGAAAAACAATAGTAGACGAAAAACAACCAGTAGTAGATGAAAGACAAAAAGTACAAGATTAAAGACAACCGGAAGAAGATGAAAAACAACTAGTAGAACATGAAATAAAACCAATAGATGATGAAAGACAACTAATAGTAGATGAAAGACAATCAGTAAGACATAAAAGACAACCAGAACAAGATGAAAGACAACTAGAACAAGATGAAAAACAACTAGTAGAAGATGAAATACATCAAGAATAAGATGAATACAACTAGTAGTAGATGAAAGACAAGTAGGACATGAAAGACACTCAATGGAACATGAAAGATAACCAGTATTAATATGACAAACAACTAGAAGAAGATGAAAAACAACTACTAGACGATGAAAGAGAACCAGTAGAAGAAGAAAAACAAGTAGTAGAATATGAATAACAACTAGAAGAAGATGAAATACAACCAGTAGTGGATGAAAGACAACCAATAGAACATGAACCACAACCAGTATAAGATGAAATACAACTAGAAAAAAATATAATAAAAGTATAAAACCAATAGTAGATGAAAGACAACAAGTAGTAGATGAAAGACAACTAGAAGAAGAAATAATACAATTAATAGTGGATGATTACAATTAATAGTGGATGAAAGACAATCAGTAGGACATGAAAGACACCCAGTGGAACAGAAAAACAACTAGTACAATATGAAAGATAACTAGAAGAAGATGAAAAACAACTACTAGAAGATGAAAGACAACTAATAGAAGAAAAAAACAACTAATAGAATATGAATGACAACTAGAAGAAAATGAAATACAACTAGTAGTCGATGAAAGACACCCAATATAACATGAAACACAATCAGTACAAGATGAAAGACAACTAGAAAAAAATAAAATACTAGAAGAAAATAAAATAAAACCAGTAGTAGATGAAGACAATTAGAAGAACATGAAAGACAACCAGTAGTATATGAGAGACAACCAGTAAAACGTGAAAAACAACTAGTAGAACATGAGAGACAACCGGTACAAGATGAGAAACAACTAGTAGAACATGAAATACAACTAGAGGAAGAAATAATACAATTAGAAGAAGATGAAAGACAATAAGTAGAACATGAAAGACAACCAGTACGAAATGAAAGACAACTAAAAGTAGATGAAGTACAACATGTAGTAGATGAAAGACAACCAGTAGAATGTTAAAGAAAACTAGAAGAAGATGACAGACAACCAGTAGAACATGAAAGACAACTAATAGAACATGAAAGACAACCAATACAACGTGAAAGACAACCAGTACAACATGAAAGAGAAATAAAAGAAAATGAAAACCAACTAGTACAAGATGAAAGACAACTAGCAGAATATAAAATACAACCAGCAGCAGATTAAAAACAATTAGAAAAAGATGAAAGACAACTAATAATAGATGAAAGACAGCTAGAAGAAAATTAAATACAATAAGTAGTAGATGAAAGACAATCAGTAAGACATGAAAGAATAACAAGATGAAAGACAACTAAAAGAAGATGAAAAACAGCTACTAGATGATGAAAGACAACTAGTACAAGATGAAAAACAACTACTAGAAGATGAAAGACAACTAATAGAACTTGAAAAACAACCAGTACAAGATGAAAGACAACTAGAAGAAGATGAAAGACAACAAGTAAATGTGAAAGACAAGTAGAACATGCAAGACAACCAGCACAAGATGAAACACAACTAGAAGAAGATGAAATACAACCACTTGTAGTTGAAAGACAACCAATAGGACATAAAAAACAACCAGTACAAGAAGAAGGACAACTAGCAAAGATGAAAAACAACTACTAGATGATGAAAGACATCCAATACAAGATGAAAAACAACTAGTAGAATATATGACAACTAGAAGAAGAAGAAAAACAATTAGCAGAACATGAAAGACAACTAGAACAAAATTAAAGACGACAAGGAGAAGATGAAATACAACCAGTAGTAGATGAAAAAACCAATGAAACATGAAAGACAACCAATACAAGATGAAAATAATAAATAGAAAATGAAAAAACAACTAGTAGAAAATGAAAAACAACTAGTAGAATATGAATGACAACTAGAAGGACAAGAAAGACAACCAGTACAACATGAATGACAACTAGTAGTAGATGAAAAAAAAAACTAGTAAAAGAAGAAAGTCAACGTGTAGAACATGATATACAACTAGTAGTAGATGAAAGACAAGCAATAGAATGTGAAAAACAACTAATAGGACATAAAAGACAACCAGTACAAGATGAAAGATAACTAGAATAATATGAAAACAACTAGTAGAAGATGAAAGACATCTACAAGAAGATGAAATACAATCAGTACTAGATGAAAGACAACTAGCAGAACTTGAAAGACAAATACAATATAAAAGAGAACTAGAAGAAGATGAAAAATAACTACTAAAAGATGAAAGACAACTAGTAGAAGAAGAAAAACAACTAGTAAAATATGAATGACATCTAGAAAAAGATGAAATACAACCAGTAGTGGATGAAAGACAACTCGAAGAGAATGAAATACAGCCAGTAGAACATGAAAGACAACCAGTACAACATGAAAGAGAAATAGAAGAAACTGAAAAACAACTAGTACACGATGAAAGACAACTAGAAGAAAATAAAATACAACCAGTTGTAGATTAAAAACAATTAGAACAAGACGAAAGACAACTAATAATAGATGAAAGTCAACTAGAAGAAAATGAAATTCAACCAGTAGTAGATGAAAGACAAATCAATAAGACATAAAAGATAACCAGAACAAGATGAAAAACAACTAGAAGAAGATGAAAAACAGCTACTAGATGATGAAAGACAACTACAAGACGAAAAACAACTACTACAAGATGAAATACAACTAATAGAATTTGAAAGACAACCAGTACAAGATGAAAGACAACTCGAAGAAGATGATAGATAACTAGAAGAAGATGAAAGACAACTAGAAGAAGATGAAAGACAACTAATGGAATATGAAAGACAACCAGTAGAATATGACAGATAACTAGAAGAAGATGAAATACAACCAGTAGTAGATGAAAGACAATTAGTAGGACAAGAAAAACAACTAGTCAAACATGAAAGATTGTTCAAGATGAAAAACAACAAGTAGAAAATGAAAAACAACTAGTAGAAGATGAAAATCAACTAGTAGAGTAGATGAAATACAACCAATATAACGTGAAAAACATCCAGTACAACATTAAAGACAAATAGAAGAAGATGAAAAACAACTAGTATAAGATGAAAAACAACTAGAAGAAAATAAAATACAACCACTAGTAGATTAATTACTTCATAGTTGCTTTGCATCTTCTTCAAGTTGTCTTGCATCTTGTACTGGTTGTCTTGCATTTTGTACTGTTGTCTTTCATGTTCTACTGGTTGTCTTTCGTATCGTACTGATTGTTTTTCATCGACTACTGGTTGAATTTCATCTTCTAGTAGTTGACTTTACTAGTTATTTTTCATCTTCTACTGGTAGTTTTTCATCTTTTACTAGTTATTTTTTCATCTTCTTCTAGTTGTCTTTCATGTTGTACTGGTTGTCTTTCGTGTTCTACTTGTTGTCTTTCATCTACTTATGGTTGTATTTCATTTTCTTCTAGTTGTCTTTCATCTTGTACTGGTTGTCTTTCATGTTCCACTAGTTGTCTGTCATCTACTACGGTTGTGTTTCATCTTTTTCTTGTTGTCATTCATTTTCTTTTAGTTGTCTTTCATATTGTACTGGTCGTCTTTCATGTTCTACTGGTTGTCTTTCGTCTACTACTGGTTGTATTTCATATTCTTCTAGTTGTCTTTCATCTTGTACTGGTTGTCTTTCATATTCTACTTGTCTTTCACGTTTTACTGGTTATCTTTCATCTACTACTTGTTGTATTTTATTTTTTTCTAGTTGTCTTTCATCTACTGGTTGTCTTTCTTGTTCTACTGGTTGTTTTTCATCTTCTTCTAGTTGTCATTCATATTCTACTAGTTTTTTTCATCTTCTACTTGTTGTGTTTTATCTTGTACCGATTGTTTTTCACCATCTAGTAGTTGTTTTTCATCTTCTTTTTGTTGTGTTTCATTGTATTCTTTCATGTTCAACTAACCGTCTTCCACGTTTTACTGGTTATCTTTCATCTTCTTATAGTTGTCTTTCAAGTTGTACTGGTTGTTTTTCACATTCTACTAGTTGTCTTTCACGTTCTACTGGTTGTCTTAATCTACTTCTAGTTGTCTTTCATTTTGTACTGGTTGTCTTTCATCTTCTTCTAGTTGTATTTTTTTTTTGTCTAGTTGTATTTCATCTTCTTCTAGCTGTCTCTCATATTGTATCGGTTGTCTTTCATGTTCTACTGGTTGTCTTTCATCTACTACATGTTGTATTTCATCTTCTTCTAGTTTTCTTTCATCTAGTATTGATTGTCTTTATTGTTCTACTGGTCTTTCATCTTCTTCTAGTTTTCTTTCATCTAGTATTGATTGTTCAACTAGTTTTTTTCATCTTCTACTTGTTATTTTTCATGTTGTACCGATTGTCTTTCATCATCTAGTAGTTGTTTTTGATCTTCTTCTAGTTGTCTTTCATCTTGTATTGGTTGTATTTCATGTTCTACTGGTTTTTTTAAATTTCCTTCTTATTGTGTTTTCATCTACTACTTGTTGTATTTCATATTATTCTAGTTGTCTTTCATCTTGTACTGGTTCTGTTTCATGTTCTATGTTTTTCATTTTCGTCTAGTTCATTTCATCATCTATTAGTTGTCTTTCATGTTCTACTAGTTGTGTTTCATCTTTTTCTAGTTGTATTTCTTTTACCTCTAGGTGTATTTCATCTTCTTCTAGTTGTCTTTTGTATTGCGTTAGTTGTCTTTCATCTTCTTTTAGTTGTCTTTAATCTTGTACTAGTTGTTTTTCATCTTCTTCTAGTTGTCTTTAATCTTGTTCTGGTTGTGTTTCATCTTCTTCTAGTTATCATTCATATTCTACTAATTGTTTTTCATCTTCTACTGGTTATCTTGCATCTTCTAGTACTTGTTTTTCATCTTTTTTCTAGTTGTCTTTCGTCTTGTACTGGTTGTCTTTCATGTTTCACTGGTTGTCTTTCATGTTCCACTGATTGTCTTTCATCTACTACTGGTTGTATTTCCTCTTCTTGAAGTTGTATCTCATCTTGTTCTAGTTGTTTTTCATCTTGTTCTAGTTGTCTTTCATATTGTTCTGTTTGTCTTTCATGTTCTATTAGTTGTTTTTCATCTTCTTCTAGTTGTCATTCATATGCTACTAGTGATTTTTAATCTTCTACTAGTTGTTTTTCTTCTTGTACTAGTTGTTTTTCATTGTCTTTAGTTATCTTTCATCTTGTACTTGTTGTATTTCATATTTTACTGGTTGTCTTTCATGTACTACTGATTGTCTTTCATATACTACTAGTTGTATTTCATTTTCTTTTAGTTGTCTTTCATCTTGTACTAGTTGTTTTTCATCTTCTTCAGTCTTTCATCTTGTACTGTTTGTCTTTCATGTTTTATTAGTTGTTTTTCATCTTGTGCTGGTTGTCATTCATTATCTAGTAGTTGTTTCTTAATGTTCTACTAGTTGTCTTTCATGTCCTACTGATGGTCCTTCATCTACTACTAGTTGTATTTTATTTTCTTCAAGTTGTCTTTCATCTTTTACTTGTTGTTTTTTCATATTCTTCTAGTTGTTTTTCATCTTGTACTGGTTGTCTTTCGTGTTCTACTGGTTGTCTTTCATATACTTCTTGTTGTATTTTATCTTTTTCTAGTTGTCTCTCATCTTGAACCGGTTGTCTTTCAAGTTTTATTGGTTGTCTTTCACGTTTACTGGTTGTCTTTCATCTATTACTAGTTGTATTTCATCTTTTTTGAGTTGTCTTTCTTCTTGTACTAGTTTCTTTTATGTTCTACTTGTTGTCTTTGATCTTCATCTAGTTTTCATTCATATTCTACTAGTTGTTTTTCATCTTCTACTAGTTGTCATTCATATTTTACCTTTTGCGTTGTTATTTTTATGTATGTCTAAAAGTATGGTAAAGTAGATCTGAGGTTGAGACCATCCGAGTCTAGCCATTGCTTGGCTGGATATCAAATTCAAAATTCAAATTACCGGACTTGGTCAATACTGAAAACTTGGGCACAAACAAAATATGCTAAACAATTATGTTGTAGATCTTGTGATCTGCAAAGAGCCGTTGGCTCTCCTTTGAATTCCACTATAAATAGTGGTCTATGTCTCCTGTCTCATTGGCGAGAGAATACCCTCACAAATCTTACACTTTAGAATCCTTTTGAGAGGTTTAGCCTAGTCCATTGTTGTTTGTGCCAGCTTTGTATTCTTGAATTTATATATTCCATTGGGAACGCTTTCTAACCGTTCTAAACGGTTAGTATAAAAATCAACCTCAAATTTACTTTACTTATCTATTTGATTTTACAATTAATCTTTTTGTAAATTCTTGTTGATTTTTTCAGTTCATCCGGTCCAAATTGACAATCATCTTGAATATGCAAACTAACTTATGCAAAGAAATCACTAAATTCATTAATTGTATGTTTTGCAAATTAGTCAAATAGCGTAATTAGAAAATTGCTCACAACAACAATCTCTCCCTTGACGATTTGCAAAACATACACCGCAAGTGCATAAATTGATTAAACCCAATTTAATTTGCACAATGATAGTTTTTGCATTTCTTGCAATTTCTTCCTCCTTTTGAAAATCGGTGAAAGGGAGAAAAATAAACAATTACCGAGTGCTCCCCCTCAATTTATGCACTCTCTCTCAATTTCGTAATATTTGAGAATTAAAGCACAATTTAATGTTGATTGACAATTAGGAATGTAATTATCGCATCACATCTTAATTAATAGTCAAGTATCCAAATTTTTTTGTTTTGGATCCAATAAACAAGTTAACATTGACATTTATCTAATTGATGTGGAAATTTTGAGCAAACTTTTTAGTTAGATAATTATATATATATTGTTTAATTACTGGTACAGTAGGTTACTTGTAATGTTATATTTCAATACATAGGTGGGTTTCCAACCACTATTTCAGAAAAAGAATTACATAAATAATTACGACTTGAACATTTTTGGCAGAATGAATAATTGTCCCTGTCGAAATTATTGATCTTTTGAGTCGCTATTAGGATATATAACAATACGACATTAAAACAATGATACATACAAACAACGACGCCTACAATAAGACATGTATCGACAACCCTTTATATATAACTATCCATGTGAAGTCACGGGGTTTCTGTTGAGAACTGTGTTTGTTCCCATTTGAAAAAACATCCAACTCCATCTCCAACCACTGTTTGTTTATTACTTAATCATCTTTGGTAGATCTTAATCATTTTAATTTAAATTCGGTCAAAGAGTTTGCTGCCTCCAACTGTGAAGTTTCCCAACCGTTGCCTACCACACATGATACATGTAAAATAGAATATTGATATTGTGCTCCCGGACCGGATAGAGAATAAAATTAATCACGACGTTATCAGTTTCGTCACGACATGTTACGCGTGATGTGACTCGTGTATTATTTGATGTGTCCATTTACGTGATGTAGCTCACTTCAATGTAAAGTGATACATCACAACATATCATGCAAACTAATTCGGTCACGACACGTGACCAATTTTTTCAACATTGTTTCTTGATTTTAATTTATTTTGCAATCCTTTTAATTTTTAACATCTTTTTCTATGAACTAACTTAAAATTTGAAATACATTAATTTAGTGTGATCATATATGACGTGTACAATCTAGACATAAAAAGAACTTTTCATCACGTCACATTTTTCCGTCACTACTCACAGCACAATTCTTGAGTGAGACTAGAGTTATCAAATTAGAATTAAGACAATAAACAATAGGAGGGAGAAGGAACACCCAATTCAAGAGAATATCTTTTTTGTCATTATTTATTTTTCTTTTATGGTGTGTTTCCGAGTTTGGTTAACAGAGGTGAATAAAGAGGAGAGAAATGAAGATGGGGAGAAAGAGGATAATTCTGAGTTAAAATTTTTTTAATTCCGAATTTAAATTATAGAAGGTGAAAAGCGGTGGAGAATAATTCTCCCTATTTTTTTCATTTCTTTTTCTTCTCAACTCGGAAGCAGATGTTAATATTTGTAATGAATTACTAAATTAGTATAAAAAAGAGAGCCTGTTTTAATAGAGAAAAAATTGGACTTCGGTTTCAATATATTTACCCAGCGTACCTACTAACCCTACCGGAGACGCAAAAAGACTGACAGAGAGACAAAGAGCCTGTTTTAATAGATACTGAAGTTGACTAATAGGTGTGAAAGTTTGTCTCCAGGCATATAATATCAAACTTAAACTACTTTCCACTTGATCACATATTAAAAATTTATGTGCTTTTGGAGATTGGATCCAAAGGATCTATAAACAGTTGCCGAACGAAGCTTCTCTTTGTTCGTAATTCATTGATTCGTACTTTCGTAGTGTGTACTGAGAAAAGAGAAATGGTGTCAAACAAAATTTTGACTCGTCTCTTTGTGCTGCTCCTTCTCTTCTCATGCCTCCTCTCTCTTCATGCTGATGTGGCACTCTCCAGTAATTTTCTTCCCTTTGTTAGTCTCACTTTCACAATTCTTGTTTTACTTCCTTATTTTGTTTAGCTATATTCGTCTTTGCTGTTTTTGTTTCAGGGGAAATAAAATCCAACAATGAAAAATTGGAAATGGAGCTACACGAGATAAATCAGGTCCCCTCTCTCTCTTTCTCTCCCAACTTGGATTGATAAAGATTAAAGGAAATGTCCCAAATTGTTTCGGTAAATAAGAATGATAGCATGACTTCTTCACTAAAATTCACTCGAATTTTAGATAGGAGTAGAAGTTACTGTTTCAGAAAACTTGACAACTCCAAATAGATTCAAAAAGAAAATTCAGAAGAGAACATTGCTAGACTTGAGTCTTAATTAGAATTGCTTATTCACAATCTTGAATAAATTACTTGATATTCAGATATCTACTGGCGACCAAATGGACATGGAAGAGGTGAACTTAAATGGAAGAATGGACCTCGAAAGGGACTACCCGTCCTGGGGAGCCAACAGTCGGCATAACCCGAGGAACCCTGGCAGATCCTGATTTTACTTATGTAAATTGAAAATTTCAATAATGAGATACCGTGAGAATAGTCTTGATCTAGTGATTAAGAAAACACTATCTTTGAGATTTTATGTTCAAAATCTGATTGGAATATCTTTTGTGGATATTTAAAGTTAATAGGTGTGATCTTATTTTTATTTCAGAAATAAACGACGACTGTTCTATCGCCAAATTATGCACGATGTTTTGCTTTAACTGCATTGCTACATTATAAGTAATACATAATTAATTTGTTTGTTGGGTATTGATTAACACATGATTTATATATCTACAAAATGCAAATTTTGACGAATACCTTGGACATTATAATTTATGACATATGTAAACTTTTTATAAACAAAACTGGCAGCAACTGCCAAGATTCATCAAAAAAAAAAAAATACATAGGTAAACTTTTTATGGATTACTATGTATATTTTAGTGAATTTCCAAGTAATCATCTAATCCCTATATACTATTTTTGTGACATAGAATTAAAGTAGAATTAGTTCAATAACATAATGCATATGGATATTAGTTCCTGATAGAAAGTTCTGTGACATAACGATGCATGGAGAAAGCCGAATTGGCATTACTGGGTACATGACTTCATCAAGTAATGGTCTCTGTGTCCGTGCACTATGCGTGTGCATCAATATAAATACAATCTATGTCCGTCTTCAACAGAACAAATGAATAAAATGGCCTTTCGTATTTTGAAAATGCTTGTTGATGCCCACTGGTCGCCTAATCGCCTTGTATCAGATCCAGATTGCTGCTGTAAAAGCAATTCTAAGCTTTTGTTGGTCTTGATTTCATGACATTTCTAACAATGCAGAGTGTTTGAACAATGTCAATGACAAGAAACCAATATCAAAGTATGAACCTCGAAAAACTTAACCAGAATTTACCAAGAAAGTGCTCCAACTAAGTTAATAAAACAAAGAGCAAGTTGAATAACTGCATACACTTATTTTGATCATAATCATGTAGTTATTAATGGTCCATCTCTGTATGTGAAGAATTTGTACAATTGTACTACTATTATTAAAAAATTCCTGTAAAAAAGAGATAGCCACCTTATGCGTGCAAGGTGCTTGATCCTAAGCCTGAGAAAATCTCCTCTGTGTCTCTGACGACCTTATGTAAACAATTAAACACTTGAATACCTCTCAAACTCAAAAGTTCATAGGCTTTATTATCAGAAATGTGAAAAAACGTTTATAGGCTTAAGAATCACGGTGTCTAACCTATACACCAAGGCCCAATACAGATTTTACGGCAATGGCTTGAGGAATGCAAAGCAAATATTGATCTGGGTCATTCTCATTAGCAAATATAACATCATTACACAAATTAATGAGATGCTTTTGGGTATTGGAACCGCTATTTGACATTCTGATAAATACTTGGATGACTAAAGACTTGCGCTACATAGTTTGTTTCCGAATCCAAGTGAAACATTGGATGACTAAAGACTTGCTTGGGTAGATGATACGAGTCCGCATCGTCTGCATTAACTCAAAAGATGTTCTTTTGTGTTAACCCATCATCTCGGCCGTCTGATATTAAACGGAGTCAATTCGGCCTTAGCCTATAATGCAGGGCCCCTTTAATATTAGTGTAGATCTTCTCCGCATGGATCTTAAAGCGGATCTTACAGTTCAGATGTATTAACTCAAAAGATTCTTTTTTGAGTTCATGCAGATGATACAAGTAACACCATGATCAGATTTCAATCTATCTTCACCCAATACTATCAGGTCATGTATCCATCCACCATCGAATGCAGCATTCATCCCGTTTCACGGATTGCAATAATTTTCTAAAATAGTAAACTGAACAAAAATTTCCATTTGATATTTACCATTATATTTTTAAAGTCGTGAACAGGCCTTAGATCTCAACATGAACATAATACTCCGAATTTATTTTAAATTAGAACCCAACATAGGAACCAGAAAACCTATCATTTACATAGATAACCTCCATGGGTTACAAGAAACAAAAATATAATTAGACATGCAAATGCAAAAATATACACCGATATTAAACATTTATAATGGACAAACATAATGGACGAGCTCAAATTGAGGTTCTTGACTTCTGCATCGTGTTGCTACCCTGTGAGGATGATGACGACCTAGCAGCCTGAAGAGACGAGGAGACCAGCTGTGCAAGAGCTGGTACGGCCCCACCTGTAAAGAAAATATACAAGGATTAGACTAAAAGTGTTCTTCAGAATTCACACAAAAGCATGCAAGCAGCCATTTATATACTCGATGGTACAAGCTAATTAAGTATATGATACTCTTCATCAATTAAAGTGGGTGAATTTAAAAGAAAATTAGGAGAGGAAGCTGTGTGTGGGTGGGTGGGTTGGGGGGGACAGATATCCTCACAGGTACCTGACTCAAGCAAATTGCAACGGCCGGTCCAGATTAATTCTATCTGGGCCAAACTCAATCCGGTGCCTATTGAGACTGTAGGGGGTCTGTTTTGAGATTCGTGCCATGTTAAATGGGCCGTCTGATTGTAATTTGCTTGAGTCAGGTAACCTGAGGTGATGTGAATTCGGGTTGGGGGGGGAGGGGGTCAAGTTTGGGGTAAAATTAAGACAAACCTGCCAATCCAGCACAAGCTGAAGAGAAGACAATCACTGGTGGTGCCTACATGCCAAAGAAAATACATAAAATCAATTCAACTAATAAAAAAGTTATTAGAAAATTAAGTTATCCAGTTATCACAAGCAGAATAAAATGTCGTATATCACTTCTTACACCAACAAGGAAATGTATCCACATAGGCCCTTTGATGTACCGCCTAATGACCGGCATAGCTGAAATTAGAAACTAATTAGTACTTCAAATATAATTCAAACTTCATATGTAGATAGCAACCAAAGTACATAATGCAGAATTCTCCATTTTGCTGCGAGCAGTTGGTGATCAATATAAGAAATATTAGTGTTCCTGGGAAAAATGCAGAAGTCTTCAGGTCAAATATGAAAGTGTACCAATTTCTTGACTGCGAGCATATTAGCTCCTATGATGAAAATAGATGAGATAAAAAACAAATATGTAAAATTTACTAAAATGCACAAGGCTTCAATAAAATGACAGGTGATCACATAGTTTGGCAACAAGCTGTCTCATAATCAGAATGTGTGGCATTTGGAATCTAAATTATCAACTTATGGAAGATACGCTTTTAAGTTTAAAAAAAGGTAAAATATCTCCGCCATAAAATATATTGACAAGACATTACAAAAAATGATAAAATTGGAGGTTAACGTACCATGATTAAAACCGTAAAATGCACTAGCTGTACCACCAACTGCTGAACCTATCTATTAACAGAAGAAGACACATATCTGAGTTAGACAATCAACTCCAACTTCAAATGGTCAGATAGCATTTGATTTCTCGATTATGCAAACAAGGAATGCATTGCTTATTTCTGTGGGTATATTTGATGTCAGGTCATTGAATAGACTAGCACATGGAACAAGCTTTTTAAGGCAATCAAGCTAAAATCAGGTATCTTTAGACTAGGCTGTGGACAAAGTAACTTGCTATTTGCTAAAACGAAACCTAACAAGGCTTCAGGTCAAATATGAAAGTGTACCAATTTCATGACCGTGAGCATATTTAGCTCCTATGATGAAAAAAATGACATACAAAACAAATATGTAAAAATATACCAAAAATTTAATGTCATTACATACCATGGAGAAGCTGTCTCGGACAAGAGGAGCCAGAGTCCAATTACTTGTCTCCTATTGAAAGAAATATTTACAACAGTATCAACAACCATCAACCATATCAAATAAGGGACATTAGAACAAACCCAAAAACAAAACATAAGTAGCACAAAAAAGATTGATTGAATGAGAGAAGGAAGATTACTTTAAACAAATGGACAATCAAGAGTAACCTTCACTATTATATCCTTGCAAAATTCAGCTGTCTTCAGTTATAAAAAATTATAACAGGCCCGCTCATTACATAAAATATTATGGTAAATACCCCTAGTTTGATAAAAGCAGTAACCTAATATGTGAATCGTGGCCAAATCGGATTAGAAGCATGCACTTTTAGAGCAACGAATGTATTCAAAGCAATTAAGACAAAATCAAGCACACAAAATCCTGTTTTACAGGGGCCTCAAAAGAGACAAAATTTACAGGTTATATGACAACCATACAAAATTGCCACAAAAAACGAGCTACATAGGACTCGGAGCCTCCTCTAGAAGGTTACAACACAAAAAAATTAAGAGGACGAGGGAGAGGGTGGGAGAAGAGAAAGTGAGAAATACACAGAGAGTCATACCATCTCCTTGGAGAGCGGTCCAGCGCAGTGGCGACATCTCGTAGGAGGCGGAGCAGTGGTATTAGAATCCGCCATGGATGCGATCGAGCCTCTCTCTCGGTCTGCGGGGGAGAAGGAAATGGAAATCCCTCCATTAAAACCCCGCAATAGAATCTTAAGCGGCGGAGATCGATCCACCGCTTCATATGAGTTGATCTGGACCCTTGAAATAAATGTTCTCCCAGCCTAATTAAATGACCTAAGATTTTAGGGGTGAAAACGGAGCGGATAGCCGACATTTTTATTAATATCCAAAGTTTAATAGAAATTAATTAATATACTCAGATTCCGGAGTATTTATAAAAATATTCATACCGGTCAGAAAATAGCTGATATCTTATTTATTTAAATACCGGTCATTTTCTGGCCGGTATTATATTTATTTAATTACCGGTCATTTTCTGACTGGTATTCTATTTTTTTTTTTACTGTTTTACACCCTATAAAATACCTATCTTTCTCTCTCTCTCCCTCACAACTCACTCAACTCACATAAAAGAGAAAGGGAGGAAGGGACAGAGAGTAAGAGAAGGTGATTTTTGAGGCGAAAAGGGCGATATTTAAAGGGGCCAAAAGGATGAACAATAACAACCGAGGTAGGTCGTCCTATCGTGGTCTAGCGAGAGGAGGGTCAATTAGTGATCGAGATAAAAATAAGAGAAAAAAGAACAACTGTCGATCATTCATACAGGAGGAATTTCTTAGGTATGAAATTTCGGACGATGACTTTGTGGAAAACCCTTACGGCTATGGTTTGAAAAAAAAGAAGGTTGATCTAGAGCCTCCAACATCGGACGATGAGTTTGTTCCGTGCTTATACTGGTAAGGCTACCACTTCGTCTGTTGTGACTGATCCAGATCCGGCAAAATTGGCTCGTTCTAAGAAGTAGTATTAGTAGGGTTTAAAATTTGGATACATTTGAGCTGGGTTCTAAGAAGTAGTATTATTGTAGTTGGATGAATTAGGTTGTAAAATTTTTGAGTTTCTTTAGTGTTTAATTTGTAGACTTTATTTCATCAATTCAGAGTTTGTTTAGACTTAATGTGTTTGTGCTTTATTAATTAAATTAGAATTACTTTTTATTTAGTAGTCACGTGTTGTTTCCTTTAAAGATGAAGGCGTGAGAAAGAATTCAGAGTCACAATTAAATTCGCAGCCAAGTCAGACTTGCATCACAAATTGCAAATAAAAAAGAGTCTCGTAGCCAATTCAGAGTCACAATTAAATTCGCAGCCAATTCATAGTCTCGTACAAAACAGTAAAATATACACAAATTGCAAATAAAAAGGACCACACAATTTGCAAATAAAATCCACACAAATTGCAAATAAAAAAGTTCTGAAAGCAGTATCTAAATAAACAAGTTCACAACATGCATATAAATCATCTATTACTACCACGCCTAAAACTAAATCCACAAAACAAACCGGTTCCATAAGATGGCCTACCAGATGGCTCTGCTTGGGTTCCAGATGGCCCTGCTTGGCTTCCAGATGCCCTTGTTGTACGCCTACTAGTTGACCTCCTCGGTTGGCTTCCAGATGGCTCTCCTTGCACCCCAACCGCCTCTCCTCCTATGGCAACTACCTCTCCTATTGCTTCTGCAAACATAGCAAATGCATCTAAACGGCTTGTAGCTGTGCTACGCCATGACCCTCCGGACCCACTTGCCTCTGCCATAACTCGCTCATTTTCTGCCGCATTTGCTGCGTTTCTTGCCTCTACATTTGCATTTGTTACTTAGTAAGTTGGTATAATTGGAAAGAAATATAATTTTTAATGAATGTTACATACCTCTTCGTTGCCTATCGGTAGTGGAACAGCGAGGCTGATGCCCCCTTCTTCTACCTTCTATTTCATCCATCGTCATTACATGACGGATGTGTTTTTGCCTCCCAACCCTAATCCAACCCTTGCTCGGAAGAATTCTTGCTTCAGTATTAGCAGGCCAATTTGGTATATTGCCAATGGGAACAAATACCCCACTCAAAGTACTTTCAAGATAGTTCACAGTATACCAGTCTGCAACAAATTGGTCCTCGCACCAGTTTCGATCACGACAAACAGCTAAGACATGAGCGCATGGAATAAAAGTTAATTAGATCCCTCTGCAAGTACATTTCATTTGGTTGTCGGGACCATGTGTCACAATGTACACGAACTCCCTGTGAGTAAGTTCCATATTACCTATGTTGCTGCGGGTGTAAGAAACGTACTCATTTGGGGATGAAACTTGCAACTGACCTTGGCCGTGCGTATAACGCACCAAATGCATTCTTGTCTTTTAATTCCATTGCTCGCTAGTCGCCGCTCAACAAACCATCTGTTGCACTTGTAGAACGTATCCTCCACTATGGCAGCCACGGGCATTCTACAGCTCGTTCGGAAGACATTGTTGAGCGACTCAGAGCCGTTTGTTGTCATGATACCAAATCGGTATCCTCCATCACAGGTTTGGAAAATCTTCTCATAATTAGACGGCTCTATCGCATCATTAGGACGTACTTTGTCCACCTTCCTTAAAAATGCATTACACCTTAGATTTAGCTGTACAAAACAAAGAGATGTTATTTCATTTTCAGAATAGTCTTATAAAATATTTAATCCCCACTTTATAAATTAGACATACCTGAGCAAACTCTTCGAACATCTCTTTCAACCTTCTTGGCTTCTTCTTCTTCGCTCCTTCTCTGAACCTCCATCCGTACCACTTGTCCTTTCCACAGTTATAGACCAGGTTGTCAGCAACATGCTGCATACAAAACCTGTGCACAAAAAGCTCTGGAGACCATCCGTATTCTGCTGTCAGTGCAGCTTTGATCCCCTTGTGCTGGTCCGATATAACACAGACGGATTTATTATATCCGAGCACTTCATTCCTCAACCACCGTAAGAAAAACCCCCAATTCTCGAAATCCTCCTTATGCACAATTGCAAATACAATAGGCAACAATTGGTTCTCGGCATCATAGCCACAAGCTATCAAAAACCTCCCCTCATACCGCCCAGACAAGAAGCATGCATCTATGCTGATCACTGGTCTCAAGTACTGAAACGCTGCAATGCATGGACCAAAAGCCCAAGCGACGGCCCTGAACTGAACAACATGTCTCATAATTTCTCCTGATTCTTTATCTCGTATCGGACTGGTCAGAAATTGGTACTTTGAGCTGGAATTCTTGTCGCAAATTGCCATCATCAATGGTCTCAGCAAGCTGTATGAAGTCTCCAAACTCCCAAATTGTCGGGCTATTGCAAGCTCACGACCCCTCCACAGTCGGTTGTATTTCGGGGTTACATTGTCATACACAGATAAAACACAGTCTGCCACCGTCTGGATGCTCATACAGGGGTCTCTCTTAATGCTTCTCTCAATGACATTGGCAATGATTGATGCCGTCAGACATTCATTGTCGGTCCTTGTATACTCAGTCCTACATGTTTAAGGCTTGTCTTGCCTCGTTATAACCCATGCATCTCCATATCCCGCTGGTTTTCCCCTAAGTTCGTAATCACAACGCGGGTCCTTGCATACCACATGAATCCGATCCCTATCACTTTTCTTCATTCTAATCTCCTAATTCTTAGTAATATGGTGCTCTCTAATCTTCTTAATTAGATCATCTTTGCTTTTAAAATATTGGTCCGACACCAGCTCACCTTTGTACTCAATCCGTTGCCTATAGTAACCAATATCTGCTTCTCTAAACTCAGGTACATCATTGAAGTCTGGGAACATGTGTGTATCAGTCCGGCCACTAAGCGACATATTCTCATATCCTGCCACAAATTGAGCAGGTTTCAACTGGACCATCTTCACCACAACCCTCCAGGTGATCAGAGTCCCAGTTTTCTCCATCAAATTCATCCCCACTTTGCAGATCTTTCTCCGAAATTTCATTAATATTTTCAAAATCCGATCCAATTTCATCGTCTACTGGTGCCGGTCTGGGGTAAAGTTTCTGGTGGCAGTAATAGTAAAGGCGCCACATGCACGGGTCTAGGTGGAGATGAAACTTGGAGTATTAGTTGAAGTCGTGATTGGGGTGTTAACGGCATGAGTGTATGGTTCTCGTTGTGTTGTAAAGTTGGCGCAACTGAATTTTGGCCAGAACTTCCAACCCCTGGCTCTATCAGAACTCTTCTAGGCGTAGATTTCTATTATAAAATTTCCAGTGGCCTTTAAATGGCCGTACACCCCTCTCCAAGTACTTTCATTTAGTAGTTTCGCAAGGGTATATTTCTCGGAGTTTCCATTGCAAACTCGGATTTCCAATTCTAAGTTCCACTTTTCTAGATTATAACCAGTGCATGCGTAAATCATGGATTTCAAGTCACAAAGTGTGATATCATCGGGAATCATAAATGAATTAATTGGGTCTTTGTTGTAATAAGCCCCGTATGCATTACTAAGAACCTTCCCACCACAGTGTAATGAAATCAAGGCCATGGCAAACAAACTACATTTTGAAAAATGGTAAACAATTGTGAGGTTACTAATCTACATGTATAGGTTACTGACAAATAATTAAAAATAAATAAAAAATTAAATACATTAATTATTTTATTAATTTACAAATTAAATGAGTGTAAATTAAATGGATCATGTTTGTATACATGTAATGGTCAGTCCACTAAATCCTAAAAAATTAAATGAGTGCAAATTAATTATTTTAATAATTAAATTAATTATATTTAATAATTTAAATTTATTATTTTATTTAATTTAAATTTATTATTTTTATTTAAATAATTTTTTAATAATAATTAATTATTAAAAATAATAATTAAATAAAATAATAAATTTAAATTAAATAAAGCAAAAATATACATGAAGGAAGAGGAGAATTCGGGGTTGAGTTGAGTGAGTTGTGAGGGGGAGAGAGAGAAAGATGGGTATTTTATAAAGTGTAAAACAAAAAAAAAAAAATAGGGTACCGGCCAAAAAATAGGCCGGTAATTAGATAAATAGAGTACCGGCCAGAAAATGACCCGTATTTAAATAAATAGGGTACCGACTATTTTCTGGCCGGTATTGGTATTTTTATCAATACCTAGGGGATCTAGGTATATTAATTAATTTCTATTAAACTTTGGATATTAATAAAAATGTCGGAGCGGATAGTGGTAAAACCATATCCATATTTTTTTTTTCATTTTTTTGAATACGAATACGGAGCGGATATAAGACATATCAGACAGATACGGATACAGATCCGGATCAGATCGGTTATTTATTAAAATAATATAAAAAAATATTAAAAAATATTAAAGTTCATAATATTTATTTGGGAAAATTATTTTTATGCCACTCCAAAACATGAAAATTAGGAAATTGTCACCCCAAAACATGAAATTAGTTATTTGCCACTCTAAAATCATTAAATTTATGAAATTGCCACAATTATACATCTAATATACATATTTGATTAAAATTATTCTGAAAAATATTGTATAAAAAACGTATTTTGATATTTCCAAAATTACCCTTCCCTTCGTCCCCCTCCTCCGCCAGGCATTACTGAATTTATAAATTTGTACCGGTAGTATTACTGGGCTGGTACCGACCGGTACTAGCATCGCATACAACATAGGCAACAAAGCAACAGAGACCACCGTAACAAAACAAGGCACCAGCAACAGAGACAGGCCCGGTTTAAGCAACAAAACCAGCACAAGGCCGGTACCAGGTCAGAAGCAAACAGAGGCAAAAACGACCACAAACAAGGCCGGTACAAGGCACACACAAGAACACAGAAACAAGCAAGCCAGCGCAAAACAGCAAGCCAGCACACAAAGAAGCAAAACATCACAGCCATCACAAAACAGCATAGCCCCAGAAATTCATTGTCAAGCCGAGAAAATCAACAACTGCCTCACCAAGCACATAATCAACAAAATAAAGGAGTGCTTGAACATTTATCCGATAAAGGAGCAAATCACAACAAGGGTCAAGGATCGGCCGGTACCAAGCACCGCTCGCCTAACGGTCATCTCAATCTCGCCACCCGACAGGATTAGCACCAGCCAACACCAGCCAGCACCAAGAAAAGGCAACAGAGAACCGAGCTTACAAACGCAAGGGAAGGGTGAAAGAGAGGCGAAGGGGACGAAGGGAAGGGTACTGGAGAGATCAAGTTACAGATGAGGCATCTTGAAGGGTAATTTTGAAAATATCAAAATACGTTTTTTATACAATATTTTTCAGAATAATTTTAATCAAATATGTATATTAGATGTATAATTGTGGCAATTTCATAAATTTAATGATTTTAGAGTGACAAATAACTAATTTCATGTTTTGGGGTGGCAATTTCCTAATTTTCATGTTTTGGAGTGGCATAAAAACAATTTTCCCTATTTATTTAGTTATAATTTTATTATAATAATTATAATAGTGAATAACATAAATTTTTCTAATATATATTAAAATATATGGTATATATCTACTACGGATAATTGAAACGTAAAACCATATCAGTATTCTTATCCACACGGATATTCGGATATCGGATATCCAAATTTAAGTTTTCGAATACGGATGGAATACGGATCGGATATTATCCATACCGTTTTTACCCCTACAGCTAAGGAAATCCCCGATAAATAAATAAAGAAAACTGATAATGGGCTGCACTGGGCCTTACTCCTATTAAGATCTGGGCTACGATGGACGACGGGAAGAAGTTTCTCCTCTCTTGTTCTTTCTCTTTTTTACTTTTTTTGTTACTTTTGGAGGCAAAATAACTGCTCTGGACCAGTTTGAGAGCGAAATAGTTCAAAATTCCCCCCAAAATATTTACGGTTTCTCCCTTCGCGAGAAAACGAGGTTGTTATAAAGAGAGAAGGAGATGAAAATAGAATTCTTCTAACAGCATCAGCATGTGCCAAGATTTATCAACAGATATGACTACTACGGCAGCAATGGCTTCTCAATCCAGTACTCTCTCCCGTCCTTTTCTCTCTCTCTCAAACACGCAAACTAGCGAAAAAAAGAGCGAGTATTTTTGCATAAAAACCCTTCAAATGTTGCAAGTTTCATGGATTTCTTCGTTGACCCAATAATTAAAGAGTTTGGATCACTTGGAAATGAACTACTTTGAGAATGTTTATTATATAATTCAAATCAAGTTAAAAAAATCTTCAGAACTGATGCAACCTATGCAAGTATGTGGCCATGTGGAGATATTCAGTCTAAAGATAGCATGGCAAAATTTATGCTATTTGAGTATCACTTGTTTTCATATCATTAGATGAGCATGGAACATGCATCGAATCTCAGCATTTTATCTTTGGATGTTATATGTGTCCATGTTGTCATTTTGAATTCATTATTAAATGATAATTGATCCTAACCCACAAGTACATAATGCTAGGTGGAAGCATAGGCGAATGATTTTTTTGTTACGACTTATGAGAGAAATCGGCGTCCTTTCACCAAACCAGACACCCTCTCTTCTGTATTGACGGAATATGTAGTTTTGAAGTGCGATAAAATATTGTCATCTCCACTTAGAAATTGCATTTCTCCACTTAAATATTGTCTTCTCTAACTTAAAATTATGGGGGCATTTCTTAAAATATAAACTGTGTAGCGTAGATTCATCAGTATATATATTGAATATCTAGGAGTCTACATGCAGTAAATAAAAGCAAGATTTACTACTGATCTTTTCCTGCATTCCTCATTTTATATGTAGAACAAGAGAAGAGAACTGAAGGAAGAGCAACTTGGTATAACTTACAGAAGGTTAAACTCATTAAAACCCTCTCAGAACTCAATAGTCCCAAATACTGGGCCCGAAACGGTTGGAACGAGAAAGCATGGGAAATTGTGCAAAAACGCATGAAGGACTCTGGGTATTGTTTCAACTACAGCATTAAGCAAATAAAGAATCAGGAAAGAGCACTGAAGAAGCAATATGATACGGTCAAGAAGTTGATACGGTTGAATGGGTTCCACTGGGACAAGTCTCATGGGAAGGTTGTTGCACAGGATGATCTGTGGAAACAGTTATTTGAGGTATGTTTCACTAAGTATCTTCAGTTAGTATTATGAAATTAACTGTTGCTGGTGTTGGACAACATATCGGTACAAATCGTACGTTAGGTACAACAGTTTGCATGCATATGTAAATCTTAGTTAAAAATTGAATAATATGGATAAAGGAATATTATATAAAAATAGTGACCATTCTCCAATTAAATCAGTGAGTAGTCTTGTACTGAACTAGACCGGCACATACCCTTGTTAGCTTGCTCGGCATTAGCACAGTAGGAATTAGGTAATCTGCTATTGCAATTTTCTCTCTTTCTTTTTTGGTAGTCAACGAAAGGATACTGGTTTTTGCTTAACTCTTACTGAGTAGTGATTATCATTAAAAAGAGTGAAAAGGAAAAAAAAAAAGAACTAATAGAGGGGTACTGGAGTAATATTTCTTTTCTATCCAGATACTCTGTTATCTTTTTGTGATTCTTCTTTCTGTTTCTTCTTTTCAGTCTGATAAATGTGCAGAGCAGTGGCGCCGAATGCAATTTCCTCTATATGAAGAGCTATGCAAATTATATGAGGGTTTGTCTCTCATTTTTTTGGCTTCTCATTTTTGTTAACAACATAGTTATAAAGATAGCGAGACACTTCTCCTTCTCATCCTTTGGTTTCCTTACTTATTTTAGAACAAAAGTCTTCTATACAAACTTTCTCAGGAAGTTACATGCTCCATCATTTTTTGGTTATCAACCAGCAATCATAGTCCACCATTGTGTTCATACCTGACTGCTACTGTGAATGATCCAACATTTGATAATTTTATGTCATTCTACAATCCTCCAATTTATTCTATTATCATGTTAATTATCTCAGGTACCAATCCTAAGAACAATTGTTCTCAGTGTGCCAATCTTGCCAGTAAACAGTCAAGCATGTGTTCATATGCACCTCCACCAAATATGAATGCTAAAAGTGTGAGCTCATATGAAGAATCATCTGATACAGATGACTGTGAGGCTGAAATTCTCGAAATGCTTCTACCTGAAGAAGTAACCAGTCAAATAATGATGGAAAATGTTATACTGTCAATGTTGGCTGGTAAGGAAGCAGAGAAACCTCAAAATGACAGCTTGGGGAAGAAGTATTCAATTAGCGAGTGCATGTGGGCGTTGAATGGTTCATCAGGATTTACACAGGATGAGAGGTTCAAGGCGGCCGATTTCTTAAAGGGAAGAATACGCCATGATTTTTTGCCTAAGATATGAATGAATGGATCACTGGCTTAAGTTCATGGTAGAAAAGTTGATATATATATGACACCATATCAGAGGTGCTTGCTTCTGGTGATGCTTTGAGATTAGTCCTATTTTGCCTTGCTATATGCTAAGTTTCATTTTGTTCTATCATACATAGTTCATGGCGTTTATGTTTTGTTTTTGTAAGTTCATGGAGTTAATTTTTATGTCTAATTATAGCATTATATATATTGAAACATTATCCTTTTTTACTACTGACATATTTTATATTAAAACATGGAAATTGTAAGTGCTTTTAACTGGAATTCAAAAGAGAATTTAAGTTTTTGTGATTGTGAACAGATTATTTCTCTGTTGTAGTGTAACAACAAAATCTCATTATAATCTCCTAAAAAAAGAAGCATCAAATTTAATTTGAGTAATATCTTAACTCGATTTGCTTTGATGTAAATAGTCTAATGGATTTGATAGCTCTGGGATCGATTTGAAACGTTGGATCAACATAGATGGACAGGATCGCTGCCATCATGGCCCATCCTCGCGTGTTTTAGTGACGCAGTCAAAGTTTTTATAGTGGCGTCCAATAAAAAATTAATAGTTTTTCTTAAAAATTGCAATTACATCAATTGACTCCACTGAAGCTCTATTACTGCTTCCTTGGGATAATATGTATGTAAAATCATTGGTCCAAATAATATCTTCAGACATCTTAAGATAGTTTACTTAACCATTCAATTCAGAAATAGCTTAGAACACAACAAATAAGAGGAAAATCATTACATTAATACAGAGGAGATTTTACACAATACATCCGTAGGTACAAGATATATATATCTCCCAAACATCTTAAGACCGATACATTATTTGCCTTGAGAGGCAAGTTTATTCCTGAAAACTAGGTACTGGAGAAGTAGCAATAGCAGATAATAATAATGACCAGCTATCCAGAGACAACTGCACTTCTCATGGTCCAGTTTTTCCTGCACAATAAAGCATTGTTTAGAAAACCAATCCGATAAGACCCGAGATTGAATTATTCGTTTGCTTTGAGACAAACGATTTAACCTAATGGGCCACGTTTTGGTCCATTTTTTAAGCCTTTCTATCAAATGAAAAGCCCAAACAGGCTTTTGCTCGGTACCAAATAAGTGAATAACTATGAGAATTCAGAAATGGTGATAGTGTGATGTTAATTTTTGAAAAAGAAAAAAAAAATTACAATATGGTTCGATCTTCCAGCGTTGGTTGTCGCCCTCGCACCACTTCCAGAGCACGACGTTGGTCCCGTCATGGACCCCACCGTGGTCCTTGTCACCATGGAAGGCATCAAAGTTGAGGTAGATGTTGTTAACCATCCTGATGCATCTGAATCCTTTCCCGACATCCCTGCTCTCGGTCCACAACACCGATTCGTCCAGGTAATCCGGGTTGTATGGCACAAGTTTAACCTATATTATGTACAATTAATCGAAAATAAATAAATTAGAGCAGCTATATGATGTGGCAATACAGTATAGTCAGTACTGCTCAGCAGACATTGGTACCAGAACGATCGACATAATATACGGTGAGTCCATTAATCATAAGCACAGATATAATCAAGACACAAAAACTGAAAAAATTTCAGAAAAGCATATAATACTAGATCTAATCAGTACCTTGTAAATGAAGTGAATATATATAATCAGTTTAATCACGACTCAAATGAAGTGAATACAATCCACATATGAAAGAGCGGAAAAATAAAATAATTTTGGTAAATTAATTAACTTACTGGGTGGGATTCCCCAAGGGAGTGTTTGATTGCTTCACCAGTGACTTTGTTAACCAGAGCGAAAGCAGGGTAGCCCTCTTCATCCTTGATTTGATTGCTGTATTTCATGTCCTTGATCCAGTGCTGATTCAGTTCAAGTATTTTGTTAATTAACCAATCATGATACTATTGATCACCGCAAGCAGTTTATCAACAGATAAAAGGAAACATTGCAAACAGTGACCAGTTTATGTGTAAAATTTACCTGATATCCGTCATTTTTGTTTGTAGGAACCAGGACGACATTGCCGTCGCGAACGGAGAGGCAGTAATTGTCATTGGCCTTGCAATAAATCTTGTAAGTTGGCTGTCTCGGCAGCCTCGTCTCCCCGGGCTGGTCCGGAGGAGCGTATCCAGCCGTGTGAAAACCGTAGGGAAAGTTCGCCATTGTTACTATGGTCTAAAAATTATGTGTTTCTGTGTATTTTACTTGGCTTAGCAAGGTGCCTTCTTCTCTTTATATAGTGAGGGAGGGAGGGAAGGAGGGATAATGATTGATGGAATAAATATTCGATTGGACGTGGCGTAGGAATTGCAAATGGAAATTCGGATGATCTTCATTATTATTTCAAATCATACGTGGTTTGAACTGTTTAATACGAAACCAACCTGCAGTATGCAGGAGGGAATTAATTAGGGGATGTCAGATCAAATTTAGTCTGATATCAGATCAGAAGCGTCTGATTCACATTAAAATTTGTGCAGAAAAATCTGCGGATTAGGTGCGTGTAAATTTTGATACGGATCAAACAGCTTTGACTTAACATCAGACTGCACCTCCAGGCAGGAGATGGTGTAGCTGGCGGGGGCTAGAGCCAAAAATTACAAAAAAGAAGGGATCCGTGTAAATTTATGTTGGAACTATATGAGTATTTGTATTTGTAAAAAATATAGGGTATGAAAAAGAATAATGCGATTTTTCAATTTTTAATTTTGCTGGGTCGGCCATTAGCGAGTGTTCAGCACTTCTCATAAAAATGAAAATACATAGTTTAGTGGAGAATATTTCTTTATAGGTTCGTTTGATATGTTGGTGAGTAATTAAATTTAAAACAAGGTATCAAAATTTTCCAAATAAATATTGTTTTGTTTGTTGGAAAATGAAAAAAATTGAGGGAAAGCAACATATTTTTTTTTCCTTCACAATGTTTCTCTAAAATTTTTCCGAAAAGTGAAAAACACAGGAAACATTGATCCTAAAACGTATTTCTCATATTTTCTGGGTTTTATTTTCTCACATCAAACATGCCCATACTATTTGGTAATTTTGTTTCATGTTATTTGAAATATTTTTGAAGTACTGTTGAGTAGATTTTTATTTCCTGTCATTTGAATAGTTTTTTGCACCAATTTTTACAAAAACCCAGCAATTATGTGGGGTAAAGTTGTAAAGCTGTGTTAATCTGTCAACGGTTGTGATTAAAGATAAAATTTCGGATTGAATATCAACCCTCAATTTAAATAGTCTACCTTTTTATTATTCTATGATTTTTTTTTTATGTTCTTTTATGTGTAGAAGTCTAATTTATTTAGATACGTACTTGACACACTTATTTGATTGTTAGATACTCGATTTTTAGATTGATCTTCATTTATTTCTATTTTCTTAGTATCATTAAGAAATTTTGGATTGATTGATAATATATTAGTCATGTCTTCTTCGTTTCTTTTCATTTTTTTTATCATTTAAGGAATGTTATTTGTCATTTAATGATCTCATTATATAATACACCACATTTGTTGTCATCATTATTTAATACATTATCAACCTGAAACACGATAATAATTGATATTAGCAAGCTGTAACATGTTTACCTTTTTTCTCTTAAAAAAACATTAGCGCCTATCTAAATTTATGTGTTATGTTTGAGTGAGGCTATGGTGCTATGCATAGCACGGATGGCTAGTGTACTACGGCTCAATATGGTACTTTTTAAAATCCTAACGGTCGATCCGAACCGTTCAATGTGATATCCATATGAATATGTACTTGTAAACTAAATTTTATATTTTTTTGAATTTTTTTACTATTTTTTTAGATAGGTAGAAAAATCAGTGTTTTCTGAAAATTCTGGACCATCAAAATTCTACCTATCTAAAAAAATAGTAAAAAAAATTCGAAAAAATATAAAATTTAGTTTGCAAGTACATATTCATATGGTTATCACATTGAACGGTTCGGATTGACCGTTAGGATTTTAAAAAGTATCATATTGAGCCATAGTACACTAGCCATCCGTGCTATGCATAGCACCATAGCCTCACTCGTTATGTTTTAACTTAACTTTTTTATAACTAAAACATAAAATAAAATTCAAAATCAAATGAGTATTTTTGTCATTTACTATTCTATTAGCTGGAAAAAAAATATGATGTCCCAGAAGTGTATATCAAAAATATAGTTTATCGAAGGTCTTAAGCAGGTAATAAGGTATGAACCATATTAATCTAAGAGTGAAGCTATGGTGCTATGCATAGCACGGATGGGGTCCGTGCTACGGCTCAAAATTTGACTTTTTAAAATCGTAATGGTCGATCCGAACCGTTCAACATGATTATAAAATGAATATGTACATGCAAACCAAATTTTACATTTTTCCGAATTTTTTTACTATTTTTTTAGATATGCTGTTTTTGGATGGTCCAGAATGTTCAAATCAAGTGCATATCTAAAAAAATAGTAAAAAAATTCGGAAAAATGTAAAATTTGGTTTGCAAGTACATATTCATTTTATAATCATGTTGAACGGTTCGGATCGACCGTTACGATTTTAAAAAGTCAAATTTTGAGCTGTAGCACGGACCCCATCCGTGTTATGCATAGCACCATAGCCTCACTCTTAATCTAACATGTATAATCTTATGAGTGAGGCTACGGTACTATGCATAGCACGGATTGGGTCCGTGTTACGGTTCAATATTTGAGTTTTCAAAATCCTAACGGTCGATCCAAACCGTTCAACATGATTATAAAATGAATATGTATTTGCAAACCAAATTTTACGTTTTTTCGATTTTTTTTACTATTTTTTTAGATAGGTAGAAAATCACTGTTTTTGGATGGTCCAGAATTTTCAGATCAAGTGATTTTCTACCTATCTAAAAAAATAGTAAAACATTCGAAAAAATGTAAAATTTGGTTTGCAAGTACATATTCATTTTATAATCATGTTGAACGGTTCGGATCGACCGTTAGGATTTTAAAAACTCAAATATTGAGCCGTAGCACAGACCCAACCGTGCTATGCATAGTACCGTAGCCTCACTCTAATCTTATTATATGTTTTCTATTATAGCAACTGAATATTTTTTTTTTCTTTTACAGATACAAGGTGTATAATATAGCTACTACTATGATGTCTTCAATTTGCACTATGTTGTTATTTCTCATTGGACTTTATTATACTAATTGACTTTTTATTTATAATTTAAATTTTGAACCAATTAATTTTAATAACATTCATGGATATTGTTGAATAATTATTCTTTTCACTGGTCATCTTTTTTTTATGAAAATATGTTATTTTGTATGAAAATATTTCCTTTTTTTTTATAATATATCTCCGTTACAATACACTAGCACGATACTAGTAATTAATTAAAATGGTATAAAAAGCTTCCCAATTGCAAACACTTCTAAAAGCAAAGAAAATTATATTATTATTTTGTTTCATCTTTTAGAAATCTCTGCTAAAAATATAAATACATTCATACATAACAGGTTCCATGACCGCTAAACTCGCCATTGATTCCTCCTTGGATGTGCAAGTCCCCAAGCAACATATGTTTATATTTTATAAAATAATAATAATAATAATAATAATAATAATAATTTTAATTCTTCAAATTTTTTATATGTTTCTATGTCACCTTATTGATATTTTTATCGATTCGATTCAATTTCTCTCTGTGTGTTTAAATCGGATATTTCTTATATCATCGTACTCCACTTTCTTTATTTAAAATATATATTTGACGTGTCTAAAATGTAATATATATAACTTTCAATATAATGCGTTTTTTGTTTCTCTATTAAATTGTTGCAAAGCTGGTTAATCTTATTGTTTATCATTGTATATATATCTTTAATGTTTAAAAAAAATATATAGTTAACTATGCTCAAAATTAACGTTTTTTTCTTCTTCGGCAGATATTTTCTTTTCTGGAATGAAGTCCAAAAATTAGCCTTAATAGGTACCGGCCATACGTTACCATGCTTTTCTCAATAGGTTACTGGTTCTGTTTAGAATGGCACTGTGTAATGCTGAATTTGTAAGCTGGGTTGTCTCTGTAATTCTGCCTACGGGCTTTTGAATGACAAAAATATATATATATATATATATATGAGTGAGGCTATGGTGCTATGCATAGCACGGATGGCTAGTGTACTACGGCTCAATATGGTACTTTTTAAAATCCTAACGGTCGATCCGAACCGTTCAATGTGATATCCATATGAATATGTACTTGCAAACTAAATTTTATATTTTTTTGAATTTTTTTACTATTTTTTTAGATAGGTAGAAAAATCAGTGTTTTCTGAAAATTCTGGACCATCAAAATTCTACCTATCTAAAAAAATAGTAAAAAAATTCAAAAAAATATAAAATTTAGTTTGCAAGTACATATTCATATGGTTATCACATTGAACGGTTCGGATCGACCGTTAGGATTTTAAAAAGTACCATATTGAGCCGTAGTACACTAGCCATCCGTACTATGCATAGCACCATAGCCTCACTCTATATATATATATATATATATATATATATAGTGAGTGGCTACTCTACTTACATAAGCATATGAGAGCATATGCTTATAAATCATTTTTGCGTTTTTAATGTCTAAACGGTCTATCTGAAGCGCTTAGCATGTTCTCCATATTAATATGTGTTTGGAAACGAAATTTTACATTTTTTGAAATTTTATTACTATTTGTTTAGAATTTTTCAAAATAGCATTTTTCAGATTTTTTATTTTTTATTTTTTTTACCATATTAAACCACTATTTTGAAAAATTCTAGAAAAATAGTAAAAAAATTCAATAAAATGTAAAATTTCATTTCCAAACACTTATTAAGAACATGTTGAGCGCTTTAGATCGACCATTTGGATATTGAAAACACAAAAATGACTTATAAGCATATGCCCTTATATGCTTATGTAAGTAGAGTAGCCAACCTCTATATATATATATTCTATAATACCTAGCCAGCCTACAGGTGAATGACAAAATTATGTCACGCCTCTAAAAAAAAATAACAAAACTCGACTGTTCCAGTGTCGATGCTGGTGCATGATTGCTACAAGATGCCCTTACTTTTCGTAGATCATTATATGGGATTCTTTATAATGAATGGTTGGAAATTCTAAATATTATCAGCCATTTATTCTTTACACATTTAGATGATAAACTTAGTTAGCGATGGAATATCCACGGCAAATTTACGGTTAGGTCCTTATACCAATTTCGTAACTTTAGAGGTATTAAACCTAGGAATGCTATGTTATGGTGGAACATACTTATTCCTCTCAAAATCAAAATTTTTATGTGATTAGCTACTAAGAATCGGATACTTACCACTGATAATCTGATTCGAAGAGGATGGCAGGGATGTCCCAAATGTCAGTTTTGTGATCAACCCGAATCTATTAGTCATTTATTTGTCACTTGCACTTTTACTAAACAAATTTGGTTTTTTATGGGTGCTTGTCAACAAATTAGCAGTTCTTGGACAAAGATGGCTGATGTTGTTCATTTTGCAAAACAACTACCTTCTACGCAAAAATATGCACTATTGCTTGTATTCAGTGCCGTCTGTTGGACCATATGGAAACATCGCAACGAACTATGCTTTGACAATGGTAAGCGTAAATTTTTTAGGCAAATCATTTTACTTATACTTTCTCTTGTTCATTACTGGGCAGGGCACATGAGATCGCAAGTCAAGGCTGCTACCACTCTTTGGCTACCAGTTGAGTTAGATGTCATCCCTCTTATGAGTTGGCATCCAGATGATGCGGTTCCCGCGGAGCTTTATGAAGAGGAGCCAGGGAATCAGATCATTCCTTATGAAGCCGTGGCTGAATTTTGAAGACCTCATGGCAGTGCACTCTTTTTTTGATGAATTTAACCTCAGCCCTGTGTGTGGCTTATATGTGTTTTCCTTATGTTTAGTCTTTGTACTGCTATTTTGCTTTTGGCAGATGCTTATATGTGTTTGGTTTGTGTTGTTAGGGTACTATTCGTTTCCTTTTCTTAAGACACTATGATGTTGGATGTAAGTTAAATTTTCTTTAATGAAAATGGGCACTCGCCTTTTTAATCAAAAAAATTACAAAAGTTATTTTAAAATAGCAAAATTACCATTTTTGTTGTAAATGAAATATTCGTCATATGCATATTAGGCAACTACCAAAATATTAATCTGCATCTATCAATTTTTTTTTAGTAAAAAGTGAAGATCAAACTATCAATTATATAATATTCATAGATAATTCTTTCATTCGGGTTTCGATCATACGACTTTTCACACGAAAAATATTATCTTTGCCACTAAAACTGATTATGTATCAATGAAATTGAATATGTATATTGATGATATTTTTGAACCTAGTCAGAGCATCTCCAACCCAGCAATCCGTAAAAAATTAAAAACAGTTGTAAAGCACTATTTAAAAATTAAGTTCCTTTTAATTTCTTAACCCCTCCATCCCAGAAATTGGGTCAGAGCCAATAGGAAAAAGAATAAAGGAGTCAGAGCCAATAGGAAAGAGAGAGAGTATTAGCATGTCCAAAAGAAATCGTTTGCTTTATAAGCAAATTTGTTTTTTTAGCAATTGGCCTACAACCCAACAATTATATTAGCAATTGACACATCATATTAGCAATTTAAAAACAATTACCATTGTAGATGCTCTCAACTCTGTAGAAGCAGGTTATGTACGTATCTAGCTATTTTTGGGTCTCGATCCCCTAAAAGAATCTAAAATATAAGTTTGCATCCGGACTGTCCGATCAAAATTCAGACTGATTTGATCTAAGATAGAATGTATGGGACAATTTTAATATCGTGCCAAAATAGATCGGACAACCCTCATCGGAACTCAAAATTTTTGTTACTTTAGGAGATTCGAATTCGCTATTTTCAAGAGTTGTTGAATCTTTTAATTATTACACTGAACGTTATCAAACTGAATTTGTATAAAATTTATACACAATTTTATCTCCAAATTCAATAAAATATAATTTTTGGAATATTTTTATGTTGTCAGATTAATTGTGAGTGGCTCTTGTTCCTGTTCTCTTTATTTAATTTATTTATTTTTAATGTTTAAAAAATCGTTGATTTGAAACTATTTTTCATATTAAAAAAAAAAGAGATAAAACGATATCGATTGTTTTGAAAATGTACCTCGAAATTTTTAAATACATTGCATAGATAAAGTAGAACAGAATCCCTAGGGAAAGCTGTCAAGTGCATCTCATATTCTCATTCTCCACCGCCCCCCTTTGTCTTCTTTTGCCACCTATTTTAGTCTTTGCATTTTCTTCTCTCGCCACGAGTCTTTGGATAAGATAAAGAGGAACAAAAACCTAATTTTAATAATTTAGAGATGGATTTCTCTCCTAATTTTTCCAATATAACTTTTATAAGTAATGTTTGGTTTCTACAAACACAGTAACTTAAAATAAGTTAATACTATTTGAAGAGGTAGAATAATTTATTTTGAATTAACTCATTTTTTATTTCATCTTATTTATTCTATTTTACTTGTTATTAACTTAAGTGTGAAATAAATAATTTATTTTCATTTCTTACTTCCTGATAGGGCCATGTACTAAAAGCCTCATGAAAATTATTATGAGCTGAATACAAAGCCCAAGAAGCAGGCCTGATCGGGCGGTTCGTACGCGACCTTAAACCAACTCGCCAGCCCGTCAAAGCAACCCGTTTGAATCGTTTGTACAAAGACTCGAACCGACTTACCGGCCTACGTAATAGGCCCAGTCGAGCGTCCGTACGAGACCCCAAACCGACCTATAGCCCATTCTGATAAGCAAAAGTTGTTACAACATTTCTCGCATGATGATTTGGAATGGATGTTGGCTAATGAACACGCCACTATCTGTGACATCATTGACGCCGCACTAACCTCGGACATCGAAACCAACTCTTCTGTCCTCGGCTCCGACCCTTCCATCATTGGTTCTGATTCTTCCGCCATCGGTACCAATAATCCTGCCCCAAAAATCAGGTGGTGCTTGACATGTCGTTCCCATGGACCAAAGGGCGAGATGGTCAAGTGCTGCGGGTGTTACTATTGGTTCCACACCTTATGCGAGGATGGCACGGAACAAAAAGGCAGTCCTGACCTCAGATATAGCTTTTGGAAGTGTACAGACTGTAGACCCGACGAACCTAAAGGAAATATAATGGACACCAAGTCTTGGGCCGACTTCGAGAATGATGCACACTTCGAAAACACCGATAATGAAGTCGTCAATTAACCAGCTTTGCTGCTAAAGTCCATTCCCAAGCATTTTCTATTTCTCGCATTACTTATTTAAATTATCTTTTACAATTTTGTACCTTTAGTCGGTACCGTACTTAATATGAATGTTTAATTTATGTGTTGTGATTTCATTCTTTTCTTTTATTACATAATCATTGCTCACAATAAATATACTATTCGACAATATACAAACTTATTATCGCCTCATGAGTCATCCATTGTCGCCTAAACCAAACCTAATCACTCGCATCATCTGCTCCCGACTCACAAGATAGGTCAATACAAAGACACTTAAATAAAGGGTTGTCGCCGGAAAAGATATCAAAAATAAAGATTCCCGAAAACACACACACACCAAAAAACGATAGAATAACATACAAAAAACGCCACTTAAAATGCATTTATAAGGTAGTTGGCGGTTCAACTACCACATTAATGACACACGACCTTATGAAAAGGCCCAATGGTCCCCCACAAAATCCATTTTAGCTGACACAATCAATCCTTGTCGCTTTACTGTTCCCCCACTCCCTCCTTTCAAATCGCAAAAACCCAAACCAAATTCATGGCCACTAACCCGAAGAGTTCTCAGAGCGAGATAAAAATAGAACCAACCATCTTACTCGAAATAGTGAAAAATGAGCCTTCCTACCCGACCAATGACGCAAACACCGGACCAATTAACCCGAACAATCAGGTAAAAAAAGAACCAGCTGACCACACCGACAACCTAATATTTGAACCAAAATTAGAGGAGAAGAAAACAAAACCAAAAATAGAGCCAGCACAAACGAGCAAAGTCAAGAAAGAACAGCCTGACGAAATTGTTAAGGATTTCCCACCAGAAAGCAAACAACTGCTCCTGAAACAACATTCCTCAGAAGAACTAAAAGCAATGCTGAAATCAGAAGATGGACCCCGACGCTTATTTTAACGATGTTTCAGACAGAACTGCAAGCAACACTTCTGAAGACACTGAAGACAATGATGGCACAGACAACGAAGATGTTAGAGATGAAATCGAGGGGGCAACTCAATGAGTACAACGAAGACAGCTACGAAGAAGAAACTCAAGATAGAAATGAGCATTGAAGAATATTCCACCAATAGTGACTTCAACGAGTAAACCACCATAAATCATTATGACTTTTACTTTTGCTTATATGCTAACAAGTTGGCTACTTTTTGTGAGAATAGTTAGCATTACATTACCTTACCTTACTTATCACGACAAACTTTAACAACTGCCGAACAATCTTTCTTTCCTATTTCTGTTGTTGTATGAATAGTTCCTAAGATATTATATTTCTAAGTTTCATATTATTTCGAGAAGGAAAACTCTATAAACCACTGCTGCTATCCCCGAAACAAAACTTCAAAAACACAATGAGCAAAATTGCGAACAAATTTAACGTCAAAAAGTTTGTAGAAAAAAGGGGGATAGGGATAGTACTCACGAAAAACAAAAAACTTAGACAAAATACATACGTCTTTTTGAAGACCAAAACAACACACTCGGAGGCTGACTCGCAGAAGTCAGCCCTGAGAACAACAATAATACTCGGGGGCTGACTCGCGGAAGTCAGCCCCGAGAACAGCAACAACACACTCGGGGGCTGACTCGCAGAAGTCAGCACCGAGAACAGCAACAACACACTCGGAGGCTGACTCGCAGAAGTCAGCACCGAGAACAACAACAACACACTCGGGGGCTAACTCGCAGAAGTCAGTCCCGAGAATAAGAAAAACACATTAGGAAACTGATCCAATCAAAAAATAAAAGCAACAAAGACCAATCGAAACCGAAAGTATCATACTGACACATTCCGGCTTCGGGGGCTAATGATAGGGCCATGTACTAAAAGCCCCATGAAAACTATTATGAGCTGAATACAAAGCCCAAGAAGCAGGCCTAATCAGGCGGTTCGTACGCGACCTTAAACCAACTCGCCAGCCCGTCAAAGCAGCCCGTTCGAATTGTCCGTACGAAGACTCGAACCGACTTACCGGCCTGCGTAATAGGCCCAGTCGAGCGTCCGTACGAAACCCCAAACCAACCTATAGGCCTATAAATACCCCGAAATGCAATGAAATCGGGACCACATTTCAGGGATACTCGGTACATAAAGGATAAAGTTACGTATCTATTGGATCTACACTTGGTTCTTACTCGGACACATAATAAGTATACACCTACCGGCACAGACTAATCCCTCTCGAATTAGGACGTGCTTTGATCTACCGCGACTTAAACTCTCAGGAGTTAGGCCGTATCACTCCCCTATCAAACATAACCTTACAATTTCCAAATCGCTAAAACCAGTAAATTAATTAATTTATTTTCACAAAAATATCAACTTACTCTGTCTTGCGTGAATTATTATTTTTCTTTCATTTTCCGTCTAAATACGCAAGGATTGTGATTTTTTTTTTTTTTTAGTTCAAGACATAATTTTAACTCATTTGGAAGCAAATGAGAAAGAAACTTTGCCATGCTTACATGCTTCAGATAATTATCGTCTGCTCTAACAAGTAACTTTATTTCTTTTTCAAGATAAAATTATAAGTGATTGGTCACATCAGTAACGTTAAGTAGGATTAGATTCTTACGTAATTAATTTTGACTGGAATATGCTTTAATTATCAGATAGGAACTTAACTCTGCGCACGTATATCTTTTACCAGAGCATCGAGAAGGTCTGTTCTCCTTTACAAAATAACCAGCCATCTGCCCCCTTGGCAATATACGCTTTTGAATTGTCTCCTAATTCGTAATTCCATTAAGCGGCGCAAAACTAGTATGGGTTAATTATACTCACCAATCTTTAATCTTCAATGCACAACTTCAAAAATCTATTGAATTGACTTCCTACGACAAATTCAAACTGTTAAAATTTAACTTTAAAAATTTATCGGATTGACTTCCTACGACAAATTCAAACTGTTAAAATCCAACTACATCGCGAGGGATGTGTGTACTGACAAAATTTTGAAATTTATTTAGTATAAAGTCAAGCGGTAAAAAACCTTTTAATGCATTTTTATAAGTTATTTTGAAATTTTGAAATTTTATAAGTTATTTTACAAACCTTTTTAATGCATTTTTTTTATCATTTTCTTGACCGCTTGACTTTATACTAAATGAATTTTAAAATTTTAAAATTTTGCATCTACACGCACTACTCGTGAAGTAGTTGGGTTTCAACGGTTTAGATTCGTCGTTTGAAGTCAATTTAATATATTTTCCGAGTTGTGCTCACCAAACCCTTGGTGAGAGCACAACACCGAAAATCTATTAAATTGGCTTCAAATGACGAATCTAAATCCTTGGTGAGCACAACACACGCTAACTTTGCTCCCATTAAGCGAATGAAATAGATCGATTTGATTTAAATCCTTATCTGATTTAGAATTTGATTATTAAATATGGATTGAATTTTGATTCAACCTAACAAATTAATTTTGAATATAGATTTTGTAAAAGAAAAAGTAAGCAAAACTCGACCCGATCATTATATATATTTTCCTAACAATTTTTTTTTATATAAATATAATAATAATACCATTATAAGAACAATAAGATATCTTGTTATTTCTAAGTTTTTAAATAGAATTTTCTCTTTGTAAATGTTATTCAATTAGTGTTATATTTTTATTTATATTTTTAACTACTTGTATTTGTATAACATTGTTTTAAAATAAAATAAAATTTTGCATGCCTATAAATCTATAATTAATATAATGAATATGGATATAATTCGTCTAACCGAACGTTAATTTTACTTTTATCAAATAAATAAATGGAAAATTTCTTTCTATAAAAAGAAAATATATTCTTCTCTTTCTTTTCTTTTTTTTGCTATCCTCCACATAATTGCTCTATGTGTCGTTCTCTCTTTTTTTGTTTGCATCCCTTCGCCGTTCTAATTAATCTCCCTCTTTTTACAAATAATTTTTTCTCAACTTTTGTCCTTCTCTTGTTAACAACATCCTTTTTTTACTTTCTTCATATCATAATTTCTGATATGTTTGATTCACATTGCTATTTGAGTCCATTAAACTACTTACTTTCTAATTTATTGTTATATAAAGACTTATAAGAAAGAAAATTAGTAAACTCAAATTACCACAAAGTGTTTCTTTATCTATCTCTGTAACCTCCCACACAAAGAGCAACCTCGATGTACAAATTTAATAACAACAAAATCAATTCAAATAACAAATAATTTAATTATACATATCGAAAAAGTTTCAAGTATAAATATCTATTTACAAATAATAACTCATCAGACCTTAACATGGACATAGATTTGAGAATTCACATCACCTCAGGTTACCTGACTCAAGCAAATTATGATCGGACGGTTCTTTTAACATGGCACGAATCTCAAAACAGGTCCTCTACAGTCTCCATAGGCGCCAGATTGAGTTTGGCCCAGATAGGATTAATCTGAACCGTCCGTTTCAATTTGCTTGAGTCAGGTACCTCAGAGGATACAGATCCTAAATTTGAAAGCTAGAGCGTGGGACGCCCTTTTGTTTTTTTGAGATAAAAGATGAAGATCTAGTTTTCTAAATTTCATTTTAATGTTCATAAAGCATTCTCATCCGGATTTTAAATTTACGGCCTCTTACACGGAAAATATTGCTCTTTGCTACTGAGTCATTAGATTCTCGGAAGATGTTTTTTCTGTTCTAAAAGTACGAATAACTACCTTTGCCTATAAAATAATAAAAAACAGTTAGAGAGACGGAACTAAAAAAAGACCTCAGATAATATTGGATGTTCCTTATTTTTAAAATTAGAGAACTGTATCGCGATATTGAATTGAGTTGAAGATTAGTTTGGTAATATCAATAGCTTAAGCTTTTATGAAATTAGAATTTGAATTCTGATCTCTACTGATGCATACTTGCTTTATAATATAGGACTGTAAAGCATATTTCTGATCTGGACTGGTTTTGTTGATAAGCTTGTTGCTATAAGAATATTTCGAGAACCTCGCCTTAATTTCTTTGTTCTTTCCATGGACACAAAATCGGAATAGATAACTTTTGTCGCATTTTGCTTTTAGTTCTCCAAAAAACAAAGATCCGCTTCACCGGAATTTTGGATTTTTTTTAAAAACCATAATTAAAATAATTAAATTTACTAAAACGGCATGATTGCCCCGAGATTTACAAAAACCATCAATACCGAGATGCCAATTCGGTCCGATCGAATTTTTTTACTCCGGACCGAATTGGCATTTCGGTCCCCCCTCATTTTCAATTGTTCCGCAGCCGACGCCACATAAAATCCAACAAAGAGTCCGGACCGAATTGGCATTTCGGTCCGGAGGGAAATTTTGGCCGGACCGAGATGCCAATTCGGTCCGGAGAAAATTGGTTAATTGATGTGGAGCCGTGATTTTTATTTTTACCCAAATATAAAATTTCATTTATTATTTTATTAAATGGTAATTTTTCACCGATAACCCTAGAAATTTATTCACCGATAACCCTAAAGTTATTTTTATTACAAAGAATTATATTATAAAAACTTATCAATAATATAAAATTTCATTTATTATTTTATTAAATGGTAATTTTTCACCGATAACCCTAGAAATTTATTCACCGATAACCCTAAAGTTATTTTTATTACAAAGAATTATATTATAAAAACTTATCAATAATATAAAATTTCATTTATTATTTTATTAAATGGTAATTTTTCACCGATAACCCTAGAAGTTTATTCACCGATAACCCTAAAGTTATTTTTATTACAAAGAATTATATTATAAAAACTTATCAATAATATAAAATTTCATTTATTATTTTATTAAATGGTAATTTTTCACCGATAACCCTAGAAGTTTATTCACCGATAACCCTAAAGTTATTTTTATTACAAAGAATTATATTATAAAAACTTATCAATAATATAAAATTTCATTTATTATTTTATTAAATGGTAATTTTTCACCGATAACCCTAAAGTTATTTTTATTACAAAGAATTATATTATAAAAACTTATCAATAATATAAAATTTCATTTATTATTTTATTAAATGGTAATTTTTCACCGATAACCCTAGAAATTTATTCACCGATAACCCTAAAGTTATTTTTATTACAAAGAATTATATTATAAAAACTTATCAATAATATAAAATTTCATTTATTATTTTATTAAATGGTAATTTTTCACCGATAACCCTAGAAGTTTATTCACCGATAACCCTAAAGTTATTTTTATTACAAAGAATTATATTATAAAAACTTATCAATAATATAAAATTTCATTTATTATTTTATTAAATGGTAATTTTTCACCGATAACCCTAGAAGTTTATTCACCGATAACCCTAAAGTTATTTTTATTACAAAGAATTATATTACTAAATAATTCTACAAAAAAAATTAAAATTCGGTTTTTTTTTCTAAATTAAAAATTCACACTATAATACATGAAATTACACTACAATACACTACAAAAAACTAATTTACTCTATAACTAAACTAAATAATTCTAGAAAAAAATTATAAAATTCGGATATTTTTTTCAAATAAAAAATTTAACCACATACCTAACGAATTCAGAAATTCGACCGGATTGAAAATTCAATTACGATTAAATGGCTACATGGAATTTTGATTAATCACAAGATAAAGGTTCTCGCAAAATTAATCATCAACTGATAAAGGCCAAAATGGCTACATGAAATTGTACATACAAAATTCGAAGCATTGAAAAATGATTAATTTGGGACCGGATAAACTTGTACATACAAAATTTAGAGAAAGAATAAAAATCAAGAAATATGTCTGGGACCGAGATGGCAACTCGGTCCGGGGAAAAAATCCTCTGGACCGAAATGCCATTTCGGTCCAGAGGACCACACGGTCGGCCACACGGAAAAAGTTTGATTTGTTGTGAAAAAGAGGGGACCGAAATGCCAATTCGGTCCGGAGTAAAAAAATTCGATCGGACCGAATTGGCATCTCGGTATTGATGGTTTTTGTAAATCTCGGGGCAATCATGCCGTTTTAGTAAATTTAATTATTTTAATTATGGTTTTTAAAAAAAATCCCGGAATTTTGGCCCTTTTAAACTCGCCAATATAGAGTGCACATTTCTTGAAGCACTCCTTTCCCTTTTTTCTTTTTTCTTTTCTGGTGTTCATTTAATTAGTCCGAGGTCACCGCTAGGACTGTTTATCAGATCCGATTTAATCGGTTTTAAATCAGATTGAGAGAGTTTAGATTAAACGGTTTGGTTTTTCGGTTAAATGGATTGGTTTGGTTTATTTTTAAAACCAGTTTAATTGTTCGGTTCGGTTTGATTTAGAAAATTTAAAACCGGTTAAACCGAATCAACCGAAATTTTTAAATCCATCCCCCGAACCAAACATTAAAAAAAATAAAAAATTAAGACATAATGTATATTTCTTTGTTGATTTAAAACTGGTTAGACCGAACCAAACAAAATTTTTAAATCCATCTTAAAAAAATATAAAAATAACAAAAAATGTTTATTTTTATGGTTGATCTTCTTTCGGTTGAACCAAACAAACTAAAATTTAGTTCAGTTTGTTCGGTTTGATTTTAAATCAGTTGATAATTTTATTTCAATTGGTTCAATTGTATTTTTGAAAACCGAATAAAATTTTAATTTACCTATTATACTTCGATTTTAACCTAACCATTCAGATGAACACCCCTAGTAAAAAGACGTCAAACCATGGAATCTTGAAAATGTATATATTCTTCGTGTTATTACTCTAATAAGACCCATCAACAAAAGAAAAATTATCATTGAGAATTATATATATTTTTTTACGGTTGTCAAAATTATCAAATTAATTTGTTCTTAATGAAAACTTATCACATACGAAATGCTTTTAAATAAAAGAGACAGATACGGGAGATATATATGATCCCGGAGAGTAGTCCAATTTTTAGGAGGAATTTTATGTATACTCTTCAAATTTTTCAAAATACATATTTTCTACTCTAAATTACAAAAACTCATAAATTTATCCAATTTATTACATTTTTATTGAAATTCATTTTAAATTTATACAGTCATTTTATCCTTTGGCAATGGATGTATTTTGTTTCATTTTATGGTTTGGTAGCTTCTACCAACATTGTAAAAAAAAAAAAGTCATTTCATCCTTTATTAAAATAAAAATATGTAATATGTGTAAAAATGTTCAATCTTCTAATTGGTCGGTTTACGAGAGCAAATAATTTATTTTCTTACTTGTGGCGCATATACAATTGCATTTAGACATACTTGTGGCGCATATACAATTACTTTGGTGCTCTAGCTGGGGAAGAGCACCAATTTTTTCTGCAGTTTTATTTCAATTTGAACTTTTAGATTGAATGTTTGTTATGTTGTAGTAGAATTTATTAATTATGTTGTAGTAGACTTTATGTTGTGTTGTAGTATAATTTATTAGTTAAGTTCACTCGGCATGCCTACTCTCGAACACTGAAACATATATTTGATCTATTTTCAAAGCAAAATAGTATTTTTTTGAGCTTAGCGGCCTTTACTTGTGGACCGAACGGAGTAAGAGGACCAAAGGCGATAACTTTTTACTTGGAACCTGATGAAGAAAGAAATGGTCAAACTTGACTTTAATATCTCAATTCTCCTTTTAAGTTAAAACTAGCTAATTTTAGTTTCTCTGTCTTATTCTAACGAAAATAAAATTATAAAGCAAACAAAATTCAGCATTCCAAAATTTCAAAACAAAACAAAATAGAAAAAAAAATACACATCTAGTGCGCGTCCCTAGAATGTGTGGGTGGTAACTTTTAAATTCCAGAGTTTTGAGTGGTGGTTGTTTAATTTCAAATTATTAGAGTGCTAACTAAAAAAATTGCGACATATTCGTTGCCGAAGGTGACTAGCTTCAGAAAAGTTTTCTGGCATAGTTTGAGATATCAGATATGTCAGCTGTTGTCTTTTCATTCTTTGATTTATTCTTATATATAGAAACATATTTTGCAATTAATTGTTATTCTTTTGACTTTTATTCTCAAAGAAGAAAAATAAGAAAGAGAAAGCTAGAGAATTTTGGGCATATCCAAAGTGGCATATGAAAGTAATATAATTCACTAACATTTATAACTCTCTCCTTTTGGTGTACTGCATGCTACATTGTTCACATATTTTCTATCTTTAGGCATTTTGATAATTTGTGATTCCCTCGCCTTTATTCTCCAAAAAAAAGTAAGATATGATAGGAACCAAATAATTAATATCTTGTACAAATCATACAGAATGACAGACAGGTTCTGCTTAAAATAAAATAATTATATTCGAAGAAGCAATTCAGAAATCTAATTTTCCTCATAACTATTTTAGAGTCTTATTTCATAAATATCTTCTACCTTGAGTTTTCAGTAACTCTAAAACGTACTTCTTTTAGTTACAATCAAGAACGAATCAGACTTTCAAGTTATGGAGGTTAAACGTGAATGGAGTCAATTATATAAAATATTCATGTTACGTATGAAAATCAATTTTATGATAATCATAACATTTTATTGTAAACTATATAGAAACTCATTTATAAGTACAATACTTTGAAAATTAATAGAGGTCAATTGACCTCATACATCGAACTTGCATATGCCTCTAGTTACAATAAACGTTTTATACAACAAAAATATATTTCTTTGAATCGACATTAAAACTTGAGTGTTTTAAATTAAATAATAGTTGACGGCAATCAAATATTATACACAAATTTATAATATTGGTTGGTTCTAAATAGTTGTTTTGAATTTCGATATTTGTTACTAGAACTCTAAAAAATGCCCACTTCTTTTAGGTAGAATGCACACCTTTTGAACTAAAATGCAAAATGAATAGTTTATGAAGAATTATTAATTATTTCAAGCTTCTTAAAATAAACATTTTTTCGATCATAATTAAAATTGGCTCTGCTAGATTGCATTTTTATAATTGAAATAAACATTAGTCTGTTTTAATTCAAAACTTGAATAGTTGTATATATCCAACTCGAATACTGGTTCGACCTGTCAACGACCAAGGGGTGCAAACGGATCGGATAGTGGTAAAACTGTATTCATATTCGTTTTTATTTTTCGGATACAGATACAGATTGGATATCCGTAGATATATATAATTTTTTTCATAATATATATTAAACTACATGGTATATATGTACTATTTGGATACAGATAATTAAAAATTAAAATCATATTTGTATCCGTATCCGTATCTGCATGGAATTCGGATATCGAATATTGAATATTTGTATTTCATTTTTGAATACTGATCCGAATACGGTCGGATAATATCCGAGCCATTTTCACCACTAACGACCATCCTTATGATCGAAAATTCAGATTTAATTCAGTCGTACTACCTCAGCGTGCGGACAGAACAGCTTCCTAGACTGTAGACCAGCAAAAGGATGTGTAAATCGTTTATTGGGTTTAACGAGCTAGACTCCTATTTCTGATTCCCTCTCTGACTCCTCTAGTGATGATAGTGGCTATGTTACCGGTAATTCTGTGGTGTGATTTGTTAGATTCTGACTTGTACTAGCTAAACTACTTTACGTCTCTAGCCTTTACTATATACTGCATGATTCTGTTTTGTAATCGGCTAGTTAATCTTTTGTATATCAGAGCTGTGCTTCTCTGATTCTGCTACTTAGTTGTTGTTATGCTGGTACTTGCTTAGTACCGAATTTTGTAAAACACTCTATTAAACTGGTGGGTTCAATCCACTTTTCTCAAAAAAAAAAAAAAAAAAACAAAGAAAGAAAAGGTTTAACGAGACTCAGAGAGAACGACTTCAGTCTTCAGTTATTTGGGTTCATGTCACTTGATATCTAAAACGTTAGCAGATTGGGCCTGGCCCGTTTGTTTATGATTTTTCGTTTGTCCATTGAGCTGGAGAGGAAAGATGTTTTTCCTGAGAAGGCGAAACGACTGCATGACACCTATTGTACCCCAACTTCTTGGATATCGTTGTGTCCATATTTAAAAAAAAATGCTGAGCTACTTTTATTTAAGAAATATTACATGTAGCTTCTAATTCGTCTTCTACTAAATAACCTTCAACTGATTTCGATCAATATTTTAAATAAATTGAATAAACAAGTGTTTTTTTTTAACGCAATGATCAATTGGGCATCGTTGTATTACTCAAATATGCATCAAATAAGTCAAGTGTGTATTTTATAAACTTCATGAAACGAGTATAGAAGATCAAGACAATTGTCAAACTTTTGACTTGGTCAAACCAAATGACAACTGTCAATATTTATGTCTTAACTGAAATATATAAGTATAGATCAATACTAGAGTATAGAGGAAAGTGTGTATCAACACAATTAGCATGTGGGCATTGTCATAAATCATAATAGATAACTGTGCATGCCAAGGTGTGTGAAAATTAATTGGGAATTTTAGAGGGTGAGTTAATGGAAAATGATTATCGACCTGTTAATTACTTTTTACTTACGTATTTAATTATAGTTTGGAATGAAAGTTGCAAACAAATCAAATTATTAATTAGTATTTGGATCCAATATTTGAAAATTTGACTGGATACAAATATAAATTCCTACAATTTTCAATTCAAAGCTAAGTACAGATATAGATACAAATAATTACTTGAATCTATTTTTTTTAATAATTAAATATCCATTTCAGAGGTCCACATACCACTTTAGTTTGAATTTGAACTATAATATAAAATTTAATTACAAACCCGATTAATTTTAATTATGATTACTCAATTATATCTACTAATATTTCATCTTCTATTAAGATTTATAATTTCTTAGTACGTTTTGACTAATATCGATGCAAGAGAAACATCGTCAGATACTTGGTTTTAGTCATAATTTTTGTTTTTGATGTTTTAACCCACGTAACCACGTTATTGGGCTCAAAAAATTCACAGTTAGTTTGACTTCTAACTATTCGGCTTAAGCCGAGTGCGTATCCTCTGAGATATCTCATATTTTGCGTGACCAATGTCTCCGGTGTCTATTCGGGATAGTGCAAGGACAGTATTATTTGACCTTTGAGATTCATGCAGAACATATTTGAATGGTTGAGATTTTTAAAAAGGTCATGCAAAATATGAGATATCTCAGAGGATGCGAATTTGTGCAAACCAGCAGAGTCTGATCAGACCCGACTATTTCTCATAAATTGTTTATGGTTTCTAAACTACTAACTTTTAAACATATATTAAATGCTGCTACTATATCATAATTATTGTTGATGAGAATGCACAGTTTTATCTGCAATGAAAATTGAAATTTTAAATTTGCCTATCCCGTACTTCTAAAAGATAACACTAATATTAAAAATTTCAATTTGTTGACAATATTATTCTTAGTTTTCAAATGCATGCATTTAACAAGAGTGAGGCTATGGTGCTATGCATAGCACGGATGGGGTCCGTGCTACGGCTCAAAATTTGACTTTTCAAAATTCTAACGGTCGATCCAACCGTTCAATGTGATAACCATATGAATATGTACTTGCAAACTAAATTTTATATTTTTTTGAATTTTTTTACTATTTTTTTAGATAGGTAGAATTTTGATGGTCCAGGATTTTCAGAAAACACTAATTTTTCTACCTATCTAAAAAAATAGTAAAAAAATTCGAAAAAATATAAAATTTAGTTTGCAAGTACATATTCATATGGTTATCACATTGAACGGTTGGATCGACCGTTAGAATTTTGAAAAGTCAAATTTTGAGCCGTAGCACGGACCCCATCCGTGCTATGCATAGCACCATAGGCTCACTCATTTAACAAAATATATCTAGATAATCAGTTTTTGATTCAGTGGTAAAAACAATTATCTATGTATGAGATGTCGCAAATTCAAATTCGGAAAAGATAATTATTTATAAATATTAAATAATTGAATGATTTGATCTCCAATTTTTACTAAAAAAAAATCTGCCTCAATATATGCACTGAGAGCATAAAAAACGGTTTGGCGTTTAGGATTTAGGGTTTTGAGCACCAAAGCTCTATTCAACGGGACATGCCTGATCGGATCTATTAAACGTTTATAATGCAAAACTATGCAAAACTAATTTGTTGGTCGAATATGATCGAATTGATCTAATCGGGTACGGACTAATCGTAAATTCGTTAAAGTACCGTCATGGATGAACAGCTCAAATTATAATTTGCTCATAGGAGTGCTAACTAGTTCTTGTCCTGTAGGTAGAGTGGGAAAATTGGTACGGCGGAGTCGGCTCCGTCACGGAACGGCACAGTTACGGTACGAAATGGTACGGCATGCGTGTCGGTTACGTGTCATGACTCGCGTGTCCTTATTCGCGTGTCGTGAATCATCTTTTAAAAATTTGGTATGACATGACACATCACGCGAAAGATCTAATCATGGCACGACACGACACGTAGTCACGTGTAATTAGGACCGTTAGATCTTGATTAAATGGTGAATCTTGAATAAACTAACTTAAATTATGATAAAATAGTCACGCGAGTCACGCGGGTCACGTTTGGTCACGGCACATTTGAACACGGTATGACTCACGTGGCGTCACCATTCGCGTGACATGACCACCTCTTGATATTTTAATTACGGCACAGTACAACACATGAAAAATTAATTCAATCACGGCACAACATGGCACGAGACCAAAATGACTTCATGTTCACACGGCACAGCACGACATGTTTTTCCACTCTACCCGTAGGCACACACAACACACGTACAGCGGCACACAACTCTCTCGTTTCAGGCCGGACTCGAACTCGTCAGCAAATTCACAACTCTCTCGTTGGCAGGTTATTTTAGTTGCATGATTCCCTGGAGCAGCAGAATTCAGACTTATTATGAAATCCCCTTCTCAATTTTTCCACAGATTCTTGTCTTCTACCTCTTCCACTTCCTTTCTTACAACAAATTTTTCGAAACCCATAGCCAAGCGATTAACCATACAAAACCTCATAAAGAGAGGCGTGACGCCTTCAATCAGCGACCTAAACCGCTACCTCTCCTTTCTCCTCCGATCCGAAAGGCTTAAACTTTGTCTCAGTTTGTTCTCTCAGATAATCTCTAACTCGATTACCCCAAACCCGAAATCCAATGGCTTTGTAGCATGTGCTCTATTGAAGTCCTGTGGTGGTTCAAAAGATTCGGAGAATTTCATCTCGTACTTGGGGAATTTTGGTATCAAGGCTGATGATGGCATTTTAAATGCTCTGGTAGATAAAGTTTGCGTCTTGGAGAAAGACCCCGATTGGGCTTTTGGTTTATTACAAGAGTTTGTGAAGAATTATGAATTGCTACCTTCTAGGAATACTCTATCCACCCTGACATCAGCATTTTGCTATAGTTGCGAGATGGATACTGCAGTGAAGGTGTTTGAGGTAATGTCTGCAAGTAAGATAGAATGCCTAAATTGGAACTATGTATGTAGCATGTTAATTTCTGGGTACTCTAAGATCGGGAAGCTTGAATTGGGTATTAGATTTTATGAAAGAGTAAAAAAATTAGGCCGATTTTCTCCAAATTTGGTTACATATACAGCTTTAGCTGATGCACTGTGCAAAGATGGTAGAATTGAGGAGGCTTCTTATTTGGTTTCTGAAATGGAGGAGAAAGGGATTGTTTTAGACCCAGTTCTATATAGTAGTTTAATTTCTGGATATATCAGAAAAGGACTTTTAATGGATGGATTGATGAAATATTGTGAAATGATAAAGAACGGCCTAAGTCCTGATGTTGTTAATTATACCAATATCATAGAAGGTTTTTGCAAGGAAGGTAGTGTAGAAAAGGTATTTGGGTTTCTAAATGAGATGACGAGAAGAAATATCATCCCTAACTTGGTGACTTTAACAGCGCTAATTGGTGGTTTTTGCAAGAGAGGCCGGTTCAAGGAGGCATTGCAAGTTTATTACAAATTTGAAGAATTGGGCATTAGTTCCGATAATTTTGCAGAAACAATTCTGATAGATAGCATGTGCAAAAATGGAGATTTAGATATGGCCGTTGGTTTCCTTAGAGAAATGAAAAATAAGGGGATTAAACCAGGAACTGTAACATATAATGCACTGATAAATGGACTGTGTAAAGCAGGAAGAACAAATGAAGCAAGCGAGGTTGCACAAGGTCTAGTTGCAGATAACTTCACTTATACAACTTTGTTACATGGCTTTTTGAAAGAGAGAGATGAAAGAGGCATAATAGAGATAAAGAAGAGGCTAGAAATATCTAACCTTAGCATGGATATTGTGACGTGTAACATGCTGATCAAGGCATTGTTTGCCATTGGTAAGGTTGGTGATGCATGCAACCTGTTTGATGAAATGCTTGAAAGGGACCTAGTTGCTGATTCAGTTACATACTGTACAATGATTGATGGTTATTGCAAAAATGGGGAATCAAACAAGGCAGTGGATTTGTTTAAACAGTGTAGAGAGTCCTCTCCTCACCTCAGTAGTGCATGCCATAATTTTATCATTAGAAGACTAATTAAAGCAGGTAGATTAGATATGGCCGTTCATATTTTTGTGGACCTTGTAAATGAACTTCTGGTTCCTGATTCATGTACAAGCTTCAAACTCTTTTTGGCTCAATTTGAAGAAAGTGGTGCGGAAGGAGTTTTAAAGCTTGTCAGAGAGATAGAAAATTTTGAAAATGGTGCAGTTTTGTCTTCAATTTGTGACTATGGTATTAATTTCTTGAGCTGGAAAAAATGCCCTAATGAGGCATTGAAGATGTACCTTTCCTTGCATAAGAGAGGCCTGAGAATTACATGTAAAACAAGTAACATGCTTTTGAAGAGCCTTATTCAAAATAGAATTGAAGAATGCACCACCCTTTGTTTTTTATGTGAGTGCATAAAGTTGCATGGGATTTTTGATATTACAACACTTAACCTACTCTCACTACGTTCCTCAAGGTCCATGAGCCAGGGGGTGATTTCAGATGGTCTTGTGAGGGAGGCTGTTCTTAAGCTCGTAAAGGAAGCTAAAATAAATGATGCATGTAATATTGTTGAAAAAGAGAACAAAAATGGAACCTCCATTGATCTCTCTATTATTTGTACATCAGTGATCGACGGCCTTTGTAAAGCTGGTTCTATTGAGAAAGCACTGGACCTATGTGAAAGTATGAGAGAAAGAGGGATCTGCTCAAATGTTGAATTGTACAACTCAATTCTTAATGGGTTGTGCAACCAGGGATGCTTTGTTGAAGCTTTTCGGGTTTTGGATGCTTTAGAGAGGAGTGATGTTCAGCTGACAGTTTACACCTTATACCCCTGTAATAGCTGCTTTATGCAAAGAAGGCCTTTTGAAGGATGCAAGCAAGGTGTTCGATAAAATGCTTAACAGAGGCATTACACCTGATACTAGTGTTTCTAACTTGGTTATATCCGGTTATTGCAATATGTGTTTAGTAGAGGATGCAATAAAATTCCTTTCGAATATGGATGAGAAATATAATATACAACCAGATAAATTTACAATAAGTGCTTTAATCAAGGGTTTTTCGTTCAGAAGTGACATGGAAGATGCATTTGGTTTCTTTAGTGAGTGTAAAAGGAAAGGCATTTTACCAACATTTTTCGGCTTTATGCATTTGGTCGATGGGTTTTATTCCAGGGGTAGGTTGGAGGAGGCTAGAGGGATACTAAGAGAAATGCTCAGTTGCACCGAAATCCAGGTACTGGTAAATAAATATGGGGGTGAGATTTATGATGAGCCACTTGTTTCCATATTATCAGATGCATGTGAGCAAGGAAAAATACATGAGGTGGTAACTATATTAAGAGAGGTGGGTTACATGTTTAATTCAAGTTTGAAAAATTCAGAGGATTTATATAAATTGAAGGACAATAATTTGAATAATGGCGATAATTTATTAGGTAAATCGCTTTTTGATGATTTTGATAGTTATTACCCAACTGTTGCAGCATTGTGTATGAAAGGGCAGGTTAAGAACGCTAGTGATGTAATAAATGCAATGATTCTGAATTCTGGTTAATTGAATGACTTATACAGATTTAGATGGTTCTTCTGTTTACTCTATTGCTGAATGTAGGCATTTAGTTGGTTGTTGTTCTTATAAAGATTGAGCTTGAGGCGACCATAAATTCAAATCGAAATCTGAGAAAAAAGAGACTCATACTACTACAGGCCAGACAAGACAAGATGTTTTCAATGCATCTTTCTCAGTTTTTGCCTTGTGCGTAGTGCCTCTGTGCTAGCAATTACTACAATCTAGTTTTTACTCTGACAAAAAAGGAAGGATAAAAGATGATTTGGCATATATTTGCGCTAGTTTGAAAAGAAAAGGTTTAGGTAGTCTCTATTACCCTGATCAGGCAAAGAGACAGAAATGTTTTTGAACTGTATTATGAAAACCTAGTACTACAATGATACAAACACTTAGGAGTATCATCAACCAAATTGAAACAAAACAAAATTAAAATATGTATATACTCACAGGCAAACAATTACATAGTACAGTGCACAACAACATAACTAAAGAAATGAATTCATACAAATACCATAACATCACAGAAAGCCACACACAAGGAAAGATAATCAAAGACAACATAAACAAGTAAAATGAAATGAAATTCAGTAGCAATACTCCACCAGAAGATGAGAACTCTCAGCTAAACCCAACACTAATCCAAACTTGAGGCATGTATAGAATTGGGGGCCGGGTAATTACTTCAAGGTAGCGCAGGTATTGATGCTGGAGAGAGATACACAAAATCACGATTTATTGCATTTGTAACCGCAATGGACTGATCGAACAATCCTGTAAACTCCTGTTCGAGTGATATAAAACAGATCTTTGTTGTTGTCCTGGCCAATTGATAATAGGAAAGAAAGCTGAGGAATGCTTGTTGAGCCAACAAAACTGCAAGGGATAGGTGTTGTCTTGGAGCAGGTGAAATTGACTTTCTGTGTGGTGAAATTGCCGCTCATGTATGGGGTTTCTGCAGCAGCCCACATATCAGCTGCCAATATGTCGGCATATATGAACCTGAAAAATAACCAAAAAAAAAAATGGTGAATACGAGGACATAGATGAAACATGTTAGCCGTATCATGGATTACTTAAATCTGGTAAATTTGATATTGTAATGTTGTGGTGTATAGTGTATACTGACGTTGCCTTTTCACTTTATCCATGTTGAGCTCAAGAGCAGGTGCTTGAGCTCAAGTTATTTAATCATTTTTCTTTGAGTTCTCTGTCTGATTTGATTTTAAAAAATGTTCCATTCTAGTATGGTATGTAGGTAAACTACACTGATGTCATATTTCTATGAATATTTGTACCTTCCGGACAAGCATGGATCGGCTTTTGCCCGGTAGACGTATCCAGCAACAAGTGCAGAAAAGGATGGATTCTGTGTCTCCCCGTGGTGATAGCCTAATATAGGGAAGATTGGATTTATGGAGTCAGGTGGTGTACTACCCCCGGGTGCGTAGTTCGGGGAGAACAAATCAAAGCCATCATAGACTCTCCAGCCATAGTTGCCGTCCTTTGTGACCAGATTCACCTTTTCAAACGTAGACGAAGCATTGGCACGATCCTAACCATTAAAAATAGAAGCAAATAAACCAAAAATAATTAGATGTTAGTAACAAGTCAACCAACGGCATTGTTGAGGGAATAAAATGGACTATCCACAACATTAATTTCCCATAATTTCAATAATGTAGAATTTTATGTGTTAATTTATCTTATGTCAATTTGCATATGAGATTATGGGAAGCAAAGTACCTGTCCTGTATCACCACAAAATAAGTAAGATGGCCTTTCCGAATCAAAGCTGCACCGCCATGGATTTCTAAAGCCCAAGGCCCAAATCTCAGGCTTCAATTCGGTGTCGTTAGTATACGGGTTATCACTAGGAATAGTATAATTTCCCCACAATCCAAGGCTGACAATCTCAGCTGGTGCTGATAAATAAAAAATCAACGGAGCAGAATTACTAATAGGTCATGAAATATTGCTAGAACATGGGTCTTATTTTTTTTTTTTTCAGATTAATTTGTTTTTCTTGTTGGAATTTCTAATTCGATTCATGCTTGTTTTAGTTAGCCTTCACATATTTCAATCAAGAGTGAAGACCATTTTCAATTGGTTTCTATAAACCTATAAGTAAACCAAAAAGAGAAAATAAAAACAAGATCAACAAAAATAAATTCTTTCAAAAAGGAAAAGAATAAACAAAAATGCAAATCCTTTTTCCATGCGTACTTACTTGGAAAATGGTTTATATCCAATCTGAGTACTTTCCCCAGCAGTGATTTTTTCTTCTGAGAAAAGTTCCATGGATCTCCATGGGTATTGTTCCCGCCATGTCCGGTCGTTAGATATAGATAACCGTCTTTCGGACCGAAAAATATTTCACCTGCATGTTGGTCTATGTATGGAAGACCGATGGTGAATATCCTTCGCACTTCAATTTTACTGGCAATTGTCGCCTAAAATTAGCAAGAGAAAAAAAAAATTAAGTTTGAGACATTATTGATTGTTTTTTTGGTCATAGACATGATTGAATATTGCATATCGATCAAACCCCTGTACGGGTTCTATCTAATTAACCCTGAGATTGTCCGTAAGTGCTTACTGTACAGACAAGTCATGCTGACTTCTGCCAAATAATCAATTAGTTCACCCGATTCCATTGGTTAACCTAATATTATTATGATTTAGTAATAAATAAGAAAGAAGCGACTTACTGTGGCAGGAGAAGATGAGGTTCCATTGACAGTATACTCAGCAACAACCTCCTGAAACTGGCACGGTGCTGTACCATTAATGATGCCAATAACTAATGGATCACAGCCAGTCTCTGGATTACATGAGCACTTCCCCAGACAGTTTGGTGTTGTTGTGCTATCACAATTGTATGACACAAAAAATCGCCCATTCTTCTTGAAATTTGGATGGAATGCGACATCTTGCAAACCAAATTCCTTATCAAAGAGTACTCGGTCTGTCAGGTCAAGAAATGGTTTCGAAGCATTATATTTTAGCGTCTTCTTAGAACCATGGTTTGGCACCTCAGCCAAGAATATCTTTCCGGCCTGGGTAAATAAGAAAATCCGGTCTGAGCCATCGGGATGGGTTACCATGTTGACGAATGAACCGTTGTCAAGTTTTTCAATACATATTCCTTCAGGTGATGAAGTTGGTTTGGTCGGTGGAAATGTGGCGGAGAGGCCATTGAAACAGACAGTTTGGTTTGTTACAGGGCCACCAGCCGACTTGCAGAAGTCTGCTGACGAGTGAAATGAGTCTGAGAGTTTGGTCGGTGAGGAGGAACCCGTGATGGGATTGTTTGCGATGGCGACATCTTTGCATGCGCCCCATGTCGTGGCGCAAAAGTCACTTGTCTTGTTGTTGCACAGGATGGGGGTTTTGCGCGGTGTAGTGTCTACAGTGTATAGTTCACCGGAATATGGGTTGCATTTCTGCAATGCAAGAGCCAAATTGGTTGTGTGATTTGTTTTTTTCTAAGATGGATATAATTAGATGGCACAAGTTTCCAGTTTCCTCATAATCTTAAAATAATTTAAATTATTTTAGATACCTGAACATCTACTCATCACCCGGTGGCCGGTGGTCATCACTCAAAGATGTTTGAGTCATTTATGTAGAAGAAAATTTGGAAAATGCAAGAAACTAATAGTTATGTGATGACCAATAGTTAATTTGTGAATCATTTATATATACATGTATTTAAATATATTTTTGATGGTTATGTATTTTATATATTGACTATTCTTAATTTCTAATGAAGCATCAATGTATAAGAACAAAACGGATATACAGAAAAAGATGAGAAAGTGATACAAAAATGAAAGAAATACAAACTGCCGATTTTCTGAAAAAAAAAACTAGAATAGAAGCTGCCGAAGGAATATCATATAGATGTCAAGGCTATATCTGACAAGGATTAGTCAAACATTGTATGGGGAATCGGATGTCCATGTATGTATTTTTGAAAAATAATAGGTTATTCCCTGATATTTCAGAAAATTATAGTAAAGTGCTAATACGTACCGCGCAAACAATTGATTTGACAATCGAAGCGCATGACGCATCGGTGATGTTCATTGCCATGAATTCAGCCTGGATAGCCGAGTCATCGGTGGCATTGCAACAGGTTGATCCACTGTATCCACAGAAGGCAAGAGTAGTATTCCTTGTTATCGGCCATGCTGTATACATGTCAAGCAATATTATAAGTGAACCAAATAGCAACTTAGAATTAGTATTAATATGCAACTAAAAAGAACATTGCAATAGGTTTCAGAGAAAGAGCGTACTTGAGTCTGTGCACAAGGGCAGTGAATAGCAACTTGGTAAGACAAGAAGAGTGAGGAAGAGAAAAAGAGTTACAACTTCACCCCTCATCTCTACCAAATTAGTTGGATTGAGTGTTCTCTTTCTCGGTCTCTCTATTTATAAGGATGAGAAAAAGGAAATTAGTTGGATTGTATTTTTCAATACTAAAACAATGATTATTTGTTTAATTTCCAGAACCAATAAGAAGCTAGCACGATGTTTGATTTTTTTATTTTTTTCTGTCGTTTTCAAATAGTTGGTTCCAGCTCATAAATATAATATAAAGCTCAAGTACATTTTTGCCAGAAAAAGAAAAAAAAAATTGCAATAGAGCTTAAATTTATTACATCAACATTGGGCCAGATAAAACCTCTAACAGAACTAACTGACCACCGGGATTCGGCTGTGCTCTGCAGACTTGTTTCAAGTGGAGGGGAGGGTTTACTATTAGAAGAAAAAATATAAGAATGTAATGATCAGAATTAATCTTTAACCTAACATTAGAAATTTTACAAAAAATGAAAAGATGATACACTTATGGAAGAGATAAGTGTAAAAACAGGAAGTTGTTTTTCCCATTGACATGTCATTAGTAAATGGTTGAAAACTTGAAAAAAAAGAAGGAAACTGCACACAATTTGTTGGCCTTTAAAAAAGTCACCAGAAAAACAAAATTTTGAGGATTTTCCAGCGCCGTTTGATGTTAAATAAGATAGATTAAATGCGTGTATAATAAAATTTCTATTAAAAAAACACAGGAAAACAAAATTCACAAAAATTCTGCATCGACATAAAACAGGTCTTAGCATCCCATGGAATGAGTGCTTGTGCTGGGGGCTCCTCATGTGCAAAATATAGCTACCGGCCACCGGGCATGATTCCCGGTGACAGTTTCAGAGAAAAAGGTCAGCTAAGTTGGTCGATCCCTTGAGCTCGTCTCCGCTCTACCGACAAGTGATTAGATATATGACTTCCGAACTCCATTAATATTTATTTTCATTTGAGATTCGATAAACATGCCCTCTCATAAGAATTGGTAATTAAGAAAACGAGCACAAGATATCACGATCCACAAGAACCCTACTTGTCAAATACACCTTTAATTTAATCAACGTAGATTCGTAAAGATGATTTTTTTTCATATTAGAGTTCTCGTTAATTCTGGCTTGTATTTCTTTTCAGATATCTTTTGCATAAATTAAAGAGTGAAGCTATGTTGCATATTATATATCGATTTGTGCTATGGATTCATATATTTATTTGAAAGTTTAAATAGTTGATCCGAGTACGTTACACATGATCTCCATATAAAGAGATATCTGTAGATCAAATTTTACATTTTTTAGAATTTTTTTACTATATTTTTAGATAGGTAGAAAATTATTGATTTTGGATGGTTTAGAATTTTTAAATCAAATGTTTTTATATCTATCTAAAAAACAGTACAAATATTCTAAAAAAATATGAAATTTGATTTATGCAAGTACATTTTAACCACTGCTGAGTGAATAGGATTCGTTTAAGTAGTTAAGAGCTTTACCATTTGTGTATAAGTAACTTTTGAGTACTACTTTGTAAATAATTTTTTTTCATCAATACAAAAACGTAGGATGGCAACTTAGTGCCAAAAGGAGGGGTTTTTTTTTTATAATTCTCCTCTTCTATATTATATGATTTTAGAGTGAGTCAATGGTACTATCAATAATAATACCAATGAGTTTTTTTTTATGGTAAGGTGGTAAGTTGCCATCCTACGTTCTTGTATTGATAAAAAAAAATTATTTACAAAGTAGTACTCAAAAGTTACTTATACACAAATGGTAAAGCTCTTAACTACTTAAACGAATTCTATTCACTCAGCAGTGGTTAATCCACTGTGTGACTTTATTAAAGGTTTCATGTACTAAAACTGCAACACATTTCATTTTTTGGTTAAAGATTTTATTGTTCCTCTCTCACCATAGCACCCATAGGCCCGAGGCCCATGCCGTCTTCCGAATTCTTGCCTGCTCCGTGGTGAGGTTTGCCGGATGAGCATTCCATAGCCGGATGTGGTGATTGACTGTGTTCGGAATACGGCCGAGGTTGAGGGCAACAAATAATGCTACCCAAAACTCCGCTGAATATGTGCAATTCCAGAAAATATGTTTCCCTGTTTACACAATGGTTCACGCTAAGAACTTATATCTTCGTTTTTAAAGTTTAAACAGTCGATTTAAACTGTTCAACATTCTCTTTATATCGCGCTGTTATTTCACAGCTAATGAAGATAGACCTCTCACCATCGTTGCTATAAAATTGTGTTCAGATCTTTTTGGAGCTAAAAATATAACAGAAAAGGTTGGTCTTCAATTTACTCATACATAGAGGTCATGCGTGTCGTGGCACAAAGTTGTTTAATTGAAATCAGATAAGAAATTAAGAACCTCCCTCTACTCATTTAACAGAAATTATGATTTGACTACTTTATAAAAGTCAAACAACAAAGGTGGGCAACCAGTAACGTTACAAATTATCAAGGTTCTAAATAGCGATTATAGCGGCATAGCGGGGAGACAAAAAAAAAAATTATCGCGAATAGCGTAGCTATAGCGAAAGCTATCATACATAGCGTTTTTTTTATTTTCAAAAAAATTATTTTATATTTCTACTAATAATAAACATTATCTAAAGTCTCATAAGTAACAAAAACATCAAATTGATTAAGAAGTTCTAATGTTCACATTGAACCAATACAAAGTCCAAATTGTCATTCAAAATATCCCTAATTCATAAACTATCGATATATTTTCTATTCAAAATATCCTACTACCATATATTAAGTATCATTTTACTACATATTCAAATAATTTAATTGATATAGGCCAACGCACATTGTTCAAGTTTATTGATATTATAGACCCATCTAATTTAATTTCGGTTTGGACCTTAAAGCCCATTTAAATTGCAAAATAAATAAATAATAATAAGCCCATGTAGCATAGCGCACCGCTATTCCGCTACGCGCTACGCGCTATAGCGGCCGTAGCTCGATTAGCGAAGTTTTACCCCGTAGCTTAGCTTTTTAGGTCAAAAACCGCTATAGCTAGCTATTTAGAACCCTGCAAATTATTGAACGCCTGGACTACAAGAAATTGCCCAAAAAAAGAAAAGGAAACATTGAATTCATTTCTTCAAAAAATTTCAATCCAGCGAAATACCACATAGTTTAATTATTGCTTCTGGAAAATGCTATTTTTCTATATATAGTTTTAAAACAATAGGAGATAGAGTGGCCCTCAGTAGATGTGAATCAGTCGAACTTTTATTTTTCTGAGAAAAAATATTTTTTCTTCTGTATAAAATGTTGGTACATTTATTAGCCACCTCCTTGAAGTACCTATTTTAATACGGCTAGGTTTTATAAATTATAAAATAATTAAATGGATAATGCTAGCCATATCGTTTAGATTCTTGAGCATATTTATTGATAACAAGAATCCGTTCAATAGTTGACTACAGTTGTTTTTTTTTTTTTTAATAATTGTCTCCACTTCTATATAATATGATTTTAGAGTGAGTCAATGGTACTATCAATAATAATACCAATGAGTTTTTTTTTATGGTAAGGTGGTAAGTTGCCATCCTACGTTTTTGTATTGATAAAAAAAAAATATTTACAAAGTAGTACTCAAAAGTTACTTATATACAAATGGTAAAGCTCTTAACTACTTAAACGAATCCTATTCACTCAGCAGTGTTACTTCATTAAAGGTTTTATGTACTAAAACTGCAACACATTTCATTTTTTGGTTAAAGATTCTATTGTTCCTCTCTCACCATAGCGCCCATAGCGCCCATAGGCCCGAGGCCCATGCCGTCTTCCAAATTCTTGCCTGCTCCGTGGTGAGGTTTGCCGGATGAGCATTCCATAGCCGGATGTGGTGATTGACTGTGTTCGGAATACGGTCGAGGTTGAGGGCAACAAATAATGCTACCCAAAACTCCGCTGAGTATGTGCAATTCCAGAAAATATGTTTTCCTGTTTCCTCTATCCGAGGTCCTCCGCATAAGGAGCAACCCTCCGGTGCGATGCATCCCCTCTTCCTGAGCATTGCTCTCGTGAGGAGTCTGTTTTGTAGTAAAACCCAAAGGAAGACCCGAACCTTTGGTGGGGTCTTTGATTTCCAAACTTTGTTGCTATGTCTACATGAGATACACCTATTGTGCATCAGATGATATGCTGAGGAGGTGTAGAATGTCCCCGATGCATTCAAGTTCCAGATCACCACATTTGTGTACTGCTCTACTGTAGTAGAAACTATGTATAATGGTTTGAGGTCTTTTAACTCCCTTAGAAAGAAGGATTGATGGACATCTTCGCCCAATTGTTCGAAATTATTGATTCCGTAGAGCAATCTAAGAACCCCCGCCTAATTACTCTCTCTTTTTGTATGCATGATCCAGATCCACTTTGCGAGGAGTGCTTCGTTATGAGTTTGGAGATGTGTGATTCCCAACCCTCCGTTTACCTTCAATGCACATGTTCTTTCCCAGTTAACCAAGCAATTTATTGGTTTGCATGTATTATTTCCTTTATATAGGAAATTTCTCCTAATCCGGTCAACCCGCTTGAAGACCCACTTCGGAATCCTGAGGGCATGTAATGTAGTGGCACTGCCGATAAGACCGATTTAATGAGTATGAGTTTGCCTCCAAAAGACAGGAGTTTTGATTTCCAGCTTGCCACCCTATTTTTGACTGCCGCAATAAGTGGCAAGTAGTCAATCCTATTTAATCTCTTGTCCGACAGCGGTAGACTCAAGTATTTGATCTGCAACGAAGAAGCCGGACATCTCAAAATTCTCTCAATGACCACCACTAGGTAATTCAGAACCGCAATTGGAACAAAGGAACTCTTTGATCTGTTTATTCTCAAACCCGTGAGACTCTCATAAATAGATAAGAGTAGGGAGATTACCTTCAGTATCATTGGGTGAGCCTCCGCAATAATAATTGTGTCGTCTGCATATTGGATCGGTTGCGACGGAATGTGAATTGGTGTATGCATGACCGGTAATGAGTTTTTGATCAACCAGTTCAGTGAATCGACCACAATGATGAATTACATAGGAGATAGAGGGTCACCCTGCCGCAGTCCACGCGTGTGCTTGAAAAACCTCGTATTTTTGCCATTGAATCTGACCGTCGAAGATGAGGATGTTAATATGAGTAGAACCGCCTATCCACTTAGGCGGAAATCCCCTTTCAAGTAGGAGGTTAGTTAAGTAACACCAGCTAACCGAGTCGAACGCTTTCTCAAAATCTACCTTATAAAGAATGGATGGAATTTTTCTCTTGCTACACGAGCAAAGAAATTCTCCCGCCACCAGAAATGATTCCATGATTGAACGTCCCTTAATGAAAGTCGTTTGCTTGTTGGAGACAAGTGAATGTAATACAGGTTGTAGTCTATTTGGCAGTACCTTTGTAATTATCTTGACCGAAGTATTGATAACACTAATCGGCCTGTACTCCAATTACTATAGGTTGATTTTTCTTTTGGATAAGAGTGATGGTTGCTCTGTTGATACACGCTATGTTAGACCGGCCCGTATGTACCTGTGAGATGAGAACCATGAAGTCGCCAGCTATGACGTCCCAAAATTCCTGATAGAATTCGATGGAGAACCCATCCGGTCCACTAGCCTTGCCCTTCAGTAGTAGCATTATGGCTTGATGTACCTCATTTGCAGAGATGTTATCATCCATACTTTTTAGCTGGTGTTGTAGGTTCGGCCCCACTCTTCCCATTAGGTCAAACGGCGCTCCTCGTACCAGCTCACCCAACAGACTCTGAAAATGATTTAGTAATTCCTGTTCCAGATTTTGTGGGTCAATTTGGGAGCCGTCGTCCCTACAAATAGAAGCAATTGAGTTTCTATTTTTCCTTGCATTGGCTGACGCGTGAAAATATTTTGTGTTTTTATCACCCATCTTCAACCATTGGCAACTCGATCTATGCTTCCATTTGGCCTCCATTAATTGTGCCAGGTAGAATATATGTTCTCGTAATTGGATTCTCAATCTTAATTCTAGAGTGTTTAAGTTCCTAGATTCCTCCGCCCTATCTAACTGTCTTACCACCCACTTTGATCGCAACAAGTAGGTTTTTTTTTCTCGAATTTGGAGTTTGCCCAGTTGGTCAGTGCTTTTGCCACTGTGGTCAACTTGGTAGCTAATAATACCAATGAGTTGATACTGCAAATTTAAATTAAAATTTATTATGTGAAATTTAATATTAGAGAAGTAGTGGTCCATAACATCTAACAACTTTATATATAAAGAAACTGATAAAAGATGAGAGAACACTGACGATTTTGAAAAATGTAGTTTATATTTTGAATCTAACATCACAAGTATTATTATATTATCCACGTATAATGAGAATAACTGAATTAACGGTTTGATAGAAATAATCCTTGATTCATCATAAATAAAATACTTTAAATTGCATGAAATTTAATTGTCAGATTTTTATATGTCCAAAAGAATATTTATAAATTTATTTTTTAACTTTAATTTGAACTTTTTAAAATTCAATGTAAAATTGTCAAATTGTCCTTATTGATATTATATCTAGCACTAGAAGGGAGGGGAGGCGACGGAGCTCCACTACTACAAAAATAGTCATTGTACACTGCACATTGTACACGGATTTGGCAACTTTATTAAAAACAGTGTACCAAATATGATTTTTTACTTGCCCAAAAGATCTGCACGATTTCTACACGGCTAATTAGTTAATAATCAGTGTAGAATTATTTGAGAGAGCTACACGGTTTATTAGAAACCACAAATCCGTGTGTAAAGAGGTCCGTGTGCAAATAATTGAGAGAGCTACACGGATTGTTGTTAAATATCCGTGTAGGAATTTATACATGGATTTTTGATAATATATCCGTGTAGAAAGGTAGAAATGTACACGGATTAATAAGTAAATAGCCGTGTATGGTTAGTTGGAGAGCTACACGGATTAATAAGTAAATATTCGTGTATAAAAGTGTGTAGGGTTTTAAGGACTTCTCCTTCCAGCACCGTTTTGATCAAGTCTTTTATATATGCCACTCTGTACATCTCTCTGAACTGAGCTTTTTCCTATCAGATTTCTGCGAATTGAGGCCAGCAGCTGAGATCTGAGATCTTTGAAGTTTGTATTTTCTCCTCTCCATCTTTCTAAGGTTATTTGTTAGTATTTAAATCATTTTCTTCCTCTAATTTTCTGTTATTTATGCTTATTTAGGTCATTTCATGCATGCTTGATTTCTTAATTTTAGATGTAATTAATTAGTGTATTGTGGTCCAATAACCGACCTATAGATGCTTTTAGATCCATGCCCGTTCAAAATTAATCCAATAGGGATCAATTTTGGATAGTCCCTGTTTTGGGACTACTCTTCGAATATTATGTCTCATTTAGGATGTGAACACATATTAGCGGGATTTAATTAGTATTTGAGGAAAGTTCGACAGTATTTTCCCTTATTGCTCCTACGAGTATGTGGTTCGTACGCATACTTGGGGAGTTAAGGGGAAATGCTGCCGAATTTTTCTCAAATACTAATTAAATATCGCTAATATGTGTTCACATATGAGACATAATATTCAAAGAGTGGGTTAGGATTGTAAATCGGTCCTTTGTAAGCCCAAAATTTTGTTACAATGGAGAATGTTGACCATGCATGATTAATTGATCAAATCATTTTTTTAATTTAATTTACAGATAGATCAAAGTTGGATGTATGAAATGCGACGTGACAGTGAAGAATATTTGGTTCGCGTTGATGAGTTTATAAAATTTGCTGAGAGTTATAGAGTGAAGAAAAAAGAAGAAGACATTTTGTGTCCTTGTAAAGATTGTAAAAATTTATTAAGATTTTTGGACATCGAAGAAATTAGAGCTCATTTGATTTATCGGGGATTTAAGAAGAGATATACATGTTGGTTCATGCATGGTGAGAAATTTGGAGAAAGTAGTAGTGCCAATAAAGATTGTAATCGTGAATTGAATGATGAGAATGTTGAAATTTCTGATAATTTTGAACTTGATTGGAATGAGGATTATGAGAGTGTCGAAGATTCTGATAATGTCGAACCCGGAAACGACGATGATGAGATGGAGACGAATTTTGATGAAAATGTAGAACACGAGTTTACTGAAAATTTGGAGGAAATGTTACGTGATGTGGAAGATGAAATTAGTGATAAAAATTATGATAAATTTCAAAATTTATCTAATGAATCCAAGAAGCCGTTGTATCCCGGGTGTACCAAATTTACCAAACTGTCAGCTGTGTTGAAATTATTAAACTTAAAAGCAGACAATGGTTGGAGCGATAAGAGTTTCACGTTCTTATTACAGCTTTTACGAGAAATGCTCCCAGATAACAACGAGTTACCCAGTACAATATATCAGGCAAAGAAGTTGATATGTCCAATGGGGTTGAAGATCGAAAGAATACATGCATGTCCGAATGACTGTGTATTGTATCGTAACGAGTACGAGGCCATGCATGTGTGTCCTAAATGCGGTGTTTCACGGTATAAACGTAAGGACCAGGACACTGATGATTGTAATGAGGACACAAATGGCCGGCCTCCGGCTAAGGTGTTGTGGTATTTGCCGATAATACCGAGATTCAAACGGTTGTTTGCGAATCCCAAAGAAGCAAAATTATTACGCTGGCACGAAGAAGATCGCAAAAATGACAGTAAACTAAGGCACCCGGCTGATTCTCCTCAATGGACAAACATTGATAGACATTTCAAAGAATTTGGTTCTGAAATGAGGAACCTTAGGATTGTGGTGAGCTAAGATGGAATGAGTCCGTTTGGAAGTATGAGCAGTCGGCACAGTACTTGGCCAGTTCTTTTATGCATCTACAATCTTCCTCCTTAGTTGTGCATGAAACGCAGATATATAATGATGTCATTACTAATCCAAGGACCCAGACAACCCGAAAATGACATAGATGTATATCTCGCACCATTAATCGAGGACCTCCAAAAATTGTGGCGTGATGGCATCCCGGTCTGGGATGCGTACTGCAAAGAGGTCTTTCAATTGCGGGCCATGGTGTTTTTGCACCGTAAATGATTTCCCCGCGTATGGGAATTTGTCGGGTTACACTTGCAAAGGAGCAAAAGCATGCCCGATCTGTGAAGATGACACGCAGGTGCTGAGGTTGAAAAATTGTCAAAAGAATGTATTCATGGGGCATCGTAGGTTTCTTCTTATTAATCACCCATATCGTAAGAAGAAGATGGCATTCAACGGGAAAATTGAGCTTGGAGTGGCTCGTCATCCATTAGACGGGGATAGTGTCTTCAAACGGGTAAAAAACATTGATGTTGTTTTTGAAAAATGCGCCAAAGCACCACCGAAGAATATTTGGAAAAAGATGTCCATATTTTGGGAGCTACCGTACTGGAAATATTTAGAAGTGAGGCATTGCCTAGATGTCATGCATGTTGAAAAAAATGTCTGTGACAGTTTAATTGGTTTATTATTGAACATTCCGGGGAAGACTAAAGATGGTATTAAAGTGAGAAAAGACATGGTAGAGATGGGAATACGACACGAGTTTGCACCGCAGGAGAAAGGGAAGCGCACATACCTACCCCCCGCACTGTGCACAATGTCAAAGAAAGAGAAAACAAGCTTCTGTGAATGCATCAATGGTATAAAAGTCCCATCAGGGTATTCTTCGAATATTAAGAAGCTGGTGTCGATGAACGACCTGAAGTTGCTTGGTATGAAATCCTACGACTGTCATGTTTTAATGACACATATAATTCCCGTTGCAATTCGGGGAATTTTACCAAAGCACGTTCGTCAAACCATTACGAAGCTTTGTTCTTTCTTCAATGCAATAAATTCCAAAGTGATAGACCCTCTAAAATTGGACTCCTTGCAAAAGGAGATCGTCGTTACTCTTTGCCAACTTGAGATGTATTTTCCGCCATCTTTTTTCGATGTTATGGTTCACCTTGTTGTTCATCTTGTGAGAGAAATTAAGATTTGTGGTCCCGTGTTCCTGCGGTATATGTATCCATTCGAGAGATACATGGGCATCTTGAAAAAATACGTAAGGAACCTACATCGACCCGAATGTAGCATTATAGAAGGATATTCCACGGAGGAGGTGATTGATTTTTGCACCAACTACTTGACCGGTGTGGATCCTATTGGCGTTCCAAAATCTCGATACGAGGGAAGGCTCCAAGGAGTCGGGACAATTGGGTTGAGAGCCGTAGTTGCTGATCTAAATGAACTACAAAAGACACATTTTATTGTACTACAGCACATGACAATCCTTCAACAACAAAACTACACGAGAAGTCATAAGTGGCTTACTAACGAGCATAATCGTTCTTTTATAGGATGGCTGAAAGGAAGAGTGAAGTCACACCCCGTACCTGAAATTGTTAAACTGCTTGGCGAAGGACCCCAAATTGTTGTTAGAACATTCCAAGGATACGAGATTAACGGAAATACATTTTACACTAAATCCCAGAGTGATAAGAGCACGATGCAAAATAGTGGGGTGACGTTGGTGGCGGCCTCTCAAGAATTCAGTAGATCCGGAGATGGCCGGGCTGTAATAGCATTAAAGTCATATTATGACGTTATTGAAGAAATTTGGGAGCTCATTTACAGTCCTCACCTGAGCATTCCCGTGTTTTGGTGTCAATGGGTCGAAGACCTGAGGTGTTAAAGTTGATAACGACGGGTTGACACTCGTTGATTTTAACAGGGTTGGGCATGTTGATGATCCGTTTATACTCGCCAAGCAAGCGACCCAAGTCTTTTATGCCACTGACCCGAGTGATGATAGGTTGAGCATCGTCCTATCCAGAAAAAGAAGGATTGTCGGGGTAGAAAATGTCGTCGATGAAGAAGAGTACGACCAGTTCGACGAAATACCTCCATTTTGTATAAACGTGCAAACTGAGGTAGCAACACTTGAAGGGGTAGACGAAGCTGACTACATGCGGTCCGACCACAACGAAGGATTATGGGCCGAGGGTACTGTTCAAGTAGTGGAAAAAAAGAGAAAAAGGAAAAAAGGTTAATGTATAATATTTATTTGGTTTAAAACCGTGTAGCTTTTAATATTACAACTTCAGCTTATATATATCAAATAGTCGAAAAAAAGGAAAAAAAGAGAAAAAGGAAAAAAAGGACAATGTATAATATTTATTTTGTTTAAAACCGTGTAGCTTATAATATTTCATTTAAATATTGAAGTATTAAAAATTTAAATAAAAAAATATTTGTAAGAAAAATATCAAATATTAGGTTCCTCTAGTTCAAGACGGAATTCAAATTTTTTAGAGGTAATAGTATTAGTTTTCAAAATTTTCAAATATTATTCCAAATATTAGTATTAGTTTTCAAAATATTAGTTAAAACATTTAATAATAAAAATAAAATATCAAATTTCAGTATTAGATTTTAATATTTATTTCAAATATCGTTAAAAGTTTTTAAATATTAGATGCAATATACAATTTAAGTTAATTTATTATTACTTTAGAAATATAAAAAAGCCAATTTAATATTTTTGAACTTTTCGTACACGGACTATTAGCTAATAATACGTCTAAATAGTCATCGTACACGGATTGTTACATACAACCGTGTAGAAATTGAAGAGAGCTACACGGATATTTAGTTAAAAGTCCGTGTAGAAATAGATTTGCACACGGACTTTTAACAAAATGTCCGTGTAGAAAGATATTTGCACACGGTCATTTAGTTAAAAGTCCGTGTATAAAGAGGAAAACATTATTATTTGAAAAGCCTTCTCTGCCAAATTTTTCAGAAGTTCGGAAATTAAACCTCCAAAAGCCTCCGAGCGCTTCACCGCCTCACCGCCTCACCGCCTCGCCCGCCTCACCACCTCGCCCGCCTCACCGCCTCACCGCCTCGGAAAATTAGGGTTTGGCTCTCCTACCTAAGCCTCCCTGGTTAGCGTCTCTCTCTCTCTCGTTATTTTGCAATAGGGGTTTTCTCGAGTCCCACAGCCTTTACATTTCAATCCCACAGCCTTTAATTGAACAACAAAACAAACACTAACAATGTCATTTAATAGCTGAGGTTATATGGCAGTGACCATCTTTTCTCTTAGTTCCCAAATTTAGTTACTCATTAATTTCTTCTTTTTGTTATGTTTTGAGATGATAGATTGATGTAGTTCTTTTGTTATAGGGTATGCTTGTTGGTACTTGTATGCTATCGGTTTACATTTTTTTTTAATATTCCAGTTGTAAAATCATTTCATAGATGATTGATACTGTTTTGGTACCAGCACCTGTGAGTATCATGGATTTCTAATGAAATCGGTGGCTTATTCCACTTTCTCAAAAAAGAAAAAAAGAAGAAAGATAGAACAATGGAAATTTTAATTTGAATTCTGTGTTTTCCGATGGAGTTGCAATTGTTCATTTAATAGCTGAGGTTTAGGAATCGTAACAAGAGGTCATTTTAGCATAATTGTTCATCTTGTGTTATATATATTTGGCAATTAAAAAACTTTGCATTTAAACCTTTGCATTAGAATAAATGTGTCAAATTTGTCTTTGCACATAAAACTTTGCATTCGAATAGTTGTGGTCAAAACTTTGCATTTAAACCTCATGGATTTAGAGGTAATTTTAAGATTCAAATGAAAAAACAGATTTTACCATTTGAAAAACTGAACTTTGAAAAATCATAGAAAATAGAAATAAAATCAGAAAAATACGAAGTTTAAGTCTAAATTGGTTGTCTTTTGGTCCTTTATCTTTCTGTTTAAGTGGATTATTTTTTTGGATTTTCAATGAGCCCTTAGTTTTTGATCTGTAACAAGAGCTCATTTTAGGTTAAGGGGTTAGCACGTAGATATGTAACAATATTTCATTTCATGCAGAACCATGTCGGTTGAGGATGAGTACGTAGATGAGATGGCAGAAGAGGAGCAGCAAGCTACTGCCTCATCAGAAAGAAGGAAAAGAGGTCCGACAATGTGCACGGGCAAGTCCGAGCAGAAGCAGTTGGAAATATGGTTCACGGAAGACGGGCGTGCACAGGGTAAAAAACGGATGACGTACTCAAATTGGTGTACGAGTTTGGTGAGGCAAAAAGCGAGTATCCTTGTAGAGAGATGGGATCATTTTGATAAAAATGAGAAGGACGAGTGGTGGAACATGGTGAAGGTAAAGTGCCTAACAACTCTTTGCTTTATTTTCACTAATGTTTCTATACTTGAATACATTAAATTTTGGTGTCAATCAGGCTCAGTGGAACATCCCGAATGACGTTCCAAAGGTTAAGACTTTGAGGATAATGAATGAGGGTTGAAAGCAGTTCAAGAGCACGTTGAAGACAGATTTCATGGAGAAAGGGAGAAATCCGGTAGGCTACTACAAATGGCTAAAATAAGAGTACTGGGAGGCATTTCAAGCTTTGAAGTCCACCAAAGAGTTCCAGGTATCTAACTCGTGCCAAATTTATGCTTATTCTTTCTCGATATGTACTTATCTTACTAAAACTAACTGATCGTTGCCTTGTTTCTGTGAAGGCAAAAAGTGATAAAGGCAGGAGGATCGTTGCCTTGAACAAGTATCCACACCATCTAGGGTCAACTGGTTACGAGGGTAAGTCGGCAGAATGGAGGAAAATACTGGAGCAAAACAAGGATTCTGACTCACCCGTGGTTAGGATCCAAAATCCTAGGGGCCAAGATTGGTTCATGGGTAGATCTGAGGTAACCGCTGATGGGAGGATAGTACTCCTAAAGGATTTGCAACCCGTGGCTCAAAGAATGGTAAGAGTCCTTTGTTATTACTTTGTGACATTCATGTACAAAATTATAACTCCGAAGGTACATCACTTGATATTTTGCTATAACTAATTCTTCTACTTGAACAGTTGGAGGTGGAGGAGGAGGTCAACTCGGGTGCCCGGAGTGTCGAAAGACAAAATGATTTCTTGGCCGCAGCACTCGAGAATCCAGAGCACACGGGTCGAGTAAGGGGTGTAGGGGCCTACAGGAGATGGAAGGAGGTGTTCCGAGTGGAGGGACAAAAACCTCGAAGAAAATCTCGTACCAAGGTAAACAAAGACGAGATAGTTGCGTAGATACGCGCAGAGGTGAGCAAAGAGTACGACGCAAGGTTTGCTGAGATGGAATCAAGGTTGTTGAGCCAAATTAGATCAGCAACTATGCAGCCATCCGAGCAACCACCTCCCATTTCGCCGGGAATTCAGCGAAGTAGTCAAGCATCCGGCACGTGGGCCTTAGACGATTTGAATAATCTCAAGGTAATCAATACTTGTTCATAATCTAAAGGTAATTAAAACCTGTTTGTAACCTTGTTAGACAATATCGCACCATTAAAATAAACAACTTTCTGATGATTGCAGGACCCCAGAGCATGCGACCTCGTCCTGTGGCAGGGTAGTGTTCCTCTGACCGTTGCTCAGGGCGTTGTACATCCAGGAACCAAAAGTGTACACTTTGCTCAGCTAAGGCCCGACCATGCATGCGTGCAGATTGACTTAGTCGTGGATGGATGGCAGCGCGTACCCCTCCCTGTCCCTACCGACGACAAGTTTGTGCTTGATGATGCACGGATGTCATTTGTCCAATGTCCCAAGAGTCAGGTTATTTTGGATCAGGTAATCCATAAAAAAATCCATTTATTTTGTTACATTCAAATCATTCTTTTTGAAATACTTGAATAATCCATTTATAATTTGATACAGACACGAGGAGATGATGTCACCGGTACGGCGATGTCACCGGTACACCAGGAGGTGGCTTGCGACGTTGGGGCTCACGCGCCATAATCACCGCACCGTCCTATGGTCACCGAAGAAGAATACAGCCGTTTGCCCAAGGATTTGTGCCTTCTCCACGACCACTTGATGACGGCGCCCAAAGGCATGAAGGATATCATCATCCCTGTCCCACCTGGGATGTTTCTACACGAAGGCAGGGATCTCCTTCTGTCGTTCAAAGACTTCAAGGACCTTTTCCACCACTCGTCATCCGACAAATGGCTCGATGTGTCATTCATCACCATTTTTCTCATGTTAGTGATTAAAAATTATTTTCATTATTGTATAGAACTCAAATATATATTCTAATTTCAATATGATGAGTTTTCAGGAAGCTAGCCCGAAACTGTGATGAGATGGTTGAAAAGAAGAACTTGTGCATATTTCTGGACCCCGAGAAAGTGAGTGTTACGGCAGTGGCATGTTATCCGGATATGGCTATCAAGTACATGTGTTCTGTGATGCATCGTGCTAAGGCGGAGGAGAAGAAATTCATTCTCGTGCCATACCACCAGATGTTAGTTCTAATCTTAACTTATGTGTTGTTCATATTTTAATTAAAGAATGGTATAAAGGAAATAAAAGTGAAACATAAAAAAATGAAATCACACCATCAACCATAGCAAACACTTGTGTCACTATTATATGCTAAAGTACTATAATTCTTCTCCTCCCACAGCAAACATTGGTGTTTGATTATCATTGTGTCGTACCTAAATGTGGGCATAATTGTTGATTCTTGTAAGCCCGAAGGAAGGATCGCGCTTGACAAGTGCAAAGTTATCTTCCCTTTTGTGAATAAGTAAGCAATAATAATTCACTAGGTTTGAATTTCATTCAATCATATCAAATTATAAAATTGCTAATTACATTCACTCAATTTTGTAAGGGCTTTTGTGAAATATATTAAAGAGGGAGGATTGCATAGCACGGGCACGCGCAAGAAAAATAAGTTGAATTGGAAGTGGATGTTGGTGAGCACACTTTATGAGTTAATAATTTCATATCTTGTTCAAAAAATTATTGTCATTCTAACAAATTAAGGCCGCTAAATATCAATTTCAGAGCCCGCAACAATTGGAGGGTTGGGAATGCTCTTATTACACGCTGATATTCATGTTTGACTTTGTCGAAAGAATACAATTCCAATTCCCACAAGCGGTATGTAATTCATATTAATTGTTCCTATATGATAAGCAATTGATATTTGCAACATCTACCTTTTCTAAAATACTAACTATTATCAAATTGTAGAATGTGACAAAGCAACTGCATTACACCAAGGATCAGATCGGCGATTTGCGGTGCATGTGGGCAAGGTGGTTTACCATGGAATTTTGTAATCCTCGATATGGATTTGCATAGATTTGTATAATGTAGTGTATATGAATGTTGTATAATTTAGTATATGAATTTCTTGCTAATTAATCTGTTTCGAATGAATTTATTGCTATATGAATTTTGTATAATTCTGTAGCAAAAAACTGGCTAGCAAAGGTGGAGGCTAGCCCAAAAAACAAAATATACAAAAAAAAGATTAGCTATTTATACACGGATATATAACAAATGACCGTGTATGATAGAAAAAAAAAAAGATAGGCTATTTATACACGGATATTTAACAAATGTCCGTGTATGATAGCTACGAGAGCTACACGGACATTTAATAAAAATCCGTGTAGAAAGGTAATTATACACGGATTCTAAAAAAAAAAGTTCGTGTAGAAAGGTCTTTTGTACACGGGTGTTTAGGTAATATCCGTGTAGCTCGGTCTTGGAGAGCGACACCGGTAGGTCTTTGTACACGGCTGTATACAAAGTAATCCGTGTAGAAATCGTTATAATCACACACGGTTAAATATCCGTGTGTAGTTTCTGACCTATTCATACACCCTGGCTTTAAACACGGCAGGAAATTCGTGTAGCTCCTCCATTAATGTCCGTGTGCAATCTCTTTTTCTGTAGTAGTGCTCCATCTTTATTTCGAAAAGGAAAAAGAAAAGATGAGTGATAACCGAGTTGAACTTCTGTACCTACCGAATTTACAATAGATCTGCCATATATCGCTAAGGAATTTGAATCTGCTGTTGTACTAAGAAAATAACAGAATTGCTGTTGTTCTACGAGAATAACAGAATTCTGTTATCCCTCATCTCCTCTCTCCTTCTAACCCTCATCTTCCAGACGCCTCGCTAAGCTGCTAACATAGTGAAGGAAAGAGAGAACTTTTTATTCATAGAAATTAATATAAAATGAGGAAGGAAAATAGAAAGGTTACAAACTTTCCTCCACTAATAGAAAGATCGGATCCAATGTTCAAAAGTTTGGATCGGATTCAATACTCCCGATCCAATCATTTTTTTTTTTTTGCATTTTGTATTTTGCCTCAGCAACACAAAAGTTGCACATAAACGGCATATAAATTCTTCAGTTTTTTTCAAGGAAAAAAAAGAAGAACGGTCCGGACGAACAAACAGGAGAGAGAACATGCACAAAGTATTGTACCCAAATTCTTCAGATCTACTGTGGCCCATGTGAATCTGTGTAAATTAAAAAGTAAAAAAATTAGATGGAGACCATTGAATCCAATCCACATTTTTGAATCGGAACATTGAATCCAATATGTCTACCAATTTAACAACTACATTACTCTTTCTACTTCCCTCTTCCCTATTTCATTTTTTTATTAATTTCTATGGATAAAAAATTTGCAAGGAAAGATGTGGTTCCAATTATAAAACTAATAAAAAAATAACTTTCGTTAATGAAAATAATTTATATTTTCTCTTTTCTGTACTGTATCCAACGAAGAGACCATGTTTTTTGTTTTTTTTTTATTTTTACTTGTTTTTTTTGTGTGAGAAGTTATTTAACATTTCTATGATATTATAATTTAGATAATAGCTGAACATAAAATTGATATAGTCATATTGTTACACATTCTTGTCAAGTTTTGATTTGATATATATATAAATTTTGACAATTCGTTAGGTATAGGTATAAAGAAGGCAAAATATAAAATAATATGATTAACCAAAGTTGTTTTTTTTTTAAGTTCTGAAATGAAAGGTGAAGAGATGAAGAAAGAGGAAAGAAAAAATCCTCATTAATTAATTAGTTGAAAAAAATATTTTTTAGTCCATTCACAATCAATTAATTAAGGGTAGCGCTATATTCAGAGCTATTATTCTAATTTTGAGAGCTCAGATGAATTTTATTTGTAAATACCCGTTATACCCTTTCATTCTCTCTCTTCTATCTAATTAATAACAAAGCTAATAAAGGAAAGGAATCACGTCTTCCTCATAGAGAAAAATCCCTTTATTCTCTCGGAAGAAATTCCATGTCGTTTTTCATATTTGTCTCTAAAGTGATTTTTTTATCTCTAATTTTTTAAAATTTGAATCAATTTCTGCATGAGCTTTTTTGTAACTATGATCTACTTTTTCAGAGAATGAAGGGAATGAAGGGATGGACCGCGAATTGAAGTGCAGATACACAGGAATTTCCTGCACGGATAATTATATCAAAACTGAGGAGTTTTAATTTAATTTTTTTCTTGGTCAGTTTTAACTACTAATTTAAGCAAGTTTTTTTGTTTTTGTTTTGGACTTTTTTTCGTTATTGTTTTTCTAATTCAATCAGATTGAATCTATTTCATTTATATTTGTAATAGGTTTCATTTCGAACCTTGAACTGCAACTTTTAAGCATCAATAAAACAAATAAGGATTTTATAAGAAAAATTGGGAAGGTGTATATTTCTTTCCTTTATTAACTTTTTGTATTAATTATGACAGAATTAATTATTACAGATAATGAAGAGTGAGTAGAAGGGTAAAATAGGTATTGAGAGAAAAAAAATCTCTCAGCTTTCAAAATTACAATTCATGCCCCAATATAAAGCACTCTCCATTAATTAAATAGAAGTAAAGTGTTGTATTAAAATTAATAATTTCAATAATAAGAGCTGAGAGAAAATTTCTAATACTAACGTCCAGTTTGTCCTTCTATCTTAATACCATATAAATATGTAATTAATGGATGACTAATAAGGAAATGATTCAAATATCAAACTGAGCACTAATTAAGTTTAAAATAAGATAAATCAAACAAACCAACCAATCAAATACAATAAACCAAATAATACCCAAATATACCAAAATAAACCAAACAATATCCAAACTTACCAAATAAATCAAAACAAAACCAAGTAAACCAAATAATACTCAAACATAAATCAAAATAAACCAGTAAAGCAAACAGCATCCAAACATATCAAATAAACCAAGTAACCCAAACATTACTCAAACATATCAAATAAACCAATCGAACCAAGCAAACCCAATAAACCAAACATCTTCGTTTAATGGTATGAAAACTATTTATAAACTTTATAATACATTATTAAGAACTAAATGTGCATATATAACATCCATGACCAAGTTCATTGTAAGTCTCAAAGTTTAAGCCAATTAATTAGAAAATTTTCATGCTCTATATCATTAGTTTATAATGAATGACTCAATTAGATTTATCTGTTAATAAAATACAAAATAGTTTCATATTATACATTACAAAATACATTAAGTTTAGATAAGTTGATATTTGCAAGTGTGGAAAAGACTAAAACATATATGAATATCATTGATTCTGTTGGGATAGATGCAGTACTCTAAAGTGATGTTATATTTAAATTTATTTAACATGAACTATATGAGCTGATTTCAAACATTAAAAAAAATACATTAGATAAACTTCTATGCAATTAAACATTTTATGGGCAGAAGATTGCATCGTCACTTTTGACAAAAAAAAAGTATATTTATAATGAGGCCATTAATTAAAATGAAATTTTAATTTAATTGGTTTCAGTTCTATACATACAAAAAAGAGATGAAAGATATTTTAGATTTGAATAATTTTTATAGTAGTTATCTATTAATTACGTACTCAGATATTGTACTAAAAGAGAAGGAAAAATTGAGTATTAGTATAAGAAATTTTCTTCCAGCTCTCATTATTGAAATAATTGTCTTTAGAATAGTACTTTAAATAAAAAGATCTTCATTAATGAGATAAAAGATGAAGAGCAAAGTTAGTGTGTGCTATACTCATTAAAGGGTTTAGTAAGCATAATTCTAAAATTTATTGGACTGGACGAATCCAAATAGTTGAAACCAACATACTTCACGAGTAATGCATGTAAATGCAAACTTTTGAAATTTTCGAACTTATATAGTACGAAGTCAAGTGGTTAAAAAATGAAAAATGTAGTGTTAGAAGTTTTAGTGTATTCATTTTTATCATTTTTGACCGCTTGACTTTATACTAAATGAATTTCAAAATTTCAAAATTTTGCATGTACACACATCACTCGTGAAGTAGATCGGTTTCAACAGTTTGGATTTATCGTTTGAAATCAATCTGATAAATTTTCAAGTTTATGTTCACCAAAACTCTTTAATAAGCATAGCACACACTAACTTTATTTAAAAATGAGTACTATGTGTCAAGTAGAAATTGACTAAACTCAATGTGGGCATACAGGATTTTCCTCGGAATAGGATTCGGTTCCATTTACAATATTGTTATGATCCGCCCCATCATTTAATGTTTATACGTAGCCTCACAATTTATTGGTTTAATTAATCCGTCCGATGAATTTTCTTTTTCATTTTTAATATAAGCTGTGACTTTGATCGGATGGCCCGGAAAGCTCTGACAAAATAAAATTATTTCGTTTCTGAACTTCCAAACAAATGATAAACTGTTGTTTTGATTGTCCATAATTAATTTATGGGTAATTATATTTTTCTCCGTCTATCTATCCCCCATTTAATCCCCCAACTAATTAACTTCATCTTCAAACTATAATTACAAATTCTAACTACCTAATGGTCCCTACAAATTAATTAGCAAAGGGTCATGATATCAACACTACTATTCTTTTTATTAACACAACACTATTTAAATATTTTAATATATAGACAAATTTACCCTTCATTAACTATTTTCTTTAAAAATTGTATCTCTCTCATTCATCATTATAGGATTTTCTTTCCTTAAAAGTTTTTTAGAAAATAATAATATTCCTTCACTCTCATAAATTATTATATATTTTTCTTTCTTTCAAAGTTAAATTAATAAATTAAACAAATATTTGATCATATTCATTATTTATATATTTCATCATACTTTTAAGATTTTTAAATATATTACAAAAATAAAATATATTATTATATTATTGAAAATCTATCAATATATACGTTTATTTTATCCAACTCCACAAGTATCTACTTAAAGAAAAAAAAAATGGCAAATTTTTTTTTTCATATTAGAGTTCTCGTTAATTCTAATATGAATTTTTTTCACTCGTCAAATACACCTTTAATTTAATCAACGTAGATTCGTAAAGATGATTTTTTTTCATATTAGAGTTCTCGTTAATTCTGGCTTGTATTTCTTTTCAGATATCTTTTGCATAAATTAAAGAGTGAAGCTATGTTGCATATTATATATCGATTTGTGCTATGGATTCATATATTTATTTGAAAGTTTAGATAGTTGATCCGAGCACATTATACATGATCTCCATATAAAAAAGTATTTGTAGATCAAATTTTACATTTTTTAGAATTTTTTTACTATATTTTTAGATAGGTAGAAAATCATTGATTTTGGATGGTTTAGAATTTTCAAATCAAATATTTTTATATCTATCTAAAAAACAGTAAAAATATTGAAAGCAAATATGAAATTTGATTTATGCAAGTACATTTTAATATAAAGAGAATGTTGAACAATTTAAATTGACTGTTTAAACTTTAAAAATGAAGATATAAGTTCTTAGTGTGGACCGTTGTGTAACAAAAGAAATGTTATCGCAGGTGAATTAATTATCATATAGATTACGATTTATTCGTAAAGACCAGTGAACAAAGAAATCTTTCAATTCTAACAAAACAAAAATTCAAGCTACCGGATTATAATATTGTCGCAGGAACTTTTTTTAAAAGAAAGGCTTAATTAAAATCAACTAAGATTATTTTCTTCACTTTTTTTTTCTAGGTTCAAATTTAAGTTCTCTTATAAATTTTATTCTGACGTCATACTCATTTTTTTACCTTAACATAATTCTGTATGGAATTTGGGTAAAAGTATTAAATAAGTTCAGCAACAAAAGCCCATTAGTCTATCTTGTCATATCGCGCTGTTATTTCACAGCTAATGAAAATAGAACCTCTCACCATCGTTGCTATCAAATTGTGTTCAGATCTTTTTGGAGCTAAAAATATAACAGAAAAAGGTTGGTCTTCAATGACACATACATAGAGGTCATGCCTGTCGTGGCACAAAGTTGTTTAATTGAAATCAGATAAGAAATTAAGAACCTCCCTCTACTCGTTTAACAGAAATTATGATTTGACTACTTTATAAAAGTCAAACAACAAAGGTGGGCCACCAATAACATTACAAATTATTGAACGCCTGGACTACAAGAAATTGCCCAAAAATGAGAAGGAAACATTGAATTCATTTCTTCAAAAAATTTCAATCCAGCGAAATACCACATAGTTTAATTAATCGTGCTGGAAAATGCTATTTTTCTATATATAGTTTTAAAACAATAGGAGACAGAGTGGCCCTCAGTAGATGTGAATCAGTCGAACTTTTATTTTTCTGAGAAAAAATATTTTTTTCTTCTGTATAAAATGTTGGTACATTTATTAGCCACCTCCTTGAAGTACCTATTTTAATACGGCTAGGTTTTCTAAATTATAAAATAATTAAATGGATAATGCTAGCCATATCGTTTAGATTATTGAGCATATTTATTGATAACAAGAATCCGTTCAATAGTTGACTACAGTTGTTTTTTTTTTAATAATTGTCTCCACTTCTATATAATATGATTTTAGAGTGAGTCAATGGTACTATCAATAATAATACCAATGAGTTTTTTTTATGGTAAGGTGGTAAGTTGCCATCCTACGTTTTTGTATTGATAAAAAAAATTTATTTACAAAGTAGTACTCAAAAGTTCCTTATACACAAATGGTAAAGCTCTTAACTACTTAAACGAATCATATTCACTCAGCAGTGGTTAATCCACTGTGTGACTTCATTCAAGGTTTCATGAACTAAAACTGCAACACATTTCATTTTTTGGTTAAAGATTCTATTGTTCCTCTCTCGCCATAGCGCCCATAGGCCCGAGGCCCATGCCGTCTTCCAAATTCTTGCCTGCTCCGTGGTGAGGTTTGCCGGATGAGCATTCCATAGCCGGATGTGATGATTGACTGTGTTCGGAATACGGCCGAGGTTGAGGGCAACAAATAATGCTACCCAAAACTCCGCTGAGTATGTGCAATTTCAGAAAATATATTTTCATGTTTCCTCTATCCGAGGTCCTCCGCATAAGGAGCAACCCTCCGGTGCGATGCATCCCCTCTCCTGAGCATTGCTCTCATGAGGAGTCTGTTTTGTTGTAAAACCCAAAAGAAGACCCGAACCTTTGGTGGGGTCTTTGATTTCCAAACTTTGTTGCTATGTCTACATGAGATACCCCTATTGTGCATCAGAAGATATGCTGAGGAGGTGGAGAATATTCCCGATGCATTCAAGTTCCAGATCACCACATTTGTGTACTGCTCTACTGTAGTAGAAACTCTGTATAATGGTTTAAGGTCTTTCAACTCCCTTAGAAAGAAGGATTGATGGACATCTTCGCCCAATTGTTCGAAATTATTGATTCCGTAGAGCAATCTGAGAACCCCCGCCCAATTACTCTCTCTTTTTGTATGCATGATCCAGATCCACTTTGCGAGGAGTGCTTCGTTCTGAGTTTGGAGATGTGTGATTCCCATCCCTCTGTTTACCTTCAATGCACATGTTCTTTCCCAGTTAACCAAGCAATTTATTTGTTTGCATGTATTATTTCCTTTCCATAGAAAATTTCTCCTAATCCGGTCAACCCGCTTGAAGACCCACTTCGGAATCCTGAGGGCTTGCATGTAATGTAGTGGCACTGCCAATAAGACCGATTTAATGAGCATGAGTCTGTCTCCAAAAGACAGGAGTTTTGATTTCCAGCTTGCCACCCTATTTTCGACTGCCGCAATAAGTGGCAAGTATTCAATCATATTTAATCTCTTGTCCGACAGTGGTAGACCCAAGTATTTGATCTGCAATGAAGAAGCCGGACATCTCAAAATTCTCTCAATGACCACCACTAGGTAATTCGTAACCGCAATTGGAATAAAGGAACTCTTCGATCTCTTTATTCTCAAACCCATGAGACTCATAAATAGATAAGAGGAGGGAGATTACCTTCAGTGTCCTTGGGTGGGCCTCCACAATAATAATTGTGTCGTCTGCATATTGGATCGGTTGCGGCGGGATGTGAATTGGTGTATGCATGACCGGCAATGAGTTTTTGATCAACCAGTTCAATGAATCCGCCACAATGATGAATAACATAGGAGATAACGGGTCACCCTGCCGCAGTCCATGCGCGTGCTTAAAAAACCTCGTATTTTTGCCATTGAATCTGACTGTCGAAGAGGAGGATGTTAATATGAGTAGAACCGCCGCTATCCACTTAGGCGGAAATCCCCTTTCAATTAGGAGGTTAGTTAAGTAACACCAGCTAACCGAGTCGAACGCTTTCTCAAAATCCACCTTATAAAGAATGGATGGAATTTTTCTCTTGCTACACGAGCAAAGAAATTCTCTCACCACCAAAAATGATTCCATGATTGAACATCCCTTAATGAAATCCGTTTGCTTGTTGGAGACAAGTGAGTGTAATACGGGTTGTAGTCTATTTGCCAATACCTTTGTAATTATCTTGACCGAAGTATTGATAACACTAATCGGCCTGTAGTCTCCAATTACTATAGGTTGATTTTTCTTTTGGATAAGAGTGATGGCTGCTCTGTTGATACACGCTATGTTAGACCGGCCCGTATGTACCTGTGAGATGAGAGCCATGAAGGCTATGACGTCCCAAAATTCCTGATAGAATTCGATGGGGAACCCATTCGGTCCACTAGCCTTGCCCTTCGGTAGTAGCATTATGGCCTGATGCACCTCATATGGAGAGATATTATCATCCATACATTTTAGCTGGTGTTGTAGGTTCGGCCCCACTCTTCTCGTTAGGTCAAACGACGCTCCTCGTACCGGCTCACCCAACAGACTCTTAAAATGATTTAGTAATTCCTGTTCCAGATTTTGTGGGTCAATTTGGGAGCCGTCGTCCCTACAAATAGAAGTAATTGAGTTTCTATTTTTTCTTGCATTGGCCGACGTGTGAAAATATTTTGTGTTTTTATCACCCATCTTCACCCATTGGCAACTCAATCTCTGCTTCCATTTGGCCTCCATTAATGTGCCAAGGTAGAATATATGTTATCGTAATTGGATTCTCAATCTTAATTCCAGAGTGTTTAAGTTCCTAGATTCCTCCACCCTATCTAACTGTCTTACCACCCACTTTGATCGCAACAAGTAGATTTCTTTTTTCTCGAATTTGGAGTTTGCCCAGTTGGTCAGTGCTCTTGCCACTGCGGTAAGCTTGGTAGCTAATAATACCAATGAGCTGATACTGCAAATTTAATTTAAATTTTATTATGTGAAATTCAATATTAGAGAAGTAGTGGTCCATAACATCTAACAACGTTATATATAAAGAAACTGATAAAAGATGAGAGAACTCTGTGACGATTTTGAAAAATGTAGTTTATATTTTGAATCTAACATCACAAGTATTATTATATTATCCACGTATAATGAGAATAACTGAATTAACGGTTTGATAGAAATAATCCTTGATTCATCATAAATAAAATACTTTAAATTGCATGAAATTTAATTGTGAGATTATTTATATGTCCAAAAGAATATTTATAAATTTTTTTTTTAACTTTAATTTGAACTTTTTAAAATTCAATGTAAAATTGTCAAATTGTCCTTATTGATATTATATCTAGCACTAGAAGGGAGGGGAGGCGACGGAGCTCCATCTTTATTTCGAAAAGGAAAAAGAAAAGATGAGTGATAACCGAGTTGAACTTCTGTACCTACCGAATTTACAATAGATCTGCCATATATCGCTAAGGAATTTGAATCTGCTGTTGTACTAAGAAAATAACAGAATTGTTGTTGTTCTAAGAGAATAAAATAATTCTGTTATCCCTCATCTCCTCTCTCCTTCTAACCCTCATCTTCCAGACGCCTCGCTAAGCTGCTAACATAGTGAAGGAAAGAGAGAACTTTTTATTCATAGAAATTAATATAAAATGAGGAAGGAAAATAGAAAGGTTACAAACTTTCCTCCACTAATAGAAAGATCGGATCCAATGTTCAAAAGTTTGGATCGGATTCAATGCTCCCGATCCAATCATTTTTTTTTTTTTGCATTTTGTATTTTGCCTCAGCAACACAAAAGTTGCACATAAACGGCATATAAATTCTTCAGTTTTGTTCAAGGAAAAAAGAAGAAGAACGGTCCGGACGAACAAAGAGGAGAGAGAACATGCACAAAGTATTGTACCCAAATTCTTCAGATCTACTGTGGCCCATGTGAATCCGTCTAAATTGAAAAGTAAAAAAATTAGATCGAGACCATTGAATCCAATCCACATTTTTGAATCGGAACATTGAATCCAATATTTCTACCAATTTAACAACTACATTACTCTTTCTACTTCCCTCTTCCCTATTTCATTTTTAATTTCTATGGATAAAAAATTTGCAAGGAAAGATGTGGTTCCAATTATAAAACTAATAAAAAAATAACTTTCGTTAATGAAAATAATTTATATTTTCTCTTTTCTGTACTGTATCCAACGAAGATACCATGTTTTTTGTTTTTTTTTTTTTATATTTTTACTTGTTTTTTTGTGTGTGAGAAGTTATTTAACATTTCTATGATATTATAATTTAGATAATAGCTGAACTTAAAATTGATATAGTCATATTGTTACACATTCTTGTCAAGTTTTGATTTGATATATATATAAATTTTGACAATTCGTTAGGTATAGGTATAAAGAAGGCAAAATATAAAATAATATGATTAACCAAAGTTGTTTTTTTAATAGTTCTGAAATGAAAGGTGAAGAGATGAAGAAAGAGGAAAGAAAAAATCCTCATTAATTAATTAGTTGAAAACAATATTTTTTAGTCCATTCACAATCAATTAATTAAGGGTAGCACTATATTCAGAGCTATTATTCTAATTTTGAGAGCTCAGATGAATTTTATTTGTAAATACCCGTTATACCCTTTCATTCTCTCTCTTCTATCTAATTAATAACAAAGCTAATAAAGGAAAGGAATCACGTCTTCCTTTATAGAGAAAAATCCCTTTAGGCTCTGATCGGAACAAGAACTAAGAAAAATAGAGTTCAATTCAATAGAAAAGACAAGAAAAGAATTGATTGTGAATTGAATTTTGTTGATCAAAAGCCGTAACTAGAGTAAAAGAATTCAATATACATCTATTCTAAACAACCACTGCCATTGTTTAAAATTACTCTAGTGCCATTACCTAGGGTTTGAAAAATTTATTCAAAAGAAAAGAAGAAGACGATGAAAATAAGTAAAATGAAAACCTGAAAGGAAAGGAGAAGAAGATAATTCCCTTATCGGAGCTTCGACAGCGTTTGAACAGTTGAATCGTCACCCTTCTCTCTCTGCAGTGAAACAGGGAAGAAAGAACAAAATCGACACTTCACTCCAGCAAAAACGATTCTCGCCAAATCTTTACCTTTTTCGCTGGATTTCCTTTCGCGATTTCGACGCTTCCAAATCACGCCAATTCTTTTCTTTTCCGATTGGTCGCTCTCTTCCGATCACAGAAGAAGCGTCAATTCTATTTCAGATTCTCATTTCCGCGAGAATCCCTCCCTTCCGATCAGAGTGTTATTCTCTCGGAAGAAATTCCATGTCGTTTTTCATATTTGTCTCTAAAGTGATTTTTTATCTCTAATTTTTAAAATTTGATGTCTTTTCTGCATGAGCTTTTTTGTAACTATGATCTACTTTTTCACCCATGAGATTCCTGAGATCTTTTAAATTTTTTTATCGGAAGCAACTAATTGTACCCAAGCTTCTTGACCCAGTTTTTACTAAAAAAAAAACTGTCATTTGACTTGCGCGAATACTGTAAAACTCTATAATCAATACTGTAACGTCAACAACAAATCATGTATAATATGTAGTTCAAAAATCTAACAAGCAGCGCCCTTGGAAGTGGTCCCAAGTTAGTTGCAAACAGTTAGCAACTTGCAAAATACATGTACTTCCGGCTGTACTTGAAAAACTGACGGCTTCTAGAAGATTTGAAAAACAAACCACTTCTCAAACTTGTAGTTATTTACAAATAACACCTAAAATTGTGCAAAATTAATTTTTTTGCATCAAAATTAAATTTTTCTTTTTTCGAAATTAAAATTTTTAAATTATTTTTTTATTTTTTTCGTAATTTTTTTTCTTCAATTATTAATATTTATATATTGATCTATATCATGTAAAATAAGACTTCAATACTGTAAAATTAGCAGATGCAAACTATAAAACTAACATATGTGAACTACAAAGACTTCAATACTGTAAAATTAGCATATGCAACTTATAAAACTAACAGATGTGAACAACAAAACTTCAACACTGTAAAATTAGCAGATGCAACTTATAAAACTAACAGATGTGAACTGCAAAACTTCAATATTGTAAAATGGACACCTGAAACTATCAAAATAACATATACAAATTATAAAATTTCACTAATTACAAAATTAACTGTTCACAACCATAAGCAAACAGTAACAACCAACAACTGTTCACAACCACAACCAACAACTGTTCACAACCACAAACAATAATTGTTCACAACCATAACTGTTCACAACCACAAACAAGACTTCAATAAACAAGGTTAATTGTTCACAACCATCAATACAATAATGGCGTTTGTCACTTCATAACCCTCTGGTGCACGTTATTTGGATGAGTGAGAAGCTTCATCGCTAGAACCACACGTTCTTTCGAAATATCATCCTGCAAAAAAATAAAAAATAAACAAGGTTATAAATTGGAGTTATGAACCATTAGCAGATGCAAACTATAAAAACAACATATGTGAACTACAAGACTTCAATACTGTAAAATTAGTAGATGTAACATATAAAACTAACAGATGTGAATTGCAAAACTTCAATACTGAACAATTAGCAGATGCAAGACTATAAAACTAACAGATGTGAACTGCAAAACTTCAATACTGTAAAATGGACATCTGAAACTATCAAAATAACATATACAAACTATAAATTGGAGTTACATTTCTAAGAGAATAAAATTACAATTGGAATTACATCATAAACTTAAAAGTTAATAAAATTACCTGTGTGAAATTTATAGGGATCTCAGTGATCAAATTGTAGATAAAGCGCAACACAAAAATTGCACAATCCATTGATTTTTCTCCCTGCATTGGGCACCTCTCATGAATAATACCAATATCTTACCAAGCTGGTTTAGCTGAAAGAAAAAAATATATTAACAAATTTCACACAAACTTCAAGTCATAATCCTGTAAATTAACTAATACATCGTATAAAACTATTGCATAAAACCTGTAAATTAACTGAAACTTTTTAAATAAAACTAACATGTACTAACTATAAAACTTCAATACTGTAAAATTCACAGATGTAAACTGTAAAACTAACAGAAGCAAACTATAAAAATTACATGTGTGAAAGTTAGAGGCATCTCGGTGATCAGGTTGTAGACAAAGCACAAAATAGAAATTGCACAGTCCATTGATCCTTCTTCCTGCTTTGGGCATACCTCTTTAATACCAACATATTTCCAAGCAAGTTTAGCTGAAAGAAAAAAATGATATCAACAAATTAATAAAAACTTCAAGTCCTAATTCTGTAAATCATTAGCAGAATCCTGAAAAAATAGTTGAACAACTATTGGATGAAACTATTGCATGAAACCTGTAAAATAACTGATATATCCTATAAAACTATTGCATGAAACCTGAAAAACTATTGAAAGAAACATGTAAAGTAACTGATACATCATATAAAACTTTTGCATAAAACCTATAAAATAACTGATACATCCTATACAATTATTGCATGAAACCTGTAAAATAACTGATATATCCTATAAAACTATTGCATGAAACCTGAAAAACTATTAAATGAAACCTGTAAAATAAATGATACATCATATAAAACTATTGCATAAAACCTGTAAAATAACTGACATATCCTATAAAACTGTTAAGTAGATCATGTAATAGTTTAATGCATTTCAAATCCTAATCATGTAAATCATTGGCAAAATTCTGTAAAATAATGTATAGAAGACTTTGAATCAGCAAAATTTACATGTCGAATAATGTAAATAAAAACAGACATTCAGATAATTCGAGATATGTAAAAACAATTGCATATATCATGTAAACTATTGCATATATCCTGTAAAACTGTTAAACAGATACTGTAAAATAAAGAAAAGAAAAACAATGCATAGATCATGTAAACTATTGAATATATCATGTAAAAATGTTAAATAGATAATGTAAAATACTCTACAGAACCTTTAAACTTGATTGATAGATCATATAAAAGAAAAAAGAACCTGGGGTTGCATCATTAATTGGATCTCGAATAACCAGGCGTGTAAAATTAATAATAATTTTGCTAAAGAGAAATACTTGATCCAAAACTGAATCGTTGTGACATGATTTAAAGATGTAATTTCAACCCCTATACATGCAACCTTTGAACTGTGTAGTAACAAGCACAAATCCTAAACATTTTGAGATCCCTAATAATCTTATTTTTTGTATTCAACATAACTAAATTGGTTGTTGGTTCATAAGATAAAACCCCCATTTCCTTCCTGTCCAGTTTCACAGGTAGTTAACTAGCCAAAAAATACCAGTTAAAAGCCACCCAAGTACAACCAACTGTCTTCTCCATGTAACCCAAATTGTTAAATAATTAATACAAAGTTGCATAGTTATAACCACATTTTGAAGGGTCCTAATTCGAGTCAATTTATGCTTTGTTTCTCAATTTGATACATATAGCAAAGGAAATTAATCAAAATTAGATTCCATACTGAAAGTCTCTTTGGGACATTTCATCAAGTAACTTGCGTGCACCATCAGGGATTCACCTAAAGTAGCTAGCTGACACAAGAGGGAGGGAAGAGCAGTTACCAAGGTTAGAGAGATCCTCGCTTGTCTTCCTGCATTTGCATTTCAGAGAAGAGGTTGACAAGTGCTTTAGTCAGAACGCTTTGTGTTCCAAGCCACGATATCTCTGCGGGGCATTTCAACAAACACTTGTCTTGTCTTACGAGAGAGATAGATACAGAGAAAGAGAACACTCAGATTAATAGCAAAGAATAAAAGAAGGAAAGAGAAATACTGTTCAATTTAGGAAACATTGGAGATCTGTGTGTGAGTGTGTGAGAGAAAGACCTTTTCCTCAACTGTGATACTGCTTAAGCCCGATTCACTAGAGATCATCAAAGGATCAGGCAGATCTGACAAGAGATGCTCAGATGCAGCCAAGAAATCCGTATCTAGTGATTTCTCATCCGTAACTGTTAATACGATCACGCATGGATCTGATGGCCTCTGCCTTGTGTAGCGATTTCCCCTCTTCATTTGCCTCTTGCAGGCTAGTCAAGAGGCAACGAATGGAGGCCACCTCTTATATAACCAATCCTTCCTCCACGAAAAAACGCCTCAGGCGGAGGTCTGACAAGCGGTGGCGTTGATTAGGAGGGGCGAAGCGGACCCAGGCGAGGTTGAAGCCACTGAAGACAACTTGCCTTGGGCGCAGGTGATGAAACAAGAGTTGGGAGGAGGAGAGGAGGAGGAAGAGAGCAAAGCAGAGGGAGCAAAGAGATCGGAACGGGAGATTCAGGAAATTTCATTTTTGTAGAGGAAGAAGAGAGATCAGAAATTTATTTTGAAGAAAAAGGAGAGACAGATCGGAGAAGTTTAAAAAAAAGGAAGGTCGTTAAAGTTGACAGCTTAAAACACGTTAGAAGTAGTACGGTTAATGACAGTTTAAACCTGTTCCGATAACTGTGGGTAAAAAGTGGGTACAAAAGGTTGGGTATAGAAACCTTTTCTCTTTTTTATTAGTTAAGTAGTTCATATTTTTATTTTATCATGAAAGCGATTCATTACTGGCAAATTTGGGTAGGCTGAATATTTGAGATAAGAATGGATGTACTGATTTAAACTTTGAAATTCAATGTAATATTATATCTCCTATTATAAAAGAACTATGCTGCTTTTGTTCTGACTTCTGACCTGGAATAGGCATAGACGTCCTAACCTACAGCTAAATAAGTTTGTAAATACCTAGTGAGGCAAAATTTGATTGATGTTATATTTTTTTTTTCAAGTTGTAATCAAATGAGAAGATAATTAAGGATACAATGAGAACAATTGGGTTTATATATTTCCATTTGTAATAAATGAGAAGAAAATTATACATGAGCACCGAAATAAGCAAAAGTCTATTGAAATATACTATAGTTGCTCATTTTCATGTACAAGATTTCTATGACACCTTACATTTTATTTTCCTTCATTAGTACTTAAGAACCACAATTTATATATAATTCTAAAGCATTTGTATTTTGTTGACAAATGAATCTTAACGAGCCGATCAGAGAATGAAGGGATGGACCGCGAATTGAAGTGCAGATACACAGGAATTTCCTGCACGGATAATTATATCAAAACTGAGGAGTTTTAATTTAATTTTTTTCTTGGTCAGTTTTAACTACTAATTTAAGCAAGTTTTTTTGTTTTTGTTTTGGACTTTTTTTCGTTATTGTTTTTCTAATTCAATCAGATTGAATCTATTTCATTTATATTTGTAATAGGTTTCATTTCGAACCTTGAACTGCAACTTTTAAGCATCAATAAAACAAATAAGGATTTTATAAGAAAAATTGGGAAGGTGTATATTTCTTTCCTTTATTAACTTTTTGTATTAATTATGACAGAATTAATTATTACAGATAATGAAGAGTGAGTAGAAGAGTAAAATAGGTATTGAGAGAAAAAAAATCTCTCAGCTTTCAAAATTACAATTCATGCCCCAATATAAAGCACTCTCCATTAATTAAATAGAAGTAAAGTGTTGTATTAAAATTAAAAATTTCAATAATAAGAGCTGAGAGAAAATTTCTAATACTAACGTCTAGTTTGTCCTTCTACTTAATACCATATAAATATGTAATTAATGGATGACTAATAAGGAAATGATTCAAATATCAAACTGAGCACTAATTAAGTTTAAAATAAGATAAATCAAACAAACCAACCAATCAATTACAATAAACCAAATAATACCCAAATATACCAAAATAAACCAAACAATATCCAAACTTACCAAATAAATCAAAACAAAACCAAGTAAACCAAATAATACTCAAACATAAATCAAAATAAACCAGTAAAGCAAACAGCATCCAAACATATCAAATAAACCAAGTAACCCAAACATTACTCAAACATATCAAATAAACCAATCGAACTGTTAATAAACGGATAGAACTTACAAATTACTCCGTTAATATTCGTGCGGAAGCGGATCTTGCGAGCGTAGCAGTATCACTGGTTCTGCAAGGAATCACAAGCCGAAGCCGGAAGCCCTGCGTTTTCCACGACCTAAGACCTTCAAGTGTTAACAGAGTTTCTTGGTGCGTTTTTCTCTCTTTCTTTTCTGTCACTCTTCTGTTATAATATCTGTTAGAGAGACATGGACAGGATGTAGTATATATATAATACTAACACACCTCTTCATGAAGGGTCTGCACCTCTTCATAAAGGGTCTGCACCTCTTCATAACGGGTCAGGTTTTGGATTCAGATTTCCCATAACGGGCGTACCATTTAATAAATCCAACATCTCCCACTCGCACAAAATGGGATATCCGCTATAAACTAAGAGAACGTAATCTCTTAACTCTGTTAAAATTCATACAAGGAAATAGGCCGTGACCAGCATATTTTAATTTGAGAGCATATGTTGTTATCCAACTGTTAGGTATGTATAACAACATCCAAGTAGAGTAAATATGCAGTACCCCAGATCATCAAGTTACATTTTTTAAGTATTACAGGATCTCTTTTATGTATTGATACAACGATACTTATATATTCACAATTATGTTACATAAACATAATTGGTGCACCAGTGAATATAACCTAATGTAACACTCAAATGATCTTTTTCTTTTATCTAGAATCTCTTCATTCCAAATCAATTGCTATTCAGATATGTTCCATTAGATCGCATCATACATAATCATTGGCAACATTCCAAAATAACTAATTGAAAAGAAACTTCAAGTATTTAGTAAAAAATCGAAGAGTACTATGAGATCATTTTTATCTCTCGGGTCTCACACAACAAAGAAGAAGAGATCATATCTTCTGTTACCCTGTTGGTCAATTGCACATATGGTATGAAACATATGTTACGGTATTATTCTCCATTTCTTATGGAGCGTATGTCTAAACTAAAATTCAATACCGTACAAGTGATAGTTCAGATATACACAATTTCTAACTTGAGTCCACATCTCTACTTATCATATAAATCCAATAACAAGACTCCCACTTGGCATAAGACAGTTAAGGTAAATAGTGGGTATTTCACCTTCGGTCATAATAGTATATTCACATGACCTCATCTTGATTCTCTATCAAGGCGATATATATTTTAAGCACTTGCTCTCACATTTTGTATCATGTCTAGCTTAAAATCAATCTCATTTCTATGTCCTACTAAGACATAGAAGCGATTGCCTATGTGAGAAGGCCAATCAACTGTCTGACATACCTTTCATTTTATATCTTATGTGTTATGCTAAATATATTGGTATTAAATAATTTGTAACAATTATAACATAAATGAATAAGAAAATAGCATTCATTGCATTTATCCCACAAATACAAATATACTGTTCAATTAAAAATATAATTACAATCTATGTAACCCTAGAGACTTAACATGGCCAATAAACACATCTCTAGGTATTGCCTTTGTAAAAGGATCTGCCACCATTTTGTATGTAGATATGTACTGCATGCAAACTTGCTTTTTCGCCACCATGTCTTTAACGAAGTTATACTTAGTATCAATGTGTTTGGTCTTTGAGTGATACTTGGGATCTTTTGTATAAGCGATTGCTGCTTGGCTATCGCTGTATACCAGCACTGAGTTAGTTTCATTCTCATCGAAACCCAAGTGATTCAAAAAACTTTTAAGCCAAACTGCTTCTTGTACTGCTGCTGAAAATGCTACAAATTCAGCTTCCATTGTGGATAAGGATATGCAACTCTGTTTCTTACTACTCCAAGAGATAGCTCCATTACTAAGTAAGAAAACATAGCCTGAGGTAGATTTTCTTTCATCTAAATCTCCTCCCCAATCAGCATCTGCGTAACCCATGAGTTGCATATTTTCTCCTTGAAAACACAATGAATAATCTGCAGTACCTTTCAGATATCTAAGTATTCTTTTTACTGCTTTCCAATGGGATTGTCCTGGATTGGCTTGATATCTACTCACCATCCCAACGGCGAAACTGATATCCGGCCTAGTACACATCATAGCATACATGAGGCTGCCAACAGCACTTGAGTAAGGAACTTTTTCCATTTGTGCTTTTTCATCTGGAGTCTTTGGACACATTCTTAAACTAAGACCTTCGCCTTTTGCTATAGGAGTATCAATGAGTTTACAGTCTTGCATATGAAACTTTTCAAGTACTTTCTTGATGTAATGCTCTTGCGATAGAGCTAACATCTTCTTAGAACAATCTCGTTCAATCTTCACTCAAGAATGTATGCTGCTTCACCCATATCTCTTTATTGTTACTAGCTAACAGTATGTCATCCACATAAAGCGATAGAATCACAAATTTATCATTGGATCTCTTGACATACACACAATGGTCTTCATCAATCATTTCGAAATTAAATGATATGATTGCTTGATGAAACCGAATGTACCATTGTCTGAAAGATTGTTTGAGACCATAAATAGATCTCAACAATTTGCACACTTTGTGCTCTTGACCTTCAGCAACAAAACTGACAGGTTGTTCCATATATATCTCTTCTTCCAGATTGCCATTTAGAAATGCAGTTTTAACATCCATTTGATGCAATTCCAAATCTAAACTGGCAACAATAGCTAGTATCAATCGTATAGAAGTAAATCTTACAACAGGAGAGAAAGTCTCTTCATAGTCTATCCCCTCTTGTTGTGTATACCCCTTAGCAACAAGACGTGCCTTATACCTCTCAATCGAGCCGTCAGCTAGACGTTTAATCTTGAGAACCCATTTGTTCCCAATTGCCTTGCGTCCTTCAGGGAGATCAACTAATTCCCAAACATTATTTGATCTCATTGACTCCATTTCTTCTTCCATTGCTTTCATCCATTTCTCTTTAGCAGGGCAAGTGAGAGCCTCTCGAATATTTCTTGGCTCTTCTTCATCTTGCATGACAATCATGTAAGATTCATTTTCGATTGGAAAATGATGTTTAGGAACTCTAGCACGATTGCTATGCCTAATTTGTGATTGTGCTGAACTTGGCTCAGCATCATCTATTGACTTGCTCCCACTTGGATGAGATACTGTTGGAGGTTCAGGAATATGCACCAAACGATTTGCTACAATCAAATCATCTTGCTCCTCTTCTTCATATAGAGAAAATTCCTGACCTATCTCACCCTTTCTTGGAAATTCATTTTCCAAGAAAATGACATCTCGGGACTCAAATTCTGTTACACTCCCACTCAATTGTTCACCAATGAACACATAACCTTTGGAATGTTCAGAGTATCGTATAAATATACTCTTTTTACCTCGTGGACCCAATTTACCAT